>CM059583.1:193547500-194966250 GCA_030407085.1 Trichopria drosophilae
CCTCAATCTTGTGGCCCTCCTTGCCACACCGGAAGCACTGCGTAGAGCGATCGACCGCGCTCTTACAACCCCTTGCCAGATGTCCACTCTCGTGGCACCTGTAACAGCGTGGGGGTCCCTCGCGCAGTCGAACCCGGCAATTAACCCAGCCAATTTTAAGCTTCCCCTTTTGCAGCAGTGTGTTTGCTACTGCGACGGGAAGCAAGATATTGGCCGCCTGGGTTCCGCTATATGCTCCCCTGAGCTAGATATTCTCAGGGGTCACTGCTTCCGGTGAAGTCATCTCAATGATGGCCTGTGCCACCTCCTCCCGAGTTGTGGCCTCGTCCATGTCCTTGACGGTGATAGCTTCCTTATGGGACAGTGCCTGTACGACAGCTGTCCCTTTTAGGATGGACGTCGCCGCTGCTTGGAGCTCTTGGGTGCACACGCCAGGCGTTGCAAGCTCTATGAGCAGTTCGCCTGCTTTCGTCCGCCTGATGGCGGTCACCCTTTCTCCTAACTTTTGCAGTTCTGGCGCAGCTTTCATGGTCTTCAGGATGTCGACATATGATGCACCGCCCGCTGTCTTGATCTTGATGGCATCGGGGCGGAAGGGTCGGAGGCCGGCTTTTGATTCCGGCTTCCCCCTGTGTCGCTTGCCGACATCCGTTCCCTGCTGCTGCTGATGTTGTTGCTGCTGCTGCTGCTGCTGCCGTTGTTGCTGTCGTTGCTCCTGCGGATGTTGTTGCTGCTGATGCTGTTGCGGTTGTTGTTGTTGCAGCTGCTTCGCCTTCTTCTTTAGGCCGTTTCTGACCACCGTAACCCAGTCCTGGTCTTCCGACTGGGGTTGCCGCCGTTGTTCTGCAGCTGGTGGTACGGGGCGTTCCTCTTTATCCGCTTCTTTCCTGACCCGTTTTGTCGCTGGCAGCTTCAGCGGCGAGGGTCCTTTACGCTCCGGACGTTCGGGGGGCTTACGGAATAGGGGCGACGTTTGGCTCGCCCCGTCCTGGCAGGTGACCGACGCCTGCGAAGCCCCCGAACTTTCTCGTGCCTTGGCGTAATGGCTAATCCCCAAGACCCCTGCACCGTAAGCTTTTATCTGCAGCTGATCTTCCATACTTGGTTTCTTGTTCGGGGTTCCTTCCCCTAGCTAGTTCTTTGGTCCGCGTCGGGTATTTTATTTCTCCGATACCTTTTACCAGCATTCCCCGATCCGCCACCTGGGGACGCGCCCGTTAGAAGGAACCAGCAAGACTCCGGCGGGTGGGTGTGTGTGTGTGTGCATGCGTGGGTGTGTGTGTGTGTGCGTGCGTGCGTGCGTGCGTGCGTGCGTGTGTGTGTGTGTGTGTGTGTGTGTGTGTGTGTGTGTGTGGGTGCGTGCGTGTGCTTGAGTGCGTGTGTGTGTGTGTGTGTGCGTGTGTGTGTGTGTGTGTGTGTGTGTGTGTGTGTGTGTGTGTGTGTGTGTGTGTGTGTGTGTGTGTGTGTGTGTGTGTGTGTGTGTGTAGATAAAAATTAGATAGAAACAATTGAATGGATTAGTTATATTCACAGATATAATATTATAATAATATTTACATGTTAATGTTTATTGTATTGTGTACGTTTGTTTACCTTCTGTATGTAAGGCATTTTGATTCATTCTGTGGCTATCCAGTATTGGTTCGGTTCATTTGTAGTTCAAGTGGCATCGTGTAAAATTGTAGTACTTAGTTATTTATATTTTGGGCTATAGTTAGTACTACGAAAAATCACATCATGCTGACGAAACAAGACCATAAGTGCAGTCACGAAGAAAACAGGAAAAAGGTATGTGGTCCTTGTGGTAGAAAGATTGTAATTGGTAAAAATAAATTAGATTACTATAAAATCACAACGCAGCACGAAACATTGATCAAGAATTTACTCAATAAAAATTATAACTTATCGGATGACAGATTCCCACTGAGCATTTGTACTACTTGTCGATTCACTCTTGTCGAGCATGATAAGAATAACAAAAAAAGGCCTCTTCCAGAGAGTCCTAAGTATGAAAATATTTCGTTGCCTAGAATCACAAGGTCCAATCAATTAACTGTTCATTCTATTGCTCTTCACTGTGATTGTTTAATCTGTTTAACTGGAAGAGAAAAAGGCCATAAAAAGCTGAAAATATCAGCAACTGATGTGCACAGTACTAATATTATCAAAATATGTTCGAAATGCTTACAACATATTGGACGAGGTAAGAGTCACGTTTGTGAAAAGCGTGAGCATGTGGCACGTACAAATTTGACAAATCTATTGGATAGATTGTCGGAAGGACAGAAAGAAATGGTAGCTGCAAAAATCATCAAAGATAAATTACAAACAGAAAATTCAAAAAGTGATATTGCGTTGAATACTCGAGGTCGGAAAAGGACGATTGTGTTTAAGACATTAAAAAACGAGACTTCTTTTTCTTTAGAAGAGTTGGATAACTTTCGAGTTCATACAAATAATTCTGCTAATAACATGAGACAACTAGCTTCATTCGTCAGACATTCTGCTGGCAGAAAATCTATACCAACATATTATGAAAATCATTTGAAAGAAAAATCACGATTATTAGAGGAAGTATACAATTCGGATGTTATACAGTTTGAAACAAAGAATGAGATGAAAGAAGAGAGACCTGTCGTATGGGCTGATGCTGAAGAGCTTGTTTATGCAGTTTTGACGAAAAGGAATTATATTGGTAATTACGTTATTAAAATAATGGCAGATGGAGGCCAAGGCTTCTTTAAAATTTGTTTATTCATATTTCCTCCATCAACAGAATCGGCAGACAGTTCAGAAGAACCGACTTTTGAAGACATACCTGCAAAGAAAAAGAAAATAGATGTGCAAAGCACATTTACAAGCACTAAATAGTTGATCATTCTTTGCCTAGTACCAGACATCAAAGAAACGCATGAGAATATAAAAATTCTTTTCAATCTAACGAAAATAAACAATATTTCATTCAAGTTTTCATCTGATTTGAAAGTTCTACTCATCATTAATGGACAGCAAACAGCTACATCGTCATTTCCATGTCCGTATTGCTTCGTTACTTTACAATATTTGAAGACAAAAACCGAGGAATTTCGCCCACAAGTTGAAGAAGAAGTTTTCAAATTAAAATGTTATGGAGATTTGAAGAAAGATCACGAGAAATTTCTTTCATCTGGTGGTAATAAAATATTTTCCAAGCAATGTCACAGCGTAATTAATGAATCTCTTTTCAAGGAAGATGATGATGTGATAGTTCTCGATAAATGTGTCGTCCCAGAATTGCATATCATGCAAGGATTCGTAAATCATCTTTTCTGGAACGGTTTGGTACCTCTGGTAGGTCGAGAAGCAGCACTGAAATGGCCTAAAAAGTTGAAAATAATTTCCAAAAACTACCAGGGCGAGATATTTGAAGGGAATGCTTGTCGAACATTATTAAAAAATGCAGATTTCCTGAATGATAAAAGCATATATGGTGATCTTGGCCCGCTTGCTGTTGTACCTTATATATGTGCTTTTAGAACAATGGATAAAATTGTTAATGCGTGCTTCTCAACGAAGAGAAAAAATTCTCTCGAAAATATCAACATACTAATTGATCAGTTATCGAAACATCTTCTGGCAGTGAACGTGACAGAAACATTGAAGATACACATCCTGTTGAAGCATGTAAATCAATCACTTGAATTACTCAAAAATTCAGATGGTTTGGGATTGTGGTCTGAACAGTCTGGAGAGGCCGCACACCGTGAATTCCTCAAATTTTGGAACAGACGCAAGATCAATTCAATTGCTGAGTCTTCTTCTGGAAGCAGATTGAAAGATGCAGTCGTGGAATTTTCTTCGCTCCATATTTAAAAACTAAAATATGTTCTTTTTTATTTGTGACGGTATATAAAATCATCACATTATGTATAGTTTATTCATTCAAGTGTTATCATTTATACTTTATTATTGTTCAAGAGTGAAAATAAAATTGACATAAAAGTATATGGGACTAGTCTACAAAGACATACGACTAAAGATTTTTTACATTTTGTTCGATTGTTCATTTCCTTAAGATAACGATTTTTAGAAACTTGATTTACAATAATTTCAACAATGTGTGACTTTTCTCTCTCTCTCTCTCTCTCTATCACGGTAATTATTGAATATTTTTTAAAGTTGTAGAGCTCGTTGAAAAAGATAATTTAATTCTCTACAAATTAAATAAGAACAATTTTAATGATAGAATGCATCCCAGAGGAGATATTCTAAAAAAACGATTATTGTTACTTTTTACTGAACAAAAAAGTGATTTTCTCGCGAACAGGATCTGTTCCGATTTTGATCCAACGATTTTTAGCACTACTGGGTCGTAGAAAAAGCATGCCACTTCCAGTTTTCTTAGGTGTTTCAAGCAGACTTTTTTTTGTTTCCCGACCGCCGTGTTAGCGTGTTTCACGCATTTTTTAGTGAGGTACGAGATAAAAAGAACGTAATCATTTGGCTTGACAACTGCGCAGCCCAAAATAAAAACTGGGCATTGCTCACTTTTTTTATATATTTAATAAATTCGAATGACGTTGAAATTGAATCGATTGAAATTTTTTATTTTGAACTTGGGCACACGTTCATGTCGGCGGATTCTTTTCACCATCAAGTAGAGGCTTCTATGAAACGAAATAATAAAATTTACGATTTCAACGACTTCAAAAATGCTGTTCAAGCTGCGAACAGCAATCGAGTTACAGTAAAAGAAATGAAACCAGAAGATTTTTCGGAATGGCGCGATTATTCGTCGCAATCAAAATTGAAGAAAAGTGAAGACAGGATTTACTTACGTGACATTAAACATTTAATGGTACAACGAAATTCCTACAAATTATTCTACAAAACGAGTATCAATAATGATGAACCATTCTTGGAAATTAATTTTTTACGGAAGAAAATATTGAAGACTGGTATAATTCCAGTTCCTAAAAGATTAGAAAATATGCGCGGAATTCCGAAAAGTAAGAAAGAAGACATCATTAAGAAATTAGTGCCGTTGATGCCAATCAGTCGACAAAAATTTTGGTTCGATTTGCCTGTATCCGATGTTATAGATTTGTGTCAAGATGATGAGTGTTAATTACAGAATAGTTATTCTCTAATTAGCTCTTATTTTGTTTAAAATAACATTTAACAATTAAATAAACCTTCAATGTTATTAATATTGAAATGTGCTTCTGTAACCTTACAATTTAGCGAAGAGTTGAATATTTTGTGGTACCATTTTCGGAGTTTCTCTGCCATTTTTCAACCGATTCAGATTAATTTTTATGTCCAATTGTATATTGTTTACAGAATATCCGTGATAGAGCTAACACATTTAAAAAGTGCTTGAATATTTGTAATAAATTTAGATTAAGTGTTTCATCATCTAATGATTGCTGCATTCGCCTCTTACTTCTTTCCGTCCGTTAATTTCTGTCCGTTATCTTGAACGTCCGTCCGTCCGTCCGTCCGTGCGCAGGATTTTATCTAGATAGGCGTATCGATATGATTCTTTTTTTAACATACTTATTTTGCTTCAACTTAGATCTGATTAGATTTTGGGTCAGACTCGACCATTCGTTCATAAAAAAAATTACATACCAAATTTTAAAAACGGATTTTTCTCGGTTTTTTTACATTTATTTCGTAAAAATACGGGTCTGACGAAAAAAGGTTTGGACAAAAATGCAGAGCACAAAATTCTATACAAAAAAGATTGCATACATTTTTTTCGTAATCCAAACAGTAAGCCCGCTAATGAGTGATGAAAGTGTCCGCAATGAGTTTCTACAAAGAAAATAGTAAGAAATGACCTTGGCTATTCAATGGTGAGCTTGGCTATTTTATAGTTACAGTTATAATACCAATATTATTAACCCTTAGTTCCGACTGCTATTTTAAAGAATGGTTTCCCCCACTACCTGGGTTAATTGTTTCCTGCCGTTTGAAACTGCTTACAGTGTGCAATTTATAAAGTACCACCTCCATTTTCTCCAGGGTCGAAAACGATCCTGAACGTATAAAGGATTGTTACACCTACGTTATTTACCGTATATAATATTTAGAAAGGGGCCTTAGAATACTTATTTTGGTATAGTGAAGCGGGCAATCGGTTTTAGGAGACATACCTCTGGTGGTTTCAGAAAATATCATGAAATAAACAAGGTGTCTTACGTTAGGTGTACCAAAAACTTTGCAATCCAATATTATAATAAAAAATTATTATTCGCACAATCATCAAAAGAAAACTAAGGTACGATATAATTTAGTATTATTCGTTCTAGCTACATGAAGCAAACATGTTGATACACGAAATTCATAATAAATATTCTTATACCTAACTATTGTCATTGCGATTATTGACAGTATAGGCATAATTTATCATTTTATACTACGTATAAATGAATTTATGCCTCTTACTATTGCATTATATGATACCCGAAATTCTGTTGTTAAAAGAATTAAAGCATAATTAATTATATTTACAGCAATATATATATTGCACTATAGTGCGCAAAGTATTTGAAAAATGAAAAATGTAACATACGACTTTCTTGGATAGTATCTCTACTTTTAATAAAGAGGCAGGGATATGTCATCAAGAATACAATAAAAAAGGTGGTATGTCCATAAATTGGGAGTTACGACCTAATTTCGGCAGTATCAATGCTTCCTGATTATTCGGTATGTCCATTTTCAACTATTGTTTATTAATTAATTTGCATCAAATTTATATCAAATGATACATTAAGTTATGAAATAAATTACGCAAGTATCAAAAATAATTATTGAAAATAAACAAATTCATATTTGCTCAAAAACAGTTTTTCATCAATATCTCAAAATCATTAAAATGGAGTTACGACTTTTCTTACGAGGTACGGCAGCGTTGGTACCGGGCAACTGTACTACGAACTAGTGGTATTTATATCCATTCCATTATAAATCCACATTTGCGCAAACATAAATTTTAAAATAAAATGTATACAACCTTACATATGTTGCAAATATCATGTTTCATTTTCTTTTTCTCACATAACCTATATAACCTATATAACCTGTTTACCTAATAATGTTACAGCATTTTAAAATTATTTTGTATTTTGGAAGAAATTGATGATTTAGATTTTTGCTTGTAAAATTAATTTTAAATCTACATTTAAAACATCTAAACTATAAATCTTTTACTGTGATAATGTAAGCTATTTTGAATTTTGTAAATTTGAAGTCAATGTTTCTGATTTATCAATATAATTACATATATTACAGGAAGTAGAAAAAGATTTCTTTAATAACATATTTAACTTCTACCAAGTACTGTTAATAAAATAGTAAATTTTCATAACTTTAAAACGTCCAAAAACGTGCAACATAAACAGGAAGAATGGTTATACCCGGAAAAAGAAAAATAATCGGCATTATTAACTATATAATAGAATAAAATACGGCTACATATTTTAGTTCGTTATATATGTTTAATTAAAAGCGTTTTTAAATTCCGTAATTAAATCTAATACATAATAGTAAATCCAACTAAATATACTAATTATCCAAATCTTACTATTAGTTAATAGACACAATTATTTCTTTTCGAGTGTTTATAATTAACATTTTTAAAAATATTGTTATTAAAAATTAAGAAACTAACTTTAAAAACTATTTAACTTATTTAATTTGCTGTTTCCTAAAAAGCAGGAGAATTAACCTAACACAACCTAAGATTTTCTATTTTTTTATTCTCGCATAATCTATATATTCTAACTTTTGCTCCTAGTGTTGTTACAGCATTTTGAATTTGCATAAGTTTAAAGTAAAGAGTAGCGCCTCCATAATTTCTTTGCCTGATCTCAAGAACTTTACATGCCCACTTATTATTAGAGAAACGCCAATATTTGGACTCGTTAGAGGTTACCGTTGACGGCGATATCATAACAAATAGCGATGCTTCAAAAACCCATACGCCTATATTAGAGAGAAGAAAAAAATTAAACATAAAATCAAACATCAAACGTGCGTTAGAGGTAAAATCATCTCGGGAATTAAGTCGGAAAATTGTAGCCCAAGGGAGCTTCTTTACAGGAAACTTGTCAGAAGTTGAAAATTCAGAGAAGTAGGTTTACTTACTATCTATTGGAAATTACAATGTTTATTTAATATTGTATTCTTACTACATACATTTGTATATAATAGAAATGAGGAATTACATAGTAATGAGGATGCCAGCAGTGGACGAAGTACACCAACCTCAATAACTTCTGCGATATCTTCACCGCGAGCAATAAACGAGAAACAAATATCTCCAAATATATCTCCTCGCGTGATTCCGCAAATTGAAATGGAGAACGCTTTTCCAGCAGGTAACAATTTAGTTATTTTCGCCATTGAGGACGTAAAATCAACTTTTATTCCCAGAGGCAATCCCTGTGCCCGAGGGACGGTGAAGCCTCAGGATGCGAAAGTAGGTTACGCCTATGATGCGAACATAATTTTTCGTCTTAGTGGGTGTAAAATTTGAGTTTATACCTTGAATTTGCTACTCAAGAGGTTAGAAAATTGCAAAGTTTGGTGTAAAATCGAATTTTACGCGCACTATGACTAAAAATATAGTAAAGGTGGCACGTGTAAGGTTCGTTATTTAATTAGTTACTAATTAATTAGTTAGTTAATTAACTTAATATATGAAAATTATAGTAACTCAGAAGAATTTGGAAATGATGAAACTTTTGGTTGATCCAGAAAATATTTCATTTTTAAAAAGGATGGTGGTCTATGCTGAGAAAGAATCCAATGATGGCAACCCATTGGCATTAGTGGACTCTGATTTATTAGACCGCAAACCCAAAATTGATCATAAAGATGAGTTATGACGTGATGAACAATTAAGGGGAGGATATATTCACAAAATCAACATTGTGAGATACATTTTTAAGAAATTTGAAAAGAAATTTTTAGTAATTTTTTACGTGGAATTCAATGGTGCTGGTGTTACGTCTTCGTAACCATTGTATTTCCAAATACATTTTTATCTCTAGCTCGCCCTAGCAAGCTGGAACGAAAGAGAACGACCGACACCTGAGTCAATAAATATTAGTAATTATCCTTTTTGATAACAATTTTATTATTAACCTTTTTCTATTTCGAACTTTTAACAAAAATATAAAGGCCTAAATTAACTTGTCGTGTAAAATAAATATCAACAGTTCCTTTCCTTTTTTAATTATATTAGCTTTTATAAGTAGCAATAATTCTTATTATTAATTTTAAAATATCAATACATATTGTCTCTCTTAATGAACTACTCACGCTGATAATACCTAATCTTTTTACGAATAATTAAATTAACCTAACCTAATCTTTAACACCTAACCTTTCTATTTTTTCTCTTTTATTGCATATTAAGATCGATGAAAGACCAAGCCAATTTAAATTAATTTCAAAAATCTAAGACTTAAATTGCGGAGGTTTTGAAAACTCGAAAAGTTTTAAAATATCAGTACTCAAAATTCATTAATGTTTCTTATAAATAAACAGGCTGAAAATTGTCTTTGCCACTTGTATAGACATCATAAACCATTGCTCTTTCTGAAGTATTTTAATTTTTAGTTGAGGAAATGTGATGAAATACCGGAATATTTCAAGAAATATCTTCCAATTTACATAGAAATATCCTAGTGAAAATTTCTTCCTGTTTTATTTATAAAAAAACACCAATAAGTTAATCGCTTGACGTTTGAAAGCTGCAGTTTTCCAAATGCTTCACGATTACGTCCTCCGATTTTTTAAATTCATTTAGTCAAATTTACAATCAAAATTATTTTTCCATAAAATTCATTAAACAAAAAAAATGTCAAAGTGATGAATGTTTGCTATTTACTTGAACCTTGCATAGAAATAGGAAAAAACATAGAAATTTATTTTTTAACCCATAAGTTTGAAAAATTTTATAAACAAATGTCATTATCTTCAAAAAGCAAAAAGGTGTTTTTTTTTACTCTTTAATACTGAAGATATTTATTTAAGTATACAGAAGATACTGTGAAAATTTCAAAATGGACCGTTCAGAAGTTGTCGAAATATGAATAATTGTTTATGAGTAGCGTTGCTGAAAAGCAACAGTACATTCTCCAAGTGCGTTTAGCTGCTACAAGTCGACTTTTCATACGAAAACTAATATATGTGGCGCTTTTCCTATTTACAATAACATAGAGAAAGCGCCAATTACGATAGTTTTTAAATGGGACGTCGGAATAATTATTCCTTTTTCGACAACTTCTTCACGGTCCATTTTGAAATTTCCAATATACCTTCTGTAAATTCAAATAAGTATGTCCAGTATAAAAGAGTGAAAAAACCACACCACATAATATATATATTAATTGCATTATGTAATATTATATTGTAATAATAAATTGTAATTAAGGCCTTAATTCCTTTCCTTCTTCATTAATTCATATACATATTTTCGAATTCGGATTCAGCGGATACAAATACATAGGACTCTGGTATAGTCTTTGCACCAGCCAAAACATTACTTTTTATGTGCCTGTGAAATTGATTTTTTTACTTTCTTTAATTTAATTATAAATTTCATCAAAAACCTTACCGATTATAAACTCGACTTGGCAGTTAAATTTTTGCACCTTCTTCAGTACTTTTCAATTTTGTATCTGAATAAACTTTTACTATTATTGTTCAAGTATATCTCGAAAAATAGTGCAGTAAGCGCACGATTTTTAATTACAATCATCATACGAAATAAAACTATATTAAAATATTTTTTAAAAATACTATTTCGATGGTGAAAAATCTACATAAAGCCAGAACTTCTGAATATTTTCGAAAAAGTTTCTACTTATTGGCTTTACTTATAGGTAAAAGCTGTACTTATAGGTGTAAATATAATAGTTCCAATTATATTTTTAGAACTTTGTGTAATGTGCCGTTTCCGGTATTACATCAACTGCAATCTCCCATTGAGTACATGTCCTCATCTACCTCAGAAAAAGTTTCCGACAGTTCCGCGAATGTATCAACTGAGATAGAAGTCCCATTATTAAGTGACCGTTGTTCTGGAATGAATCTCACAGAATCGGCTTCATTTTCAAGCAGTCAAATTTCTAATGAAATGGAAATAGCTCATAACGAACAAATAGATGTACAATCACAGGTAACGATCATCTAGCTTAAGTTTTATATTGTTCACATATATGTGGAATTTATATCGGCGCCCCATCTAATCTTAACAACGTTTGAGGAATTTAGTGAATTTTTTCAGAATTTTCGGAATGGGTGTTTGTTTTACAATTTCAATAGTACCCTGACTAATTCTGAAGGGGTGAGGATCACGGCGAAGTTGTCGTAGAATGCCCCATTTATGCTTTACACCGCTTATTAATTAAAATGATGATACATCCGGATCATCTAAGTTGAAAAATTATTTACTACTTTTCATTTAATATTATATTTTTTACTTGGAAAACTGTTATATTTCATAAAATTTGTATCATCATGTAACTATATTTATAATATCTCATACTCATTGAATTCAATTTTGAAGTTAACAATTATTTGTGTAAATCCCCTGCCAAATATGTAATTCCTCTGGTGTCTATAATTTTTCAAACCTACGTATTTGCTGTTAATCAAGTGCTCACGAGCGATCACTATGCATACATGCCCAGGTAGAAATTTCCGCGATTCTTCCCTGAATATATATGGGCCCAGTGTAGGAAATACTAGCTTGGAAAATCTGGACAGATCCTAGCTTTGCCCTAGAATTTATCCCTGGTTTGTAAAATGTTTAGTAAAATTAATATTTATCTACATTTTGTCCTGGTTCTGGCCAGATCCTATCAGGGAAGAACCAATATTTGTATTTTTTATATTAAGGTTATGTTATATATTTATTAAGTATAATGTTATAAAATAAAATAGTTCTCTTTCAAAATGTGCGATCGATTATTATCAGCTTCTCGTGTGCTGATACGGAATCGAAAATATCGGACGATAAAAAAATTAGGATCGAAAATACTTATTATTGGAAGTGAAAGTGATGAAAGTAATTTCGATAGTACTGAAAATAAAAAAATTTCTGACCAAGAGCATGAAGAAGAAACACATGAACAAATTGTCGATGAAGAAATGTTTTCTGAAAAAATTTCTGATCTGGAAGATGATACATCACTTAATGTAGACAATATTTCAGAGCTTGATGAAGATACGTCAGATTATGCCGAAGAATTAGATGAAATGGAAAAATTACGTCTTTGGATTATAATGAACCGGATTCCACATTCTCAAGCAGACGAATTGCTAGACATTCTACGACCAAAATTAATGCCACTGTTACCAAAATCCACAAAAACGTTCGTAGGCACTTCATCTGCGCAATACAATATTGAACCTATGCTGGACGCAAAAGGTTCAATTGGAGAATTTGTATATCTTGGCACAAAAGAAAATTTAATTAAATGCATTAATCCTAAAGTGCACAGCAATAATTGTATATATTTACAATTTTATATTGATGGTATACCCCTCTTTAAGTCAAGTAGCAAAGAGTTTTGGCCAATTCTAGGTAGAGTACATTTTACAGCAATGCTTTATGAACCGTTTCCTATTGCTGTGTACTGCGGTGAGTCGAAACCTAAATTATTATCAGAATATTTGTGTAAATTTGTTGACGAAATAAATACATTGCAAACGGAAGGATTTAATATTAACAGTAATCACTACGTAATTAGAGTGAAATGTTTTATATGTGATACACCGGCTCGAGCATATTTGAAAAGCATTTGTTGTCACGTTGGATCACATGCGTGTGAAAGATGTACAATTATCGGTGAAAAAGTAAACAATGTGACAGTTTTTCCAGTTGCGGGTTGTTTACAGAGAAAACTGACGAATCGTTTAGAATGTTCACGCATCCACTCCATCATGTAGATGTGTCACCTCTTCTATTAATTGATCCACCAATCAATATGATTGACAGTTTTATCCTGGATTTCATGCACTTAGGCTGCTTAGGGGTGATGAAACGCCTTTTGGAATATTGGACATTAAAAAAAATTTCAAAATTTAGCAATGCGTACAAAACCGAGTTAAGTCGTAGATTAGAAAGTATACGCTCCTGCATACCCTGTGAATTTCAACGTAAACCTAGACAATTGAATAGTTTGCCTCGTTGGAAAGCACACGGAAAAAAATGACAGGGGATTCACATCTATACGAATATAGCCACGAATTTATAGCTGTGACAGCATGAAACTTGCCTATTTCCAACCCTTCAATATAGTAGCTGTTACTTTTCAAATATTGTTAGATATATACTGGAATTCAGCAATAAAATATAGTTACATTTTGATTCGAACAAATTTTTAACACTTTGTAGGTTAAATTAATATTTCCTTAGTATCAGCACATTCTATTCAGAAGAAGAGTTGCGAACTATTGAAAAGTTTAATTGAGTCTCATAATAGTTTATACACAATTTTATTTAAAAAGAAATTGAAACCTAAAGCACACCATCTGAATCATTACCCTAGAGTAATGGCAGAATGTGGACCTTTGATACATCTATGGTGTATGAGGTTTGAAAACTAAACACAGGGAATCCACAGTAGCTGCCAATGCTACTAGTTCCAGGCGGTCAATAGCTTTAACTCTAGCAAAGAAACACCAACTTCAATTAGCACATCAATTTATTATGAAAAATGTATTTTCCAGTACCCTTGAAGTAGGTCCTGGAAATACTATGAATCTGAATGATTTACCGGTTTCAATTATTGAATGTCCTATTGATAAAAGCACACCAATGTTCTTTTGCAAGTGGGTAGAAAATTTTGGTACTCGATATACGCCTGGTGAATCAATTTGTGTCGGTATCGATGATGGGCAACCTCTATTTGGGGTTATTAAATTCATCGCTGTATTTGAAAATAATATTGTTTTTATATACCAAAGTGTACATACAGCTTATCATGAACACTTTTCATGTTATGAGGTATTTTATGAAAATACGTCTTTTAAAATAATTAGTTTCTGTGAATTACTGCATTACATGCCTACACACATTACTCAAATGTACGGGCGATATTTTATTGTTCCAAAATGTGCAATGTAATAATAGAAATAAATATAATAATATCTTCAGTGTTGTCATTTGAATAATCTGTCGGTCCTGTTACCTGTGCAAGTTGAAGTAATGTTTTCTGGATTTATAACACGCATTTATATACATATTTATATACCTGGCAGATCTATAATCATACACAACTGGTAGCTATCAAATTTGGCTAAATATTTTACGCAGAGTCGTCACACCTCTCCAATATAGCTGGATTGGTTATGTTACATACGGCTCAATTTACGTGTCTACCATAACCATACAATAGAGCTGTTTCCACAGCAGCCCTTCAATATGGCTACTTTAGGGCGATTTAGACCTGTGCCTCTGAAATTTTTTTTTCCGTGCAACCGAATACGTGTTATTCCTCCTATATATTGGGCCAATTGTTTTAAAAGGCTTGTTAACTTAAATGCAATATAATAATTTTGTATTATTTCATATAGCATGTCGGTTACTTTGTACTGAAAGTTCTGCGACTTCTTACACAGATGAGGCAAAAGAATACTTAACAGCCTTTCATTTGTCGTCACAAGAAATTTATGGTCCAGAATTTGCAGTTATTAATGTACATAATCTGATACATTTATCAGATGATGTCAATAATATGAATAGCAGCCTGATCAACATTAGTGCATTTGCATTTGAAAATTATTTGGGAAAAATGAAAAAAATGATTCGGTCACTTACCGACCACTAGCCCAATTTTGTCGACGATATCATGAAGAAAATTATGTACAAAATAAAAAACCTAAAATACAAAACACGATTGAATATAAACAGCACGATAATTGTATCTCAAGTGTCACCTATAATGGTTTACTCCTGACAACAAAACCACCAAATAATGTTGTGATATTAACTGACAATTCCATATTTAAAATTACAGCATTTCATGTGATTCAAGGAAACAAACTGTGTATGCCTGGTAAAGAATTAAAAAAAAAAGAAAATATTTACAAGTACCCATCAGATTCGAGTATTACATGTATGTGGGAAACACAGGAAGAAATTTGTGAAACTGCATCAGTTGCGAAATTTGCGAGTTTGATAAAGAACAAAGCTGTTTATTTATGTTTAAAATTCGATCAAGAATCTTTAGTTAATCGATATTTTGTATTAAGCTATTTGCATTAAAAATAACATTTTTATTACATAACCTAAAATCACATTTGTCGTCATTCACCAAAGTAATTCCATCTATTACGCATATGTACGGTTGTTGTCGTTTATTTAAAAAAACTCTTGCAATACAATTTTCCTACTTTATATATTCGTAAGTCTGATTTTGTTGTTAATTTTATTAAAAAATAAATAAATATTGCACAAATGTATGTGTATATATCATGACATGTCACATCACGGAGTACATAAACTATAAAACTATCGAATCTCGATTCTCGAATCTCCTAACTAAACTCGAATGTATCGAATCGATAGCGATAACGATACATACATAGGAAATTGGTGTACACGTAATGGAGGACAGACCGACCAACAACGCCTTGAACGCCATGCAGTCACATGCAGTTGTGAGAGACTAATGCGAGAGTGATTGGCAGATTTTCTGAATAATAAATTATCAAATAGTAAATATATTCAGTTGAGCTCACGATAGCTTTGTGAAACCATCATCAAAAATCGATAAACAATTAAAACGTGTGAACGGCAGAAAGGATGGTAATTTTTTACACTTCAGTAATTATATTGTAGAACTGTGGACTAATCTGAAACCCTGCGGAATCGATATTTATACCCAAATAAAAATTTACTATTTTTAATTAAATTTGCCTAAACTTCAAGTATAGACAAATAAAAGAATTCTGAAAAATTTGATATACATGTATTGACAAAAAATTGTTCTACATTTTGTTCCAGTTTGTTTCTAAAAATTTCAAACTGTAAACATTAAGCATATGACCTCATGCTTATCGTCAAAACATCCTTTTATTAATAAGTATATTCTTTTCACTTTATGTTCGTACAGATGAGTAACGATTTAGAGGATGATTTTAACAATTACATATATTATATAGTGGAATTTATTCAAAGAGGTCGACCATCGACTAGATCTGTAGACATAGTTCCTTTAAAATGGTTACAAGTCAATAAAAAATCCGTGGAAGTAAAATTTAAACCTCCTCCATATTCTGATGAAGATTTCGAGGAAATTCAAACCTTGGTTGAGAATAATGTTGATGCTCCACAGTCGTGGCTTCTGTATAAAGTAAGGATAGTTGCTCGCAGAAGTAAGTATGAACGATTTAAACAGTTTTGTTGAAGTAGGCATCTCTTTCTCCCTTTCTATATTTCGGTGTCTCGCTTTTTGAATTTCTAATATAATTATTTTCAACAATGCTGAGTAATACTTTTCTTTCTCCATTTCTTGTAGAAACGTATGTTGATGCTCTCAAAAAGCTGAAAATCGTGAATGATAAAAGATTCACTTTTACATCTGAATCTGAAATTGATCCTGAGGAAAAATCAGCCATAATAGAGCAGAAATTAAAATCTAAGATGCTGCAAAATAACGTCAGTGTATTAAAAGACATCATGAATGTCAAAAAAATTTGTAATAATGAAAAAAACATTAGTGATTTCACTATCAAAAAAGGAATGAAAAGAAAAAATATTGCCACACTATCTGTTTCAAAACGTCCAGAAGTTAGTACCTCAAATATAGGACATATTCCTGATGAAAACGAGGATACCGAATTAGGAAATTTAAAACACATGAGTAACCAACGTAAATAAGACTTGTGTTCATGACTGGACTTTATTTCTAATCGCGAGAATATGTTTATTAATTTATTTATTTTGTTTGAGATCTTAACGTTCATAACAAAATATTTAATGAAAACAAATATTTTTATTCTAAGTACAATTTTGTCATGTGGTATGACCATATATACCAGTATATATGACCCGACGTCTCCCGGGACATTGTATTTATCGAAAGTTGCCCAGCTGGCGTAAAATACGACGACTTTATCGACGACACAGTGCTTTATCGGAAAATCACGAGCGATCCCAACAAAATTATCGGCGATCAAGAAAACGATTGGACTTTAATGGAAACAACTCCTTGTCAAGAACAAGAAATTATCAATGAAAAGATCGAATCCGACGATGACGGTTGGGAAACAGTGGTTCGCAAATGTCCCGGGAGACGTCGGGTCATATATACTGGTCGTCCTGGAAGACCGCGCAAAGTTCCGCCCGTACCGAGACAACAGCGCGACGACGCTGATAGAGCAAACGGCAACCTCGCCGGAGAACATGATATTTTGGAATTTGCGGGGATGGTCGAAACTCCGATCATTGAAGCATTGCAGGGTCCCGACGCTACTATGTGGAAGGAGGCGATCAAGGAGGAGCTTCGCAGTCTTCCCAGTCAGCACTGGACGTCCAGTGGACGTACATATTCGTCCATGTTACGTCCATACGTCCAGGACAAAAAAAGGACGTAAATGGGCGTCCAAATGTAGGTACATCTCCGGACGTTATATGTACGTCCATCTCTGAACATCCAACGGACGTCCATATTACGTCCAAATTAGGTACATAAATGTATGGACGTATATCGTATGTCCTATGTACGTACACACTTGGACGTCCAGTGTACATACTTATGTGGACGTCCACGGTACGTCCATTTTTCGACCATTCGGACCTGCATTTTTATGGACGAATAATGGACGCCCAGTGTACGTACATACTTGGACGTCCAGTGTACGTACATTAGTGGACGTCCGCGGCACCTCCATTTTTCCAAGAAGATGCGGCGCTGCGCGCACAAGATGGCCGCCACGACGACGCGACGCGCTGGTGTGAATAACTCCTTTGTCTTTTAGGGCTCCTTTACACGCGGTACTCCTTACGTTTTTAAGTAAATTAATGAAATTGGATAATTTCGGTCGCATTTGTTGGCGTGTATCGTTGGAGGCCCGTAGCGCAGAAGTGGACATACGTTGGATATATTATATTAGTCCATTTTCGGACCACTGAGCGGCCATATTTCGAGCGGAATGTTACAATATTGAACGTAAAATAATTTGGACGTTATTAGTCCATAGAATACTGAACGTATATTGGACGTCGAATGGACTTGATATGTTACGTATTTCGTCCGTTATGGTCCATCGAACGTCCACTCTTGGTCCAGTGTGTGTACATTTTGGACTTTCTGTATTCCATGGGATAATAATGGACGTTCAGTGGACGTCCACTGGACCATATTTTATCGACGGTACGTCCATGTTTAGTCCACATTCCGTACACAGCCATAGGCCTTTTGGACGTCCATATACCACTTATTTCGTCCATTTAATGGTCACACTTCGTCCATAGTACGTCCAAATTTCACCCAGAGTACGTACACGCCTGGACGTCCATTGGATGTACACCTCTCTCTCCTCTGGACGTACCATGGACGTACAATGGACGTCCCAAATGTGCAATATGGACGTCCAGTGGAAGTGCGTTCTGGACATAGCGTACGTACATTGGACGTCCAATGGACGTACATGTGCTGATTGGGTTCTGACCAACGACACTTGGAGTATTGTAGAACGGCCTATAAACCTGAACATTATTGGTTGCAGAATGGTATTGCGATGCAAGTTTACGCCAAACGGTGACGTCGAAAGACGAAAGGCCCGATTGGTAGCAAGGGGGTTCAGCCAAAGGCCCGGATTGGATTTTCTTGAAACCTTTGCTCCGGTTGCACGCATGAATTCTATCAGAATGGTAGTCGCTACTGCTGTGCAACACAAGATGCAAGTACACCAACTAGACATTACCGCCGCCTACTTAAATGGAAACGTGGACGAAGAACTGTTTATGCAGATCCCCGAATGTCTTGAGGAAATGCTTCCGGATTTGATTGAGGAGTGTAACGATCCAGTATCTCGAACAAAAAGACACAAGATGCTACGGGAAATACGACTCGGGAATAAGGTGTGTGCCCTCAACAAAGCACAATACGGACTTAAGCAAGCCGGTCGTCAGTGGCACAAGAAACTTAGTGAAGAATTACGCAACCTCGGGTTAAGGTCATCAAGCGGAGATGTAAGTGTTTATACCTCGAAGCGAAACGGAAAACTAATGATTATCGCAACTTATGTTGATGATCTTATTGTTGCATCGAACGATGATAATTGGATCTTAGAAGTCAAGGGAAAATTGAAAGAAAAATTTGCGCTAAGAGACTTGGGCAATATTAATCACTGCCTCGGTCTTGAGTTTCATCAGTCTCAAGATGGGATGTTTATCGGACAAGAAGGATACACGAAAAACTTGCTGCGGCGATTCGACATGGAAGACTGTAATCCAATCTTGACACCGGTGAACACTGCCTTGAAACTCAGCAATACAGACGACCCGCTGAACGAAAGTGATTACCCATTTCGCGAACTAATAGGGTGTCTCATGTACTTGGCTGTTTGTACCAGGCCAGACATCTCATATGACGTTAACTCTCTTAGCCAATTTAACAGTAGATTCGGAAAGGAGCACTGGATTGCAGCTAAACGGATTTTACGTTATTTAAAAGGGACGTCGGGCATCGGATTAATGTATTCGCCTGGTGAAGATCAAGTTTGTGGATTTACCGATGCCGATTGGGGCAGCTGTATAAAGGACAGAAAATCTTATACCGGCTACGCATTTAAATTGGCCAATGCTGTCACAAGCTGGGAATCCAGGAAGCAGCAAACCGTGGCCCTATCATCTACAGAGGCGGAATATATGGCTCTCGCCGACAGCGCCAAAGAAGCGATACATGTTCAACGATTTATCAGTGAAATCTAGCCCATAAAAACTATTATTCTCTACAATGACAATCAAGGAGCCCAAGAACTGGCGAGGAATCCGGTGCATCACTCTCGCACCAAACATATTGACTTGAGACATCATTTCATCAGAAATGTTGTGGAAAGGGGTTCCATAAGCTTGAGATACATATCTTCGAAGAACATGATTGCCGACATCTTAACCAAGGGACTTCCCGCCTCGTCTCATAAAAGATGTGTCAAAGAATTAGGATTAGTTAACGGAACTTTCAGTGTTCGAAAGTGAATATCAAAGACTTGAGGGAGAGTGTTAGAATAAGTTTCTTTTGCATACAGATATTATCAAGTCTTTATATGTGCGAATTACTAAACTGCGCGCGCACCGCGAAACGCGATTGTATTCGCCTATGACTGGCCCAGTTCAGTTCCCTGTAAACGGTCATGCGAGCGACACCGCGTGCGACAAATAGTTGTATAATTAGTCCGCCTACATAACGCGGCGTCCTTCTGTAACCATTCTTACTTATCCTTAATATTTCGCTCAATAAAGCATTCTTGTTCGCTTTACGTTGTGTTATTCCTCCATATATCCTAACAGTAAAAAGGACAGCTCGATAAAGAATTCCATAAGTTTCAGATACATCGATCGATGATCAGTTTTTAAACGGTGGTGGTATCAATATAAATCAAGACATGCTAGTCTCAGATATAAATTCAGTCATGCTGGATGTTTTTATTCTACCAATCGAATCGCCTAAGGATGGAAAATTTATCAACACTCCGGAGGACTTGGATTTGAGGCTAATACAGAAAATGGATAGTACGTATTTATGTTTGTGTGTGTGTGTATTATATATACATATAACTCATTTTGCTAAATAGCTAACGAAATGTCACACAGAAGGAAGTTTAATATATATATAAGATACATATTAGAATTTATATATATATTAGGGTGGCTCTTAATTTATCGATTTTTAAAATACTAACGGGACCCCCTCTAAAAGTGTTTAGTTTGATGAAAAAATAATTCCAGAATTTTTTCAGATTTTTCAATCAACACTAAACAGTGCCCCTAACGCACCTTACGTATTTATATGTTATATATTTTTTTCCACAAAAACTATCCACTTTTAGCAAAAAAAAGCAAAGAACAAAAAATGCTTAAAATTTATCAAAGATTATACTGGAATTTGTTCTGATTTTTTGTGGGAAAATTTTAAAAATGTTCAAAAAAAATCAATTAAAAAATTTTTCAAAATTTAACCAAAAATATCTAAAAAAATTCCAGTATAATCTTTGACGAATTCTAAGCATTTTTTGTTCTTTGCATATTTTTCTAAAAGTGTACCCTTTGCTTTTTCGCCCGAACAATTTTATACGGCCCTGTGAAGGCGGTCCCCGTTCTGTTGCGACGTTCCATGCGCGAGATTTCAGGTGATCGCGAATTCATGTTCGTGCGCCGATTTCCCTCCAAATTTCGTTTCCCTTTTTGAAAAGATGGAGAATTGAGGAGGAGACGTAAAGAAGGAAGGCCGACAGGCGACACTCGGTCCCGAACTCAAGACCAGAGGAGGTCTCCGTGGCTACCCCGGGTGATCGAGGACACCACAAAAAAAAAGCGGTAACGAGTCGTATTTACCCAAAATTTGGGCGAATAGGCCCAAATTTTAACTTATTAGGCATCTCTCGTAAAAGTGACGACTGCAGTCACTTTTACGTTGAGTGAGGGAATTGCGCACGACTCGAAAGGTAACAAATATTGACAATCTTTCAGGTAGTCAAAGATATTTTTTGTTGTATCGATTAATAGCTCAAATAAATGCAACTATTTTCCATTAATCTTCTCACGAGTACAGTTCGTGGATTTTTCTCAATTTGTCTTTCACTCTGGTTGTAAGTGGATTGTTTCCGAATTCCGGGTAGTTGGTCGCTGCCAATATATCGCAGATTCGGATTTACTAAAGAATTCGGTACAGAAACGGGATATTCTATATATCTTAGAAAAAAAAATAACCTTGTCATAAACGGAAAGGTTACATTTGGCACCCAACAGCAGGGCTCGATTAACCGCCTGGTATCGAGACGAATCATATTCGTACAAAAAAAATAATAAACAAAAAAAAAAATTTGTGGAATAGTCGAAAATTTGGTTTTCCTTTCTGAAATTTTCAGTCGTTTTTTTTCAATTTCATAGATTGAAAAAAATATATATATATAATAAACTGTCGTCTTAGATTGTACCAAAATCGACAAAAGTTCACAAACACGTGTTATTTGTGTGTGAACGACGAAAAAAGTCGCTCAGAAAAACAAACATCGCTTGTTACTCAATTTCAAAACACTATACTATACGTATATACGTATTAAAAATATTAGAGGTACTTGTACGGTCTTATTTTCGTAACGAAAACCGACGCGCGGAAAAGGGTAAACACGCGTGGTGTCCCGAGCTTTAAGAAAGCTGTTTACGAAAGAAAATAAGCGAAAAACAAGTTTTGATTAGAATGAAAACAAAAAAATTTTCAACAATAGATTAAATCTGAACTGTATCCTCATACAGGACGAAATATTTGACGAAAATTCATGTTGATATTTTAAATTTCGTCACTATAGAAATATCCCATGCGTCATGGCCAATTTAAGAAGGTCGATAAGTATGGAAAATATTGAAGAAATGAGAGCCAAGCAAATTAAGCAGCCTCAAATTCAAGGTCGGCGTCGAGGTCGGCGCCCTATTAATAAAACACCTTCGAATAAGGAGGAAATCACTAATATCGAGGATACGGGAGAATCGCAAAGAGACAGTCTTCTCGAATTAAATATTATTCAGGAAGATAGGGCACAAGGAGGAGCTTTTGACGATCAGGTGGTTGAAAGTTTCCGACAAATAGATGCACGTAATACGGCAAATGAAATCCGATTCACACGAATTCAAAATGATTTGAAAAATTGTGAAGAAAATTTAAGAACGCAATTTGAAAATCAAATCGCACGTGTTCGAGAGGAATTAGAAACCATGTTTCAACAATCTCCCATGTCAGTCGCAGAGCAAACCCGGTATATTAAGGAGCAATGCGATATCAAAATGAGGGAAAACCAGGCTAAATTACGGTTGTTAGACGAAAGCAACGCCTTATTAATTGACCATACTCTCAAGCATCGGAGGATCCTGGAAACTCAAGAAGAAAGGATTTCGATGCTCGAAAAGGAACCCGTTGTGTTTGTAGATGACCTTCCCCAAATACTGGAAAATTCAACGCTCGCAAAAAGATTAGATGAGCACGACAGTCATCTTAAAAGAATTGATCGTCTTGAAGCTAATCATAAAACCTTAGCGATGAAAATCCAAGGGCAGTCGTTTGGGAGACACGGAAGGGAATCGGCACGCCTATGCGTCGATGAATACTATCGTGCACCGTCTATACGCGGGGAGGTTCCTAAATTTTCAGGAAAAAAAGGGGAGAAACCGCTACGTTTCCTCAAATCTTTACAACAATACGTCGAAGGAAACGGACTACGAACGGAGGAAATTAAAATGATAATTAGCCAAGCTCTTGGTGGAAATTGTCGAGAATGGTGGCACCTGGTCGAAGATACCGTCGAGTGTTTCGACGATTTCACCAGACAGAATTGCGCACGACTCGAAAGGTAACAAATATTGACAATCTTTCAGGTAGTCAAAGATATTTTTTGTTGTATTGATTAATAGCTCAAATAAATGCAACTATTTTCCATTAACCTTCTCACGAGTACAGTTCGTGGATTTTTCTCAATTTGTCTTTCACTCTGGTTGTAAGTGGATTGTTTCCGAATTCCGGGTAGTTGGTCGCTGCCAATATATCGCAGATTCGGATTTACTAAAGAATTCGGCACAGAAACGGGATATTCTATATATCTTAGAAAAAAAATAACCTTGTCATAAACGGAAAGGTTACAAAAGTTAATAGTTTTCGAGGAAAAAAATATAAAACATATATAAATACGCAGCATTCAAGGCCTTAGGGGCACGGTTTAATGTTGATTAAAAAATCTAAAAAATTTTGGAATCACTTTTTTATCAAACTAAACACTTTTAGAGGGGGTTCTGTTAGAATTTTAAAAATCGATAAATTAAGAGCCACCCTCTATATATATATATATATAAATTCTAATATGTATCATATGTAACGTATAATAACTATGCAGATAATGAAATTCCGAAAATGAACGTAAAAAAAGTTAAAAAAAACAACAACGTGATTTCATCCGTAACTACTTTCGACGTTATGAAAAAACTGGAGGAAATATCCGCGACGCAGGATCAGCTTTTGGAAAATCAGGGCATGATCCTCAATATACTTGAAGCTTCGGGCTTTATTCAAGACAACGTTGCCCGTATAGGAAGCTTCGAAGATAAATACAATTTGGAGCTACCATTGAAGACAGTGAATGAATTCGACAATTTTAATCAACAATTGAAAGACCCCACCTGCCACAAAGATTGTGTATGTATTTAAAAATATCGATTCCTTCATTTGTGCAATTAACAAATTAATAAAAATTTAATTGCAGGTAGCATCATTATACTGTTTAATAGGCAAGCGTAGTCAATATGCGAAAACTATAAATAATATATTAAAAAAGTTCATTGCTCGGGACGTTGTCCTTATGTACACTGCGCAAAAGCAAACTGCAGAAAAACTTATTTTAAAAAGCACGGTTTTTTGTAAAACTTTATTAGGTAAAAGATAAATGCTTATCAATTGATTTCTATCAAAAAAAAATTTAAGGGATTTATAATAATCATTTCAATTGTATTTCAGCTGTGGTGCTAAGTAAGCATACCAACGAAAGTAATGGCGAACTAACCGAAAAGGAAGTCTTGGCCACCTTAGGTACGTGCCTGACGAATGCCAAGGATTGGGATGGCTTTCGGTTGAAACGAAATAAGCCATAATGTCCAACATTTTTATTGAAAAACTTACAATCTCTCTACAATATCTTTTTTTCATAATGAAAAAATGGTAGATAAACAAAGAGATTCAAAGTGATAAATATAAGAGATGTGACTAATCCAAAAAAATAGGAATTTTGCGTTCATCAAAAATAGTGCATATGGAAGAGTTTATGTTAAACACAAATCAAAATGAAGAATACAAAGTCAGAAATGAACGTTTTAATTGTATTAAAACTGAAACTTAAAATTCTATGTTTCAAAAATTTCCGGCATTTCGAACATAATCATATTGCCAAGGCACTTCACCGGCTGGTGTTAAAAAATAGTTTTTCAGTGTCTCTCTTGTTTGTATTCCTCTTCGGGGCGCATTGACATTATTGGCATCTGGTAAACTGCGGAACATCTCAGGTTGTCCTTCGTTTCTCCATTGACCTGGTATTTGAACACCGTTCAGTTCGTAGTCTACAAAGTCCGGAGAGCAGTAGCGATGAAGTGGTGGGTTGCATAATTCATCCTTGCTCCTTAAAAAATCGTGTAGGCAGATTGTCGCTAGGATCACAGTGTCGACAGTGTCCACGTTCATCTCTATTGGTTTTCGAAATATCCGCCATTTAGCAGTCAATATGCCGAAAGTATTTTCGATGATCCGACGAGCTCTCGAAAGTCGATAATTAAAAATTCTCTGGTTCTCATTCAACTCTCTACCTGTATATGGGGTCATCAAATTTGGTCCTAGCGGAAAGCCATTATCTCCCAAAAACAACGCGGGTATTTCCTCTCTGCTTCCTGGCAGATGAGCGTTTCCGGCGGGGATGTTCAGTTGACCTCGAGCCAAGGACTGACCTATAACACTATCAGCAAAAATCCCAGCATCGTTATTGCCTCCGTATTCGCCCACGTGAACTAGTGTAAATTTTTATGATGCGTCGCAGGCTGCCAGTAGAACAATACTAAATCGTTTTTTGTAATTATAAAAAAGGGATCCAGAATTTGCCGGGGCCTTGATGTCGAAATGCTTTCCATCAAAGGCTCCCAAACAGTTCGGGAAATTCCACTCCTGCAAAAAGTCGGCGCATATTGTCTTCCATCTGCGTTCATCTGGTGTTTGCAGAAATATAGGCGCCAAAATTTTCACCAAAACACTAGCAACTTCTTTTATAATAGATCTTGCCGTTGACTCTCCAATTCTGTATGACAGGGACACTGACAGAATGACATCTCCAGTTTCAAAATATCTACGGGGGATCATATTGAGAAAGAAATAATGCAAGAATTTCGAAAAAACTAATTTCATCTAATTTAAAACAAATTCAGCCAGAGAATGTAGTGGAAATATGCGAATATATGAGAAATTCCATAGAACTTTTAACATTAAAAGCACTGGCATGAAAAATCGTATAAATGAAAGTTAAATAGATTTGTTCTATTACGATATGTAAAGAAGGTATTTGGTATAATATGTGGAAATTTTTGTGTATGCGTCGTAACAATTATTCAGGACCACAAAAAAACATTTTTGTCACCCCTGCCCAAAAACTACGCCTTTACCGTAAAGCGTGCGACATGAAACGTATTCAGCGCATGTGCCGCCTATGGTCCGGCGGGCGCTTTCCACGAATTCGCGCCCGCCGTTTTTGAGTATTCTATCCGGTAATTGCAGTTACCGGCTAGGATATCTCAAAAACCGAAGGTGATGGCCCAAATCGAGCAACAAATTCGTTCTTAACGACCCAAAATTTAGAATATCTACTATATATGGTTCATGTTGTCTCCCAATTTTTATTCTTTTGCGGTCCTGTAATTATTAAGTTAACGTCAAATTATGATTTACTTGAAATAAGTCATTATAATAAGTCAACAAAAATACATTTTTAACTCTCCGGGCGTAGAACTCGATTTTGCGCCCTTCATCGAAATTTTTCTGCGCCAATTATCGAGTACCACGCCTGTCGTATTAAAAAATATCGTATGGAACACGGGCGAAATATCGATCTCCGCACTCGTCGAAGAGTGAAATAAGTGCGGTAAGTGTGCCTTTAATTTTTTCGATAATCAAACATTGAAATTTTCAGAGAAATGCTCATAAATGATATATTCATTACCTCAAGAGTATAATGGATACCTTAAAGCAGTTAGTAGTCTATGCTCGGGTGGCAAGGCACGAGGTGATGTTTTTAATATTTGTGGATACACCAATCCCAAAAATTCGTGAAAGGTCTGGAAGTCCGTTCTTATATATTGATGAATCATTTTATCATCATGCCTCAATTGTTGATAAAGATTATAATAATCCCCTTGTTGTTGGCGGCGCAGGTTAATTGGCGATACCCACCATCTCCTATTTCGCCAACGATTGCTTCGAAGTCTTCGTCTCAGGGCAACGAAATATAAGAACATAGTTCCTAATATAAGCATTAGGTTTTCCGGCGACGTTATATCCTAGAAAACATGATATTCGCGAATCATAATATTTCACTGCCGCCCATACTCCATTTGTCATCTTCTAAGTCACCAAAAGGTATAAGGATCAGCGTTAACAAAATTAGTATCGAAAATACCTTCAAACGAACTTCAAGAAATAAAAAACGAAAGGTCAGAATACAGTGCCGGCGAATATGAAATGTTGAAATACTAGATCGATCATAACATCAACGCAGGCCTAAGGTAAGAATAACGATTATAATTTGGTAATTCTTTAAAAAAAATAACAAATATAGTATCGCCAAATTAATCGTGAAGCATTTGGAAAACTGCAGTTCTCAAACGTCAAGCGATTAACTTATTGGTGTTTTTTTATAAATAAAACAGGAAGAAATTTTCACTAGGGTATTTCTATGTAAATTGGAAGATATTTCTTGAAATATTCCGATATTTCATCACATTTCCTCAACTAAAAATTAAAATACTTCAGAAAGAGCAATGGTTTGTGATGTCTATACAAGTGGCAAAGGCAATTTTCAACCTCTTTATTTATAAGAAACATTAATGAATTTTGAGTACTGATATTTTAAAACTTTTTGAGTTTTCAAAACCTCCGCAATTTAAGTCTTAGATTTTTGAAATTAATTTAAATTGGCTTGGTCTTTCATCGATCTTAATATGCAATAAAAGAGAAAAAATAGAAAGGTTAGGTGTTAAAGATTAGGTTAGGTTAATTTAATTATTCGTAAAAAGATTAGGTATTATCAGCGTGAGTAGTTCATTAAGAGAGACAATATGTATTGATATTTTAAAACTAATAATAAGAATTATTACTACTTATAAAAGCTGATATAATTAAAAAAGGAAAGGAACTGTTGATATTTATTTTACACGAAACTTTACAAAAAACTTCTTTGAACCTTCCTCGAATTTTCGGTGCGAAGGAAATTGTAAGGAAAGGGAAAACACGAACTCGCAACCGAGTCGACGAGTTTGAACCCTGGAAAAGAAAAATCAGTTCTTCCTTACTCGTTTTTTTCCCGTATTTCGGAATAAAACTTCCAAGTTTTGGTAAGATTTGTATTTTCAGTAATATTTTCTTTCCAAGAGAACTGCCTTCCTTCTTTCTCTTTCAAATTCTTTTTTTCAACGATCTCTGACCGTGGATGCCGGACAATATCCGAGGTACCACTAGGAGACCGTTTCCCATTTTCAATCCTTTTCAAATTCTATTTTCCATCGATCTCTGACCGTGGATGCCGGACAATATCCGAGGTACCACTAGGAGATCCTTTCCCATCTTCAATCCTTCTCAAATTCTATTTTCCAACGATCTCTGACCGTGGATGCCGGATAATATCCGAGGTACCACTAGGAGATCGTTTTCCACCTTCAATCCCCTTTTCAAATTCTATTTTCCAACGATCTCTGACCGTGGATGCCGGATAATATCCAAGGTACCACTAGGAGATCGTTTTCCATCTTAATCTTTAGAAATTATACTTTCCAACAATCTCTGACTGTGGATGGATCGCCTCCAACCTTAGTTTCTTCCATTTCTTCGAAATTTTCTTAGTCGTCCTCCCAACAAATCTATAATTTGAATGAATTTGTAATTGTTCTTAAAATAAATATATTCGATGTTTGAAATAAATTATTCTTTCAATTAATTCATTCCACAAGTTTTCCCTAACCCGGTCGTCCCAAGGTAAGAGGGACGAATTCAATATTATTATCTTTTTGTTGTTCACACAACATGGTTCTTTTTCGCTGGACGTGACAGTATCATTGATGAACCGAGCGTCCAAGCATAATTTTAACTCATTGTTCTTTTTTTTTATAACACGAAGCGGATTACAATAAGGGCTGCGAGAACGTTCGATAATGCCTTTCTCTAGCATGGTATGAATTTGATCCGACACATCCTTTCGGTGATGCAACGGAAGAGGATAAGATTTTCGCACGAAGGGTTTATTTTTATGGACGTCTATTCGATGAGCGTAATTCCGAACACAGCCCGGATCACTTGAAAATATATCCCGATTCCGTTAAATAAGATCATAAACAATCTGACGTAGCTCATCACTAAGATGATGCGTGTGCGAGAGGCATGATCTTATTTCCGCTTCGTTAGATAATTTATCCGGATCGCTGATTCGAACTATTTCATCCTGTTCAGCCCTAAAATTACGGGTGATCCTATCACTGACACCTATCCCGGCATCAATGTCCTGCGTATCCCCCAATGCTACACCCTCAGTATTACCGACTTCTTCTTTACCGACTGAGTTTTTGACATTTTCCGTATCAACAATCATTCTATCATAATTAAAGGCACAGTCCCGAAAGGTAACAATTCTGCTAGGTAACCACTTCCCTTCTAAGCTAACACGCTCATTATCAAGGTCAATTATCCCTTTATACTTCTTAATCCAGTCTATTCCCACTAATACCTCGTTAGATAGACCCCGAACTACGAGAAAGGCACTTGACACAATCCAACAGGCACGAAGAATCCAAATGTTTCTAAAACGTTTTTAGAATGTTGCAGAAACGTTCCTAAAACGTTTTATGTCTGCAACATGGATGAAACGTTTATAAAACGTTCCGTAAAATTACTTTAATTTCCCGTTGTCCACAGACCGCATTAATTGTTGAGCTAATGAGGCGACTATTACTAACACTATTATCAGATACCTCCTCTTCAAAAATATCCCAACAAAGATCTTCCACCAATTCCGTAAAGCGTTCCACCCCTAGGGATCTAACCTCTCGCAAATTTTCTTTTTCTTTGTTCGGTCCATTTTGCCCCTTACTTGGCAATCCGGATCTATGACTACTGGAATTATTATTATTAAAATTATTATTCGAGTTACTAAATTGACTCTCCACCTCTTTATTAAGTCGTTCTCTCCAATCAGATTGACCCGCAAATCCCCCCCGTTCACGGTTTCGCCAATTATCAGGATTATCAGAAGGTCGATTCTCATAACGAACACCCCTTCGATTACCCTGCTCATGGTGCATATTACTATATTTTTGATCATTTGTATGAGTATTTCCCATTCTACAATTATTCGACTTACCTTGCGAAATGTCAGAATGATGTTCGATTCCTGAACTATCTAACCTAGAAAGAGTTTTCAACAGCAGATCGGTCAACGCATAGTCGATAGTTGCCAATATGTCACGAGTTCTCGATGGTAATTGTTTAATAATAAGATAGTTAATTTCGTATGCTTCCATACCAGCCAAAAAATAGTTGGCTGCTTATAATTGTTCTATGAAATATTCATGCAACGATTGACCATTTGCTTTAATTGTACGAGCAGTCCATTCAGCCTTTGCTTTTACTCTAGCCTCTACAGATTAATACTCATTAACAAATGCTTTGCGAAAATCATTATAAGTAGACAATGATATGGATCGAATCTCGTACCACTTTTTAGCAGCAACAACCAATGCGTCTTTGACTATCAATAATTTCTGATTTTCTGTTATATTTCGTCTAATAAAATACTTTTCTAAGTTATATAAAAATTTAAGGGGATTATATTTATTTCGTTGAAATGTAGGTAAATTTACGTTAAACTGGTTATTTTGTATCTGCATCAACAACTGAGTAATTAATTCATTACTATTATAGTTATTTGATTCACAAGTCTTTTCATTATTTTGTTTTCCATTAGGAATATGTCCATTATCTGTTTGCAAACCAATTAAATCAGACTGCTCACCTGTTGATGCATCCACAGATTCTATTGTTTTTGGAGGTTTAGAAGTAGCCCTCGAATTTCCTATGCACGGAAATATAAGTTCAGCTGTTTCGGTAAGACGTAAATGCATGTATCAACCAGCAACGCACCTTCCGCTCGTTTAGTATTATCCGACCCGCAGTTTCTGCGGGTCTTACTTTATCAGTATCTATAAACATAACCATCGCTAGGCGTCAGTATCGCGCTTGATACGTCAGTTTTAAACTTAATTACTGTTAATGGCGTTTTTTTCACCCCAGAAACTGCATGGACAAGATGGCTGCCATGTGCCGAGCGAGTTCCCGCTATTCCCGCAGTGGTGCCCTACTTATCACAATAGTACTCGACACAGGTTACGTTCGCGTGTCGAGGTATTGCGGAATTGGGGGAACTTATGTTTCCGTGTGCATTCTTGTATTGTCTTTCTATTTTTTTCATTTTCTTCACGCAATTTCTGTAATTCGCCGCGAAGAACCTCATTTTCTTTATTCGTAGTATTAGATAAATTTCTTAACCTATCTACCTCATCTTTCAACTCCTCTGGCGTCATTTTGGCTTTTTGTTTTTCTTTCGGTCTGGTTCCTACCATTCGATTTGTCTTTTATTATACTAATTATTAAAATTATAAAGAATATTGTGAATTCCTTCAATTATATTCAAATCTCACTAGTCCCTGCTCGGGCGCCATTGTCAAAGTATAATTAAGGTAAATAAAAATTCCCATTTTATTGAAGAGCAAATTATCAGGTATAACTCTTTCCTCTTGTTTCTTTTTATTTATTTAATATATATACACACTTTTCTCTCTGTTTTTTTTATACATCTAGTGAGATTGATAATCGGAGGTATTCACCGTGCTTTTATTTTAATACGTGTACTGGGAATATTTTAACCTCGCATAATCGAATTAATAGTGGCACCGAATCGAGCATTCATAACCGCACACATATCCATTACATTTACCAGAATAATGACCAGAATCGACTATACATATAAAAGAATAAATACTACCGGAGATATCACACAACGTTATTTTTAATACTCGGCCACACTGTCATACTCCATTCCAGGACTGAATCGTCTTTTTTAACTAAAGGACCAATTATAATATTCGATCGGAATCGTCTGAATGCATTCGTCAATAAATGATAATGTTTGATCAGGGTCGTATTAATCCTCTATCATTTAAACATATCGATTCGATCATACGTATTAACCTAGCTTTTTAGAAAGCAGAAAGATGACCTTAAGTGGGCGAGTGATTTAAATTAAGATAACTTCGTGATTTCCGACACGATAACAATCGATTATACAGAAGGAATAATATTAAAGTTACTTCAATCCCAGTCCCGAACACGTTGACTGGCTCTGGGTATTCCGCCAAGAATATTTATTGCTCTTATAGGATGCCGGACAAATACCTGGATTATGATTCTGGGCGACGAAACCTGTTTCGGCTTGACCTATCAAGCAGCGGATGATGAGTGGCTTTTTAGAGATGGTGAAGGAGATTGTGGATTATCCCATGATATTAACAATTCCTCGGGAAACACAAATGCCTGGCGAAGCTTATCCTCTTCATCCAACGTAATACTTTGAAGAATCAAAGCAGTGGAGACAGGTGTCCTTCGATGATTTGCTATATGCGTTGCCTGCTGACAAATTCCGGCACCCAGAATTCCAAAATCCTTCCTCGTGTTTCCTCGTGGTAGCACACATTGAGTCTTGCTCCCCAGCGAAGATCCCTTTAATATCAGGTTGAATTTTCGATTTTCCTCCCCACAATTCGGGCAATGAAAACTATATATTGGTTTTATTTTTGCTTCCAGAACATGGTGAAATAAATGAAAAATTGGAAAAAGACGTTCCGATTCAGAGGCTACAAACAAATATCGGTTTATACAATACAATTAATGGACTTTCTCCAAAAAAAAAAAACACAAAAAACTTACCCCCGAAGGGTTACAGTTGCTTTCCTGCCCACGAGGCAATCGTAAAAATGGCGAAACACCATTCGCGAATTCCGACAGAAGTTCGCAAGAGTTTACCGGCAAAAGAGAACTCAAACACATTGTCTTTCATATTTATACGTCCCGAACACACCCGAACATAACCGAGTTGTACCGACTTATGTTTACATATACATTTTACGTAACAGCAAAGTCGATTTTCGATTTTTACCTCGATTCGATGCGATCGGTCGACAATGGGAATGGCACGATTCGAGCCCTTTGCCACTAGCCAACCACGCTGCGCTAGGTGACGCTTCGAGTTCACCTTTTCGAATGCGCGCGACATTCAAACGGCGCATTCACATAAAACGTATCCATTACAAGGTCTTGAAAATATCGCGACACATAATAGTAAAAAGCGTGAAAGGTGATATACGTAACACGACAATTTTGTATTTACGAGAAAATCAGATAATGCTTATATAATAGAGTGTTAAATCAAATCTATTCGTTACTAAGTGGGGTTGAACTAGTCTATACGGTATTGTATATTTTAAAATGTCGTTTTAACGATTGTTTTACTAAACACCTTGGCTTGGAAGAAAGACCCGTATTGTCTCATTTGCTAGGTAGGTAGGAAATCCCCGAATTCTTACCTGCTTATTTGGCGTTAAAATGACGAATTCATTAAACTTTTGTAACGAGTCTTTTTAAAGTCTGTTCCGGAACATGTATTCATTGAGAGGAGGTTACCTAGTTTAGGTCTTGAAAATATCGCGACACATAATAGTACCTTAGGAAACCTACATTTCATAACAATATCTCAAAGACATCCATAAGCTTACCGGAGGATGGAAACCGGCAACAAATTTTGTAGTTTCGGGAAGAAATGGTGTAAGGTTCCTATATAAAACCAAAAATAACTTTGACCTTTAAACAACCTTGAACATTGACTCGTAAAGGTCAAAGTTATTAGTACAGTGAGGTGACCGCCTTTGTCATTAACTACTTTTGTCTGAACATTACTAAACCATAAAAATTGTGAAAACACAGCTTTTAGAAGGATATTTCATATTTGACCTTGATTTGGCCTATTTAAGGTCACTTTAAACTTTAATAAGCGACCATTTTATAAGTTTCCATTTAAAAAAATAACATTGATCTTCAAAGACACATTTCTTAAAATGTTAATATTTATATAATCGAAAGACTATTTTTTAATATTTTGTGTTAATTTAAAGTTATTTGGAAAAAGTAAATAATGACATCTTATTTTATTTATTATTTATTAAATTTCTAAATATGAAATTTAAAGTGGTGGGATCAATTTTTATGTAGGGAAATCGTCTTGAATAAAAGAAAAACGTTGACCTTCAAACGACTGAAAATTGATTCCCAAAGTTATTATTACAGTTACATGATCGCCATTTTAATGAGCTTCTTTTGTTTGAACATTACTAAACCATCAAAAATTTGAAAAACAGTGTTTAGACGATGTTCTCTTATTTGACCTTGATTTTGCCTATTTAAGGCCAATCTTACAATTTATAAACTATCATTCCGATCGTGAAATTTCCTGCTTTGTGCGAATCGAGCCCAAAAATTGACGTTCCTATTTAAAACATACCCGTCTTTGTCATGAGCTACTTTTGACTGAACATTATTAAAGCATAAAAATTTCGTAAAACATCTTTTAGATGGATTTTTAATATTTGACCTTGATTTGGCCTATCTAAGGTCAAGCTAAAGTTTTATATCCTACCATTCCGCACGTGAAATTTGCCGTTCTTTTTCGAATCCAGCGTACCAAATAGGGGTTCCTATTTTAAACAAATCACTGACTTCCAAATGACCTTAAAAATTAAAAGTTATCATTCCAATTACTCCAGTTACTTTGTCTCTTATTTTTCAATGTGTATTATATTAGTTTTGCTAGTAATGAGCACCAGATTAGATAGACTTCGAATTGGCCTCACATTTATGAATCGGAATCGCCGATTTACTTTTAATGTGCTGGTAAATCGAGCATTTCTTCGTGAAGTTTGACGCTATATTTTTGTATTTAAATTCCAAGAGAAAATTTTTGCACTAGTCATTTCTTAATGGCAAAAATCCCCTCTTTCCAGAAGTGCATGTTAACAATTTTCAAATGTTGAAATAAAAAAGTTATACACATTTAAATGTATTTGCTAGTAACGAGCACCAGATTAGATGGATTTAAAAAAAAAACATGATAGTTTTTTATTTTAATTTTAATTTTGATAATTTCATCGTGACATTAGTATATCTCTATGATCTATGATTAGTAAAAATAATAAGAAATGCTATTCGGAATTTTTTTACAAGGTTGAATTTGTAGATTGTACAGAAATAGTACGACCAAATGTGTTTTGTTTAAATACTATAGGTGTATGGTTGGTATTACTGTTGACAAATGTTTTAATGTAATAAATGGCTAAAAATGTGAATTTATTGAATAATTCTCTGACTAAATCTATTTCATTTCAGCGTCACTGCAACAACGGGCCGAAGTGGTGAGTTCATAACTGACGAAACAACATTTTCGGCAGGAAGATATAAACTTCATTTTGATGTGAAAGGATATTTCGAGTCTACAAACCGGAAAACGATGTATCCGTTCATCGATATAGTTTTCGATATAGAGAATGTTGAAGAACATTATCACGTTCCGTTACTCTTAAATCCTTTTGGGTACTCAACTTACCGTGGTTGCTAAATAAATATTACGAATTCCTCTGTAACATTGGAGAAGGTCAATTTTTGTACTGTATAACGAATTTTTATTTTTGTACACTTACACACGTTATTAGTTTCATTCGAAATATAATTGAGGTAATCGATTTACTTCTTATGTACGTTTTACGAACGTCTGCGAATATAAATGTTTTATTACTGCTATAAAACACTGCGTTTTCATACCTGATAAATATTTAAATTACATACTAAAGGTAGTCTCTTAATATTATTTTTCAGAAATACTATTTTGGCGGAAGATACGCTCTATCTTTATTTGGACCCCCGCCCCCATTTACGGGTCCTCCAGTTTTGAACGGACCTCCGCCGCCGTTTCCTCCGTTTTTAGGTGGACCCCCGCCCCCATTTGTTACTGGTCCTCCAGTTTTGTAGGGCCCTCCACCTCCATTACCACCTCCTCCGCCAGTCTTCGGTCCACCTCCGTTAGATGGCGGCAAATACGTTTTGGAACCTCCTCCACCACCTCCACCACCGCCTCCAGTGCCGCCTCCACCGCCGCCACCTCTGCCTCCACCTGCACCACCACCACCACCACCTCCACCGCCACCTCTGCCTCCACCTCCTCCACCTCCGCCGGTGCCTCCTCGCCCTCCGCCGCCACCTCCACCAGAACCACCAGATCCTATCGTGAAACTTGCACGATTTCCGTTTTCATCCGCCATGTATCTATGTGAAAACAAAAGAAAAAATTAAACATTTTCATAATACAGTTATAAACAGAGAGTTTGTTATATGATTTTTCAAGTTTAGTGAAGGATAAGATGTTGTTTTCCCACGCGATATAGGAAAAATGGGAGATGACAAATTTGAGGTTAAAAATGTACCATTTGGAGGTTAGGAATTTATATTGACTACTTATGAGAGAAAAAGATCATTTCTACTTGTAGGCGCCATCTTAGAAGTGCCGTTTTGTGGTTTGAATTAATAATCGTTTGAATGTCAAAATGCAGGATTTTTTTTCGAGAAAATAATCATAACTTTTTTCTTCAAAATCACCAGCTGACTTCACACAATTTGATGACAATCACAAAATTTGTAAGGGGACGTCTGGAATTAACTATATTATTTCAATTTTTTAACGACGCTTGGATTAAAATATAGTATATTGTCCATAAGAAAGTTTTACTGAATAAATTCATTAAATTTTAAACTTCATGGAACATTATTAGGGCGTTTTTAAACAGGTCAACGATGTTTCTCTATTACCTACTTGAAAGAAACCGGCAAACCATCTGGACTTTGGTAAGCGTAACTGCCAACAACGCTGCGAACCAGTTCCCCGTTTACTTCCTTGTAGGTTTCGACTTCTTCCCTTTGAACCCCATCTTCCGCAGGTTGGGCTGCTGGACCAGGTCTTGGAGAAGATGGACGCCCTGGGCCTAAAGCGGTATTGGCTGCGGGTTGTCCCGACAATGGTAAAGAAAGTGCACGTCCACCCGCAGCTCGAGCATACTGCGGTGCTAATTGACCAGGTGATAATTTATCTGCTGTACAGCTCGACCGAAGGAGTGTGTATATCATCTAAATAACATTTATTTAGGACGAGATTAATGATAAATTTCTGCCCATTACAGCCCCGATAGTGTCAAACTGACTATTATAATAAAATATTTGCCAAAAATTAATATCCGTGTTTTTTTGGTTATAAAACGTTTTTTAGATGAAATCTGACTATGCTAACTCATTCTAGGGGAAAAATTAAGTGGGGAATGTATATAATATTTTGTATAGGTCATCAATTTGTTGTTGAAAATAATGAAACCCGGTTTGGCCCTTATTATTTCAATGGCTGGTACGCAGAACCGTGACATCTCAAATGTGAGACGAAGACTTAAAAGACAAATTCTAATAAAATATATACCTTAATATGGGGTGCTAAGGTTACAAGGTGTCATTTTAGCGTAAGTTGTTACAGCAGCACTATCTGAAGGTTTTCAAGAAGAAGTTTAGGACGTAAACAATGCCACGTGCCCCACTAATAACGTATAGGAGATATAGTCCAGGAGCTAGCGGAATTTTAGGTGACTGATTATCTTACGCTCGAAATTTTTTTCACGAGTTATTATGGTCATGTCTGCCAAATGTGGACAGGTGGCAGAGTCTGTCAGCGGGACATAGAGCGAACTTGTATTAATTTTCAAAGACATTGACTGATTTTATTATAGCTGATTTTTTTACAGTTGATTATTTAAACCATTTTAATAAGAACAAATGAGTTGTCCGACAAAAATGTTGGGACATGACCCATGACAGGAATTGGTAATTTTTTCTTTGACGATTTTCTTACAGCTGAATTTTATTTTACAGTTCAATAGTATATTAAGGATGAAGTATATAACCTGGTCTGACAATTTTAGTGGAACAGAACCAGTCTCTGACGTTTTTGTTATGTTAATTAATCATTAGTGTTTGACTAATCTTCTTACTGCTAATTTTTACGGTTTACTTTTAAAATGACAACAGAAAGACATTGATATGTTCGTCTGACATTTTGGGTGGGATGACATGATATAAAAGCAGAAAAATCTTATACGTGGCTTAACAGAATACATTATTTTTGTCAGAGAGAAAATATGTCCCGCTTTCTTCATCAGACACATTTCAAAATCGAAAATATATAAAAATTCGAACAATTTGACCCCTTTATCCGACATTAACATTTCAGTAAATAATATCACATGTCCGATAATAATAATTACGACATTATTTTTGTCAGAGAGCAAATGTGTTCCACTATTTTCATCACATACGATTGAATATCTGCAGTATATAAAATTTCGAACAATTTGACCCATTTGTCCGTCATGAACACTTTAGTAAATATTACATATACAATAATCATATTTTCAATATTATTTTTGTCAGAGAACAAATATGTCCCGATATTTTCGTCAGGCACGCGTAAAAATCGAAAATATATAAAATTTGGAACAAATTGCCCGCTTTGACCGACATGAACACTCCAGTAAATAATATCACATGTCGACATTATTATTGTCCGAGAGCAAATATGTCCGAATATTTTCAACAGACACTAGTCATTTTTATTTATTTCCAATACCTCTCGGTCAATTCTTAATTAACGTATTTGGTATTTTGTAAGAGTCCGTATATAGAAAGTAGAATTGCCCTTACAGAGCTCGAATTTTGTAAAATTGGTTCAAACCTTTTTAATTTCGATTTTCAGCGTAAATTTTTACCTTCAGTGGAGGATTTTAGAACCCTTTTAAAGTTGTTGAGTGTACAAAGTACATCAGTTTAATTCAGTATGTTAAATTAATACACCGATAAACGAATTTAATTACTGTAAAGAAGGCTTCTTTAAATATACCGAATTAAAACATTTCAAACATTCATTAATAGTAGGAATACATTTGTTAATAAATAAAATGAATTCTTTATTATTAAGAAATTCATTTTAACTATTAATAAATGTTGTTTACAGTAAAGAAATACTTTAGTTTGTCACATTACAGGATACCATCGCTAAAGTAAATAAATTCTTTTATCAGTGTATTAATTTAACATACTGAATTAAACTGATGTACTTCGTTGACTTAAAATAACCTACAGTGATGACGATGTCATTTATAAAAACTCATGCTTTAGGAAAAATGCCAGGTAAAGGGGAAAAAAGGCCGAAGGTGTAACCTATTAAACATATAATGAAAGAGGACGAAAACAAAAGATTATAAACAAAAAATTGAAGGGTCTCATATGAAGGAAAGCTTGAAAAAATCACCTCTTAATATTAACGTCTGATCAGGCACGCCCTTTTCTACTTAAAAATCATGAATGGGTTTACTATCAAAATTGGATGTACTAAGTGGCTCAATGATTCATTTGAAAGCTAATTTAAGGAAGAATCAGATCGTATTTAACAAGTTAGATAGCGCTCTTTAACTCTGAATTAGTTGCAAACTACCAATAAGACAATGAAAACTGAGTCACCAAATGAATTAGTAATCGTTTTTACTAATAAAAAGTGATATTCTACTAGTTTATTACTAATTTTATAAACTACTGAAATAAAAAAGTCAATATCTACTTGTAAATTAGTAGAATGTTACTAATGAATTAGTATTTTTGTACTATTTGTTAGTAAAAAACTTACTAATTGATGGTAACCCCCTTTTCGCTATAGATAAGTTGTTTTTTATTAATTCAGGTTAAGCGAGCGGCGCAATTAATAACAATCACGATTATTGATATCTAGTAAAATCACCCCTACATGATTTTCATTGAAATCATTGTCTTTTCATGCACTTAGAGGGTCAAAGCTAATTCAAAGAGAAACCAGGCCGTATTAAAAAAAATTTGTTTAGTTTTTATTGTTAATTTTGTTTTTATAATTTTTATTGTTGTTTTTCACTTTTTGTGTGTTTTTTGGATTTACTTTATATTTAAGGGGAGGCTCCAGCTTTATTTTTGATCCCCTTAAGTTTAAATAATCAAAAAACGTTATATTATTTTTTTGCATCATTTTTCACCTGAAAATGTACAGGGTGGTTAAACAATTTTCTTTTATATTTGAACGGCTAGAGAGCGGGAAAGAAAGAAAGAAATAACAATTAAAAAAAATAAAAAAAAAGGTTTAGATGTTTGGAAAGTGCTGTAATTAGTCGTAGTAAAATTAAAATATTCTGTATTTTTATTTATAAACTGACCGATACAAAGAAGTAATGGCGTGTTTAATTTCATAGCAAAAATACAATTTTTATTAAAAAGTAAATATTTAATAAATTTTTATTAAAATTTTTAGTAAAAGAGTAAAAACGAATACTCTCTGAAAATGAAGTAGTTAAAAACTATTAATTAAAAACGAAAATTTAAGTAATATTAATTTATTACTGTTTCTGAAAACTACTAAACAAAAATATTAAATTTCTACTTGTATATTAGTAATAATTTGTCAATAGATTAGTAGCCTTATACTATATTTTTGTAAAAAAATCAGTAATTTACAGTAACCCTCTTTTCACTTTAGATGAGTAATTTTTTGCTAATTCGAATTTCGAGACTATATTAAAAAAAATTTGTCACCCTCAAAATGACACAAATCGTAATCAGAAATTATAACTTATAAGGAAAACATGTTTTCAATTCTCTTTTTCGAACAGTACAAATCCCAAAGAAAAAGTCTCGTTTCCTTTTCAAATTCACTTATGGTACATAACACACATTTTTACATCTAATTTTTATCATTTACAATGACAATTCTCTGCATATTTTAAACATGTGTACAGTTTCCATTGTACATTTTCCATTGTGTACTTTTCAAGTTAAAGTGTTGTGAAAATTAAGTAATTATTTGTATTCAGTTAAAAATGGCCTATGCAAATTAGCAATATATGTATACGATTCCACGTGCTTGAGATAAAATAATGCAAACAATTCCATCGTTTCTAGACAATTCATCAATAAATCAATCAATGACATCCGAGTTCTGAAATATTGAATTTTATAAAATTGTTGAATGCAATTCCTGACATTTTATAAATGTTTCTCCAAGTCATTAAATAAATTTTCCTGATATTGACACTGACATGAAATGCCATGGAAGTTATACAATGTTCTTGCGAAGAAAATACATTGTTTCTCAACTTATCGAAGTCTGTAAAGATACTTTGGATATCTTAAATCAATGAATTCTTTACAATTTTTAAACTCCCATACAGTACATATCTCTTAAAGACGTTGTCCAGACGTCAGTTCAAAGATATCTCCAAAAAGACCTCCTGAAGAGGTCTTAATTATGATAATCTATAAAAGAAGCTCTTAAATCGTAATCTCGAAGAGATCTTGGGTTTGAGGTCTTAAATATATTTCGTTTTGGACCATCTTTCTTTTAGTAAAGAGATTCCCATTGTTGAGGTCTGTGTTTCTTCCAGAGAAGCTAGGCGGCGATTGAATCCAAAAATGAGATCGCGCGATATTTACTTCATATGCGGACTGATAGATTATAAGCTGCCCTGACCAAATAAGTGCCTTTACAATATTTAGCCAGTGTTGTCACAGTTTTGTATTATTATTGCATGATCCCATTCTATTGAATGTAATCATCATCCAATATATAAATATGCAAACGGTAAAAGGGAACTCGGTAAAAAGTATATAAATTAATAATTAAGGTATAAAAATAGAATTTATAATTTTCAGAAATTTGCTTTGAAAAATATTGAGAAAAATCGAAATAGAACAAAGATCAAGAGTACTACCGTACGAGTACCTACTAAGTTTCTTGTTTATAATTGAAAACGGAACCAACAATTTTTACACATAAATTGTTAAGAACTTTTAGACGAGATGAGGCGAGAGCGGGATGAAACTTTAGATGCTTCCTCTCGTCTCGATTTTGTTCGACGTTCTAACTAAAAAACTACCAGCTTTTTTAAAAAATGCCAACAATAAAATGCCCTTAGAATGCTGCGAAGAATATATTGGAATGTTTTCAAATTTTTTCAACTATATTTTGAGACATTTTTCGATTAATTCTAATAATTTTTGTAATGTTGTCTGAAAGTTCACAATTTTCAAAGAAAAAATTAAGAACTATATAATATTTTAAATTCTTACCATGGAGTATATAATTCTTTAAATCTAAATTACGATTGGCTGCAGTTAGAATTTACAAATTATACAAAATACACTAAATAAACAAAATTTATAGGATAGATTTAAATCAGGGTTTAGAATTTTATAAGATCAGAGTTGATCAAAATGGATCAATAACGAACCGAAATAGCACTAAATAAAAAATAGTAAAACGATAGACAATCTGATGTGATTATGTTTGAAATCATCAGTCCTTTTTCTAAGCTACTTTGTTTAGAACTAATATCACTCTTACCTTTTTCATAAATTATTTTATCTCCCACCCATTTTGTTAAACATATTTTGAGCTGTTATTGCTTTATAAAATTAGGCCTGTTTTGTACAATCATCGTTTCCCACTGCGATTTTCGACGATTTTGGATTTATTTTTTAAATAATTTTTTTAGTAATTATCACGTCGTGATCGTGTTACAATTTACTACCCCCTTTTTTGTTTGTTTATATGGCAATGTGTCAAATTTACTTTTGTCGGGTGCCTTATAATTTATTAATTTTGATACTTTGATCTAATCAGAATGAACTACATGAGTATCAACGACGACATTAGATTTCAGATTAAAGTCTGAAAAGTATGTTTTATAATGTATATTAAATATATATTATCTTTATTTTACTTTTGAATTATGATCTGTGTTGATCATAGCATTAGAGAAGATTTTTTATTTGGGTAGCTCGTGATCATTAATATTTTAAAGGGGAAAACTAATCTCTTCAATAAACTATCCCTTAGAACTAATCTGGATATTTTATTTAAAGACCCTTGTAGATTAGCTATTCAATAAACTATTATTATTCTTCGAGGAAACGACAGTTTGCAATTAACAAATGACAATGCAATAATTCTGGTATAAATCTGTCCAGATTTTTGTTACATTGCCCATTTCCCCTATACCTTTAACATGGGAAATTACTAAGCTGGTCAGAAACTAACCGAAAACTGGACTCATTTTCTAATAGGGAAAAGAAAGATGTACGGATTTGTAGAATATATTTAAGTAGTTAGAGCAATAAAGCGTTCAAACTACCCGGTTGGTAATCACAGAGACAACTTTTAGCGCTACAATCCAGACAATTTTTTTTGTGTTGCTCGGATTTATAGAGTTATTGCATTTAGTACGTATAAATTGTTCTTTTACAAATAAAAAAAGAACAAAATAAATATTAGGTTTTATTTAATCTTTCTCCCGAGTATTTCACTAAACTATACTGATTTCCGTGGTTTACACCACTTTGAACAACCCTTTGGACACTTAACACATCATTACAATCAGCACATCAAATACATCAAATAATGAAATTAAAACACCACATTACAGATGATTCTGACGCCTGCAATTCGTACCGTTGAGCTTAAGAGAACTTTAATCACTGGTCGCTTCATATTGAGCACTTTAGGGACTTCACAGCTTATTTATCCCTTCGATGACACTTTAACTGCATCGCGAGATTCAAGAGTATCACTTACGGGTCTCGTCTTCCATTCTTATATAGGGACCTAAGGTAAGGAGACACATATCGCTCCCACTCGAAGTGGTGGTTGTTGGGGCAGGAGGTCGCGATTGAGAGTGGTTGATATGCATCTTAAGTGCATTCGATTATTCCTACTTAAGATCACATTTTCCACGTGTTCTTACGGCGGTACTTACTTTTTTTTTTAATGCACACAATCGAGCATTTAAGCCTATGGGTAGCAGTAATGTCGATTGTGATAGGTTCATGTTGTTCGACAGCATTTGTAGCGTCCTCTCGTCGCCTTCGATTTCGCGATTTCTTAATTACGTCCCGATCGTTCGAATTCATCAAGATCGTTCGAATTCAGAGATTTGAACATTCAATTATGTACTTTGTGTAATTAGATGTTTAATTTTATTCTTCAGTCGAGTGCATGAGTCATGTGATTTATTTGTATACTTAAAGGTGTGTAGGAGAAGCAGAATAAAAAGAGGTTGGTTACCAATTTTCTATTATTGTGGTTGGAAAAAAAGGATGATTTAATGACTTTTGAACTTTATTTCGATATTATTGCATATAAGTTATTATATGCCAGTGATATAAATACTGTTTACTTAACAGGTTTAGTTTTTACACAAATAACTTGTACAGGTTTCGCAACGCTTTTGCATCAATTCTATTTAAGGAACTGATTATGGGCAAATCCAGAGAACTTTTAAATTATTGTTAAGGTTAAAGGTTACATATAATTATTGTTGTTATGTTATTTACAACATGTATTAACATTTATTAGTAAAATTCATATAAAAACTACAGTTTTTAACAAAATAAGTTCTGTGGATTTGCCGATATCTATAAAGTTTGGCACAAGAAAATATTTGTGCAGTCGAAAGAATCGTATTTTTTTGCAAAAAATTGGTTGTAACTTTTTCAATATTAGCTTTAGGCAAATTCTATGAACACATTTGGAAAGAGCATGATCAATAGGGATCGTAGTCAATTCTTTCTCAAACACTGAAACTTAAATTGTTCTTTATTCATATTTTGCTTTTAATGTCACTCTACACGAATAATGTATTCATCTTTCATTACCCTTCATCAGCGACTAGTATCATAGCAATTAATAGTACATTACTCAACAAGGGAGGTAAAATAAAGAATGTCTCAGACTGCGTGTAATTTTTACCCGAGGTGAAGTCGAGGGGTGAGAAACATTCAGTCTGAGGCATTCTTTTTTACTTTCTGAGGGAAGTATACGATTTTTCTTTATGGCCGGGAGGATAAGCGGCATCTTTCTTCCCGGTGTGAAGAAAATAGATTTTTGATGCGGTAGAGGTAAACTGTTCATTTCATGCCCATGGGGCGTGATATAAACCTTTCCACCCCCCAGAGGCGTAAACTTGGCATTTTAGGCCGCAAATCGAGGCGTAATAGATATTTCAGTATCAAGGGTGTAAAATGAACGTTTACACCCACAGTTGGTCAACGGTTTCGATGGACTGTGATTCAGTCCCATGTTTATACCAACAAAATTGTTTGTCATGAGCATAATGAATAAATTTTTAACTCCAAAGATTAGGAAACTCTTGCCATTTTTACTCAAATTAAGGTGTAAAATCGGCTGTTCAGTCCAATACTTCAGACGCGTCAATAAGTTGTCATAATTTATTAAAATATATCATAGTTTATTAAAAAAAATGATTCTAAATGAGTTCTTTGCGTACTCGTAGAATAAATCATTTATTAAGTTGGTAGTGATAGTCAAAGCAGTACTTTTGCAGTCTTGATATAGGCTTTGCATATGTGGTCATTTATAAAATTTTGCATTGTAAACAGTTTAACGAATATTCTTGTTAAAATATGCTATGAATTACGTTTTAACTAATATAAAACGTCTCCTTACAAAAGTCTTAAAATTGTTATATTTTAAATGACACTGTGTAACAAAAAAAAGTCGATTCTTGTTTATCTTAAAATTCTTATGTTTATTGAATCTTTAGGTCTCAGTGAACAAAAAAAAAGAGGTAACAAACCTTTTTTCATTCGGTCAATTACATGCAAATTGAGATAAAAGTGCCAAAAAATTGCTTTTTTACCATTTTTTTAATTCTTATGTGTGCAAAATGCGACGTGATGACAAATTTCTAGTAGGGCTTAAATGAAACCTTAAAACATGAACTTTTCAACGAAAAATTAAAAATCACTATTAATAGTAGAGGAACTATAATCGTCGTTTTTTCCATTTAGCAAATTTGAGGGGAAAATTTCGTATTGTATTTTATTTAAATGTTTCTCAAATACTACAGCTTTAATGTAATAATACAATTGACGTTAATAAAACTATATCCTTCTTAATTTTTACCTAAATCGAAAAATAAATTTTAGATTTGCAATCAGAGACTTCGAAATCCCTTGGGTAACAAAATCATAAAGAAATTCGAGAAAATTAAAATATTTCGGTCGCCATATTGGATCTGCCATTTCGAATTTTTAATATTGATTAGCAACCTCAAAAATATCCGAGAAACAAGTTTCAAACGAGTTCGCGTAATATTTTTAATTTAGTCCGCCATATTGTATCCGCCATTTTGAATTTCTTAAATCTAACTTTCTATTCATCATCAGGATTTACAAAAACCATAATGGGACCAGTTAAAAAAAATCTTATCATGGAAAATCGTTTTATATCAGTTCTTGTCACCACAGCTATTTTTTTTGTTTTGTTTTTATTGAGGTGCTTCATAAATTAAATTCCCCCAATATTAATAGTGATTTTCAATTTTTCGTTTAAAATTTCATGATTTAAGCTTTTATTTAAGCCCAAGTAGAAATTTGTATCACGTCGCATTTTGTACTCATAGGGATTCAAAAAGTGCTAAAAAAGCAATTTTTCGCACCTACACCTCGATTTGCATGGAACTGACCAAATGAAAAAAGGTTTGTAACCCCTTTTTCTGTTCACTGAACCCTAAAGATTCAATAAACATAACAAAACAAGAATCGACTTTTTTTTGTTACCATTAGCCAGTATAATAAGCCAATGTGTAAGGCATAAGTATGTCCTTTTCTAATTGATCTTTTTTTTTGTATATATTAAATAAGCTTATATTCGGCCTTAATTTAACACTTTTCTTATTGCAGTGTTTAGAAGTTGCATGAAATGTTTTGTTTTTTTAATTTTGTGTTTAATACAAAATACTTTACTTAAAAATAATTGATACAAATTTTGTTTGGATCTTTAAGAACCTCTAATGAAATGTTACAAGGTTGGCTAATGTGTCTTAAAATTTAATTTTTTTCAAAGACGAATGTCCCTAGTTCAAGAGATTCCTCGTGTAGATGGAAAAGAAATTTAAAAAATCATGGTTTATTTATTTAAGTAATAAAATGTCGAAAAGTAGCGGGAGCTTGATTAGAATTATAACAAAAAGTGTTTAGAGTAAATTTCATTTGGAATGGCATTTTTTATGCGTTTTGACAAGTTGGTTAATTTAAAGTTAACAATACTAGCTAAACTATAAATTCTATAGCTATATACGAGTTACAGTTTATAGTTCAAGAGATGGATACAAAATTGACAACTGCATGAAAAACTAGATTTTTGTAAAATTTGTTACTCGAGGGTTTTCGTGGTCGTTGATTAAGAATTCGATGTCAGTTTTTGAAAATACAAAATGGCGGATTCAATATTGTTGACGAATTTGTACAAATTACTTGACATTCACTAGAAACTACTTACTCGCGCGTTTTCAGGGTCGCCAATGACGAATACGATGGCAGTTTTCAAAATTCAATTGGTGTATCCAATATAGAGGAATTTTTAAACAATTGATTGGATTTGTTTTGAACTTCTTACCCGGGGATTTCCGGGTTCATTTCTAAAAATGACCGAAAATACACTGGAAACTACACGTAAAGAACGAATTGGTTAGGATAACCATGTAATTGTCCCAACTAACAGGCTTAATGCGCCGAAACACAGGCAAGAAATTGGTTGAGTTAACCAGTTACTTAGTTCGACTAAACAAGCAAAATTATGTCAGATGGGTTCATTTTAATTAGCTGCCCTTTTTCAAAGTACGCGATCTTGTGCAGTTAAACAATTGAAAATTGTACAGTCTTTTGAATCATAATGTCTAGGATATTGAAGTCATGATCAGAAAATTTAATAATTTAAATAGTTAACTCGCACTACTTCCTTTTTAAAAGAAATGAGTTGAATAAGGCGTATAACAATTATCGTTAAACATTTTTGTATAACTTTTACTTCCACTAACGACTATCTCATCCTAGACTTTAGGAGCATATCAGTGCAATAAACTGGAAAAAGTTGACCTATCTGACAACCCTGGCTGGGTTATACAGTTTTTTCTGGACAATGCCCAATTCCCTCTTCAGTTTTTTATTATATATTTAGTTTTTGCTTCGTGCAGAAACTTTACTACTTAAAATCCTTTTTTTTTTTTGATATGGCAGCTTGTAGAGAAAAATAAACCCCAGGACCCATCTTGGTGTCCCTGAAACCTTCAGCTCTCGACAAAGATTCAATACTGATGCGTCTTTAATTATGTTGCAATGCTCGGAAATGAAATAGAAAGTTTTTTTTTATGTTGGGAGTTCTGATTAAAAAATATATTTCCAATTCTTGTTAGTAGAACGAAGGTACATGTGTTCCGACCAATGTGGGTCTACCAAACCGTGACCAGTCGAGGAAGCCTTTAAACTAAAGGCCGAAGGGTCGAAGCCACTAGTTTCTAAATCATTTTGAATACTTCGAGTTCAAGAACAAGGATTTCGAATACAGGTTTTTAATTAAAAAAAAGATTTTATGTATTAAAAATAAATATTTAAGTTTTTCGTTTTGAGGATAGTTTTTAAAATAATTGACTATTCATAATTCCTATTTATCTATAAATTTTGATGACCTATTCTGAACTGTTTGTTGAATATTAACACCATGCTGTATGCTACAGAAGTAGCTATTTATGCAGAATGTAACGGAATAGTATAACTTTAAAAATACAAAGTAAATAAATGTAAAAAAGGTATTTCAATATACAAAAAATCTAAAATTATAAAAATATTTAAAAAATAAATGTTTATTTCATAAATAATTATAGTAATATAAGACCAATTTATTTCTTACCTTTTATTCTTTGTTGTATCAAGAAACATTTATTGTCACCCAAAAAGTGGTTGATTTTATATCGGTCATAAAAGCTGAACGGAATATAAAAAATGTTCCACGTAAAACCTAAAACCGAATATATCTGCTCCTCGAATTTTGAACAAATCGCACCAACATTTGTTTTTCTCACGAATTTATTCTTACTCTTATTCTTAGTTTATTTTTCTTTTTTATACTCTGCTAGATTTTGTGATAGTTTTCTATCGTTATTTTAAGGATTTTGTTTATTAAAGAAAAATAAGTGTGGGTCTGAGGTGTCATTATCGTGTTTTATATTTAAATTTATTATGCACAGAAAATATTATTAGTAACATACAGTACTCTAGGCATGGATAAATTTTGCTTTTAGATAGTTGCATGGTTTATTTATAAAATTTGCAATATCTTAAGAACAATACCTTTGGGACATGAATAAGCTAATGGCTTACGATTAAAAATTCATAATGTTGGTTCATGTAAAAGTTGGCAAATAGCTCCATAGACGCACAGTTTTGTCTCCGAGGAATACGAGATAATAATATTTTTCATGAGAAGTAATCTGACAAGAAATTATTTATAATAATTGTGAAATAAAACTTAGAAAATATGTATGCCAATTCTTCTTATTGATCTAATTATAGTGGGTTTAAAATTTATACTCTACATCCATTTTATTTTTTATTTTTTACTTTCAAAATCGGTTTGCAAAATTTTTGAATAACCTTTGAGCACCTTTCAGAAAAATTCGTGTCATTGAAAACCCCGTTTTGAATGTTTTAAATTTATTATGGTTTATAGTCATTCAGGGACTAAAAAATTAGATATGATATAGGATTACATTTTCTTAATGGTTGTTTATGTGAGTTCTAAAAATATACCAGGTTTGATTTGAAATTAGTTACCGACGTTTTCGCAGGTTTAATTGTCAGTGACAAAAGTTGATTTACCCAAACGGTACGTGCAAAGGAACTGAATGGGATTGAAATGTCTATCAAGTAATCAAACTCATTGGATTGAATGGGTTAACTAATCCATTAATTTCCCTAACGGTTTCAATTTGTTTATTGGTATTTAAATTCTGATTCATTTAAAATTGATTTTCATCGATGAAATTGTTATTAATTTGGATTAGACACAAAATGTAAGTTATTTCCATCCTGACGTCAATTCTTTTCTTCGGCGCGACTAATTATGTCCCAGTAGTTTGTTTCGGAGTCATACAAAAAATGTCACCCATCCACAATAGTGCCATATTACATTCGATTCAGCTCGATTCGCGAACTTTCTATGGAATCGGTAAAGTGAAGGTTCCCGACGAAACCCGAACGACACTCGCGTGCGCTGAATTGGGTCAAAGTTGAGCGACGAAAAAATGCCGATTTTACAGAAACCCGGGCGCGGTAGTGCATATATTATTATATAAAGGACTTGGCGAAACGAATCGGTTTTCCCATGGCAATCTTGCAATTGCACCCTATGCATTTCGTGTTGCATTCGAGATGTCTCGAGATGCAATGCATCTTCGTCCCGATGTCGTCGGCATCGCTACCAATGATCACGGAATGTGGGTTCGGTTTCAGCACTGAAATGTCATCGGTTCGAGCGAGGGAACGCATCCTATTAAAGGTTGAAAGATCGCGTCGTACCCCTCAAACAATAACCGAACCCTGGCCTTTGCCGATCTTGCCAAAGACGATAAATTCGCTTTGGGCTACATAATTGCCACTATATATAGCCAAACAATGAAGTCCTTGAAAAAAGGACCCAAACCTAGACAACAATAGATATCGGCAATGTATTTAGATCGACCAATCTTTGTCTACTGGCTACCAGTCTTGATCATTGATCGAAGACGCAAGACTTATCGATCGATTAAGCAAGTCTTAGAATTTGAAGAATTTCAAACGCTCAATAAAATCAGCGGCAACGCTTAATCGTGACACATCTCCGTGTACCCTCACAATAGAGGTTATATAGATTTCAGAAAATACAATTCTCGAATCGTGTACACCTGTTGAAACAATGTCGGCCTACATCCGAGAGAATTATATTGCATAATAATATGGCGGGGGAGACATTCGATCGAAAGTTATTGAGGCGTTACAAGTCGAGAAACCTGTTAATCCGACTTTTGACATTTTCTTTTAGCTGTAAATTTGGCAGAACATTATAGCTGCATTGCATAAATTCTGTTTATATTTACACTTTTTTGTACGTGAGACGGTTATAGGTACAAGCCTTTTAAATAGCGTTTCTTCACCCTGTCGATTTCTATTCTCGAAGTATTAAATATTACCTTTTAAGGAAAGTCTCATGCGACTCTTTTACAATTTCGATACGTCAAATAAATAGTGCTTGATGTTTGTTCATACATTATAATAATTTTAAATGTTTCAAGTTTGAATTCATAGATTAGCTAATGTTTCATCATCATCTCTCAATTAGATTTATTTATTGTTTCTTGTTTTTTAATTATCCTTTCGAGTAGTTTTCATACGTTATTCAGCATTTTTTAGAAAGCAGACTTACAGTTTGGTGTAGTACGAGTTTCTTACAATAATTTCGTAATTTTATTGTTATCGCTGGAGGATACAGGGTGAGGAAAAAGTATGGAAACCCTGGAAAATCTCAGAGGGTAGGTGATGATAAAGGTCAGGTCTCGTGTCAACTTTTAACGAGAAATCCTGTGGTGACTTTGGATTTGACCCTGGACCTCTCCTTCAACGTCATTTAAAGGTCTTCTTTTGTTTTTAATGCGAACCCATATTTTTGACAGCTGAACTCAAAAGAGCGTAAAATTTTATGATAAAATATGCCTCGTGGTTGAAAGTCAACGTGACCTCTAGAGTCCATGTAGAACAAAATTAGGAAACAAGAATTTGAGAAAAATGTCAAATTATATAGGTCAGAAATTCTAGACCATTTTTAATTTAAAAATTATCATTTAATTTGGTACTTTTTAATGGATTTTGTTTTAATTTTATAATTTAAAGATATAAATAAGTTCTAAGTAATATTTTTCAACGATTGTAATTAAATTTTTTTCTCATTCTTTGCATTGAGATTTTTTAACGCACAGTTATTTTTACAGTCATATTTTGCCTGGCAGCTTTATAAAAACCATCTTTTTACTATTTTGAAGCTTTACATTCCAGTCCCTATTTTAATATTCATCAATATTTTTCGACGAATGATAAGCATCATCAGAATGATAGAATCATATGAAATATAAACCACACTAAAAGAAGTTCTTAAAAAAAAATTTACTTTTGTGACTGGAACGTCTGGAATGAAGACATTCAATTAATCTAATATTTAATAGTATTTTAATATTTTATCTATTGTTGCTACATAAAATTTCGATAGAAAATAAGACGAATTTCTATAGGAAAACAAGTTATACATTATTTTGCTAACAATGTTTTACACTGTTCATTTTAATTTCTGCTTCTGAATGTCACAGTATCATTTCATGCAAGATTGACAGTTACGTTTTTGAAAATTATGAGTTTAAATAACAAAACTGTCGTAAGAGCGAAGGAGGATTAGAATTATTCATATTTTACTTTCACTTTATTCCAAAAGAATAGTAACGCATTTCCTGGAGTTTTATATAATTTTGAATTCAATCGAAAATAATATAATAAGTCGCATTATCAAAAGAAGATATTTCTATTGTTTCTATTTAAAATTTTAAATGAGGAAATGTAACATAGCTATTCACTTGACGTATTTTTTTTCTATGTAAAATTTAGGAAGCAGTAAGAATATGATACTAAAATATACTTGAAACGGTAATAAATGTTTCACTGCATAAATGGTAAAAATCAATAATAATTTATTAAAGAAACAACAAATATCTTTGTAAAATATGACTTAATATACCAATTTGTAGTTAGATATTATTGTATAAAGAAAGCTAAATTAAATCTAAAATATAAACGTAAATTATCTTTCATGTACTTTTTTTCGACATAATAAAGTTAGGTATTATTTGTTGATCTTCAAACTAACAAAAAGACGTTCGTTAAATACTTTCCGAACAAAATAAAAAATACTAATACTTTAAAACCTGAACATCCAGCAGTATATCTGACCTACTTGCTTTCCGCGATTTAAATGCAATGTTTTCGCATGTCGAGTAATTAAATGCCGGTAATTAATACGAATCGGTGAATTTGTCATTGCGAAATTGCGACTTGTACCGTTTTAAAGACGGTGTAAGAAAGTGTAGGATCATCAAGATTAATGAAATCAGCTGGTGAGCACGACGATGATAATTTGTTATATGTCTACTTTATCATGTATTTTCGTTGTCATTTCAACAACACCTTACTGAAAGATAAAATTTACTAACTTCACAGTTTTTGACTACACATTTTAGTAACGGAATTTTAGCATTCGAGTTTTGTAAATCTTGTTATATTTAGTTATATCATTTATTTTCATACATGTTATTTATATAACTAAATATTTTTCATGTATAGAAAAATAATAGAAAAATCTATCGTCTTTAAAAATAAAAGAATTTTTCGTAATGCTGAAAAACTCTAAATAATAAAAATTATAAATCTATTAATGCATGTAGTACTTAGATCAGAAGTTTTTTTTTGTATAAAACACCTGTGTTTTAGATACGAAAATCGAATTATTCTGAATGTTTCCATTATTAGAAGTAGAAAATTCTATTTTCAGACGTTGTACACAAGTATTATATATTCTAGTAGCGACTATCTAAAGTGCTTACAATCATGAATATTCAAATAAGAAATGGTCTATATCTCCTCAACGTTTAACGTAGTTCCAAGAGATCTAAAATCAACAATCATAATTTAAACAATATTCTGTTATTCGACAGTTATTTTAGTTTCATTCTTGCATTTTAATGACTAAACAATCTTATAATATTCGTAAAAACATATTTTTTAAATTTCTATTATAAATTTTGTTACTAAACTAGGGATTAAGCTAGAAAAAACATTAATCCGTTCTACTTGGCTATAATTAGGTTTGCACTAATAAAAAACTCTCATTCTCAATTTTTTTCAGACTTTTTATTCATACTTTAACACAAAAAGTGTTTAAAATTTTGATTTAATTTTGTTAACAAAACAAACTCATTTTGAAGTTTTTTAAGTACTACTTTTTTCCTCAGTCAATTATAACTATTGAAAATCGATTTATATGCATTTTATGATTTATTTTTGTTGAAATTCATTTTTTTAAAAATCATATCTTGGGTCCCGTTTGACAAAAAACTGTGTACGACTTCTCAAAATATTCGTGGCCATATCTATTTAAAAAAAATACATGTGCAGCCATTTTTACATCTAACCTATTTTAATTCAGGTTGGAAATATTTTTTTATTATTTTTTCACGAATAAATGTTAATGTACGAACAGCAACCTACAAATAATTATAAAAAAAAATTGGAGATGACTTTTTCGTTGGTGTAAACTTTTTTTCAGTACACGGTTCAAAAATGAAAAAAAAATTTTCATGAGCCACTCTAATACGTACTTGGAAAAAATAGATAGTTGGGCTTACTACTAAGTAGTAAAATGCGGACAAGACAGCTTTCGTATCTGTTATTACTAGTTGCATAGTAAGGCCAGTCATTTAAGTAGTAATGCCAAGTATGAAAAATGTCTGATCCGCATTTTACTACTTAAATAGTAACCCCTACCATTTGGTTTTTCTTGTACAGTAGCAGATCATGAAAATTTAGCTAACAAACAAATGCTTACTCAAAATATTGATTATATAATAAATTCAAATTATGCTTGAAATTAAGATAAAATATTAGTAACTAATTAATTTTCTTTTATACGTTGGTGCATTCATTACACATATTGATGAAATTTTTGATAGAGGAAACTATATTTTAAGACCTATGGGGGATGTAGAACTGTTATATAGGCATCCTGTCACGATTTTCACATTTTAGTCATTGTTAAAAACAATAAAAATTGTTTGAAAATTGAACATGGCATGAACTTTTCGGAATTAAGTCCAGGATATACGAAACTATATTTTAAAACCCACAGGTGAAGTAAAAGTTTATTATACTAGGCTTCATATCATGATTTTTAGATTTTAGTCATTTTTAACAACAATATCAATTGTTTAAAAATCTAAAAAAATTAGACGCTTTTAAACACATTTTATACACTTTATTCTGTCACCTGGAGTCAGTATACACCACAGAAAATATTGACTGCAGAAAATCATTTTCCAACGTACTTGCCACACTTGGGTCCAAAGGACCCAGCTTCACATTTCAGCAGCTACCAAGAATAAACTAATGGTTCCAACGTCATACTTAATAGCCTGAAGTGTAGTTCAACTCTCCAACTATTGGCAAATGTTGCTAGAAGCCTTCCTTTGCATTTTGTATTTAAAATTTAACGTCAAAAAGAGTCTGGGTCCAAAGGACCCATGTGTGGCAAGCAAGGGTTAAAAAAATCAGTGCATTATCCGACATTTTTTTATCGTTTCCCATAATATTTCGATGCCAAATGATTGTTTTGTATAAAATTATTTCTATCATTGCAGAGTGATTTATTAAGATAATTTCCTCTGAAGAAGATTTAGAATAAATGACCGAAAAGTAGAATATTGTTATTATTATCAGCTTATACTATCTGTTATATTTCACCAAGAAATTAAACTACACATACTTATTTTAAATAAATATAGATTAAGAAGAAGACGAAAAAACTTAATTTCAAATACGTTTTTAAATCTAGTAGTGTATTAATGTAGTTAATTTGAATGTTTTTTACGGAAAACATAAATCTTCGACTTTGAAAAGAAATTATTAAGTACAAAAGTACTATACGAAAATTTAATAGGTGTTGAAAGAAAATGTGTACAGTCGAGTATATTTATTTATTGCTTATTAACAATATATTTATTATATTTTAAACATATTGTTGAAAATAAACTTAATGAAAGAAAACACTTGATTAAGTTAAATAGATAATAATTGTATCCTTGATTCTACAGTTCAATCAATTCCATAAAAAAATTCTCGCATTCCTTCTAGATTTCGTTATAGATTATAAAATAGTTTTCGTCACATTTCTTGAGCATTCCAAAGGTTTAAATATTAATATTATAATTGTTATCATTCATACATAATCCAACTTTTATACTTTATCAGAGCTTCAAATGGTAAGCAATCGTTTGCAATGGAACTCGTTTCTATTGTTTTAATTACGAAATCTAATTTTTATTGAAATCGTACAATGAAACATCTCCGTTTTTTTTAAATAATACTATAGGTATTTATTGTTGTTTATGAAAATGGATATAAGATAAAGAAGCCAGAGAATTATAATTCACTGTAGGCCTTTAACATTAGGTCGAAAGTAAATTTCAAACGCATGCGACGACGGGATTGATGTAGGTTAACATTGATTGTTTATCTGTCGCGCGGTAGGTTGCGTCACTTTTATGTAGTGATGAGAACTGACTCAAGAAGTTGCAAAATTTGTATAAGCTTTACAAAATTTGACGGTTTTTGCAATTTCAATTTTTCCATTAATCCATTAAGTTCCAGAGTTATAGTTTTTTTTCTGTATTTTTATGTCTAATCTATAGACCTTATCAGAATTCTAATTAAATGTGTTGACCAAAATTGAGACTTTAGAAAAAACACAAATTTGAGATTTTTTTCACGTTCATAATGCGATGAAAATTAATCCGGGTTTCAACTAAAAATGTATCAAATGCTCAACATTACCAGAGGATTTTTTTTCATTTGAAACTATCCTAACTTCTACATACTGATAAATACGAAAAACCAAGTATGTACAGCAGAATTTTTCAATGAATTGAAATTTTGTAAGAAATGCTAAACGTGTTGAAAGTCGTTTACTATTACGACATTTAAATTTCAAAATGGCTTAAACAATATGGCCGACAAAAATGTCAAAGCACTTTGGTTTTGCCGGAAATTAATATACATTCGTATTTTGTATCAGGCTTTTAACTTTTTGAATAGATAATTAATTTAAATAGAGATATATAACTAGAAGATGTTGGAACCGTGGATTTAAATGGCTAATTTAAAATCTATAGGCCGATGTTCAAAATTCGAAATGATAAAATATGTCGGTTATAAATTTGAAATTTCGATCGATTTTTGAGAATATTAATGAAGGGGATTATCGAGGTCTATGATCGCGAATCTGTTGTCGAATATTCCAATTTTAGATAGAAAAACAAATTCTAATGACATAATTCTTATTATAATAAAAATGATGTTGTTTATCAATGACGTTAAATTCCCTTTTTTTTTATATAGAGTTTCCTAAATATTAAAAATGTCGTGAAATTACTCATATATTTTCAATAATTTAACCAATAAGTTCTAGGATTTAACAAGCTTCTTAAGATTAAATCTTTTTTAATAGGAGAGATATACCATGAATTTATCTTTAAAATTTCTTAAATTTATTTATTTCTGAAGAATAACCTTAGAGCTTTTATTTAACCTTAGATCAAGCTATATAATGTAGACGTTGATAAAGTGACGTATTATACAATTATACGACTTCAAGAGCTAGAAATCTATTGCAATAATCGCTTTGATTCGAAATTTATGTAGACTTTGATCAATTGCGGGAATAATGCATTACGGCACCAGTTAGATCACTAATCATGTTGAAATTTCTCGTACATTTTACTGAATTTTTCTGGCGAAAACATTTTTATCTCTATAATGTGTAGAGTCCTTTTTTTAGTTCCAGTTGATTTGTTTTATAATGAAGCATTATCTAAATCTTGCTGTTAATTATATAATTGTTCAACCTTTAAATTATTAGAAAATAATATTTATGATTTTAAAATGTTATAGGGTGTACAATGAAATCAGAAGTTTTCTGTTTTTCAATCAAACTGTTTTAAAGGAATTTTGTGTCAAGTACAAATTATGCATTACAAATAATACGACCATTACATGTTTGTTTATTTAGAGGTCAAAGAAAAAAATGAATGGCCGTTTATTGACTTTTCTAATTATTGGTTTTTATTAAATGATTTTGTTCTAGTGCAGTTGTGCAGGCTCTTAAAAAAATCTTTTGATGGTCATGTTAGATGAGATCAAAGGTACTTTCGAAAGGTCATTTGAATGATATTTCATACAAAATGGTTTACTGCAAAATTTTTGAACTCTGAAACTTTTTAACCGTCAAGTAAAAAAAAAGTTTACTGCAAAAATGTTGGAACTCGGGAACTTTTTAACCATCAATAAGTCAAAAAATGAAGACTCACAGACGATACGAAATAATCAGACGTTTGTATTATCTTGAAGGTTAAAAAGTCTCAAAATTTTGTAGATTGCTAGTATTACTGAGCTAATGGGTGTACAGGACACTTAGAGCCTTAAGTGAGGCTTAAATTCTAGTGTAGAATCCATTTTGTTGAGATGGCTCAAAAGTAGTTTTCTAGCGTAATGGTGCCTCATTGAGCTAAAGATTACAAGACAACTCATTTTCGTGGCTACTTGGATCTAAAATCATTTCTGGCCCTGTCAGAGGGCCGCATACTTGGAGCCCTAAATTAACCTTAAATTTCTGTGAAAGTTCAACTTTGATGTTTTCTGAAGTAGTGTATCCAGTTTACGCTAAAGGTAAGATATACCATTGGTTATTTCATTCATATAAAGAGTAACAGAGTGATGTATGCGATAATAAATGAGCCCTAAATGAGGCTTAAAAGATCCACCTGCGAAAATGTTAATTTTATGTAATTATTTTATTTTAATTAATTTTATGTATTTAAATGTAAAATTACTTTGCAAACATTGAAATGCAAAGTCTTGTTCTCTCAGGGTTGTATTATAATGTTTACAATTATTCTTTAGGCCTCTGTTTATTACTTGTTTAGCCCAACTGCTCCATTATGTGATTGACCAGAAAGGTTCAAACAATGCTGCCCAACAATAGACAGTGGCATTAATAAATTGTAAATTGGTAATCAGTTTTTAGGTACTTGCTTTTAAAATTTTGTGAAAAATCGGTTTGTAAAGTCGTGATGGGAATAGATTAGGTCGGTAGATTAAATCAAACAAGCATTTATCCGTTTAATTTCGTTAATATTTTTAATTTTAAAATGCAATGCCATACAAATCATACAATTTTTATAATATTCTTCAATTTCTGTAAATTTTGTTAATGATTTATAAACCTTGACATTACCAGGGGACTGATGTGGATTTATTGGAGAACACTTAATATTTTATTGTCATATTTTGACACGCAAATAGCAATGAACAATATTATGTATATATGCGCAAGGTCAGTAAAGATTGAGCGTTTTTCACTATATAGGTAAGTTTTTAAAATAATGTATTATTGATTTTTCTTTTACATTAAAAACCGCATAACATTTTTTTTACTCATACAACCTCTCTGAATTCAATAATCACATATAACTTTTACAACGATGTACTACAAAGAATATATTAACACTTTTTGATGCACACTACAAACTTACATTGTAATATATTAAAAAATTAACCGTTAATAACAACAATTTAAAAAAATATAAAACTTCACGTATGTTTCATCGAGTCACTTTATCGTTATGTATTTTGATCCCCGTAATTCATGAGAATTCATGAGTTAATTTCCACCACCTTTCAAGGTTATTTCGGGGTCACACTGAGAAATGTCCACAACAAATATCTGTGAAAAAGGGAATATAGGTTTTTGAGTTTGCTGAATCTGAATCCTGATGACCTCTATACCTTCAATGTCAAGGTCATTTAAGGTCAATTTGAGAAGAAGACCCAGAAAACAGCTGAGATAAATGGTGTATAGATTTGTGGGATCACGAATTCGTATTTAATCCGTCAAAGTTTGGAACAGAATATGCCAAAGCCATTACATGAAATGTGCAATGTGCTTTAATTTCTTTTTTTTTGTAAACCTGTGACATCTTACGTAATTTCTCGTGGATAAACTTGAATTTTCTTAATTTTTATAGAAGATTCGTAACCAATTATCCTTCCTCCGATTATTTTCTCCAGTGAAATGGTAACTCGTCTGCATCGGCAAGCTGATTTCAATTTCTTCCAAAAGCATTCTGTAATGAAACTAATAATTCCAAGCACACATCCTGCAATTGCAAGTCCAAAAGCGACTGAAAAATCAACTTCATCGTTGTAAACGTACGGATTAAAAGCAGGAGCAATTTTATGTAACTCTAAAGCTATGCTTCCCGTGGAAAACATTCTTCTCAATCCAATATCCGAAATTAATAACAATCGTTCATCAAAATGAGGAACAAGTGGCGAGTTACGCGCAAATTTTCGGATCATCCAAAGTGTTTCAAATTCAATAAAATTTAAATGCATTTCTTGAGTGGATTGAGAAATGAAGTCAATCGCTTCACGGGCACCCTCCAGAGATGTAAGACAGGTTACATTTTTATAATTGTATAAAATGAGTAAACAATTTTCTTCACTTTCTTTAACATTTTCGATGGTTTTTTCTAAATAATGATCGTGTGAAAACCCTGACATGAAAGGAAAATTTCCAGCTTCACCTCGCAGTGAAATGCCATACTTTTGTATATCAGCGAGCGTTTGAATCTCCATATCTGTTTCTTGAGATACTTCAAGATCGGTACATTCACCTATAATGTCAGGACAAATTGTCATAGATATTATAAGAATACAAAGAAAAATGGTTCTTTCTGTGATGGCTTCTGGAGCATCTGCATTCATGCCGACAAAGGAATAATATACATTAGCAACTTGCCAATATCGTGGTTCAAAGTTCAATATTCGAGCTGTTATGCGTATAAAAAATATTGATATTACCATCGCCAGAAGATTCAGGAAGAAAGCTCGAGGCAAATAATTTGCAGCTCTGTTTTTTCTTGGTACCAACATACCAAATTTATTTTGGTAATTTAAACTACTATGTGGTAAATGGTGTAATCTTGGGGTCCTCAGCGTGCTAGCCGCAGCATGTCGAAACCGTATGGGCGCACTGTAATAATCGATATCATTTGTAGGGACCATATCCAAGACAATATTACTATTTCTAATGTGCTTTTGATTAATATTATGGTATCTGCTAATGGGTTTCAACTCTGTATATAATTTCCAATCAATGGTAAAATTCATTAATTTTGACATGAAGGTCACGTCTTTAGAATACGATCCACTTACAGATTGGATATTTCCAAATGGATCAGTTTTAATTACCATTAAATTATAATACATCATGGCAACTTTAATTGGATATCCATGCATATTTAAAAATTTATTAGGAAACCATTGCGTTACTGGAGTCAAAAATTGTCTGAAGTATTTATTGCTGAAAGGATTGAATTGGTGTAATGAAGATTTTAAAGCGTAACCATCATTTGCCAATTCTAGTATCGCCACATCAATCAGTTTCAGTTTCCAGAAAAATCGAAAGAGACTCAGATACTCTGATTCTCTCGGTTGAAACATTATTATTAGTACTTTTTGAAAAGGTTCTTTATCGCTGACTGTATGGAATATTAACAGAAATGTTTTTAATCGATTAGAAAATTCTCGCAGGCTCGTCCCATCACACTCAAATATGAAAAGAGTTGAGGAGGTTGGTGGCAGCAAACATTTCATGCTATTCCATGGATGAGTCACAAGCATTCCATCACGTTCTATCACTGATTCTTTCATATTTTTAATAGAACCAACAATTGTGGGCAATTTCGACATTATATTGTATTCAATTTCTTTTATTGCTGATGAAAACCTTGCTGGAAAGTCGTTGGTAACTAGTGCTACTTGCGAGTAGTGCTTTTCATTCGTTATAAACGTATGCAAGGAATTCTGCCATTCGTAATCTGCGTGACTTTCCTTGAAAACGAAATTTAGTGTTGTCACTAAAAGAATATTGAATTTTAATTTCATCATTTTTTTCCCAATATATATACGTTAGCACTTTCGTGTCTTTTAGGGCGAACCCTAAACTACTAGCATTATCGTAGATTGATTCTCAAGGGACGATTAATGATTTTCGTTTTACCCTTCATATTTTGACATGACAAGCTGGGGTAATGAACAATATTACAAACACGAAAGGTTAGTGAAGGTGAACATTATCGACGTATCTCTTCTTGTATACTTTGGTATTGTCTATTATAGGTATTTTTCATGTTGTTGATACAAACAAATTACCTTTGATGTGGCAATAAGAAACAAAAAGTTCATTCCCGAAGTTTTTTTTCTAGAATTCGAGAACGCGGATCGATATCAATTAATTTTGTTAAGTTATGAAGAAAATAACAAATAAAAAACACTTTCATGGTAGTAAAATTACAAATTTTTCCGAAAAATTGTTACAATAGTTTAAATTATTAGCGCAAGAGGGATACTTACTATATTAATCTAAAATCTAACAGTTAGTGAGTCTTAAATTTAACACATGAGAAGATCTATTTTTAAAGCGCCAGACGTATATTGCCATCGCAATTACCTTTAACATATGGACCGTCACACCAAGTATACGCACATTTTGTTACCATAAAACGTAATTATCAAAAACACTATTTAGGAAGAAAAATAATGTAAAAAAGAAAACATTTTATTGCTTTTCATAGTTTTTAGGAGTGCAAGTTTTGACAAAATTAATATGTCTAGTTTTAATTTTTAGTATAAGTATGAGAAATAAAAAACCATCAAAAATATTGCAATTTGTACAAGAAAATGCATTTTTTGTAGTATTAAGAAAATTTTTTCGATGATATTGGTACTCAGCGCACCAATTATTAAGTCATCATGCATAGTTTCAAAGAGAATGTAGGTAAGGGGTTTATGTTCTCACAACATGGGTGACCCGTTTATGGTTTTTTATAAATCATGGTCTAAGATAGGAACATATTAAAACATTCAATTTTCCATTAGATACTATCTTCGACATTCATGTATTTCGATTTCAAATCGTTTGGGATCAAATCATAATTGTTACGGACGCATATGGAAAAATTTATAAATGTTACATAAGGTAGCTTTTTTAAACATCACCATGCAAAAATATTAAATATTAAAAGTATCGCGGAATTGCTCATACATACCATTAATCAGCACATTATGAGGAATATATTACTAAATGATGACACATTATTAGGATATGTATAGTAATATTTTTTTATCTGTAGATACACTCCTGGGTATTACAAATTTTACTTTTTTCAAATTTGAGACTTCCCAAAATTTATAACTAATCTTCTCCTACTACGTTATGGTAAGTTTCTAAAAAATTAATTATAGTTCATTACTTTTCAAAATTGTAAGATGATTCTTTTTCAATTTATTGTTTATTTATTATTTAGAAATAAATTTCTGAAGGAGGTCTACATAAGATGGCCGAAACGTTAATATTTTGTATTGTTATGTATAATTAGTGGAAATAAGTCTTGTACAGAATATACATCACAAACAATGCATTCAAATGCTCTTAAGGCCTTACAACTGATCGTCAGTGTAAAACTAATAAATTCATCTCATAAAATTCGGCTTTGTAAAAGAAATATAACTAATTGTGTGTAATCTTTTTGGAGTTTTGTGCAACTCGTCGGGAGACGCATTTTAAGCCCGGCTTCAAAGAACAAAAATCAATCCCAATCTTTTATTTTGAGACAAAAGTGCCGAAAAACGTCACCCTCCTGATATTTTCAAGTTTTTCAATCCCCATTACGGATTGGGCAGATGGCGTATGGATAAAGCTGCATACGAAAAGCGAACACCGTTGGATTCTCCGTAAAATCCTGCAGAAACCTGTCTAAGTCTCGTATCGTTAGCTGTAAAATTGTCCATTTCAGAACCATTTTGGTGAAAAATCAGCCAAAAATAAGATTTATAAAGCTAATGCATGCAAATTCTTAATTTCCTGTAAACGTGTTGTAAACCGAGTTTTACAAATATAACACAAAGCATGGCCAATCAATAATAAATTTTTTCTTCTTTGAAAACCCTTTCACATTAAGTTTTAATTCATTCGCTTCCCGATGTATACGCATCATTTAAAGGGGAGGTCGACTGCCGATGGGTATAGTTAGATGCAGACCCCAAGATGGAACTTCGAAACTGGTAAATGTAGTTAGTGTGTGAAAACTAATACCTAAAAGTAAATTCGATTATTTTATCATATGGGAAAGTCGATGAAATCATTATTAAAGTCGCTTATTTTACACATGAGAAAATACGGAAAAGTAAGTAGTAATAGCCCGCACCATTGTTCACGAAAGGATTTGGACTGTTACTACTAACAAGTAACACTACCCAAGTGTCAGACCCGATTTTTCTGTAAGGATATTTTGTAGTGTACGAAAAATTAAGAGTCGCGTATTTTTTTTAATCGGAGGTAAAATATTTTTAATGGGTGAAACAGTTTAAACACCAAATTAGGGAGCATAATAGAAACATTGCTATATATATGCAAACAGGTTTTATTTCTTTTTTTAGAACTAACAAAAATTGAAAATAATCTTAAGCTATTTCCTCCTGATGCATGCACGGCATTTTAACGCGCCTTCTTTCTTTAGTTAGTCACATCCAATACTTGAATTTACACTTGGTATGAACTGAAAATATTTAGTAGGTTTCATGTGCTATTAAAAAAATCGAATTATTGCAATTGTTTACGATTTAGACTATGACTTTATAATGGCTGCTGTACACACATTATTGATAGCACACTTATCGGATTATGCACAAAACATTCCATTTTCTATAGAAATAAAATGACTTTAGACAATTTGTGGATATCTAGAAGGGCGCACAAGTAAATCTCATAACACTGCTGAGAAATGAAAAAAAAATAAATTGGTACGCATGTTTGAGGTCTAGTAACTTTTCAATAAACATAGGCACATATATGAGCTACCAAGAATAGTTATATTATACGTATGACTATCTGAAAAACTGAAGAGTATAACAAAATTCGAAGGGGCGTCCAAAAAATATAATTAAGAATAGAGAATTTTTCGAAAACACGCATCCATTTTCCCAATTTTTCATTAATTCTTTATTTGTTATAACTTTATTAAAGCCATTTTGATACATCTAATTAAACGAGAAGTTGGTTATATAGCCCTAGAAAGTGGAAAAAATAATGCGGGTGTATGGCGATATTAGATGTAGTATTATTTGATAATTTGTAACACCACGCTGAAAGTTAAAAGTTCTATGGATTTGTTTTGAGAACACTAAAATGGAAACCAATCTCCTCAATCGTTACATTACAATATCTAAGGCACTTCTTCATCTACTTGTTACTTGTTTAGTCAATTATCAGATTTACCATTTTCGTTTGAACGAAGAACCGCAATAAGAAGTCAGCAATGAACAGAAGAATACAGTGTAATCATGTAATCAGTTGCTCCCCCTTTTTTTATATCATTGGATATTAAAAATAAAAAGAGACTGACGTAAAATCAACATTACACGTAAAGTCTTGAAAGATGTTCATAAAACTGAATAAAGACATACGAACTTCAGGTAAGGGGATTAATCGAAATCAAGTATTGATCTGTTTAGTGTTTATATCAAAATTTAATGACATATAAATCATACAACATCCATAATGCTCTTATTTTATATTTTGTTAATTAGATCTATAAGTAACATATTAACACGAATTTCATTGCTTAGAGTGATTATATAATACAAACGCATTGGGTAGTAATTACAATATAACATTGGAAATCGTGCAGAATTACTTATTCCTTCCCACAAAATTTTGCGATTGAACTTGAATTTTCTTAACTGTTACAGAACGAGCGTAGTGAGCGATTTTTTCCCGGTGAAAGCATTTGAAAATTTTTTGGTGTACAACAGATCTTCGATGCCAGATAAGTTTTAAATTTTTCAAGTGAATTTCTGCAATAAAACAAACTACTCCAAGTATCACCCCAACAATTAACAGCCCGTAAGCAATAGAAAAATTGACCTGCTCTTCGTGTTGATATGGGGTTAAAGAGTTCGTAAATATTTTCAAATCTAAACCTTCCAATCCTGTGACGTGTTTCTTTGACCATCCATTTTCAAATATCAATCTAAACAGCTGGTTAAAATGCGCAACGTAAGGGGAGTTTGTTCCAAATTTTCGGATCGTCCAGAATGTTTCGAATTCAATATAATTCATATGGATTTCTTGAGTAGATAAATAAACGTGATAGATGGCTTCCCGGGCGCTCTTTAGGGGAGTTAAGCAGGTAATATTTTTGAACTTGTATAAAATAAAGATGCACTTCTCGTCAGATTCTTTGATTACTTCTAAGGTCTTTTCTATATAATGGTTAACTAATCCCGAGACAAATGAAAAGAAACCCGCTGAGGATCTTAGTGGAATCTGATACGTTTCGACTTCCTCGAGAGTTTGAATCTCAATGTCTTTTTCTTGAGACACTTCAAGTTCCGTACATTCTCCGATAATATCGGGACATATTGTCATGGACAATATAAGGATACAAAGAAACAAGGTCCTTTCAACGATGGATTCTGGAGCATCTGCATTCATGCCGACAAATGAATAGTATACATTAGCAATTTGCCAATATCGTTGATCGAAATGTAATACTCTAGCCACAAAACACGTGAAAACTACTGATACTGCCATCGCCACGCAATTCATAAAAAACATTCGAGGTATGTTATTTGTAGCGATGTATTTTCTGGGTGTCACTAAAGTATATGTATTTAAATAATATAAGTCACTGCTGGACATAAAACTTATTCCTTTCGCCCAATCTGTATCTGTTTGTGAGTATCGCAAAGGAGCAGGTATGTTGTAATAATCAATATCATTTGTCGGATGCATATCTCGTACGATGCGTTTGTCTCTAACATGTCTTGGGTTTATATATTGACGTGTATGGATAGGTTCATTTTGAGTATAGAGCACGCAATCAACTGTAAAGTTCAGAAATTTAGCTATCAAATTTAACTCATCCCAAACATGTCCATCAATCCTTAGAATATTTCCATTTGAATCGGTATTAATGTGAAAATATTTGGAAAAAAAACCAGCAACCTTAATCGGGTATCTATGCATATTTGTAAACTTATATGGAAACCATTCGGAAAACAAAGTCAATTGTTGTCTAGTATATCGGTTTGTAAATGGATTAAAATAATACAACGATGGATACAACGCGGAATCTGTACGGAGGAGTAACTCTAGAATTGTGACATCGCTCACTTTGAACTTCCATAAATGCCGCAACAGCGGGAGGTAAAAGTCTACTTTTACCTTGGCCATTATTATCAATAATTTTTGAAAAGGTTTATTTGGATCGCTTAGTGCGAGCAATGTTAAAGATAACACTTTTAATTGTTTGGAGAACTCCTGCATATTTATTCCACTACACTCCCACACGAATAGAGTTGACCCAGTTGGCGGATTTAAACATGACATCTTTCCCCAGGAGTGAGACAATATTAATTTTCTTCCTATAGCTATCGATTTATTTAAATTTGATATAGTACCAGTAATCGTAGGTATTTTTGTTATTATCCGATTTTCTATTTCCTTAAATACTAAGGAAAATTTCCCTTCGAAGTTATCGGTGATTAAAGCTACTTGAGAGTAGCGATTTTCAGCAGTGATGTGAGTTTCCAGGTGATTTAGCCACTTGTTACTTGTGTGACATTCTTTTAAAGTAAACATTAATACAGTCGATAGTAGTAGGCTCGTTCTCAATCGCAACATTGCATATTTTGTTTAAACTATGGCTGAAACTTTTCTAGTACTGAAAAGTAGATTTATGGAAGAATATCGGTAGAGACTGTTTTACAACGTGTAATTTGACAATAGTAGGATATATTTTCTTGTCATAATTTAACAGGAAAATAGTCATGAAGAATATTACATGCACGCAAACTTAGTAACATTGAATATTATAGATTATTTTTCACTTTTTAAGAACCTTGAAAAATATTTTTGTAATATTTTTATGAATAATCCAGCATAATACCTCGTGGATAAACTTGAATCTTCTTAATTTTTATAGAAGATTTGTTGCCAATGATCCTTCTTCCTATTATTTTCTGTAGTGAAATGATAACTCGTGTACTACGGGAGGTGGATTTCAACTTCTTCCAATAGCACTCTGTAATAAAACTAATCACTGCAAACATCCATCCGGTAAGTATAAGTCCAAAAGCGACTGAAAAATTAACTTTCTCGTTATGATCGTAAAGATTAAAATAAAAAACCATTGTATTTAAATCTAAAGCCTTATTTCCCTTGGAAAACATGTTGCTTAATCCAGTATCAAACAATAATGCCCTTCGTTCATCGAAATGGGGTACTAACGGTGAATTACGTCCAAATTTTCGGATCATCCATAACGTTTCGAATTCAATAAAATTTAAATGCTTTTCTTGCGTGGATAAGGAAATAAATTCAATGGCCTCTTTAGCAGCGTGTATCGATGTGAGGCAAGTGACATTTTTATAATGGAATAAAATGAGTATACACTGTTCTTCCGTCTCAACAACAATTTCTATAGTTTTTTCTAAATAATGGTTACGAGGAAATCCTGACGTGAAAGAAAAACGTCCAGCTCTTCCTCGCTGAGAAATGCCATACTTTTGTATATCATCGAGCGATTGAATCTTAATTTTTGTTTCTTGGGATACTTCAAGGTCAGTGCATTCACCTATAATCTCAGGCCAAATCGTCATAGATATTATAAGAATACAAAGAAAAATTGTTCTTTCTGTGATGGCGTCTGGAGCATCTGCATTCATGCCAACAAATGAATAGTAAACATTAGCAATTTGCCAATAGCGCGATTCAAAGTTCAATATTCGAGCTGTGATGCGTATAAAAAATACTGATATCACCATCGCCAGAAGATTCAGGAAAAAAGCTCGAGGCAAATAATTTGCAGCACTGTTTTTTCTTGGTACCAACATTCCAAACTTGTCCAGGTAAATTAACTTACTACTCGGTAAATCATTTAAGTTTCGAGTCTTTCCAGTTGCGTCACGTTGAAAACGCAAGGGCACGCTGTAATAATCGACATCATTTGAAATGCGCATATCCGTGACAATATTATTGTTTCTAATGTACCTTTTATTAATATTATGAAATTTGTTAATAGGCTTGAACTGAGTATATAGTATCCATTCAATACTAAAATTCATTAATTTTGATATTAAATTCACATCTTTAGTATAGGGTCCACTTAGAAATTCGATATTTCCACAAGGGTCCGTTTTAATTTCCGTCAAAATGTTGTAAATTACCGCGACTTTAATCGAGTATCCATGCATATTTGCAAATTTATTGGGAAACCATTGCGTTTCTGAAGTCAATAACTGTTTGCTGTTCTTGTTGCTAAAGGGATTGAATTGATGTAATGAAGGTTTTAAATCGTAATCTTTAGTTGACAGATATGTAGAGTTGTCAGCAGTTATCAATTCCAGTATTGTGACATCAATCATTTTGAATTTCCATAAAAACCTTAAAAGTTGTATATAGTCAGTTGTTTTTGGTTGCAACATTATTATTAGTACCTTTTGAAGTGGTTCTCTGCCACTGAGCGAAAAAAATATTAACATAAATGTTTGTAATCTCTTGGAAAAGGCTTGCTGGCTTGTCTCATGACACTCGAATATGAAAAGAGTTGACGATGATGGTGGCAATAAACATTGCATCTTCTTCCAAGGATGAGTCACAGTCCTGTCATATGTTATAGATTCTTTCATGTTTTTTATAGAACCTACAATTGTGGGTATTTTCGACATTATGCTGTATTCAATTTTCTTTATTGCTGATGAAAATCTGTCAGGAAAGTCATCTGTAACGAGTACTACTTGAATGTAGTGATTTTCATTCGTTATGTAGGTATGAAAGGAATTGAGCCATTCGCGATCTGCGTGACTTTCCTTGAGAACGACATTTAGCATTGTTGCTAAAAGAATGGTAACTTTTAATTTTGACATTGTTTTCTAATACTTTTAGTACTTACACTACTACCATTATCGTAGACTGGGTCAGTACGGGTAGTTAATTTTTTGTTGTATTTCACAGCAGGACGCGCAACATTCTTTGCATATTTTTACATGACAGGGAATTATCCATTACATACACGAAAGGCCATCATTATATTGATCATGTCTCTCCGTGCATTATACTTTTGTGTTTTCTGCTGTTGTCAATTTTTATGATGCTAAATCTAACGAATTGTGTTGAACAGGGAATATGGCTTTCTGACGTGGGCCTCGAAATTACCAAGGGTCATAATTTTTCAAAATTAACATACGTTTTTCAAAACAAAGGTATACTAGTGAGTAATAAGTGACGTAAATTTTATTACAAAATATTAACTGGTTAATTTGTTATGAACAAATGAAATTTTCAGGAACTTTTTTCCAAAAATTCATTTCTCTGAGACAAAACGTTCAAAGTTAATGAATTTTTTTCTGTAAGTCAGTGATATGTTATATTTCAATGCTTTATCGTTTTCATTTGAAAAATATAATATTTGCTGCTAAAAAACATTATTTTTCTGCTTCTGCGCCTTCATAAATTTGTTTCATACTTAAAACATATTCAATATTCATCCAGCATTGAATTTGTGAAATAAAAAAATTAGTAGTTCGATGTAGTTTATTTATAAACTTAAATTCTTTGGGTACGCGTGTTCCGTTCAGCGCCGTTTTCGCCTTTATCGATGCACTAACATATATATGCAAATGAAGTTCAAATGCATATTGTCATTTGTTTTTTTTCCAAATATGTCATAACCTCAAAGTTTGCAAGATTAGTGAACCATGAAATTGGTGTGTCAAATAATAATTGTAGTACATAACTATATGTTTTTTATAAAATAATAAAGAAGAAATGATCACGGGACCTAACCCCTGTACAATTGGGCAAAAACTTTTTTTAAATCCATTGTATTTGATTATTGTATTAAAAAAGAGCACGAAATCAAAAGGCGATATAAAATAGCAAAAACAAGAAATTGAGTGTAAAATCTTTTCAGTACACAATGAATCAATTGTTTTACCGATAAAAATGACAAATGTAAAAAAAAACACTTAAGAAAGAAAAAAAAATAATATATTAACAAAGTTTTCCCTTGAACATTATTTTCGGGTGGGTAACTTAATTTTCGGTGTCAATCTTTTAACGTCATGTTACCATAATGTTTACTATTTTTCCTGAAAGCGTTCTATAATGAAGCTAACAATATTCCTCAAGTATCCCATTATTAGGTTGATTCTATTAATATAATCTTATAACGTAATAATAAATTCAAATGAGAATTCGATTTTGCCGTTTTATTTCATGTAATTTAATATAATTATATTTTTTAGTTACATAGACCAAGACTGCTCTAATATTTTTGAAAATCAGATATTTTTATTGGCAAAAAAAATATAATAGCATTTATAAAAAATATAATTTTTCAAATACATAATATTTTCTTGGGGACACAACACGCTTTAAGTAACACAGGCCTTATAATGTTATTTGTTTCTAAAAAAATTTAGTTTGTTTAGTTATGGATATTTAATTCATTATCTATCCTAATAAAAAAAAGATAAATAAACTTAAAGGAAAACAATTTGATAGAAAAACCACATGAGAAATGCCAGGAGTTGCTGCTAGGATCGACGCGCAGAACTCGAACAGATGATTTTTTTCTTAAATAACGATTTCTGCCAAAACGGCTCGACCGATTTAAATAAAACAAAAATGAGCTTCAAGAGGACAATATTTCCAAAAAATCTATGCCAATTTCCAAAAAAAGGACTAATAAATTTCAGCCATATTTCGTGTCAAGAAAATTGTACACTTCAATGGGTTAACGGTTTCACAAAATATTTTATTATTTGGTTTAAATAATAGTTAAAGAGGTCAACATTTTAAAAATCCTTTGGAATATTTTTTTAGGAAATTTTATCCCCTTCAAGTATGTTTTTGTTTTATTTCAATCGATCGAGTCGTTTTGGCAGAAGTTGTTGTTGAAGAAAAAAATCACCTGTCCGGGCATTCCCTGCGTGAATGTTTCTCAGGTAGTCCAAGCTTAATTTAATATTCTATTTGAACTATAATTTCATAAACAATAGCGCAAATTATAAGTCAGTTCATATTCTCATGTTTTCGGGTCGCTCTTGAGGATTCCTTGGTTAAAATTAAGTTTCACCTTACAAGAAATTCAATATGACGCCAAATTTGAGGTAAGTTCTGAAAAATTGGAAATATTTTTATTATCAATTTTTTGTTTAATCCACAGTATTGTAGAATAAAATTTGGGTTCAGACGAATTTCAAGTAACTCGGTAATTTTATTTTATAATATTACATTACAACGGCTCGTTGTTGACTAACTGCCCGTCGCACCGTTTTTTCGTCGATCCGTGTGTTGCCACTAATACATAGAAGTAATGGTTACAGTCCCCAAAACTCTTACTACGCGTACAATTCAAATTAACTGTCGATATAAACGTTTGATACTACAGTATATCGAAGTGCGATCCCGAAATTATTGAAACGTAAACTGACGGCTAATTCTGTATAGAAAGTTGGAATTGTCCTAATTTTTTTTGAAAGTTTTAAGAATTTGTATTAAATTGAGCAAAATTTAGACAAAATATAAATCTAAGATAACTGATGTTCAATCTTTTTCAGACTAGACGTAACAGATGTATTTTTGGAGTAAAAGTTATTACAATAAACGTTATATTTTTGTATAAGATTTGTAATGAATAAATTTTCTTTGTAAAAATTCCCATACTGTCTGGTTTCGGTGGGATATAATCTGAAAATGCCGACCTGTTCCATATTTTTCTGAATTAATTAGAATACCTATAAAAAAATTGATTATTTGAGTAACAGAATGTAATTTTTGAACTCGTGTCATGTATTAATTTTAATATTCATCGTTGCTTGATGTCCGATGTCTAAAACAATCACGTTACTGGTAATGATTCTAATACAGCCTTAGATAGTTTACACATATCCATTATTCATTGAAAACTAATGGCTTAGGGGGTCAATCAGTAAAATGTGGCAAGAGAAGGCCGAATGATGAATAATGACAAACAAGAGAATACAAAATATGGTGTGAGGAATACCTATTTAATGTAATCTCTACGGCATCCTTCGGTTAATTGTTTTTGAAGCACCTCCCCAGAAATTGAGAAACTAAGTTATTCCTGTATAAATGGTATCGAGTAAACACAGGAGATTACAACTAACTTTTTAAGACTGTAAATCAATGGTTACTATTTACTTATTATACGACTCCATACTTTAAATAAATTTATAGAAGTTAACAGAGAAGATCCAAGCTTCTTTGGCATTAAGAGTCAAATTGATCGTCCATTGTACATTGGCCAATCCGGAATCCCGTTTGACTATTGGGGAGATTGTTATTTTTTTTGGTCCACCATTGTAGTTTATTTTTTATCAATTTTTCAAATATTTTGCATAAACAAGACGAAAGGTAGATCAACCTAACACTCTTCCCATGTGACTATAAAATATATAAAATTTGAATCCTATGTCTAAAGGGGTGAAATATCTTTAAAACAACCCTTAAAATTTGACTATCAACCCTTCAAAATGCTTTAAATATTTGATTAAATCTACAAATTTAACTTGTATAATGTTCTCATAAAGAAACAAGCGTTTTCTACTATTAAAAATACATTTTTTTTTAAATTTGTAATTTTTAACATTAGCAGTTCCGTTTCCTGCCGGAGAATCAATATATTGGCGCACCTCATGATCTACACTTTGTGTATGATCAATCATTGATATGAAGTACCTTAAATACCAGTTTTCTGAGGGCGATTATGCTCTTCTAAATCCCGACAGTCTAAAGGTTAAAGATCATTTTCTTTGGATGCACATTCATGTGTTCTTATTTAATATGCAAAGTGCAGGAATGTTCTAATAAATAGTTTTTATTATAAATCATTAAAATCGAAATAGTCCCACAATTTTGAATATTTGTAAATGAAAAAATTGGTACACGTATTTCTTATCAACTTGAATAATCGCTCATCGGTAAATGTCTCGACTTTTTAACATTATATATTAAAAAAAATAAAAATTCAAAACGAAGAAAAACATTTTTTATATATTTTTTTTAATAATAAACGTAATTTTAAAGAGAAAATGTGACCAAATTACGAGACTTACTTAATTGTAGCATTTAAAAAAGTTGGGGGGCTAATTTCTGGCTTACCCTTTCCCTCAATGAAAAAAAATTTCACATAATTTTGTTCGGAAATGTCGATGAATTAACAATTTACTACTACCACCACGAGAAGTGTTTCGCATAACGCGATTTATGAACTAGTTCTTCTATTGGACTTCACATCTTGCGAGCATATTACATAGTTAAACGATAAAGTTAAATGCAAACGCAGTCAAATTGGATACATTTGCATTTGGTTTTGAAAAGATTGATGGCCAATTGATATCCAAAATGTGTAAATATTTTATTACCGCTAGTTACTGAATGGGTACCAAATTGTACCTGTAGGTAGGACTTGGGGTAGAAAGGTGTTGCTGTGTAGCTGCAAAAATTATACCTTGCTATTCAATGTGCTCATGTAAGAAAACGGGTGACTGCAAAAACAAATAAATGTTTATCAAAATTATCTTATATGAATTTTATGTACCTTATTTTTTTCATTAAGTTGCTAATTTAAACATTATTTCTATCACTTTAGGACAGTCGGACCTCAAGATTCGGTTTCAGGATGTCGAAATACGTATGATAGGAATGGACATATTATAAGAAGTCCTTCGGGATGACTTTTCCAAAAAATGGTATTTTTATTCATTAAATTGCTAATTTAAACAATCTTATCAACATTTTAGGACATTCAAATCTCGAAATTCGGATTGAGGAGGCCGAAAAACATATAATAAACATAGATATATCCGCCGTCAAATTTTAGCCACGGCAAGCATTAGTGGCCCCTAGGCTAGTAGTTTCAGCTTTGGTACGAGTTTGATGAAATCTTTCACTTAGTCTCCATTGAAATCCCCAAAATTTTGTCGAAATTCATCGAGTAGATTCAGGTTTTTAATCACAACCTACCATGGCTAAATCTGCCCCTGCCGTCAGATGGTCGGAATCTGGTCTTTGTTCTACCACAGTAACCTTAAAAGTACCTTTAAATATTCCGACCATAAAGATATATTTACAGATGAATAACCTCGAGTATATGAAAATTCACCAGCTCTCAGCTGTATAATCATCTTTAGATTCATCATTTTCCTGTTGTCTTCGATTCTAAAATGCCAAAGATTCATTTGAACACAAATGGCAAGGAAAATGCGTCGTAAATATGATGACGAACTATTGCTGGATGCTGAAAAGAGAGACAAAAAGACAAAAATTAATGGAGAAATCCTTAAGAGAGGTCGTTTGATAAACCAGTTGGGTTCTCGTTGATAAGATCACCTTCATGTTACCCCATGGAGGTTCTTAGTCCAATTGGTCCTTTAGGGATCAAGTCTTCTGATCATCAAACTGAATTTGCAGACAATAACTATATGGTAGCTTTTTAGTTTGGTTCGAAAACGCTAACCCTATTTTTGATTGCAGATTCGTGTTTAGTACGGCAAAATACAGAGTTATGCGGTCTCATTCCTAGATAACTATAATTTTTTTATTTTGTGTGCCTGCGTATTTATCAAATGTGCTTTGTCACGCAAAATCTGACTTTTTTTGAGGTTAAAAAAAAAAAGATACCATACGCAAGGTCTTGTCAAAGGAAAAAATGTAAGAAATAGTTGACTGTTTACCAATTTGATTGTTAATCTTTTGATATCAGGACACATTGCCGAACAGCATAATCCGTCTCGGGATGTCCTGGAGAGCTCCTGAGGACGTCCAAATATCCACTTTTGGTCCTCGGGAGCTCCTCAGGGGCTCCTGATGACGTCCTGGGATGGGCTTGTGCTGTTCGAGTTGACTTCTCGGTGATACCAATAATAATTTTACGACAAAGGTAAAGGAAGTGTCAAACAGAAAAACACCAAATCTTTTTTAACAAGACATTTAATGTTCGTTTAATATCCGTAAGCTCAGCAGAATCAACAGTTGCGCGGGACAGATGTTACAATAATTCATTTTTTTTAAATTCTTCTGTTTTTCGTGCATGCGAGTAACATTCGCGGGAACTTAGAAATCTAAATAGTAAATGGTCAACCTCCTCTCATCACTCTCTTATCCCGCTCCTCGTCACACCTTAAACAGTAAATTACACGTCCCACACATTTTTATCCTCGCTACGAGGCTCGTTCGGACATCGCGGAGGTCTCCAGGCATTGTTACGGATGAAACTTTGAATGCTCGGTCGGTAAAAAACGTTTGATTCGACGCCGCGACGTTTCGTAAAACGGAAAAACGGAATCCTATCTGCGCACGTAAAAACGGAGTCTTCTTCATAGACGTTTCGAATTCCAGGACAGTTTAATTCCTTATCGAACGGTATAGCGAAATACAAGCGAGACGGTGAACGAAACGACCTTGTTATCAATATATTTTATATCTAATAATCAAGATCGAGTATGCAGACGCGACAACGAATTCTCGATCTGGACTAGCCGAAAGCCGAATATTCCGAACTTCCGGCATGCATTATGCTTACAATGTACAACTGTTACAAAGAAGGACCTTCGTAATATAATATGCAGAAAATGTCGCTGTAAAGAGAAGTCAATTCATTGGTAAAATCACGTGCGCCTGGTAGCTGGCGTGAAAAAAAAAATTTTTCTTTTCATCGGTCGGCGATTTTTGCGTTACAAGACCCTACGTATCTCCGCCGATTCCCTCGCTTACATTTTTTTTATTTATATATATGTATATTCGGTAAATATTCAGGATTTCGCGACGTCGGTAAACCGAGGCGCATGTCGCTTTACTTCTTTAACGAGGAATTTAAAAAATCCGACAGCTTTAAAAGAGCCTGGACTCATTGATGCATGTATATAGAAATATATACATATAGAGGTTTCTGATTATGTATAATATATCATGTATGTGTCTATGCCAGCCTGTGTACACGAATCCTATACACGTATGTATACATATAACTATGGCGAAACGCGGTACAAGTATGGGTACTCGATGAAAAACCCGTTGGAGCACAAAACGTTCGCGAAAGTGAAAATATCCTCCAGTGTCGACTCTCGAAGAACCGATTTCGCCTCTTTTTGCAGTCGTCAAACGACATTGAACGTAAAGTCAGCGTGCATGGACTACAGCTGCCGCCTTTATCGGCTGAGGGATACGAAAAACAATATGGAGGTTTTAAGGTTAGGTGCACGTTAAACGCGACGCAGCTGCCTGGTAATAAGATCGTCGAATAGGTTCTTGCAAATGATGCCTCTTACAGAATAGTTTGTGCACTAGCAGCGATTGGAGAGCTAACTTCGAAGGAGAGATTTTTCTTTTCGCAGACCTGGAAAAAGTGAGTTACAAGATGACGTTCTTTCAGTTTTTCCTGGGACTTTCCTCGCGGGCAGAAGTCGCGCGATTCTAGAATTCGTTAAAATATATGTACAATAAATTTCCCCTCAAAATCCTGAATCTTTACCAATCTACAGCCTACTTCGCAATCTTCGTCCTATACGCGACCCGTATCGGCGCACTTTTCTCTTCTTGCACAATTCGTTCCTTAACGCTAATAACCACGATAGTAAAAGCATATACGCTATATAGCTACTATTGTATCTGTATCTACAATATATTTCAATAGACTTCTGTACTCCTCGCCTCGGCTGCAACCGCGGACGGTCTGAAGGCCTTGATCGAAGCGTAGAATTTTTTTTATCTCGGCTCTTGCGACTCGGTCCTTGCCTTTTTTTTACATATCCCCGTTAACGTCGATTTGACGCATTTGAGTCGTCCACCACTTCCACGAGACCGTCCTGTTTTATGCACTTGTTACATATATATAATCTTTAATCTGTGTGTATATGCGCTGTGAAGATGCACAGTCGCGTCTTGTCCGGACACGTCGAAAGCCGGATCTCACTCGTCGACGAACACCGGTTCGTCCGAGGACCGGTTTCGAGGACTCGCACGAGCTGGACTTGGATTTCGGCTGAGGCGAATTCGTCGCTCGACGATGGATTATTACTCTCTTTGCTCGCGTTTCTCGCTTGGTCTTGACGAAGTGGTTAGGTTACTGGAGGACACAGCACTTGCACTTCGGCTTCTTCTTCAGGGTGACGTGCTCGATTTGTGATGCGTCGCTAGGACCTTGAGCGTTCACTCGGCCAACCTCCACCTGGAATTTTTGAAAATTTATTAGTATTTTGAATATAGGGTTAAGTCGTCTTATTTTATATAGGGAGTTGAATAGATGTTGAATGATATCTACTTCTTATCGGAATACATGAGACATTTTTATATTAGCAGTTGTTAAAAGAAATGTCGAATTGTTAGGGTCTAGGTTGGGGATCTGCAGTAATCGATCAGATACTGGAAGTTAGTAACTGAAAAGAGACTGAAATTGATTTTGGGAAAACCAACCACATAGTATTTTCAGATCCAGATGAGCAATCGGTTGGAGCAAACAACTAAATATTTACAGTAGCTAATTCATTCGTTTTTTGTCTTTATATTAATTGGTTAGCATTTTATGTATTTTGCTTGACTCAATTGAAATTTCCGTGTATTGATGCGAGAACATGTTGTTCCTTTCAATTAAGTTAATCTTGATCACCTTTCTCCAATTATCCATATTATTTGTTAACCATTTTTTGGATTCATTATAGGTTATAATTTCAGTTTTCTGTATGGCTAGTGATGGTTCCATCGGATTATGCTATAATCCGGTGACGATAACCATGATGTTGTACGATAATCTCTAGGTAAATAGTATACAATGATGTTGGTATACAATAATAATGACAATTGTGTATGATTATGGTCACATCCTGATGTTGCTTACAATAAAGAGAACAAACTGATGACAAAACTAAGCCAACTTTTTGAGCCGAAATTCTGTGATACCTCTTTCTTGCATATGATTTGATGCCTACAATTTTTCTTAAAGAAATATCTTTTAGTTTTGGAAATAATAATTAAAAGCCACTGAATAGGTTTAACACCGTTTAGAAAGGACCCACCGAAATCTTATAGAAAATCCAGAAAATCGCTGAAATTGGATAGCTCGCAACACCCTGATCAAAAGCGCAAAAGAGTAGCCCGAGTCCAAAAATGCTTGGACCTCGACTTAAGAAAATCGAAAATATGCTCCATTAAGCATTTTTTAAGGAGAACCGTGGACATAATTTTGTGCATTAATATTGATCCTTAAGATCTTACATCTCATTCTGTACCCCAGGTGACCCAACATGGTTTTGGTTGGGAGCGGGGGTGTCCAGGACTGAAGCTTTTTGGTTATTCGGTTTAACCTTGAAAGACCATCCTAGATAATTGTATCAATTCTGATGAAGTAAATTCTTTTAAATTCAGTTATTGTCATCGGGTACATTTTTTTTATCGATATTGATTTTCAGGCAATCTGTTTGTTAATTTTCTCGCATATTAGACTACTAAAATTACATTTTCATAAAACACAATGTTAACAAGTACAATATTTTTCACGATTTTTCAATACTGTGGTACACAAGTGCCTCAAAATTTGCAGACAATTCAGTTTATATATATTAACGTTCAGTCATTTTTTTTGTCGAAATCTGTTTGTTAATTCTTAACCACACAAACCTCCTTAAAACGAGGATCATGATTAAAACGTACGAAACCTATAGCTGCTGGAGAATGACCCATACCTTTAGAGGATCAGAAAGCTGTGAAACAAAAACATCAGGAAAACTGTGATGCAAAACCAAGAAATTTCTTCCCGTAAATAAAGATTTAGCTGGGTTCTTTATAGACGTAAATAGTATTTAGTACTATTTCATTATTTTTTCCAGAAATAAATGCTGGAATTTCTTTTCCAGAAATAAAATTTTTGTTGGAAAAATATCAGATCGTTGCCTTAAAGCAAGACCGACGAATCTTGGAATTTATTTCCAAAATTCTTTAGCATCTTTATTTCAATTAATGATTATCATCAACTAGCATGATCCTCATCATCCAACCTTACGGTCATCATCCGACATCATTATAATCCAATATCTTTAAAGTCAGACTTTAACCTACCTCAACCACATTTATAACTGAATTCATGATCTATAATCAGCAGTTCTAATAATTTTCAGTGATTTTTAACATCCAGTTGATGGGCCAAAAGTTTTTTAAAATGATTTTTCAACAAGATAATCAACGTATAGGAATAGGCGATATTTTCGAAAAACGTCACCTTAAACTACTTTTTTTTTAAATTTCAAAGAACATTGCTCTCTTAGGTAATATTTATTTTTCAATCACTATTTTCATATTTTGATTTCTAAATGACACCTGCACGGCATCAATGGGAATCGCGAAATCTTTGTTATGTCACATTTGTCATTGGAGCTGTCATATACATATGTATGTCAAAATATATTGAATTCATTGACATATTAAACTCCTCTTAATACGTTTCTAATTAAACATGAAATGTATATTACTATCTATGCCATTTTGATGTTCGAAAAAAATGTCTTTAGTTTCCAAAAATTCATAATATATGATCAAAATAATGAAAATTACATTCTTAATATTTTTTTAACATTTGTCTCCGAAGTCAGAGAAATTACGACACTTTTAATGTTAAATAACCTATTTTATATAATTTAACTATTTAAAACATTTTTATTTTAGTTTTTGGATATTTAAAAAAAAGTAGTGTAAAATGTTTTTTCAAATATTTTGCCTATTCCATTCGATGCCATTCGGGATATGGTCATCTTGATTTTTTAACTTTTTATTTTTCAAATACAGATGTTAAAAGATATTTGATTATGTAAGTATTAAAACTGTTTAGTATTAGTAGCTGTTAAATAAATTTTAAAATAACCCATTCACTTTAACTACAGTTGTTTATAAATATAATAACTAAATATGAAAAAAGTAGTCGTTTTTAATACTTTTCGGTTAAGTATTCGTCGATAATTAAATTTGTCAAATGGATTTTTTGTCACAGAACCAAGATATTCCCTTAATTTTGATATTTTCTAAACAATAAAACTTATAGGACACCTTTTCATTTCATCAACGCGGCCTAAATTGAGAATCTTTAATGCAGATTAGAATATCAAGAGATTAAAATATATTTAATTATACTAATAACTGTGTAAGTATACAGGATTTATAATTTAGAAAATGAAGTTAAAACGGAAAATTAACCTTGGTATTAACAGGCTTCATGCTAACAAACTGCTGAGTTTTTCTCGTGCCAACTTTCTTCCGTTCTTCTGTTTTTATTTTACTTTTCTACATTAATAAAAAATGTTAATTATTATTAATGATTATAATTAAAATTCATTACGTATACATTTTTTGAAATATTTTATGCATTTTAGTTGTAGGAGTATGATTTTGAGTCACGAAATTTTGTACTATTAAAAAAAATTAATGTATTCATGAAATACTAGTGAACTATTTATGAACTATCGTCTAGTGCTGGAGTATTTGATTACCTACCTGATAAACTTGTTTTACTTGAATTTCTGCGTTTGAAAAAAAGTAGTAACCATTATTGTCTATTTTTGTAAACGTGTGATTTGTAATGAATTAATGATAACTGGCTTAAACTTCTTGGATGCGTTACTGCAATGAAATCAAGCATTTACAATGCATGTAATGAAGCACCAAAAGAACATTTTTAGGTTACGACGAAAGTGTGATATAAATAATTTCTGAATTGTTAAATTACATGACTGTCATTATTTTAAAAACTAATAAATACAATATTGTGTGTGTATGTGTGTAATCATTTAATTTCGATCCAGTTTAAGAATATCCTGTTACTTCAGTGTAAATATTCTAACCAGCACAAAATAAGAGTTCAAAAAAGATTCACTAAAAAATACACTTTATTTAAAAATTACTTCATTTAATTTAATATAGAAAATGTTAAGCACATGTACAAACATGTTAATAAGACTGTTAATAAATTGAAATTATAACCTTGGAAGCTGGGATTTTGTATCTAGGATCCGGAATTAACCAACTGTGAGAATTAACTAAATTTTTCAATAGGATATCCATTGCATTTTGAATATTAATAATATCTAGAACAGTTATATTAGTACACTTTTATTAATTTTTCTAGAGGTTAGGTGAACAGTACACAAAGACGAAATTTGTCGCGGATAAGCTGAATGTCGTATCGATGTTTTTAAATATAAAATTTGTCAACAATCTATATGTATTCCTGGTGAAATTTAAAAATATTTTCTATTATTGCCATATATTCCAGTATTTAATTTTGTTAAGTTATTTTTAGAATTATTGAATTTCTATATATAATGGATATTTCAGGTTATAATTCGGATAATTAAATAAATATAACATTTGGCTTGTTCTAACTTTAACGTGGTTGCAGTTAGATTTATATTTAATCTCTGCATATTGCATTTGTTCATAATTGTCGACAATTTTACTTATTAGTAACATTTAGCAGTTACGTTACATGGACATTTTATTGTTTAATTTGTTATAAGAATATAGTTATGTCTGTATGCCGCTAGATGGCTTATTGACTCGAAAGCAGGATTGATTCAAACGTGTAAATTTTATTTGGATAGTAATTTCGATACAAGAAAATAAATTAAAAAATACCTTTTTTGATACACGTGTCCGTAAAGTAGACACTTTACTTTTAGACTCCCTTTAGTCCGTAAAGTGTAATTTTACGGACTGGTCTCCTCGTTTGGAGATTGTGCGATCTTAGGACCGGCTTTGCTAGTCCTCGGACGCACAATATCCACTCGGTCCGTAAAATTGAACTTTACAGCCTAGGTCCGAAAAGATTTATTTAACCTTCAAAGAAATTAAATAGCTCAGGAGATTTTTTATTATCTATTTTGGTTACACGTCAAATATTTACATCAATATTTTAAATAGGTAATTAATTGATTTTTGTGGACTTTATGAAGATGTTTGAACTGGTGTTCATGATTTTGTCCAAACTTGATTATGTAAATCTTCATAACAAGAATAAAAAACTGTACTAATAGTTCTTGATTGGTTTGTTTTTAAATTTTTATCAGCTTTGATCATCATTCAATGATCTTATCATTTTCAGTTCGACTGGATTGATTCATTCTTGACCAATTATTCGTGTTCGAAACCAAGAATTGTTCACCACTGTTTCGAATGTAGGTTACCAAAACAATAGGATGACAACGAAACTGCATGAAAATGACAATGGTCATATAGCAGCATGTTAGATCATTTTATTGGCCTACTTCTATAATGGAATGTTGTAGCTGATCGCAGATCTAATTGCCAAAAGAGGAAATAAAAATCTAAACTTCTTGGATTTAGAATGAGTTCTTTTAGACTGAAAATTGAGCAATTTTAGACCACTTAAGGAGTGAATTTTTTACTCCAAGAAATTTAGAAAAAACGGTAGCTTCGAAATGGACAGAATAAAAATCACCTTTTCATTGAGGGATTGATTGTTCGCCTTGTTCGGCGTGCTGTGGGCATTTCCGTTCCCCTGATTGAGTCTCGGCGAGGAATTCATGCGAACATTCGTCGAGTCCAAAAGAGGGCTCGAACTGTCGTGCTCGTCCTTCCTTGGTTCACAACCGGGCAAAGGGGGCGCATTTTGGCCCGGTGTAGGAGTGATCGGTTTCCCGCCTTTTATCAGCTCGACAATTTCGTCGGCTTCTCGAGACAGGTCACCGTCCGGCCTGAATGGGTTGTCCCAGCCGCTGTCCGTACTGAAAATAGAAAAATTCAAAATTAGCCCAAAAAATTGGTATTTTTTTTGTACATTTTTATACCAATTTCTAAACGTGTATTAATATTGAGACATATTGTATAGAACTGTTGTTATTCTAGCTAGGCAGTCTTGGACATCCCTGCAATTGGGTTACCATAAACGGGGACAACAGGGGTCCAAATTTTGACCGCGCATCTTTTGTGCCATTTTGATGGCATTCGGTATTTGGCAAGTTTTAGTCGCTCTGTAGATTGTTGAAAAACGAAAAACGAAAAGTAACGCCGAGGAATTTTGGAATCTAGGAATAAACACTTGAGCATTCAGTATATTTCGAGATGAAAACAATCATTTGTCTTTTGACATCGATGGTGCGAAAGTTTTTTTGAAAAAAAATGGTATTCATACTTGTATAGTATAGACATTCTATTTTGTTAATGTTAGCAATGGCTGGTGTTAAAAATTACAACCAATTTTCAACATGGATCGATTTAAAGCATAAAGTATATCGTAAGTATTTCCTTTATGATTATTATATCTCATATAATATGAATGTAGTAAACAATCACAGTTAATGTCGAAAATATATTCTCTAATGAAATCTAGCTGTGATGTTTGCTTTGGGTTAAAATAAAATATATAAATTCTGGATACACTTTGAGATTTTTGTGCTTTTACTTTTTATTTAATTCAATGTTTATATTCCCTACATTTGGCAGTCGAAGAACGAGTGAAGGACTATTTCGGTTTCGAACGTAAAAGCACGAGATGACATCACTATCGCTATGGCTAAAAATAAGCAATGTGTTGAAACCTAATAATAGGTGCGTATTCTTAATTTTTTGTTCATTGACAGACGGTTACGATCAGTGAGCACTAATATAATGGCTGCGTAATGATTTCAATAGTGCGTAGCAATGTCGGATGATTGTGATGTCACTCCTTCCTGTGGCAGTGACTTTAACTCCTGACATTGAATTCGGTCTAATTGTGGTCATAACAAATGTCCACAACAAGTATTTCCGCATTCCTTCATTGTTTGTTAGTCGACAGAATTGTTAAGCGCGTAAAGAGTTACGATTATCATTTAATTGTTATCTATCGCTGAAATCCTTACGTAATTGTATAGGTATTCAAAATTAATGAATAGTTGTTGACGTGTTTGTGGAGTTTTTTTCTGTATTTTCCGCATTAAACGGATCAATTAACGTAATTGAAGATGGCAGACGTTGAAAGGCTACCTGAAGTACTTTAAGAGGTCATTCGTTACACTAGTTTCTGGTTTTCCGAGTTACTTTTTACTTTGGTTTCTGTGAAACGCCAGATTGTCTGATTTCTTAGAAAAGTGGAATCATTTTTCGAAAATTTCAGTAACGTAATTCAGGAGCAACTTTAAAACTACTTCGATACGCTGGTCTCTAACTTAAAAAAAATTGTTATTCCATAAATGATGCTGAGATGCATGTGCACATTTGGGCTTTAAACGGTTAATGTTTCAACATTTATAAACAATGAATTTATGACAGACTGACATTTAGAATTTATAGATAAATTGATTAATTATGTAGCAAGTAGTACATACTAGTAAGAATAGTCTTGGTAAAAGTATCGCACAAAATTGTTTCACGTGTCGTATTCCAGAATTACACATTAAAATATCAGTAAACTAAACATTTTTAAAATTTTTAATTTAAATGTTTAAGTTAATCTTATTTTTTTTCCATAGTAGTATTTCATTTCTAAAATTGTAAATATACTTTAACTTCCTTATAGATATTGTCTCTATGTCTGGTTTAACATAAAAGAAATTAAATAACATTATATGCCATGTGAAATGTTTACATAATCAATGTAGGGAGATGCTGATTAATATTTAAAGCAAAGATAAAACTCAACACCGATTATTACCCCGCAATGCACGAAGTGAAACCATTGATTATTAGATTATAGATTAACTTCGTAACAAACGTCTAATTCGAATTCATATCAATGTTAATCACCATCTTAAATATTATTATGATTAATGCTAATCAATTAGGCGTGCTTGTAATAAATTGTTATATACCGTTATAGAAATATTTTATAGTAATAATAAATATGTTTGGTTATTTCATTTATTGTCCATCATTCAGGTTTACTATCTACTTAGTGTAAGCCTAACTAATTAGTTGTTGGTACAATGAACTTTTGTTTCCCGTGTTATGTTTTTATTTGTGTAGATCTAGTCCTAATGAAACTATACGGAAACTAGAGGCAATTTGTCAATATTCAATGGTAAGTAGTTACTTTTCAACAGTCACCATTTTCATATGTTAATAGTAACTATCACAGGTACTTTCTAGTTGAAAGGTAAACAAATTGTGTTAAGTGCTTTTTTCCCAGAAGTTCCTAATAGTAACCATTAAATGCTACTTAATTTAATCGTTAATGTATAATATAATGTACTTTTTAATTTGCCCACAGTAGCTGTTGCAACGAATTTTAGTAACAACTTAGGACCTAACAAGTGAGTGATCTTTTCTGTTGAGGACCAATTGTTTTCCAATATTATAGTTGTATACTAAATACGCCAATGTACGGTAAAGGAATAGTATCTTCACGTTCCAAATTTAAATACATTGACAGAACATTATAGTTGTAAGAATCAGAAGTATAATTAGTTGAAAATAAATCTTATGCTCATAGTACAGTTATTTATACTTCCGATTCTCACAACTATTGTTCTACCAGTTCGAAAATTTGTCATGATCAGCGACCTCCAGAATACCCGTGAAAAAAATACAGCGTAAATCGGTTGATTTTCCAAAAATATACAAAAATATTCTAAAATTTGTCCACCATATTGGATCCGTCATCTTGAATTTTGCAAATCTGTCTTCAGATTCATGATCAGCGACCTCCAGAATACCCGCGAAAGAAATTTGGCGTAAATCGGTTGATTTTCGAAAAATAGTCTAAAATTTGTCCACCATATTGGATCCGCTATCTTGAATTTTGCAAATCCGTCTTGAGATTCATGATCAGCGACCTACAAAACCCCCGTAAACTAATTTTAGCATTTATCTGACGATTCTTTTTTAAATCACGACGATTTCGACGTTTCCGTCGCCATCTTGAATCCGCCATCTTGGATTTCATCAATCTACCTTAACAACTTTTTGAAGACGTCAGAAACCAACAATTTGAGCTAAAACCAATCGAATAGAACACCAATTTTCTTTCCCACAAGTTTTTTGATTCGAATTCTCAATTTTTGTTTGGTTTCCAGCCTCCATTTTGAGCCGCCATTATGAAATTTACTAAAAGGCCAGAACTTTTTTTAAGGCGCTTGACAAGACGAACATTTTGAGCTCTTAAACGTCTTAATTGGTTAATTCAAATTTTGGGTACACTGATTATCCGGTTGACGTGAAACGTCCCATATATACATATTTTTGTAATATTTTACAGTTAGTAGTATAACGGTTGTATTGAAAGTTATAACGACATTTCAGTTATAAGGTTAATCTTTAAGGTCTTATAAAAGTCGTAAAAACGTTACAACTTCTATTTGTGACTATTAACTATTGGTTCCATAGCAATTGTATTCGTAGTTGTAGTAACGTTTACACAACGTTGAAAAACGGTCGTATTCCTTATTTGTTTGATATAATCGTTTTTACTACGGTAATACATAAACATTTTAGTTGTATAATGGTTATAAAAGAATTTATAAAGTTTTAAGAAAGGTCATGTGAACGTTATTGCACCCGTGTACAACTAGATGGTTGCTTGGGAAAATATCAGAAATAAATCACCTTTTATAAAACTGTATTTTCAAGACGTATTATCTATAAAAACAATTTTGGTCTATACTATGACCTAAAATGTAAATCTTGCATTAAATTAATATGTTCTAAAAGTTGAAACAAAATAATGCGACATTTTTACATATTTGGAAAAAAAAGTAGCAATCTAATGCATTGTTAATATTTTACCAGAAATTTAGTTATAAAATACGTGTTTTAATACAAATTGATCGTAAATGAACACTAGTGAAAAATATAACGACCAGATAAAATAAACTTCTTTTAGAGGACAAAAAGGCTAGTCGATATTAAATTTATTATTATTTTACTTTACTTATTTTAAACTGATTATTCACTCAAACAGATAAAGTGAATTTCTTAATTCTTTTGTTTACAGTCATTGTTCTCATTGTTTATATTTTCTATTTTTTGTTTAGCGCGAGAGTACTACTCACTCTGGATTTTAAACTCTTATAATATCCCATACAGAATGTCCAAATTTTCGACTTTATCATCTTTTTAACATCTCCAAGGCATCATACTTGAGGATATCCTGAATAGGTTAGCAGGTTGATAAAGGTCATTTGGACGCCCTGCGTAGCTCCCGAGGACGTCCTTAGGATGATGTACTGAATTTACAACGTCCTCATCAATATTTTTCAATCATTCCGAAATCCCAGTTGCTAATAATGTCATCACTAAATTATAATTTTCGTGAAATGGATTAAAAGTATGTAATTCTCTGATGATGACGTAAATTAGTTTATTTTATCTCGTCGTTATATTTTTCAATTTTTTAAATTCTTACAAGAAAATTGTTTAAACGGTAAAATACTTAACAATAAATTATGCTATGGAACTCTCTCGCTGATTAAAAAGTCTGATCTCGAAGCAAAACGTCCACGATGAAAATATAACAAGTCGCTCATATTGTAGAACGTGATATCTCTAATTGGATTTACGGATCGTAGAGTTTTTCCCCTCGGGATTAATCGATCGCAGGTATCAACGATTTCCGTGTCAAGCAAATTTATGATTTGTTTTATCACGTGTTCTCTTTATATAGCCTACTATATAGTCATCTAGAAGTTCACGCGTGTACACGACACGCGGCCGAGACTTTATTCTGAATTAAGTGCTGGCAATTTGCACATTTGCATTGCGGTACCTATACATACGCCACAAGTGTCGTTCTCGCACGATTACGTCAGACACTCCTTTTAGTTAGTTGCATCCTCATTTTCAACATCTAGTTTACATAGTACGACCTGCGTAATGAATCGATCGTTAAAAAAACTTGCTGTTCAAGGATCGCGTTTATGATCCGTTCTTGAGGAGCTTTCCTTCATTACCGACTGATGAATGCACCGATTGGTTGTGTCAATAAATAAAAATGGATATTTTTACGCTCCATAGGTGGCTTATTTATGTTCGAGAACGACGTGATGAATGGAGGCACTCGAACCGAACGGTTAATCGCGAGTTGCGTATAAATCAAAATCTCGTATCTTCGATGACCATCTGTACTGGTAATTATATATGATCGGGTGGGAAATTTTGAACTCAGATGGCTCTGAAAAACTCGTGAAAATGCAAGTGCATAAATTTTAGTCGAATACGGGAATATTGCAAGCTTTTACGACGGTACTGAATTACCGATTTTCGTTTCCTATTCATCTTCGAATGGCTCGATTTATTACGATCGTAGAAGGGTTGGATTGGGACGATTAATCAAAATTTTATTTCTCTTTGTAGATTTAGAGTGGTTTTTAGTAAATGGTGTTTTACTTCATTAAGTAAAGTTTTTCATGTGAAGTTCTTTGATTCTTGTTTATTTTAATTCCATAAAACTTTTAGAACATTATTTAGAGTGAAGCTTTAGCATTTTGCAGTTTAATAAAACAATTACAACAGTTGTATAAAATGTTATTTATAGTATAGCCATTTTTCAAAAGAAGTATTTACTTCAGAAACATTTTGCTTAATCAAAGAATGACAAGTGTTGTTTTTGTGGTGTAATGATCAGTGAAACACAAACAAATATATTATTTTCGAAATGATTTGTTAATATAATGATATTTGTTAAAAGTTGCTTGTGTTCTATGACTTCGAAAATGCCCTTGAAGTTTATTCTTTATTGGATGTAAACGTAATTTAAACATTGTAATCTTTTCTATAAGTGGAAATATAACCTATAAAGTTGTTCTCGATTATTTAATTTCATGGTCTTGCTACATGCAATTTGGATGTTCCACTTGCTTAAAATTTCTTTGTTTAAGAAAAACATTGCATGCAAAATCACAAATTAAATAGTCAATGAAATATGACTCATGATTATTTTCAATTTAAGTTAAAAAGATGGTTTAATATTTACAATTATTTCTAATCTATATAATCGATTGATTTACAATATAGAATTCCTTTAGCATGCACATTCCATATTAACCTTTAGCCGGAGTTTTAAAAATTAGCAAATCACATTTTTCTATAGAAATGTTGCCTGCGGTCCCCTAAATTAGGACCAGACTAAGAGATGTTGCTGAGTCAGACCTTATACGAATTTTATGTTATTATTAATTTTCAAAATTTCAAAAAACAACATTGAAATTTACTATTTATTTGTTTTTAGCATTATTTATGTTTTATCTGATCAAATAAAGTCAGTTTGTATCCTTATTGCTTGAAAAACATTATAGAGAGCCACAACAACCGACATCTTTGGTTTCACACGATTTTTCCGTTTGGCTGAGGATTTTTATCAACGTATTTTATAATACTCACGTACTAGTAGCAAAAATCACCGCTAAGTGACGAAAACCACGAAATCCATTTCCACATCTAAAGAAGCTCATGGTTTATATAATTAGATTCGCTGCAGTTTCGTATTGCATCGGCTATTTTGAGAGTATAATTTTTTTGGATGTAGAATCATATTAGAAGAGATGCCCTTTACAATAATTTTTTCCAATAAAATGGCACGGTAGTTTAAAAAGTGTAGTTTGAATCATTTTTATCTGAAGAAAGCACTCACGCATTTTTTTTTTTAAACTCGAAACGCACTTTTTTTAAGTTCCGATTTAAACAAATTTATTTTTTATGAAAATTTAATTTTCTTTAGGTTTGTCCTTATATTTTATTTCAGAAGGTAGGCCTTCTTGAAAATTACATGTCTTGTAAGTATTAATCTATATTACTGAAAAAATGTTGCATCCTTTCATGAAAAAGTACTGTTTCTTTTCTGCTCGTAAGAAAAAAAGGATAGTTTAGAACACAAATCTGTCAATATAATATCGTTTCATTTTATTTTCACGCAAAACTAATTATTCTCCATCAGTCAATATTGACGTGTAAAATTTCTTTACATCATATAAACAAATGTTAGCTTGTTTATCAATCATATTAAATTCGCCTTTTTTATATGCAGTTATCCTAATAATGAAGAAAAATCACGTTTTCGCATTTTTAAGCGCAGATCCGTTCATTATTAGACAGTATTAGTTAAATTATGAGAAAGCATATATTATACAATGAGTTTTATTCAAAAAGTAGTGATTCACGATAGATTATAAAGTATTTATTTTAAACCACTTCGTTTACACATTCTGAAAATTACATAATTATTACGAATCGCAAAAGTTTTATACCATTTTCATAAAAAAGTATCTATGTATCAATAAAGAACTTCAGCAATGTTTATATATTTTACGTAATGGAACTATGTATTTTACATAATAGAACCTGTTGCATTATATTTTTTGGTGTTTTGTTTGTTGTTTATTTATTTATTTTACGCTTTTTATGAAACAAATGCTGAATTCTGAGTTTGAATGTAGTAAATATATGTACAATTACATAAAATGTTACCATAAATATTAAACTAAAGTTGTTACTATGGAACTACTAACGAACGGTCTTGCAACAAAACCACAAAAATTCAGATAAATATTAGTTTTTCAGCATTTTTCATGTGTTTGAATACAAAAATGTTATTCAGTATAACAGAGCCGATTACCTTTTAATTTCAAACTATCCCATTGAAAGAAGACAGGAAATTTAAAAGTAAAAACTAGCTGCATTGAAAGTTAGTCGAAAAACCGTAATGGTCTTTTTAAATGTTTTTCTTTCTTGACTTTCATTCTCTTTCCAAGTCCTTTCAGTAGGTGGGATACTTTTTATTTAATGGGATTTACAAGTAAGAGCATTGATGCCGACTCGAAGCAAAGAAAACAAAAATTAAAAAAGGATTAAAAGAAACGCAATTATTTCCTTTTACTCATTTGAAGCTATTTTCCAAAATAACTATATTTTAAAGTTTAATTACTCGTCTAAAAATTAAGCGTGTGGAAATATAAAATGAGACTTCAAAATTGTTCAAACTTAAAAAATAATGACAAAATTGTATGTGGAAAGCTAAAACAATAGATTTACGACGAAGAACCAATTGTAAAACAATTGTCATTTACAAATATGTGACGATAATAGTTTAGAACAATACTAAATTTGTTAAACAAGATACCAATTTTTTCGGTTAGAATAGGTTGGTAATTTTATTGGTTTATAATCTTCAATTTCTTCCAATGAAACAATATAGAATGTTTACCTTTATATCAATATTTATAATCGATTTCTCAAAAATAATTAATTATCAAAAAGGAAATTACCGGCACATATTTATTGATTTTCTAATCCTACCTATTTCAGAAGGGTTATTATAATTTATATTATCCTTTAACTAAAAAAATCAGTTATTGACAACTTGGTTAATAAAGATAATGAAAATATAGACGTGGCAACGTCTTTTTTTTTAACAATAACAATTAAAAAAATGAATTCGCATGCAGGCATTAATTAAAACCATGGAATATTAGAGCGGTTTACGCCTTAATACATAATACATGTCTCTTATTATGGAGTAGAAACAAACTAAATACAGTGGATAAACAAAACATATTAACTCCTGAATGGACATTTTTTCGTTACAGCATTCGATGGTGATTATGGGTTAAAAATTTTAGGAAATTTTCGAAGCAACCATATCTGACATAAAATTAAGTCTTTAATGAGATCAGAATCTTTCATGAGATTTTTCGAAAAATGCAACCATAAAAACTGTATATGATTATTTCCAAAAAAATATGAATTTTTCAACTGCTTTTTTTTTATTTCGTCTTTTCGCATTGAAAGCGTTTCAGAATTCCTGTTTAACGTAAAGAAATCGTGGATTCAAGCCTCGAAATTTCAGGTTTTTTAAAAAATAAAAAAAGTACTGAAAGCAATCTGTACAAATTTCAGCTTATTCTTTGACTAATTATAAGAACTTTTTGTTCAGCGACATTTGTTCCGAATGTCATATTCATTAAAAAATTCCTTTATTTTTGAAAAGGCGAGATAAACATACAGTTTGAAAAATCCTTACAGGAAATAATCATATACCGTTTTTCAGGATTGCATTTTTCGAAAAATCTAATGAAAGATTTTGAACGTACACTTAAATTTACGTCAGATTTAATTGCTTAGAAATTTTGTAGGACCTTTTTTTTAACCAAAATATAACTGCTGAAAGCTGTAGCAAAAAAATTCCCATTCAGGATTTAATAGGTTAAATTACAAAAAAAACCTCATAAAACAAGTTCTGTTTAGGGCCTGATATCCAGCATAACACTATAGGATGAAGGAATAAATTAATAACGAGGAAATTATTAAGGATTAACATTTTCAAACGTGACACAGTTAAAAACTTTTTGGGAATGTCCTTTTTGTCTGAAAATAAAATTTAAAAAAAACTGTGGATTTTATGAGACATGCGTATAGAATTCGAGACTAAGAATCAGAGCCTTCATATACTTTTACCTGTGTTATGAAGTAATACAAGTACTGTCTACTGATGTTTTTAGGGCATCGATTCCTTTTCTTTAAACGCGAAATGAGAGCAATTATCCCCTGAAAATCATTTTCACACTATTTGATTTTTACTTTTCTTAATTGCCCTCGAAAACGGAGATGCATTAAATGGTAATTAAGCGCTCAAAATTCGTCGAATTGAATTAATGATAATCCCGTAATAAAAACTCGGTGTTTTCCGGAGTCGACGATTCGGCATTACCGAGTTTATTGGAAAATGTATACTAGCGAAGAACCGGAAACTCGCCGGATCGAGTGCGGAAATAAAGCGAAGGAAATTTCCGGAGCAGACGTCACTTTCACACCCCACGATGCGAAAATCGAGTAAAATGAATATTTGCGAGTCGTGTAGTCTAATCATTGCATTTAATTATTGATGTAATTTACATGAAATATATAATTTATTAATAATCATAGTAATATTGGATTAATTTAGTAAAACTCGTAAATATAAAGGATAAAACGAATAATTTCCATTAAACATGGTTATGTATACGTTTCAAAGAAAAATTAACATAATTGAATCAAACTAGATGAATTTCTAAAAAAATCTGTGCATATAATAATCGTCTGCGAAATTTCGTGAAATTCGGCATATTTTTTGAATTTTTAACTAAGAACATTTTGGTTTTTCATATCGATAAAACAAAGTTGTAAGCTTTGAAACTGATCCTTTTTTCCGCAAACAAATTTCTAGTCTGGCTCTAAGACCATTAAGCGGTTCGTTGGTCCCATCACTTCTTATTTCTATGCGCTGTTTTCCGTGTATAAAGTAGCACTTTTATGCACGCTGCGCGTAATAATTGTAAAACTTAAAAAGTGCGTAAAGTAGAACATTACGCATTCGCGCACAATAACTACTGTATGTTAATCTAGCACAACAAGAATGAAATAGTTGAAAGTACCAACTAGATAGTAATATATGACATAGTCATACTTTTTAGTTGATTTTACTATCTAAATAGTGACCTCTATTAGATACTCATGTCTATTTAAGTAGTAAAACCAACCAAAAAAGTAACTGTGCCAGATACTACTATTCTACTATTAAGACATTCATTCCATCTGTTTTGTTTTTCCCATATGCATCAAGTTTTACACCCTAAAACTACCATTTTAGACACTAGTTGAATAATTAGCGATTCTCTAAGAGTCTGAAATGCGATAAAATGTTATGAAATAAAAAAGAATGTTATAAACCCGGATATTTTTGTTGGCACGCATTCAATGACTAATAACCTTCTCAGTGACATCACGGAGTAATGAGTGCATGCAGGTGTACTCAGTGCACACTGGTGCATCAATGCATGCACTTTAAACAACTCTATTAGCTTTTTAGGTGGTTAAACATGACGCCTCCTCAGGTTTTAGCATAGGGAGTAGCTATCCGTCAATATTTGCGGCGCTTTAATGTTTTGAAGGTCGGTCTATATTTACGAGATAATTTGTTTGCATGCACTTTGACGATCTTCATTTTTCATGGCTTTCGAGGAAAGCAGAACTTTCAAGGACTGTTCGTGTTGTTAGCGCTAATTTTTAATGCAGATAAATGTTTCTTAACTGAAGATGTTGATTTAGAGTTTTTCAAAGACGAAGAAACTACCTTATATTATCATTTTTAAGAATTTTTACCAGTGCCATTATAAGATTCTGTTTTAACTTCATTTCAATTTTCTTGGATGGAGAACTCTAGGATGGAAAAAAGTTAAATTAAATTTTACTAGATACTATAAATTGGAGTGAAATACAGTCATCAGCGTACATTTCTGAATGTAAAATAAACATTTCATTATAAAAATCGTATAAAATGAATATTTCTCTTGTCATAATTATAAAAAGGGTAAAAGATGCGAATTTTTTCGGTTTTTCCCGATTATCTCATTTTGATAAATATCTAATGAAATATTGCTACAAGAAAAATTGTAGCCCTCGAAAAATAGGACAATTTAACCCCAGACCCAACGAGATTCGACGAAAATTGAGCCCAAAAATGAACCTCTTAATCTCAAAAATTTGGCGTAAAACGTCTTAATACTCGAAAAACGCATTTTGTCAATTCCCGAAATTTCAGAGGCTCATTTTAAGCTCAATTTTGACCTAATCGCCTCGTATTAGGGGTCAAATTGTTCACTTCTTCAAAAGCTGCGACATTCTTGAAGTGATGTTTCTTTAACTATTTACCCAAATGGATAAATACGAAGAAACCGAAAAATTAGCATCTTTTTCCTCTTTATATACTATACCAAGAAAAAAAATCAATTTAGGTTAGAGTCTCCAAGATGTGTTACAGAGCTTGAAAGTGACTTTAAAACCAACCTATTTTTGTTAAGATAACTTAAAAAAAAGACAAGTTATTACAAAAAGCGTGCTTTTTTTGGGCTACACTTTAATGGCGACCCAAACAAATTGTAGGCATCTGATCCAATTTTGGTAAAGGATTTTTTTGCTTGAAACTTCATGTAGCATATGTATCTGCAGTGCGTGAGTTGTGAGACATCCTGTATAACTGCTGTGTGAGCTGAAGTAATAACGTAATCAAATATGTTTCGTATAACAAGTAAAATCATCTCAAGAGTTCATTTTAAGATTGAAGCGCATAAACTCTAATGCCCTCAAACAAACAATACGAAGTATCAATTTTGCTCATCAACGCTGAACAGCCTTTTGTTATCTAGTTTCACCCTACAAATATAATAACCATTATTTTTTTAGGCTTCGTAGCTCAGGCGGTAGCATTCTGGACTGAGCAAGTTTTCGAAATTGTTTTCAGGCAGCAGTTTGCTATATGTAAGACAAACCACGGACAAGTACCTTGAGAGCTTATGGGACACCTCGAGGTGGAAGGTAGAGGGTAAATAAATACAAACAAAAATAAAATAGTCGTGTTGCTCCACTCTCTAGAGTCTTTAGAGTGAGAATCCAATCTTAATAGAATGAAAATTGAGCCACCCTAATGAAAGAGTGAATGCCACTCTTAAAGAGTCTGATAAATAAAGAAACTCCACTAGAGAGGGCGAAAAAAAGTGTTTCTCTAAAATATATACGGAGTACTAAGTTATGCCATTTAGGAAACACAGTTTCCAATACAGATTTTTTCAATTGACAAAAGAAGCATAGTTTTTAGACCATTTTAAATGAAAAATGCAACTAAAAAATCAATAAAATTATTGGTAAACGGGCGGTCGAGTTCGGATGCTGAGAAAGTGTTAAAGTAACTAACTGAAGCTAACATTTAAAGTTCCTGATGTTGCTATTTAGTAGTAGGAAACACTTTTCAAAAATTAGGAGACCTTTAATGAAATTTTACGGACAAGAAGGATAGTTAGTGATGATTAAAATAAATTAAATCTTTCGAATTACTTGACTCCGCACGAAATCTGCACTTCATATCTGCTCGAAAAAGAAACAGATCTATTAGCTCGTTGAAATGAAAATATTCAACATGATATTTTTTGATTATTTTAAAGAATTAAACGATGCTTCGAGTATTAATTCTTTAAAATAATATAACTTCGTCGAGTGACAGAATCAAGATTGTATGATATTTTTTCAATCAGAAATCACATTTTTTAAATTTGTTTCCAAACAATGGGGTTTCATTCGTGAATAAGTGAAATATTTATTTACTTAATGAAAAGTTACCTCACACACCAAGAATTAAGTGAAAAAAAAGTCTTGAAAAGCTTCCTATCAATCCTCCACAGACGACATTCTTAAAAGGGTCTGTCGTTAATTTAAAAGTAAAAATCGCAGATGGATGACTCAGAAACTTGGCAAGATTTTTTCGCCGGAAATCTTGCCGAATTTACAACGAGGGGAAAGTGGTTTTCTCCATTTTCAGAACAAGGGGTGATCGAAGAGACGTGACGAAACTTATCCGAGTGTCTGGGTGTTGCATTGGAACATCGTTGGAAATGCAAGCTGAAAAGCACGTACATGCCAAACGAGGTTTAAGTACAGTACATCGACAGACTGCGACTGTACATTGTACACTTATCGAGTGATAGCACGTAACTAAGTCGATAAACGAGCTGTCTAACTGTATATGTGTCAGCTTTGTCAGGAAACAGGCAAGTCTATTCTTCACTGTTTCATCAGAATACGTGAAAAATCATTAGCACAATTAGCTGGAATACACTCTGCCTTGTTCATAAATATGTAACAGAATGTAAATGAAAAGAAAAAGACAATTGAATAAGTATGTCTAGAAGGACATTATGGTTCCACTGACATTGTAATGCAAGTAGTACATACGGCACTTCGCTAAAATTTATGGAAGTTTTAACAAAGTATTAACTAGGGGAAAATAAGTACTGTAGTTTTACAAGTTTTCCAATCAATGTAATACTAGACGTGTGTCCTACTCGCTAAACTTCTTTGCTCTTTCTGGAATAAAAACTAACCCGAGTATGAATTCGACAGGCTTTGATCAGGGCTTGACCATAGCGTAATGCCCTTGATCAGTGGCCTTAATAAAATTGTGATTGGCAAACTATTCTAGTGAAAGAGTGAATTTTCACTTTTGACGATTGAAAACCCTCTCCTTATAGAGTAAAAGCTCTAGATCGCTTAATTGAATGCGGGTCGAAATACCAACAAATCAAAATGCCGACAGGTGAAAAACCGATAGTCAAAAAGCTGACGCTTCGACAAGGGGACAGTCAGTTTTTGAAGTGTCGGTTTTGAGACTGCGGATTTTTTACCTGTCGGCTTTTTGATTTGTCGGTTTTTCGACCAGCACCTTCAATTTTCACTTCGTAATAATAATTGCAGTTTCACTATTGAACTCGTATTTTATATATTAACCGATTCAAAAATTATGATGTTACTTTCAAACTATTACTGAAATATTGTTTGACGAATGATTTCTGTTACATAATATTATTCGTGATACAAATGTTTATCATATAAAATACTTTTTAAACGAAGGAGTTTCGAAAAAAAATAATATGCAGTAATTTATTAATTATTAATACAGACTAGTCAAATTAGCTCACATTGTAGCCATTTGTGAAAAAGGCTTAGGACGTCGGGGGTTTTTGAGGTTTTGAATCTCCTCATCGATCAATTTTGTGCAAGATGAACCACCTTATGAAAAAGGCCAAAAAGATCTGTTTTTTTCTACGCATTACTTTAAAAACATAAATTTTTTGTAAGAAGTGCAAAGTTCTAGCTCACGAAATTTTGAACAATTATGTTTTTTGTTAAATCTTTGTCTAGGTGCTAAACTGATGGAGATCACTTTCATTTTCAATTGCATTTTTTTTTAAATTTTGTAAATTTCTGTTTCGCGCGTTTTATGCTTATGACGGAAAAAGTATCGATTTTATGTTTAGGCGTTCTATGGAGACTTTGTAGCTTACTTAATTCTCATGAATTTCCATTTTTTAGAAATCCTGATATCTGCAAAATTGTATTTATTAGAGTAAAATTGTATTAATTTTGAAGTAATACTAATACACTAAGTTCATCCATCATAAATCGTTACAAATTATTCCGAATAAGCATAAAATCAACTTTCATGAAAAAAGATGATAGAAAACTTTCTTTTTAATCATTCCTATTTGTCGACGTCATTGTAGATATAGAAATAACTGAAAAAAATTAATTCCGATTTTTATTACAAAATTGTATTTGTTTAATACAAAAAACCCTAAAGAAAATTAAAAAAATTATTAAATATTGAACGGCCGTAATTTGAATTCATTAGCTTCGAAACCCATGCAAATATTTTTGTTTTATGAGCTTCATAAGGAGAATCCCATTGACCAATTTTGAAATTAAAAAAATACAACATTGAGGTTAATTTCTTTTTTGTCTGTTTTTTTTACGAGAAATCTCTTCCGAGTTCAAAAGAAAATTGCTAACCGAAATGAATACGTTATTTCTCCGCCAATTTGGACCTACAAAATTTAAAAAAAGGAAATTGTTCAGAATTTGATGAGCTATAAATTTGCACTGATAAAAAAGCATTTTTTATAAAACCCGAATTTAATACAAAGTAACTGGTTTCTTTGACCTTATTCTTAAAGTGCCTCCACTATAACTATTTTGCGCTGTCAATGTCGGGAAAGTTTAATCCTTTAACGTTAAAATTGCAACTTGTCAATGTTTTGGATTCAACGGCGTTGTACTTGATGAAAGCGATAAATAAATTTCTACCACTCTATATCTGGATATTTTTGATCCTGTTCTTTCGATTGTTGACGTTTGCAATTCAAAAACCCACGATCTACAGGTTATTTTGGGATTTTAAGTGAAGAAAATGCACATTTTTCAACATTTTCACCTGATTAATTCAGCGAAAACCTGCTTACATCGTGCAATTATTATTTTAACTACAAAATTGTACTGTGAGAACAATTTATATTCAACAGGGTGAGTTTAAAAATGTCGAAAAATGTTCAAAAGTCAGCATTTCATATTATAGTCATTAATAATTTAACAAATTTTCGAAACTAAGAAGATTATCGAAAGACATCAATCTCCCGCGGATCAATTTCAATTCTGTTCCATTTTGTTGAAATGAATGTTTTCATATATTTTGCGGCCATTTTAAAATAGACTATTTTATTCCTCTCATAATACCAATCTCTGATTTCGATCTTTCTGAAAAAAAAATGAAAAAACTATTTAAAAAATCTATTCTAACCGTATTTTCGTATTTTTAGCCGCCATTTTGAATTCCTATATTTTGTTTTACTATTATAGTCTATTTTTGACCATAATATATTGGTCTGAAATGTTCAGAATGCATTCTTGGACTGTTGAGATCAAAAATGTGAAAAAGTTACGAAATACTGACTTTTGAAAATTTTCCGACATTCCGTTCGCCATTTTTAACTCACCTCGTTTGACGTTCATTTTTTTAAGAGCAAGATTATCAAGTTAAGATACGATTTAAGACATTTTCAGCGGAATCGGTCAGGTATGTCAAGGTGAAAATATTTAATGAAAAAAAAACGCCGAAAAAATGTTCACTTGTACTTAGTTAAGTAAAAAATAACCGGAAATTTTTTTTTTTTTGCAAATTTTAAACATAACCAATCGAAAGAAATATTCGAATTTGACAACAATAACCTGAAAACTTCTAAAATGATCTTTTCAAAACGTAACATGTTTGCTCATTACATAAAAATGTAGCGTTTAAACGTTTGTTTTTAAATTGTGGCTTTCCAGCCGAAAATTCTTAAAAGAAAGACAAAATTCTTAAGAAAAGTCTTATTTTAGTGAAAACCATTAACTGATTGTCCGCTATTTTATGAAAAATTCGATTAAAATTTTTCTTAAATCCTTTGATCAAACCCTAGTTTATACTGTAACTTTAATCCAGTACACATATTTGTTTTAAGATGATATAATTCACCAAATGTTGGTCACTACAAAACAAAAACAAATTTTTTGGACTAATTGTAACTCAAATATTTTAAATACAATAATTACTAAAAGGTGTTCAATGTGTCTTGTTTCAGATGATATAATGATCACTTAAATAATTTCGTAGTTCTCTTAAAAAATATTCTTGAAAAATGCCATTTTCTGGCTATAAGTGGCGATAACCCTTGAATGATTTAGTTAGTTATAGAGTAAAATAAATTCCCATTATAAATTTCGTTATATAATTTTATATGTTAGTTAGAAAGATAATTAAAAGACCATTAAAACTGGAGAATCATTTGCACTTTACGAAAATACAGTGAATATTTCACCGACCCTAACTGGAGAGTGAATAAGTGAAATGTAAGTTGAAGTTTTTTATTTCAATTTTTATCGTAATGAAATTAACTGTACGAAATAAACTATACAAAATAAACTTTGAAATTACATTCATTTTAGACGATAGACACATCAAATCTGAAGAAGACATTAACATTTGAATATTTAGATAAATTTTTGGCACTAATGCCACCCAATAATATTTTTGGCAAATAATTAATAGGTATATACCAGAAATTTATTATCTATTGGCAATCAGAAAGTCAGGATTACAAATATTACTATTTTTTAATTCAGTATTAACGACAGGAATATTTACAATTTGTAAATTATCAATGTGTATTTTTGCGATAGTCTTACACAAGGACATCTTATTCGCTTTCTTTATAAATATTTGTATGTCATAAATAAAAGTTAGTTGACTTTTATGAAGTTCGACCTCTAATATCCTTTCCAGGTAATCAGAAAAACTCCAACAAAAAGAATAAAAATATAAAATTTCAAGATTATTTGCAGCAATTATCTACTCACAAAATTCTTCGATTGCGTGCCTAATACAGCCTTAAAACTCTTTTCAAAACTGAAAAAATTGTTTACTTCCGGGTTATGAACGGAGACTTAAAAAATCACTTTCAAACTCCCTCTTTTATATTATTATAAAGATTAACTAAAAATTTGCTGGCACCTTATGCTTTAAGCTACGATAAAAAAATTGGTCTCCACAGAAAAACCATTTTTAAATACAATTATGGAAATTACATGATAGTATTCAGTTTTAGAAATTGCAAATGACCGTTGAAAATAATATTTTTTACTACAAAAAAAACGCCTTTTTGATAAATGTTACCATTACTAAAAAAACCATAATTTTGCAACAAAAAATGGAATCAAATCTTTTTTTTTTTAAATTCGACCCATGTTAGGTACTATATGAATTAACCCAGTTTCCGCTTTGTGATATTAAAAATAGAACATGTTTTTTCTGGTCAAAATACCTTTCGTTAACGTCCCCATCCTTAGTCCCGTCCTTCGGCACTTTAATCACGTAATACACGTGTCCGCCATGAGTGGTCGTCGTCATTGTTCGCTGCTCGCTTCCCCTCGGGCGATTTCGCAACTTTCATTTGTCGCAAACTAATTTTCCGACATACGGCACTTCGTCGCCGAGTCTTCTAAACACTTAACTAACGACCTCAAGGGTCGAATCACTTTTGGTGTCACTTCCTATTGTTTGCATGGAAATCAATGGCAAATTGATTTGTTCACAAATTTTAATCACTCGCGTTTGGATTGAACGGTATGCGAGATTGCGTGAAAAATTATTTATAAAGCTGCCCGTCTTCCACGAAACGCGGGGGATCAACGCTAGCTGCTAACTGCGGCGATATACCTTCCTCCGTTTTATTTCGGTCACCGAATGCCATTCAGAGTTCCTGAACGTGGCTGTTGGTTGTTTTCCGATTGAAATGAGCAAACGTTTATTAAAATAGTAAATCATATTTTAGTCATGTGCGCAAAGTCTCTGGTAAAGTGTCAAATAAGAATAGTTTAGCTAAATGATCACTAGGGGCAGAATTGGATTTTTATTCACAGAACAATTTTTAAATTATTAGATTTCAAATTCAAAAAGGCTACATTTCGTTAATTAAGTTAATGTCTAGGTTTAAATTCATGTTTTAATATTGCAAAATATACATTTTAAGTAATATACCGCGAAAACTAGTGTCTTAGAATGAGACACTTTTGTCTTGAAGTTAGACACTTGTTGTTATAATACTGTAAAAGCAAACACTTAAACAGAATAAAGTCAGTCAATTGATACTAAATAAGTTTGACCTTGTTCCAGGGACTTATTTTTGTTTATCGCGGTCTTATGTTTCTTTACACCTTTTTCAGTCGGATTTTTTAATTTGATCTGGTCTTAAGATTTCCAATTTAGATTCCTCAAGCCAGAAACATTTTGTTTCAGGCAATACACCGTAAAAACAAGTGTCTTATTATAGGATATCTAAAGCACAAACGTATCTAAAATGAAGGTATTACGACTTTTTAGACGTCATAATGTCTTGGGATAAGACACTACTGTATTGGGATAAGACACTTTGTCTTGGAATAAGACACTACTGTCTTGGGATAAGACACTACTGTCTTGCAGTAAGACATTTGTCTTTTTCGAATTCGTTCGATTTCGAATTAAATTCTGTTTCAGGCTAATTTTTTGGAAGTAAGTTATTGTATAGGTTTAAATTCAGGTTTTATTACTGCAAAGTATACATTTTAAGTAATATACCGCAAAAATTAGTATCTTACTTTAAGACATCAGAGTCTTATTTTCATACATCAGTGTCTTAAAATAAGACACTTTTGTCTTGAAGTTAGACACTGGTTGTTGTAACACTGTAAACACAAATTATTAAAATGAATAAAGTCAGTCGATGGATATTGAATAAGTACGTCCTTGTCCCACAGGTTTTATTTTCTTGTGTTTTTTAATTGAAAGTCTATTCTTGGTGATCTGGTTCTAATATACAAACGTGTCTCACATGAAGGTATTAAGATGTTTTAGAATAGGTTAAGACACTATTGTCTTGAAGTAAGACACTCGCTTTTTCGAATTCTTTCGATTTCGAATTGAATACCGATTAAGGCTAGTTTTCGTTAATTAATTTAATGAGTAGTTATAAATTCATGTTATAATATTTCAAATAAAAAACTAGTGTCTTACTTTAAGACATCAGCGTCTTAGAATAAGACAGTTTTGTCTTGACGTTAGAGACTTCTTGTTATAACGCTGAAAAAACAAATGCTTGAAATGAATAAAGTCACTCAATGGATAGTAAATAAGTATCTCCTTGTCCAACAGGTCTTATTTCATCGTGTTCTTTAAACGAAAGTCGTATGTTTTTTACACCATACTTTCAGTCGGATTTCTTAGTGTTATCAGGACTTAAGTAAGACTTCTAACTCATGGACCACAAGCAAGAATCATTTTATTATGGGCAATACACTTTAGAACTAGTGTATTACTTTAAGACATAAGGGTATGAATGATTCTAGAATTTCTAAAACATAAAGGTATCTCAAATGAAAGTATTTATGACGTTTTAGATGTCAAAGTGTCTTAGAATAAGTGAGGAAACTTATTGTTACTATGTAATCAGGTTATGAATAAATCTTTTGCAACAAATATTTTGTTTCAGGCAATCCGCTATCAAAATGAGTATCTAACTTTAATAAGACCTATGTGTCTTATTCTAAGATGTCTAAGAAACGAACACGTTTTAAAAGAATTTATGTATGATGTTGTTGATGTCAATGTCTTATGTTAACAAACTTTTATCGTGAAGTAAAACACTTGTTATTGCTGTGTTATAGGGTTTCAAATAAAATTAATCTAACTCAGGTGCCATAAGCAATAAACATTTTGTTAAAGACAATACACTGTAAAATTTAGTGTCTTACTTGAAGACCTTAGTATCTTATTCTCAGATGTCTAAGAAACGAACATGTTTTAAAAGAAGCTATTTATGTCGTTGTAGACGTCAGTGTCTTATTTTAACAAACTTTTGCTTTGAAGTAAGACACTTGTTGTTACAATCTAATTAGACTTCAAATAAGACTAATCTAACTCAGGTGCACCAAACACGAGACATTATTTTAAGAAAAAATCACGCCTAAAAGTACATTTTTCGGTATGAGAGACTTTCATAATATATTTTGATTTAATTTATGTAAATTAGTTCAATTTTTAACAGAAATCAATGAAATTGAAGTAAAACATTTGTTACATCACACCGAACTTTAGTGATGAAAGCAGATGGAACTACTAACTAGATAGTAGGATAAGACACAGTCATCATTTTTAGTTAATTTTACTATCTAAATAGTGACCTCGACAAATTAGATAGTCGTGACTGTTATTTAATTAGTAAAATCGACCAAAAAACGTGGGTTTGTTGAAATGTACTATTTAGATAGTAAAACCGACTAATTCCTCTTTTCCGTGTGATTAGTGTCTACCCACATATATCAAATCGAGACAGGCTTAGATAGTTTTCTTCAATTTGATTAGAAAAGATTTGTCACTAATCACTAAACAGAATTATCACTAACATCTTATATATTGATTATAAGCGTAATTCTATTCAATGTATATATCAGAATATCTTTTGTTGTCTTCTTAACATTTAATTTTCGCGTTATCCTTAAACAGGAATAAAAACTGCAGTAGCGTCAAAAGCTTTCGGAGACCGGTAGAGAAGTTTGAGTGATTTTAAGGCTTCACTTTTACAAAAACGCGTATTTACCAATACTGAACAAAAGAAATTGATAAATAGCAGATGGAAATGAATGGACAGTATCCATTCATGTAGCGAAACTGGATTATGTAATACGTTGTACGCTTGTAAAAAGCCAATTTCTCTTTTAGGAAAATATGAGCAAAATTCATATTGCGACAACTTTGTGCAGGATGAAGCGCATATCGTTAATATCGATTTATACAATTTTAGCTTCGTCCATGAAAGTATATACTGCATTATAGATTTGTTACTTTAAACCCCAAAAGTGATGTTAAAGCTGTCTTTTCATTCGTAAAAATGTATCATTTCTCTTCTGATGATCGTAAAAATGTACTCTTTATATAGGGCTATTTTTAATTTTATTTTTAAGCTTTAATTTTGATGTTTTAAAACATTTTCGTTTATCACAGTGAAAAGTACATTTTAAAGATGGACTTCCTAAATTTACATATATAAAAATAAAAAACAAAACAAAACAAAAACAGATGCAAGCAAAAAAAAAAAAATTCTAGATGAACATCTATTTCCACGTGTCGGTTTTTTGACTCTAGGCTTTTCGATTGTCGGTTGCTTGACTGTTAGCTTTTCCATTGTAGGTTTTTCGACTATCGTTTTTTCGATTCTCGATTTTTTCACTGTCGGCTTTTAAATTGTCGGTTTTGTGATTGTCGATTTTTTTAACTGTCGGCTTTTTAATTTGTCGGTTAATTTCGCAATTTTCATGCGCTGTCTCGAAATCTTTCTGAATACTGAATTTAGTTTTGAGAATTGGGGAAAGGAAAAAATAACGAATTGAGCGCAAGAATTTCCCGCATCTAAAAAATCTGTAAAATCTCAAAAAACTAAAAGGTTATGATTTTGTTCTCGCAAACTTCTGAAAAACCTATGTGGAGACATTTCAGCTCTTCATTTAACAGGTAAATTTTAAGTCAAAAAGGTTCCAGTGAGAAAAATCTTTTATTAGGGTTTGTTCAAATTTTCTGGAAATGTTTACGTAAATACAAAAGGTGCGGGTCAAAAATCCGACAAATCAAAATACCTACAGTCCGACAGTTTAAAGTTGCTGTGCTAGATACTTAAATTGTCAGGCATGATGTATCAGTTTTTTGACTGTCAACTTTTTGACTGTCGGCTCTTTAACCTGTCGGTATTATGACCAAATCCAATACAAATAGAAGTTTTTAACCCTTTGCGGCATACATTTTTCTTGTGAACCATTTTTAATGAAACTGGATACTCGGGGGTTTTTGGGGTCTCTGATTACGAATCTGATCTCAGATTTTGAAAATTCAAAATGGCGGATTCAGTATGGCCGACAAAAATGTAAAATATTACATGATCAAGATGAAAGTGTGTACTCGGGGGTTTTTGGTGTCGCTGATTACGAATCTGAACTCAGATTTTGAGAATTCATAATGGCAGAATTTCAGTCGGCCATCTTGAATCCGCCATTGTGAATTTTAAAAATCTGAATTCATATTTGCAATCAGTGACCCCAAAAACACCAAACTACCTATTTTCATCTCGATCGGGTAATTTTTCACTTTTCGATCGGCGATCTTGGATCCGACATTTTGAATTTTCAAAATCTGAAGTCAGATTCTTAATCAGCGACCACAAAACCCTCCCAAGTACGCAGCTTCGTAAGATTTTCTCAGTAAGGTTCGTCAATAATGAATTTTTTATCTAAAAATGGCAATTTTTACACTTTGTTTATTAATTATTAACAATATGACAATAATTTTACATAATCTGTGCATAAATTTTGATATTTTAACATCCCATGAACACGTAACAAAAAAAATTAGCGGATAAATGGAATAAAAACTACTTCAAATTCGTAAAAAATTGTTTACAAAAAGGTGGTTCCAATTGGAACCACTGTGCCGCAAAGGGTTAAGCTATGCTTATTGCTAAACTATGTAACAATGGACATAGGGTACGTCGATTTCGGTCCATGAAGGACGGATGAAGGGACGTCCTGAGGAGCTTCTGAGGACGTCCTTGTGCTGTATGGGAATTCACAAGAATAAATGTCGTAAATAACAACCAGAAGTATATGAGCACTGCTGAAATTTATTCTTGTGAATTCTCGTTCGTTTCAGAAATTCAGAAAGTCATACATTAATAAAAAATAGCTTTAAGATAATTTGAAAATGTATGTAGATTATTTACATTATTGACCGAGACGCTTGATTTATCCCTTAACGAGTTAAAAAGCATTTGTGATAATACTTTCCAATAAACCACTCTCTAAATCATCAATTTATCAGCAAGAAAGAAAAAAAATTATTTGAGCGTACATAAATCATTAAACGACATAAAAATAGCTAGAAAAGTCGATAATCGCTGGTAAAGTTCGAAAGCATATCGCTTAAAAATAATCAGCCGCATCCTCGGGATAATAGGGCATGGATAAGCTTTCGTCATCTGCAGTGGTCCGGACATTTCTCTGCATTTCTGGCTTTTCGATCTAGTAGATTCATTCAGAAGAGCTTATTCGTGCATATCCAACATCGTCTAGACTATTCTGGGGCTTTGTGTACCCCCTCCAGTTTATCGGGGGACGTTAATATCTCAGGAATACACAGGAAAAAAAAGGTCGACGGCCTACAATGTTCATTTTTCTCTCTCTCTCTCTCATCTGGCTTTTTCCACGGAACGAATGAATGAACACAAGAAGATATGCAAGCTCGAGGCTGGTATCGATTCGCCTCACCTTTTCCCGCAAGCTCTCCAAGTGTAGAGCTTCGAACGTTTGCGGAGCGTTCCGCGAATGTGCACAACCCTTCATATATATATGAACGCGAAATGTGAGCAATTACGACAATTGCACGTATATAACCTGGCTCGACCGTTTTTTAATAAGGAGAGGCGAAGAGGAAAACTCGACGCTTTTTTGAGTGGTGGCGAGGTTAAAGAATTGTCAAGTTGTTTTGACGCCGGCGCACATACATGTAACTCAACACATGTATGTAAGGCGAGGATCGAAAACGTAAAATTGCCGTCTTGGAACTTTTGATTTTTGTATTTTCAGTGAAATGAAATTTTCTGATGTTTATTTAATGACGAACAGTGAAAACAAAATGTGTACTTAACCTTGATTTTCATACATATCAGTTTGAATTAGAATTGGCAACGTTAATAACACGAGTTACCGCAGTCACGTGGAGTCATAAATTATTATCTTTCAAAAATGCATAGCACCGTGCAGTATGCAAATGTATGTAAATTCTTTATGCTACAGGTGTCGAAAGAAAAGATTCGTCTACGTTAATGCAGTTTTTACTATTTTTCAGTTTCTGAGATTTCTTTATTCATCGTTCAACCCACGCAAGGATGAAAAGTGGTGTTTTCCGCCCGATGGAAGATCACTGTCAGTTCCCAGTAGGAAATTAAAACGTAAACTGCCTCAAGGCACACTTGATGCAATTTTTCAGTGAGGTAGGAAGCTTCTGCTTTTGACTTAACGAACACGCCCTTCTGGCCGATGCATTTCAAACCCCTCTGTATGGGGTTAGCAAAAGGGTGGGGTTCGGTAGTCTACGCGTGCTTATGGGTCACGGCTGCCTCGCTGATACTTTGTTTGTGTGTACGTAACGCTTGCGAAATATAGGCCAGTAGGTGATGTTGTACCGGTTTGCGATTTTTATGCGTGTACCTATCTTTCTTTTCGAAGGACGGTACTTAAAAGAGAAAAAACTTTCGATAGCCTTCATCTTATCCGTTTTGTGGACATTTCCTTTCAAATTTGAGAAAGAAACCTTGGGAAAAGCTCTCACATTGGAAAAATATTTCGTAATGGACCTTTTTCACGTATTGTTATTTTCTGATTACGAATCCGAAGATGCAAGTCGGTGCCCGGTCACGTTGGAGCTACACTTTTGAAAAAAAATTTTTGTCTGTTTGTTGCGTTTATTTTGAAAAATACTGATCTGACGAAAAACGAAATTCTACACAAAAAAGGTTTGGTACATTTTTTTTTGTGTAAAATAAGAACGTGACATTAATCAGCGTCATTGATATTTATGTAATTAGAAGAAGTTAAATGTCCTTTTGGTTGAATTACTAACCCTACCTGTACAATTAAGGGTTAGGCTAGTCTCATCAGACCACCCGTACTACTCTAACCTGTAACTGTGCAGGTAAATATGGTTATCATTGCACGCCAATTTTTATTTCCATATTCATATGGCATATTTTTTTCCGGCCGTTTCCAAGTTTTATCCCGCAATTCTTCGAGGACTATGGAAAGGATTGATGTTAGAATTTTATATATGACTTTTCCTCCATTGTTAACATGAAAAACTAAAAATATCGTTTTTTGCAAGAACTTTTCTTCAATCAAAGTTATATGAACATATAAGAACTTAGTTTGTTGCTTTTTTATGCTGTATACTTTAATTTCATTGCAATTAGATTTTTTTGTTAAATAGTACAAAATATGTGTACAACATTTTTGTCGACAACAGTTGGTTGCGTTTTTTGTGAATGCCCATGTCAATCCACAGGAGGAGTACTGATTATTTTGAATTTAATCCTCTGTTTAATTTCATTATCAACAAAAATTGTTACAGATTACTTTTTCTAGTCACTTACAAGAAATGAAAAAAAAGGGAGAAGGATAACTATAGCGTGTTTATGCATTTTATATCTTTTACGTTTGAAGTATTGCAATCTACTGATCATAAAAATAATTCAATTTAAAGATAAATAGTAGAACATAATTTCGTTTCAAATAATCATGAATTGAATTTTATATTTTTGTTCTTAGAATAATACTCATCAATCTAGATGTAGAACTTTAGTACCAAAACAATTTTTTATACCATTTGATGGCGGTTATCACAATGCAATGTTCAGTCATATTTTTTGTTGTTGTTACCAATTAAAATGTCCTAAAGTATCATTTTGTTTGACTGGAGTTTACTCAAAAAGAAATTCAAGATTTAACGAATAACAAAATAATCTGCTTCACATCCTTCTTTCTTTTAATCAAATTAGAATTTAGTAACTTTGATATTTTGCGTATAGAATTACTAACGGTTGCTTGATAGTGGTTTTCTGAAATTATTATGACCAACACACTTTCAAGACCGTTAAGTCGTAAAATTCTAAGCTTTTAATTTTGTATTTCAGTCACGTTCAGTTTGATGGACGTTAAGATCTACACGAGTAAACAATTTTTATAATAATCTTATTTTCGAATGGTGTTTATAAAATGGAAGTGCTCTATAGTAAGGAAATTTTACGTTCGTTTCAAAGATGCATTTAGTACTTTTTTTTGGAGTTTGACAAAATCTTTTTAGTAAAAGTAATGATGAAAATATTTTCGATGTTTTATAGAAACAGTGTTTGTTTTTTGAATGTCGTGTTTAAAAAACGTAGTATTTTTTGCGACTTTTAAACCCATTCTTTATTCGTATTGATCTTAGATCTTGATAATCTAATCCTTGAGATCTAGACTACAACTTCCCGAATTTCGAGATCAACATCGAGATTAATGAATTCTCGTCTCGTGTCCATCTTTATAGAGAATTTCTACTTCTATTATACTGAGAAAATTGCGGTTATATATGTACCTTACGACTATATCTTGCAGAATCCAAATAGTATATCCAACAAACATTTTCTATGGCATCATCATTGAATTACAAAAAGAAAAATTGCTCTTCATTGTTATAGAAATATAATTAGAGAACTAATCAGAAATCTAAATTTACATGTTATTAATAACATCTTAACGCGGTGACTATAATAACAAAAAATAATAAAAAATATTATAAAGAAAAGCAATTTTATAAATACGACAAACTTGAGGATTGGTTTCTGAAAGACGCCAACTTTAATTTAGTTCTTATCTGAAAAATATTGGCGCCTTTGCCGCTTTTAAATCAGTATTGATTTCATTTCACAGAGAACGAACATCCTTCCAATTATTTCCAACTTCAGGAGCATTCCATTTACCTTTCATCGACGTGATAATTTCATTGTCAACCAAAGGAACCGTCGATCGTATAATTACTAATTTTAATTCAGGTGCCTAATTCTAGCACAGCAAGTTAAGTTAATTACAAAAGTATCGACTATCTCAATAAGTCAATATCCATTACTGGTAGATAAATCTTTTAGCTATTTAAAAAAAGAAGTGTGACATTCATAGAGTAACGTATAGTCGATTGGAAACACTGTGGGGTGAGTTAAGCAGAATTAACCTCGTTATTTTGCAAGTAACGGACGCGGTGTATGACGAAGTAGATTAATCTTCATCCAAATAACTCTACAAGGACATCCATTAATTTCTGGCAAATTCAATATCGCATGGTAAACACGTGCTGTTTAAATAAAAAGCTCAAATTATGAGCATTCTATGCGAGCTTTCGTGAGTGGCATTTGATTCTAAACTGAATGAAAATTTAGTCACGTTGAATTGCATTTATATACTCAAATTATTCGTGTATCATATTGACTTATCCAAATAATTTTGTTTCTACAAAATGAAGGTGCAGTAACGATAACAATCAAAAAGCTTTTGTAATGAAGAAGTTCAATTTTCATTCAAGAGATAAATTCGTAAAAAATCAAAATACACAGTATTATAACACCCCCAAATTGATAAATTAGTCGATAAAAATAACTCGTGTTAAATTCGCAGGTTCACTCGTCGTAAAAACAATAGGCTTTTTAAACGGATGTGTGTAATTTGTAACGATCTTATTCACACGCGATCCGGTAGACGTTTAAGCTCAGAGCTTTTTTGCACCCTTAGAGAAAGAGGGCTTTCACACACTGAATAGAGATATAGGCTAAAAGGATTGAAAGGATAGTCAAGAATGGCCGAAATCCCGGATACGAAAGCTCTGGGTTGGAAAAGAGCTTGCGCGAAAAGTTCGGGTCCGTCTACGACGACGGTCTCGAACGGAACTGAACTCGACTAAGGCAGGTCACGGTCCTCACGATTCCTTCCATAGACTATCTTTGGCACCGACTAGTAGACGCTTTCGTCTGGCATTCCCTCCCCTTTTGTTGTTTCTGTTCGTTCGTTCCAGGAAAACAAAAACAAATGGTTTTGAGTTCAAATGTATTTGCGAGCAAAATTTTTCTCTTTTTGACATTGCTGAAGAAAATGCCATTCTTCCCGGTCGTTGCATGACGTGTCACGTGTGTACTGTAATCATAAGCTTATTTTCTTCAGTTACACAAGCTTAATTTGTTACGTACTTAAACGTCACCGATTTTTTGTTAAATTCTTGGAGCGAATATTTCACGTCTAAAATAGCTTTCACAGAGCTTTATGTCAATAGAATTCCTTCAAAAGCTGAAATGTCAGAGTTTGCAATATCAAAGTACGTTTTTGTTTTAATTTTATTTAAAGCTGTTTGGAGCTTTTATTAACGTTAATTTCGTTTAAGAATTTTTGGCACTTGAGAGTTACGTAAGACTGGTCGATTATGGCAGGATGCGTCATCTGGAACTATCGTCATCTACATTAACATCTACATTAATTGAAGGTTATGTCACGGTGTGAAATTGGTTATGACTGTTTTAAATCTAAACTAGTATTTTTGAAAATTCTATTAGCGCTTCTGAGAAAGATGAAGGTAGGTTTAATAATTCTAAATTTAGTTTTTTATTTTGTATTACTATTATTATGCATCGTAATTTTTAGAATCATGAAGAAGGAATGTGATTTACTGGTATTTTCATTTTTTTTAAAATTATTTTATTTTATATGTATATTGAAATTGTTCATTTTTAGGGTAAATGTAACTCAAATAATGCTACGAATTAAATATTTTTTCTACTAATTTTAAAAATGCACGAGATGAAATGAATTCTCGCTAAAATCAATTTTAAAATATAATATAGTGTCAAATAAAATGTATCTTGTTTTATAAATCTTATTTAATTTGAGTATTTATTTTAAAGTAATTTTTGAGTAAATGTTTATTATGTATGAGTATACATTATTATTCAAATGTACACTTTTTTCAGTGTATCAACTTGATAGTTAATAGAAGAAGTATTAAAGAAATTAAGTTTTTTACAGCTATGAGATTTTAACGAATTTTTAAATAAAAATTCTTGTATAAAAATATAGTTATCGTGGTTTTTAGAGTTCCAATTTATAATTCAGATTTTTAAGTTAAGTAAGCAAGATTCGTTAATAACGTTGTGGTCTTAACGTCATCTCTCGAAGTTAGTATGTTTAGTAAGAAACTTCATTTATCAAGTAACTTAGTTCAAGTATCAAGTAAATTTTCTTACATTCCTTTATCTGAATTTCTAAAAGTTATCATGTATTACATTACAATTTTTATCTTCGTTACATTGAATTAAAAATCACGCACTATGCTAATGGAATTGCATTCACGTATTAGTTAAAAAATTAAATTGATTAATATGTAACATGCAATTTAACTAAATTTAACTGTAATAATTTACTGCCTTTTTAACCTGTAAAAGAATTTTTTGTCCCTATATGTAAAAGACTCTTTTACGAGAATTGGTATTCCAATACCCCGTAAAAGACACTTTTCTCAGTGCAATTAAATAGCCACTTAACACAATTCTTAGTAGTAAAATAGATTTAATAAAATTGATTCTACGAAAGTAATCTCTAATCCATAAAAGTAACAAACTATTTACGACAAATTTGACGTTAATTCTATTATTATTGTCTTACAAACATTTCTACCTTTTCTCTATGGTTCTATTAATTTTCTCTTTGTATGTGTAAATGATTACTTTGGACACCTGGTATATGAACAAATATAACCATATTATGCAAGAATTCCTTTTTTATTTTCTAGAATGGTGCAAAATATCATGTGCATTGTGACAAGAAATTCATATTCTTTTAGACATTCACGTATGATCTTATGTAACGTGGAAGTTAGAAAATGTAAATGAACTGACTCACGTATAATACAGCTATTAAGTGAAGTCTAAAAATATCATATAACAACACTAAAAAATTATCGTAATTTTTAAATAAAAGCCACCGTGGCATTCTAAATACATTAAATACGAGTAAAATTCCTTTGAATATTAGGAGAAAGCAGTATTTTCAGTCTTGTTGAGCTGTTAGGTATAAGTATATTATGATGCAGTTGTGTAGCATTAAATAAACTTATGTTTTTTAATTTACTTTTAATTTCAATCAAGTGTTTCTCAAAAAAGCCCGCTGATCGGGAATCGACTGAATTTGCACTCAGGACACAACCATGTCGAAGCATTTAAAACGATGCAATTACCATCAGTTGTTATTTAATTATGTTTTTAGACTACTTCTTTAAGCAAAGATTTTTTTAAGAACAATGTTAAAAATATACTTAAATATATTTTTTATTTTGTATGTTCATTTGTATGACATCTTGTATTTTCTATTTGTAATTTTTCATGTTATTAAAAGAATAAATACTCAAGACGAATTTACATTTTATCAGAAACATTAATTCTAGAACAAGTTAAAAAACAAGAGATAAATAAAAATTTTTTGTTTATTAATTTACAAATACGTTGGATTCCTTGTTAATAAATGCAGTACTATAAGATCCTGTAAAATATTCATCGAAAAAAAAAGATCCTCGAACACAAAGATCTCTAATAAATTGATCCTGAAACAAAATTTGAACATGTAGCAAACTAAGCTAACCTCACATATCCTAACGTAACCTAACCCCATCTGCCCTAACCTAACTTAACAAAGCCTGACCTAACCTAATCATGAGGACTTGAAATGTTGAATTTTACGGTTGTAAGTACACCTACCCTAAACTATTTAAAACAGACGTAGAGACAGAATCATCCACAAAGAGAATAAAATACAAAAATTAGAGAATAAGTTAAAAATCGAACGATAGGACAAAATTAAATTAATTAAAGAAAACGACATTACACGTTCATTTTCTGATACTCAATACCGTCGAATTTAAAAAACGAAGAATGAAACACTTTTAATAGTAACATTTAATTTTTATACTTTGAAAAATTATCATTTTCCTTTTACAACAATTTGAAAACGATCAAATTGGTAGATGCTTTTTGAAAAGGATTTGATAACATAAGGACAAAAATTCAGAATATATTTGTCAAGGATCTATTGACTGTCATCATTATTTTGTATGACATTATTACTAAATTACAAAGGTATTAGGAAAAATAAGTTAAATCCACTTTGACGAAACCTGCCAATAGGGTCGTTTTATAGTGGTGAAGCTATTCTGTATTGCACTCGATCCTATCATGAACTTAATCCGAGACAACCCCTCAACGATTTTCTGTTCTCGTTTGAAATTTCTTTCTTGTACGGTAACTTAGTATCTTGTTGGCAAACTTCCGACATTATAATTTTTATTTAAGTTTAATTCGTGCAACAATTACTTTATAAATTTGGGAATGTAGTAATAATATATAAAATTATTCTTTATGTTTTTTATTAATTACTATCACATATGCAAAATACAGAATTTACGAGGTATGTAAAATATAGCTCGAGTTTAATAGCAGAGTCGATATCTATTTTTATAAAATGCTGCGATAGGATAACATGAAACGACACTTGCAAAATAAATATTTTAGTAATGTTTTAAGTTAATTTCATATTTTCTCAATGTTTCACATATAATCGTCTTCATAAGTATTCTATTTTTTTATGTTTTGGTTGTTCTTTGGTGTTCATTTGAATTATGTCAATACTTTTATAGAAAGTAAAGTATGTTTTAATTAAAGAAAATTATTTGAAATGTCGCCTGTGAAATGGTAAATATTTAAAAGTTAATTTTTTAAATCTCTCCACGTATTGTACATTGATGAACTTTTCATCCAATAATTTTTTAAATTGTAAAAGAATTAGAAAAGTTTCATATAAAATTATACTAGAACATGGTGTTTGAATTGTTATTACTTTTGTCTGTTCGGAAAGTACAACTCACAATTTTCCAAACCATTAACTAATAATAAAATAGTTAAATCGAATTTATAAAAGTTTGTAATCCAATATGCATCTACATTATTCATAGAATATACCAGTATTAATTATATTTAACGAAATTTGCAAACATTTTCTGGTTCAGTAACTTGAATACTCGGCAAAGAAGTGCAATATTCAACATCCTGGATATCTGTTTCAAAAACATTTATTTAATTGAAACCATTTACAACAATTAAATGAAAGAAAATTACCATCTTCAATGCCAAATCCAAGAAAACAAAAAATAACGTTACCTAATTTAATAAGGATCTAATTTAGTTCTCGTTTTCAGGACAAACATTTTACTCGAGTTTATGTAACTTGGAAAGTCATTGTATGATATAAGGATTGTTACAGTATAATACAGAGTACACAGAATTTTCTGTCTAAACTGATAAGGAATGTGTTATCATATTTCTCTTTAATGCTGATTCAAGTTCATGCACCTTTTCAAATTTTTCCAATTTAACTGTCTTTAAGTTTTCTGATAGTGTAACGAGATATAAACAATCTAAATCCGGTTCTGGTTGCTACAATTTACGACTGTAATAAAGCAGGAAGTCGTGAAAAGTTCGGCAAATTTTTAAATAATGAACGAACCCTTTGCAAGTAAGGTAAATGAACCGATTAATGTCCATATAAGATTTTTTTGGCAGAAAATGTACGAAAATTTAACTACAAATCGCTCTAAATATAAAACAATTTGTTTAGTGGCTCAAGTTGAACTTATTCGTAATCGATAATGCTAACTACCGAAACTTAATTTATGTTTTTTTAATATTGAAAACATGAAATAAAAAATAGTAAACTCGTCCCTATTACTGGCCAATCAATTTTTTCTTGTCCCTATTAGCGACCGGCAATTGTCCCGGTCATTGACCGGTACAAAACGTAACAGATGTTCATAGTTGTCCCAATTAATAGCCAATTCCTTGAAAGCCCATTTTTTAAATATTTTCGACGAGATTTTTTTCTATGTCTAATGATTAAAGTTGTTTGTTACTTTCTGATTATTTATTTATAAAGATTATATGCATCATAGCATAAACAATTTATTTTCTATGTTGTAATTCCGTGAGAATGGGCATTAAATACTGACAGTTGTCTATTTTATATCCTTATTAATGTTTTCAGGATTTTTAAAAATATTATTAATATTTTTCGAAATATAAATGATGGTTATTTCAATATTAACCTTTATTTATCTATATGTATGCACATTTTTATTCAGAATCACATTTGAACGTCATAAAATGGTTACAAAGTGTCGCTACATTGTTTTTTCTTAAAATTTAGATATTATTTTTGATACGATAATACATAAAAATATTTTTGAATACATTTAGAATCTGTTCATAAGACTCTTTAGACAACGTTCAGCAACAAAAATGTCTGTTGTAAATTAAAAAAAAAATAGTAATAGAAACTTTGACGATTTTTAAATTCGACATTGTTTATCTCAGGAAATATAGATTTTACGGAAGATTTACAAAAGTTATATTTTCTTCCAATTGTTCGAGGAATCTATATATATTTTTTTGAGACCAAAAAAATGTTATTATGGTTTTTTATCGCAAGATTTTTTCTGCCATTATATTTCATTTCCACTCCCCGGTGAAACAATAATTTAAAGGGAGGAACATAATTTATTTCCTTCATTTTATGAGTGGGTGATGTCACTATGATTTCAAAGATGTGCCTCAATAACAACAAAATTTTGTTCATATATCTCTGATATTAAAAGTTTTACCCTACTACGTTTTCCCTCAGTTCAGGAAATGTTTCATAGTCTTTTATGGTTCTTCAATAATACTGATTGAAGTTTTGATATCATTAACTTCAAAACAATTCGATAATATTTACAAACAATACTTTTTGAGAACACAAATTTAAAATCTGCACAGAGAGAAAAGAAGTGTTAATGGAACAATGAAGGAATAGTAGAAATGATTTTAATGTATGTCAATAGTAGAATTAACAATATAAAAGGTTATAATTGATATGAGGTTATGTACGAATGCTTTAAGTACCGGAAAATAGTAAATGGAACCATTTCATTATGCATGTTTAGTATGGAAATAGTGAATTCAACTACCTTTTGTATTAAAGCGCTTTATAATTAAAATATGGTTCCATTAACTATTTTCTTTCTCTCTGCGTGTAACTAAAAATTGTATGATAACGAAGGAACATTAAAAAAAGACACACTTGATCATTCGAAGTTAATTAAAACTGAAATTCTATTTAAAAACAAAACATAAGACGTATAGCGGTTAAAATAATAATTGCAAATTAGCAACATTTCAATTATTAGTAGTTCTTTTTTATTATTTAATCCCTTTCCTCGTGGGATTATTTTGCAATACTAGTTCTTTTCTTAAGATTCTTAAGATCCGTAAAATTATAACTAATGGCCAACTGTGATAATACATGAACAAAATTAGGTAATTTAAACTAATATAGTTAGAATTCTATTACGTAGTAAGTTCGACTTTGGTCTTTATTAGTTTGCAAAACAACTTTAAATCTTTCTTAATTTACTTGCACCACGATTTAATGTCATACAAAAATCTGGATAACTATTTAAGTAGTAAAAGGCGATGCTTGACAAACTTTAGTAAATAGTTCTTATTACTTAAATGGTAAGACATAACCACTTATTTAAAATACCCATAAAAAACAGTTGTACTTTATCTGGCCTACTGACGATCTACAGATGTACCTATCAATTCTTTTTTTAAACTTTTACCGAGCTCAATGAAAGAATCTGTAGAATTACTCATATATGAAATTCCATGATTTCACTTTGAATAATTCATAAATGTCTGGTTTTGTTCTGACTATTTCCAATTTACCTAATTCTGAACACGTAATTAGCACCTTGCTGTTTCTATTCAATAATCTATAAATAGTACAAACAAACACAGAAACAACGAATATTGCAAAATTTCAAAAAGTAATGTGAAAATGCAAAAAGTCTTAAGAATCGCTATTTGCAAGATGTTAGCGTCGTGTATGGACTTAAGGAATGTCGTTGTCGGTCAATGGCGTTCAAATGTGCAAACCTGTGTCAGATGGCGTAATTACGTATAACCGTGACACAGACGTAACTTGTTTACATAATGTGTTAAAACGTCACTAACTTAAATAGTGCATTTTTGCTAAATTGCCTTGGAACTAGTTGGTGGCTAGTTTGGAGCTTCTTTCACTACTAAATGTTTTGGAGTGAAAATCTTGCCTGAAGAGTTGCCTTATTTTAACTCAAAAACTTATAGATCCTTTTACCAAAAAAAAGAGAAACTTTAGCATGATTTATTAAAAACCCATTGAATTTAGTAAAAACATGATGTTTACTTTTTTCAGGATTTTTACAATGATTAACAAAAGCACCAACCAAAACAATTGTTTTCTCTATCAATGTAGATATGACATTACTACATTACGTAGTAAATTTAAAGCCATTCTAGATAGACAATGTTTATCCTTAGTAGTACAACATGACTCTTGATCAGTTATAAGGAAAATAATATGTCAAGTATAGAATGTCAGCAATGGTCAATGAAAACTAATCTGATAAATAAAGATGGCATATGTCAGGTTAGTTCAGTGGTAGATCACATTTTACCAAGTAAGAATTTTTCTTTTCGTTTAAAATAGATCTTGTTATACATTGCGCCCAACCTGGGGTTTTTCTTAAAAACTTGTGCTGTATAGAAGAAAAGAACTCTCTATTATTACTAAAAATTGACTATTTATTTTTCGATATTAAATATTCTTCTGTTAGCTAAACGTACATTTTTATGTACCATACATTAACAATTACTGCTTTATAGAAATTTTTAAGTAGTTTAATATTTTGTCCTCTTTCAAAGTAGTCAAAGAACAAAATGATTAAAACTGACTTTATGTCCATATTTTAATAAAATAAAGATAAACAAAAAACTCTTTTTGGCTTACTCTGTAAGTTTACTCTTTTGTAAAAGAATTTCATGTAAAAAAAAGTCTCAATCTACAGAAAAGTATACAATAGAAATATAGCAGCTGTGACAGCAGTTGAAAATGGCGAAACGTCAATTTAAGGTAACGAAGTGTTGTATATGGTCAGTGCAGCGCTGCAGTCGCCTGCGCATCAGCACAGCTTCATAACAAAGTCCACTGCAGACATGGCGTTTTGTTTACGTAGAAAATAAAAGAGATTTGAAAATCTTTTGTAACAAATTTTATCCCAGTTTTATTATTAATAGGTAAAAATTCATAATATTGATCATAAAAAAAATAATAAAATTAAAAACAAAATTATGTTTGTTGTTGTCAACGCTTTATTGTAACATAACAAAAAATTGTTGCTGGTACTTTGAATAAAAAATAAGGTTTCTGATTTTAGATAGTTGAATGATAAAATAAAACAATGCATTGATCGTTCTCCACATCAATTCTTAGAAATACCACGACACTATGCATATATCATACTAACAAAACAAAATTATAAACGTCTTGATCAGTATATTCATTGAATTTCAAAATTCCTAAAATTTTAATCTATAAATCGTTTGCCCATCTCAAAAATGACGAAAAACATGACAAAGAATAGTTCGCTATTGTCGAAACACTCGGAAAAATGGCGAGGATGCACTTTTCGCTGCAAAACTAAGCTTAGACTTAGCCAACACTGTTTCCCCACTTTCCAAACAACAAATCATTGATCCTAATAATTCCCGATTGTTTCGACAACAGTGAAGGAGCTTTTCCAATGTTTAGACCCGAACCTCGACATTCACGGGATCCTGGAGCACGAAAAGCTCCGAGCTTGCGTTGGCACACAGGGAATGCACTTTCCCGGCGACGGACACCCCCGGGGCGTTGGGGGGAACACACGCCTCGTCACTCCCGGACAGTCGACAAAAGGTCACCCGGGTCGGAATTCCCGACGACGACGTCTCGGGTGCGGATTGACGTGTGTACACGGTTGGGTCTAGCCGATCTCGATGCAGCCGACAGCACGACTGGTGGCTGCCGTGACACACCGCGCCTCCGCACGTCCACCCACGCTATATCGATCTTCCATCCTCAGAGTGGAGTTTGCCCCGCGCCGACGACGATCCGACCGCTCCAACGGCCAAGCTTGCGCCATACACCTTGACTAGATACGGTCGTGACGCAGGTAGACGAGCTTTTTATGACAGCGAGGAACAGACGATGTAAACAATTTGTTTTATGATTTGAAAAATCGTTGATTATGTAAAATACAAAAAAAATATTAGGCATAGAGTAGGGACCAAATTTTTGTAATCGATATGAGGAAGATAGCTTGATATGGGAGTTACCTTCTGCATTTGCTCCATTTGCAATTCAGACTGCAAGTGCAGAGTGCATATCGCAGCGAAATGTGAATATGCTATTTTCAAAGTTTCTTAGAGTGACAGTTCACGCTTCATGGAGTGAAAAATAAGCCACTCTTGTGAAATTTTACTCTTAACCCATTAAGGACGGGGGACGCACATATTTACGTGGCGTTGATTTTCGACCTTCATTTTCAACAGGAAATAAGATTAATATTGACTTGAAAGTGACTAACCCTACCATTTTTGAGTATGCTTTTTCGATTGGCATGGTCAAAATTGCATTTAAATTATTTTAAAAACCAATATGGCGCATTTAAAAAAAAATGAACAAAATTTTGTGTTTCGTTTTTTGTGAATTTTTGTTCGTATCAATAATATGATGAACTTCAAATAGGAATTTTTTTGTTTTGCCTCGAATCAATATAACCCCTTCAAAACGTCAATATCTCTAATAAATAAACCTTATTTTATCAATTATGAACAATATTGGTGAAATTCGCATCTCTAGTGGTATTATTTTCCCTAAAACTGAGGTCCAGGAGTTTTCGAATTTGCTGATCAACAATTTGAGGTTAGATTTTTGAAATTTAAGACGGCTGATCCAATATGGTGGACTGAAATTCAATAAAATGATTCAAAATCGCAATAAAATGCGTATACGGGGGTTTTTGGGGTTGTTCATTACGAATTTGAGGCTAGATTTTTAAAATTCAAGTTGGTGGATCCGATATGGCCGACCATATTTCATGAAATAATTCAAAATCATGCGATAATATTTACACGCGAATTTCATAAATAATGTTCAAAATTGATAGAATAAGATTTATTTTTTCGAGATATTGACGTTTTGAAGAGGTTAGGTTGATTCGAGGCAAAACAAAAAAATTCCTAGTTGAAATTCATATATTTTGTGCACTTTTGGTTGCAGAAAGGCACCGATCCGGCAACATTCCTGATACGAAAAAAAAAATCACAAAAAACGAAACACGCGAAATTTTGTTAATTTTTTTTTAAAATGCGCCATATTGGTTTTTAAAGCAGTTTAAATGCAATTTTGACCACGCCAATCGAAAGAGCATACTCGAAAATGGTAGAGTTGGTCACTTTCAAATCAATATTAATCTTATTTTCGCTTGAGAATGAAGGTCGAAAATCAACGTAAATATGTGCATCTCCCGTCCTTAATGGGTTAACAAGTAAATGATCACATTTATCCTGTATATTTTAACTCAACTTGACTCTTAACAAACGAAAGCTCACTCTTTGTGAAGTGAAAAATCGCTTTGTATAATAAAAATTCACACTTAAATTCACTCTCGGAATTCGATCTACAAACAGTGGCTCAATTTTTACTCTATAAGGAGGGAAGCATCGCAAGAGTGAATTCAAACTCTTAATAAATCACTTCTCCACTTCGAACTTCTCAATTCTACTCATCAGAATCTCATTCTACATATAGTAAAAATTCAGTCTTGAAGAGAGACAATTTATTCTTTACTGGAGTAACTTCCCCAATTACAACGTGAGTTCACATAAGGGGCATAATGGAACTCACAAATGAGATTAAAGCACACGTCTGCGCTCCATGCGAGTGTTACTTGTGTCCTCCAATCTGATGATGATTGGCACTCACATATGAGTCTTGTTTTATTGAACAAATTGAGCATGCGCAAACCACTAACTTCTTGCCACACACGACACCGATTGGTTGCCCACAAAGACTCTTAACCAAAAAGTCACATCTTGTGTATGTGCATAGAATGAGATTGTTTGCGCATGCGCAGTCCAGTCCCATATATTTTACTATCTTCACTTCGTATAGATTAAATTCTCACTCTTAACGAGCGAAAGCTCATTTCCGAATGACTCAAATCCTGCACTCACCGAATCAAAACTCACTCTTTACGGAGTCAAATCTGACTCTGTACATAGTGAAAATTGATTACATGTCTAATTAACACAAAACAAACTCAACATACAAACTCAACAATTTTGAATTCAACAGATTCGAACTTAACAGTTAACTAAATCAACAGTGTTGAGTTTGTCGAATGTTGATTTGAATGTTGAATGTTTGCAAATGTTGAGTTTGAATGTTGAAATTGCAAATGTCAACATTTCATAATGTCAATCAGACCTGTTACCTGAAAATTCACTCGTAGCAAGAGAGAATTGGCTCTTTTCATAGGTTAGATAAAATTGCACTCTGTAAAGAGCGAATTCATACTTTTAAAGATTGAATTCTTATTGTTAATTGGCAAAAGCTCAATAAACATCCTCTTTAAATGTATTGAAAATGCATTTTTAAAGAGTGACAATTAGTTCTTCCATTGGTTCAATGTTCACTCTAAATTATAGACTTACTCATAAAGAGTAACATCTCACTCCTGACGACTGAATTCTCATTCTTAACAACTAAACTCTCAACTCACGTTTCGTCACTCTAAACGAGAGAAACCTCTTTCTGTATTTAGTAAAAATTCAAGCTTGCAGGATGATTCATTGTTCTTTACTAGATTGATCTAATTTTCTCTGTATAAAGAGTGAATTCTCGCCCTTAACGAGTAAATTCTCACTCTTGATGCGCAAAAGCTGACTCTTAATGAGTAAGTTCTAACTTTTAATGACCGAAAGTTCACTCTTTATGAAGTGCAATCTTGCTCTGCAGATAGTAAAAATCATGAAGAGTAATTCGTACTCACTAGGGTTGATTTCTCTATGAAGAGGGATGTCTTAGTCCTAACGAGTGAATTCTTACTTTGCTCTTTCGTATTTTTACTTTGCTATTTTCGTATACATATCTCATTCTGTATTTAGTGAAAATTTACTCCTAAAGATAACCAATTCATTCTTTATTGGAGAGGCTAAATTTTTACTCTGATAAAGAGTGTTTGATCACTCTTAACGAGCAATGGCTCACACATAACGAGTGAATTCTCAATTTTGAAGAGCAAGAGCTGATTTTCGAAGAGTAAATTCTTACTTTTAATTTATTACCTCAAAATTAGTTTTTACGGATTGAAATATCACTCCATACATAATTAATGAAATAATAGTTGCTTGTAATAAACTTATTTTTACTATCGTGACTCCATTTTCACTCCACAACGAGTGAATTCTCTTTCTTAAGGAACAAATGTTACAATTTATTTAGAGAAATGAAAATTCATTCTGTATGTAGTAAATATTCACTTTTCACATAGTGAAAATGTATTATTAGAGTGGGAATTTTCAGTCCAAGGAATTTAGAGAGTACATTGTAAAATAATAATGTACTCTTTTTAAAACTGTAAGTTAATGCAATGGAAAGTGAGATATATGTTCAACATTTAATACTTGGACTGAAGTCGATAAAAGCACTCAGGAAAAATAAATATGATAACATCATATGACTGTAATAAAATAGAAGGACATAAGGATATACATTTTATTTTTACTACTGACTATTATCTAACTATATTTGGAGGTTTTAACAATGCTAATGCTCATTTTTATGTCTGTAGTAATAATTGCTGCAGTTTTTTTTCATTTTTACCATTCATGCCAAAAAACATAGTATAGTCCGTAATCTTACATGTAATTGTTATCATGAAATAATATTGTTACAAAGTGAAATAGTAACTGAAATACTAACATTTATAATGGTTTTGTTTTCGGAATAGTAAAGTGAATACCAGAAAGGGGAAAGTTCGACAAATAACTCATTGTCAGACACTTTTCCATATACAAATTAGCACACTGTGTTTTGTAAGGTCCGATAATACCCGTGAAATGAATAAGTTTTCTAAGTTTTAATGGCATAATTATGAGATTTCAACAAAAAATTACTTGCCAGTTTAAATCGTAAAATAAATGATAAATACAATAAAATCCTAAAATAAAGATAGAAACATCACTACAAATTGAGAAAATTACTCTTTCAATAATTCTAATAAAATTTAAAAAGTTTCAAGGAATTGACTCAACAAACTGATAATCTGTTGCTTTGAAGTCTTATAGAATTTCTGGATCTATTCTTGTTAGAAGATTTTACATTAAAAATTAAATGTGCATTCACCAAAAATCAAACTCAACATTTTGAAAATCATCATTTGCAAACTCAAAATTTGCAAATTCAACGTTTTCAAACTTGTTTCTCAAAATAAAATATAATTCAATAAACTGAAAGTAAGGTTGAGTTTATTCATTGTTAAATTTGCAAACGTGGAGATAATTTAATTTTGAGTATGCAAATGTTAAGTTTCAATGTAGAAATTGCAAGTGGTAACATTTATCAATGTTGAGATAGACCTGTTACCAAAAACAAGCCTCTTGTTATTTTATCTGCCCCTTTACATAAATCAACAATGTGATTCCTTCTTGTATTTTAACGTTTATTTTCATCCTATGTACTAGAATTATCAAAAACAGATAATCAACTGTACTTTATCTAACGTTTACGCTAATCATTAGTCGAGTGGCAAGTGAACTAGTCAGGGAAAAATATCAATTAGAAGAAGAGAAATTACAATACAAGTTTCATGTAAGAGACGTCTACTAACTTTTAATCTCTCCACGAGATCGTACGTCTTTGTAGCTAAAGATAAAAAATATGACAATTCACTTAATCTGATAAAATTTCATTAAATTCTTCGCAAATGTTTAATTAATAAAAGTTCTGTAATTCTCGTAAAGTTACTACAAATTACCTACATAATATTTTCAACTGAATAAACAGTATAAGTAATTCTTATTAAGTAATTAACATTTATAATTATAATGATAGAAAGAAATTCTGCGATTCGAAAGTAAACACCTAGATTTTTTGATAAATATTCATTTATTTATAGTATTAGTATAGTCACTTTTTCCTTATAATATTTTTTAATTTTATATTTTATTTCTTTTATACATTTTGAAAATAATATGCACATTAGGATCTATCTTATATCAGCCCTGAAAGTTTACAATTACTTTAAAAAACGTGCTTGAGCACGCAACAGCTCCTTCAGACTATGTACGAAGGTAGCATCATTGTGCATGATGAAGGGTGAAATTTGTGAGGTTTAAAGATGAGGGATGCACTGATGTAAACGTGCTTCTATGAGATTCTTTTCTGTTGTTCTGTTCTGAAGACAGGGTCTGTTTATGATAAGGAAACAGCAATTTCCTCTTTAATCATGCTTTATTACAATGCGAACTTTCATTATATTTTCGACATTTTTTAATTGATTTTTTTATTTATCAGGTAGACTCCAGTCTCAATAATATTCTCTAGCAACGTCTTTATTTTTCCTAAAAATCGCCAGATTTTTCGCAATTTTTTTTTCTCTCTCACATTTTGAAACTGCGAAAACATTTTTCCAGAACAGCGTATCCATGATAGAAAATAGCAAAGGATATCTGCTCTAACAAACACCGCTGGACTTTAAAAAACGACATTTATCAGATTTTTGTAACTCTAGTCTCGTTAAGTCTTCTCCATATCAGTTTAAATATATACATTCTATACCTAATTTGTGTTGAAATCGTAAAAACAGATTGATACATACGAAAAAAGTCTGATTCTTTAGAAAAATGTAGTGAAATTCGCTTGTTTTCTTATACTTAATTTAATTTCTTTTAGTAATACTCCGTACGCAATAGTAAGTATACAATATCACTATTTGGTTGTGCCTAAATGTACTCTTTAAATTCCTTGGAGTGAAAACTGCGCCACTCTTTCACGAAGAGTTAAATATCGCTCTCAATAGAGTGAAAATTTCACTTCTTGGAGTGAGTTTTTCTCTTTCATACTTGATGGTGTGAAATGTCACCCTTCATAGAGTTAAATTTTCACTCCAATGGTTCTCGAGAGTACATATTCACAATATACTTTTATAAATTCTATGCATATTGAACACAATATATGTATTTAAATTGTAGAAGATTTTACAAATATTTGAAGATATTAGAAATACAAAAATAAAAAAATATCCGTTTTGTTAATATTGTCCTCGTCTTGAAGACGCCATATTGCATTTTGAGACACACGCAACGTAATTTCTTAGGGAAGATATCCACGCCACATTTTATCATGGTTGCGATATTCTAAGAAAGCATTTACCATTTCAAAATGAGCGATCTTAAAAAAAAATGTCGCAAAGATTCTGGCAATACTTTGAAAGAATGTATTATAAATTTTTTATATAGTTTCAGATCTATTTTAATGACTATCTGAAAACGGAGGCCATCGTTGAAATTTGGTATATGAGGAGTTTTCTTCTAGTGCAATTACCTTAAAAGAGACAGAGTTGAAAGTTGAGAAAAAAGAATGGCTTTTCTGTCCTTAAAGTGATAATATTAATGACCAGTAGAAGCGTAGCACTAAATAGTTACCAAGGTAGATTCTAATGACAACAGTTACGTGTGTTACTGACATGTCTGTATTCAACGCCAATTTTTTTGATGGACCGACACCCAAATAACACTGGTAAATTGGAAATTTGTTTGTATCAATATAATACGGCTTATCCCACCTGGAACTACGCAGTAATCTTATTAGTAAGAATTTCTCACGTGTAGTCTGCAACAAATAATGAATAAAAAACGTGAGGCGTAATGCTCATAATGAGATCAAAATCATTTGAATTATAAATTAGAGTAGCAATTACGTTCCTTTGTATACGAATTACCTTGCATTATAATCTGATGCATATTAATTTTCTTTTGGAAAGGAATAATATATTTCTCTTTCATTTTTCTGCAGCGAAAAACTCTTCGACAAAAAAGTGAATCATTGAATATTTCTTTTATTTTTAGATTGAATAAAATTAATTTCATCAAGAATACAATGTATGTTTACGTTAGAATGTAGAAGGATTTTCCTTTCGAATCGATTATTAAACTTGATGTTTAACGTTAAAAAGTGCTAAAATATTGGGAGTAAACAATTGTAATGAAATCAATTGTTTTATAACAAAATATGATTTATGAAAATCGTATAGAGGATAGAAGTGGTGTAATTACAGTAGAGATTTGCGAAATTCGCAGAAAAGTAGACGTATTTAGTTAAATTTTAAAATTAATCTATTAACCACAAAATGAATTGAAATTTGATCTGTCTTTAAATAATTAAAACAAACAAAAAGTATCCAAGAAAAGTAGAGTACACGGATTCTATTGCTTGAAGGTCGCTGATGAGATGATTATTTAAATAATTCTACTTTTTATGTTTTTCTTGGGCATGTAAACGAACATGATTTTTAGCTGCTTTTTTTCTACAAGTGTTTTCATTTATTATCTAAACTCTGTTTGAAAAATCATACTTCTATTGATTTAAAATGTATCAGAAATCGGTGTCAGTAAAAGGAATCTGTAATGTAAGATTTATATTTTCAATATTTTATTAATAAAATGGCGATCGACAAGATAAAATATTTGCGCGTTTTGACTTTGACGTGAAAGTAATTCTGGTGCAACTAATTGTAGTCGCTGATTAAGAATTTGATGATAGTTTTGTTTAGTGTGGCATAGCCAGAGTACCAAATATTCATGGATTTTCACGGGTTTTCTAATGATTTTTTAATGCTTATTATTTTTTATTCGCTGATTCTGAATTTGAGATTAGATTTTCAACATTCAGGAAGGCGAACTGAATAAGGTTTGCGCAATATGTTATGTATTATTCATCGATTTTTTAGGAAATAGTTAATTTTTACAGTATTTTTGCCCTTATGTCGTTGATGGTATAACTAATTTAGCTGTTTAGATGTATAATTTTATTGCTTGACAACAGTCTTGTATTTGAAACTCCGTTCACAGATTCCTTATTACGGAATCAGAAAAAAAAAATAGTTAAAATAACCAGAAAAGATGATTAAATACGACCTAGTTATTTTTTATGGTTAAAATAACCAGAATTCTGGTTGGTTTAACTAGAAATATTGTTGGCTTAACTGGATCTATTGTTAAAACATTTATTTTTCTAATTAAACTACCAAGAATTTTGGTTATTATAACCCGAAAAAATAGTACGGTCGTATGTAATCAGAACATTTATAGTGTGCGACACAGGAAATAATGGGATATGGATAATCACAAAAATTGATGAATAATTTAATAATTTGTTGCCTCCATCCTAGATCTTGCATCTTGAATTTAACAAAAACTAGCATCAGATTAATAAATAATGGTCTTAAAAATGACCTAGTAATAAATTTCGTTCAAAGAAAATTACTTTATAATCAAAGTCGGTTCGACTGGCAAATAATGAATGATTTAGGTAATGTAAGTAAAAATTTCACTTTTCATAAAAGAGGTTTTCCCTCCTAGACATGTATATAGATTCTATTTAATTTAATATTCAAAAGTAAACAATGTTTATATCATTGATGTTATGTAATATGATATAGTTTTTCACATAAGATAATTCAATGAATTCAGTTTCACATTTACAATTTCAAAACTTTTCAAAATTTATGTTTTAATGTTTCAGGTCATATTTCATGAATTTTCCAATGCATAGACATTACATGAAAGACATGATCGATAATGAAGAACGACACATTTAATATAGCGTAAAATCTGTAACGTGAAATTTAATCTCCGCCAATAAAATTGTCGCATTTTTTATTTTAAATTCTCCACATCAACCAAAAATTATACTGAATTATCACTGAAAATGATCGAACTTTTAATAAAATAATTTTTAATAAAAGTTCCTTTAGTAACATAAGTATCCGAATGAAATTTCCGTAATACAGAAAAGTTTTCATGAAAAAATATTCGCTCCATCTCACATTTAAAATGGATAGAATTTAATTTCCTTTTCTAAATGACCTCTTCAATATGAAATCTCAGGAAAGCGCTCTTATGTTAACGAGTTTTGATTCTCACTACAAAACAATTCACCAGATAATTCTATTTTTGCGCTTAATTATTACGATTAATAGATTTCTTTTTACCACATACATACTTTGAATAAGATGGAGACTACGAAATAATAAAATATCATTTGCTAGATGTAAAAAAGACATTATTCTTTCATTATACACTCAAAAAAATGTTCTGGTTAAATACGACCGTACTATTTTTTCTGGTTATAATAACCAGAATTCTGGGTAGTTTTATTAGAAAAATAATTATTTTAACAATCTCTCTAGTTAAACCAATTATATTTGTGGTTAAACCAACCAGAATTCTGGTTATTTTAACTAGAAAAAATAATAAGGGCCTATGCAATCATCTTTTCAGGTTATTTTAACTATTTTTTTTTCTGAGTGTATGTCGTCCATTGGGATAATAAATATCATGCGTGTTCATGTTTGCATTCGATCAACACTCAGATCTTTAAACTATGGATCGTTTTAGCAAAGACAAGATGGTCGGAAACAAGAAAAAACTTAAGGCGGCAAACCTGATGAGACCTTTTTGAAAGTACTATTTTAATATGACAGAAGTAAGACTTTCTTAATAGGTATTTTTACAGATTATCATAATTAGTACCTATTCATGAGGCCTTTTTCGATATATCTTGGGGGACTGTCTTGGCCATTTGTTGAAATTTTGAACCGACCTAGTTGAAATTTCGTATGCATTCATACAAAAAAAATGTAAAAGTTTTGTATTATTTTGAGTTTTTATGTAAATTTTGAGGGCGAACTCGCCCGTTAATAAAACGAATAAATAAATAAATAAAAAGTATCCTAAAATGGATTTGGAAGTTGTTTCTTTTTAATTTTCACTTTTTTTTAAATATCTATAAAATATAGATGAATTTCTTAATATATTATACTTTTTAGGTTAGGAAGTGACGTTATCGACGGTTTCGTTTATTGGTCCCTTGAGGAATACGAGCCATTTCAAGACTTAATTAATTTATTAAATCAAGCACAAGATCGACTTATAAATCCGTACCCAACGAATGTATTTTTGCTACATAACAGGTGTCGTTTTTCGCATTATACGTCCATAAAGGATTTCGTCGTGGTTAATGGCTGCTTTTTGCGAAAAGCTGTCGCATGTCGGGGCATCATTGTTCAGTATAAGGGTGCTATCACAGATAATGCAGATAAGAAATGTAGGAGTGTCCCACCTAACGGTGAGATGAAAATGACGTGAATTTTGTAGTGACGAAGCACGTAGAGATTATAACCACACAAAACGGGTGTTCATGGGAGGCCACTTTTACGGTCATTGACATTATGCGGGTTTTCGACAAAATCAATGAATGGGCGCTTTGTTTCCTAAATTGCTTGAGCGACTGTCACTTTTACTGCATTTATTGATTTTCAACAGAACGCGAGGTTTCGAAATTTTCTTGTCGCACAATTTGTTACAAAATATTCATTTACGGCTTTATTTTTTGTTACACTTTTTCAGTTTATTTATTGTTTAATAAGAATGAGTGGTTATGTCATAGTTTAATTTGTTTATTTGTAGATGTGCAATATTTCGCATAGTGTTTATGAAATACTTGATTAATAATAATATATTTATGAAATAACCGTAAAATCTAGTTTGATGACCTCTTCAGGCGTATAATCTTCAAAAAAAAAAGATGCTATTTATTTTTAATTTTACCATCAAGTTGGCTAAACAAAGCGGGGGTAGTATAACACTTAAGTAACGGTAAAGGTGAATAAACTCTCAGACATTTATCTGATTCGGTAATTTATTTTAAATATTGGATGGCGAAACTTATCGCGTACAGTAAAATAAATTAATGGAACTGCAAATTGTTTTTGTTTTAATTAATAATAATGTAATTTGTTAATTTGTATACTTTTGTAATTTTTTGAAATTACATCTGGTGTTACTTTATAATGTTTTTTTTTATATCGCTGTTAATTCGATTACATTCTGATCGTATTTTTAAATTTTACTAATATCAGTCGATTTAAAATTTATGTAAATTTGTATTTATTATCCTAATATTGTGATAATTACTGTCAATGTCAAATATTTTACAAACATTTTTCGGGCGCAATCACAATGTTTTCATGGTAAATTTCCGTTATGGCCATATCTCCAAATATCTTTAAATTTTCTATAAAAAACTGGATAAATCTTGATAAATCTGACAATCTTGATAGAAACTGTTGGAGTTCTTATTAGACCTTATTATATCTTTTTAGATTTTTGTTTAAACTAGTAATATATCTAGCTATAATAATGATCAAATTTGATGCGTACTTTTATTTCGTTTCTTTCAATATTTAAGTTTGTTTTGCTTCATTGGTCATTTCTGGAATCAGTTTTAACTTTTCTAAATACCCACAATTTTATTCACAAATTTTAAAGAAGATTAAATAAGCAAATTAAATCGTTTCATTTAACGGTGTAATATTTCGAACCTTAAAAAAGAATTCTTCGCAACATATGGCATCATTTTCAAAATTGTACACTGAGCAAAATTTTCTGGTGCTTTTATAGGAAACCCAAGCTGGTTTAGTCGTAGTAGTTAAAGAATCGATTCTGTAGAACGCAAAATCGCGATTAAAATTTGTCGAAAATAAATATTTGTCGAATTTTTATTTTATATGTCGTTATAACAATCGTTGTGTATTTGTTTCTATTTGATTTAACTATTTATATTTTTCTTTTCATTCGTTAGAAATGAAAAAATAATTTGTTTTTCTAATTTCACGGTTTCTGCACCGCAATGAATTCAGTTACGTATTTCCTTTTAAAGGCTTTTAAAATTAATAAGTCTATTTATGAGGAAATTCAAGTCGTTTCGATAATAAATATATTTGAAAATAAATATAGATGTAATTATAAATACAATTTTTTGACTACGGTGAGTTTGGCTGAGGCTCAACCCAAAATTCTCATGACCCCTTCCAGATAAATTTTGATACCATTTCGCGATGTCTTAATATCATTTTAGGATGAAATTGAAAATAATTGGTTGAGGCAACTTGACATTATATCGATGTTTTATTTTGTTCTTCACGTTTTTGGACAAATTTCCTTTAAAATACTTAACATGATATTGATTATTTTAAAATATATATTTTATTTTAAATGTTCTGTTTAATAATCAAATCATTTTGATAAATATAATTGTGAAAATTTTAGAAAATAGTTGAAAAAGTAAATTTATCTTCGTTTTTTAAAAATAACTCCATTGTAAGTCATTTAACGCAAATATTACGCAAAAGTTCATTGAAGTACATACAATTTTCTGTAAAAAATATAAAAATACTTATTTACCAATTGCCCATATGGAAAAATTGACTAAGGTCCGGCTGGACCCCAGGTACATATCCCCACTCCCAATCTGGGTTATAATGGACATCACAATAAATGCTCAAATTTGAAAGAACATAACTACGGCTACTAATCAGTATTTTAAAAATCAATTGTAGGTGTGGTGATACAAGAAAAATGTTCATTCTGCAGTGATTTTAGAAAAATTTCAAATCTTTTTTAGATTTAATTTCGTAAAATATATTGTAGAAATTGTCTAGGGCCAACCAACTTTTGAATATGATTTAAAAGGGACCGCCCACATGGGGCCAGGTTAGGAATCATTTACAGGTCGGTTTTAATGAAAAATTAATTTCAATTAGTCCTTACATATAGTTTTAAATAAATTTACCTATATTTTATCTGAAAATTGAAATACAGTTTGTAGGTCCAATTGAAATACTTAGGAGATAATGTTCAAAATTGAACCACTTTGAACAAACAGTATTAGAATATTGCCAAATAAACTACAAAAGAAAACAAATTTCAATTAGTTTTTCATTAAAACTAAACATTAAATCAATATAACCATTTAATATAACCATATTGCTGTAACAACAATAGATAATTTTTTTTTTTCATTTTATAGAAATTTAGTTGTACATTAATTTACCTTGGATTAATGTTGAATAACTCTCAGAGGAGTTATTAAAAAAAACGAAGAAAAGTTCTTGATTTAGATTTGGTTATTAAATATAATATTTTTTATTGTTAAAATATGTCTTTGAAAGCAATAAATATTGCGATAATCGGTATTTTAACGAAAATGTGTCAAAAAATCTGAAAAAAAAAAGAAAATATTGATATAATTTCAGTTTTCTTGAACAGATTATTTTTATTTTCATCTAAAAATGACCGGAAGACATCACGAAAATAATCAGAAAACAAAAATAACCTAGAAGGGGCCATGACTTTTGGGTTGAACTTCATGGTTCATCGTGATAAATATGCGGAATGGTACTAATTTTTTTTAAATTGACTCAAAATTCGGATATAGAAAATCAAAATTGTACAATGATGTATTTTTTGCATAATTTTAAATAAATTTTGTATAAAATGTTGCCTAAAAATTACTTATAATTATTAATCATGCACGGCAATGTTGAAATCATTTTTCATGGATCCCTATTTGTAACTAGATTACTATTAAAGCTACATTACGCTGTGAATAGCTGGGAATAAATGTTATTGTGCTTTATAATTTAAATTAGTCACAAAACAATAACGAATAAGTAAAAAAAAAAGTATTTCAATGTGTAAAGATATTTACCAATGCAACGTAAAGAACAGCCAATTCATTACATAAATTGAACTAAGCAATAATTCTATTTTTACACGTGTATTAGTAAAAATCGATACCAAACCAATTACATTTTCCACTGTTTTGTAAGTACAGTTGTTGACCAATTCTGATTTAGAGAGCATCAGAATTCTTATAGAGAGAGTTTTTGTTATCTAGGTTGATCACTTTCCAGTGGTACAAAATACATAAAACAATAGAAGTGTCGATCTATTCGAAAAATTACGCGACACTAAACTACGAATTGCACTTTCGATATCGTACTTATTTATCTGACGATTTTTTGTTTTGAATCGTGAATTTTTGTTAAAAATAACAACTGTGAATGCTTCTATTGTTATCTTTTAGCTAAAGAAGTTAGAGTTTAGGTAAAGTATTAAGAATTTTTGTCAGCATAGTTTTTTATCAACAAAATTCATTACTAATCAAATTAGTCACCTATTTTTTACTCCTTGATTAGCAGTGTTTAACTAACTCAGATTTCGAAGGCCCCTAATAGCTTTTATTGAAATCTCTATAATAATTGCTATAAGTAGTTCCCAAATATTCTAAATCGTTTCTTTCCTCCTGGAATGACATGATACAAATTCTCTACATAAAAAATTACTTTTCGTATTTTACATGGAATTTAATGAACCATAAATTAGTCATTAGACCACAGAATATATTCCCGTAAAATTGTAATTAATAAATATTAATAATTACAACATAATGCTTAATAATTTCCTAACGATTTTGAATGAAGTAAACAAGAATAGTCGAATATGTAATTAAATATCAGACAGTTTTTGCAAGTTCTTGAATATCGAAGTAAGACTCGGTAATTATAACGAAGAGTGACGTGACTTCGTCAAGTTGATGGTAATTGTTTAAGATTTAGAATAGGTTAATCGTTCAGTGAGCAGCATTGCTCGCTCCAGATTTTCCTCGTTTAAACATTTCTATCAAAACTGACAAGGCAATATTAATGGAATCAAAAAATAATATTTTGACAGCGTTTTATTATATTTAGAATTCTTTAGCTAGAATTCCCAGCATGTTACATTCACTAGTCAATACTCGATATTTTGACACATGTGTCAGATGTTACTTCGTTCTATGTATAAACATGGTATTATTCAAATATGAGTTATACAAAATTAGATTTACGATCTTCAAATGATTAATTTCTAATGGCGAATTTCAAGCTCTAATATTTCTATGCCAAACAAAGCTCACAATCGATTCCATAAACATTTTAATCTCGCATGTCCAAAATCAATGTTTAATCATATGAGCAAATAATAAGTCTACCGAGCGAATGCTTTTAAATAATATAAAAACTCATAAAAATAGAGTCACAATCGTAACATCGATAGGAATGAAGGTCGTTAAAATGCTTTACACGATACGTTAGATTATTTTTTTTTTAAATTGCAGTAAAGAAGACCATTGTTGATTGTAGGATTGTTATTATAGGCACCCAGCCGTTGAATTATTTTCGCTATAGTGAATACGTACCTGATTTGCGTGTGATACATGGGGGTTGTATGGTCGGTGTGAGTCGTTAATAGTTCCGCGGGACTGGCAGCCATGATGTCTATCAGGTGACCCGTCGAAGGGCCAATTGGATCCAGTAAAAGTACACCGGGTGTGGTTGGAAATGGAGTAGGCCCCAGTAACGACACACGCACCTTTTCTCTACCTTCACTGAAAATATACAAAAACACAAATCCGTTAAAAACTTGTTACTAAGTTACTAAAATTAAGAATTTTTCTTAATAACGAGCATAACATTAATTAAAATAAATTAATTAACATACTTATAAAATATTACTTATAAAAATGGGAATGGAGACGTTAAACCTGTTTTTGTTTTATGCGATATTGGATATAAATCTTTGATACGACGACAAGATACAATCATTTAATAGGACGTTCGATAACAGACGGATTTTTATTATTATCTAGGTACTGTAGTTGGGTTTAGTACTCTCGAAACACGGAATATAAAGTTATAAATCCAATTAAATGTCTGAATTTATTCCTCCATATTGGATTCATAATTTCAAGTTGACACGAAAATCTGACAACATATTCATAATCATCGATGCTGAAAACAACCTGCACTATTGAGTTTGAAAACTTTGTTCCGCCAAATTGGATCGTCCGTTATTAATTTTACAACCAATTCATAATCGGAGAACTCAAAAACCCTTCTGTAAAAAATTTCAATAAAAAGCCTTTCATATTTTTCGAGAGAATCATTGCAACTTTATAAGCTAAATATACATATTGAGTTCTAAATTTGAATTAAAGATTGAACTCACAATTTGAAATAAGATATTGAGTTCTAAATTCGAATTAAAGGTTGAGTTAAAAATTGAATTAAAGCGAGTTCAAAACCTCAATTAAATTGACGAGTTCAAATTTGAACTAAAATATTTACTTCAATTATATTGTTGAATTCAAAATTTGAAATCGAATGTTGAGTTCCAAACTCGAAACAATAATTTATTCGTAAAGCCGTTATATTTTCAATTATCGCAAACATCAAAACTCATTAAAATACGTATTAGAATCATATAACGCCTGAGAATCGTTAAAAAGATGATTCAACGACCTTCATATTATTTATTACCGTCGAAATTGACCGTGACCTTTTTACTACAAAATATTACATCAATATCATTCAATAATTAAAGTACTAAATATTGAAGATTTTTTGTTAACTCATCTAAAGCTGCAAGTACGCTCAAAGCGGCTATTGGATTTCGCCAATGAGCGGATCGAATCTCCGATTTGAAAAATTACGAATGCCATCATGCCCGTTAAGTGTACGGTAATAAGTGCATTTAGCGGCAATGCATACGTGAATTTTTTACACGCGTAGAGCACGCTTCGTAGCCTTCTCATAGCATTTTGCACGTGTGTAGGAAACGAGAGCACGCGAGAAGGCGTGGCGACGGAAGTTAAATTGTTAAACTTTGCTTCTGATTTACAGATATTCCGTTGATTATATGTGCATCTGCAAGAACGGCACCAGAAGGCCGGAGGGTCAAACAGATTTTAAAAGGCGATAATGAAGACGCAAACGTTGCTAATTCTTTTCATGTCGTCTGGAGGCTGCGCGGACGTGAGATTCGTTAAATGTCGGTGAAGAATTCGATTTCAATGGTAAACAGAGTTAAAAAATTCAGGGTCAATTTCCGCGGTAATAATTCATAGTTTCTAACGAAGGTCGTTGAGTCATCTTTTGAGTTATTCTCAGTCGTAATATGATTCCATTTTACATTAATTGAAAACCCCTTTATCTAATCACGAGTTTTTGATTTGAGACTCAAGAAATTCTGACATTTTCGATAATTTAACTCCAATGGCTTTACAAACAAATAATGTACTTTCATTTAGAGCTGAACATTTTAATTAAAGTTTTGAACTAAATTATTTAATTTAAATTCCGAACTCAATAATTTGAATCGCGTTTGGAATTCAACAATATAATTGAAATTTTAAAATGAACATTCTCATGCATGTTTTGAACTCAATATTTTAACTACAAATTTTAAATCATAATTTTAAATCAAATTTCAAATTCAACATTTTAATTCCAATTTTGAACTCAACATTTTCATTCAAATTTTCAACTATATAATTTAATTTTAAGTTTTAACTCAATAAATTAATTGCTATTTTGAGCGGATATTTTTTATCCAAAATTTGAACCTCACACTTTGCTTCTAATTTGTAATTGAACATTGTAATTAACATTTTTAACTCAATATTTTAATAAAAATCGATCTCAACGAATTAATAAACGTCTTGAACTCGCACAATTTTGATATTTCAAATTTTGAACTCTATCTTTTAATGCAAATCTTGAATTTAACACTTCAATTCAAAATTCGAATTGAATATTATAATTGAAATATTGAACTCGTCATTCTCATGTGTTTTGAACTCAATAGTTTAATAACAATTTTGAACTCAACATTTTAATTCCACTCAAGAACTCAACATTTTAATTAAAAGTTTGAATTAAATCATTTAATTTAAAGTTCGAACTTAATAAATTAATTGCCTTTTGGATCGGATCCTTTTAATACAAAATTTGAACTCAACATTTTAATCATATTTTGAACTCAACACTTTACTTCTAATCTGGAGTTCAACGTTATAATTGCCGTTTTGAACTCAACATTTTAATAAAAATCGAACTCAACAAATTAATTCATGTTTTGAACTCAAGATTTTCATTAAAATTTTGAACTAAATAATTTAATTTCAAGTATGAACTCTAGAAAATGATTTCCATTTTAAACTTATCCTTCAATCCAAAATTGTAACTCCCGCTTTAAATCTTATTCTGAACTCAACATTTTAATTGATATCTACACTTTAAGATTCTAATCCAAAATTAAAACGGAAATTTGAAACTCAACATTTTATTTCATGATTTAAACTTAAGTATTGAACTATTTAGTATCACATCCCTTTAATTGATAAATATTTCTCACTTCAATACATATTTGTAATGTTTTACGTGATCTTAATAGCACATATTTAGAGATTATACGAATTTACTTATTTAATTGCTAAAAAATGACAAATCGCTAAAGATTAATAATCATTCTTAGTGAAACTTGTCAATATACATTGGATACGTCATAATTATTTCAGCAATTAGCAGGATATGCGAGCTGCACTATATTTTTACCTACAACGTATTATGTGAGATAACCTAATTAGTGCTATCCTTATTTCTGGGATCAAGTATTGTATCTCTTGCATTAATTATCGATAATACATCTTTCCATAGCAGGAGGCAGACATAAAACGAGTACGATAAAGAAACGCCATATATGAAGTCTAAAAGCCAGTTCATTAAGTATAATTTTTAAAATAAAAATAGTTGCGTACGACGAAGACTGAATATCTGAATATATAATCTTTAAAGCACGAAGAATATACAAGTCTAAATTAATAGTATTATCTAAAAAAGAGGAGAGATGAGTACCAGTAAAGTCAATTGATAACACTATATTACCATTAAAAATGGCAACTGAAAATAAACAAAATTAGACAGACATTGTAGGGACGACTTTTTAAACTTTTCTTATTTGGAGCATACCATATTTGTTTGAAGTATTTCTTATTGCATATGTTTGCAATTAGCAGAGTATAAAATTTTATGAATATTGATCGACAATCTTACATATCGTGGATATTCTATGTTCCTTAAATACAAGTCAATATTTTTAATGCAATTAAAAAATTGACATTAATTTGAGACGGATGTATGCGAAATCCGACAAATTTTAGGAGTTACAGTGGAGTTTTTAAATTTCACAAAATTATATTTAAAAAATGTTTATAATCTGTTAGGAAGTCTGGATTAATTGACTTGAGATCTCTCCCCCTTTCGATAATCACTAAAATGTTTCATGTATCTTTTACCATTTTAGACATATTTGTCAGTCTGTATCAATCGACTCCAGTCCCCTATATATTTTTTTTAACTCACGTGATTAAATCCTTCATGGCGTCATAGATATTTCTCTTTAATATTTAAAATCTTTTAATTATGTAAATAGGTGTGAAATATGACATGTTGATTTCAAAATTCAATATCCATAAAAAGTATTATTGCTAAAAAATTAGATTGATAAAAAAGGAATATTTCGATATCATTTACTGCAAAGAAGGATCTTAGTCAGCAAAATCGTCTGAGCAATTAAACCATTTCGAATTCGTACTCGGTGATTTATATTACATAAGGTCACCTTACATTTCTGACAAGGGTTTCGGTAATTTCGAATATTATTATATCGCGTCTGCGAACGAAACTCAGGCGTCTGAATCTAAAAGCAATCATGACGCTAATCTAAATCGTAGCAATTCTGCGCGAACGACGTTCAAGGCAGATCGTGCTTTCCAATGTAATATTTAGCGTGGGCGGAATCAGTGGTGCTCATTTTTTAAATAATAAATTATGCCAAATTATCTGAGGCGAAAATAGTAATCAGATGTAAGACGAATTCCGAAGGCTGATGCGTTTGAAGTTGTACCAGGTGGCCGGTAAATTACGATTTCAATTACGTCTTAATGACTAGAAATAAGTCAGTTCTTATGTTAACTTCATCAACCAAGGAATTGAGAATTACTGACATCTTGTTGGTCTCCAGACTGCGTCAGCGAGTAAGTTGAGTCGTTTCAGAAAATTCGTTTAATTGACCCAGCTCTTAATTTTACGTTGGAATTTTAGTCAACAAGGAGGATGCATATAAATTCGTTGTTACAAAGAGAAACTCGAAAATATGCTGGATTTTATTTGAATTTACATCCTTTATTTTTGCACAAATTATCTTTTAATAAAAAGATTAGATGCAAATATAAAGAGAAAGAAATAGAAAGTAAAAAAAATAAAAATTTAAAGTTTGAGAATTACCTTTTTCAATTCCCTTTCACTATCTTTTATTTTTCGTATTTTTTTTTCAATTGTTACTACTTCTACCTTCTACCCCTTTGTAATCATCCATTGTATCACATCATAACAAATATAATAGATACCCAGGAAAAATTGGGCAATAATAAAAATTACTTCACAATATACAAATATCGAAACAATCAGATTTTATTTCATTAACAAAATATCTGGCTTGCGAATCACTAGTTACTATTCATTAAATCTTCGCTGGGCACGGAGCGCGAGAATTGGTGCAACAATGCAAGCAGACTTCGCGTTGATAAGCCGAGTAAAATTAGTCACGAGAGAAGAAGGCAGACGGATTTATTTATTTCAATTGCGACAATCGAGAAATCCCGCAATTGTTCTACTTTCACAAATGCTCTAAGCTGTTTATAGAGCGGAGGGATGCAGGTGGAAGAAAATCACCCGAATCAATTGGCAGCGACGATTGGCAGCTGGCCACTAGGGTGCAACACGTGTAAGGAAATGAGCTATCGAAAAATTATGCATCTTTCAAAATTATTATCGGCAAAAAGTATATTTGACATCGAAACCTTAATATTTGAAGCGATAAAATTCGAAAAATACGTGCAATCATGATCAGCTGGATTAGAAGTTGCTCAATCATAAACATATTAACGGAGGGAAAAATATTATAAGTAATTTAAAAAATTTCTATTACAAATATTTAGAGAATTTTTTCATTAATAGGAATATTCATTATTGCCATTAATACGAGTAATAACAACATTTTATAAACATAGAACTTAGTCAAAAATCGTTTTTGAACTTTCAAATGTTCTTTGAACACCTTCGGCTGTCGATAGAAGGTTAAAAAACCCCAGAAAATCATCTTAATTTATGGAGAAAATTATGATATTGAAAAAAACATGGGATGAAAAGGTTTAATATGTTAAAAATTGATTTAAAACAAACTGTTGAAAATGAAGGCCCCTGAATAACACTGTTGTACATGTATTTCAGGGGTCTTCAGCTTGCAAAGTTCAACTGTCTGTAACTTCGTCAATTTTTATCGTACAAATACGTTTTTTTTTTCATTTTAAACAGTATTGAATGCTCTTTTACATAAGATTGTGTATATAAGTAGCACGTGGATTCTTTATTTAGGAAACACTTGAAAACATCTTGCTTGTTACTTTGCTCCCTTTACGACATCATTTTCGTTATTTTTATGATTAACATGGTCAAATTAATTTTAATTCAATCTTAATATATAGCATTCGTGTTACTACAGTTGAAGTGATTATCAGCTAAAATAACCGGTGATAAATATTTGAAACGAAACGAGGATCATTTTACTTAACATCATTGCACTTAACATTTTATTTTTTATTTATACAGAATTAGTGAAATACACACCTAACTTAACCAAATGATTTTACAACTTCTTTAGTTTTAGATCGGGTTCCAATGTTCTATTTTGAAACTTTTTTATAACACGTAGTGCCATTTTCGACGTTTACAAAGCTTCATTTATAATAAAATTAAAAACAATAAATATATTAAGAAATGATTCATTGTTTGGCTCGAAGTTTTTAATGTGAGTACATTGTGGATTGTTTATATCTAAGACACGCACGTATAAATTCATACCTACACATTATCAAAGGATTACGTCAGCGTGGAAGCAAAATAAACATTGGAAGATAGACGGAGTCGTAACATACGTTTTTCAAAGAATCGCAATGCAGATAGCCATTGCGTATAATAAACTAAAGGCGATGGATTTCGTGGACGTGCTTTTGAAGTCTGGACGATAGTAATATGTTGCATGTATATCGCATATTTTACTCTGGATAAAAACATTAAAGAATGTCGACTGAAATAAACAAGCTATTGTTAGCACTGAGCTTACATAAAATACAGTATTAATATAAGCTAAACACATGCTTATGTAATATAAGTTAATTAAAATATGATCATAGCGAATAAGAACTATTTTTGTATTTTGTAAGAGAGCGTAACTATTTTTGTGTAATTAAATAATTCCTGGTTTTAAATTTAATAAATCTTGGAGAAAATGAAAGTCTTCTGAACTAAGGATTTAGCCATTTGTATTTTTACTAAATTATGACAAATATTGTAATTATATTGTAATCCGGGGCACAATAGATCTTACAGATTAACGTCCGCGGTGTCCCCCAAATTAGTATTCTATTGTAGTTACACATTGCTTTATGTTTATTCAAACAGGCGAAAGTCGGTATTTCGCCCAATTTTGAAGATCCTTTTCAGAGCTAGGTTCTATTAAAAAAAATAAATTAAACGTAATGACACGAAATGTTTTTTTTTAACTAATATGAGTACATCGTACAAAGAAATTTTTCAACTTTTGTAATTTAAAAATTGAATGACCCTTGGAAGGTCAAAGACCATAATTTCTTCATAAAGGCATTTCTCGTTTTTTTCATTAAACGCATTCATTTAGTTCTTTCTCATTTTAATTAAATACCCAACTTGAATTGTATTTTAGCAATCGAATCGATTTAAAATTCATACAAGAGAGTCACCTTGATCCGTAATTACGCAATACGCTTCCGTCCGACGGTTTTTTCGTATGCTTCCAAAAAAGGAACCAGCTCACCTAATTACTAAAGAAAGATACTCTCACATACGCACCTTTTAAGTTGGGCACAACGACCTTCGGTAATACGATTGAATGTTCACTACCAGTGCAATTCGTCTCGCCGATAAGTTCGTTTTTTTTAAGTCTGATTGAAGAAACGCCATGATCCCACTTATGCCCCTGGGAATTACACTCTCGAGTTATCGAACACAGAATCGAATCGCTTTTATTAATTCAACTTTGGTCATGAAAGTGAATTTTTCTGATTTTTTTAATTGTTATCGGTAATGATTAATTTTTTACTGCTTTAAATGTATTTCAGTACTGATGTTTGTTTTTATTCGATTACGAATAAAGGAACATATATGTACATTCCTTATACAGTAGTCCTTCACTTATTCTAATTTCCCTTATTCAATATTCTAATTTTTTCTCTTCTCCTTTTCTAATATTTCTCCTCACGAGTTCTCCCCAGTGACGTGTGTTGGCGTGTGAATTTTCAAAATACAAATAATGATTAAAAAGAAAAAGAGACAAAAGTGAGACAGCAAATGTAAGTAGTGGGGGAGAGAGGAAAATTAGAGTAAGGGAAGGCCGCCATCTTGCCTGACTAGAGAAATTAGAATAAGGGATGGACTACTGTAATATATTGGGAAATAAGATGATAACCTTATCCTTGTCATCACCATCATAGCTATTTCGCATCTCTAACTGAAGTTGAAATTTGTTGTTTATTAGATACTAAAATCTTAGATTTAGTTAGTATTTCACTTAAAATACCAGCTCTTTTCTTTCCAAAAAGAACTTAGAAGACCACGCAGTAAAGCAAAGGGAAAACTTCGTCTGTGGCATTGACTGATAGTGCGAAAATAAGTACTTCTTAACAAAAATGGACAGTTTTTCGAGATACCGAGAACAATAAAATGAAAATTAAGAAGGCCCTGGGGGGATATGATTTGAAACGTTCTCCAGCGGCCATCCAAGTTGTGGCATTTAAATGTTATTGACGTCTACTATGGTCAGATTCACCATCGGCTTTGGCTTCACTCGTGTGGGTAACTGATCATATTTCACTGTATGTGAATTTAACCCATTAACGCCGAGGTGATCAGAATTTTTACTAACTTTTCAACGTGTTTATTTATTATGTAATCGGACCAAAAAAATAATGCAATACCTTTACCCTTTATGCAAAATTTGATGCTCTTTCAGAATCTGAGCTCAAAATTTCAATTAGACACTGAGAAAAAAAAATATGGCCGTTTTAAACGTGAAAAACGTGAAATTTTTCGAAAAAAAATGTTTTCGCATTTTTTTTCACAATGATACCGCAAAGGTATCGACTTTCTACTATGATCAGAGGTGATCATGGCACTCGAACATTAAGAGGAATTTTTTTCATAAAAATTCATCGACGCGTTTTTGCAAAATGGCGGCGGGAATGAAAAAATTTTATAAAAATCTTAATCTATTGTTTTTTTAAAAACTATAAAGTTTAGACAAAAATTTCTAAGAACAAAAATGTCTTAAAATTAGTCAAAGAACACTCTCAAATATTTTCAGAATTTTTTGAGATAATTTTTGTTTTTCCAAAATTTGAAAAAATCAAATTTTCGAAAAAATGTTTGAAAAAATTTGTGAGTGACTAATTTTAAGATTTTTTTGTTCTCAAAAACTTTTTCGTAAAGTATAAAGAAAAACCTTTTTCTTGAATTGTACATAAAATTTTGTTTCTATCTACACGGAGAGACCCAAGGTGTAATTTTCGTACCACCCCCTACATTTGATAAAGGTACTAGAGAGTTTGTACCCGAAACGTACCAAAGTGTGCACCGAAATCATCCGAAGTTGTCTGACTATAGCACGGTGAATACGGGACGAAAAAAGTACGAAGCGCGCGTATATATCGTGCATATAGTCCGTGACAAAATCGTCCGATAATTACACCTTTGGTCTCTCCGTGTACCACTACAAAATTCGCGAACTATCTCGTACATCCTTTCACTTGTGTATTGCCTCATATGTTCTATACAATTTATACATGAATTATAAGTAAAGCATATAATAAAAATATTGGTTTTCACTTTTTCAATACATTTGTTATGTCACGAAAACGTTCAAAATCTTCTGCTTGATGGCATGCAGAGTATGAATCAGATTTATGTACAATTCAAGAAAAAGGTTTTTCTTTATACTTTACGAAAAAGTTTTTGAGAACAAAAAAATCTTAAAATTAGTCAAGGAACACTCACAAATTTTTTCAAACATTTTTTCGAAAATTTGATTTTTTCAAATTTTGGAAAAACAAAAATTATCTCAAAAAATTCTGAAAATATTTGAGAGTGTTCTTTGACTAATTTTAAGACATTTTTGTTCTTTGAAATTTTTGTCTAAACTTTATAGTTTTAAAAAAAAACAATAGATTAAGATTTTTATAAAATTTTTTCATTCCCGCCGCCATTTTGCAAAAACGCGTCGATGAATTTTTCTGAAAAAAATTCCTCTTAATGTTCGAGTGCCATGATCACCTCTGATCATAGTAGAAAGTCGATACCTTTGCGGTATCATTGTGAAAGAAAATGCGAATACATTTTTTTTCGAAAAATTTCATGTTTTTCACGTTTAAAACGGCCATATTTTTTTTTCTCAGTGTCTAATTGAAATTTTGAGCTCAGATTCTGAAAAAGCATCAAATTTTGCATAGGAGTAAAGGTATTGCATTATTTTTTTGGTCCGATTACATAATAAATAAACAAGTTGAAAAGTTAGTAAAAATTCTGATCACCTCGGCGTTAATGGGTTAAAATGTCCTTTTATATATGAATCCATTTTTGTTGAACCTAAATAATTGAATAATTGAATTGAATTGAACTGAAATGAATTTAAAAATTTATAATGGATGGCCCCTAGAAAACATTTGAAAGCATATTGTACAGGGGCCTTCTTAATTTTAGTTTATATTATTTGAATCTCGATATCTTGAATTTTTTCATTATTTACCCCGTTCTCACGAGGACTCTTTATCAACGTCATATTATAATATATATTTGATTGACAGCCAACATTACATATTATGTTTCAGAAGTCATCGAAAACCAATCTGCGATCAGAATAGTGCATCGTATTGTTGTAATCACTAATGACAAAACCGTTTTAATTCGTGATTATGTAGATATCAATCATGAAACGTTATGAGATAATAGTGTATTAACACTAAAAATAAATTTAAAAAATGTTAAAGATTGAATATTTTTATTATGTATTATATAGTTATGATTTTTGAAATAATAATTACTTTTATATAATCAATTTGCAGTTGCACAATTATTTTAATACGGACAAACGTGGACATAGTACACGCCCCTATTGTTTCATGTACAACATTCTTATTACGAAACGCATATATAAAATGCACTTTATCACTCCGTAAAACATAACTTGACAATTTGTTTCCTTCCTTATTCTGAATATAATAATAAAAATTACACTGCCACACACAAAAAATTGTATGTTTTGATCTCGAGGTCTCCTCGACCATGTTTAATATGCTTTTGGGGTCGCTGAATCCGAATCCGAGGTCCCTTTAACCCTATCAGATCAGGATTTTGACATAATCTCAAAAGCCCATGGCGCAAATACCACATTCAATCATTGGCAGCATGCATTTATAAAACAAGTGAATTGTTATGAAAAATGTTTTTTATGGGTTTTTGGGGTTGCTGATTACGAATTTGGGGTCAATTTTTTAAAATTCAAAATAACGGATTCAATATGGAGGACGAAAAAAATAATAAATCATTAGATTATTCTGACACTTGTTATTTGCAGGTTTGTTACTGTCGCTGGTCTTGAATTTGATGCCAGTTTTCAAAAGTTCGAAATGGATCCAATATAGGGGACAATTTGTTTAAATTCCCTGGATTTACGTTAAACTCCTTATTTGGGACGATGGTCCTCAAAATAATAAATTGCGCAGGGATAATGTTTTTCTCAATGTCATAAACGATCGGGAGAAAGCAGCCTAGTTAAGTTTTCAGATAGTTGCTCACAATTTCCTAGAAAATCGAAAAAGTCCAGAATATAAAAAAATAGTCGCCAAAATAATCCCGAACTCCGAAAAGTTAGGTTTCATGAACTTGAATCTGCATTTACCACCCTCTCATCTCGATAAATTTCCCGAAAACTTGGGATATTATAGTGAGGAACAGTTTTCACCAAGATATTAAAGATATGGAAACTCGCTACCAGGGACGATGGGGTGTTAATATGATTGCGGATTATTGCAGGATGCTGAAAAGGGAGGCACCTGAACAAGACTAGAAGCATAGAAGAAATCCATTACATTGATTTTTTTAAAAAACTCAGTACAGCTCGAAAAAAAATCGATTAAAATCAACAGCATTTGCCAATCAGCCCTTTTAAGGTCTATATGATGTACAAAACAATCCGATCGTGCAACCTCCCCGCAACACTAACATTAATTGAATAGAAGTAACTTCAAATTCGATACCAGCATTCTAAAAATCCCAAATAAGGAGTTTAACGTAAATTTAACGGGAATTTAAACAAATTGTCCGCCATATTGAATCCGTCAGTTTTAATTTTTAATAATTAATCTCAAATTCGTAATCAGCGGTTCTAAAAACCCATAATAGAACATTTTTCATAACCATTTAACTTTTTAAAAAATGTATACTGCAAAGGATTTAAAGTATTATTTGCACCATGGGGTTTTTGAGGTTATGTCAAAATCCTAATCTGATGAAGTTAAACGGACCTCGGATTCGGATGCAGCGATCCAAAAACATGTATAAGCATGGCGAGCCTTCCAGATCAGAATATACAGTATTCATTTATGTTGCAATAACATTAAACAATGACTTCATGCCTACAATTTTTGTGCAGATAATATATGCTTTAATTAAGGTCTAATACTAGTATTTATTGTTGTGTTTCAAAGAATGGGACAGCGCTTCATAATTGGGACGTATACCGTAGTCATTGTCAAATATTCTTGACCAACGAACGAGTAGCGAAAGCCGAAATCTACCTTGAATTTCTATTGACTAAATCTACGAAACTATTTCTGACGCATAACAAAGTACGATAATTTGGAATAAAAATTTCGAAATTCGAGGTTGTTATGTTTAAGCCATGAATACAAAACATTAAGAGTGTATTTACTCTTCTACTATGATAGTGAGTATTGAGAATATCTTTAGATCCATTGTTATTATAATAGTTGATGTTAAGAAATGCCAATTTATGGTTTGAATAATGTTTAATCACCATAAATGTTCTTGGAATAAATCACTTGTAATTTGAGTAGTCATTCAAAATTAGTAATCAGAAGTCCATTACTAGTCAGGACACAAATCTTTTTTTGTCGCGAAATATGACATCCCCTACTTCTTTGTGTTCTTTCGGTTATATTAATAGTAAAGCGATGTTCTTGTTGTATCCAATATTCTTTTTTAATGATTGAAAATCATTCTCTTACAACAACTAAATGATAAGTGCGAAATAGGAGTTATTCATGATGATAAATTCTCTTTATTTCCCTATGATTTGTTTTCGTGATCAATCTCAATGTCATTGTTACAAATCTTACGCTGTTTTCATCACGTTTAAATGGTCATTATCACTTATTATTACCATCTAACACCAATTATCATAAAAATCTTCGATATTAGTATTCCTGACCAGCTTGCGTTACATTCGCAACTGAATTTATCGATGAAACTAAATGTTTGTTTATGATTGGACAGTTCATACAAATGTACAGTTTTACTCTAGATTAACAATTTAGTTGATGAAATATTCTTCAATGTCGACTGATGTCATGCTATTTAGAAATCTGTAATGCTAAAAGTCGACAACTAAACAGTTACTAATAATACAACAATCATTCCATGTCATGCCAAAAAATAAAATTTTTTCATTCCTCCAATACAAGAGTGGAGGAATTTTTCAACCTCCTAATCAATCCGATCAGAAATTTTTTTAAGGCCTTGATCATGCCCGTAGCGCTGTGGTCAGGTCCTGATCTGGGCCTGCATAAATTTATACTCTGGAATTGTTCTTCAGAGTCCCCTAATATACATAAAATAATAATTGGATGGAATCATTAATACTCCTTTAAAAACTACCAACAATGTGGATTAGTTCAACTGTCATGTTTGTAAACTACTATTCGATGACTAAACATGGCAGGTTACTTGAACAACGTAATTAATCGGTTCATATGCAAGATTATCGACAAAACCAACATGGACATTCTGGAAATTGCAAAAACACAAAAATCTTAATTCTCAATTTTATACTGTCGTATTGCTTTACCTGGAGAATTGTTGTCAAGTTTTGAGATTGAGCAAAGGGTTAAAATATGTTTCAAACCATAGTACGAAATCAATTGGTTGCATTTCATATTCACCAATAATCAAAATATAAGCAAATTTGGGTAACCATTGGTGCAATCACACCAATTGTCCTTGGAACCTTACTACATCATGAAATGTAGAAACTACGGATCTGTCCGAATCAAGAATGTCTTTGAGAGGAACTGGTTATTCCTCATTATTGATAAATTTATGGGAACTATAGCCAATGGAAAAGAAGAACAAAAATGCGATTTAATGTACGCCAAGATCGTAAATAAATAGTTTCGCATGTGGTGAGTATTTCTGTCAAAACTAAATTTACATTTGGAGAGGCGAATTTAAAAGCCTGGTGAAGTACATAAACTTCATTACTCGTCATCATCATATTGTTAAGAAACCAAACTGTTACTCCAAAATTTCATAGTAATATTTCTGATTATTCTAACCACATTTCTTGTTACTAATTATGAAGATTTTTAAAAATGACGGCAAAATCATTCAATTGGCCCCATAGCAACAGCATTTGTACTGCTGAAGTTGACATACTTCTTCTCATTAATGATCATCAATCTTTGATAAAAATTATTTAAATTTACAGAAGTGAAATCATGATTTGTTTTTCGATTTTTAAATATTGCTCTTTTTTTCACAATTCATTAAACATCAAAACATAATCGCCTCTTTACTAATCGCCTACCTATGACAGCAGAAATTCTTCAAGCACAAGATAAAATAGCTCTCTTCATTTTCGATAAATGCCCAAAGTTTTTTCTGGAAATTTAACACGCGTACAGGCACGGAGCCAAATTGTTCACCACTGGCAGAATGAACATATCCAGTTATTTATCCCCGAACTCATATTTCTCTATCACGTTGAGCTGGAGAGTCGAATCTGGCACCGAGGGTAATAAAAAGAAATCACTTGATATTTCATTCACGGCGAAACATCTGGTAACCGTCTCGAGCCTTTTCCAGCGAGTAAAATAAGAATTCGGCTTTTCTATCCTTGTTAGACCCCGTAGGTGTAAAAATAGGTCTGGTAGTTCCCTTGAATCTGGCAACACTGGAATACCGACACCCTAACCCAGTTCCGTGGCGCTAGTATACTTTTCATTCTCTTTGGAACACAGGGCAGCGCCCGACGGAGGCGTCTCGGAGGGTATATATTTGCAAACAATGACATCGATCCCCGGTCGTCGAGCCAGGGGTAGGATAGCGGCGCCATTGGGTCTACCCTCTGGAGGCGATACCCTGCATACCTGTCTTATCCGCAACCCATGTACCACGTGGATGCGACAGAATTAAAAAAAAACGCAACATCAATCTCTTATACATGCATGGAGAAAAATGACTAAATATTTTTGTTTGGATGAATCGGAATTATTCCATAGTTCTAATTGAACCAAAAAAATTAAAGGGTCAGCCTATAAAAAAGCAATTCTAACATATATATTTATCACTGTCATGTCGTCATTTTAATCCTAGTTCTTTTTGCAACATTGACAAGTTAATCAAAAGCCCGCAGGGAACATGTGTTAATACTCCGGGAGTAGAACTCAATTTTGCGCCCTGCAGTCAAATTTTGGGGCTTACATTGTCAAGCACCATGCTCGTCGTATTCAAAAATATCGAACTCAACATGAGCGAATTATAAATCCCTCGTTTCGAGCGTGTGAATATACTATTGCACTAACAAGAAACAAAATAGTAGTTTTCGATATAAGTGTGTAAAGATCGACTTTACGCAACGCATTTTAATTAGATAAGATCGCAGGATAAAATTGAATGTTTACACTCAAGGAAAAAATTAAATAGTTAGAACTACTATGAAGATAGTAAAATAAGACATAGCCATTGTTTTTAGTTTATTTTACCAACTAAATAGTGATTTCAACAAATTAGGTAGTCAAGTCTAGTATTCCAAAAAATAAAACCAGCTAAAAATGCAATTGTGCCAGATTTGGATTACTATTTAAATAGTAAAAACAACTATTTATTTTTCCGTATCCGAGTATCGAATACTGTTTTTTTCTGATATGCGTAAAATTCGTTCGCCTTTTTCAGGTCCGTCTTCGCCGGTCCCTCGGGTCCGACGATCAGCACCCATGCGTATAGTCAAATTTTACGCTTGAAAATTTATTAAAATAAGAGAAAATTTTACGATGAAAAAAATGTAGAATTCAGGAAATTAATTTTAAGGAACAAAAACTCGTTACGGAATTGTTGGTCACAGAATTTTCAAAAAACAATTTTCTATCTTCGTGTGACAAATAGTTTCGTTTTTTTCCCCCTTCAACTTATTAATTCCTGAGTGGACTTTTTTTTTTAATATCGTCTTCAGCGGTTGTATATTATGTAGAAAAACACTCTAACATTTTTTCATGATGCCACATCTGATGTAAAATTAACTGCACTTTCATTAGATTTATTTTATTAGATGGATTCTTCAAATGTATTTTAGTTTTATCTTGTTCTTTCACATGGAAATTGTTCCAGAATTCCTATTGGAAGTAAATAAATTCCTCGAGACTTTACATGTTCATTTTAAGACATTTTGAAAATAAACTTGTCATAGATGATCTAAAATGGTGTCTCAAACCCGAAAAAATCGACAAAAAATTCAGACATTTTCATTTGATAATGATACCTTCAGGAAAAATGCTGTTGAATAAATAATTCTTAAAAATGTGTCAAATATGCTGAAATGTTTATGGAATATTCTGCACAAATGCGTTGAAAATTCTGCAAAAATGTCAGCGTGTTATTTAACAAATCCTAAGAACTTTTTGACAAGTAACTTTTCTCTCACAGTCACATACTTTAAAATAAAAAATCTTATTTTTATAATATAATTTATAATAAATCCTTACTTTTTCGCCGATTTTTATGTATTGAACCGCCATTTTGGATGTTATCTAATATATTTTTAAATGTCGGACCTTCATACGTAAAAATTAGTCTTCAAGTCTCGAGTATCCCATTTTCTTTACTTCAAACAGATATTCCGAAACAATTTCAATGTAAAAGGCATAAGAAAAAAAAACAAATAAAAAAATCCATCCTTTTTGGTGGAAACAATTATATATTTTTTGATGATTTTTCAAAATACTCATTAAAAGATTTTGAGTATACGAAAATCCATTTTTCTAATTGTGTATTAAATATTCATAACAGCAATATATTGATGTGTATTTTTTAGAATTAAATAATGAATAGTTAAATTTAAGGACTTGGAAAGTTTTCAAAGGTAAGTTCTTGGCCTTGGCAACTTTTAAATATGCGATGCAAATTAATCCCTTCGTAAAAAGATGTTAAAATTATTTGAAGCGTCTTTTAACACTTAGAACATCTAAAAAATGTAAAAAATATTGCGAATTTTTTATTTGTTTGGGACTTGGCAGGTAATGCACTGCAAAGCCTCATATACATATATTCACAATTTTGAAAAATAAATAACTCTTCGTGATTTCGAACGCATTTTGAATTCTTTTGTATCGGATAATCTGACTACAAAAGTCGTCCCTGACGGCGCAGGCAGCTTATGGAATAAACTTTTCAGTCAGATTTTCCGATGCAAAAGAAAAGCGAATTCAAAATGTTCCCAAAATTACAAAGATTCATTTCATTCACCAAAATTGCGAATCGGAATAATTTTAATTGAATAAAAAAAAAGGTTTATGTCTCATTTGTTTAGAAAAAATTATTTTCCTAACCTTTTTTCCTTTCCTTAGCGTCCTAGCCCTGATAGTAAGTCCTAATCGTAGCTACATTTTTTAATTTTTAATTTGCCTGTAACTTTTTTATTTAAAGGTGCGCAATGATTAGTCCAATTTGCACAATTTTTCATCCTAATGTTGAAATTAGAGGACGAAATCGAGAATTTTTAATTACTACAAAAGTTACAGATCAAAGTCAAAAAGTGTGCGAACTATGATGTCTTTTCTCTTGTAAATATTTCACAACTTGTAACAAATATAACTTACAATGAAACTAAATTTGCTAGTAATAACAATGTGAAGTATAATTTCCAATGAAAAGTTTTTATATATATTTTTATGTCGGATGTGTACCACGATTTTCTATCCGGTGTAGCATACAAAATATATTACAAAATACTAATATAAGATAGTTTAAAATATAGTTAGTAATTTTACTTGTATTATATAATAGCACTGTACTCTTAATTACTTATAAGCCACTAAAATTGTTTTAATGCTATACAATGACCCAGAAGCAGGTGACAAAATACTTATTTCAAAACAAATAACGAATTTTTAGAAAACTGTAAAAGGATAGTTACTTATTTGTATAAATAATAGTAAGGTTATGTTACTTATATAATAAGTATCTTATCGCTTAATAATTGTTTGCACCCAACAGAAAAAAAAGACTTTTGCACTAGTCTTGTCATTGGAAGTAAAATCACTTGTTTGCTCCCTATGTAGTGAGTGAAATAGTGTGTTTTTTTTTTAATAAAATGAACCTAAGCAGTTCAATTAATTCACAGTGAAACAATTATTAAAGCTTCTATCCCAAAATTGAAAAAAATTAAAAAGTTTAATCATATTCATGTAGTTTGAAATATCGATGCAAATTTTCTGGAGGAGTATGTTAGCCTTTTAGCTAAACCATTACCCAAACCTGATGTCATTTGATTCCTGATAGCTTAAAGTAAACATACAAATTATATTTGACTTGTTAGTTGATTGTAATCTTGTATCAAACAGTTTGTCAGATTTATGGAACTTTAATCACTTGTAATCGAAAGCGGTGAGAGGACAAGAAAATATGTTTTGTCATGTCGATGTCTAGCCTTTTATTTAGGCGTTGGACGATGAATAAAAAGCAGTTAAGTTCCCAGGAATAGCTACGTTATGATTGATTATCCTTCAACGTCCAATATGAAAATACTTTCTAAAATCGGAGTAGCAAACGATTTGAGCTAAATACCCCAGTAGCTATTTTAGTAATCCATTAAATGTAGTTTAATTATGCATTATTTAGATTATTCCGAATTTTCCTTCGTTTTCTGAGAGTTGGTTAGTTTCTAAGTATTTAAATTTTATTTATATGGTTTATTTTTAATGGAATATAGTAATTCTATTAAAAATTACGCCATAAATGATGTTATCTGCCTTATACGAAAGTAGAGGTGGGCTATAAAAGAAATGTCAAAATTTATTTCTCATTGAGCAATAAAGCATTTATGAATTGATACTGAATTCTACATAACTCAGATAGCACTCAGATATAAAGTAGAGAATTCTCTTGAACAATAGACGGAAGTAACAAATATATATTATGACTTTTTCCGGATAAGAAACGCAATTTATTTGCTGGAGTACTTATTCAATTGTAAACTAATTGCACTAAATTTTTAACGTCCTAATATTTAGAATATTTAAATATTATTAAAATTTAATGTTTTAGAATATGTCTACATGGAATTTGAAAACATTTTTTATTTGTAATTTTACAAAAAATCATAAAGAAGACTTTTAAACTGCATTCATGATTTAAGTATTTAAGGTGCAAATATGACTTTTCTTAATGGGATAATTCTCGTACGATAATCAGATTACGAATCTTAAAGTAGATGAAATCTCTAACGAATTATACGTGAAACATATCATTATCTTAATGTCTAATGAACACGATTAGTATATTGATTCAAGAAGATAAGGAAATTTAAGTATATTTCTGTGTTCCTGTATTATAGATACAACGCTATCGAGTCAATTTGTAATAATAAGATTTTATCAAATAAAATAAATATAAATTTCAAAGAATTGTGAATTAAGCAATTTGCTGATTTATCTAGAATATCATATGTGTTTAGTTAAATTAGTTTTCGACATATTCTAATTTATTCTAACCTACAATTTTTCAAAAAGAGTCTATATTACCGTTCTTTCTGCCTTTTTTTTACTTTTGATTGAACTTTTTTTTTCTGTGTACGCGGCGTCTCTACGACTTGAACTACCCTTCGAATTAATCCGTACCAACAAACTTTTTACGGATTTAATCGAATCGACTAATTTTCTTCTATTTAAACGCAATGTAAAACAGAAAAGGTGTATTTTCCCTTTGCCGGAAACATTGTCTTGCTCGAGTCGATACGAGGCCTACAAAGAGTGCCGTCCCAAGAACATCGGTTCCGATACACGTGAGAGTAAATGGTCTTAGTAGTAAAACTAGTCTTGCAATTATTTATTTCTATTAGGTAGTACGTTCCATTCTCATTATCGAGTAAAAAGTTCCGATCGATACCTCTAGTAGATCTCGGATAATTTGCTTGGAATTCGCCGTAAAATTGTTTGCACTTTAACGTAGTCGTTGCCATGCGGTTATCTCGGTTAGGATAATCTCGGGAACGTTGGAAATAAATGCGGAAATAGCAGTGCCACAATTATCGTATGACGTAAGAGATAAGGTGTCAAAGAAGATTGACAACGGATCGAAACACTTGGATCGATATCCAACTATCCAACTATTTTCCTATGCCTAATTGAAAAGTCACATGATTTCAATCAATATTAGTTTGAATATTAGGAGTGTTGTATTTAACTGGTCGAAAATTGTATATGGTCAGTTATATGCAAAAATATCTGGAAAGAATTTTTTCTTTTGTCATATTAATTATATTTCAGAATTTAAAAAATTTCAATTATTCCTTGCTTATAAAAAGAAGCAATTTTTCACTTTAGAAGTAATTTATTAACATCGATATCGCTACGGTAATCCTTTACAGATTTTCTCGAAAAAAGCTTTTCATTTTCATTGTTATTACCACTTGTTTTTTATTTAGAATATAAATGTAAAAGTACTACTTATTGTATGCAGTTCTAGGATCTCGTTTCATAAATTAATAAATAAATAACTGAAAAAATAAATAAAAAATATTAAGAAACACACCAATGATGTAAGTGCTGTAGTTTTTCATATTTATGTGTTTTTTGTTTATTGCAGAATGGGATATCCATTCATCAAATTATTCCTAAATCTAAAAAATGAAAGTTACAGTGATCCCACAGTAGAAGGGCTCTTTTAAATACTGTCTGAATGCGATTTTCAATGTGTAAAAATTATTCAGGTACATCACATTCACAGAGAATGTATCTGTGAGTATATCTGAAGCTTATCAATAATAAAATTTAGAAGATAACATGAAAACGCGATGAATTGAAGTATACGATTACTCTCTAAATTGCTTAAAATCCTCTCTATGTGGAATGAACATTGAATCACTATAGTGAAAGAATTGTAACAAAAGTAAAGAAGAAACTGAATAAAATTAAAAAAAAAATACATAAATATAGTAAAAGAAAAAAAAAATTCGTTCTTTAACCTTTTCAGTTAAGCAATTTGCAAAATAGACAAAATAATATAAACGTTATTTTAAATATGGTTTCAGGAGTCGTTGAATACGAATCCGGGTTCAGATTTGCAAAATATTCAAAAATAAAAAAAGCGGGCTTCAATATGACGGACGAAAAATTAAAAAACACTCGGATTGGCTTGAAACTCGTTGCTTCTTGATTTCATGATCTTTGATTATCCGGTCTTAGTTTTGTAAAATTCGGACCCAATATGGCGGAGATTTCAAAGTAAGAAAAAATCAAGATTAAAAGGCTAATATGGTGAAAAATAAGTTTTTATTAAACTACAAAAGTTGTCATTAAATGCCGAACCTAACGTTTCGTCCCAGACTTTACTGGTCCTCTTCGGGGGCATTCTAGTATAAAAATATAATTTAAAAAAAATAATATGTACAAAAAATTTGTATATAATGCTAAAAGCTATACAATCACAAAAAGATTAAAATAACAAAACATTTTAAATAAATTTAGACAACTCTTAAACGGTCGACAAATATCGCGAAGTTTAAGATCCAAAACTAAATATTCAGACGTAATTTATAATAGACAAATTTAAATATATTCGTTAGTAAACAACTTTCTTTACAAATCGAAAGCGTCAAAACAGATATAATAATTTTATGTTAATTTCTATTTTCTCCTATCAAATTTGTCTCATACAATAACATTTTTATACTAGATAGCCTCTGAAGAAGACCAGTAAAGTGTTAGGTGAAATGTTTATTTTGTACCGTAATGCCTTATAATGTTAATTGTTACTGAAAAAAATTCTTAAAATAAAATTTGATTAAAAAAAAACGTTGCCACCGACGCGACGGTGGAAAAAACAAAAATGTTCTGTGCAGCAATAAAATATCTCCAGACTGAATGAAGATTCATCCTTTTTAGAATTTAATAAAAATTTGATCTATAATCAAGTAAACACTTACGTCCTGCTAATCAAACAAATATTTATTTACATCGTGTCAAAATTTATTCTCTGTATACAAAATACCGTCATCTCTATTGCCGTGCAGCTTCTTTTTAACTAAAACGAAATATCAAGTACTGTGACCTTATCGCAAGTTTAGGTTTTCATTTCTCTATCGAAGAAAGATTAAGTCGAAGACTCTGTTACAGGAACGGATATTTTGTTAAATTAAAATAACAGGAGCTGAGATAATTGTAAAACGAATTTTTCTTTTTAGGAATTTGTTATAATTTTAGTTGTAAACCTGAATTAGCTAGAAACTACTAACAGAAAATTAAAAATGAGTTATTATCAATTAGTCGTTTTTAAACTAGAAAATAGTAAAACACTACTAATTTATTAATAACATTCTATTAATCTATCAGTATACGTGGAATATTTTAATTGAGTAGATTTTAGAATTAGTAATAAATTAATACTTTCTCATTTTACTCATTGAATTAGTGACCCTGATGACTTTTCTTTTTTTAATTAATAGTTTTTACCCAGTTCAAATTTAGAGAGTAAATTTTCCCATCCGGGACTTTTATCTTTAGGAATATTTACTATCGTATTAATCTATATCGTAATAAATTAGTTAAAAAATTGCAGAATTTTCTTTTAGGCAAGTCAACATTACTGATATACTGTATTTGTACTTTTGTATTGTTACGAAATGCAATATTTAAAATCTTTCCACGAATTTTCGATTCTATCTCTCCTCTATGAAGTTTAATTACGAAAATGTATAGTTCGTTGATATGTTAAATCATTAAAATAATATAATTGTATGATTAAAAGATAGATTTTAAATAAGTCATTGAAAACCTGTATAATATAAAAACATAAGATGGAATCTCACTGAATTTTTAGACTACAATATTTTATCATAATTTTACTTTACAATTTTTAGCTAATGTCTTTTTAAATTTTCGTCTTAAGTAGCCTCACAGTTTGTGTCTTATCTCACGTTAGATATATCAGATTGGGTGGCAAAAAATATCTAATGAAAAGTAATTAAGTTTTCATTAATAGCTTTTATATCGCAGTCCAATCAATTCATAAGGTTCAAGATTACAGACTACAAAAGTGAAAAATATATATGCATTCTGAATAAAAATAAAAATTGAAAATTCAATCTACTGCGATACAAAAGTAAAAAACGTTTAGTTATGTCCAGTATCTCATTGTTTAAATTCAGGTTTAAGTTTAAAAACAAAAGTATGTTTTACAAAATAAAATCTAGGAATAGAAATTAGAACTAAACTAAGAATTAAACTATTAAATTGGACCAAGTTATGAAAATAAAAATTGTCCTTTGTTTTTGAATATGCAATATTCTGTTATTTTATGCAATTAAATCGTACAGTTAGTTTAAATTATAATATACGAAATTTGTCGGTTCCATCAGGAATATTTACGTTTCATTTTACCACTTTTTGCTTTTAAATGGCGATCGATTTCATCAATATATAGAAAAAAAAATTGAACAGCAGCGCTACCAGGGATACTGGTATGAATGAATATGGGAGACTATATTTAGTTTCTCGTCAAAAAAACCGCTAGTGAGAAGAACAGATAGTTCTGAAGCTGGGTACCTTCAGTATCCACTATAGTGTAATAGAATTATTATTATTATGCATTTTTTATGGGTTTAGTGGGTGGTTTTTCCCTGTAAACCTTCGACTAAGCACATATAAAAAAAAATTCGTATCTTATACTTCTGTGAGTTCTAAAAGAAAAAATTTCATCCCAATCGGAGTGTAACACTTGGGTAGGTTTACTAAATATATAATGTAAAGTAATTTGTCATTTTTTCTAATATAATTTTTGCCAGCAACATTTACACTACAAAATAAAATAGACGAGCAGTTTGGAAGGTACTGTTCAGGCCTTCATTAACCGGAAAGAACTGTATATTGCTGGATAACATACTGATGGTAGCAGATAACACCTGATGGTATCCAGTACCATCAGTATGCTCTCAGGTAATATCCGTATGTTATCAGATACAATATTTTTCTCTCTGTATAAATCTTTAATTTCATATTTTATGCGAATAATACCTTACAGGTAATTATTTATCCTTATAGAAATTGTTCAATTTGATTTTCGAGTTCATTGGACCAAAGGTCACAAGAAAAAGCATTGTTAATTGCAAATTTTGGTCAGAAGCTAATGTAATGAAAGATAGTCATCTTGCACATGTTACTTATTAATGAAGTACTTCATTATTTCAAGATTTTGCAATGTTTTGAGACCTTATGATCATCCAATGACACGGAACATGATGGCAAGATGACCGTGATTGGATCACTCGAGCAAAACGAGCTACCGCAGTCGAATATTGCAAAGTGTTTCGTTTTATAGTTTACGATCACGATCAGCAAAGCGCTATATTCAATTTACGGGCAAACAATTGTTCATTGAAACGAAGAATGCCGACATTCCACAAAAGTAATAAACGTCTGGGTTCACCGAACCATTTGTAGTAAAGGCCAGTTTTAACGGCGCGAATGATGATTGTATAACCGAGACTGTTACACTTTTAAAATCATGTTGTCATTGAATAAGTCAATGATTTTGTAATTGGTGAATATTTCAATCTTGGGGCATATTTTCATCCAGAAAATATTCATGTATGTAATTTTATTATAGTCCTGGTGACCGGAGAACATGGGGTTCCTATTTTAACTGATAGAAAATAATTGTTTAATAGAATAATTACTGTTTATTTTCTATGCGGATATTTTAAAGTTAAATTAGGAGATGATATTTGGACATAATGCATGAATTAATTCAAGTTTAAGTAAAAATCATCGCCCATAAAGCGAAGACAATGTCATTCGGAAAACAATTGCTGACGAGGATGATGTAAAGGAACCGGAAGAAGAAGATGAAGAACCCCAATTGTACATCAACAAAAGACTTTTCATTTTGGAATCTACTTAATATTTTACCCAATTTTCGAAAATAGCTCTTAGTAGATAACAAGTTTATCGTAATTTTAATTAACTTGATATTATTTCACAGAAAGGTAATAGAAATTAAATTATCAATCAAAATAATCTACTTTTTTATCGTATTCTTTTTCTGTCTTGCCTAATAAATCATACATACTTTTTTCATACTGGTTTTTCATTTTTTTATTATTTTATTTTGTTTCAGTTCGTGGAATGCCAATTTATGATAGTACGTAAAGAAGAACAAAAATAAAATATTTTTAGATCATATTGTGATAATCCAATACTTTATTTTTAATTGTGTATTGACGAACACACTATACTTTTTTAGTGTTGTCCTCTTATTGCATTTAACGCCAATCAGGTATAAAATCCGATTCTATAGAAACAGTTTATATTTTATCGAAGAAGGAAAATTTAAATAACAAAAGATTCCAGAGGTACACAGGTATACCTTGTATAGAAAAGATAGCCAATATCTAACTTTGTCAGTTTCAAACTAGTAATTATACTATTTATTTCTGATGTCGATTTTTTTAATGTACATATTCAGAGTTTGAAAAGTAAATCCAAAGAGCAGACCCTCTAAATTTTCTGGAGAGAGATATTGGATCAGACATGTTGAATTCTCCAACTCTATCATCATATTTGTAATATTATTTCTTCGACATTTTCAACAGAAAGTAGTTAAAATATTAAGTATTCCGCCATATTATATCCATAATTTTTAATTTTCTGATTCTGGCATCACTTTAATGGGTTAATATGATTATCACTATTAACCCTCCTGAGTACGAGTCTTTCTTTTCCCATATGGAAATAATGTAGTTTGGATGAGTATACTCGTCCTTGTGCACAGGAGGGTTAAAAACCTAAACGTCAACATCATTGTTTAAAACCGTAAATATGAATATCAGCTTTGAAGAAATAACTTACATAATGTTTGAGATCTAAATTATCAGAAGCAGTAGTTAGCGTACCACTTTAAGTAGATACTAAAGTGTGCCAAATCAAAAAGTCATTTTTTAAAACCAGTGGCGCTTTAAATTCTAAAATTCAAAGTTTTACCAAAACCCTTTCTAACTTAATGCCATTTTATAGGGGTTTTTGTGTAGAATAAGACCAGCTTTCGATATTTTAGCTAACGCAAAACTTTAAAATCTATTTAAAATTTATTTTCATATAGGCATTTTGGAAAATCTCGTTTTTAATAGTTTAGTGTATTCTAACTCTTTCTTTATATATTTATAAGCTCGCATCATTAATGAGATTTTAGAAGAACTGTATTATTTAGTTAGGATGGATTATGACATATTTATTCGATGACTTAAAAAAGTTATAGCAGTTTAATTAAAAAAAAAAATATTGAAACTATCACTACTATCAAAATTGAACGAATTTTAATTTTTTAGGGTTTAAATGATATAAAACAAACTTTAAATTATGGTGTTAATTAAACATTAATATTTGATGTAATTATTATATAAAATATTTAATGCAAAATGTCTTGAACCAATCACCCTCACGAAAATTAAAACTTCCACACTGTAAATTCCTTGGAGTGAAAGGAGGAGGGCCTCTAAGATGCAACGTAAAATGTCTTTTAAAATATAAAACTTTTTGACAGATCAATATCTAGCCAAACAATTTCATGGAGACAGTCAAAATTCGATTATGAAGAAAAATCTTCGAGAAGTATATAATTTTTTTACTTCTGCAGTTATAGTTACGAAATTCAATTTAAATCGAATTTCATTTAGTTATTTTCCGTAATAACACAATTATATTACTCGAATTATCCATAAGTTTAGTATAAATACAAGCAAAATTCCATGTCCCTTGCCAAAATAACCAAAGGGCACTTCTATACGAGTCGAAACGAATGGCTTTTATTTTTATTTTTATTTTTAAATGCCCTCCAATTATCCCTTGATAATTGAAGTATTTACTTAAATTATACTGAAAGAAAAATGATATCGATAAAAATTACTTATTTAAATTAAATAAATAAATTTTATATGAAACTCATGTCGACATCATACGTTATATAAATTTTGGTATTTCATTTTCTTGGTTGTATTGGAGTTTTTCACGTAGTCGGTTGTTCATTTTAGAAAATGTACTTTATGTGCTGTTTCGGCCTCTTGTGAACAATCTTAAATAATCAGATTTCGAAGAAAAGATACCATCAACAAATGAAAAATCTCTGATATAAAATTTGATCTTCTTTGGAGTTAAAGGTCAACATTCAAATGTTATACAACTCTTTAAAGCCATTTTTAATATAGTTTTCGGCATATTCCTTTCTGCATAGTAGGAACCTGATTTTATAAGTAACAAATGAAACGACAGAAATAACAAAATTTTCGCAATGCTTTTTGCTTCGATGTCATTAACTCGTCTAATAACTCAGAGTTATTCCCTAACAGCACAATCCGTCTCGGGATGTCAGAGGCTCCTGAGGAAGTTCTGGGAAGGGCTTGTGTTGTTTGGGTTTTTAAATTAGAAAAACATTTTTATTCAAATGTCATAATCGTGGACTATGGAAAATTAAGTTCTTTTTATCAATTTTTATTTTTGAAAATTAATACAAAATATTAGATTGCAATTTCATCTTTATTCATCGTAAAGCGACTTATATCTCTTAACGCTATAATTTATTCAGGGTTTACAAGCTTCAAAATAGCCGATTAAGTTTTATAATAAAAAGGATATTCCGAATTTTGATGATCACTGATTGTTAATAATTTCACTACAATCATTTTTTCTAAATTAAATACAACATACCCAATGATTGAAATCGTTTCTTGTTTTAAAAAATAACTGTCACAGTAAGCGAGTGTCACACTTGTGAGCTTAAACTAATTTTTATCTAATGTTAATTTTGATTTATCAGAAAACGATACCTATCATCTGTTGCTTATAAGAATAGATTCCAAATTCAACCGGTTTTTTTAAATTTCAAACCTTTTCATACTTTCCTTATGGTAGAAGTAAAAAATTGCAATCAATTTTATTATACAATTTTAAAAAATGAAATAAATTTGTTGGTCGTTGATAAACACCTTTCTACCTACTCAGCACTTGATTTTTTAAAAGTGACTTACGTTTAAATCACCTGACGAAATTACACGTTCACATTTGATTCTGGCCACAAAAAGAAACAAAATAGCAGGACAATATGCACTGTCCGTTAGTGTCGGAATAATTATAGCCTGTCAGAATGCATTTTTTAACGATAGATTAAGAGCACTTGAAACGTTTTGAGGAGCGATTCGAAGCGAGCTCTTTATCGAAGTGAATGAGAATACGAGAGATAATTATGTAAAATATTTTCGCGATAAGGCACACGACTGCGAATTATATCCAAGAACATAAATGAATCTCGCTGTTGAACATGTCCAAGGGCAAGTATGGGAACGCCCTACTTTTTGTAAATTGCTGAACAGGGAGGGGAGATTCCTATCTATAGAGTGAAAGGGGGAAGAGAGGAAGAATGACGAGACATTAGGGAGTTGAACCGCCGGAATCAGATGGAAGAAAGGAACGTACTACTGAGCTAAATTGAGGCACGTTGTCCAGCTTGAGTAAAAAAAAACGCCTGGAGAACTATGTTCGGTGAAAACAAACAAAAACGTTACTTTCCACGTTTTTTATAGCCATGACATAAGCAGTTCTTTATGGATGCACGTCACGATCTTATATTTTTTCGGAAAGATTCCAGTGATCAGAAATAGATCATAAACGGGAGATGACATCTAGTGGTACCCTAAATGTAATTTTGAATCATTAAAGGTAGATTCAAATTATCTAGAGGAATGTGTCAAACTTAATTGATGACTTTGGATCTTAGAAGAATCTTTGGACCCAAGAGAGTAGGGGATAATTTTGAAAGATCTTTATAGATCTGCGCATCTTAATCGTTTGGAGTTATGTGAAACCGATAAAGGAATCGCACTCGCATTCTTCAGCCTGATACGGTGAGTCACCGCCAGCAATCACCTCGGCAAAAAATATGAAAGTGTTTTTCCCACCTTGGTAAAGCGCAGCATCATTGAACGCACCAAGAGAGTATGCACTATGTCAAGATGGCTACCATGGCGACCATCCTGAACTCACAAAATCTCAAAATCATTAAATGAGAATCTCCTCCAATTCAAAATTAGATGATCAAAAAAGTAATCCTGGATGAGAAACAAAGCTGGAAAAAACGAAAGTTGATCGACCTCGGTGTTCCCGACAAATACTTTCAGGTAGGCGAGACATAGGTTGACTGCATTTTGAATTGCAGACATTGTTTATCCTTGGTATCTCCTCTCGTGCATCACCATGACACGGAAGGCAAACGAGTTGCGGCAATCAGTACGCTGGTTGATTCTAATCTCCGGAATTCCATTCGAGCCTTTTCAAAAGGCCTCCTCTTTTGGAGCTTTTTTGCACTGTTTTCACCGCGCTCGTAGTTTTTTCCCTTTTTGTTCCGCGGTTAAAAATGTTCAATGCACTGGCGGTGTCTTTGCAGAGAACGACATTGTTTCGCTTCGTATTCGGCTGGAAGAAACGCGTGGCAGGAGTTGCACCTGTTCTACGAGTGTGGTAATTTCGACCATGAACTTCACAGAACTGGTTTTCATGCCTAAGTCAAGTTTACAAAAAAAAAAAATCATTTAAAAAATTTTTGCTAAAGTGAAATTTTAATGAATTCATGAAAAGGGATGAGGATGTACTGGACAGGTGATTTTATGGACCGCAAATACACTTGTTTGATTCATTGCATTGAACTTTTCGGTGGAAGACTTTAAGTTATCTGGAGACCTCAACTTTAAGGGAGAATTTAGTCTAAGACGAAGTCACTTTAAATTTGCGGGAAAAGCGACAGATAAAGTATAGTGCTGTCAGTATACACTTGGGAGAGGGAGGGAAAATCCTTCCTAGTTTATCCGTTACCTGCAGAGTCTCCCTGGGAAAGTTGCTCGAACCGCAAAATCGATTCACTGGCACAATTCGGGCAGTGTGTTGGCGTATCGCTTTATTACTCGGTCACTGGTCACTGCTCTCGCGCGTTTTCGGACGGAGACGCCACTTTACGGAATGGCAGAAGGGAGGATGCGCCAGGATGATTCCAAGGACACACCGGAGGACGTTTCCACTAGGGGTCCAGGAAAGAGGATGTCGACACAATAGGATGAAATTTTTTTTTTTAGAAAAAAAACTTCACTAGACGTCGAGAACTCCGGAGCGACGAGCACGATTGCACCACTGTCAAACTTTAGACGTCGTTTGGCACGGAGGACTAACAACGTGAGGCTCGTGGATGGTCGGCGCCTCCACTCGTTCACACCACGCCTGCGTTCGGCTCCGCCGGTCGAGAAAAGTCGGAGTTTGCCGATTGCATCCTATATGGACTGGCTGTCGCCATCCCGCGACGACATGAGCAACCAACCAAGACCGAAGCGTGGGTGTCTGTTGCCTCTGGCCTTTTGGGAGTGTTCGATTTTTGCGGCTGATCGATTTTATTAATCGAGGTTGTCTCCCTTTGACCTACAGCTATTTTATACGTGGAGGTCTAATAAGGATGGAAAAGAAAGGTTGAACCAGGTTTTCAGACCTGATAACATTGAAAATACTGTAAATATTTATTATCCCATAATAAATTCAGAGAAAAAAACATAGTTTTAGTAAAAAAGAGCCTTAGACATAATAATTTCCCTGAGGATATTATCAGAGGTTGCCTTAAAAAATGGATTCACAGAATTTATAATTAGTTATCATTTGAGAAGACTGAATCTGATTATATAAAATTAACATCCATATACGTCAAAGCAGTTTCTGATTTTAACGAAGTATGAACGATAAAAAACAAGAATAGTCTTCAAACCTTAGAACACCAATATTGTGGGAACAAAATTGTGTAAATTAATTTTCAGACGAATAAATAAATTTAGTTAAGGGTTAACCCCTGCAGAGGGACCCGAGAGGTTCGAAGCGTTGGGTGTTTTTCACGAGAATTTTTATTTGTATAATCCCCCCCCCCTTTTTTTTCAATACAATTACCAATTTAATTTTTTTTACCGCTTAATTACATATTTTATTTTATATTTTTCCTTTTTCAATATAATTACATAATTTTTCAGTTACATCTTTTATTTTTTCTAATTGGTCGGTTCAAAGTCCTTACCTAAATTTATTTATTCGTCTGAAAATTGTTTAAAGATAAATTAGATGAAATGAAGCAAAGCTGTACGGTGTAGTACAATGTAAAAATGTGAAAGATAGAATAATATAAATAAAATAATATAAAAATAATACATAATTGACAGGATGAAGTCTATATAGAATTAATACTGGACATAATTTTGATTTTGACAAGACAAAAATTTTAGCGATTGAAAACAATACTAATAAAAGACTTTTGGGAAATTTTGTTATTAAACCAAATAAGAATAAATATAAGATATGAAACGTCGAAGATACCTGAATTATATTTTGCTTAGTCTATCTCTTGTTCTCTCGTAATTTACCGAAATATTTACAGACACACATTGTAAAAGACTAACATCTTTCATAACTTTAGTTAATAGCTACCGTGTGAGCAAGTTTCCAACGGTTTGATCTTATTTAAATTAAAATTTCTTATTTTTATGAGTGGTAGTTAGTGTTTTAGTGATTGTAACTTAGTTTTTATAAACTAAAATTTCTTTTTAATCTTTTAGGACAATTATTGTACTAATTTTATTGTGAAGATATGATTTATTCTTTTTTTAAGTTTTAATTAGAGAATTAGAATACAGTTTTGGCTTTTTTTAAAAGGCATGAAATCACTTAGAAAAATGTTTGTATCTTTTTGGTTTTAAGAGTTCAAGTAATGTATTAATTTTATTAAGATGTTAAGTAATTTATCAATGTTATTATTATTTTTCTTATTTCTTTGTGTATATAATTTTATAATATCAATAAATAGTTTTATGAAATCAAGGAATTTCTTTATAAGCATTTCTTGTAAAATAATATGTAGAAAAATTGCATTATTATAAATGATAATATGAATATAAACCAGGTATTTTACTAACTTATTTAGGTCCTACTGTAAACATAGAACCGGTAATGTTGTTGCATTTTTTTCACATGAAAACCTATTTCTGAATTCTTTTTCATTTTGAGAGAATGATTCGTACAATTTATTAATTTTTTAAAGATGTTAAGTAATTTATCAATGTTATTATTTATTTTTTTTATGTAGATAATTTTCTAACAGTATTTTTGTACTGTTTATTACGATTTAATTTTTGTTTAAGCTTGTTTTTTGTAAATACTTCTTTTTTATACATTTTTTGATGTTACAGAATGAATTTCGGACGAGGGCCTTAAATAAAGTTGCCCAACGCGACGATTGAAGTTTTTTTGTTTACTTCATAACTGTAGTTAATAGCTACCGTGTGAGCAAGTTTCCAACGGTTTGATCTTATTTTTTGTTGTGGAAATACTAGTGTATTCTTGTTTTTAAAATTAAAAGTTCTCACTTACTTTTGAAACAAAGATTTTTAAACATATTTTTATAAACTGTAAGGTAAAAGAAAATATTACAGAGTTTCTGAGACTCGCACTTGAATAAAAAGTACTTGAATAATCTCAACACTTAACAAACTCGACATTTGACCAGCTCAAAATTTTCGAACTCAACATTTGACTAAACCAACAAATAATATAAATCATTTAAAAAATGAAATGGTCAAACATTACTTAACAACACGAATAAATATAAATTACAACAATTATTAAAATGTCATTTGCATTCAACACAATCATGATACATTAACACATTCGATTCAACATCACATCTATCACCACCTAACCTAACCTAACCTAACCTAACCTGAACTAACCTAACCGAAATACTAATTTAATGGAAATATCTCCGTGGACAAGCGCACAATATTCATGAAATTCTTTAATACAAATTGTTATTATTCATTTGTATTATTGACCGTTATTAACACGAATTTAAGCTTTGAATTTATGTTACCAATAATGTTATTACACTTGATTTTCAAAATACAATATTATTCAATAAATTGAAAATAATGTTGAGTTTGTTAAATGTTGAAATTGCAAATGATGAATTTCCTAAATGTTGAGTTTGCAAATGTTGAGTTTGAATTTTGAGATTGCAAATGCCAACATTTTACAATGTTGATTAGACCTGTTACCAAATTATTTATTAGCCTTTCTGTGGCTATATATATATTCTAATAACTTTTTTTGTTTGCCATTTCCGTGCAAAAGGTTCAAAAAACTTGGAATTCATCCGTCGAAAAATGTACCAACATTTTTTCAGAATTTGTCGTAAATGTATGAAATATTTAAAAAAAAATTAAATAAGATATTTCTCAAAATATTGCTTAAAAACGGAAAAAATCCAGAATAATCTTCGATGAATTTTAAAAACATATCTTTCCTGGCATTTTTTACAAAAAAGCTCATAAATTTTAATTTTTCAAAGAGATTTTCATCGGAGACGCCCTCTTAAAATTTTTGCTTGAAATTCAAATATTTTCTGCACTTTTCTTCATAGCTTGAATAGAATTCCAATATTCTACTGAAAAAAATGATATAAATGAAATAAATACTTCAAAATTTTGCGACCATTTTTTACACATTTGATGCAATATTGAAATTTCTAATAGTTGAAACTCAATTTTGACCTGCGAATCTTGAAGAGAGACCTTGAAATAGTTCAATTTTTTTTTCAACATAGCCATGAGACAAAAAATCTAGGAATTTCATTATAAGTATTTTTTATAAAATAATATGTATAAATTCAACATAAGAAAACATCTGTTTTGTAGTGGAAATTAGTCGTGTATTCTTGTTTTTAAAATGAAAAGAAATTTGAAATTTAAAAAAAACAAACAATCAGAAACGTTTGCACAGGTTATACTAAAAATATAAATACTAAACAACCTATATTATTAGAAAGAGTTTCTACTGCGCATGACAAACTTTCATAGGAATAGCACTATCATGGACCATCTGAATAGTAGTGACAAAATATATTGTTTAATTACGTAATATTTACTAAAAGAAACAACAACATTGAAAAATGTATTAATGTTAAAAAAATTGAATTTTTTTCTATCCGGTTAATTTTATCTTGCTAATTTACTTGAATGCTGATTGTTTTCAACGAAAATGATAGAGAAACGATTTCATGTACGACGAAGTTTAATTATCCAGTTAAAACTGTACGATTACGTTATTTATGTGTTTACATACTTTTGTTTTTCATGGACAAGACCAGATTTAAAAACGACGCAATGCCAAGGTTGCCAAAGACGACAATCGCTGTAATTTTGGATTTAGTCCAGAACACGAAAAAAATATGCAGTATGCTAATTAATTCTCTCAGAACATTTTATTGAACTATTAAATTATGAAAAGCGTTTGAAAGAATATTGCGCAGACGTAAACAAAATGTTGGAGACATTGTTATTTTGGGTAAAATGAATTACTTGACTATACTTGATTATGTCTCTAGAATATAATAAAAACATCTGTCAAAAGAACTCTTTTTATTTCCTTTCTATTCATCAGATTTTATATTCATTGTTTACATCCGAATTCGGCTATGACACAATAAAAAGGATATTGTCATGAAGAAATAATCGGCGTGATGTCACTGAGTAATTCTCGTACGAGGCGGCCTTGACTTTAAACGATAATGGCTATTTTGATTCATTCGCTTCAGTTTTGAATGGAGTGGATCTTAAGAGCTATTTTTGGCAAGTTTACCGAATAATTCCATGAGATAAAAAAAAAGAACGGGCATTTTACCACAGAAGATTGCTATTTTGTTGCTTGTCATTTAATCGATCATAAACAAAATCTTATGTTCGCGAGTTGCATACAATCTGATACTTAAAAATAGATTACACATATACGAAGAAGCTAGCGCGAATTATATTAGATTATAGTCATTTATTTACTGCCTGGCAGGCAGCCAAATGCAAAAATAAAAATGAAACTTGTAATTATGACTTAATTGTAAGCAATTTATAATATAAGAGAGTTTTGTTTGTTAATATGCATATGAAGGTGCAATTTATTAACTTCGAATTGAATTGTACGTTTAACGTTTACTGAAAGCTATTGAAATCGTATAAAAATGTAGAAATTGTTTGTGAAAAAAAGAAGAAAATGAATTGTGAAATTGTGTTTTTGTGCATTTTAAACTTGCATCAGTGAGGTACGAAAATATCTGTAGTAAAAGAATGTCAATAAACAAATACTTTGAATATAAACAGTTCAATTAGATTTCAATTCCATGAAACATTCAGTAATTTTTATTAATTTTTCTTTTTATAAATGATGTAATACTTAAAACAATTTCTAAATTTGAATCGATTAAAAATTACTAATTCGTAAACGAAATGTGGATGCTCATTTACTAATAAAAAGTGAAAAACTATTATTTTATTAGTCAAATATTATTTTCTGCTATTAGAGTACTAGAAACAACACTTCTGTTACTGTAATTTCACTGTGGTATTAGTGGAATCTCAGTAATTGTTAGTGAAAAATTATCTAATCATGGCAGCCCATTTTTCAATTTATATTAGTACTTTTCTAATTCAGATTTTGAGAGTAAGATAGTAGCATTTAAGTAACAATCAACACATTGTTCTACTCATTTTAAAAAGTATACGAATTCTAATTGATTTCAAATTATCTTTTATAAAATTATATGATTATTTAATGACAGAAATAATAATATAAATGATTAAAGATATAAATTAAAAAATTTATTACATTAATCTAAATTATCCAACTAATTTTGAAAAATTCAAAACTTATGGCATTGTGTCATTAACATGCAGCGATGCAGAAATAATTATTTAATTTAATACTTATGTTTTAAAATGACTTAAATTTTTGTTTAATATATAATATATTGCGCAGTATTTGGGAGTTTTAAGTCCAAAATAAAATGTGAATTAATAAAGTATAAAAAATTAAACAGATAATTAAATCAGCTGTTTAGAAATCAAAAGTTATAAGATCTTAACTCTGATTACTTTGAAAAGAAATAGTACTTGATGTTATGCACTTCAATCAAAGACCATCTTAAACAATGAAGAGCATTTTTTTTAAATTTCATTGATAACACTTAAGTTTATTTTGCACGTTGTAGTGAGTAGATAATGTTTACTTAATTGATTTGTTGGCCTTGAATAGGTTATAAGGTAGAAAGAAGAAAACGAGAAATGTAGATGTTGACTTGTAACAAACATAAAATCAATATACATTGTTCTGCGATTTATCTAATGGTATCATTATTATGTTATCTGCCCCGTAAAATATGTTTACTCGGGGTTTCGAAAAATCCTAAACAAATGTATTCGAATCGAAAGTAACCTCCGAAGTACATGTGTTGAAAAGAGTAATAAAATATTTGTTATTTATTCTGGATATGACATTTTGCGTGCGGGTCGAAAAACTGACAAATCAAAAAGCCGATAGTCCAAAATACCGACAGTCAAAAAACGACAATTGAAAAGTCGATAGTCTTAAAACTGACGCTTTAAAAAATAACTTGTTGATGTGTCTATTTTTTTATGTGTCAGCTTTTTGACTATCGGCTTATAGACTGTCAGCTTTATGATTGTCGGTTTTTTGACCTGTGGGCTTTTTGATTTGTTGGTTTTTCTGCTAGCACCCGTTTGTAATATTCCACTATTTCTTTAGTCTCTTGATTTAACCTACATCCATGTTTTTTTTTATGTGATGTTTAAATTACGCTTATTTTATGGGGCCCCTCATTGGTTTAAAAGAGTTTCGTTTTTATAGGTAAGTAACAGTATTGTTCTATATACGTTTTCAAAATCCAATTTATCAGTACAAACCGATAATAACACACTTATAGGATCAAAAAGGTATGCAACGGAAACGAGCAATAGGGTTTTGGATATTCAAACTGTCTTACAGGTGTGTGTAACATATTTCAACCGACAATGAACGACTAACGATTAAAAAGTAAAAATTTTTGTCGGCTGAAATTGAAAACATTTGAGTTTCGATTAAATTATTAGAAGCTAATATATTCTTCTGCATTATTTGTTGTGCGGAAATGGAGTCGTCCTCACGTGAGTAATAAGATTCATAATATAGGAACCTTTTATAAAATTCTGCGAGAATGTACAATGTAAATAAATTAATCAAAAGTGGTATAGTACTGGATAACAAAAAGTTTTATTTCCACCTTAAAGAAATAAAGTTTACTACATATTTCTAAGAAAATCATTTCTCATGAGAATTATAGAATTTAACGTTGGTAGGTTATTTAAGATTTAACAAGTAAATAATTAATAATTAAAAAATTTAACTCCTTTTGGTCTACGATTTACATTAGATAGTAGTAAGCTTTAGTTTGAAATTTAATATAATATTTCGACACCTTTCGGCGTAAGGACTCCGAAACAACGATACATTTTCTAAATACAATCTCAAATTATTTAAGACCAAAAGAAAGGTTCGAACTTGAACATGCGAGGAGTTGAGTTCTGGAGGGAAATATACAAAACACCATGCATGTATCAATTTATTTAATTTTATACATTTTAAAAACTTTTTATATTATTTGATTTTAATAATTTAATGCTCTATTTTAATGCATAAATTTTTATTATTTTTTAATCGTCAATTTTTGTGTATCTACCATAAATTCCTATCCATGAGCTGTCAAGTCGACATTTTTTTGTTCTTTTTTTTTCGGTTTTTAATTTTTCAAAGGAATTTGTGATCTTGTGGGGTGCCCACTGCTGTCTTCTAATTTATAGAGAATCCGAGTGATTACACCTATAGAGAAGGTATGGATGCCCCCGATATTCAATTTTTCCTCCTTTCTTTTTGGTTTTAAATAATTTGAGATTGTAAGTATTTCAATAAAGCCTGTTTGGGGATCCAAGTGATTACGACGCAAGGTGAAATATTTTAGTAAATTTCAGACTAAAGCTTTTCTAATAACATTTAATTTTGTATAAATGATTCTTCATTAAATATTATTAATTTTCAATAAATCTCCAGTAATTTAAACTTTTGCGATATCCTATACTCTCCTCATAGAAACTTTTAAAATTTTTGTTTTTAAATTAAACTAAAAATTTGTGTTTTTCGTATACCGATCTATTGCTGGTTACGAATGTTCTGCTTGTAGTTGGTAAAATGCAGATTTCGTACCTAAAATTTGTGATTTACTATTTTTGAAAATATTATATTAAACTTTCATTTGCATCCATCCGGCAAACATCAAAATTTACATTTTTAGTTAGATAATTAAGTATAACGAAATTCGTTTTGGGAATTTGATATTCGCTTTATTTCATTATAAATTTTTATCGCTTGTCATTTCAGTTTCTAAAGACCTACTAGTACATCTGAAATGTTCAATATGATTTTTCTCTGAAAAAAATAAAGAATAACTTTTTCTAATCACAATATTCCTCAGATGTCTATTTGTAGAATTTTAGTTACAAAGTAGTTTATTGATGTATTTAAAATTGTCTGTGTTTTATGAAGTTTGTAAGAAACACCACTTATTTGCGCATTGATGAACTAATTAAGAACATCTAATGTGCATAATAATGTAAGCATATTTTGTATAAATATCGGGGAAGTCCAGACGTCGATAATTTTAATAACGGTACGTGCCGCCATCTGCAGGGTTTTGAAAGAATTATGAACGCTATGGATTTATATATAGTGCATTATCCTCAGTTACCTATCAATGAAATAGTCGCAACCCCTTTCATTAGGGTGTTCGGTCGGTAACGGAGTTTTATACGTAACTAATCAATACATACATTAAAATCAAATAATAAGACAAATTAGTCAAGTTTTTATATCAATGAAAGAGTTGATTATTTTATTTTGACTTCTTTTAATTTTAATTTCCATATGTGTTTCAGTATTTCCATACACTTTTTCGGCAACAGGTATAATCAACATTGGTAATTGTCAACATTTACAAATACAACATTTAATAAATTCAATATTATTTTTAGTTTAATGAATTATATTTTATTTTTAGAAACAAGTGTAATAATATCAATGTTGAGTTTGCAAATGTTGAAATTGTTAAATGTTAGGTTTCAAAATTCTGAGTTTGAACATTTTGAGTTTAAAAATATTGAGTTGGAAAATGTTGAGTTTGAACATTTTGAGTTTAAAAATTTTGAGTTTGAACATTTTGAGTTTAAAAATTTTGAGTTTGAACATTTTGAGTTAAAAAATGTTGAGTTTGATTTATGTTGATTAGACGTGTAGAATTTATAGCTGCACTCAATCAAAGTATGTTACAACATGTCTCTGTTTTTCTTGTTATTTTTGGGACTCTGTTTTGTTAGTTTGTACAACATTGTTTATTGTAACTTTCTTTTACGTTAAGTAAAAGTTGGTTCAAAAAGAATTAACCTTTAATTTGTAAGAAATAGTTTTTTTACACTACTTTTTTGCTTAGAACATATGTTATGTTGGGTTCGATTATATTTTTTATTTTTTGTTTATATTTGGGAAAAGGTCCAATTATAATAAATTTCAAGACTTAACTATTTTTATCAAGAAAGCCTCGATTTTACGACGTGTTTTGGCAATTGATTAAAAAAAGTTCAGTAAAAAAGCAAGCATCTTAGATCCTCTATTTGAAAATATATTGACGTGGTGCAAATTTCGATTGCAAACATTTACGTTTCTAACTATTCGTTATGAATTATATATATATTTTGTTAATATAGATAATGTATAGTAATATTTAGCATGTAACGAAAATCTTACTAATTATTATAAATTTTGCTAACTAATCACTTCAATTATCAGCAGAGGTTTTCATCAAGATCATTTTCAGTAAGTGGCGGAGTCACTTTTAATTACTTTCAAGTGTCGCACCTAAGTAAGTCTACCTTATAAGCATTGTTTATCTGGTTCGTCTTGAAGGCACGTATTAGACGAAGTCGAAACAGGAAGTTACTTATGATTGCCTGAGTAATCAGCCTGACGAGCATAATTGATCGGTCGACCGGGCATATCGAGACTTTCTGCGCGTTCCACGTTCCTGACTTTTTAACCGGTATTTGTTCAAACATTTTTTTTTTGTTTGGTTCAACCGATGAACGGGATCGGTGGAAAGCTACATTTTTTCTTGTTTCCACATTTGTAAAGACATGTTCATTATACTTGGTAAAGCTAAAATCCACGCGACACTTATGTATAAGAGGGGTCGAATTAATTACAGTGAATGGTCTCCGGCAAAGTGCCGTTAAAAATAGATTTTTTTTATGCCGTTCAGGTATGCGTTTTTCATGGTCAAATACGAGAGGAAAGTTCTCACTTGCAAAACATGCTTGTAACACCCTTTAAGACCATGAATCAGGGAATTTCTTTGATCTTCACATTCTTTTTTATACTCGGTTTTGGTTGCTTCAAGTAACGCGAGCTTAAGAGGTCAGTGTTACCAGTTTTTTTAATATACGTTAAACCATCTTAAATCTTGGAAATAGTGATAATGTTTCCAACACTATATGATAATTGAAAATAATCCATTGTGATTGAATTTCAGTTTTTTCCCAGTAATGAACATTGAAATAAGTTTCTACATTTTTTATTAAGTAGGGTTAAAGGAATTCAATTTTAAACCCTTCGTGAATTTTATAATTGATGAAAACGACATGTTTCAGCAGTTTGCCAAATTTATGACCATCTGTGAGAAACTAAATTAGCATCTAAATCCAGTAAAGTTTGTAAACAATCCTATATTCAACCGAGGTTTATATTTAAACTCGACAGCCCAATAAATTTACGTGGTTTTCTTTCTAACTCCAAGGTATACCGGTCATTAGGAACTTAAACGCGCTTTTATGATCGCCATAAAACATCGATTTCCGGCCTAATTCGTATTATTTTCTGTTACAGGCACGTTAGCATGGTGACGGCTGGTACAGGCGCGAATTGAATTACTTCGCATTGCAGAGTAAATAAATAAATAACATAAATAAAATACTGACCTGAGTTCTGTAATTTTAAAAATTGGTGTTAGAACATTTTGTTTGGTGACATTAGTTTGGTAAAGTAAGTATAAATCTGGGTCATGATTTCTTCGAAAGCTACAGCCTTATTCATGACTCTACTTCTACAAATCGAATATACTATGACCTTCCTCACATATTGTCTCCGGTTATTTGTGATTTATAAATTATCAAAATGAATAATTTAATTGCTGTACATGAAATGTTATTAGATTACAATGATTCAATCAATCATCAGTAGTCAACCACATGCGTTCGATAATTGTTTAAACCTGTGTGACGATTATTTTGGGTCATTATTTTTGAAACGTAAATTTTTTTTTGTTCAATTTAAAAAATCACGAATACGAAAAATTGTTATCACTCTGATAATCATATTGAAAATGCTACGTGTTCTTTTGAAAAATGTTGCCATTTCTTCGACTTAAAAATAATAAGAGATCATGTGTAAGATTCATAAATGGTGGCGTATATCTTAGTTCTTACTCTTCTTTTGAGTATACATAATGTCACCCACGATGCTATCCGAAATTTCGTTTATACCAGCTCTAAAATTTAAGCTGTCTCCAATTTTAAACTAAAAAGTCTGCAAAACTCCAATCATATCGACGTAATTTCAGAAGATGTAAAATGCCAATTGTATGAATATCAATCTTTGGCTGATCTTTGAGTCTATCATGGTATAATCCATGCAGAGTTTGATCTTTGTTAGAAAATAGTTGGAGTGTATGAATATATAGTAAATAAATATAGTCGTATGTATATACGCTACAGTATATAAGTGGATTAATTGATATCGAACTATTAAATTTATTTTGAAGAAATACAAGACTTTAAAATTCATAAATCAGGATATTTTTAAAGTCGCATCTTTTTCTTCTGCTGTTTCAATTTCGATAAATGTGCAGATTACGCTTCGGCAAGTAAATATATGCCCTGCATATAGCAGCTAAGAAAATTTAATCAGGGTGATCTATTCGCACATAAATTACTGTAAGCGCATTCACTCTATTTTCTGTATCCGCCGACAGTCAAATTAACCTATATTTATTGGTTTCAAATACAGGCTTTATTAACTTCGAGTTATATTTTTACATCGGAATACTTTTGTTTAAAAGAAATCATGGTAATAAATGTTGTTAATAAAAATATAATTAAATTTTGTAACATTTTCCAAAATAACACAGGACTACAAAACCAAAATTGATGTATGTTTTTTTTACCAGTGTTTTTCCTAACCTCAAAAATATGCTGAATTCGTGTGACAGGCAACAATTTATAAATATTCATGAATTGATCACTTCTTGTTAATATTACTAGAGAAAAAATTTATCGATATTTCAGTTTTGATCTATCGAGTCAAATAATTTTTGTTTACTCCCAATTTCCTGTGTCTCGAAATAATTTTACTTGATTCGAAAAGATCGATAAATTCTTTCTCTGATTATTCAAGGATTAACTTATTCTTCGTACCTATAAGTACCTAGGAGTACCCTAAAAACTTCCATGCATACCAAGTTTGTAAAAATTTAACAATTATTTAAAAATGCGACCAGCATAGTGCATCCTCAATTATGAATTTTGAAAAAGTATCTTCGAATACGTAATCAGCTCTTTTTAATCTTTGGGTATGAAGATCGAGATAGATTTTTCATTACAGAAGTTCATGGCACTTTGAAGACAAACAATTTATCACAAAACGCTTCAACACATATTCAGATTTATGTAGACAATACATAACATCAGAAATTAGTATATTAGAACATTTTGACTCAATTTATTGATAGCTACCCGAATAAAAGTTAATCATCCTGTTTAAGGTTCGTCTGTCACTTAACTCAAATAGAACATTTAGTTAAAAGTGTTTCTAGCTTCCGCTCTTAGGTTATATTCAGCGTACAATACTGTAAATCACTTCTTTTAGAATAACTGTAAATATACTGAAAAAAGGCAGGGAATTTAAATTTTGGTTAGCACATTAGAAACTCTGTTAGTTACGAGATATAATAAAATGAAAAAATTGCCAAACCTTTGTTGACAATATAACCAATACTTTATTATTTTAATCAATAATTCGATTTCAATATTTGAATTAGTAAAAGGTAAAGGAAATTCTAAATTGTCTAGTAAAACGATACTAATTGCAAATAGTAAAACTGATACCTTATAATTTTACTAAGGTACTCTTATGTGAAATATTCTCATGCTAATTGATTTAGTTAACAGTACACTAATTCTAATTTAGAGAGTAAATATGTTTACATCTGAAATTTGTTTACAACAAAAAATTTTGTATGACTAATTTTTACTATAACATCACTTTTGTAGTTGGCCCACTTGGTCGAATTGAAATCGATTGTTGTTGATACTATTTTACAATATAAATATAATCATAAATATAAATTATTTGCCATTTCTATCAGTTGATAATATACTATATGTTTTTCTATAAATTTAGTAACAAATTTTTAAAATATGACAAATAGCTTTTATGTTATTGCTAATGTTTGCTATTACGTATTAAACTGGTCTTTTTGATTGATGTCTTTTTCTTTTGGAAACAATAAGCGGGAAGTGTTTCTAAAAGTGAATTAATTATAGGGCAAAAAGATAATTTCACTTATGAATTACAGGGTAAAATCTAAGATGAGAAATTTATATTCAGTGAGAATGAAAAATTATGACGCAGAAAAAAGTGATCCAATTTTCTGTTTATGAAACGAGAAGAAAACGAATATCTAAAGTAAATTTTTTACCGATGATATTGAATCAGCGTCTTATTTCCTTTCTGAATTAATTGTTTTTTTAATACTTTTCCAATAAAAACGAATAACAAAATAGCACTTGCATAATAGATAAAGTATATTTTTAACTACAAGAGTGTATTTTGAAATCATATAAACTATAAATTTAATTAGATTAAATAACATTCATATTTTTTATTGAAGCAAAGGAAATCTTATTTAGTGAAAACGAAAAAATGTTCAATATGGACATTTGAAAATAAAAGCTCTCTGAGTCTCAATTAGTTCAAAACTGCTAATCCGAAAACAACAAGTACATCACCAATTCATTTAGTCATAACAAAGTCAATGTCTGCTTTTAGATTAGGAAAATTCTACTAATAAATTAGTAGTTTCGTACTATTCACTATCAAAAAAACTTACTAATTGATGGTAACTTTTCGGTATATATAAGTAATTTTTTTGTTCCGGCAGGTGTAGAGAGAACATACTTATATCGAATTTGGAATTTTGTAAAATTTGTAACTCATTATGCCGAAATAATCATGTGATAAAAAGTTTGTTTTTAAAACTCGCCTCTAAAAGAATTGTGTTTCAAATTTCAGGATTGGAAAAAGAAATCTAGAAGGCCCCCTTCTATTTTCGCTTCTTGATCACAAATATTGTGCTCGATCATATTCTGCTTACAATTTTAGTCCAAACAAAACATGTATAGGCTAGCAATTTTACGTGAAAGTTTCTATACAAATTTTTCGTATTTTCAATATTTAAGATGCAAATATGTCGGATACCATGGAATAAAATACCAGTGGGTTCAATAAATAGTAACTGAATAGGTTCAAAACTGTTTTTTAAACTAATCATGTAAGTACAATTAATAATGGGACCCACGTGAAATTTTTGTTGTTATAATTACCCCAGTGTAGATAAATGCCATGCCGATTCGTCTTTCGAAATATTTTTCGTGAGAGTACCATTTTTCAAAGTAAATAATAAAAGAAACTAATAGTCTTCACTTTTTGTTACGGGTTTTACAATTTATTTTGGAACATGCTCATTCAGAAAGCACAATAATACATCTCCTGAAATTTTAACATAAAGTGTTCTTTAAAATGTTCAGGGTTCTATATTGAGTTTATATAAGTCATCCATTCAAAGTATATATTTTTAAAGTTACATTCTCTTTTTATTTCATTTTTTATGAAGAAGAGATCGCCTTAATTATTAATTTTTATAATATTTATATAATACATGCATATTATAAAATGATTAACAATTTCGTATAGCAATCATCTCAAAGACAATGAAAATAACTAGACGGAAAAATAAAAGAATAGTTACATGTACATTTCCTCAGAAAATCATAATATAATGAAATATTAGAATAGACAGTCATCAAGAAATAAATTTCAACAATAATATACAAGAAATCAATGTGAAAAGACGGGATTAGTCAAGTTTCCAGTGATTAAATGCATAAAAATATGAAAAAAGACCAGGGTTACATAAGCTAGCAAGGCCTGCACTGACCTTAATTACCAATATCATTATCAAAACTATGGTAATTTGAAAAGAAAATATGTCGCACGTGTCTCCTTTGTGACGTACAACAATAACATGATTTTCTTCGTCCGAAATGTTCACAATCGTATTTGTGTCATGGTTACTATCGACAACATGAAACAAATTGAGTGCACTGGACGGCTAAATTTTTTCTGACAATATTACTATTACGGCATTGTATTCAATGATTACAAAGAAAAAGTTATTCCGATAGTTAATTATGAAATTAAATAAATATCATCATTTACTAAAATTTGAAAATATTTTATATCGAATCTAACAAAATGGAATGTACTCTCTATACCTGAAGGAATTAAAAAACTACATGTATATAACGAAAAGTTACTATCAATGAGTAAGTTTTTTGCTAATAAATTGCACAAAACTACTAATTTATTAGTAACATTCTACTAAACTAAAAACAGAAATTGACGTTTTTAGTTTAGTTTGTAGAATGAGTAATAAATTAGTAAATTTTAACTTTTTATTAGTAAAAATTATTACTTAAGGAATTGGTCACCCATTTATCGTTGTATTATTAGTAGTTTTGAACTAATTCAGTTTTAGAGAGTTTCATCGTTTCAAATGTAGTTTCAATTTTTTCGTTCTCACTTCATAAAAAAATTCTTTTTCATATCTTTAATAATATGAATAATGTAATTAAATTTTTAGTTTTCTTAGTTAAATTATAAGATTTCAAAACAGACTTTTGAAATGAAAAATTTACTTTGTCCATTGTGCAAGATTATTTAGATTCGCTTTTAATCGGAAAGTATAAAAAAGAAGAAAACAACATATCACCGGTAACAAATTTACTTTAGTTAATCGTTCTCTTCTCGTTTCATAAACAGAAAATTAGGTCACTTTTTTCTGCTTCATAATTTTTCATTCTCACTGAATCTAAATCTCCCGTCTTAGATTTTACACTGTAAATCATAAGTGAAATTATCTTTTTCCCCTCTAATTAATTCAATTTTAGAAACACTTGTCGTTTATCGTTTCTAAAAGAAAAAGACGTAAATTGAAAAGGACCGTTTTAATATGTAAGAGCAAACATTAGCAATAATACCAAGCATACTGTAATTTTTTATTATTAATAGTTTTATTATTAATGGATAGAAATGTCAAATAGTATATTTATGATTATATTTATATTGTACAATGCAATCATATCAACAACAATCACTTTCAATTGGACCCAGTCGGCCAACTACAAAAGTGGTGTGATATTAAAAATTAGTCATAAATCATTTGTTCTTGAAAACAAATTGCAGGTGTAATAGTATAATAATATTTACTCTCTAAATTACAATTAGTGTACTGTTGACTAATTCAATTAGTATGACAATACTTAACATATGATTTATCCTTATATGGTATTTGACTATTTGAATTAGTAAAATTATAAAGTATCTGTTTTACTAATTGCAATTAGTATCGTTTTACTAGTCAATTAGGATTTCCAGTTTATTATTTTAATCAATAATTCGATTTCAAAATTTGAATTAGTAAAAGATACAAAGTATTATTAATATTGTCAACAAAGGTTTGACAATTTTTTTATTGTATTGGATCTCATTACTAACAAGAGTTTCTAATGTGCTTACAGTTTTCGCTGCAAGAAAATTTACAATTTTGTCAATTGATCTATACAGGTTTTATGATAAACTAATAACAATTTTTATTTGAGTTAAGTGATAGACGAACTTTAAACAAAGAAAGTGACAAATTTTTGCTAAAGCTGAAGCCGATTTCATTACCGGCACATGATAAGATCCATGCTGAATTTTTACTTTGTAAGTTCGTGCAGCAGATTGGAGCTGTCGAATAGTACTTTTCGTGCCAAGGGCATAAAATTAGAGTTTTACGCCTCGGTTGGTGAATGCACGCCCGAAAGACAGCGTAAATTCTATACTTGTAGTGTGAACAATAGTTATAGAACAAACCGGTGTGAAAATGGCTATTTTACGCCCGCAAAAGTAGGCGTAAAATGGTTGTTTTCGGCTTGCTGAATAGAAAATTTATATTTCCAGTCTTTAAAAGAATCCGTTACATTTTATGTGTCATGAGGAGATTTTGCAAACACCTTTTACAATCAGGCGGCAGAAATTTCATTAAATGTATTTGATTACTGGCCCAACATTAAATTAATAATTAAAATAATAAAACAAAATAACTAATTCAATTTGCTACTGAGAAATACTTTTTCAGTTATTAAGTTTCTTAAGATTGATATTTCACTAATTCTATTAGTAGAATTATAGCGTACATTTCCTTGAAATAACCTAGAGAATTTTCTAGTTAATAATTTATTTATTATTCTTTAGTATGATTTGATGGAACTCTAAGGACGTTCGAATTTGGAGTATTGACTTAATAAGTGTTTATAAAACAAAACTGATTGCAAACATTTTCATGATACTTTTACCACCAAACTTTGCGCAAATCCACTTAAATGTTTTTTAATACTATAATATCTACATTAAGAACATTGAATGTATAGTCAGGATCATAAATAGAGCAGATATATAATGTAATAATCGCACGATATCACGATACATTAATTAATGTAATAAAAGCACTCGCGCGATATTACGTGTAGCATTCGGTTCGATTATGAGGTAAGATGGTGCAGGCACCAGTGATTTATTCTAAGACTTACTCGGTATCAGGAACTGGTATCATCGGCGCGGGAAGGCGGCCATTGTGGTCTATAAAATGATTCATTTCCGGTTCTTCTTGTACCGGAGTCTCATACACTAAAGTCTCAACCATGGATCCTTTGCTAGATCCAAAGGATACCCTGAAAATATAAATATTCACAAACATAAATATTTATATTATGAATATTTTTGTTTAATATATTAAAGACACATAAATGAAGAATTCCATGAAACTTTTAAAATTGACTTAAATATATTTACGTGATAATCATATAATTGAAGGTGAAATCAACTATTATGTATTTGTTTATTATTATTATTATTACTATATTTAAAGAAGGTACTTAATCTATCTGCAAATGATTCTTACATATTACATACTTTGTGCATAGGTGGGAATCCAGGAATATATGTTTCAGATTTAAAACAATGGAACATTTCTACGGTTAAGTCTTAAGAAAACGTTGGCTTCCTTTTTAATATAGCATTGCAACAATTACTTATCGAAATGAAATGAGAAAAAAGTCGATAATTAATAGTATATTACGTAAATAGTAAATTGTGCAACTAGGGAGCAAAATAAGTGTTTGCCGACGAGTGGGATGATGCCTGAGGGAAGTGGGAACGGCATTTCGCATGAGTCTACAAACACCTATTCTCCCTTGTTGCACATACGAGACCATGCTACTTTAAGCACAAAATGCAAGAATGGTACATTACTCAACGAGGGAGGGAGGTAAAATAAAGAATGTCTCAAACTGTGTGTAATTTTTACCCGAGGCGTGAGAAACATGCAATCTGAGGCGTTCTTTTTTAGTTTCCGAGGGAAGTATACGATTTTCTTTATGGCCGGGAGGATAAGCGGTATCTTTCCTTCCGATGTAAAGAAAACATATTTTGCTGCCTAGGGAGAGAATGTACTGTTTTGATCCCTCAATATAGGGAGTAAAATAGTATTTTGCGCACCGAGCGTGAGAAAATACATTTCATAAGATTTGTATTTTTAAAAATCAGTTCAACAAACGGCAGAAATAATACACGCTTTTAATTATTTTGACGTTCAATTTTACCTTGGTGCTAATTTTCACTATAATATTCATATCTCGCGTACCAAATTACGTCGGGAAGCATACTTTCCAATGAGACTAAAGGTATGATTTTTTGGAGGAAAAATGTTATCAAAAGTACTAAAAACACTTCTTGAAAAAATTCCATAATTTTTCTAGAGTTCTTTATTTTTGTTTCTGGAACCTTTTGTATTTTTCGTATAAAAAGGTGCCAGAATGTAAATGTTTTTAAATTACTTTTTTTTTTAAATTTTCTTTTAAAATAACTGAAAATTCGGATGGATCCGCAGGATAATCTTAGTAGTTTTTGGCACGTGGATTTTAGCATAAATTTATTAATAGTTTTACTCGATTTTTACTGCTTTCAATACGGAATTGATTTTGAATAATCTTTTATTTGTCAATACAATGTATATAATTAATAAGAAACATGTATATTGTGATTTACAGAAGTTCAGATACGCAACGTGTGATTGGACAATTCTCTAAATGGAGAGTGAAGAGTCAATTGAATGGAGTGAATTTTCACTCTAAATAACAGTGAAACTCGAGCAACTCTGATTGGTGTGAATAACCACTTTTGAAAAGAGTGATATTTAATTCCATCCTAAGAATAAATGCATCACTCTAATAGAGTCACTGTGTTTGAAACTACTTTACTCCTAAAACAAAAAATTTAATTAATGAATGGGTTTCCATAACTCGAGCATAAGAGTCCACTCCTTGTGGCGGCAAAGTTACTTGCGACTCAACCACACTTGTAAATTCAGTTTTACCTCAAGAGTGAACATTTCGACTTTTCTTAAAAGAGTGAAAATAAATTTAATAAATCGTCAAACAGCATCATAAATGCATAGTTTATATTGAAGGAAACTTGTTTTTAGCTCGTTTAAGTGCATCTTTATTAAATTTACAAAGAAAATGAGAGTGTATATTCGAGATTTGCAAATATTATTAAAAAATATTGATACAGGTTTAGCATACAATTCAAATATTCCTTCGGAATGTTTAAATAACGATTATCAACGTAACAGGATGTCATAAAATAAAATGCTCTATGAAATTATAAAGACTGCAATTACAGAAGATAATATATGAAATTTTATAACGGAAATATATTGCGTTTCAGCTGACTTGAATTAAGTTCAAATAACAAATAGCAAAATAGTTTTGATAATTAATTGTTTAATTCAATTTAATTCAGAATACTTCCATTATTATTTTTTAAATCGCGTTGTTTCTTTGACTGAAATCGATTTATGATATTTCATTTTTTTAATTGATGTCGAATAAATTTAATTAATTTTTTGTAATTATTTTTAACTGGATAATACCATTGCATAACACTTGTACGGAAGGCAAAATTTATTCTAAGAAAGTGTGGAGTAAATATTAAAATTAAAGTTTCAAGTCCAGCACCTGCAACCTGTGTCTGGACCAGACATTTGCCGTTTCTACGGGTCGGTCATAAGTCGTTCGGTAGTTGCAAAAATCAGTCCGTAAACCTCAATTCCCTATCGCGTGACAGTCAACGACCGCAAGAATATAGTGAGCAGTTTTATATAAAAATCGAAATCACAACTCCGACTTCTTTTTCCGCCACGCTCATATATTACTTAATTCGATGTAACTAGATGTACTGCATAGCGGTATAAACAATTACATTACACATAATTAGATTCTATTATTTTAATTATTTTTAAATTTTTAATAGTTTTTAAAAGTAATTTCATCGTGGATGGCTGTTGTATTATTATTTATAACACAGACATAAGTAAGGCCAATTTATAATAAAAAGAAAGGGAAAAGGTATTTTGAATCCAAACAGACTAGAAATCGTAATAAATTTAATTACAAACAAATTTAAAAAAAGCTAACATGTCAAAATATCCAGTCATAAAACCGACGCATCAAAAAATGACTGACCGCTTGTCTATATGTCTATTTATGTCGGCTTCAAGACTGTCGGTTTTTTATCTGTCGGTTTTTCGACCCGCACCCATTACTAGGTATCGATAAATAAAAAAACCGACAGATTAAAAACCGACAATACTGGGTGCCAACAAATCAAAAAGCCGACAATCTAAAAGCCGACATGTCAAAATACCGACATCAATAAATGACTGTTAGCTTGTCTATCTGTCTATTCGTATCGGCTTTTTTACTGTTGGCGTTATGATTGTTGGTTTTTTTACCTGTCGGCTTTTTGACTTGACGGTTTTTCGACCCGCACCCATTACTAGGTATCGATAAATAAAAAAACCGACAGATTAAAAACCGACAATCGAACAGCCGACATTAAAAAATTACTATCCGCTTGTCTATATGTCTATTTGTGTCGGTTTTATGACTGTCAGATTTTACCTGTCGGCTTTTTGATTTGTTGGTTTTTCGACCTGCACCCATTACTGGGTGCCGCCAAATCAAAAAGCCGACAGATAAAAATAATAACACTTCAAGAAATGATTGTCCGCTCGTCGATGTTTCCATTTTTTGTGTCGGCTTGTTGAATGTCGGTTTTTTGATCTGTTGGATTTTTGATTAGTCTGTTTCCAATGGTTAAATCAACTACATTTTCTCTGCGTTAATTATCAATTAATTTTTTTTTTTAAAGTTACTTTTATAAGACAATAATAGTGTCATTAAAATTGGTGATTTCTGCCTCCATGCTTTTCAATCAACATACAAGGTACACGATAAGAGCGGATTTATTTAGAATTGCTCGATTGACTGCACAACTTGTTTGTATGCGGTATGAACTGGTTGATAGAGCCAGGCATTGAAGTTCTCTGCAAATTATTTACGCGATCAGTTTCACGACTGTTTCACGCTAACTCTGAACAGAATTTCAGCGAAATTACTATACGCAAAGCAAATACAAAAGCATACATGTACAGTTTGTACGTATGTAATTGGAGAATAACTTCTGTGGGTAATTGCATCATCTTGCGAAATTTGTACGATCTTGATTTTGAATATTTTGGCTTCTCATTGCAAATATTATAATATGATAAAAAAAATATTATCAAACATATCGAGAGACTGTCTTCAAATAACTGCTAAAGATAGAAATTTTTTATCGTTATTGGCGATTATTGCAGTAAATATAGATTTGTGGAAAAAGTAAACAAAACTCAAAACATGGAGCACTGAAATTCTTTACAATCTAAATCATAAAATTCTAAAAAAATTTGAACCATTTTTTTTTCAAAAAAATTGGAGGAAGTTAGTGCAAGTGTGCAAGTCTCATCTAAAATTTTTAAAACGGAAATGTTCGTAAAAATACCAGTGTTAGGATAAAAAACGAAGTAAACGGTCTAAGCAAAATGGACGAATTGAACAGCAAAGTAAATACTCTAATTTCTATGCTGCAATTTTAGTTCTTAGACTTTTCGACCAAGCAGAAGAGTTCTTAGTTCTCAAACTTCAATTACTTTTAAATTTTTTGTATGGATATCCTTATGTCTGTATTCCTTTTGAATTGTATGTACTCATTATTATTCGGTAAGTCGATTAAGTTTAGCGACCATTGTCCAACGAATATTACGTAAATTAAATGGATACAAATTTAATTATTAGCAATAACACAGCCCCACCAAAAAAAAGTAGGAGGTCGAAAAGAGAAGAAGTTCTTGGATTTTTTCTGATATTATTTCAGTGATGCCACTAGACGTTAAGACCTAAAATTAAAAAATCTGCGGAGGAAATTCTATATAAACTCAATTTTTTTAACAGGTTGTCGTATACAGTTTTATTAAATTAACATGTACAAACTGCAGTTTGATTTTAAACGTTCTTACTAACACCTAGGAATACGTTTTATGATAAACATGTCTGTAAATCCCTAAAAAATTAAAATATAGTCGTTTACCCGTATAATTGTAAATTGTACTGATAAGTAATTATGATCGTTAGATAATCATGATGAAGAAAGTTCGATAAAATTTCGGAAAAGATAAAAAAAATGATAAATATTTTGTAGGATGTTAATTTTATAATACAGTATATCCATATTAATAAATGACGTATTATATTCTTACCGTATTGAAAATTGCAAAATATTTATTTACTTTTATATAACCATAAAATTCTTTAATTATTACATAAGTCCATTTCCCAGTGCACAAACAATCTTGAATGGAAAACATAAAGAGACTAACTTTTATTTAAGAAAACCAACTATTTGTTACAAAGAAATACAATAACGTGATAAATATCCTGAAAAATTATCGGAGATAGGACAAAATCTAGAACACTATTGACGAATATCATAAAATTGAAATAAATGTTAACAATTGACATGCAGCATACAGTTAAAAAATTGACAATATATCTCAGACTTCAGGAAACATCTACCAATTGACGAAAAGTATAACGATTGCCAAGAACTGACGATAGCTTACGAAATAACGAACAACCTTCAGTGTCGAGTATTTTTATAAATTTGACTTTAAGGCCAAGGTAATTCAAAAACGTTTACTATTGTTATAAAGTGTTAGATATTGTTTCCGTCAAATTTTAGTACATTCAAAATTATTTTGTAAAAGTTCACTAAATCTGAGTTTTTGAAAAACTATTATGATAAATCAAAAGTATCAACATTTAAAATGAGTAAATAGGAAGAAGTCACTAATTTGTTAATAAAATTGTATTGATAAGAAATTATTCCGAAAGTGGCAACTGATTTTTTTAACAAATTATGAAAGAAACTTGAAGAGACTACAAGTTATTAGCTTTTTACGTGTTACTTGTTATTACTAATTGGATTAGTAATCCGTTTTTCGCCTTTAAATTAGGATTATTTGATTAATTAAAATTTATAAGGGAATGTCAACAATATTTCAGGTTATTTTATTGTAATAATAATTGATGATGACACAAAATCTTTACAAAACTAAATTTGTGCGGGCCGAAAAACCGACAAATCAAAAAGCCGACAGGTCGAAAAACCGACAGTAAAAAAATCGACAATCGAAAAGCCGACAGTAAAAAAACCGACAGTTCAAAAAATGACTGTACTCCTGTTGATGTATCTATTTTTTGTGTCGGTTTTTTGACGGTTGGTTTTTTGACTGTCGGTTTTTTCACCTGTCGGCTTTTTGATTTGTCGTTTTTTCGACCCGCACCCAAAGCCGGTACATAAAAATTAGTCACATCGACAAGCGGACAGCCATTTTTTGAAGTGTCGGTTTTTTGATTGTTGGCTTTTTGATTGTCGGTATTTTGACTGTCGATTTTTGGACCTGTCGGCTTTTTGATTTGTCGGGTTTTCGACCCTCACCCAACTAAATATTTCTGTCGAACCTTATAGAAAAATTTTAATATTTTTTTTGAAATATATGTACATTTTAGTATTTTTTTAAAAATATTTATCAATGAAATAGATTATCAATAAAAGATACATACAAATCACTGCCTGCTTAGAAGAAAAAATGATGTTTTGAACACCTTAATCTTTTCGATGCACTTTCGAACTATTTTAGTTTACTAAAATAATATAATATTGGTGTGTTATATCTAGTTGACTAATGGATTTTCAATGTTTATTCGATAAAGCAGCCATAGATTAATCAGACATTTGAAAAAAGTTTGTTTATAGACTAATAAAAATAACAAGGAGAAGCGAAAGGAAATATTTAAAAAACACTGACTAAATATTCAAGAAACAATTAATTGTTTTACAAAGTAGTTAGTCCAAATATTGTAGATATTTAAAGGTGATATAATAATTAATCATGATACTAAGGGTTTTAATCACTTTTATTCAATAAAAAATGAAAGTATTAGAATAAATTAGTTTCTCTTTGCGAGGCTAGATGGCGCTCAAATCCAAAAGTAAAGGTACGTAACTAAACTTATTAACGTATTCATTCCAGACACGTTTGTTTGAAAAAAAAACCAGTCCACAATTGTCGTATTTTTTCTTCTTAACAAATTTTACAGAAACTTGTTCTCAACATCCAATACACCTATTTCGAATAAATATTGAACTCTTTTATTTTGGATTTGGACGCCATCTACAATTCCACGAAGGAACAAAACCTTCCATATGTTTCAGATTTATACAAATAGGATATTTCCATTGATCATCATTTTGTGGAAAAAAGCTCATTGTATCATGCAATATTTGTGGACAGATATGGTTTTAATTTTCTAGTAACGAATATCCCTAAGTAACAAAAAAGTTGTTATTTGGATTAGTGACATGCAAAATAGTAACATTATGCAACACTATTAAGAGATCTAAAGGTGTGAAGGATTTAAGATTTAGTATAGCCATCTTGCAACCGAAGTTGCCAATTTGTTCGCCAAACGGTTAAGACGATCGACTAGCATACACAAACGCATACCAATACATATTTATACCGTAGCAAATCGTGGAGTGCAAGTTTATGAATGAATGTGTCAAAGCCATGTGGTTAACTTGTTTTCGCGCTGGGGTACTCAGCATGTTCCCTATGAAAACGACCTCGTATGTGTACATGCGTGTAGGACGATGTGTCACCCGCTGCGGGCTCGATGACGTAATGATGACTCGAATGCTTATATATATTTTGTACCTTACGCCTCTTCCCCGTGATTACAACGTGACAATTAACTATGCGTAATCGCAATTCTACGCTTCATCCACGAAACTAATCGGGAGCACAATTCGTTACTATAAAAACAGATTGCATAACGAACCGTTATCGGATTTTCATTTTATTTACTTTATTCCCATCTTATATGCGATTATTCGAAAATTGCAAAGGTGTAACCGTGATTATGCGAAACTTGATAAGCCTCAAAGGGCATCGTAAGGTTTACGACGTGGGTAAACGGTTTATAACAGTTCTTAGATATTAAATGACGTGGTTCGCAGCTATCTAGTTAGAATTATATAGAGCATGATTAGAGTTATATAGAGTTTTAAAATAGAGTCTAATTAGCAGTTGACGCTCCTTTGATAGGATTAATTTTGCAAATGTTATCGTGTCGTTATACCTGCAATATAATTATACTCTGGTGAAATGTCGGTACGGTATTCCAGAAAGTACGGTATCGAATGTTTGAGGAGAGTCAGTGATAATTAAACGGATTCGTAATGGCGAATACACTCTATAACTGGCAATTGAAGTGAAATTATTTTTTAATGTCGACATTACTAGTACCGTACCACATTTCTTCGCAGGCGTCTTCTGTGGGATATTATTCTAACGAGTATCTTATACTTTAATAAGGTTATACAATATAAGTGTGGAAAGTTTTCGAATTGAAACACCTTCTTAACAAATATTCAAGAGTGACTTAATTTGATTTCCAGGCAATATTTCTCAAAATTATGTTTTGTTGAATGTTTCGTGTTAAAAGTTATTTAGTGGACCACAGATTTAGACATTTTTGGGACTGTTTTGGGCTCTCTGTGTCTACACAGCATAATTTTTGTTTACTTTTTCCACAGACGAAATTTTGTGTTGTGGTGATCAGTTCATGATATAGTTTAGAGCCTGATCAATGATATAACATATAATCAGATCAAGTATTGATCAGCGTCTCCAGCCTCAGTTTCATTCAGGCAGTACTTATATTTCGATGAATTGACTTTTTTAAGTCTACTATTGAAACTTTGCATTGACTTTCTTTAGTCTACTATTTAAGGAACAAATACAAATTGCCCAAATATCTCTACTATCCTCAAAAAAAGGAAGTGTCTTAATTGAAAAGAAAAATGTTTTATTCTAAGATATTTGGACATCTAAAACGCCATAAATATATTTTTTCCAGATATTTTCACGTCTTAGGTATCTTAGAATAAGACACGAATGCCTTAAAGTAAGACTTTTGTCAATGCCAGTTTAATTGCGCAAGTTTGATGACAAGTCGTATTGATTATTTATCAGGCGATGATCAATTATTATTCACAAACTCATGATGACGTAAGTCTATTAAATCTTGATTGAGTCCTGATCAGGTATTAACCCATTAAGTCCTGAATGGACATTTTTCATTACAGTTTTCAACGCTTGTATTTCGTGTAATAATAGATTCTATAGAATATCCGAGCAAGGATATCTGACGTAAAATTAACTGAACTTTTAGAAACATTTGTTAGATTTTCCAAAAAATTAAACCGTTAAAAACTATATAGATTATTTCCAAAAAGCATTCATTTTTCAAATTGTTTTTTTCTTTATATGGTTTTTCTATATTGAAGTAATTTCAGAATTTTGTTTGAAGAGAAGAACTCATATCCTCGAGACTGGAACATTAAAATATGGGCATATCTCCAGAACTTTTAAACTTTAACATGACATCCATTATGATACATTAAAAATCATAGAAATACATATGTAACATCATATTTTGGCAGATTACATTGCCTCTTATGTGTCCCTAGCGAGTGTTCGACATTAGAATCACGAACGAATTAAACCCCGAATTCGCAAGTGTCGAATTTGACAGTTTCTTGTGCGCGACAATTATGTTTTTTTTTTCAATATTCACAATAAACCTTTTTTAACGAAGCTTTGTATGCTTTCGTGCTCACAGTATAAGTAGTTCAGATTATATGGAAGTGAAAAATCATGACAAAAAGGATGTGCCTTTCGTCAAAATGAAAGGAGGAACACTCAAAGTTGCGAGATAACTTTTTTTAAAATTAAACTTTTTCGTAATTCGACTGCTGTAACTGTTGTAACGACACATTAAATGCGACTATGTTAATATTTTGTTATTCCGTGAATAATAAGGAGTGGTTTAAGCACCGGTAGAAACGTGTGCTGCATGTAGTTCATAAGTTTAGAGCCCTCAAATATGGAAAATTGAAACGTGATTCGTCAGAAAAATGTACATAATTTATTGGCACATATGTGAATTATATTGAGAATATGCTGAATGTACCTTTTAAAGGCTTAAAAGTTATTGTGAACTCTTCTTTTATAATAGAAGAGTATACCGGAAATTTGTTAACTGCATTCCTGCTCTAGAAGCCATAAAACACAACTGATAATATGATTTTACATATTTATTTCTATGATTTTTAAGGTATAAAATGGCAAACAATTTGTTTGGCACTATAATCTGCCAAAATATGATGTTACATATTTATTTCTATGATTTTTAAGGTATCATAATGGCAAACAATTTGTTTTTTAGTTTTTATTTTTTATCTCAGGAAGTACGTGTCGATAAAATTCGGAACTGTTTTCATATAACAACTGATTAATTTCTGTGTAACTTTTTATTTGTTTGATAATTTAAGCGTTTTACGCGAACGCTAGGCCCTGTTTCACGTATAAACGGCGCTATAGAATACACCCAAAAAATTCAAGATTACGCAGAAATTAGTCAGTTTTTATATGAGTATCTTTGTTAAGTCGTTTTTGTACAAGGCATTAAAAATAAAAAGTGAAAAATAATTTTTTTGCCATTTTAATCAAAGTAGCATATGATGATGCTTAAAAATGAGTAACGCCGGATGTTTTATGTTATTTGATAGATTCTGAAAACAATACAATTAATTTAAAGCATGTGCCTTTAAAAATAAAAATAAAAATTCTTTTACCCCAAAGTTGAAAGTTCTAGAGATATGCCCATATACATAATATCAATTTTAAAGTATCCAAAATGGCGGCCGTGAAAAGGGTCCATTCAGGACTCAATGGGTTAATCAGCAGCTCTAATAAGGTTTGCTTTTGCTGACGGTCAGGTTCTGATCAATATTCAGGCATTCTGAATACATTATTGGTCGGATTGTTTGAAAATATACCTCAGTGTATTGCATATGGCAGTGCACGACGTATTTGTATTCGTTCATAAATAATTAATAACTATTTAATTGTTCCTTTGTAACTGAAAACTTGAGTGTTGGGTCTGAAAGGCACAAATTTCGGTAAAAAAGGCGATTTCGCAATTGAGGATGTTTTGTGGCGAAAAGTACAATAACATACCGAGGAGATTATATGCTGATACGTAAAAGATTTTATGATAATACCTTCGAATTTTTATAATTTTATTCAGTCAAAATTCTTCGCCGTCTCTCGAGTTCTGTCGTCGAGGCGTAAAACTCCACTTTACGCCCTTGATACAAAAATAACTATTTAGCAACGTGGTTATAATAAAACTAAAGTACAGTGTGAGAATTTTGTAAGAACTCGTAATTTATCATAATACCTGAAAGTTAACAGATTTTGAAGTCGCTGATTACTAATCTATCTTTAAAACAAAACTACTTCAGCAACAGTCAGTTTCTTTTTTTGAATAATATTTAATTAACATTTTAACGTTTTCGATTTTTGTCGTGACGTTTCAAACAAATTTCATTCTCCAAACGCCACATAAGCATGTCAGATATTATTTATTTAATCTCAAACAAATCAATTGACCGAATAATTAGTTTAATTAATATAATTTGGTAATAAAATATTGAATTATTTTAATAAATTCCGGGAGTAAATCAGTTTTTACTAATTAAATTGAAGTGCTCTCTCATTAAAGAGCTCATTTCTTTAATGACTCGCAAAATAATAAACGTAATTATCCAATCAAACAAACACAGATGGACGTTTATCGGATAACGTAACTGAATGCATATTTATGAGAAAATTTCGTTTGGAAACACTAAATAAGTCTGGTTTTCTTGCGTGCTTGAAACTTCTCTATTGCGGTGACTCAAAATGGAATGTTGATTCTATTTATATTGTGTAAAATAATTTATATTTAGTAGCACTGTCTTGATTACCATACCCAACGTAAACTTTTTCTGGTATTAAAGGATTAAATAACTAAATTAGTGTATAAAGTTGACGGACTATTAGGAACAGTAGAATATCAAGTTAAAGGCATAAATATTTTCACATTATAAGCACACCATTTCTTTGTATATATCTGTGTTAGAAATATAATAAGGAAAACAAGTTTGTTTGCGTGAATCGTTTTTCAATAAAGCTGAAAGAATTACAATTTACACGGTACATAAAAATTTTTATTTTCATGAATTCATTTCTCTAACTGAAAAAAAAACTAAAACTACTAAAGCATCGAATAAATTGTATTGTTGCAGTTTTTTTGTAAAGTAATTTTTCGAACAATTCTTTTATGTATTTTTGTACCTGAGCATTCATTCCAATGGTTAAAACGGAAGCGCAAAATCGCATTTTCTTCAAATTCGCAATTATCTGCAGTCGGTAACTTATTATCTTGAGAATACTAACAGGTGGTAAAGTAGTTTTTGTCTCTTTTCCACCTAGCGCATCATATTATTAATCATATTACGCAAGTTTTGTCATAAAAAAATTTGAACATGAAAAAATCCACATTAAAAAGTGTTTGTTGCTTAGGGATTTGTAAGCAGAAAATAAAAACACCATTTTTTTGCGAAGAGTGTAATTTTCTTTACCATTCGAAGTGTACTGAATTCTTCAAAATAAATAAGGGAGGCACAACTATTAAAGCTTGTAAAGCTTATACAACTAAAAACAGTACATGCACGCCACCTATTAGATCGCGTTCTTCTTCTACTTCTTCAACAAGTTCAATTAAAAAATGCTGAGAAACCAACATCCGGAACAACTGATTCAGTCCTCGCTGCTATTGGTAGATTAGATCAATCATTTAGCACTAAAATTGATCATTTTAAAGAGTGCCAAGACAGACATAATACTGATATTGCCGGAGAAATGTCTGACATTAAATCCGAACTGCGATCAAACTATGAAGAACTGAAAAATTCCCAACAACAACTTTCTGATCGGTGTTTAGCGTAGAAGAGAATAAAGCCGAAATGAGTAAACTGACAGCCGAGCTACATAAAATTCAGATGTCGGAGGGGCATATGGTGGTCATATGTAGATAACCTGAACAACACGGGCAAGATGATACTAAAGGCATAATGAATTTGGCTTCTGTACTTAATCGATCCAACGGAACTTCAAGGATGAAAAATCCCAACCCGAAACTCACAAACAAACTAAAGTCTCTCTTAGGAACGTTTAGTCGTAAAATACACGCAAGCAGTTTCTCAAATCTGCAAAATCAAAATGTGATCTAAATCTGTCAATGATTTATTCAGATTTGCCACCATCCAAATGATTGGCTACCCGCTCTTGTTTACGAAACATTACTTAAGGCTTAAAGCTCATGCTCGCATTAATGGTTTTAATTATATATTCGAGACATTAATGATCTTAATTCGCTGCATTCATGACTATCAACCACCGACCTTACGACATCAAGTTCAAGAATAGTTGGATTTTCATTTAATAAACATGGCGACCATCTTAAAATATGCCACATTAACGAATAATCGTTACGAACAAAAGAACGCATGGATTTATTTCGCTATTATTTCGGTAAACACTTTTTCTGATCTGTGTTTCCGAATCCTGGCTCTCTAATTCCGTTTTGGATAACCTTGTTAGCCTTCCTGAATATACAATCTGGAGGTCTAATCGTCTTTGCAAACAAGGAGGAGGTGTGGCAGTGTATGTATATAATTCCATCATATCGGAATTGTCTATTTTCATCTTCAGTTATCATCTACTTCATTATCCACATCCAAAACCGGGCCGGGGAACAAAGTTCCGAAAATCAAAACCCCGAAAGGCTAAAATTTCGATATTGCATGAATCCAAGATATTTTAATTTACTTTCTTTTTGCCAAATTTTCAAAGACAAAATGAAAAAATTACGCTGGATTATAATCGGCTTATAAAACCTACCAAGTCCAAAAAAAAACTGACATAATCATATAAACATACATTACATATAATTCTTTGAATGTTTAGAGATTGTATAGATGCAAAAAAAATGTTTACCCTTTAAAATTGAGCTGTCCACTTATGAATCTGCTATCTTTCCAATGTTAGCGGCAAACGTTTTTCTCAAAACTGCATAAAACGGACTATCTTAAGTTAGCGTGGAAGCTACATAATGCTCAAAATCGGCCAAAAACCCCAAAAATAAGAGACAAAAATGTATTTTTCCGTCAGAAAGAGATTCCTAGCGATCTTCAGAGCCTCGGGAAAATATCGGCAATAGATGTATTTGTTAGGAAATTTTCTCACCAGTAAAATTAACTAAAATTCGTCAAAAAATATTGAATAGCGGCTGAACTACAGGCAAAAATGTGTAATAGTGCCAAAAATAGAAATTTTCGATACAAGAGGGTAAACGGACATTTTGTGCACTGCGGGTTCGAGTGGCACCATGACAAGAGCAGACGCAAATCGCCCATCTGAACTCATGTGCCGAACAATTCTTTTCTTTACAAAAGCATGCAGTTTTTTTTCAAATTAGTGGACGGGTACATTTATAAAGGTCCTAAACTGGCGATGATATCAATAGATAAGCTGCGTAACCAGTTGTAAAAATAGTTTAAAGGCAATTCGTGAAATGTAATGGATAAATATAATGCATGTTAATTATAAGATGTGGAATGAAATGATTATGTAGCCATTGTCTTACTTCTAAATTGACAGTTCTATGGTTCCGAGCACGTGGATTCGAAATCGCGCTTCGAAACTTGGTTAGTGCTGGCCTTTGAGTGAACAAGAAGTATAGAGTCCCGTGTTGTTACAGTTAGTTTAACCCTTTTCATCCCAAAAATGCGAAATTTGGACAACACTCACAAGGCTATAACTTTGATGCTAAACCTTGTTAAAAAGAATGTAAATACGTCAAAATGGATAGATTTGGACCTCCTCATTCCAATCCCGTTGATTTTAAAGAAAGAACTCATTTTTTCGGAAAAAAACCCTGATTTTTTCGACGTTGCTTCGCAAGAATCGCGTTTTGTGAAATTTGAAAAGACAATGCTAATCATTGCAAAAGGTAGTAATCACGTCTTTTGCTAAGCCCTTTCTTCTGCAGACGGATTTAACAAAAAATTGTCGCTTCAAGATGGCCTCCGCAGATTGTAGTTTTGTATTTTCTCACACAAGTATCAATTATTTGACGGTGTAACGGTTAAAATCATGGAGAATTGGGATGAAAAAGACATGATTATCATTTGTGAATACCTAGTCTCATCATGATTTATTCATAAGCTCAAATTAGTTATGTGCAATGGGTTTTACCCATTTTTTAGTGTAATATTTATTCAATTTTCAACGTTTCGGTTTCAATACTTACGTGTGAAATGGAAAATGACTTGATACCCTTGCGATCTATCAATAATCGGTTTATAACCTAAAAATTAAGTAGATCTTGATAATTTATTTATGAGAACGTTATAAACTTTTACTGTGGCGATAAGAAAGTAATAAAATTAAATATTCACTCGTTGATTCACTTTTATTCAGCTTTTACAAGCTGCAAAATTACAATTTACAAACACCATTTTGAAGCCGCCATTTAATTTTTTGAAAAAAAAGCTGACGGAAGAAGAAGGGGCTGAGTAAACAGATGCGATTAGGACATTTTACAATGGTCAGCATTGCATATTTCACTGTCAAAAAACGCAATTCTTTCGAAGAAACGTCGAACAAAACGATAATTTTTTTCTTTGGTATCAATGGGATTTCAAAATATCGATTTTGACTTATTTAAAATTTTTTTAACGACGTTTGGAATCAAAGTTACAGCGTTGAAAGTTGTGTTCAAATTCCGAATTTTCGGGACGAAAAGAATTCATATACAATAATTCAAAAGTAACCTGAAAACAAAATTCGTTTTAATCATAAAATTATTTCTGTATGATGCACAGAAAATTATGGAACTATTCTTGAAGCTTCTTGATTATATTTTAAATTATATGAATATTTTTTGATTGTACTAAATAAGATTTTCATAAACTAAATCTAAATCAATGTAATGCGCTCTACCTTTCAACCTCACTTTACTTAATGTCTGCTCGACGAATTTCTACAAAAATAATATAAAAAAGTCTTACAATTTTCAATTATGCCAAAATGAATGTATGAAAATAAAACGTGAATAAGAAGCATTGTAATATGACAATTTAGTAACAAGAAAAGAAAACATTTAATTTCAAAAATAGCAACGGTGCAAATGTTTATTGCATTTTGTAACCAATATATTTACACCCAACGTTCAAATAAATTTTGATTTGACAGATACATTGCTTTTCAAAATGAAGAAATTTTTCACACGATACAAAAAAGAGTAAAAGTAATTGATGCCTTAATTCAATTCGTGTAAAATAAAACAGACACATTCCCACTATATACTTCATAGTCTGCAAATCATTTCTGGTTCTGACAGCCCCATAAATCACGTGTAAATCATGCCTTTATCTACAGACACTACACCTCATGCCAATGTAATTCTGTTGGTGTTAAAAATATTTATTCTGAAATGATCTTTACGTTCCTTCTTTCTAATGTATGCAAAAATCGAATTATAATTATAAAAAACTTTGATTTACAGCAATGACTTTACTTTTGATGTTTAATGTTTCCAAAGTGTTAAAATAGAAAGATGTAAAGAGAACGGATTGGCGTGCAGACTATCATAACGTATGTGCAGATAGTTCTCGTAATTAGTGCTATTAGAAAAGCAGGAAAGGAGAGGAAGTAATTACCAATAATTACTTGAGTACATTCATGTGTTACCTATACCAACAAATGAGAATTAATGCACTCGATTATAGTTAATTTTGTGATATTTAAAAAGCTAGTTATCTTGAACGATTTGTAACTCTTGAAAAGAGTGAGATTTCTAATAAAGATGAAACTTTTCAATAAATGGTCTCTGAAAATTGAATTTTGAAAAGGTCAGTTTCACCCCAGGTAGAAATTAAAAACATAATCTATGTAGATTTTATTCAAATCGACATGAAATAAATATATCTAGCTGTGACCTCACATTTTCGTACTTGAATTAAGTTAACGGATCGCACAATAATAATTGAAATCGAATTCGAGTAAATAATGAAAAGCTGGTTCTCTATTTTGTGCTCATCATTTTGAATATTTTAAATTCGATTTCAGATTCGTAATCAGCTACCTCGAAAATCCCTAAAAAACAAAATTCAATACATTTATGAAAAAATGGTTCGACATTTTGTATTTGATATTTTGAATTTTTTAATTCGACTCCAGAGTCGTAATCAGCTACCCTGAAAACCCCTCAGTAATTCAATTCAACTGAACTTGAAAATAGTTAAAAAAAATGTTTCCTGCATTAGAATTTCGATTTTTTAGTTTATAGGCGTCATTTTGACAGAAAAAAGGAAAAAAAACAATGCATGTTTTCAAAATATAACTATATCGGGGACACGTTTCTGATACTTTTTGTAATACTTAAAATGTGAATCGGTAGAAAAAAATGCTATTGATATAATAATTAACATCAACGACATTCAGAATAATTTGTTGTTAATTTTTTTTGTTATTTTTAATTTTTTATGTGAATTTTTGAAGTTTTATTTTTGTACATCAGTTTATTTTTTAATTTTTTAAATTTAAGTTTTTATAATCAGTAAAAATAAGTTTCAATAATAGGATTGTGTTGTGCATTTGTGCAAACAAAATTAAACAACATTTTTTGCAATTTTGACTACGGCGTTCGCTAGACCGATCCCAAAAATAGTCGGAAATGGACAATTTGATACTTATAAACCTTTTCTTTAGTAAATGAAATTAGAGAAATTTTAAATTAGAAAATCGGCACATCTCGGGATTAAAGAGTTAACGGAAACGAAGTGTAAATAAATACTCGACTATTTTTTAACTTTTATTGAACTTTTTAGACGTATAATAAAGAATGGATAGTATGACATTTTACTGAAAGCAGAAAAACCGCAGGAAACGTATCAAATCTATTCCAGACGTCAGTTTTTGTTACAATCATATTTCTCCTCTTTCAAAACATTTTATATTTAGAAAATGTTTTCACCAATATGACGTAAAAGCCGGATGGATAAAAAAATTCATACATATAAATATTGTGTAATTCTTTGTTTTATCAAAGATTCAATGTAAGGGATCGAGGAGACGCAATTTCCAAAATAAAATGTGTCTCCTCAGTTTCGACCGCGTGCCAAAATAGTCGGGAGAGTCGAAAAGTGGGTGCTTGTATATCACTTGCGAAAATAGATGTCATACGCAGTTGATTCTGCCAAACGACGACTATCATCGTCCTGTTTTCTCAAAGAATTTCAAGTAAGAGATTACCTAGTCACGTATTTCGCACGACTAACTTGTATCCCCGTCCTCGTTTTATGTGTCTACGGCGAATAGGGTCATAGAACGATAACTAACGTAAGTATTCTATTCTTTTTGAATGAATATTTCTCAATGGATATGCCCTTGAAAATTGTACCATTTCCGGTGTCACTCACTGTTGAAAATTTACCATTATGTCTCTTAGAATTTAATACTTTTTAAGTTGCCAATAATATTTTTTACTATAGACCGAATCCATTTCAAATCATGCAGGCAGATATGGTCAAAGTTTTAGATTTAATTGTCGATTGAATATGTTATGCTTCAATAAAAATATAGGGGATACGTATTTTGCTGAATTTGAAAAGGATTATTTTTAACGCAGTTATGAATATGTCAACATTTAATGCAAAAAATGAAAAAAATCGTTAAAAAATTTTTCTTTTGTGTGCCATTTTTTTTCGTAATTAAGATGTTTCATTTTGTTTTGCTGATTCTTATAGATGATTTTGAAATCTTGAAAAAAAATCGTAGGGTATTTTAAAAAAATCTTCAAAATTAACTGAAGGGCGGCCCATTTTCTAAAAATAAATAAATTCAATTTTCTCAAAAACACCACCTTTTTTTGCTCAAAATTTTACCATAAATTATTATAAATATGAAGAAGAATTACTATAAGTTTCAAGCGGGCTATTTAGTTTGAACAAAAAACCATTTTTTATTTTTATGATTACTGCAAGAGCAGTAAACAAATGTTTTCATTATATTGGTTTTTGAAGAACTCATTATTTATAAAAATAATAACCCTTTTTGTCCTGTCATGTAATTATTTATCAAAGAAACAATGCAACACTAAAAAATACGCTTGTATGATACATCGATTAAGTTTAAATTAAAAGTGCCCGCCCATCAGTGATTCTTGTAAATATAATTTTTCTAATAGCTGTGGATGTAGTTTTAAGTCCAAATTAAAAAAAAATATAGAAAGTTTAGTGATTTTTATGAAAAAATTATTGATTTTTTTCAATTATTCGGTTTCTACGAGATAAATAACATCAATATACAGGGAGATTCTTAAAACTTTTAACGATGAAGCATATTTCTCCGATTAAAATTAGAAAAATGGGTATTTCTATGGTTTTCTGCGTCTTACTTTTTGTAAAGAGGTAGAAAAAACGGTACCTATGTGTAAGTTGTACAGATTGAAAAAACCTACAATTGTTTTAATTGTGTAGCTTTCATAAAATTAGATTCTGGGGGAAAAATGGTTATTTTTATGATTTTCGACGTCTAAATCACTGTACAGCTAACAAAACTTCTGGTATTCATATAAAGAAATACGATTGTTAAGAATTTTTATAATCATTGTTTTCTAAGAAAGTCAAATTTGTTACATTAAATAAACAAGTTTTACAATTCATTATATTAGGTAAACAGTTTTAACATTTTCACGAGCATTTGCAATTATTAAACTGAATGCAAACTATTGTACTTTCATATCGAATGTATAGCAACATATCTGCATATATTCCAAATGGTCTTTGAAACTTCATACTTTTTCCACACCGCTTTGCTAGGATTCTATCGACTGCTCACTGCAAAGTCCACCTTGACTTATAATTTAATCACATATGAGCACGAAATATCTATTTTGCGAAATATTTTACGCCACGAAAAATTTCTCACTTTGACCTACTACATATAGAGAAATTTTTGAGCTATATCTCTTACCTATAGTAATTTTTCGCTATATTATCACAAACAAAAAAGACAGAGAAAACAACAGAAATACGAATTTTTTTAATTCAAGCATCTGTTCTGTGGATAAATTGCAGGGTTCAAAAATAACTTTAATATACTGCTATATATTCTGTCATGTCTCTCGTAGAAACCGAATTATTACAAAAAATCAGTAATTTTTTCATAAAAATAAATAAAAAAAGAATTTTCTCAGAAAACGGTTTAAAATTTTGTTTAATTCAGGTTTAAATTTATCGATGGGTATCACAGGAATTATATTTGTAGGAAACAGTGAAGAGATTTTCTTTTAAACTTGATAGAAGTCCACTGTACGGGAAAGTAGTTGCACCAGACATTGTTAAAAGTTCAGATCAATCGGTGAAGGGTGAAGATTGGGAAGCTTTCATCTTTTGTTAATAAAGTTAATTTCAGGGAATTTTTCTTAAACTAAATGAAGCTTTTTTGAGTGGCTATTTTAATAATGTCGGGAGCCGGAAGAACAAAACAATTTTTCACGTACAATTTTGGAAATTACATAAGAATGTACATTTTTTCGAAAAATCCCGTTAAAAATTCTTTAAAACAGAGAAATTTCCGGTCTAAAATTCTTGGAGTGAAAATTCACTTATCGTACCGAGTGAAAATTCACTCTGTATGGAGTTAAAATTCACTCCAAAGAGAGTAAGATTTTCTCCCTGCGCTTACAGTGGCAATTATAAGCAGAGTTATAAAAACTTCAAACATGTCTCAATACTTGGAATATGAAGATTTAAATTTCATTAAAAAAAAAATTAATTTAGAAGACCCTAACTGTAAGATGCTTGTGAGTAAATTTAAAATTATTAATTGATTAGGTAAAGTAAAAATACCGATAGGTCAAGTGAAGCTCTTAAATACATTGTAAATATGTTCCTCCCATTGAAATACCACTTGATTAATTGAATGATCAAATGTTTAATTTAAAAGCTAAATCTTGGCATAAACAGGGAGTTTATGATACTATTGAGTATATTCCAATAATGGAGACGTTAAAATTAATATTATCTCACGATGAAATATATAGTTTCGTTAATTCGAAGTAAATCACCTCAAAACATTATGTGTTAACAATTTTGAACATGGTTTGTCTTAAAAAAAAAAACTGTTTATAAAATATCCGTAATATTATCTGTGATTATTTACATACAAGTAAAATAAAAAATGTTAATACAATAATAAAAATTAAAGAAATAAATCACGTTTCCGCAAAAGAAGTTCCGTGTCAGTTTTATTCGCACCCACTCTTCTCTATCTACTACTTTCAAATATGTCGAAAAATTTATTGATACGACGTATTTTATGAAGATATAGAAATTGATTAATAATAAGTATTATGTTTGTTTATAAACATATAATTGTATTATTAGATTAAAATGTATGCATTTAGGATTTCAATATTTGAGCAGCTCACCTTTCACGTTTACTTGGAGTGAATTCTCACTCTGTAAGAGTGAAATTTCACTGCAAGAATTTAGAGAGCATATATCGTAATTATTATTGTCGTAAATAAAATTTAATTGTATCATGTAATTACAATAAATGTAGCTTGATAAACGCTATAATTCATCATTTTTTCATTACGATTTGAACTAGAAAATAGTCCAATACTTTTTGTATTTTGTAAATTTTATCAAATGAACATTGACTATCGAATCTATATTTTCGAAACTATATTAAAATTTTTATTTGCATTTAAGCATTATTTCGTATAGTTTAATTTTACTAATTACTATTTTACTGATTGTAAACCAGTAATTTCCAGCGCTTTCAAAAATATAGCTTTCTTACGATACCGTAATGAAATTCCTTATGCAAAAGACTATAGGAATGTTCGTGAACAATTTTAAATACTAAGATTTAAAAGCCAATCAAAATTAGAACACGAATGGTCGACTTCTCTCACCTTGACAATGAACAGTAATGTCGAGGACTGATCGTGCATTCCCTAACGATCGTGACCATTCAAACGGGTATAGCGTTGACATTCCGTGAGGAAATGATCTAGATATACAGTAAAGGACATTCGAGTGTTTCTTAAAGTTGTACATTAATAATGTCTTTAATTTTTACAACGTTGATATGCGTTACAAAATTTGGATTTAAAATTAGTCTGTCGCGCACTTCTATAAAAAAAAACGCAAAAAGTAAAACACTATTTTAAGGTCTTTTCACGTGGGTATTCAATATATAGAAAGAAGTATCGCATGAACTGTATATATGCATCATCCCAATTATATTATGCGAAATTCACTTTCAAACGGCTGAATAAAGTTACGGCTATATTACAGCCTTTGTGCAAGAGCCATACGGTTGAAATTTATTCATATCTATATAGGAACGTTTTAGAGTAAAATGGATGAAATACGCAATGTTTTACAATAAACTTTTAACGACAATTAAACAAAAATAAAAAAAAAACATTTTTTAAGCATGGTATAATTTCTTCTGTAAATGAGCCGCTGATGTCACAAACAAAAAATTCAGAAAAACAATTTTTAAACGTCATTAGCGTATTGAAAATTTAATGAAAAATTGTGTATGAAAAAATCTCATTTTTGAAAAAAAACGCAAAATATTGAATTTTTAACTCGTTCGAAAATACAAAGTTGTACGTGTATATTGTATTTTGAAACTATACATTCTAGAACGGGAATTATACTAAAAATTTGGGTATAAAATATTATTTCTTATAAATGGGTATATTATATTATTTTTACGTAAAAGAGAAAAACGAGATTAATGGAACCGTAGAAAAAAGGTAGAAATGGTGGTAACATCTAATAATAGTAAAATTAACACGTGAAAAGTGGTCGTTGATACTACGTTAATTTTACTGAGGAATATTTTAAGTGCTTAAGGTTATATTTGTGATAAATTTGAGGTTATGCATTGTAGTGCATATTTAACGATCGGGAAAATAGTAGAAGAAATAACGTCATTGTTCTGTTTACTACCAGGAAAGGGAATTGAACTATTTTTGGATAATACCATGTTTTACTCAAAAATAGTAAAAATTCTGTATAGGCTCAAAATTGAAGCCGATATATAAAAGATCAATTATAAGTAAACAATGTAAATAAATAAAGTGTTTTTCGAGCTATTAGAATATTGGGATCCTATTTGAAATTTTAGTTTTATACCCCTATTTTCCTATGCAAATATTTTCAAGTTCCGCATCATATTGGAATTCAGGTTGACTGAAACTCATTTTTGACCTCGAACTCTTGAAGAGCGACCTTAAAAATAGCAGAATATTTTAATTGTAAGTATGGTTCTTTATGGTTTTTGGTACGCTGGCTGATTAAGAATTTCATAATAAAATTATCGATAAAATTACATTTTCAAGGTCAAAACTGAAAAAAAGGAATTTTATCGTTTTTGGGGGTTTATTTTACAACATACAAATGGGATGAAAAAATATGTTTAAAAAAATTATAGAGGATCAAAAACAAAAATTGTTGTATGCATTTCCTCCGCAGTATAAAAGGGAGGAAGGAAATCGCTCTTTTACGGCATTACGATTGATATTACGAAGAAATTTAATGTAACCTTTTTTGTAGAGTATTTGATTCTCTATTTTGGTTTGTTGAAGACATGTCTTCATCAGATTTGTATTTTTGGAAATAAATGTGAAAAAAGTGTTCTTTTTTAGGTTTTGCCTTGAAAATGACCTTGTCGCCAATATCCCTTATGATATTCATAATTACCGCATCACAAAACATAGGAAACCATAGTTACAATAAAAATTAGAGGTTATTCCTTTTCAATATATACAGTAAACATAAATATAAAATGTGAATCCTGACATTCAGCAGTAGAATAATTGACAAAACGCTGTCGAAACTCCATAAAAGTAACCCAAACCAACACAAACAGACCACATACTGTCATCTAGATAATTGTTCGATTCAGACGAGAGATGAAATGATGGAAGAAGTGTGTTTTTTTTGCACTTATATTCCTAAACAATTCTTTGGTTACAAATAGGAGAGAGAGAGAGAGAGAGAGAGAGAGAGAGAGAGAGAGAGAGAGAGAGAGAGAGAGAGAGAGAGAGAGAAGGTAAGAGAGGACAAAAAAATGTCAAAGTATCAATGTTGCGATTTGAAAAAAAAATACAAAAATGTCACTGTAACACCGAATGTCATTCGTCGAACGAACTATCCGGCAGGCTTGTCGTTGACCATTTTATTGGCGGTGTTTAATACTTTAGGCGTCGAGTGTTTTCATTGTCGACCAAAAGAATGGTGCAACAATGATGATATAGCTGAGCCTGTATGGAATTTTAAAATATGGAGTATTCCATGTGAAATCACCCATGTATTGGAGTCAAACTTCATTCGCATTCATTAAAATAGTAAAATTATCGAATTTCAAAATTTTCAAATGCTGATAGTGGAGGCATTCTCGTAACGGGACGAAATGTTTCTTCAAGAAGTTATAAAACTCCTTACTATTTGATAAATGACCAAAATATAAGTTAGAAAAAAAATAAAGAGATGTACAAGTTTTTTTAATTACATGCGAAAAATGTCCCTCACGGAATGAACAAAAATAGCAGATGATACCCGTGTGAAGTAGCTAACTTTTGTACGTCGTTTTGACTCTTTCGAAAATCACTCACTTCGCGCACTTGTGTCGTAATATAAGCTATGTTGTGTCTCTTTGACATTTTTAATTTACGAAACGGTTTATAAATCGATTCTACAATCTAATTAGATGTATTATCCAATCCTCACACCCTCCGGAGCATCCTGCGCACCTCATCCTTTCAGCTCTTGATTCTACCTCGTTCCCTCAATGTCATCATGAAATTTCATAAATTATGATGATGATGATTTTATAAAAATGTGAAATGAAATAAAGAAATTCCATGGCATTTTAATAAAGTTTGGATACGTTAATTTTCTTTTACTTTGCTATCAAATTTGAATTAGTTACCAAGATTGGATGCTACTTTCAATTCAACTTGAATTCATTAATGTTTGTTATTCTAATGGAATTTGGAATTAAATAATGAACTAAAAATGAGATCTAAAATAACAAAAATTAGGTTTCACGATAATATTACATAATCGCCTTATGACATGTGTATAATGTACTCTTAAGGTTAACACCTTGCATGTATGTGAGAGTATTATTGTATTTCAAATAAATTAAAAGTACACTTCTATAATTTTTGTAATTAATTTGCATATACGCATATCTAGAATTACAAGCTCTCTCAGCAATTTCGAGTAAGAGTATTCTAAGATTGCATACAAATCGTACTATAATAACTTAGTGTATACTTTATCTTTCAATAGAAAACATATACTTTGACTCTGCATGCGTAATAATATATATAAAAATATAATTCTACACCAATTTCCATCCCGGGAGCCGAACAGGGCTGCAAAATTTTCTATAACCCCTGGTGGCGATAAAACTAACTACGCCAGTCAGTTTTTTCATACGGTAATCTTACATGAAAGTTCAGTATGACTAAGGTTGCTACATCAAATTTTCAATTCTCTATAAGATTATCACCACTTTAATATTGTTTTTTCGTGTTTTTTTTTTAACTATTATTTTACGTCGACTTTTCTCAACCCATATGGGACTAAATCGCGATGAGACGTACATTTTATAAAAGAGGAATCTGAACCACTTGAGCTTTGACGTTATTAGACACTTATAAATAACAAACCGTTACAATGAAAAAAGAGGTATCCACGATGACCTTAATGTTACATTTGTAGGTAAGTTGGAAGAAACCTTATTTTAATATTATGACAATGTTTCGTTTGAATGTCAAGGTTGGAATCATTCTGTGACCTCGTCAAAATATTGGGTTCTCTGAGGGAAAGGTGTCAAAACCTAACCTAACCTTACCTCACCTAACTTACGGTGCCCTAACCTATAATATAGCAAAATTAGTACCCATTATTGTACTATTATTGACTACTACGATTTTGATTTTAATTGAAGGAAATTTTAAAATAACGTAAGAAATAAATTACAGATATATTAAATTTGGAGATCAGTGTAGACGGGAATTTCGGAGGTGGAGTTTCGCCATTGTGGGTTTTGTCGTCAATGATTCTGGAGGTCACCCTAACTTATCTTCAGTATTAACTTAATTAATGTTATTTTATACAATCCTTTGGATCTAATTATTATATTTAACAAAAAATGACACAGTTTACCGATACATGTATCAATAACATTTTTTTTCCTGTATACTAGCTAAAAAAAGTTAGATTTTTCAAAGTTTTTGCCTGTTTATTAAAATGTTGATTTCTATTACTTTAATGTACCCAATTGCAATTGAATTAAGATAAATAATTTTGCAGTCGGCATGAAAATAAATAAAATTACTCTCTTAGAAGGAAAGGAGTAAAAAAGCAGTCGTGGAAAAAGATTAAACCGAGGAGGTCTAATAAAAAAGCACTTAAGTCGTTCTTGAAGTTTCGCGGAATTCACGCTGGCAGCACTAATTAAAGTTCTTACCTTTTGAGATTGGCGTGCTTCGCGCCGTTAATGATTTTGCTCTTCCTATCGCTTCCCACAGTGCTGGCGTCACTGTCGATACTGTAGAGGCTTTCGTCTTTCGTGACTTTGGAAGTATGTAAGGTCGACTTGCGGACGGTACCGTTATGCTTTGGACTTTCGATGGGCACCATCGTATGACCTTGACTTTGGCCGTCCTGATATCGACCGTTCCTCCCGTCATCGATCCTCGGCAGTATCGTCGCGTCCATCATCGTCGGAGTTTTGCTCAACTCCACGGGCTTTTTCACCGAGCTTACGTTACGCATATTGTTTTGATTTTGCGCCCTGTGAGACCGGAAGTTCTGGGTCGGATCGCCCGGGGGTGGCTTGTCCTCCGTCGGTAACATATACGACAGCATTTTTCCTTCCTGCTGTTACACCTAAAAATCAAAATTGTCCAACTTTAAAAATTTTGCCTCAATAATAATAATTGTTTCTTATGCTACAGTATTTCAGGTCGTGTATTGTATCGATAGGGTAGGCGGGGTTGTACCGCTCACTCATATTTCTCAACCTTCCGTTAAGTTAAAATTATTTTTTATATTTTTTTACTAAAGAACTTTATTTCAAAATCTAATTTTAACCAAAAATTTCCATCGTTTATTGCTAAAAGTTGATTTCAAAAATTAGATAGTTTTGTAACGTAGTTGATAAAAATACGATAAGAATTGTTGGTCTTAACAATATACGGTTTTCCACCTTTTTACTAGTACCCAATGGGAAAAAATATGAAAAAATAGGCTCGTAGTACTGTTAATTATCAAATGGTATTTGGTAAACTACTAAAAACAACATTGATTTATAATTATTCGTTACTTTTCAACGCGGCGCGTTAGTGGGTAGCACCGCTCAGAAAGTTTATGATATATTTTACATATTGTTGATCAAATAAATGTACAGAAAGTACTAAAATAATATAGATATCTGAAATGGAACTTGTAATTAATCACATACATTGAATGTACACAAGGGAGCTAACAACAAATTGTTTTATAATATTATCGAATTTCATAGGTTAGGTACACTCATTATTTTTGAATCATTAATTCGAATATATTCTTCTTTGCAATTTCCACTGCCTATACGCACATTTCTCCATTACATCTTCATTACATTGTTTCTAAGTGAATAAGAATAAGTTTAATAACTTAAATTTAGTGAGCGATATTACCCACATTGACAGGAGATCCTGTTGGATCGTTGATATTTATTAAATTCTATAATTCAATACGTTTAGCATTAGTAAAAATTCAGATATTTTTGCATATTATTGTTGGGGCTATATAGAATCGATTTCAATCGTTAAACAAATTTGAAATTATTTATGTATTTATTGAAAGTACTTAACAGTACTTTACTTAGGTGAGCGGTACACCCCACGCCTCCCCCAGACATCTGCAGATTAATGTAATTGATTATTGTACGACAGGTACATAAAATTATAGATAAAACGTTTATTTAAAAAAAATGTACATTACATTTAGGAATACATTTTTCTGAATTAGTATTTCCAATCTCATTACTATCAATTGCATACGCACTTTTCCGCAATGATTTTCGCTGATTAGAATTTAAGGGGAATAAACTTAATGAACATTTACAATGGGAATAAAGAAATCTCATTATATTCAATTACAATATCGGAAACAAATGTTTCACAATTGTAAATTAAATTTCATAATGTGTTTAACAACATTTTCATTTATTAATTTGCTGTATCATGTCATTGAAATTTGAAATATTATTTATAAATTTGTATTTAACCAAACGTGAGAAAAAAATTTAATTAAGTATTTATTCCTTTTTCCTTTTAATAAAATTAGAAATTACGTAACGAAATTACATATAATAATTATTGATTTTTTATTCCACGTGAATGTAATTCACAAAGTATTTATTGTTACTATTAATGTAAGTTTCATTTAAGAAATGTGAAGTAAAATAAAGAAATTTTCATTCATTCAATGTTTTGTTCACTATTCACATTTGAACGAAATTTTAAGATATTTGCAATAAAAACATTTTACGACGTTTTTTAATGAACTTTGCATTCAACTGCTTATTTGAAAAAAAAAGCTCAGCAATATATAGTTAAGGGGACCACTACCAAAATGTTCAGCCATATTATATAAAATTAAAATTTGTCTAAAACCGTATCCTTATTTATTACTGCGGGTACGAGGGTCAAAATAAGAAAAGAACCATTGACAAGTATTAGAATTTGTAAAAGAGTAAGCATTTTTTGTGTTGGTAATAACCTTATAGACAATATATCCGAAAGTTACCGTCAATTTCCTTGAAACTATGCTTACCCACTTAATTTGGTGTGCTGAATAGGAAAGACGCGAAAATTGACATCAAATTAAAATTCAAGAAAAAAAGATAAGTATACATTTTTGTTCGTGAGATTAACGGTAAGTCCGCAAAAGAAGGATGAAGACGAAGTTTTTGAATGTTTCCATATTTTCAGTAATATTAGAAACAAAATATACATTGTAGTTTTATTTATTTATTTCGCATCATACAAATTTTGTCATAAGTTTAATTAATATATTTTTGGAAAATGACAATTAGTCCAGGAAATAGAGGTTTTGACCTGAAAATTTTTAGAAGCTTCATCGATTGACTTAAAATTTTGACAGCAGGCAGGGAATAGCACAAGGATTAAAATCTACATTGTGCCATTGTACACTTTTACATGACGTGCCATTCCCTCCAAGGGGTTGAAATTTGTGTATCGAAAACAACCCCAGGAATTGATGGAGGAACTAATTCTAAGCAATTGCGTCCTATAACATTTTTTTTTTGTGCGAGCAATACTTTTTGTAGTCAAAAATCGAACATGTCAACTTCAAGGATCGGAAAAATTAACGGCTTTTTTAAAATTATCATGCCTTTTTGAAAGTATTTATACAGAGCTTTAAATTGAGTACCAAGTGGAGTCGATAGCACAAAAACTGACGGAGTAACAACAAATTTAATATTATTTGCTTGGATTTTTAGGATCAAAAAAAGTTAATAAAATTCATGTCCTGCTGGCCCATATTGAAATTGAACATAATCCTTTTGCAATTTACTTCAATTAGGTACGAATAATAGATTTTGGAAATTTTAACGGTTTTACAATCCCGAATTCCGAAAAATGTTTGATATCCTTTTGAAAACAAAAAATATTCAATATAAAAAATATTGTCTTTTTTATTTAATATATGAAAAAAAATTTCTAAAAAAAAATTGATCATAATTGATTGCAGTTAAAATTGAATACTTTGATTATTCAATCGCGGGCTCTTAATTTTATTTATAGTTGCGAGTGTATTAAAATTACGATTAATTATTGTATTTAAATTAAAAAGTTGAAAACTATGTATTATCATTGTTTCTATTTTATGTAAGTAAATATTAGCAGTAAACAATTCATTGAGCTGAACACCAGATCCTAAATAAATCGTATATTCTAGGTACGAAAAAGTTATAAAAAGTAAATTGTATGAAAATGAATTCAGTTTGTCTCTTATTTAAGCTTGTTCACTTATGGACGATTGATAAAAAACTTGATGAAAATCTACATCAAATTTGCTGTTGTGTTTAACAATAAACAGGAATAGCAAAATTGTGAAAGCATATTTTTAACCAGCTTTTGCATTTCACGAAATACTCGTTGGTTTTTCAACATTTGAATATATTGTTCCTAATTTTAGTTTACAATAATAGTTATTGTTTATAAGAATTTGTTTTCATTTTTACATTTATTATAGCATCTATTGCGAAATATTGTAAAACGAACTTTTTTCCACCTATATTATATAACAACAATATGTTTCATGTATTTTTAAATATGCTGTGCATGACATTGATAAAAGTTAATTTTAGTTTCCGAGGAAATGTTATTATTTTAAAAAATATGTAATGCGAAGTAAACACATTTTCTCGAGTACTGAAATATAATAAATGCTGTATTCAAAGATAGAAAAACCAATATCATAATTAAAGATACTTCAGTAATTATCCGATTTATTTACAGTTAAAATGATGTGATATTTTATTTCTATAAGTTCTAAGGAGTACTATAATTTTTAATTTGATACTTTCGATTTGTAGCGTATTTAATTAAAAATTTCGCTATCATTTTTCTGTACACTGTAGCAAAAATAATTACAAATTCTATATAAAAATATAATAATTATAAAAATGCTGAAAGATTTTAATGGGAAGTTGAAATTAAGGAATGAAAATATGTGATTGAAATTTTAACAAATTTGTGAAATTAGTTACCTTGGACTTAAACTTAATTTTAAAAATTCAAACAATCACTGAATGAACGAAATTAATTCTGGAAAACAATTACTTTGAGTAGACTCAAGATGATGCACATTACTAAAACCATAAGTATCTATTGTGTTTCATTGTATAAATAAGCTATTTATTTATGGTTTCTTATACTTATATCTTTACATCTTTTCATTCTTATGTTTCATTTGTATGGTTAAACTGTTTCGGAATTTAAATAATCGAATAAATAGCTTCTGATTATAATTGTGTTATAAATATCTTTTTAGAACGATTTAATTAATAATGAAAAATTAATAATTAAAATCGAAATTATTGTGAGTCAGGGGCAAAATATTTAAAACCCAAATTCGAGGCAAAAATATAAAAATTAGCACAAAAATTAATAACTTATAAAAAACGCAACCAATCTTCACGAAATTCAATATCAAACTTCGTTATGATTAATGTAAACAATGTACACAATTTCAGGATTATTAAAAAATGTTCATTTTTTTAACTAAAAAGAGCGTTCTCTATGAGGAAGAATCATAAATAAGTTATGAATTTGTCTAGTAAAATTGCTTTATTTCTGATTGATCAGACGAGTTTCTGTCATTAGAAAAATTAGTTTCTAAATTAAAAAACTAGCCAATTAATACGATGTTTTGCGAATTTTATCAACGAAAACAATGAAATCGCATTGAATTTGTCCGTGGAGTTTTATAAATTTTTTTCAGATTTTAGACACGCAGTTTTACAAAAAATTAGAAAGCATGCAAAATCATTATATTGTGATTCCGAGATGTACAATTGTTGTTGCAAACATTTTCTACAAAATTTTCAACAAAATTTGTATGTTTGTATTTTATTTATAATTTGTCAATTTTTGCAGCATGATTTTTCACAAATTTGACGTCGGAAAACAGATCTGTTTAACGATTGATTACACAGGTCAACATGGTTTTGTTGTTGGGAAGCTGTGGGTCATTTCCGTTATTTTGTGCGCAGAATCCGAATCCAAAGTCAGAAGTGGCCCATAATGTCAGGATTTTTAGATATTTGAGGTTACGTGTTCGAAAACCGTTTTTTTTTTTACTATTTTGAGGTTATGTACAGAAGGCACAACATTTTTAGGAGTTTTTCCTTTCGTTGGATCATAAGGTACTACTATTTTTCATTAATGTGAGAGGCGCAGAATTCCATTACGACTTCTCTTCACCAACATACGCCAATTTGAAATTACGATATACATGTAAACAAATTTACCTTGAAATTTCCTCAGAGAAAAGCTCAAAGTCCAAGTCAATATCATGAAACATATATATAAATATAAATAATTATATAAAACATTTCAATATTATGACCTGTTATTTAATATTATAACTATTATAATATTATGAACATTTCAATTTTATACTTTATTGTTCATTTAAGCATTTTGAATTCGTCTTCTTGAATGTTAATATCTTGACTTTAAATTCGTATTTGGGAAGTAGATATCACCAGTACAAATTTTCAAAAAAAAAATATCTGTTTTAAAGCATTCAAAGCATATGTTCATGATATTGATGGGATATTTCTCGTAATTTCAAAAAGGTCGTAACTTTGTAAGAAAATCATAGGTGGTCGAATAAAACCTCGTTTTGAAGGGTAAAGGTAGTACTAAAAGATGCAAATAGTGCTGAAGGCCCACAAAATTGTTGCATCCTGTATGTAACCTCAAATATAGCAATATAACACGTTTTTCGAGTACATAACCTAAAATATCCCAAAATCCTGACATGATGGACCAATTCTGAATTCGGGTTCGGATTCTACGCGCGCAATTACGTCGGGAAATGACCCACAGCTTCCCAACAACAGCCAAGACCCCTTTTTTGTAGATCTGTCGCATAATTCGTGAATGAGTGAAATGATGAATGATAAATGAAATTATTTAAGTTTTGTAGTTTTTTGTAGTTTTGTACAGAGGCAAAATGTTTTCAACTTTTCTGTTACATTGAAAGGGAAATGAATTGCTTATTTTTCCTAGAAAATAATATTATGATATAAAAAGGGCGCGTTTTTCTACATTTGGACCCGATTACTCCGTATTTTGCCTTTTTCTACATAAAGTAGGAAATGTTAAAATGGAGAAAGATTAATTATGGTCCGACGTATATATTTTTTTTAATTGTTTAATATCCGGCGTATGCCGGATAATATAGTATAAAGATGTATAATATAAATAAACTAAGATCTAATTGAAATAAACTCGTGCTAAACTCTTGATATCAGTTTGACAGCTGTATTTATAGTAGCAAGGTATGCTGATATTTAATTTTGAGTTACCTTGACATTACAGCTTGTTCTAAGGAACTAAAAACAAATATAATTATAAGCACATTATTAATAGATTTTTGAGAAAATGATCGCAGTGGGGTAAAAAGACCAAGTAGTAGGGTAAGAAAGATTCACCGATGAGTAATTATGACGTTCTGAATGAGATAACTGAAGGGAGTCCTAAAATTGAGTCACTAATCAATTTCTGATTACCCTAGTTTTCGTCACTACCAACCAAGCAGCAGATTTGTAAATACTTTAGTAGCATTTTTTCGGTTCTCTCAGCTATCATGAGGTTGAAATAGCACGAAAGAGTACCAAAAACAAAACAGTACATCCTTAAATACGGCGAAATTTATTACTAATAGCGCGATTAGTGCACCAAAGCGGATTCTGTCGATAAGGTCTGGTAAACAATGCCCGGAAAAAATAAATGGTTGAATCAACTAAAAAAATAGTAAATTCAGCTAAACATGTTGGGTATCATTTTTTTAATTGCTACAACTATTCGAAGCGGGTTATTCTATAGGCAAAAGAAATAGTTGAAATAACTATTTTCATTCCTTAAATCAACTACATATTTCGAAATTAACAAATGGATATATTCTCTTAAGAAGCAGTTCCTTTTACAATCCTAAACACTAACACATACTCAATTATCCGATATATAGTATAAAATAAATAATGTCGATTTTACACTTATTTTTTTCTATTGCAGTTTAAAAAACGGTGGAAGATATATTTCAAACTGTTTAACATTTTTCGAAATTCTGGTTCTGTAATGGTAATTCTATATATTTTATATGATCGTTGAAAAATTGTCAGCATAATCAACCCAGAAATGATGAAACACCATTGGAAATAAATTTCACGACTAAGATATCGAAACAAGGCCCCGGTCAGGTCCTTCTTATCTTTTTTCTGTCAAGTTGAAAAGCTTTAAACGCATTTAAATTTCACGGGCAAACCTCATGGCCAGTTAAAAAATTCAAGAGAAATGTTAAATAATGCTTTTTATGACTTAAAAAGTTAAAAAAGTGATATTTTCTTACATTTCACTGAAATTAATTTAAAAAGGATTTGTTCCAGGGGTGTTAAAATCATTACCGTGCAGAGTCACTTTGCATAACTAATTCAACATTAAATACTTTCTGTAAGCGCTTCACTAAATATTTTTTTTTGTTAAAAAATCTATCGAATAACGCGCAGAAGTTTCTTTGGTAAGGAAAACACATTGACACAGATCAATTGCTTTTGTATTGCAGTCATGTCAATATCACAGAACAAAGAATAATTTTAATATTATATAATGTGTTGCATAATTTTATATTTATATTATCTATTGGAATATTGGAAACAGTATTAGCAATAGTCAGCGAAAAAGAAAATTATATACAATAAAAATTGTAACCTATAAAGAACAAAATAATTGAAATACGTTAAATGTAAGATTAATGTAAATTAAAAAACCAATTTCCTTCATTCAATGATGCAATAAATTCTAAAAAAGTTAAGTATAAGTTATAGACCAAACACTTTATTAGGATTAAAAGCAAATACAAAGCACTGGAGAATCTAAAAAAAAGTAGATTGATTTTGATAAGCTTAGTTACATAGAAATTGTTCCATTTTAATTTACCGTCGCAATAGCAATTTAGTAATCGATATTGTAGAAAATAATATTCAAGGTCTCTTTTGCTGATGTTATGATAAGAGACCATTTTGACGATATACTTATGGTATAGTTTTTGCATATTTCGTGACATGTAAATGAGATATTTGCAGGGTAATAAGTGTGCTGCTAAATTTGATGTAATATTATACTTCTCTGTTATTATTCAAAAATAGACAGAATCAAAAAGTTAAGTCCGTGTAACGTCTTAACTTTGTAAATGTTCTTGGGTGTAAATTGAGCTACTTTGACATTTTTTGAAAATAAACTTCTGATTACATCTTTTCAATATTTAAAATATTCGATGAATTCCATTTCAACTAAAAAAGTAGCACTTAAATATTAAAACAGTTTTTAAACAATGACATTGAGAAATTCAATGCAGAATATGGATTAGTAAAACTTTACTGAAAGTTTACTGGCTGCTAGAAAATTTATTTATGATTCATATAATGATTTTAGACAGTAACTTAATGTTATAAGTGATATTCAAACAAAAATATGCGATTTTTGAAAAATTTTCTCGACATATTGGTTTCATCATTTGGAATTTTCAAAAATTAACATGAGATTCGTAATCAGAGACTCCTATTATTACACTAAACCAACATTACGACGAAATAACGACGAACTTCCATATGGTCCATCATAGTTACGGCTAATAACATTTTTAAAATGTGCTTTATTTTTCCTATAAGAAATAATATAGTATTCATTTTAACCCATTAAGGGCCAAAAGGACACTTTGTCATGGTAGTTTGCAACGTCTGTTTGTCATATATTTCCGGGAGTAAAAAAATTCTAGACCATTCCTTTCTAACGTGAAACATATCGACATTTACGAATCTGCGATTAAAATTTAAGAAAAATACAAATCCAAATTGATGCGTTCGATTATTTAAAAAAAAATCGGGTTTTTGCATTGAAATCGCGCAAATGAAATGAGATCTCCGTAAAGTAAATAAAACGCATCCACGAACCTTAAACAATGTTGACAAATTTTTATTAAAATAAAAATGTAGTTTACTCAAAACACTTATTGAACCTTGTTTACTTCGTTTTATGTAAGTTGCAAATTAATAACAACAAACTTAATAAAAACAAAATAATACTCCAAGAACAGTTCAGTTTTCCTTCCAACTTTGAAGAGTATACCTCTCAGGCTCATAATATACTTATCTCGACTATATGCTTCTAGTGTAATAACTATGTTCTATAATTAGAAGATAATAAAAAAATATACTAGTTTACGCTAATGTAGGTTTTTTATTTAAGGATCAAGTTGTTATTTAGCAGTGAATTATTTGTAACAAACACATAAAAAAACAATTCTCCAGATAATTTTTCGATATGGGTAAAAATGGGGTACGCACGAACGCTTAAACTGTCAATATTTTTTATTTATCGACCGCTTGGCTCAGGTTGCAACAAAACTGGAAGAAAGATCAAACATGATCCATATAGTATGATGGCGCATAAATCTTTTGGCATAACATCAAAGTACATGGATCCCAAGTTGGCAATATTTCATTTGTTTCGAAAGATAAATATTTAATTTATGGAAGCAAAGTATGTATTGTTATTTAATTGACCAACGGTCTCACATTCATCCTGAACGATTTCTCCTTTTGCTATACTGTAAGAATAATTTTGGGCACGGAACAATCTGCATATTCACATAAATTACAAGTTTTCTGCCCTCGAAATTTGAATGATTTAAAATCTACTACAGAAGAAGTAAAAAGTCACTAGTTGGTTTTGTAATCATTTTTAATAATAGCGAGTCAATTACTTCTGATTCATTTTAGTTACAAGGTATTAAAAAGTAAAAGAATGATTTAAAATTAGTAGAATTGGACTGATTCAGATCTAGAGAGTGAAGCACGCTACGTTGGACTAAAAATAAAATTTTAATTTTCAAATAAATACAATTATGCAGGTAAATCTCCAGTTAGGAATAGTCTAAATATTCTATATATTACACAAATTACTTCTTCAGCGAATGTAATATGCTGGAAGCAATACATAGTATTTTTTTAGTCGATCTAACCAAAAATAAAAAAACAACGACTTTAATAAATACTAACTAGTATTGGACTCTGGCATACAATTTTTTTTGACGTTTCGAGTAACTAGTACTTCTTTTCATGAGGCTAATACGGCAATAGCATAGTAGGTCAAAGCCGTTGTTTTTTTTTTATTTTTGATTCTGGACACAAATTTTAAGCATTAATAATATTTTTTTAGAGATAGTTCAGTCACCCAACGTGTATTACATTTCATCTAATGTAAAGGAACCAAATTTCAAGCAGATGCATTAATGAGAATCTATAACCATATCGAAATTTACATGAACAACGTTAATTATTTTTAATGTCCATGCTTGAAATTTCCGTTATATTTTCATTAAATTTCATGCACTTTTTTTCTAACAGTACAGCAGAACATCTACACAATCTAAATGGGTGATTCTCCTGAAAGGAACCCTGAAATATATTGTCAACGTTTCTGCGTTTCAAAATGAAATTCTATTTTAACATATTTGAAAATTAGTTTGCTATAAATTAAATCTAAAACAAGTTTATTAACGTTTGTACGTGTATAAATCAATTTTACTTGGCTTCTATCATTTTAAAACGAGCGCATCAAAGTTATAATTTCTTTTAAAAAGTCGCACTTTTCTATATTCCTCCATTTTAATGTGTAATAATAATTATATAAGTAAATATTTGCAATACGTTAAATATAGCTTTAAGCAATTCTGCGTACATTGTATAAAGCGATTTTCATGTAAAATTTCTTTTATATAAATAATTAAAAATAATTGTCTTTTTTGGCGAGTGAAAATTTCGTGTGATATCCGAAGCCTCCAACTTTTGACAATAACAATTATTGATCAACATACTAACAAAAAATGAATACCGTCGAGCTGAAATACTTGTTGGTCCTACAAAGGGTTCGAAGGATTTTATGTTTCATCGCACGATTATTTTATAACATTCAATAAATACGTCCACCCTACTAGAAATTATAAAACCGTCCAGTTTGATCGTAAACAGTACATTTTCTGGCTAATTTCCGTGGCTTAAGACCTTGTCAAAAAAATGGTCAAAGTATCAATGTTGCGATTCGAAAATACAGCAGAAATGTCCACAAACTAGATAATAACTTGCTACAAATCAGTAAATCCGCTTTTTATTAGAAAACTATCTAAACGTTGCACAAAAATAAATGAATTGAAGGTGCCCGCATATTGCTGTTCAGCAAATTGTTAAAAATGTGTATGCAATGTGTAGAAGGGAGCAAAGCAAATGCAGCGAACTGTTTACAATCCTTAACGTATGTTTATTTTTCTCGGTTGTTATTATTTTTATTGTCCGCGGTTCTTGGAAAAATGGCATCTTATTGCTATTAAATTAGAACATAATAATCAGTATCTCGCGAATATTCGCCTGGTGTAAACAGCCTATCTACATTGTGTAAGTTTGGTAATAACTGGTCAGAAAAGTTATCGAAAATATGTATGCAAATATCTTTTTAAATTTTCTATTATATCTGCAGTAAAACTGGAAAAAAACAATCCTAAAAATGTATCTAATAAATTGTTTTAATTATAAAATTATTAATAAATTTAAATAGAAAAGTATTTAATTACGTAAAGTGAATAATGCTGAAATTGAAAATGCTATGCTCATTTAGCTATACATTAACTGTAAAAATTCTGCAGAATGTTTCAATCCTTATAAAAGCGCTTAAAAGAACAATAACCCTAAAATGCAAAAAAATGTATCGAAAATTAATAAAATACGTACAAACTATCTAGATTATCGGTAAAAAACCTATCCAGATACTAGCAAAATTCTGGCCCAAGACCTGGACAAAAACTAATGAGTTCCTGTGTTTTAAATATTCCGAATAATATTTAACTAGAAATTGGACAGAAACTGTCCAAGATTAATCTAAAAAATAACTATAAAATTATTACATTTCCTATGGGTTAGTGGCTAACTTTATTGTCCACAAACTCTCCAGTACACAAAAAACTGGCTAGAATGTAGGCGCATTTTCTTCCAGGGCATTTGTGATCTCCGAAGCCTTCTTCCAAAGTTGTATAAAATATTAATATACTCTCATTTTTACAATAAATAAATAAAAACATTAACAAATATGTTACTTCAAACGTATACAGGAGTTTGTACAAATTTTTGTAACATTGATAACACAGACTAATAAAATAAGGCCGATATCGAAACCCAGGAACAGGACTAAACTTTTCCAAAGGTTTTTGATGCGCTGAATGTAAAGCTGCTGATGAATTATTGTCCTATTAATAATTAAAAGTTGAATTTATCGACTTCCGGATCAAGACGTTGTTCACAATGGAGGAGGTGTTAAAAAAAAACACATAACACCCTCATTTGACGTTTCAACGGCCATATTTAATTATTAAATAACACCGGATGATAAACTTCTTATTTCGTATTAATTGTTCTATCACACCATAAGTTCGAGATATTCTAACCTAAAGTGCAAAACACGCCGTTTTTGTCCGTTTTCAGTACGTTTTGGTAATGGAACAAAATTGTTGTTCGCTATTTGGCAAAACGCAGATTAAAGTGGTTTTCATCAGCTTTAAAATGATCTTGCAGTAATTCCGATTGAATTTTGTCAGCGAGTTATCGAAGTTATTGCAATGCACGATTATGATTTTCATTTTTTGTACTTTTAGGTTAGGATATTTAAAAATCTTGACGTCATAAAGCAAGTATTCTGCGGCTAATTTTGGATCCATCGTAAAGAAAACCTTCGGAAAAGTGTAGTCCGATTTCTGATTATAACTTTTGGTGGTCTGTGTTATTTATGGTACAGCTATAATTATAAATATGCCACGTAAGTAGCTATTTATTTAATATCTCCCTATTCCCTTCTTAACTCGATATCATTTATTTCGGTGTTTTCGAGATCATTCCTAAAGATTCCGTTACAAAATTTATAAAATTCGAAATGGCGAATCCAATATAACCGATCAAAATTCGAAACCTTGCCTGATTATCTCGAAGTTTGTTTCAGGGTGTTTTTGTAGTCACTGATAACGAATCCACTATTAAATTAATGAAATTTCGAATAGCGGGTAAAATATAACAGACTAAACGTTGAAACTTTGTTGGATTTAGAGTAGCATTGGTACTCTTATAGATATCATAACACAACAAAATAAACATTGTATTATATGAACAATAAACAAAAAATTCTATCCGTATTGTTTCCACCATTTTGAATAACGAAAATTTAATAGCGGATTCGTTGCCAGCGAACTCCAAAACTTTCAGGCAACAATTTCGTGTTAGTCAAGCAAAATTTTTTTATTTGGCTTAGCCATATTGCGTCCGCCATTTTGAATTTCGAAAATCTGACACCGGATTCTTTATCAGCGACTCCGAAAATAACCGAGCTAGAAATAACAGGTCAGAAATTAAACGGACAAAATTAATTATTCGTAAGACAATGTTAAACCAAAATCAATATATTAATATTTATGAAGGTCTGTAAAATGTATAATAATGGCAATGCATTTGTCGCGACCTTAGATTTTATCTTTATAACGTATTATTGATATATTTCAGAAATAAAAATATTATATTGCAACGAAAATTTAGCAAAAACTGTCTCTTTGAAAAGAAACACCCATTCTATAAATTTTTTGGAGTGAGAATTCACTCTTCGGTTAGTGAAAACCGAGCAACACTCGTGAAAGAGTGAATATTCAACTGTTTAAGAGTGAAATTTCAATCTGACAAGAGTGAAAATTCTCTCTTTCCCTCCGAATCGTGGAGTTGACAACTCTGGAGGAAAGAGTGAATTTCACTCTTAAAGAGTGAATTTGCACTCGTAAAGAGTTGAATCTTCACTCTTTGATGAGAGTTGTCATATTTTGTCCTAATTAAAGAGTGAATTCTCACTCCATGAAATTTAGAGAGCATTTATGCTGTAATACAGGATAAGCTCAGAGCGTTCGCTAGAATGTTTCTGGAGTATTACAGATATCATCAGAATATAAAAAATACATAAGACGTTCTACAAATGTCTCTGAAGTATCCCAGAAGATCTGCATAATCAATCAATGTCTAAAATGAAATATTCTGGGGATATTTCTTTTCTATGTCGGTATGGACGTACCATGGACTTCACTAACCTTCAGAATATTCTGTGGACGTCCTGTAGACGTAAATTTGCTACTTGGGTAGTAAATACTATAAATATTCACCGAACTCTGAAAACAAACTTCCACTCGCTCACTAATTCAAAATATTGTGCGCTGCTATAATGTAATTTCAGATGTTAGCATCTCAGGTTCGTTAAAGTTCGTTTATAAAATATATTTATTTATAGATCAGAACACTTGTCAAACTTTTTTATAATCCATAGAACTACGAACGAAGTCACTCCATTATAGCTGTGCAATTAAAATATAGTGATGTACTATCATATGATTTAAAAATTTGTCATTTCATTTAAATAATCGTCAATTTTAGAGACTAATTATTAGAAATATTTTCAAATCCTTTTGGGAATTGTATGTTACATGCTAGATAACTGTATGCTAATAATTATAGTGTTGTTTTTGAGATTCCAATAGGTGATATGAGTAAAAAAAAAAACTCTAAATGAATTTGAGAAAAAAATGTAATTTAAAAGACTCTTGGAAGTACGATTCGAAATTGTTTCCTTTCATGATATAAATTTACATGATTTCGACCCACTTCGAAATTTTCGAAATCATGAAATGACAGCAATAAAAGGCGTAAACGCGAAACAGATGTCATAAAGCTTTTAACGATTTTCTTGAAATTTCTAAAAAGATTCTAGAAAAATTTCTTGAAATTGTGCAACATTTCTTAATATTTAAGTATTTTCTAAATTTAGTAACGTCTCTTGAAATATTTGAGTTCTAATAACATTTAATAACATCTTATTATAGAGAACAAGAATTCTTCTATTTTGAACTGAATCGAAGAAATCTATCGAAACATTTCTGAAATTTTGAAGTTTGAATTTGAATATCCAAAATGTAAATAGTTTTTCAGTAAATTATGTCATTCAAACCCACAAAACACACCTGTTTCAGATGCTTCAAGTTCCTAAAAGAAACAGTGTTCCATCCAGTTATTTCATGTTTTGAAAAAAGTGACACCACAAATCCAAATCAAATCAATCCACAAAACGGAAGCTGGAAAACAGTCGGCACCTCAAACAATAACAACACGACAGAACCAAACAATAACAAATGATTCCTAATCACTCATGTGACAACCGCACGTGTTTCCTCACTGTCGAGTTTCATCACCGTCCAATAAAAATAATCTGTGACAGATTACAGTAAAATTGCGCGCACGTGTGAAATTGTTGGTGGGGATAGGTATAAAAATTTTTGTGGGGACCGCCCCCTCGATAATTGGTAATTTCACAGTCGAGTAGCCCCCGGAAGTCCTGTTTGTTTACTTACACGCGTCACCGGAAGAGTGGCGGAAGGTGTACGTTCGCCAGGAGAACGTCAGGTCGCAACTGGCGGGAACGAACGCGACGCAAAACTGAGCCAAAGGTTATATAGTAAGGTACCCGATGAGTATGACCGGCTAGACCCGCGCATATGCACACCTATGTATATACTGACACGAGGAGACCAACCCCCCCTCCCCCACCCCCACGCCCGCAACTCCACTACGTGTGATATTGTCGGTCGACCGACGCGACGACGACGGTACGGATTCTTCTTTCGATTTCCCGCACGAGAATTCCGCGCGCTTCAATTAGCGCCCTAGGACACGCGGAATTGACGGCGATCCCTCGTTGGGCGCCACGCGTGTCACTGCTATTTTTGCACGCGTTTCATGCGTAGGAAAATTTTTTTTGAAAATTTCAAAAAACACTCGGAAATTGAAAACTCGCTGCGTAACAGTGAATATAAAGTGTTGATTGGACCACTATTTTTTCGATTTCCCATTATTGTAAAATTCATTTTTTTCATTACTAGAAGTCAGTACACACAACAGAACTTTTTAGCGTGTGACCATTTCACCATCACAAAACAAATAAAAAATGATTGCGTTTAACCTATTAACCCATTCACACCCAAATTTTCATTGTTTACTTGCATTAAGAGTGCAAATTCGTGCATAAACACACTAATTTTGTTCTAAGATAGTGTATAGGGGAGACTGGGCTACATTGGCGGTTTGCTTTTTAAACAAATTCTGCACATCAAAAAATACTGTGCCTCATACAATATATTCTTTGTAACCAGCTGCATCGTATTACCCTAGTATAGTTTTGTTAATATTATTCAATTTCGTTATAATTTGGATTGATTGATTTGGTGTACGAAATGTAACTAATTACTTCCAGTTAAAGATTCACATTTCTCCGTATTGTGATCCGTATCAAAGTAACTATTTATATATTTATCTTCCTCTAATCTCACTGTATAAAGCCTACAATAGTAATATCGTAATATTTATACACGACATTACGAAAATCGCCTTTTAACCTACGAACTCTCGGTGGGGCAGTTTGGCGGGAAGACCCTCAGGAATGTAATTATGTATTAATGGAATGTAAAAAGTCCAAAAATGTTCAAAAATATTGTTTCACCAACAAAAATACATAGTTTGGTAAATAAAGATAATGCAGAATATTGTTCTTTTCGACAGGAGTGTGAAATCTATGTTTTATTTACAAAGGCAGGGAGTGTCAATAAATTACAGAAAAACATTTACGCAAATGTCTTCGATAATTTTTATAGGAAGTAATGAAATGAAGGAAGGTCGCAGATTTGATTTATTTACTACATAAACATAGTTTTGCATCTACCGCCAATGTGCCCCAGTGAATTTTTGAACTCGCCGATTGTTTAGTTATGTTCTCTCTTTCTAGCAATATTTCTAAAATGTTAATCAAGGTATCTTAGAGATAGGGCTTACACCTTCATAATTGTATATTATATAAATTGAATAATACTGTTTATAATTTTTAAAAAATGATTTAACAATTTTACCGCCAATGTGCCCCAGTCTCCCCTTCTGGGAAAGATTAAAAAACAAGGATAAAAAGAGCCTCATTTTGTTGCAAGTTTTGCAATAAAGTTAAAAATACATCTACAAGCCTCGCTTTGAAATAAATTACTAGAAAATGTCAGTGAAATGAAATAAAGATTGTTTATTTTTTGATAAATATTGTTAGACAAAATATCAATAAGAAATATAATATATATGGGACATTCCATATCAATAAGAGACGTAATAAGGTTTAAAATTTAGGTACATATTTGCCCCGTTCCGTCTCGTTACATTTACTTCCCCCCACTCTATTTTTCCCCTACCTTGCGAGTTGGGGCCGCAAGAAGAGCATGTTGTGACGTCAGGAACATAACGGGACTGAGGAGAGTGAGAGAAACGGTGCTCCCTTCTTTTGGTAAATATAACGAGACGAGAGGGGAAGGCGAGGAAACGAGTGGGCCTCTAGTGTAATTACATCTGCTTTAAAATGCAAAAGGGATAAAAAATTCAAGATGGCGGAAGAAATATAAAAAAGTGATTGATTATACTTGAAACTTGTCACTCAGGTATTTTTACGGTCGCTAAATACGAATGAGATGAGATTTTTAATATTCAAAATGGCTGATTCAAAATGGATTTCAAGTTTCTAAAAGAATTAACGCGTGCTGGGTTTGTTTGGGGTCTAATGGTTTTCGGGGTTATTACAAATTTAAAGTTCCTGTAAACAAATAATAGAAATATTACAAATGAGGAAAATGAAAATCAATCATTTGAAAGTTATTTATGGGACATTGCGGAAATAATGCAATTTAAAAAGTGGTCCATTTCTAGACAGTCTAAGGGTTACCAAACAACATGTTGTTGCCCTTTTCGAAAACATGATGTCCAAAAAAAGACATAAGTTCTTAAAATGTGTTGTATTTAAAATTTTGTAAAATGCTTTGTCATGAGCTATGATATAGCATTTAGTCAATTTCTGCATTAAAACTCAATGAAGTTGATTGAAACTCGATACCGGAGGGTTTTCGAAGTCACTGATTACAAATCTGATGATATATTTTGAAAATTCAAAATGGAGGATTTAATATGGCAGGCAAATTTGCCAAAAATCGTACCATTTTGCTTGAAACTTGCTACTCAGAATATCCTGGTCCATTTCGCAACCTTGTGTTCGAAAATTACAGAATAGATTTTCTTTAATCCGACGGCAGAGTTCTCTTAGTTGAATTCATCATACCTCATTTTTTACTCCAAAGAGTTGAAATTCTACTCTAACAATTTTACAGTGTTCGCACAAAAAGACTCATTAAAAAATTTCCCTACATTGACGGCAACTACCTCAGTCGAATTAATCATGTTTCACCACTTGCGAGAATGATTGGGTATGGAATTACATACGATGTACGTTATACATGTGCGCCACCACTCGGTAGGTATTCGATCCACATTAGCTTTACTAATTATTGTGATATGTAGTTACTTCTTAACTATTCCCAATGGAACTTTTACGCTAAGATTGAAAAACTATCACTGGACTAATATAGTGAAAATTACTTGTTATAATTAATGTTACATTATTAAACGGAAATCTTGTAAAACGACAAATTAAAAAACGTTTTCTATTTAAAAAAATGAATGTTTCATTATTATCATTTAAGTAATTATGTGAGGAGGGGGGTATAAACTGAGTCACATTCAACAATGAAAATAGATTATGCACCTCAAAAACATATAGGACACAATAAGATGTAAATATTAAAAATTGGTTTTAATGATTTTATTTTATTACTATACTTTTCAAAATTTCATTCTTAATTTATCAATTATTGACTTCCGAGTTGAGATTATACTAAACAAAAAAGTAAGGAAAATAATTTGATAAATTTTAGTAGCTACTTCACTCGACAGAGGATATTATTTCAATTGCAGTAGAATGCATTCAACTAAATTTGTATATTAAACTAAACTTTGATATTTTTGGAATATATGATTCTACGTCATATAAAGGGAAATAATTGCAAGATATTTTTGGTGAAGGTGATTCACGTGTCACGTTCAAGGCTCAACTTGTTTTGTGGAGTTCGACTACATCTATTTTTAAAATCATATAGGGAAAATGCACTCTGTTGCTACAATATTATATCAAATATATTGGAAACTCTGGAGAATTTGTTTATTATTTCATAAATTTACGTCTCATATTACTGGCGATATTTAGTTACAGTATGTTATTAGAATTACGTGGTGGATTAAAGGTTAATATGCGTCAGCAAATTTCCAATAATAACATAAATATATATGAAATATATGATGTTTTATTAAGAGTTTTAATTTTTTTTTTAATCACATGAAGTGTTTATCATTCTATGTAGTCTACAATGGAAAAAAGTAAGGAAATCGTTATTCTTTTACTTTTTAATAATATAATTATAGTGGATTTTTATTCCTCTTTTTATGAGTATTTTGATACATTTTAATAAGTGTACAAACCTCGAAGTCTTTTTTGTCATGGAATCTTGTAGTAATTTGTGCGATGTGATTCAAATTCAAATATTTAAATTCACTATATTCTATATTCAAATATCATTTATAAATATTTTATACAATTTTTTTATGTTATATTCAAATTTTATACAATTTGGATAAAAAATATTTTCCGTGTTTGAATGTACAAAATTGTGTTTTGAAAAATTGGACACTCATTTTCGTGCAGAAAATTGGTTTTCGTGTTTTTGTTAGAAAATAAAAGCATCACTTTCGCTTTCTATGCCATCCAGTAAACGACAATATCTATCGAACCATTTAGATTGGTCCCAGTTAGTCATTTAAATAAACGAATGTTTAGATCGGTTACAAACAAGAGGTTATGAATTTGATTCAAACTAATAATGAATAAAATCTACTATTTCATTTAACTACTATAACCAGTGAATTTTTACCCTACACTCTTTAAATTTAATTTAGTGAAAATCGCTGAGAACAAATTTTTTGATTTTTAAAATTTTGACTTTATTTTGGTATTTTCTACCTAAAAACGAGTATTTTTTTCTATCTCTCTTAGTTTTTGAGATAATAAGAAAATTTAAAAAAATCATGTTTTTTTTATAAAAATAGTCATAACTCCGGTCAGAAAGGTCGCACAAAAATGGACGAGCGATCATTTTAAAGGTAAAAGCCATACCTTTAAAACCCCGTTAGTTTCATTACCCTACTATTAATCGTTTTAAATTGGCAAACAATTAACTAAGGATAAAAAATATCGTATTTTTTCTTGTTGGTTTTTTATCGATAAAAATCTGAATTTTGCGTCTTTTCTCTGCTCAAATGAAAGCTATTGCAATAACCTTTGAAATGCTGTTCGATTTTTAAGCTACGATAATTTTTCGAAAAGATATTAAACTTTGACGTTTAATAAATTTCGTCTTTGGCATGGCAAATGTGATTGCCGGGGAGTGTACGTAAGCAAAACTACGAAAAATCATATATTCGATAGATTTTTCACGACTTTCACTATGCAGATTGTATTTATTATAATTTTCAATCCGATATTTTCAGTGCACTAAAATGCGAATAGGATCCAGTGGTTGTAATAAAATTACGAGACAATACTGATTTTGTCTGATATTTATTATATATTACGTCTAAAACAAAAAAAAAACTTACTAATCTAAATCAATAAAATTCATTGTCATTTTTCTGCTGCACATTCACAAAAAAATGCACTAAACATAAAATGTGTATTTTAAGAAGATTATCTATAATTTGAAAACATTTTTCGAATTTTTCAATAGTTTTTTTGACATAAACAAAAAAAAATTCAAACGATCTCAGTTTTTAAGGATTTTTTATGATTTTCACCATATAAATCGCATTTGCTCCAATTCGATTTCATCGCATCAAATGCAAATTTGAAAAACGACGTTTTCGTCAATTAATCCTTGTTTCAATATATTGATTTTTCAATACAGAAATCACTATAAAACAAAGATAGCTCTAACGATTTTTTAAATTTCTGCAGAAAGATAGTCTACAAGTATCCTTGAATTTCATTAGAAAGAAAATTCGATGTGCTGTTCACCTTTGATTTAAATACCATTTAAGTACTGCACCGTGGCTCATCTCAAATACATCTCAGATGTGTAGTACAATTATTGTCATGCACTAATGGTGTCATATTACGGCTATCTATTGTCATTAAAAATTCATAAAAATCATATGCTCTTCAATTCTCCACTCTCTTAGTTTTATCTCTCGTTTTATGAAATATGCTAAAATTTTTATTATATTGGATCCTCCATTTTGAATTGTGCAAAACTATAGTCAGTTTCGTAATCAGCGACCCGAAAAACACATTTATACTAAGTTTCGTGAAATTCGCTAAAAATTTTACTACCGAGGTCCTGCATATTGGATCCGACATTTTGAATTTTGAAAAATCATGGGGGATTCGTAATCAACGATCTCAAAAAACCCTACATACCAAGTTTCGTTGAGTTTAGTTGAAGTGATCCAACATACTTTAAAATTGACAACTTTTTTTACAATATCCTCATTTTTCAAGACGCCATTATGAATTGTTATTATAATCTACTGCATAATTTTTAAGCTTCAACAGTTTGTGCCATTCTGTGCCACTATATTCAGTATCAAAATTACGTTTTCTTACAAAAATATTGATTAAACGCATTGCGCACTTTTTTGCAATAAAGCCGCTATATTGATTTTTGTGTGTTAACAAAAATGAAATCCGACTGCGACAAAAATATAATAAAGCGTATTCGTATATTTTACAAGAATTTTTTCTGCATCTGACATTATTTCAAAGTACAGCAATGATTTGAGGCTTTTTCGGCGTTAATGGATTACTACAAGACTAATTTAACACGTGTCATTCAATAACTTCAAAAACTCAAATTTTAGATGAAGAATATGTCTATCTCTTCATGTTTCGAATGTAATCATAAAATAAGAAATAGGTTTAAAGTATCTTGATTTAAATAGTAAATTCATGCGGTATAATATAAGTAAATAAATTAATACTTAGTTAATCGATGCGGTAATGGAAGATGATGTATGTCGATAGTAATTTTCGCGGTACGCTCTAGATCACTACGCGTACAAGGTCGTTACTAGGAAGTTAATTTTTTTAAAAATCGACATTTTAATCGTTTATTATTTGCCTCGTTCAATGATGGACCGAGCTTTGATTGCGTGACAATAACGCTGTAAATTGGGGTACCGAGCTTGACATGGATGATGTCATTGGGTTGTAACACAATGACTAACTGAACGAGCGTCCGTTTTCATTATTCGTGGTACAGAATAAACATTAATTGTATGGTCGACCGTGACTTTGCTCAACCATGATTTTAATCCATTCAAGACACTTCAGTAATTATTCCTCCGCGCATGTTTTAAATACAGCTTCATTTCGGAATACCGTTTTTGAAGAATTGTTTTAAATGAACCGTTGATTAGATTTCCACGCTCTTTCATTTCCTCGTTGGATGCGGCCACATTATTGTATAATTATTTCAAAGGATGACGTAATAATAGTTTAGAATGTAATTCCTCGTGAAAAGCGAAACATTTTAAAATATTCTTCCTGTATTTAGAGATGCTAAATCTTCCGAGTACTAAGATTTTTAAAATTGTATCCACTTCATAAATTGTTTTGCAATAATGTTTAACAACTTTTGAAAAATATTTAGTTTCGATTGTAATCCAACCATTTAACGTTTACTAGCGTTGAATTTTTTAATTTATACATTATAAACCTCCATGGATTATTCGAATTGTTTTAGTCTACATTTGGGATTGATAACAAGAAACTTGTCCAAATGCGATACTTTGTATTACGTGTTAGTAAGTACACGGACCAAAATAGGTATTTGGGCTGACCACTTAAGTAGTAAAATATGGACCAGACATCTTTCGTAGTTGGCGTTACCACTTAAATGGCTGGTATTACTATCTAAATAGTAAGAACAACTACGAAATATGTCTGGGCTGTATTTTACTACTTAAGTAGTAAGCCCAACTACTTTTTTACGTATACTTAAAATTGAATATGTGAAAATTCACTTCTTTTCGAAAGTTACAAATCATGAAATAATTAATTTAACTTATGAAAGAAATTTCACTTATCGAATGCATAAAAAATGACGCGGGTCGAATAAGAAAAATGTTGGTTTAGTCAGTACGAAAATAAATACAAATGTAATATTAACTTATTATGTTATGTAAAAACGATATTTTTATTTCGTTAAAAGTGACCTATTACTAAATAAGTTATAGATTAGTTTCTTATTGAACTTTTTTTTACTAAATAATCCAATAATTTCCATTAGATGTAGTGTCATCAAAACTGTTCTGGTTTTTGATAAATTCCATTTGGGAAAATACTATTAAGTATTAACTACAAGTATCATGTGAACTTATAAAAATTATTTAGAATGTCAAGAATTTTTCGAATGAAAATATTGAATTTTCACTTATTTATATAAGAAAAATGTATTAACCTTTTTTGTTAATTTTATCCTTTGTTCATTTTTTGTATGTAAGCTTATTCCTTGGATACTGATGTTCAGAACACTAATAAATGCTATCAAACAAATCAAAATCATACGTGAAAATTGCATTTACTCTTTAAAGAGTTCGATCTTAATACAAGGTGATTTTATCGAACAGACTATTCTAATGATTTTAATGTATTTCTGGATGTTTTAAAAAAATTCCGGATTAAGGATTTTATGTGTAAAATTCAAAAGTTATTTCAGATAATTTATAACATGACAAATACTACTCAGGAAGAGCTCTTACAGAGCTATTTTTAAGCCTTATGCGTCGATTTTAAGAGCTCTAAACAAAATATTAATTCCTGATAGGAAAAAATTGACCTCAAGCATAACACAATTAAGACATTAATAATCAAAAGTGTTAATAAATTATATATTAGTAAAATATTGTCAAAAGTCATAAGTAACAGTTCTTAAAGAACTCAGTTTTTAGCTATGCACAAGTAGGATCTTGCGGGGTTATTTGCAGAGGTGTCACGAAAGAGTTTTAAAGACTGCATACATATGTTATAAACTTTAATTTTATCACAATCCATAAACGCGATAAGCATAACGAAAGTTGAAAAATATTGACAGATCACAACAATATCAGTCTTATGAACAATTTATTTTCTGCTAAATATCAAGAGGGCATTAAGAAAATAATTTCCCAAAAATTAAGTAGAAAATTTTCTAATGTCTTCTATTTGATTCAAACGAGAATGAAGAAAAGCTAAAAACTAATTTTGAATTAACCTATTAAGTGCTGAATGGGCATTTTCCACTTCACTAACGTATCAGTTGTATTTTGGGTATGATCTAAAAAATTGTCAAGTAAATCTAACGTAAAATTTACTAAACTTACAGAATTTTTTATTAGATTTTTCAAATGTATTTTTTTTTAATTCGTTTTTTCACACTGAAATTGTTTCGGAAATCTTGGATCAAATAAAGAAATCATGTCCTCAAGACTTGAACATTAAAATGTGTATCTAGGTATTTTGAATATAAAGGTGAAAGCATCCAAAAAGGCGGCTTAATAAAAAAAAAACGTCGAAAAGTTCAAGATTTTTTAATTTAAAAATTATGTAAAAACTTTGTAAATATTCAAAAAAACTGACAGCGGATCACGAATAGCATGAAGCGAAACATACTACAATTTTTATAATAATAAAAGTGTTTGATAGACTCTCGGAAAACTGTTATTGAACAATATATAAATTTTTACAGAATGTTTTGAATACTTACGAAGGTTTTTCAAAATTTCGTGACTTTTTACAAATTTTGACTAATTCTTCAAATATTTTGTTCTACAACATTTTCTCCGAATTTTGTTAGCTTCGAGTTATAAATTCCTGAACTTTTTCTCTTTTTTTTTGGGTTTGGACATTTTTATTTTCGGAATGCCTATATGCACGTTTTAAAGTTCAAGTTTCAATGACACAATTTCTTTACCTAGGGCAAGAATTCTGAAATGATTTCAGAGTAAGAAATCGAAATAAGAAAATATTCCTGTAAAAAATTCATGTTATTTTGGAAAAATCAAGTATACTTTTTCACACTTGCATTTTTTGAAAAACATATTCTGAAAGTTGAGTTAATTTTAGGTCAGATTTGCCTCCTTATACATCATTTAGATTCTCTTTTCATTAAATTCGTCAATATCAAACGGAGCTAATTATTTTTTCGGGGTATAGTTTACGTCTAAGAAATGGGTAATTTTGTTCTTGAAACTCTTTACAATTTGAACAATCAACTCGTTGTAAAGCAACAGAGTGACGTGAATATGCTACGGCGTAACAAATCTGAGAACACAATTTCCTATTACTCATCTAATATGGTTCGTGTGTGTAATGTAATAAACAGTAAGAAGAATTAGTCTTTGTTAGAGTATCAAAATGAAGCGAATAAATTTTTAGAAATACAATAAAAGTGAACCAATATTCTGCGAAATATTTGATAAAAATAGTAAAAGAAACTAGAAAACTAGAAAAGAACGAAAATATTATTAATGTTTAAGAGTGCTGACATACAAAATTCTAAACATTAATGCAATATTTTAATTAATTTTATTCCTTCGTCTCAATAGAAAATGTAAAAGCTCGGCGATATCATCTTATAAAGTTAAAATATGCTGAATTGTTCTAAAATATAATTTGTTGTTTTTGGTACAATTTAATGCATGTGATAATTATCACGCACCGACCCATTGACTTGATTCCGCTCGAGAACAGTTTTCATTGATTTATCAATCAACAGACAGCTAATATTCTCAAGAAATACTAAGAAGAGTTGAATATATTGTCTGGAAAAGATGAATTATTGGTGGCACACTCGACCTCCGCAGTTAACACTTGTCAATATAAATCACGCACATATACCTGATAAATAACGCATAAGGTGAACAATTTACGTCATTCAATAAAAAGATTAGGATAATGTATAAATTTGGACACCCGAATATTTCTGTGGACGGTGGCGACGCCTATGTGAGGATTGCGGAAGATTGTTCATAAATTATTGTTATTAATATTAACCTTTATTAAAAGCGCGGCGTGAATTGTGCACCAAAACATTTATACACAAGAAAAAGATAATTTTTCGCAACCGCAGCGAAGATATTACAGCAAACGCTATGAGTACAAATTTTTAACGAGTGTTCAATTTTTTGTGCTCAAGCCTAACTTTGTATCTGTGGTAACTAACTTGAAGCAGAAAACTTGAATTGGCAGTGATAGCTTAGTCATTTTTGACGTCTAGCGGATTTTTTTTCGGAAGGAAATATACAGGCCTGCGAGGGTCAGTTCATAAAATGAATAGCTTTTTGGTTGCTAAATACGAATCTGTCGTCCAAAATAATCTATCACGTCAGAATTTTGAGTAATTCTAGGTCAAATGTCCGAAAATGGCTATTTTTGCTACTATTAAAAAGACTTTTTCAAATGCGTACATTTTTCAGAATGATGGATTTTCATATAACTTGGTACTTTGGAGTTTTTGGGGACGCTGATTGCGAATCTGAAATCCGAATTACAAAATTAAAAATAGCGTATTCAATATGGCGGACGAATTTTTTAAAAATTGTTAAATTTTAGCCCCGAAGACCTCTAAATACCAAGTTTTATTGAAATCAAAAATTTTTTTTCAGGTAGAAACTCAAATCTCACAAAATTAAATATTCATAACTTTTTTAAAAATCATCGTAAATTAATTAAAAAAAAGGGTTTTACAGCTGACAATGCATACTATATGAAGGCAGTATAGAAAATTAAAGATCTTCCAGATACAATTCCTAAAGATCACAAAAATGGCCATTTTTGGGACATTTAACCTAGAATTATTAAAAATCCTGATGTCATGGACCATTCTGAATAACAGATTTGCGTTTAGCGCGTAAAAACCTACAAGAATCATCCTCATTCATTTTATAAACTGAAAAAAGTTAAATTTCCCAGGCCTGTAATATCATTGTTTTATGTAATTTTGTTAAATTTATTTGGTACTATGTATAGTTTAATTGAAGGATGGCAATCCACGTGTAGTTTCGCATAAATTAATTTGTTGGCTTTCATGAAATTACGTCTATCGCAAAGATTTGGACACTTATGTTGGGCAGCTCTTTTTTTACTCTAAAACGCTGCTGTATCATTGAAATTTCTATGAAGAAAATTATATTTGTGATTGAATTTTTATCTAATTGTAGCGTATTTGTTATATTTCAATTACATACGTAGTTTTTAGAAATGTCATGCTACTTCCGGAAATTGATCGTAGAATAACGAAATGGTCTAAATTGGGAACAGCGATACAAGAAATTAAAATCGATAAGAATGGCATACGATCCACTGCACAAGGTAGTTGCTAAAGATAAAGACGCCGCAAATGTCGAAAAAACTTCTAAAAAGATAGCAACCTGAACAGATAAAACTTGCCCGGAAAAAAACGCGTAGAAACTTGTGGAAAGAAAAAAACATCGAACTCTTCATCAGAGAACGGAATGATGATGATGATGATGATGAATATGAAGATTTATACATAATATGCCTTAAAATCCGGTAAGCATTATTAATAATACACTTCATCTAAAAAATGTCTAAACTTAAAGTTATAACACAAAATAAATAACTCAATTATCATATGAATAAAATAAGTTTTAAAATAATTTTTAATCTCTTATCTAGGAACATGCTGGCCATGACATAAGTGAATTATTTTTATGTTCGTCTTTTTCGGCATTACCATTGAGATGACGAAGAAAACGCATGCGCCCCTTTATTGCAGAGAAATTGGTGCTTTTTCTTTATATTCCAAACTTTTTTTTGTGCGATTTGTACTTTTGAAAATAAATGCAAATTATCGACCTCCCCTTAATCTAGTCACGATCCCCTCCAAAAACTAATGAGATCTAAGTGAAGCCATGCCAAACAAGAACTTCTGACCCACTTCTTAATCCGTTTTCGAGTTATTCAGTGTACAAAAATGTGCCACGTACGGATGAACGAATAGACGGATCTACAAAATCACGTAAAAGTTGTTGTTTTTGAAACATTGGCATTTGATGAAAAACTATGAGATAATTTTATTCTCAACAGTTATCTTCCCTATAATGTCAAGGTATATACATATAGTTTGTATTTCAAAGAAGCGCAATAATAAAAAATGTTCATTAATTACAAATAATTGACAATAAACATTTATAAATAATTTCTTTAATGAATGTTCGTCGTTTTTTTTTGTCGTGTTTACAGACACGTAGCTCAGAAACCTGCATGACCATAAGCTAAAAAACACGGATTTTGGATCAATATTTGCTCTCTTCAGGAGTTTGTTGGTGTAGAACAGAAGAAATTCGATAATCACGAACTTTTTATATTTCAAATGGTATTGATTTTTATATTTTGAATAATATAAAAGAATTTAAGGAACATATCAATGTTTGAATGTATCATTGAAGAAAGCAGTATAATGGTTTGTAACTTTTCAATGTAGTAATGAATCACAAATTAGATTCATTTTCTGTAATTGAAGAACAAAAATATTGGATAAATATTGAAACTTAAAGAAGATAATTTTCTATTACTAGTAAATAACTAACAGCAAATTCTTTTGTACGTCGTTGTCCTTAATTTGTCTTTCATTACCGTTTGCACTACTTTCCTCAATGGTAGTCAATATTTTCCCGCACGAGTGACCCCTTAAAGTCAACGCCCAGCTTCCGTTTGAAGCTATCGCCCTGCCTCTTTAAACCGCTTCAATATTTTATAAAATCTCTTGGTTTCTTCCATCTTACCTTTACGCGACGAAGGCCTGCAAAAGCGCCTTGCCTCGATCAGAAGACGGAGCTGCATCTAAGCGAGATCTGCAACAGAGAGACGGGAAGAAGATTAAAACCTGATGCAGAATGGAACCTCGACGTATATGTAGGGCGCAATGAACGCTGCCAGTTTTCTAAATGGGCTTTCGAAAAAAAGGCTATTACTGGGCCAAATAGCCCGGTGTGTACGTTCATCCACTGGGGCAATACTTTTTTTTTCAATGGTACTCGACAGTGAATAGACACCTGTTCAACGACACGCGACTTGCATACGCTTGCGCAAGTCTTTACCCCCTCGAGGTCGTTGACTTCGACGTTAACGAGATCGAAGACGAACCTAGGGACTTGACAATGCATTGGATGATTGCACGGTAACGTTTTCTTGAACCCTGTAGGTCGGTCGCGATTCATATTGTTCGGTTACATACGACATTATTACCGAGTGTAGCTTTTATGTGAAGTAAATCATTGTAAGACAGTCCAGAAATAATATCTGGCTAAACTAATCTCTGGAAATAAAAAAAATCTACCTAGTTTCCATTTATATGCCTGAAGATTACAATAATGACGAATTCGGCGCCTCGATAGATTGCATCGATAAAAACAACCCAGAAACCGTTTTTTAGTTTATTTGCATTTATTTTGAAAAGTTAGAACCCGACAGAAAATATATTCTTGTAAAAATTGTAGATCATGAAATTCTTTATCAGACAGATTCTGTACGTATTTCTTTTATCATCAATATTAAACACGTAATTTGCAGCTAAAGTAAGCAATCTGATTATTCACATGTTCATCAGTCAATGTAATGCCGTTGATATTGCAACGAATATGCATACAAAATTTTATGCAGATAATTTCATAGCCTACATTTTTATGTAGTCTAAATTATTACAATAATTTTGTTAAGATTTTACAATAACTAAAGAATGAAAAGGATAGAGCGCACTGCTGATTTTTTATCATTTAGTAATAAGATCCTTCCAAATTTTCCAGATTGATGTCTGTGGGTAAAGATCAATTTCTTTGGTATAGGTATGAATACTTTCAATATTATATTTTTAACCGTCCGGGAGGAGAACTCAATTTTGCGCCCTGCCGTTAAACGTTTGGGCGTAAATATTATCGTGCCCCACGCCTGTCGTATTGAATAATATCTTATGTAACACAGGCGAAATATCGATCTCCTCTATCGATCTCGCTTCACTCATGCAACAAACTTCGTACTCGTCGGAGATCGCAAATTGCGCCCTTGTTACATAATATACTATTTGCTGCTGAAAAGTGGTTGTTTCCAAATTGAACTATATAAACTGTTTATACATATAAAACATCACAGTAAATAACCATTCATATTCTTTAGTTTAGTTCCCTTGACTTCAAACGCAAGATTATTTGAAATATTAATAGCCACATTTATTTTATTACCATTTTTCTAGCCATTTTATCTGATATCACGCATCATTTTATTCTAAAATGTGAAAATCACAAAGAAATTAATTGAGAATTAGCCGAGGATCTGTCAGTCAGTTCAGAATTAATGTATTTGGTGTTTTTCGGAAAAACATCTGTAGCAATTAGAATGGCCTCAGAGCCCGAAGTTCGAAAATTTTATTCAGTCATCTGTAATTTACGTTTTTTAATTGAAACTTCCTTATCGGTGGACTACTTTAGAACCCGTTAAGTAGATTCAGTAATTTTTAATTTAGACTTTTATTAAATATTACATTCTAGTAAGCTAACCGCTTTAGGATCCCCCAAAAAGAACACTGCTCTATTCATACAACAGTAAATTTTAGTACAAAAATCTAATTTCTTCGTTAGATTCCCATTTTTTTTTAAATTTACATCGGCTCCACGTCTTTATTTCACATGACAACTAATCACACGACAAAATAGAACACGACAATTGATCGCACGACAAAATATCACATGGACAAATAATCATAAACAAAAATATCACTGAGGTAAAAAACCAGCCCTAAAACATTGAATATTGCACACGGAAATCCATGTCAATCCTTTCCCGCCGCCATTTTGGCTTTAGGACATTTTGGTCCCTCTGGTTTGGCGCTGGATGTTTTGGCATTAGGCTGCTTGACCCTCGTTATTGTGACGAGAATTATTTTAGATAAAATTTTGTTTACCAAAATGGGGGAAACAGAGAAATGGCAATGTCATGAAACTAACCTAATTTAACTACTCAGAATTCTGTCCACCACTAATAATGCCTAAAAGCATATGCGTTCTCTAAAACTAACCTAACCTAACCACTCAGAACTCCGCTTACACCTAATAATGCATAAATGAATGGCTGCACGGGGAAATTTTTAAATGTGTGATATTTTGTTGATGTGATATTTTATCAACGTGATATTTTGTCATTGTGATATTTTTATGCGAGATATTTTATCATTGTGATAATTTGACATGTGATCAAATGTCCGTGATATTTTCTCGTGTGATTATTTGTCCGTGAAATAAAGACGTGCTACCTTTACATCATGTTTCATTATTCATCTTAAATTATGATAATTTCTATTAAAAAGTATGGTTAAAAGTATCCTGATTAAATAATTACCGATTATTATTGCTCTCGCTCCGATTTACGCAAATCTTTTCCGCAAGTAAATAATGTAAATGCCCTGGAATAATTATAATTTGCGAGATCGGATCTTGCGGGGAAACGGCCGTATTCCTTGGATCGGCAACGTGCTAGTGTGCAATGATGTCGCGGCATGCAAATTTATCAATTTAGTGCTCCGGCGCACTCAAGCATATTGCATCGTTTATACCGTAATCAACAGGCGCATCGCAGATCCTTCCTGGCTATGCTGCACTCGCTCTGTTCTTTAGGATTATACATATATATGTGGGGAAAGGCCTCATTCGATCGACTTACCGGTAAGTTTGAAAAATGACGATTTCTTTACGCCAGAGGTACAAAAAGTCAGAAAATTCTACGTAAATGTAGGTGATAGGAATAACTTATTGTAAATGAACTCCGGCAATTATTTCTAACATGCACATAGATGTAAGTGTTAATGTCGGCTGTAAATAGCAAATTTTAATGATAGATAAATTTCTTTAATGATGGGTAATTGATGGCACCGCGACTTCGTACCATGCTGAAAAGAATGCGGTTACTACTCTACATAGTTTTTGTAGTCGTTTTTTAACGGCGTGACAGTTGATAATTGAAATTCTTGACAAAAAAGATGACTGCTATAAAAAAATGGAAATTCGTGTTTAAACCCCTGAGAACGGAAGTGATATGAAATGGTTTATTATCTTTTTAACACTTTTGAACCTATTTGGAATTAATGTCTGCGAAATTCAATTGAACGTTGATTAATCTTTTTAAACCTGAACCTACTCAAATTTTGGAATCGAATGACTACTATAAACTCGGGAACCATAAAGATCTTTTGAAAATTTCAGAAGGTTTCAAAACTAACACCAAGGCAAGGATGTACTATTTTACTGACCACGTGAAATATTTGACATAGTGTAAATGTCCTACAAAAGTTGTGATGAATTTATGTGGAAAATGATATTGATGATGTCAATCGAATTTTGTAAATTAATTAAGCTTTGGAACCAAACTTGTGTATTATTTATGAAATGAAAAGGACCCAAAACTTCATTTTATTATAAGTTACAAGAAATATGACAATCATTGTTCTGGAGCATGGACAATTTTCATCGATATTATCAAATAGGTCGAAAAAGACTGTTTTTCAGTATTTGAAATGCCTAAGTATGGAAAATGTAGATTTTGGTAACATTAAAAAATGAGTGAAACTTCTGGAATGTGAAATAATATATTCTGTTCTGGTAAACGATTGGAAATTTGAGAAGAGATTTGAAATAGTGCATTTTTTTTACTTTTTTCGCGATAACTACTCGTATATCGGCAAATATTGTACCCGAAATAAATTTTTTTCATCGAATTTCTGAGTCTTTTCCGAGAAATTTCAGTTATTTTTGTAAGACAAATTTTGTTACCGAATTCGTTTTCATTGACCCAAAATGCATAATATTCCATATCAAATATTCTATTAAAAAGTAGTCATGATTTTCTGTTGTCCATCGGCGCGTGCTAAAACATTAGAATTTTACTGAAAAAAGTTACCTTAAGTACAAAAAGTAGCAAGAAAGAAGTTTCACACATTGTAGATCTTTTCGAAACGTGCTTTTCTGAATAGACTAAACTATTATTGTTTTTAATTAATTTGTATATAATTAGGATTAGTGCAAATAGTCAATTGTTTATTTTGAAATTTGTTTGTAACATCAACGGAGTTATATAGATCATTAAAGTTTATATAGGTAAATTTTAATCTTAGTTGATGCGATAATATTTCGGAATAAAACATTTTCTATTTTCAAGAACCAAAAGGTTTCAAAAACGTTTTGAAATAATACAACTTAATGTGGAAATAATTGTACACAATTTTAAGATTTGATTCTGAATCAGTATTTAAAATAATATTTTTTTATTTTAAGATATTTAGATAAAGCATTGAATGAATATTTTTTGTATTCATTTATAATATATTACTAATCAGTTATTAATAGTTTATTTTTTTTTTACAAACTAAATTTAATGAATTAATAAAGCTCATGAGTGTTACGTAATTTGTTTTAGCATAGTACTAATTTGACAAATAATTATGTTTTAAGACTTATATATAAACGTATAACACAAAATTTTTTAATATATTATTTTAGTTACAGTTAAAAGAGCTTTATTCTGCAAACAACATTTAAGTTTGAAGTAAGTAATCATGTTTTTTGTATCACCTAAAAAACATACAAAATAATTCAAGTTCTGTAATAGTACTTGTTGTTACTAAATCTCCAGAGGACCGAAATTAGCATTTTTCAATTTAAATATCTGTTCCCTTTCGCACCATAACATATTTTTGTAATACATTACTAACTCAACGCACACAGAAACATTATCTCCAAACTTTGACTTTTGAGGATACTCGGTATGAGGAATTAGAGTTTGAGGGTTTCGTCGTTTGATTACCCTTATGCTTTAGAGAAGGTTTCGGAAATTAATTTTGTTTACAGTAGCAATTTCCCTCTTATGCATTTCCTCTCCATCAGCTATATAACACGTACAGATTAGTATTACAGTACTAGTTGGGTTTTAATAAGTAATTAATCAAATTTGTATAAGTAATTATGTAATGAATAGCTTGAGATTCTAACCTAATAATAAGAAACTAACGGGGAATTTTACTATTGGAAATTATTGAAAACTATTGGTAATTTCATATAGTAAAGGCAGTTATTGCATATAATATATATTGTCAGGAATTTTTCCCTGAAAGTTTATTTTCAAATGATAACTGAAGATTATTAAGTTAAAACACTGAAGATGCAAAATACCGTTTATGAAATTATGTATGAAATGTTGTAATATAAGAAGAAATTTATAAAGAATAACATTCTTAACTGAAACTTTCTAAGCATTAGCAAATGTATTCATTAAATGATAAGTTATCGTGTAATACAAAGTAGAAACATAATAATCTATAAACTCACGGGTTTGTTTATTAAAATACATTTTTAAAGATTTCAACAATCAGCAAAGAATTGTTTTATGTTCAGTTCACAATCGTAGATCACTGACTATATTTACGATTATGAGTGAAGTGGAACATTGCGGAGATTTTATCGTGTAAATATATTGTAAACTAGAATTTATTAAACACGCATACATCACACCTGCCTTAGGCTGTTCTCAGGCACACCTCAGTACGCCCAAATTTCACTTTTTTCTTTTTATTAATAACTTCAGAACATCCTCAGGACATGACGCCTTGAGGAAGATAACAGAGGGCATAACGGACATTTGAACGTCCTAAAGAGCTCCTGGGGATGTCCTCGGGGAGATGTGCTGTATTGGTCATCTATTGCATACATTTTACTCTTTTTTTGGTTTTGTAATTTCCGACAAAATGAATTTCTCTATTTCTTAGAATTTTATTTAATAAAATTTAATTTTCACTCCATAAAGATTTTCAGCCTAAGAAAATAAGAAATTTTATACAAAAATTTGCATTAAAATAAATAAGATTTAAGGGCGTTACTTCAGTTTCTTGAAGAGTTAATCATTACCAAAAATTATTATACTTTTATACATTTTATTGTATGTTAATCATATTTAAAATGATTTTTATGAGTGTAGTGATATTAATAATAAATATTCACGATTTGAACGTTCCCTACTTCAGTACATCATATTTTGCTATAATTTCCAGTTCTAATTTTCCAGTGGATTTTAGCATTTTTCATCCCATGTTGCATAGTATTTCGGAAAAATTTTGTTTCACCTGACTTTGATTGTTGACCTGATTTCAATAATACTGATTTACATTATGCATTTTTAGATTCAGAAAACTTCATAAACAAAAATTTTATTTAATTTATAGAAATAAAAGTAAAAAGTTTTCAATTTTAAGGAAGAATTTTAGCTACTAAAATGAGGGAAAAACTTCTGACGTAGAAATTACAAAGAACGTAATTTAAAAATAATACATGTAATACATGTAATACATGTAATGCATGTGTTACTCCGAGCAAATAGTATGACATTACAAACATATAAAGTTTTATTTATTTATTTTTGATTGAAATTAAGACCCAAAGATACTTTTAGTATTCCTATATATACTACTCGATCTTTAGGATTGGAAACTATTGGAAAATAGAAAAAGGCATCGTTCGTTCACTATTAACGTCCTAATACGACATACCCAAACAGTATATACCTACTTAAAGAGGGTTTCTAGAATAATCTCCAAAGCTATCTTCAAAAAGACCTGTTTAATCTGTTTAAACCGAGATAGTAAGGCAAACGAGCTCTTTTAGGCGTCTTACTTAGGATTTCATAAAATATTAATCTCGAAAAAGTCATTCTGGAGATCGCAAAATGATCTACAGGACCTGGCCATATTATTAGATCTATGCTGAAAAATTAATATTTCTCTGAATTTTTGTTGTTTTTGTTGTTCGTTAGCAGAACTTTTAGTTTAATACATATTGTAACATTTTATGTAATTGATTATGCAGTTACCACGTTCAAACGTAAATCACACAGCAGTTCTGTCATAAAAACGTAAAATAAACAAACGTAAAATATATTGCATCAGATAGTAAAATAGTAATTCCATTGCGTAAAATACATAATAATTACTAAAGTAACTTTTCTATTGATAATTTGACAAATTTCTATAAAAATAGTGTAAAACATTTGTGATTTGTGATGATTATGCAATTTTCAGAATTGGTAAATAACGTCCCAGATAGCAGAATAAAAAAATAGTTCAGAATAATCTCATAATGTGTTCTACAAGAGTTCAGATACGTCGAATTATGAGGTTTTTCTGAACGTGATATCATTACAACCTCAACCTCAGAAAACCCTTATAATTTGACATATCCCGCCTCTTATAGAATACATTATGAGATCATTCCGAGCTATTTTTTATTCTGCTGGGGTGATTTGTCCCCTACAAGAATTTGTCAAATTGCCGGTATGTTGAAAGCTGAAAACATGCATTTAACTAAAACTGTCTAGTTACATAGTAGTTAAAATGATAAAAAGTGGATTTTTCAGCATGGGACTATAACAATATGGCGAGGGACTGTAATTTCGGTTGTTTTTGTCCATCGTTTTTATATCCGAGTTCACTCACACGACGTAAAATTATAATTTCAAATTTATTATTCATGTTAAATGAAGGAAAACAATTGTAATTAAGGTTCCTTTTAAGGTAGTTAGAGATGTAATATCACATTTCTTTTCTTATTTCTGTGTTACCTCCTCCCCTTTATTAATAATAATTCGAGCCGACCATTATAAATAGCTGTAATTGTAGGATATTTCGTTTTTTAATCAATTTTGTTTATTTTATAATAAAGAATAAAAATTCATAAAGTTTTAGGATCTCATATTTGAGAGATCTTGGAGACCTCTTAAAATCGATGAATAATTCCGTTTAATGATCTCTTTTTGAGTTTTATTCTGACAAGTATTTCAAGCGCGGAATACAGTAAATGGACCGACTAATAAACTTTCGGGGATTACAAACGTAATCTTGAAGTATACGAAAAAAATAATTTCTTTTTAGTAACAAAATGACGACATTTTCTCAAAATAATATTTAATTTTTCGAAGAGCAAGTTTTGTATGCCCAAATTTTATCTGAAAATTTCATGAAAAAAATATACATTAAATAACACCCATAAATTGTACTTACTTATTTATAAATTGAAAAGAGGTGAAGGAAAAACAATTTGAGATTCGATGGTTGACAGAGCTTAAAAGCGAATAATCTGTCTTTGTATGAAAAATTTAGATTTTTTTAGTTTAATTAAACTAAAACTAAAGCGTTCTATCACGATCGTCTGATTGATTTCTTTTAGCTCTTATGCTATTTTAAAAATGATTCTATGATTTTAATTTCTATTTCAGAGTTTCATAATGGAATTTTACTGAAAATTGATTGACATTTAATGGGAATAATAATGAAAATAGATTCTTCAGCCTTTTAATTATATTTTGCCCCCCTTAAGATTTCTTAAGAATTTTAAAAAGATCTGAAAGTTTCTTTTTGTTGGAGATCCCTTTGAAAAGGTGACATTCATTTACTAATCAAGTATGAAGTATTTAATAATTCAGATTGAAAACCAACTAAATATAATTACAAACTTGATAAAGCCCACTAGTCTCAAAAAGTAGCACATTTGTAACATCATGAATTAAAAGTTTGAAGATTCCTTATTAATTTTAAACGAAAATACTTGCAAATTTCACGTAATTCATCTTTTTCTATTAGTTAAAAGCATCAAAACATCGACTGTTATGACAGATGGTTAAATCATCATCCATCAATTCCAAGTTCCCCATAAATTGTAAATTGCAAAGTCCCACCCGTAATTCGAGAAAAAAGCGGACTAATGAAGGGAGTGACGATCTTCCATCGATGTATTTTTATTGAAATCTTGGTAAAACGACGTTTGCGAGTATGAATGAGCTTGCCCTATTTTTAAAAAGTCCTAAAATCATCACAGTTTGATCTCTGTTTTCTTTTGGAGAATTTGCTTTTTTATTTTCGTTTTTAATAATTTCGTCAAATAATGTGATTATGAATGAATTCTTATGTTTTTTATTGCAATATATAAGAAGAGATACAAAAATATAATAAAACATTTTTCAAAATATAATAACATTTAAAACTGAAAGAATAATAAAACATGAGTATCATTATTTACATATTGTCATGGTCACAAACAAATAATTTAGGTGTAAGAGACATGCAGAAATGCAATGAATTAAATTTTTGTAGAATTTATATTTCATATTATATAATTAGACTACTATAATTATAAAAACATCACGATATTGACTAAACCCAGTATCACCTAATAGATTTCAAGTAAATATTATCAATTAAATTTTATCCTGCATTTAGAATATCTACAATTGACATTACAATTAATGATACAATTAATGATTCCAAAAATCTTGAAGAAAGATAAAGTTTGAATTAATTATTTTTTTAATAATTTATTTATCACATTTTAAAGAGAACATGAATTATATTTTCCTTTCAGGGATGTCATTTCGCATTGTAAATTTATTAACAAATCTTGATATTGTAACGATAAACTTGATGAATCATTTCTTTCGAATTTGTTTCTTTTTTGAAATTATTATTATGGTTTTTGATAAATAAAAAGCCTGCATGTAGCATGAATTAAACTTAACTACTGAGTTTTGTGGTTTTACATTTCTGACAAACGGTCATGTAATAAATATTGTTCCTGATTTGCAAATTATGTTTTTCTACAATGAAACTGTAAAATAATCTTTTTGTTCATTTTGTGACGTTAAATTAGTCTATTCTCAATGTTCGAATACTTAAATAGACGATACTTATTTTATTAGTTAATTGTCGATTATTTAATCGCAATGTTAAATGTTTTTACCATTCCATAGTCATGGATCTATAATATTTTATGCGAACTAGTTAAATAGTTTCCACATACTCGAAGAGAAATAGTATTGATAATTGTTCTATTCTAAAAAGGAGAGACCCGTATTTCTTTTAATATTTACTAATATTTTACTACACTTCCATGTTGCTTTTAGATATTCCTATTCAGAATAGAAAAAAGGTCTATCTGAAGAGGTAAATACTCTAAAAGAATAGTTTACATTAAGAAATGATTATATATGTAACAATTAGAAGAATAAATTTTCACAAAAGATATCTCCGATTGTTCATTTTTTAATGGCTTATTGAAATAACAGTAGATAATAAAATTGTAATTAACAAATTTCAACATAAAAATTAGTTTCGTTAATATACAATTTGATCATGCATTTTTCTACAAGTTTTATTCAGAAGTATTGTTTACGAAGAGAAAAGTACCGTTCAATTTTAAAATGCAGATGGAGTTGAACGAAAAATGTTGACAACCACGCAGAATGACATTAAAATTCGGATGTACCGTTAAATGCAATGCGGGAATAATCATGACTGGCGATTCAGGTCTCGAAGAATGGAGCACTAACGATGGGAGTGACAACCACATGCCTTGATGCGATGATCAGCACGTGCCTCATGGATCACGTATATAGACCCCAGTCGAAGGGTCAACTTCCGGTCGCTTCTTCTCTCTTTTGGAGACTTCCGGTGAACACGTCCTCGACACTTCCGGCCATTTGCTACAGAATTCGCGACTAGTAGATTTTGGCGGTACGATAACAAAAATTAGATTCTTAGGTAAGGAGCTAAAGTTTATAAAAATCTAGTAACAAAATTTTACACCATACTAAGATTTAAAATTTTTCAAAATAAGAAAATAATATTGTATGTTTTTTTTATTATTCGTTTTGATATTCGACTCTATTTAAAAACTCTTATAAGTACATTAGATACCGTTATGGAGAACGAAAAAGTGTATAAATTTTAGTAAGAATCAACAAAACTAACTAAACTATAGTAGTAAACAAATTAATGAAAAAGAAGTTAAAATAAATTTGTTTCTAAAATTTAGAATAAAATAATAAAAAGTGAATTAAATAAATGTATTTTTTTTCTCGTAATTGAATATTTAGTCAATAAAAAGTAAAATTACTAATTTGAGATTAGTAGAATTTGACAATGAATTAGTGGTAGTATTTTACTTATTATTAATAAAAATAATAACTAATTTAATCAATCTCCTTTTTATTCGTTCATCACTAATGGTTCACTAATTTGGATTGTGAGAGTAATTTATATAATGATAAAGAAAACTGAAAGATATTTATTCACAAAATAGCTTTTTAATGCTCTCCCAATTTGAATTCATAAAAAAAAACAAATCGGAAATGAAAAGTGAGTTATTAATACAAGTTATTAATTACTAATTCTTTTACTAAAAAATATTGAAAAACTACCAATTTATTAATAAATTTTTACAAATCTAAAAGTAGAAATAGAATACTTAGTTCAACAGTTTTTAGAATTAGGAACAAATAATTAGTTTTTTTATTATTCATTAATTGAATTAGTGATCCACTTCTCATTTTGTCATTAATAGTTTTTAACTAATTCAGATTTAGAGATATTAATACAATATTATGCATAATATTATAATAACTCGCCTCCATAATTTCTAAAACAAAACATTTCAACGAATGTTTCTTTGGTCAATATCATGTAAACTTGTTCATTTTAAAATTAAGTTACATGTTATGATGAATTATAAAAATGATTATGTTGATTCTATAATATGTAATCAGTTTAACATCTTAATTGGTACCAACTTCTATGTCTAAAAAATTAAAGAACAGATATACTTTTCAATGTATCTCAATTACGACATACTGTGCAGTTGTCTAGAGCATTTAGACACATGCAACCGTTACTATTGCTTCCACATAGGATTCTATTTTCTCGCTCTATTTCTCGATGAAATTTTAATACTAAGATATCTAATGAATAAATTACGAATTATCTTTCCGATCTGGTTAACAATTAATGACTTTCATGAAATTTTCAACAGATACCAGCCACACCTTCTCCTAATCTTTGTAGTTTCTTTTAAAATGCAGTAATTCTTTTTACCTTTCTTAACTCTTTTTGAAAAATGTTTTTAATCAATTTTCCGAATAATATAAAGGTTGCATAAACCAATATTATTAAAAAAACGAATTTTAACATGAAAAAAAAACAGACTTTTGTCTACAATCTAAGATGTCTAAGTTAATTAAGTAGTTTGCTGTTTCATATTATGTCTAATGAACGTTTATAAATGTTGGCAATTGCTATTTCAACATTGAAACTCAACATTTATATACGCACAGTACTGTTGTTTGATTTGAAAAATTTGTCACAAAAAAGAGGCTTTCTTTTTTATAAAGAATATTACGTTATATGAATATGTAATATTACATTGTATGAAGTTGATAATTAAGAGTGAACGTCATTCCACTTGAATGATTTACGTTCACTGCATCCAATCCCATTTCATCGTACTTCGTCTTCTATTTTACTGTCTGGTCACTTCACCCTTTGACCTCTACATCGTCAATTCTTCAACTTAAGATTTAAACCATTCTAAACTACCTATAGGAATTGCCCTTCTTATCTAATTCTGAAATTATAAAGACTTCATGAATTTGAAGGCAAATGAGTGGGATAGCATAAGCATAATAATATCTTTGTCCGGTGAATATCAGTTTACAGAATTGTTTTTAACTGCAAATTTGTAAAATCGCATTCTTTGGATAAATGACTATGCTCTCTAAATTTCTTGGAGTGAGCATTCACTCTTTGGTTAGTGAAAACCGAGCAACTCTCGTGAAAGAGTGAATATTCAATTGTTTAAGAGTGAATTTTCACTCTTCTTAGATTGGAATTTCACTCTTTTCCTCCGCACCGTGAAGTTGACAACTCTGGAGGAAAGAGTGAATTTCCACTCTTAAAGAGTTGAATATTCACTCTTTGATGAGAGTTGTTTGGTTTTCACTAATTAATGAGTGAATTCACACTCCAAGAAATTTAGAGAGGAGTGGCTTTAATCTCAACAACTTTTAAACCGCTATAACGACTATTGATTAAACTGGTTACTAGGAACAAGGGATGAAATTAATTATTTACAATTTAAACATTAAAGGAACCTTCTAAAATATTATCCTCTACCGGTTTGGAAACACATTCACAAAATTTAAAATTGGTCATTACGACATTTTTTTGAAAGTTAGTTTGCTACGATGCCTATGGTAATTATACAAAAAATGTTTACGATAATCATACCATTTAAAAAATTACTTTCGTCATCAAAATAGAAACCAAAGGAGACAAAAAACAGTAGACAATTGCTACAATGTTCAGAATCGGTGTAAATAATTAGAGTCAATAATAAAGTACAATTACTTTTCGAATGCCTAGATCAAATAATACTGTTCACAGTCTGATGTTCATCATTTGATCATGATTAACAAAATAGTACTAATTGAGAGGCTGCGTGAAAAAATTGTCTAACTTGACTTAGGTGCTTTTTTCAGAAATGAGCTGAAATGAAAGAGCAGGTTATGATGCTATGAATTAATGTATTAGGAAGTACTGAAGTATTTTTTGTAACGCTAAAACAACTACGATTTACGAAAAAACGGCCTAACTTGGCTTAGTGAAGGTATTCACTGATAATTTATTAATTCCAATGATACTTATATTACTAATTACTTATATCGCTATAACTTTCTTCACATATTTTTCTCTACTACATATTTCTCTGAAATTCTCTGTGTTCAAGAGAACAATAAAATAATATAATTTTTGTAAAAACAACCTAATTTCAAAATATATTCACTCGAAGAATCTAACTTATCTAAATATTCATGCAAGAAACCTAAGTTTTTTGAATATTCAAAAAACGTAACTGATGTTCAGAATAACAACCTAATTCCACATCTTCTATTTGCGATGAAATATGTATTATTATACATATCTGAAAAATATATTAGTATAATATTGTAGAGATCCGTCGTAAATGTTTTTACTAATTATGAGTACTGTTAGCAAATCCTGTAACCAGTTAAACAGTTTTTTTTTAGTTTTTGTCGAAATCAATTATTTCGACTTAGGCCGCTTTTCGACGCTGCCCCTCAATTGTTAGCCGGATGGAACAGTATAAGATCAGTACTAATTAAAATTAACGATCCAGTTAATGGAATACCGAAAGTATTTTCACAGTATCAAAATCATCGTCAGATTATGGAACATCCCAAATTATGATATGAAACCAAAATAACCTAAAATGTACAAAGATATATTTCATGCTTTGATAATACATTAAATTACGCTACTTTTCATGGGCAATAAATAAAATTGTCATTAAGACTTTTTGCAGTTTTTTTAAAATTAGATGCCAAGATTTCAAAATGACATAAACATTAAACCGTCCATAATGTTATACATATCTCCTTCGAATCGACATTCAAAACAATAATTTATGATCACCTGTCGTCATATAACGTCAACTAATATTAGAAAGAAAAATCATTCTAAAATGTTATTTTCGTATTGCAATCCTCGTAAAAGTCCTACTTTACAATGTGTTAGGATTGTCATCGTCGCATCATTTTTCATCTATGATCTGATGCAGCGATAAAGACCATCGTTTACGAGACATTATCTATCAATGTACATTTAGCGAAAATGTCTAGTCATGAATATAATACGGTGCAGTCTGCATTAGATGACATCACATACGACTTCCTCGCCTACGTTGGAAGCTATAATAATGTTCGTATATTATGCGTCATGTTAGAGGACCTAGTTGCGACTATGAAACCACTTTGTTATATTTCCGTATAAGTTGTTAAACATTCTTAAAATTAAACATATTTAGTTTCAACTTAGTCAAGCAAGTTATTGCTTGAGTATCATTTTATTTTACATCGTTACTTTTTTTTAAGCGGTTTTATGGTAAATAAAGAGAACCACACGCTGACCATTTGATAACTTCACTTACTAATCTAAAAAGATAATATTAAACAGAAACTAAACATATTTTCTAGTCCACATCTGTTTTAACCCCTTTTGTCCCGAAAGTACGAAATTTGAACGCAACTTTCAGCGCTGCAACTTTTGTTTCAAACTCGATTAAAAAAACTTTAAATAAATCAAGATCGATAGTTGTGGTCCTCCTTTCGAATCCCGAATTAGTTTTCGATTTCAGAGAAAAAAGTTGTGATCATTTTTTCGAAAAAAATATGAATTTTTTCGAAGTTTCTTCGCAAGAATCGCATTTTTTACAGTGAAAAGGTCAATAATGATCATTAGAAAAGGTACTAAGGTCGTGCCGTTTCGCTCAGCTCTTCTTTTTCTCGTTGGAATTTTTTCAAAAACAAAATGGCGACTTAAAGATGGCGTCGGCAAGTTGTGATTTGCTGCTAAAGAACACGGTATCAGTAGTTTTTCAGTATAATTATTAATAAGTATATATGTTCACTTTCAGTTTCAAGCGGACGTAATGACAAGAAAACATCGGAAAATGAGCGAAAATTAGACAAGAAATTGGTAATTATATAATAATATTTTATAAAACTAATTTCAGGTTATAAATGAACGATCATGAGACTAGATATTTACAAATGATGATAATTACTTTTTCATCTTAATTCTCTATGCTTCGAGCGTTACATGGCAAAATAATCGATATTTGTGAGAAACTGCAAAATTAGAACTTACAGACAACTTGCAGACATTTAGAAGCAGCAATTTTGTTTTTTGAAAAAATTGAGACGAGGAAATAAAGAGCTGAACAAAAGATGCGATTAGTACCTTTTGCAATGATTGGCATTGACCTTTTCGCTGTCAAAAAACGCAATTCTTGCTAAGAAACATCGAAAAAATTGGTAACTTTTTTAAAAAAAAAAATCGGTAATTTTTTTCATTCAAATTGACGGTTGATTGCGTCCACGGGTTTCGTCATTATTTTTGGAATTTAAAACTTGTTCCATTTTAATTTGAAATGTAAATTGGCCCCCGTTTTATCGTACGTGTAAACTTCTAGATACTTTTCTCAAAGACGACATGGAGTTACAGTGTAGGAATTGAATTTAACCATTACGAACTCAATTATAACTTCTATTTATGAACGACACTCAAATTATGAGTTTTATTACTTTACACGCACGATTGGACGTTTTAATGCGAAAAATAAATTTACAGGCGTTTTTAGTGATACTCGTAAATTTTCGTGGGTGTATTGCAGGCTGACATACATGCGCTCAGACGCGCTCAACCACTTTTAAACGTCAATCAGTCGCCTATTGTAGTGTATTTTCTTTAAAAATTCGAAGAATAGGAATCATTACACTTCCTCTTAACTTTGATACATAAAACTGACCGGCAATATATTAGATCTAATGCGATGTTGACGTTTGCGACGTGCAGAAGTTGTGACCCTCAGTTTTTATTTTGTTAGTATTAAAAGTATTTTTCTTCTCTTTTTTGTTTATTCTGCGTATTGTTTGGATATTTCAACCCCCCACAGATATATATTAGGATGGCTCACGATTTTGTTTTTTCAGAATTTGTTGTCACAAACAAAAAACACATCCTCAATTTTAAGATTTTTTTTACGATTATTTGGAGGTTGCTGTTCGTACTTTAACATTTATTCGAGAAAAAAATAATAATTAAATATATCTAACCTGAATTAAAATAAGTTAGGCGTAGAAATGGATGCACAAGTGTTTTTTTTAATGAAAATAGATATCATGATCAATATTTTGAGAAATCGTACATTCTTTTTTGTTAACCGAGACTCGAGATATGATTTTTTTAAAAATAAATTTCACTGAAAAGTAAAAAAATACATATATTTCTGTTTTCAATAGTTATATTTAACTAAGAGTAAGATATTAGTATTTAAATAACTTCAAAATTTAAAGAAAAATATGTTAAACGTAATTTTTCGAAAATTTCGTAATTTCAGCAGCGTTATTCGGAAGCATGACCTCAAAGCCAGTCAGATATGGAGGTCTCCATTTTTCAAATATATTATTGTATAAATAAAACGATGTTGAAATCCATATTTAAAGCCCCCACATTTGAACTTTAAAGTGTCGGATTTTATATAGGAAAATGCAGTAATCTCAGTAGTTACAGTTCCAACCTACATCGAACATTACACGAGGCGAGCCGTTACTACTTACAAGTAAATCTACAGAAGTGTAAAACTACGATATATTTATGAAATTTGGATACATTATAAGAAATTAACAACTAAGAAACACATATTTTGTTTGAGAGACGGAAATACATATTTAGTAGATGAAACCGTTCCCCAAAATTCGGATGCAAATAGAAAAATACAGAAACTTTGAGAATAAAATACGCGATTACAACTTTCCCACATGATAAACAATCGAATTTGCTATTAGGTATTTATTCGCATTATGCCTTATCCGAATTTATAAGTTTCGGAAGTTTCTCCAGCCCAGAAGTTACTTATACTCGAGAGAATATTCCAAAGGATTACAGTAACAGTAGTAACAGACGTTCACAAACGTCTCAATATTTAAGTAAGGATGTAAAGTAGCAATTATAGACTGTAATATTCTGAAATAGAGTGTGTATAGACTGTTTAAGTAAAGTAGCAATTATATACTGCAATATAAGTTATGACTGAAGCCTTTATCTCATTTTCTTGTAGAAAGACAATCGTGTTTAAGTCATTACATTCACATTGAAGAACCTGAAGTTGACAAATATTAACTGATTTAGTCGACGTAACATTAAGTAGCCATAGTTTTGTCGACTGGTGTAATTAACGGTATTATTTATATTACCTTCTTGCATATAAATAATATCATTTTGTACCGTAATATGAAGATTGTTTTTTGATACAGACTAGAGAGGAACAGCTTACTTTATAATATTTTTATATTTATAATAGAAAATAGCTTACTTTATTTCATAAAAAAGAAGCTCAAAATCATATTTTGACCACTTACTCAACAACAAAATTATCCAATAAGACACTTTGAAATAATTTAAATTAAAAAATCCTGATATTCAGACATTTTTTAATGTCTAGGAGGAGGACCGATCTCGGTATTAGAGTGTAAATAAAAGTATTGAAATTTTATTTTATTAGGGAGGAATTATCATTGAAATAATTAATTGTTAATTTACATTATGATTAATTCTTAATTTGTTAATTTACATACTGATAATGACATTGTCATTTTGATTAAGAGGAGACATAATTTGGCATATTATACATTTTGAAAATATTGTGCCAATGCAATTGCGAATCCTCAGATCACTTCGAATTAACACTTATTCATAGAATATCTTCGGACATTCATGGACCCTCGGTCTGTCTTAGGAACAAATCGCATCCAGCCAAATACGGTGCATATAATGCCAGAGCAACGAATGCTTTTGGCTACAAAAATCACTCAAAAGCAACACTGTAAAGGTACGTGAATTGAAAAGATATGAATCACACGGTGTTATCGTGAAAATATAGATACTTTTAATGGGACATAGTATACCCTGCAGAGAATGAAAAATTGAGGAGAATGGTTTGGTTGTTTCTTCGTATAGACCCCCAAAAACTTATTTTATAATAAACCCTTTTGACATTTTTTTTAAAAGTAATTCATAGCTTCATTAATTTTGACTTGATTTTAAAATTTCTTCTTTATTATGAAACAGGAAGAATATCTTTTTTCAACACTATGTTATTTACTTCCATATCTTAAAGACTTACAAAGATCCAAACGAATATATTTTACAAATTTTCATTTTTATTTAATTTATTCAGCTTTAACAACAATTTTACGACATTATTTGTTTTCTAATATAACTTTCGTAACCATACCTTGAAAGTATATATAAATCCGATTAAAATGACCGATTTGTTTACTGGAATGGGTTAAAATTTGACTGTAATGACTGGATTTTACAATTTTTGTAATTTTGAGCAAAATTTTGGTTGTTACTAATGGGAGATATCGAACATCCAATAAACACACTTAACAAAAATGAAAGAACGCGTCTTTATTTAATAGATTTCGAATGGCGACGAATTACAGAAGTTACCCGTGTGACGAATCGCGGCGTCGAAACGAACCATACAGCTATTACAGCATGGATCGCGATGTTAAAAAAAATGAAGATCGTCGCTAAGCAACCGTACACGTCTCGAAAGTTCGAAATTGAAATGTGTTTAAAGTCAGCTTTGAGAGTTTGACCGTCCTTGTCTTTTTCCTTCAAAAGGAAATGTCTGTCTTTTACCTCCAAGAGGGTACGTCTATCTTTATTCCTCCAAGAGGAATCCCTAGTCTTGGCTCCTCCAACAGAAGTTCCTAGTCTTTACTCCTCCAAGAGAAGTCCCTATGTATTTTATTCCAAGAAGGAACATTCCTCCGAGAGGAACCACAGTTGCATTCTATGCACGAGATAATCAGTATCTCCATTCCTTCGAGAGGAACCACGGTTGCCTTCTATGCACGAGATAATCAGTATCTCCATTCCTACGAGAGGAACTACAGTTGCATTATATCTACGAGATAGCATGTTTCTCCATTCCTACGAGAGGAACCACCGTCGTTTTCTGTGCATGAGATAATATGTATCTCCATTCCTTCGAGAGGAACCACAGTTGCATTTTATATACGAGATAACATGAATCTCCATTCCTTCGCGAGGAACCACCGTCGATTTATATGCACGAGATAACAAGTATCTCCATTCCTTCGAGAGGAACCACAATTGCATTTATATATGAGATAACGTGTATCTCTATTCCTTCGCGAGGAACCACATTGCTGTTCGTCAGGTCGTAATGGTTTAAACGTTGAGCTTAATAACTTACGCTATCCAAACTGTACTCGCCCGATTCTTACATTAAAAACCGAATATAATTAACCGATTCGTCACCATTCGTGAAGGGCCCGTACATGATAACCTATAGGCACCCTTCTTGCGTCTGCAGCCGACTTCCTTTGAGGAGTACCCCCATTCGGGTGTGCAATGGTGTAGGGAAAACTGCAGAAAAACCTACACCGGGTACCGCAAACTTATAAATTAACGTTCCTGCAATTCTGTATGCAACATTGGTTTCATATTTTCCTTCTTTTGGTCAATATTTCAATTCTGCGAAAAGATTACATATTGTAGCCTGGATTTATAAACAGAAACGTGCTTAGTTCGTGTCAAATAGTCCCACTGTACATAACTATCATATACGTTGAAAAAGTTTTTCTGTATTAAATTTAGGAATCTTTGTTCGGCCTCAAATTCGATAAATGATGCAGGATAAACTGGATGAGGTAGAAAGACGAGCTTGGACTAGTTTTATTTCATTGTGCGATAATTCTTAGATAATAAAAAAGTCTCGACTACTTGAAAATAGTACATGAATTTCTGAATGTTTACGATGCAATGCATTGCAACATGTTGATCAAGATTCATTTTCTGCATTCGCATTTTAATTTCTTTCACAAAAATCTTGGCCATTTCAGTGACAAACATGGTGAAAGAATCCATCAAGAATGAGCAGAAACCCGTTTTATAGGTAAAATCTCCAACAATAGGTTTGCCGATTACTGTTGGTCATTTAAACGAGAAACTAATCATGATTTTTATAAAATAAAAGGATCAAGTAAACAATTTTGAGTTTTGCGATGTTGCAATTACTTGTTTCTCAACTTTACCATCTTCCATTTCTGTTATTGCGTGATATTGTCCATGACATTCTAGGCAACGATTCGAAGTTTCACAACATTCAAATTTTTATTAAAATTAAAAAATCGTCAGTAAATCCAGTCAAATTTCAACCAATTCAAGTAAACGAACAGACCATTTTAATGGAAAGTACATATACTTTTAAGATATCGTAATCAAAATAATATTCCAGATCAAATAATATCTTACAATTGTTGTTAAAAATGAAAAATTGCATATAAATTAAAATTTCTAATATATGTATATTCGTTTAGATCTTTGCAAGTCTTTAAGATTTCGTTGTAAATAACATAGCATTGAAAAAAATATCGTTCCTATTTCCTAATAAAGAAAACATTATGAAACCGAGTAAAAATTAATGATGCTGTGAATTACTTTTTTAAAAAACGTAAAAAAACAACGTTTTTTTAAGCATAAAATGAGCTTTTGGAGGTGTATGAGAAAAAAAAAACCATACCACTCTTCTCAGTTTTTCGTGACTTGCAAGGTCTACTATGTCCCATTAAAAGTATATTTAGATATTTTTATTTTGTCACACCATGTTTTTTTTTTTCAAAATTCTGGGCGTTTTTTGCCCATTGTTTCTCAGAAAGGTTGCATAACATCGAAGGCAATGCGTTTTGTTGATCATACCATATTGTGGTATAAATTCCTTATGAACTGTGATATGGTAACCGAAGTAACAAAACAAGCAGTAAGCAGCATTTCTGCAGTAGGAACCAGATCTAAAAATTAGTTCCCAAACTAAAAATTATATTCTCATTTCTTACTAATTTTAACATTAACGTTTAAATGACTTGTGTAGTGTGCAACTGTTTGTAAGATTTTGTATATATGTTAGCATAATAATCTTATGAAAGGTTAAATGCACTAAAAAAAACTCTTGAGCAAAGCTCATACGATGGTTCTTTCGGTTAAAATGAAGCATTTTCTAAACAGAGGTCCCATGCACAAAACATTTCATGACACAAGCTGATAACTTCAGCAGCATCTTGTCTGATGACCATTAGACGATTCCCCAACACTATTTTCTTAACTTTACCGTTTTCATCAATTGTTCACATGCTGGGGTATCAAGAATGAAGTACGTTATTGGTATCTTCTCCGGCTTCTTGTTTCTTATTGCTTCTCAGGTACAATGAGTAACTTGAAGTTAATACTTCTTATTGCTGTACTTGTTTGTGTAATTGTTTAATTTGAAAAGTGAATTAAGGATTATCAAATTGGACAATATGTTTTTATATTATATAAACCGAATTATAATCGAAAATAAGTGGAAAGCGTTACTTTTCACTGCTTTTTCTTTAATATCTTTTTTGTGATACATGCCACCATAAAATTATACAAGAATGAATTAAAAACCATACAATTGTGAACAAAACAAAAAAATCGAAGCGTTTGGATGAGGAGGGAGGTGAGAATACGTTTGGGCTTAATTTAATCGACGCTGGATTTAAAATAAACAGAAAAACTCATAATTAAAATGTGTTCTTAATTTTTGAACACACCTCGTTTACTACACATTGACTAAAATCTACATTATATAACAACCCGTAGTTAAATATCGTTTAAACAATCTTTTTCATTTGCTGGTGATTTTTTCCTTAAAAAATTCAATATTGTACTTTGGAATCATTATGAATATAAACATAAAATAAGACATGATGGATGATGCTTTCTTTTAATAGAATCATATCTGCGTTCAAACCCCTACTTAGTGAGAAATACATACGAACATGCGACTAATACTTATCAACTTACGAATAACATTCTTCTCAACATTCTTCAAGATATTATATTTTATGTTCTATAAACATAGTTCAACTTATCTCTAATTGTTGCCATTTTTACCTATAAACTATTATATCACTAATAATACGGTTATGGTTATTATAATCGTTTCTTAATACCATGAAAAGTTGGCATTTTTAAATATTTAAATTTAAACAATTTGACATATAAGCACCCCAACATCGAACTAATAGTGTCATTATGACATTATTGTACTCACTTTCATTTCATTAAGAAAATAATTTTATTACTGGTTTTGCAACATATATGAGAAAGTTAATTATAATTAACCAGGAATCAGATTATATAGAAATTATAGTAAGGGATGAAAGCACTTTCATCATAGAAGTTTATAGACATATAGATAGAGTATTTGATCTATTTTCTCTTACTTCGTTTTATTTGTCTACACACTTCAACTTTGGGTAATTCATATGAGAATATAATATCACAGTGTCAAAAAAAAATAATACAACATTTTTTCCACATTACATGACAGCGGTGCAAACAAAAATCGTTATTTAGTTTACTCAACTGCAACCCTTAATAGCACTTTATTCTTTATTCCATCCACATTCCGGGAATATTCCAAAGTATGTAATATTCCATCCATATTCCAGGAACATCAAAATATCCAACGTTCGGAATATTCCAGGAACATTGAAATATTCTGCACTAGAAATATTATAAACAATATAAATTTTGTTAGAATATTTCAAAAACTATCAAATAAGTTCTAGACGAAATAATAACGCGAAATGAATGAATATCATTTTTTAAGCTGATTTCAGAATGTTTCATTGATGTGTCACAATTATTTTCTAAAAATCTAGTAGGTACAATTATTAAAAATACTAATATATGTTAATTGTTTATATTCCCTCTACATTAACTGATAGAGTTTTTAAAATATGCGAATAAAATGTTTAATCTGTAATGCTTAATAATATTTATGATGCAGAATATTTTAATGTTCCTGGAATTTTCCAATCGTTGGACATTTTAATGTTCCTGGAATATAGATGGAATTATACTTTGGAATATTCCGGGAATATGGATGAAATAAAGTGAGCTATTGGGGAATAATATTTCAAACCATTTAAACGCACGACACACTGCTATTGCGACTGCACTTTTCAAATTCTACCATTAATATTTAAGTAATTGTATAAAATTCACGGATCAGTAAATAATAAAATCCCACCTTTAGTTTACACGTAGGCACCTAACAAAACATACCCACAGAAATAAACTTACACCGTTACATGAACGCATAGAATTATATAATTCACAAGTAATCACATTATATTTTGAGAAAGTTCATTCTCTAAATTAAAAAAAAATCATTTCTGCAATTAGATACATTTCCTTCCACAAAAATTGTACAAAAATTTCGCTGTGTTTTTTAGGTACATGTGTATATTTAGTCATGTGATTATTTCTTCGCTATGTTCTTTTGTCTTTTCACCAGTTTATACAGTAGTTATATTTAATTAAATCCATCAACATTTTTCAGTTCGGATTATATTAGAAATCTATACATGTATCATTATCCAGTTCGGTGCAATGTTGGTGGCTGCAAAACTAAAAATTAAAATACAATTATTTTGATATCCATTTTTGTATAAAAAAATTACAGAAAGTTGTTCAATATACATGTATATATTTTAAAATGAGATAATGATCGTTTAACAAATTTTCGTAGTTATTTTATCAATTCTCCAAAAATGGGATTAACCCATTTAATTCATAGTTTATAAAGTTATTCGTGTGAAGTTACATAGAAAGAAAAAAAATTTCGTAACATAAAATTAGCATGAATTTTTGTTGGGTGTACAAAAAAAAGTTCTAAAATCCATCAAAATAATAAAACGTGCAAACATTGAATAACGTTGCAGGTTTCACCGGATGCATTTATAATCGCGCTAAAAAAGAAAATAAATTAAAAGAGTCGACTACGCAATTAAATGGAACATTGTTTGCTTTATCAGTTATCGCAGACTCTGGCCGCCCGTCAATTTCTACCGTACATGACATTGAATGCGTCGTAAAAAATTTTCTCGCTACCAACTTCGAATCGAACCAATCGAACAATCTGTAATTAAACAATTTCAGTCGGCTGTCGAGTGCTGAGTAAATTTACGAACCTTTTTTACGATACTTATTCGTTATCGTAGGCGTACTGCATTCAAATTGCGAAAGTCTAGCAGACGAGCGATGACATTCAGACGTCAATCACTTGCCTGTCTACCAGATATTCATCTCTTTTATGGGATTTTTGCGTGGGAGTGACGTCGTTACAGAGTTTTTAAGTGCGTCTGTACACGCACGCACCGTTTGTCCTAGGTCTTTTACTCCATAGTACTATGTTTGATGCTTTTTCGACTTCTGGAATGTGCGATTAGTCAGTCCATGCTAAACTGAGAATAAGGGATTCAAGGTTCTGAGAACAAATCTAAGTTTATCTCGAAGATTTTCTTGTTACGACTCGTCATTACGTGCTATGGGAGCAGACGCTCTTCTTTGAAATCTTTTCATGACTTCGGACTCTGAACTTTGCTTCCGACGTACTAATCTAAAGGGTCGTTTGCAAACGGATCACGGGAATTAATATTTTGTAGAAAAGACTTTATTATGTTGATGTGCAGTAAGGAGTAAACGTTAACCAAGAATGGTGTAGATAATTCCTGGTTGTCATGAAAATGTTACAGAGATGAAATGAATTATTTGTCTGAATCCGATAGCGAACAATTTTGATTGGCTTGTGTATCCTTGTAATATAGTAAACTTGCAAAATTATTAATTTTCTATATTTAAGGAAGTATATCTTTCAATAGAAACGCGATAAAGGCTTCAATATTAACTTGAAATAAAACCTAACTTCTACTTCACGCGGAAATTGCGATATAACCTAGTAAAAAATATCGCCTAAAATAGTTATTTATTTTTATGCTGAAAATGTTGTCCCACGAGAACTACCACTATTAACTTTTACTACTGCCTGTCAAAATTGTACCGAACTGGTAACTGCATGAAAAATACAAAGAGGCATTTTTATTTGGTGTAAATGATTCATAGTGTGTCTCAAAAAGATCTTTCTTAAAAATGTTACTATTCATGATGTATTTGAGAACTTTTTTGGACTTTCAAACTACTAGTTTATCAAAATCTTGTTGATATCTCTATGAGATCTTTAAGAAAAATTTGTACTATTTTTTTAAGATCTTTTTAAGACTTTCTTTTCATAGCATGATTTTACGAAAACATAATTTTATTAATCTTATCCAGATCTTTTTGAGATCTTTTCAAGATCTTTTTTTTTATCTTTTTCGGATATGAAGAAAAATATTTGTAATAAAATGCTGAATTATCTTATTTTTTACCAAAATTAATTATTGAAGATGAATTTTAAAGTAATTACTTTTTTTACTTGCTTTCCGGTCTGATTTCTAAAACTTCACTTTATAATATGGGGCCAATACTTACAACGAATCGAAGATAGGAAATAAACACATAGTAGGCGTTAATGCAAGCGACTCATGCAATGAAGACAGAAAGTTTCATATTACGAAAATTCAATATTTACAACATAAATCGAAGACGAGAGATTTCCAGAGTTGTTTTTCGAATCGCTGATAATATTTGAGAAATGAAACTGTGACAGAGAAATGAAAATATGTCATCTTTCAGAAAGCATGAAAAGCGCTACAATTTTACGTATCTTAGACAAAAATTGACACATTTTCTTTTACCTATACACATTATAATTTATTACAAATAATGAAGTTTACTACTGGAAGATCGGAAAGTAGTAAACTGGGTAATCCCCTTAAAAATCATCTTCGATAATTGATTTTGGTAAAAAAATAAGAGAATTCAGCATTTTATTACAAATATTTTTTTTTCATATCCGAAAAATATAAAAAAAAGATCTTGAAAAGATCTCAAAAAGATCTCGATAAGATTAATAAAATTATGTTTTCGTAAAACCATGCTGTGAAAAGAAAGTCTTAAAAAGTTCTCAAATATATCTTGAATAGTGACATTTTTAAGAAAGATCTTTTTGAGATCTTCTAAAGTCTTTTTTATTTTTACGCGGGCGATTACGATGGTAAAATTAAGATTTATCGGATAAAACCTGTCATAATCATCATCAAGTACATTTAGAGTGCATTTATTTTTTCAAATACAAGAAAAATGATGATTTTCGACAATGAACATTCAATTTTATCCAGTATAAAAAATGTAATTAAAATGACGTTACTAAAGTTACATATCATGACAATTTTAATGGAGTTCGTATGGTATGTTTTAAAATCAAGAATCCTACCTAAGAAGATTTCTTTTTGATACTTACTTAATAATTATGCAATATTTGCGTTTAGTTTCTTTATTTCATTTCAATATTACAATTATGTTCTGTATATATAAGTTCTGTGATTCTAATATCACATTTTTGCAAAAATAAAAACATTATTTGGGTAATTTTTTACATTTATGCGAAATTTTTAAAATCTGCATTTTACCATGAATTTCTAAATTATAAGATACTAGATAAATCTTGAATATAATAACGGAATCGTAATCTGCAACCTCAAAAACGTATTGCAAAATATTTATATCAAATAAAAAAGACATCAAGTTTTGATTGGTATCGTAACAAAACTGATAAGTAGTAACAGACAATTCCAGTGGGACGCCATCTTCTGCAAGTACTGCCTTCAAGATTCGAACTCGAGTCAGTACACGGAGAGAAATAGATGTTACGAGATAAAACGCTGACAGTACCGAGTAACATCTGATGGTATCCAATACCATCAGTGTGTTATCCTGTAACATCAATAGGTTATAGGATACAATATTTTTCTGCCTGTGTACTAACTACGATAATGCCTTAATACCTGATTATTAGTAGCAGTCAGTGGTAGAGTCTAACAATAAAATGTAATGAATACTGGGAACACATGCTAGTCAGTATACCTACGGGATATACTAATGCTGTACTAACTGCTTAACTAACCGGTTTACATAAAATCGTGTTCAATTCGTTTATATAAGTAATAGGATATACCTTTATATAGGTAAGTCCATTACAAGGATATCCTAGTGCATAAGTTATCACCGTAATGAGGGAAATTTCCACGTTCGACCCACACATAGGAAAAATTTTTTTAGGATTTTTTAATTTATATCGTAGGATTAGAATGTAAAATAATATAAGATAAGGTACATTAAGTGAGTTTGTTACCTAATGAAATGAAAATGAATGTTAATTTAAAATTAAATAGGTAATAATTATTCAAATTTTATAAGTTTACTACCACGTATGTCACTACTATTCCAGCATTCCATACTAGAGAATATTACTAGTCACTATTGAACCATTAGTAATTGAGTCTCAACGGTCATTACTTTTTTTCAATTCCTTGAATCAGTATTTGATTAATGCTCTTACGGTAGTCGAGGTCTTCCTGGGAGTAGCTCGTTTTTAGGCAAAACAGTTATTAAACTAGTAACTACATGAGCGTCTAGCAATGAAAACTATTTAGGATTTGCTGTTGCAAATAATTCCTTGATATGGAAGCTTTCTGTATACAGAGTAAGAATTATGTACGACTTTCCTACTTCGCTACTCGTAAGGTATATTTTATTAACATGGCAAAACATGGAGTTTACCATCTCCCATAAGGGAAAAAGAAATGTTTTAAAAATTCATTCCAAGAAACTTTATACCCCTCTACAGTATTATTATTTAATCTAGTTTATACTATATCGAATGCGTTTTCACTATATGACTAATTTGATAGACGAAAATTGTAGAATATATTTTGTATTCTTAAGATCATTGTTATGCTCAACTAATTTTTGGTGCGAAATAGATTAAAATAAATATAATTGAATAAATACCACAAATTATTAACTAAATTAGAGATAAAATATGAAATAGCACATAATACCTATTGCATAAATTGTGAAGAAATAGTACTTTTGCATTAAAGCGTAAAATGGAGATGCTAGGGATGGTGGCTGAAATTTAAGGTGTATATTCCACGAGCGTTATAATAAATCTTATTTCCCTTGCAAAAGTTGTCAAAGTGGTACCAAAATAGTATCCCGAATATATGTGGAACGTAAAATGATCACATTATGCCCTAAAAGTAAGAAGAAAAATTGTTATTTTGCGCCTACAAAATTTTAAATTCGTCCCCTAAATTATAGTATATTTTTCCTTCATATTCCCCTGTAAAATTAATATAATGCGCGCCTTTGTAAAATTTTTGCCACGCATTTTGAATGAGTCGACACCAGTGACAAAGTTCGCGGACAAATGTATATAATAAATCGCGGGAGGTTGGTGACCTAAATGTCATTTTGTCCTGCACAAATTTAAATCAAGTTTTCTCAACTCAGCTTGTAAACATACATTAAAAAGTCTTTCGCAGAACACACATTTAAGTGCATATTTTACGTGGCCGCAAATAAAAGTACAGAGACGAAATCACGAAAGGCATTTGGTGTAGGGCCCGTAAAGATGAGTTTACAACCTAAAGGAAAGCCACAAAATGTCTGTTTCGTTCCATCAAATGTCATCCTTACTGATGTTTGCGGTGTCTGTATTTTTAAGCTCTTGCCAGGCACAATTTAGAAAATTGTCTTTTTATAATAACCTTAAGTACCAAATATGATTTTTTAAATAAAATATTTTGGACATTTATTTTTTGGATTTTTATTGTTGTTTACTACATTTTAAAACTCTGCTGCAAATTCATTCAGATATTCTCCTCGTCTGAATTATTTTTTATTTTGAATCACTATTTACGAATTGAACACGAAGATTGCAGAATTAGAAATGGCAAATTTAGAATGGTGACTATTTTAATAAATTATCAAAATTCAATATCAAAAAACATCAGAAAAAATTGTTTCGTATACTTATTCATATTCGTATTTTTTTTATGTTCTGAAAAAGGTCATAATGTATGACCGAAAATTAAGTTTTTTTACTCTTATATTTAAGTATTATTTTTCCTTATTTCTAATTGGCATATTGTTAATTTTCTGTACTAATTGTATTATTTGTTTGTTTGTTTGTATTTACCTATATGCAGTCTAGTTCAGTGCTCGTAGCTAATACATTATTAATTTAAAAAGCACATTTCTTTTTGTCATAAACTTTAACTATACGCATTTTGAAGTGAATTTGAGGAACGATGGATTATAAAGCGGCAATTGCATCGAACATGTTACGCTATATAATACGCACCGGTGATGAGGTGATCTTTATTTAAGTAGATGAAACGTGCTTTAAAATTGGGTTTGATCCCCATCAAGGTTAATACTTGAAATGTTTTACTCGTGACTTCATGCGTACAATCGAATATGCAATATTGTTTTTTAACAAAAATGTCATGCAATTAAGGTAAGCACAATTGTAGCAAATGCTTCAATTGATTTTTCTATTTAGTATGTGTTATTATTCATTTTTTATTTATTTTTAAATATTCTTTATGAATTTGTGAGTTATTGAATGATCTCAATTTAAATGTAAAAGTCTCATTGGTAAAATGCCAAACGAAAAATAGTATTCGATACGTGGTTGGATATTATAAGTTCAAAATTATTTAGCTTACGACATTAATGTCATGATATTTTGAGAGTAGTTCTACAAAGGAGCGAATTTTTTAGTAATTTAGAAAATAAAACGTGTTATTCATAATGAAAATTGTAAAACTTAATCGTTTCTGTCATGTTACTGAAAATTATCTTATTTCAAAATATTTTTCATTAACAAAATTTGTATTAAAGTGCCAATTTATCATTAATCTGGCATTATAAAAATCACAGTAAAAATAAAGAATAAATATTACTTTTCATGTATCGAATAACAAATTTCCATTATCATATTAATTTTTCATGGTTACATGTCATATTTTATTTAAAAACTATCATCTTAAAGTTTATCCCTATTTTCCTGGAAGAGTAAAATACAATAAAATTATTAAAAATCTACATTTCGATGAGGTTACCATTTTTACAATGTTTAAATAATGTCAACTAAATATTATTAATCGTGACCTACTAAGTTCGTGTTTCTATTAGCCGAGGTAGCGAAGATTGTTATCGGGAGTATGTATTTAGTCAAATTTTCATTCTTCTGGCATGTATTTTTAAAAAAATTTTAGGAATTCAGGTCATATTAAGGTTAAACATGGCGCGAATTTCTGTTCATTATAAAGTAGAACTGATTATTTCATTTATTAATATATTTTTTATTTCTCACATAATTAGTGACAAATTATCAATTATACTAAAAAATATTAGGAAAAAAGAAAGGGATTTTTTTGGTAACGAACTAGTTAATTGGTAGTTTTCGAGGTCGCTGATCAGGAATCCGACGTCAGTTTTTGAAAATCCAAAATGGCTGATCAAATATGGTGGAAGAATATCGTTCTTGTATGAGTTTAAGCGTTTTATATTATACAATGCATTGTACATCCTGTAAAAGTGTTTAGTCAAATTTGTGTTTAGAAACTCCGACATAAATGTCAAATATCGGTTTCAATAAAATAAAATTGGTTTTGAATTCACTTTTATATTAACTATGGTCATATCATATCGAAACTAATATTACTGGCATTTTAAATAAAAATGGTATAATTTTATTTTTAATGTTAACTGAAAAAGTGACTTCGTTGTGTATGGAATACATTGGTATCAGTGACCGCCATTCTAAAACATGACCTCAATGTGCAATTTGCGATTTGAGAACTACTTTAATAACACGGATTAAGATTTTAAACGTATATTTATTCTATAGGAAATGAGATAAAGAATCTGTTTTTATTCAAAAATTAATTTTTCGTGTTGTTACTAGAGTACGAAATGTATCAAGAATTGACAAGTTTAAAGTAATTTCATAATGAAATTTTATTTTTTGAAATATAAAAAGTTCTGACAGTAAAAAATGCAATTATGCAGCAAAATCGTCAATAAATTAAAGAGAAATCAATAATAAATTTCATTCAAAAAGTTAGTAAACTAAGTACCTTAGTAGTGCCTTAAAGTGTAATCGTGTCGTGATTATTTCAAATAAATTTGAAAATACATGGTTTTCTTATCTCGTGTACTTGTTCGGGCGTCCCTCGTATATATTATCACACGTAATAAATATTTCAATCGCGCCGTTTCGTGCATGTTCATATGAGGTCTGTATGTTATTCTTATTTAGGTATATCTCGTCGTAGAAATTCAATCCTGCTTTAGACTCGTGTTGTATATTCATATGTGTTTCTTCGAGAAGAACGATATCTCAGTTTTAATTTTATCCAAGATAACATGAAATATGGACGGAATACTCAAAAGCTTACGAAGAGTATATAAATGTTTTATTTTCAAGGCAGTTTTCTCTCGATTAGTCTTACGTTAAATGCCTTTTGACAGTATTTTCTATTCTACTTTTATCCCTTGACTTAACTTGAAATTTTAACATTATCCTGCAAATAAGTAAATTGTAATTCTATAATTAAAGCTGGGAGAGAATAGTAAATAAATCGTCAGATTATTTTCAACACTTTTTATAGTTGAAACAACTATTTGTGTTGAGTTATACAATTATACTAATTTTTCACAAAGAAATCCACAGAAAAAAATTAAATATTTGGAACTACTAACTAGAACGAAACACAGCCATGGTATCTAGTTAATTTTACTATTTAAATTGTAATCTCGACAAATTGGATAACTAGATCTACTATTTAAGAAGTAAAACCAACTAACGAGCGTAGTTGTGCCAGATCCTAGTATTTAGATAGTAAAAACAACTATTTCTTGTTTGTCGTGTAGGTATTTGTATTTAACAGTATTATATTAATATTTAACAGCAGTTTAATAAATTTATTCACAATGATTAGCAAATATCGCTATTAAAAATTACAGTTTGTATAAAAGTTGTAAGTAATAGTAGAACAAAACTAAACTAAAGACAATAAAAAAATGAAACTCAATCCATGATATGCAAGTATGTATATTATAAGATCATACACTTATTAAATTCTATTGAACCTAGAATCGGGGCTAGTCAAATTCCATTTAGTTGTTGCATCAGATCCCTACTAGAAATGAGCATGTAAATCTGTCCTGAATTATTCTAGATTTTGATGATTAAGCTAGAAACCAGTTTCGTGTAAGTAGAAACCCGTAGCTATAAAATAGGAGAAATTCTTGAACAAATTAAAAATTGCATTTTGCAAAAAGCGGGTGTCCAAAAAAATGTTTCCGATTTCCTTCTTTTCGTTTCGCGGGCTTTGCCTGGTATTTCTAGTCTACAAATTTTTCATGGACTGAGCAAATAATATTATTTTGGATACTCGCTAGTCGATTTTACTGTAACTTATTGTATAGGCTTATTTCGGGACGCTGATTACGAATCTGAAGTCAGATTTTAATAATTCAAAATGGCGGATAAATTTTTTAAATTCCAACCATTTCACTTGATATTTGTTACTCTGGGGGTTTCGGGATTGCTGATTATGAGTTTGATGATGGATTTTGAAAATTTTTCAACCAAAATGGTTGCATTTTTGGAAAATTCGAGTAAGAAGTTTCAAGCAGAATGGTTAGACTTTCCAAAAAAGTGTCCGCCATATTGCATCCGCTATTTTAAATTTTAGTGGCAATGTTACATCTGAATTTCCTTTATTTATTATCATTTCAAACACAAAATCTTTTTTTAATCTGTTTGGGTCTTGATAGTCCGTAAAATCGACGAATAATTTACTGAGTGTTTTTTTAGCAAACGTCTTATTTTTAATAAATATTGAAATGATTTGACATTAGATAATACAAAAGTATGAAAAATGTCTTCCCACTGGTGAAATGGAGACCAAAAGTAATTTTCATCTCCAACTTTCAACTAAACATCACTGATGTTTTTTTTTGCTACTATTTATTGTTTGTTTGTTTTTGTTTGTTTTTGTGACAGTCTAATACAAATTTTTTTGCAATCAACGAAATATCAGTCCCAAAAAGTATCGAAGCGATGTTATCGATTGAACTCGAACGAATTCAGGAACGAAATCGATTCGGCAGCCTCCGGAGGTGGCGATGTTTCCTATTGGCGATGGTCGCTCTTTTTCGATCCTTGCAGGATGTTACCGGACGATGACTTGTAGCAGGCCTCAGGTTAATCCTGGGTTTCGTTCTGGGCATTAAAGTAACTGTAATACCGTAGACCGTAACGCAACTCGTCGTCCTCATCGTGAAAAGAGGATACGAGCGAGGAAGATGATTACACGGAACCCGAGCCGTTATAGAAACTACACATCACGTAATTAAATATTCGACGCTATCGCCGTTCATTCAGGGACTGATTCAATCAGTGCAAGTTCCTCATTGAGATGCATGGACATTTCTCGTTCCGTACCTTATTTACTCTGCCCTTTACGAGCCGCTAATAGGATAATCGTTTTACGGTCCGCGGGCTTCTGCTTTTCATCTTAATGCTTCGTTTTACATGCACGTATTATTCCGTTTATGTTCCGACTGACGCACCATCTTTTATGTCTTTTCTTTCCACCGGTGAAAACGAAAATATGAATGAATAATGAAAAACTGGTTTGCTTTCGTCGTAACTTTTACTTCGGACGAAGCGTTTAACGAAAAATGATTTATGGTCGATTACGTCACCATTCGGTACGGTTTGTTTACCTTGCAAATGTGTTCTCCAAACAAAGGCGACTAGTTTGTGCGGAAAACGTGGAAGAGAAAGCTTTTTTATATATAAAATTAACCCACATTGCTGAGAAGCTCAAAAACTTTACGTCAACTTTATAAGTATACATATTATGCAAATTTGTTTGCTCCTGCGCCGTTAACTTTCAATCAATTGTTCATCAATTGCTTTCTTAAACAATTAAATTCGGGAGATACATATTTTTTAGATGATTTTAGACCTTTATTCTCAAGAGGAAATAAGATTCATATTGACTTGAAAGTGACCAATCCTACCATTTTCGGATTTGTTCTATCCATTGGCGCGGTCAAAATTGTATTTAAATTGTTTCAAAAAACAGTATGGCCCCTTTCAAATGACAAATGAACACAGTTTTTTGTGAATAAATTTTTACAATGATACAGTTGCGGGATCGTTACCTATTCGCAACCAAAAGTGCACAAAATCTGTGAACTTCAACCACAAATTTTTTTGTTTTACCCAGAATCAACCTAATCTCTTTAAAACGTCAATATGTCGATAAAAAGAAACCTTATTTGATCCCTTATGAACATTATTCATGAAATTGGTATCTCTAGCATAATTTTTAGTTCTTTTAACCCGTTTCGTCCTGAAATGCCGTAAATTTTGACTTCTTTTCATCAGGTGCTTTCTTAGAGAAAAAAAATCACTCAAGCGTTTTGATATAACAGACCTATTGTATTTTTTCTCGAACTTTCTAAATCCGGTTTCAGATTGACCATATCTGCCGCCATTTTTTTACTATGGCGGTTTAAACATAAAAAAATTGTGAATTTTGAAAAAATTTCTTCAAATAATTGTATTTTTGAACAGGAAACCGTGTTCGAATCAAGCTGAATCTCTGTATCTGGTGGAGTAAATAGTTATACTAAAAGATAGGATGGTTATTAATTCACCATTCATAATGGCGACTTCAAAATGGCGGTTCTCAGTGAACATTTTGTTGAAAAATTTCTGGACGCTCTTACTGAACAATTATGAGCTTGTTTTAAAAAATGCTAAGAATAAAAAATTCTTAGAATTCGCCGAGAAATATAGTGGATTTTTTTGAGAATTTTTAAATGAATTTTTGAAAATTTTTTTTCAAAATTCTTTTCAAAATTGTAATTTATTTACGAAAAATTTTGAACAAAATTTAGTACATTCTCTGATAAATTGAGTATTTTGTTCTTTGCAATTCTATCCAAAAGTTGATAGTTTTCGAGGAAATCCATATCAAATATTATAGTTTAAGATTTTTCTTTCTCGAAAACTATCAACTTTTGAGAAAAAATGCATAGAATAAAAAACTCTTAGAATTTATTTTTTTTTCGAAAAATTCTGAACAAAGTTTAGTGCATTCTCTGATAAATTCTAAGAGTTTTTTATTCTATGCATTTTTTCTCAAAAGTTGATAGTTTTCGAGAAAGAAAAATCTTAAACTATAATATTTGATATGGATTTCCTCGAAAACTATCAACTTTTGGATAGAATTGCAAAGAACAAAATACTCAATTTATCAGAGAATGTACTAAATTTTGTTCAAAATTTTTCGTAAATAAATTACAATTTTGAAAAAAATTTTGAAAAAAAATTTCTCAAAACTTCATTTAAAAAATCTGAAAAAATTCCACTATATTTCACAATGAATTCTAAGAACTTTTCATTCTCAACATTTTTTTTAAAAAGCTCGTAGCTTTTGAGTTAGATCGTCCAGAAATTTTTCAACAAAATTTTGACTGAGAACCGCCATTTTGAAGCCACCATTTTGAATGGAGAATTAATAACCATCCTATCTTTTAGTGTAACTAATTACTCCACCAGATACAGAGACTTAGCTTGTTCCGAACACGGTTTCCTGTTCAAAAATACGATTATTTGAAGAAATTTTTTCAAAATTCACAATTTTTTTATGTTTAAACCACCATAGTAAAAAAATGGCGGCAGATATGGTCAATCTGAAACCGGATTTAGAAAGTTCGAGAAAAAATACAATAGGTATGTTATATCAAAACGGTTGAGTGATTTTTTTCTCTAAGAAAACACCTGATGAAAAGAAGTCAAAATTTACGGCATTTCAGGACGAAACGGGTTAATCAGCCATATTGGATCCGCAATCTTTACTTTTAAACATCTAGCCTCAGATTTGTGATGAATGACCCCAAAAGCCCCCGTATTCACATTTTACGCGTAATTACATTTCGCGACGAAGAATTTTATTGAATTTCCGTATACCATGCTGGATTTGCTATCTTAATTTTTTAAAATCAAACATCGAATTCCTGATTAGCGACAACCCCTGTGCCTAAATTTTATGGACAATTATACCACTAGAAACAAAATTTGATCAATAATATTCACAAATGATCCAATAAGGTTTATTTCTTCGACATATTGATGTTTTGAAGAGTTTAGGTTGATTCTGGGCAATTTGTAATTAAAGATGTTGAGCACTTTCGGTTAGGAATAGGCATTGATCCCTCAAAATTGACACGAATTGAACACACGAAATATTGTTGATTTTTTTATTTGAAAGTGGCATATTGGTTTTGCAAGCAACTTAAATGCAATTTTGACCATTCCAATCGGAAGAGCATACTCGAAAATGGCAGAGTTGGTTTCTTTTAAGTCAATATTATTGTTACTTCCTGTTAAGAATAAAGGTCGCATTTTACATCAATTTCCTGAAAGAGTAACCGAAGTTTTTTATCGTTATCGGTTCAGAATTTTACGAAACAGAGTTTCGTAACTTTTTGTAACATTTTGGCAATTTTCTGAAATTTTTTAGTAATTTCCTGAAATTTTTGAAAATGTTTATTAATTTTGCTTTGTAAAATTCTGAAACTGTAACAGTAAAAAACTTCAGTTACTATTTCAGAAAATTCCTAAAGAAATTTTAAAATAGTAAACCCTTATTTCTCGTAGATATTGCCTCACAGAAAAAAATGCTTGCACATACCCTGCATTTAGCTTTATTTAATTAGATTTAATGAAATAATAACACAGTCCCACAAAAAAAAATTGTTGTCCGACGAAGTTGACTAGTAATTTGTTACATGTATTCAGATGTGCTGAGATCGAATCAGCCGTCAGAATTCAAAAGCTGGTCGTTTTTGGATGTATGATAAATGTTCGAACGAAAAAATGTTCGACCAATGTAATTTAGACTTTTGACTCGTGTAAAATATACGATCGAACATTTGTCATACATCCTCGTTTTTCCTTTATAACCTCAAAAAACTTACCTTTTCGGTACATTTTCTGAGATACTGGAACGATTTGAGGCAATTTTGAAATTAGGTCCGTGGATTATGAAGTTTAAGTGAATAGATTTTTCGAATTCAAAATGGCGGATTGAATATGGTGGGCCAAAAATGGCAGATATTTTAAAAATTGATCCGATTTGCTTGAAAATTGGTACTCGGCGATGTTTTTAGTCGCTGATTATGAATCTGGTGTGAGTTTCTAACAATGTTGGATTCGATATGGAACAGCAATTAAAAAAATGTAGTTTATTCGCCTAAAATTCGGTATTTGGAGGTTTTCTGTTACGGAAGGAATATAAGTTTATACTGACCCGTGTCTTTTTTCTAAGTGCCATTTTACTTGAAAATTGTTATGTGGGATTTTTAACGTCGCCGATTACGAATATGAGGACATAAAATAAAATTAAAAATGGTGGATCCAATATGGTGGACCTGATTTGAACAAAATTATGCAAAACACAATGAAATGAGTATATATAATACATGTCAAATGTTATTCACTGTTAAAATTTTATAACTCTTTATTTCGAAATTTTGGCAGTGACTCGTTAAAGTACAATCTATAACGAGGATTTAAACAAAAATTTGTTACGATTCGTTCACATTTAACCTTTTGCTAGTATTTTTGAAAAAAAAAATTTCCGTCCTAACCCAAAGTCACCACTGTGCGCCGTTTGGAAGTTGAAAAATATATTCAATTGGTTTGTAAATTTAACTTCTAAGTCGTAAACTAGAATCATAATATCAAAATTAGTCCAGCATCGTAAAATGTATAGAAAAGTTAAGTTTTTTGAGGTCACGAAGAAACAACCAACTAACTTGTGAATTGTGACCCAAAATACCCACGACATCAATGGTCTAGTTCGCTAGACAACAATTTTTTATCATAGGTAATTCCAAACCATTCTTTCATTAGTGTATAAATCTTTATAAATTTGCAGCTGATTACGGTCAATTTTATCAAAAATACAATTCAATAATTATTACTTAGTTTTTAGGTAATATCTACTCTGCTTAAATTTAGTAATTATAACTTTCTGTAATCTTTATTCGATCAATTCTGCAACTTTGACTTAGTTTTAGCAAACGTGGTTTTAGACAAAATCCGCTTGCCACAATCGATATTACGGAGTAAATTATGTATGAAACGTGTTGCGTCTATTATTGTTACTAATCCTATATAAAAGTAACAATTAGAGAAATTCGTTTTCTACACAATTTATCACGAAGAACTAAATGTCGCGTTCATACTTCTTCTGAAACCACTTTTGATGATGTTTATAAGAAATTCTTATATGCGGCTACATCCGTATCTTTACCTGATAAAGTTTACTTTGCAGTCCCCTAATCAGCACAAGATCGATAATTACATTTGCCAATGAGCAATAATTACGTTTGCCTGATAAGATGCAGATTGTAGACCCCTGATGAGGGCCTAGTCCGACAGTATTAAGCCCTAATCAGTCAATATTAAGACACGCTTTATCAGGCACGCCTGATTGCTGCCTGTGCAGGGCCTGATCCGGGAGTGATAAGTCATTTCTTATCAGGCGCTTTTGATTGCTGCCTGATCAGTCCCTGATCAGTTTTCAGGCAGCCTGGATAGATTTATGCTCGGGATTCCTTGTCGTAGTTTCTTTTTTGTAGTTTTTACCGAAAATTTTTTTAGACCCGGGCCTTTATAAATTATCTGTTAATAACCCAACATAAAAATAAAATCTCCAGAATACCCCCAGAATGACATAGATGTCACAATTAAAATATCGCAAGTGCAATATTCCTAGAATATTCTGAATATTCTGAGAAAATTCCTTTTGAAATATTCTATATATATTGTTTTCAGAATATTTTCGAGATATCTATTGAAAATGTCTCGCAACATCTCAAACACGACGTTGACATGATGTTAAGCAAGGAATGGTGGGAAACATTGCAGATGAGACAACCTAAAAATATTTCATTTGAAAAATTCTACACTTATGGTCCTCAAAATACTCTGGCCATATCTACAATTTGACCTTGTTAGGAATGTTTTAAGGGGGAACGTTGCAGCACATACAAATATATGTAGATGAAACATTCTGAAAATATTTTATTTGAAACATTCTTGAATATATTATACAGAATAAACTCTGAAAGTCTCTAGAATGTCTTTAGAATATAAAAAAGCTGACACGATTCCAAAATATCCCTGAGAAGATCTCCAGAATATCAATGTCTCAAATAAAATACTCTGATGATGTCATGGGAATATTCGTAAGAATAGTACAGTGTTCTTCAAGAGCAATGAATTAAGCACCAGATTCGATTAACCTAATGACTGACAACTACTAATTACCTAATGGGTCGATTATTGAGATTTGTCCAAAACTCTTCCGGTTGCATTCATTATCGTTTGATTCTTCAAAGCACCCAGCAATCGAATAGTTTTCTGAAGTGGTTCCCGGTGAACATTGGGATCTGGTATAACGAGCATAAGCTTCTTGCAATTTTCTGCACGTACAGGATCTGGCAAATGGCCCAATGAGCACGCAGCCGAGATAAGCAGGTGACGCGAGAGGATCCGATGGTTTTCCCCGGGTCGAGGAAGATGCATTCACCACGGTTGTTTCTCGTCTACGTCGGCGGATAACTGCAGGCTGCTCGTGTCAAAATACTCGAAGTCATGCACTGCCCATCTGGCGAACGAAATAGTCCGACTTCTCAGAACAGCTTAGGCGATCCGGCATTAAATGCGCGCGATTGTCCGATCGTGGGCGTTTAATTGTACAGTCCCTCGCAAAATCGCCGTGCGAACTATTCGCATTTCCGCATTCAGCTTACGTCTCTGGTGCAATGTTTTCCTTGCGTTCTACCGAATTTACGCTTTTAACTCGATCCATTTGCGTCATTAGTCATAGTGATGTATGATGTTCGCCAGTAGATTTTAAGGAATGGATATCATCCATCATGAGTACATTCCAGTGTTCGGAGATGAACAATATTTTGGTTTAATTAAAAGGTAATAGTGAAATATGAAAAATTAGCGGTTAATACTATTTGTATAGATAATAAATTGAATGTTTTTTTTCGACCGTAGTGAAAATATCTTCAATTGCGCTTCCTTTTGTCGGTCATTTATTCGGAAGGAGGATAAAATAAAAATCCTATCTAAATATCGCTTATGTCGGTACGTTTGGACCTCTTATGGGTCTTCTTCAAGACTCTTTTCTGACAATGAGTTGGGATTTATTAATAATAATAATAATAATAAACGACTTTATTGTTATCTAAAAATAACAAACTGGCAATGCTGAACAGGATTACTGTTGTTTTGTAGCCTAACTAACAAGTAACACAACCCAAGTGTGACACGACGATTGGTCTGCAAATTGGCATATTTTCAGAACTCCGAAAAATAATCGATACGTATTTTTTTACATCGGCAAAGAAGAAGAATTAAGGGTTAAAACTGAACCCTGAATTGCTCGAAACCCACTAAAATGTATAAAAGCATGCACGCTCATATCAAGTAAAACTGGTTTCCATTAAAGTTGCTGTTTGATGATTTTTTTTGTTTCGCTGATTTTGATTCTGAAGTAAAATTTTCAATATTCAAAATGGAGCATCGAAAATTGGGGACCAAATTTTATAAAAGTTTTTTCCTAAAAAGTACTATTTAGAGATGTTTGGAGTGTATGAAAAACAAAAAACTTTGTAAAATTTAATCTGCCACTTTGGGTCCGCCATTTTGAGTTTTGTAAATATGACCCCAGATTCGAAATTAGGGACCAAAAATTCGTCAGACACCAATTTTTATGGAAATAAGTTTTTCTTCATATCTGCATGTATATTACTATACATTTTAGGGAGTTTCGAGTAATTCAGGGATCAGTTTCTCTCAAGCTTGCGACGCTTGAGTACTGTTACTTGCAAGATACAAGCTCAACACCGCTAAATGTACAAACAATCTTACACCCTATATCCAGTACAATAGTAACAGAGAGAGTTTATTCTATACCTAGAAAGTCATCAGTAACCTTACATATAGTTTGAATGCGCGTTACATTGCTATGTTGACAACAAATTATACATTTAATTCGTTTTGCAATTTTAAAAAATGCGTCTTGATTAAAGAAGTTTGAGGATGAACTGAAATAATAGTGGATCTGATATTCAGACATTAAATAAAATAGCAGTTATAGAACAAAATGCTCCTCTGAATTTTGATGTTGAATGAGGGTATTTTAATGTCGCAGAAATAACTTGTCTAGGCTTTAGGTCTAGAACTACCTAGCATTTGTAATCTCGACTTGTAATCTAGTTATTAATAATGGTTTCTGCTCGCGAAACAATTTTGCATACAGGTAATATGTGCAAGGTAGATTTGACGCCGAAATGTTTTCCTAAAGTTACGGTATTTGCCATTTGTTCATGCATTTGTAGATTTGGCATGATTTTGAACCGGTCTTCCTGGTTATTTATTTTTTATGAATTTTTTTCTTTATTTCTATGTTGTACTCCCTAAATTTGAATCAGCGAAAGTCACGGCGAATCATTGTACACTGATAATCAGTTTATACTCTACCGCTGTTTAGTCAACTAACATAACAAATATACACCTTGACAAACGGCCAGTCATTTTTGGAAGAGTTGATTTTTTGACCTGTCGGCATTTTGATTTGTCGACACCCGCACCTGCATAGTTGAATTTCGTTTTCAAGTGCTGTAACTACTATGCATGTTCACCACGTATTTTGTCATGCAAATATTAGACTACGAATTTTGGATCTTGTTTTTATAGATTTCGAACTTTTTTGATCGTGAGGAAATTTTCTAAAATATGTTTGCATTTTTGTGATTCATAGCGAGATAAATTGCTGCAACGAAAAAGTCACCCGTGACTTTTCATAACAGGAGGTTCCCATATGGTCTTAATATCGTGGAACACGTTTTTCATTGAGATATACAATGAGGCGGCCAATCAGGAGGTTCGCAGCAATGAATTAAGCGTTCTCTTTCTCGCACGGAAGTACACTTTTTTGTAATTTTTATAACACTAGAAGACAAGTGGCCTTTGAACTTACAGAAAACCTAGCTAATTGCCTATTACATTTTATGGTACTTTTTTTAATCGTAATCATATTAATGTCATAATGCATTTATGACTAATTTAGTTTTCTTATTAATTCATAATAAGAGATGCGTTTGAAGGGCACCGATAACAATGAAAGTCAAACAAGTTTAACAAAATTGCAAGGTACCTAGTTTGAAGGTCGCTCTTGACGATTCCGATGTAAAATTGAGATTCATGCATCAGGAATTCCAATATAACGTGAAATTTGCAAAAATGCCTCCAAAATATTTAGAAATATTTAGTTTTATGACTTTTTTTTCCAGCTATAAGAATATTGGATTCTTTTGAAATTATGGTTCAAGGCGGATAAAATATTGCGAAAGCGATGTACCGCCAATTTTTATTGTTAATGCGTATTCTTACGTACTTTTGGACGCTGATTATGAATATCACATTAAAAATTGGCGACAAGGTCACCTTCAAGGGCAAAACTAAAAAACGCCACGAGGAGGCTCCTAGTCGGATGTGAACCTAATTTTTTGTTTCCATTTTAACGCAGATTTTTTTTTTTTGTTTTGCAACTTAATATTTAAGACCAATGCTATTTCTCTATTGTTTTTGAAAAATAAAAAAAATGTATATAAACATTTTTTTACAGGATTTTATGCTCTACATACTACATTTTGTTGGAACCATTTTTTCACCAGATTTGTATTTTTTAAGATAAATATAAAAAATTGCAAAAAAATGTTTTTTTTTTTACCTTTGAAGCTGTATCGCCAATTTTTAGATGATATTTGTAATCATCGCCAAAAATTCATAGGAATACATATTACAAGAAAGAAACGGTTTTGAAACCATTTCTATATATCAGAGAAGAATACATATTAAGAATAAAAATGGAAGTACGCGACTTTCGGAACTACATATATAAAAATATTTTAATAAAACGGTAGTACTTATACCCTACTTAATAACGACCTCGAAATAGAATCAAATAAAAATATCATTAAAAAAATTCTAGATTGTAACTCAAAAAATAAGAGCTTCTTAAAAAAGACTTTTAAGAAGTTTAAAAAGTATAAAAAGTTTTTAGAAATTATCAAGGATTATACTGACATTTTCTAAAGTATTTTAAATATTTTAAGAACTGATTTATTTAAATTTATTAACAAATTTGTTAAAAATGAATGAAAAATCTGAACAAAATTTGATACTTTCTTTGATGAATCCCAAGCATTTTTCGTTTTTTTCATTATTTTCGAAAAGTTCCTAGTTTCCGAGGAAATGCATTTGAAATGTTATAGTATAAGATTATTTTCATTTATAACTAACTTTTGGAATGAAATTGGAAAGTACAAAAAATGTATAGAATTCTTCAAAGGATATAAAAAAACTTTGTGAGGATTTTTGGTTAAATCTGTTATATTGGACGTTTGTAGTTTGTATTTTTGCACTTTATTATTATTTTGTATTAATTGTATTATACTGTATTTTATAATTGGGTAAATATACCCGTAATCTTCTGAAAATATAACAATAAAAATAAACATAAAGCAACAGAAAAGGTATAAAATTTGTTACAAAATGTAAGTAAAAAGTTTGTAAAAATATATTTTAACAAATTTGAAAAATTTCAGTATATTTCTCGGTGTTTTCTAAGAACTTTTCGTTGTTAACCATTTTTATAAAACTTCACTATGCCACCTTTAGAAGTCCGTTTCTATTAAGTAGGGTGTAAAAGTAACTTGTTCTTAAAATTCAATTATTTTATACATTTGTTCAATTCACTTCCAATTTCAAGCTCTATTACAATTCCTGTTGACTGAAACTAAATTTTTAGATTGGAATCTTCACGAGCGACCTAGAAAATAATAGGTTAAGTACTTTGAAATTTTTATGAATTTGGATCTTGATACGTCATACTTGCTTGGAATTAAACAAAAAAAGGGTAATTCAGGTGTTAATAGATTAAACTGCAATCCAAAGTGCTCAAAATCTATGATCTTCAAAAAGAAACTGTTTTCTGGACACAACTTCACCTCTTCAAAACGTCAATATGTCGAAATATAAACCTTATTTTATCAATTATGAACGTTATTATTAATTTGTATCTCATGTATTACTATTTCGAGGCTACTGTTTGTTGTGACAGATTTACTATACCGCAATTAATAAAACAGTTCAAAATCGAGAAAAAATGTGTATACATTTTGAGGGGTCGTTCATCAGGAATTTAGAGTTGTATTTTTAAAATGACGATTTCTGAACTATTCTAACTCAAATTACACGTACACCAGTAAACCAATGTATTTCCATTTGGGTACAGTCATATAACTATATATACAAATTTTCTCAATAATATTCATAATTGATGTATAATAGTACATTACCTAACAAGGGTGTAATGTATACTTTTACGCACGGGACGGGAACCATACATACGAGGCGCCGAAGGCGCCAAGTTATGTGTAAAGTTCCCGACCCGTGCGTAACAGTTATACTTTACACATGTGTTAGGTATCCTATTTTTTGTATTTGCGCGCGTAAAGTGAGTGCGTAAAGTTTTGATGCCTGTTTGAGTGCGTAAAGTATAACTTTACGCACGACCGGTCATTTTACGAATTTCGTCGTCGGGAGTGCATAAAAGTTTACTTTAGGCGCGAAAGATAGGCATCAAAAGTACTTTACGCACGAACTTTACGCCCGCAATCACAAAAAGTTTATTTTGAGACATTTGCTGAAAAATAGATTTTTTTAAATGTTAGTACCTCCAGTATTTTGGTTACTATCTTTTTATTTACATAAGGCTTTACTTTATGTGAGGCTTACCTCAATTTGCACATATTTTTGGACCAACTTTAAAAAACAATTTATGACATAAAAAAAAATAAAAAAATTTAGAAATATATTATGAAAAATATATTTTTTGTTCCTCAAGGAAGAAGTCAGTTTTATACTAATTTGTGATCGTTTCCCAAACTTTCTGCTTAAGAATTTCAACATTCAAAAAGAAATCTTCCATCTTATTCAATTTCCATCGCAAATTGAACTTTATGATGGATAGAATTGAAAACATCCATATACGCTAGTATAGCTATGGTTTACGACCAATTAAATAGAGAAAGGAGAGAGAAATAAAAATATTCTACGGTCGACAAAAAAAATTTACATTAGTTATGTCTCATGACCTCCCGAAATAAGAAAACGATTTTAGAGGCTCGTGACCTATGGTTATGGAATATTTTATAAAAAATGTATTTTGAAAAAAATCTGAAGCAACCGTTAGGCTGCACAACACATCTCACCGTCGACATATTTCACTTGGAAGATTTGCATGTTGGCCTAGAAGTGATGTAGACGTTTAATACGTTTAACACTGACGATATCGCGCTCAGAGAAGAGCCCAATGAATTCATTTTTATCCGAGTGCACTAACGGTAATGATAGCCGCCTTTGTATCGCAAACGTATAGCGGTACCGCGTTTATGTATTAGTTAACTTGCTTCTTTATTGCATCTACTCGTTGCACCGGCTTAAGTCAGTTCGTCGAAATGTACGACGTCTAAACAAACGCTGATGAAATTGATAACGCGATATTACGCTTTATGCCCGATGCAATTACCATAAAAGTTCACTGGCCGTGAGTTTTGTGACTTTATGTCGAAAATAACAACTTCCATTCATCGTAAATTTCTCAATGGACTAAACGAGCTATCGTACGAGTTGGTCCTAAGTCGAAGCAGTTACGCTTGAGCAACGCCTCGTGTAAAAAACGAGATGCGTTAACTAGTTCGTTATCTCTTCGTACGTGGTACATGGGAAGATTTCGATCGCTGATCTAACGCTTGTCTTTATTTTTATTTCGGCTTAATTGAATTAGCTGATGATGATACATCGATAGAGATATTTTGGACTCGTTTCAATGATCACTTGCGTCATGGCAATATTGCGATAACAAGCGGTTCTAATTTGATTAGAAGTTCTTCGTGTATATGTATACATGTGTGTTTTTAACTGGAATCTTAGTATTTTAAACCTCTCTTGACTGTAACGCGTAAAAATGGATTTGGTTGCAGAAACCAGAATTTTTATTGGTGGAACAAAACGGTTTGGTTGTCCTTGACTTAACCGAAATGGTTGGTTGCAGTTGACTTAACTGAACTGGCGGGTTGTGAGGTCCTAACTAATTTAGTTATGAAGATTATCACGACCAGACGTCATCTATTTATAGCAAATAACATTCGGTAATCAAAATTACACATTATCTCAGTTTTATGTTTTAATTTTTTTTATTTTATTTTTTATTTTTTACTCTCAACCTTTTAATTTAATACTACCATTTTTTCATTTATACTTAACATCATGTAATGGATGGTTTCAGTTTTAGGTTAGCTCAAGTATCGACTGAATTTACGAATTTGTAAGGTAACATATATTGTGTTACATTTAAAGAAGCTTTTTAATGTGTATCTGCATACCTATTGCCTTAACCGAACCGTTTGGGTGCCACAATCGAAGCTTTTCCTTCATATAAGCAACCTCATTAGCACTTACATCTAAGATTTATTGCTAATAACAGATTTGTTGTTTATGACGAAACCAACTAGGTACAACCAAGAGGATGGGCTATCGCAACCGAATCGTTTTTTGCTGATGAAAATACTCATTTGGTACTTGCATCGGAACCGGATTATTTGTTACAATTGAACTGGTTTCTTTTGCGACTGTTCCAAATGAAGTGCAATCAAGCCATACACAATATTTATGGTGTAACCATAATCCTGTTAATCAAATGTAACTAAAATTTTAACCTTGTTGAAACCAATGTTAGATGTTGCAATGCACAATTTCATTCGAACTTTTTGGATATTGTTTGCGTTCTAAAAGCTACAGTCTACTATACAATTTACAAGTCTTACAAATGAAGGTAGAAATAAAATTGGGTAAAAGTAAATATATAACTTAAGATGGCGATTTCGTACATTCTTTAAATCTTTTTTAATAACAGTGTATTAATCTGAATTTTTTTTATGTACATATGTGTAATATTCATAATTTTCTGAAATCATATTTATTTTTAAAATGTTAGGTTTTTTTTTTGAGAAATTTCGCACAAAATTACTGAACTGTGCTTGAAAAGTTATCGATACAGGTTTTAATATAATCCTTTTCGTTATTATCTATTTTGGAAAAAACTTCGGTAATTTTTAGGAGTATTTTTTGAGGAATATTTTAAAATAATTTTACATGCAATTGGTTTGTTCTAGAAATCGTTTGAATATTGGGTATTTCTGATAACACAAAGGAAAATTAAGAACTACTCTGTATCCACGCTGTATAAATTGAAATAAATACATAAGTAAACATCCTGAATGCAACTTTTCTATTTAGAGAAAAACTAAAGCAGATTTTATGTGGCAATAATTATCGCATTATTTGAGTGAATGAAATTATGCACGTCAGATAAAAAAAACGTGAAAAGTATGTCCCATATCCAAATTTTGCTCACATATATTTTTGAGATCGTGTGGCTTCCACCTTGTCTCTAAGATAGTTGAGACGCTAAACAATCTTTAAATCTACTCATGCAAGTTTTCTGGCTTAGAAAAAGGCTAACGATTAGTTTACAAATACTTCAGTAATTTATAAATACTCCAGGAAACGAAAGAAAAGGTGGCAACTCAAAACAATTTGCAACACAACTGATTTTTATGTGATAATTACATAAAAAATGTAAAATTAGATTTAAACATATTATATGAAAAATTTCTGAAGATTTGAGTGGGGGAAAGTTGTTTTTATTATAAAATAGGTCTAATTTTAGACACAAATAGTTGTAACTTTTCAATCATGTATTAGAGTGCAAAACATATAAAACAAAAATTTTAGGAAATAAAAAAATCGATAAAAGAGACATGTAAGGTTCTCTTTCTGTTGACATTTTTGAAATAATGACTTTGAAATATGTGACGTATTACAATGTTGATATTTTTGGTAAGGAATATACAATGTTTAATATATTTTTTACGTTGAAAATGCTAATGTTCACAAAATCTCCATTTTAGGAAGTATTTCTAAAAAAAATTCAATTTTGCATGGACCTAATGTCACTGCAGACTATCGAAATATGCAAATAATTTCTACTACTTATACGACTAGACAGTGAGAAAATTGGATAAACTAATACCAAATGTCTATTTTCTCCGACATAACCTCTCTTTTCTAAGAATTATGATCTAAAAAGGGAATTTTTTTGAGCATGGGTACTTTCGATATCAAAAATACACCGGAAATTGTAAATACCATACCACAAATAGAAAAATAAAGCTTGTTTGAATCAACATTGCGATAAGTTTCAAGTCATTATCTCAAAAATATCAACAGATAGAGAAAATATTGTTGCTATCTTATTTATAGACTTTTTCATTTCCTATAAATTTATTTTGACATGTTCTCCGCTCTAATGCGTCATTGAAAAGCTACAACCATTTGTTCATAACATTAGGTCTTTTTTGGAATAAAAAAACAACTCTCCCCCTCCCTTAATTTTAGCGATAATGGATATGTTTTTTTTACTCATTTTTTTTAGTAATTATCATGTAAAAATTGGTCGTTCTAATTTGTTTTAGGTTAAACCGTTTGTTGCCTGGAATAAAAATAGTTTTTGAAAACTCAAATACATTAGTTTCTAGTGACTTTTAAATTAAAGAAAATTTGGTCTATTTTATTTATAATAGTACAACCCAAATTATTTATGCTGTTATTTTGATCTATACATATATCAAAACAAATTTTTATAATAACATTTTCCTATGCGTTGGCTACACTACTAAAAATAACTTTCAAAATAAGTATTTATTTTTGAAAAGTATAATTTCGAGGTTATTTCGAATTGTACATCGGATTAATGTACTTTCAAGTATCAATGTCGATGCCGGAATCGTAATTTATTATCACATGAACCTTCAAACGAAACCATTAAATTAAAAATAAATGCTACTTTAGGTTTGTGACACGTGATTTACGACTGATGTCCCGCTTGACCTGTGTTTTCATTTACCGCATGACGTTCTTCAGTAGAGACAGACTGCACAGTCAGACATGCTTTCGGTGCATCTAAACAAATATCCAATGTTTTTACTTCGCCTTGATATTAGTTCAGTTGTAATGTCAAAATGATAAGTGTGAAGATACTACTAAAAATATTAGTAGTCTCGATTGTAATTTGCTTATAAGTGTTTACTACCCTGAAATTTAGATTTATTTATAGTACCAATTAGTCGTTGAAGTCGAATTTATTGCTATTAAGTTTGGAAAGTTTACAAGGTAATTGTATGGCAAAAGTACCATAATTTCTAATATTTTCCACAAAGTCCCCGTGAATGATAAAATTTCTAGAAAGCTCATAGAAAATAATGTTTGGTCCACTCCTTTAGTCATTAACGCCTGAATAACATAAAATTGAACAGCGATTTTGGGCTCTAAAATTTTTATGAAAGCGTTATTAATTTTTTACAAAAATACATTTTTTGTTGATGTTTTTGAGTATGCTCTGCTTGATGCATTCATTAAAAGAAGCGAAAAATGTCATTTTGTACTGGTTTCTTCCTACAAAAGAAACTTTTCTGACTAGGAAAGTTCTGTATGCAATCAAAATTTATAACCTCAGTTATTTATGTATTCTGCTAATATTTCCAGAATTGTTTAGTTTTTATTTTCATGACGCTCGACAATTTGTTGAATCATATATTTAAGAATTTCGGAGAATGGTGATAATTAATATTCTGCAACACAAACAAATTCAAAATGGCGGAGTTTTTTATAACAATTTTTCAGTTAAAAAAACGGAATTTTTGGGGGTCTCCGATCACGAATATATTGTCAGAATTCGAAAATTCAAAATGGCCCTTCCAATATGGTGGAATTGTTTACATTCTAACGACTTGCAGTAGATAATATCCGCTCAGGGATTTATATTTGATTCACTTTGAATTACCAAAATATAAAACACAATACATCAGATTGCCAAAATACATTTTTTTTTACCAATATTCTCTTAAAAATCGAAATTTTATTCGTCATGAAACAACAATGATTTCATTAAAATTTGAGAGCCTAAAGTAGTCGTTCAATTTTATGTTATTCAGGCTTTATCGCCGAGATATAGTGGATTTTTTTCAGATTTTTCAAATGAATTTTTGCAAAATTTTTTGTCAAAATTCTTTTCAAAATTGTAATTTTTTTTCGAAAAATTCTGAACAAAATTTAGTGCATTCTCTGATGAATTCTAAGAGTTTTTTATTCTATGCATTTTTTCCCAAAAGTTGATAGTTTTCGAAAAAGAAGAATCTTAAACTACAATATTTGAAATTCATTTCCTCGAAAACTATCAACTTTTGGAAAGAATTGGAAACAACAAAAAACTCTTAGAATTTATTAGAGAATGCACTAAATTTTGTTCAGAATTTTTCGTAAATAAATTACAATTTTGAAAAAAATTTTGAAAAAAAATTTCTTAAAACTTTATTTAAAACATCTGAAAAAAGTCCACTATATTTCTCAATGAATTCTTTAATGGATTAATATAGTGATTTACCTTAGTTAAATGTATTTGAATAATTTTAGTGACGTTAAAGGTTACGGCTATCAAAGAATAATATCCCATAGTTTTCATTAGGTTTAATGAAACGAAAATTTGATTTTAGTCCAGTCAAATACGGGAAAATGGCAATTTCGGAATGAGAGATGGTCAGCTGCAAATTTGTATAAAACTTTTATTTTGGAATTCTGAATATTCTCTCAAAAGTCCCTCATAATTGAAAACATCTTGCGATATTGAAGGTCAACGTTAAAAAAAGTGTTTTTTTTTTCAAATATCTCCATTCCTATCGATCATGCACTTTTTGCACTTACTATGAAAACTGTAGAGCGTAAAATTATCTACTAGCTTCTAACATCTCTGTTGTTCCTGACAATGTTTTTGTTAATGTTGTTAGTTCTGGAGGAAAAATATTGTAAAATCAAATAAAATATGAAAATAATTGTGTATATGTATAAATATTTTTATTTTTTCATCGAAAATTAGCAACTTTTGTAAATAATGGCAAACAAAAAAAAGGCATAAATTCATCCAGGAATGTACTACAATTTTTTCAGCATTCTTCGGATATTAATTTTTCATAAATGTTAGATGACAAATTTAAAAGAATTTGGCCCCAGAAAGTATCCGAACAAAATCCCGTATATTCTTTGCTGAATTCAAAGGTCTTTTTTTTGACAGTAACTATTTGAAAGCTGATTGTTTTTTTTTTAATTGAAACAAATTTTCATTTTGAATGCCGTTTTCAGAAAGACGTTTTGAATCTTTTGAAAATTCACGTCATCATATCGAAGGTCAAATATTTGTGACGCGTTATTTGTATTCGACTAAAATATTGTGATGCTGGAATATATGTAGATTAAAAAAAGAATATTTCGGGTTTTAACGTGTAATCTAACGGTAAGTATGTAAATAAAACCTCACTGTCAATATGCCATCTATTATTTGTCTTGTTTTTATTACCGAGTGGACGGGGAAAACCCTACAGTTTGGGTTAATTGAAATTGTTACCGTTATATTACACATTAAAAACAGAAATATTTATTTTTTAAACTAAAAAACCGATTTACCCATAAACGGCTCGTTGAAATATTTTGATTATTTTTGCAAAATACTCAGAAATGTATCCAGATTCAAGCAGTGGAGGAATTTTTACAGTAACAGAACTTTTAGGTTAAAATTTTATGGAGCACCGTTTACGATCAAGATATTGGATTCATCTGACAACCAAACGATTCTTGTTTGCATCATCAATCTTACGGTTCTCTAAGCCTAAGAACACCCCTTCAAAATTATGGTTGTACTTGATTTTGACAAAATAGTTCGTGTCAATAAAAATTTATGTACCATGACAAAGTTCAGAATATATCGAAACTGTTGCTTGTCAGACACGCATAAGCGGATTCAAATAGTGCTTTTCCAATTCACGATCCCTTTCAGCGACCTTATCGATGTTAACAATCGTCCATTCGATTAAAGAACGCATTGGTCCATTCCGGATGAAATTGCGATCGATTTTGGGGGATCCGACGACACATTGTTGGTGGGCCAAATTCTCCAGACAGTATTGACCGTCGGTTACCGTGGTTCGGAAAACACTGACATGTGCCCGAGTACACACAAGTACACCGGCTTAACGTCTGGGGTAACACAGGCGTATAGGGTAGGCGACCGATGCGGGCAGAAATGTATATGGATTCTGGCAGCTGGTTAAGTGCCATCGTGCGTCTATGTGTACCGACGTTGTCTCTTGGCATTACGACCCGGAAGCAGAGGGTTCCTCTACACTTGGTTTTCGTTATAACTTCCTTTCTTATGCCATTCCGTCTTTTCAGTCGTCTTACATTGAGCAAATATTCACCAAAGTCAATTGCACGAGTACTTGAGCGAAGTCCATTTAACGAAAATGACCTGTTGATGAAAATGTCAAACATTTTGGTTGTCTGATGGTCTAAAATTCATTTTTATGAGGAGGATACATTCGGATTCAAAATTTTACTTTAACGTCAAGATGACTAGCTGCCCCACCCCATTCAGTATTTTATCGGATAAAATTCATATATCAAATGATGAGGCCAATAAATTGGCATCAGACAACGAAAGACAGCTTAATCCAAAAACTGACAATAGATTTAAAAATGCATGGAATGGGAGAATTTTGTGTATAGAAAGCACAAGAATTATTCTGCAAAACCTTCAGGCAAGATCGTGCTTCTAAATCACTAACACGATGAGATAGCACCTTGACACTTTTATGGACACCTAACACTGGTGCTATATGTAGTAAAATTAAGAAAAATGATATGGCATAATTTCCCCATTCTTCCAAAATCGAATATTATGTCACAAAACCGTTTTTAAGTAGGTTCGTGTTAATAATCACTCATAACTGGACCAATTTTTATTGGATTTACAGTTTTTTTTTATTTGAAAGCTAAAAAGCATTCCTGTCGGATAATCTTTATTACTCGGAGTACCTCCTTTTCATGAAATAAAATCTGACAAGACTGTAGTTGAAAGTGCAAGTTTTCGTTTTTTTGGTCGATTTTTCGATATTATTTCGTCTTTCAGATGTTTTTTTGAATAAAGTTTTGATAGTAAACTTCATGCTGCGTTAAATGCACTTTTGTTTAATGTAAACGAATTAAACTTTACAGAGTTTTGTGAGTTTTAAAACTTTAGCAATTTTTACTAAACTTGCATACGTAAAGTTTTAACTTGTTTCTCAATATTTTCCATTGTATTTAGAGACGTTAGCACGGTGTCTTTACTACACGTTTATTTAAAAAAAATCCAGCCCTAACAGCAAAAAGTCTTCATGAGCTCTTTATGCAGTCTTAAAAATTGTATGATTTCTTAAATACTTACGAGAAAGAGCTCTTTAAGTGATCTTTAAGAAGACTTATGCGTCGATTTTAAGCGCTCTGTAAGACCTTTCAAATATGCGCTCTCGTATAAGAGGTCTTATTTGAGAGCTTTGACATATAAAGTTAATAATATAAATAAAAAGAAAATTTCTGAAAATTACAGATTATATTTTTGTACCTTCATTATTAATTTATATAAGTTTTAATCCGCTATTTTGAATTTTCAAAATCTGAAATCGCAATCGGAGTCTGCGACTCCAGAAGCCTCCAAGTAACGAGTATCAAGTCGTATCGTTTAATTTTTCAAAAATGTTCCATCTTATTGGGTCCGCCATTTTGGATGTTTAAAATCTGATATCAGATTCGTAATCAGCGACCTGAAAAACCCATGAAGATATTGATGTCGCATAGAATAAATGAAAGTGACATTGTGAAAATCCCGATTTTTCTTATAAAATTGATTCAATCTGGGAGATCAAAATACGTTACAAAAACTTAAGTGGATCCGTAGACATTTATATCCAATTACAGTAAAACTGCCATACCAGAAGATACTGATAGACCAAAAGTACAGAAACTTCAAAACATTGCTAATGTTGTAGTTATGTTACAAATTGCTTGTTATATTTGGCAGTACTTGTAAAAACGATTATACCTATTATGAAAAATAGGAATAAAATAAAAAATTTTTAAATGCTATTTCATTGGATACCATATTCGGACAATTTCTGCCTAACACGGTGGATGCTTCTTCGAAAATTAAACCAATTCCACTATTTTTTCAAAATTATCGTCCATACTGGATCCACCGTATTGAATTTATGAAAATAATTATGGACCTCGAAGATGATAATGAATTCAGACGTTTATAATCCGAATGGAGCATAAATACTAATGCATTTCAGTTCCTTAACGAATTCATGATTAAGTTTCTGTCTTAGGATTCTAGACATCTGAATTCATTTACGTTTACTCGAGTCAACTTAAAGGCAGTTCGTGAATCGAAGTAGGTACAATTCGTAGATAATAATGAGTACACACGTTTTCTTTTTATAGAAATGTCATTGGTTTGATTTATGATAATCTACCACTGGAGAGTATAACAAAATTCGAATATGTTATGAACACTTTTCTACTTTCACATCCTGAAATTCGATGAACACGAGATTTCTGGTTCATAACATCAATTTTTTAAAAGTATTAAATTCAAGTTTTAAACATCTATTATAGCATCAGTAACTGGCTTGTTATTTTCTAAGTTTAGATGAAGCTGCAGATCTATAAACCAATCACAAATAAAACAAAACTTATTGCGATAATTGTACATTTATTTTTAAACAACACTGAAAGAAATAATGGAAGGTTCCTGGCGTACGGATGGGTAGATCAGCTATACTAGAGCTGATCTACTCATAACTATAACTAACTATACCCATATGTATGCCAGGAACCTTCCAGTATTTCTTTCAGTGCAGTTAAACTTACAATTGGTACTATAATGGCAAATGGAAGAGTATCAGGACTTCTTTTGAAAGGTGCACACAAAATACACCATGCTAGCATTTTGTTCATATATGCAATGTAAACTGTTGATATTTTAAATTCTAGTATGATAAGATATATGTCATATGCAGCGAACGAGTAAAAATAGCAGAAATATGTAAATATATTGAAAAACCCATATAACTTTAGAACACACATAATTCTGTCAATTTTTGTTCAACAAAAGCGCTTTCGATGAAGCATTAAATTTGCTTTTAAATTATTAATTAGAAAATATTTTCCAGGCTGAAATAATATTAAAAAAAGATTTTCAAAGTTGGAAAAAAACGAAACATCATGAAGACTTTCAATTGTAGTCTCGTATGTTATCACGTCATCAAAATATGACATTGAGGGTTGCAAATAAGGACTTCTTCTGAGGTTCCGTTATTTGGCGCTTGCGTCTATCTAGTGAATTTATTTAAAAATTGAATTCATGGAAAAATAATTTTTAATTCATCACCTAAAGAACTGCAATGCCCTCAAGAAACTTTTATTGCGATAAGTAGTGGTCTAAGTTTTTATCGAATCTTATTATATTAGAGGTTAAATTGTTCGTTTTTCCCGTGTGGTATTCAGTTATTGGTGAAATGAGAGCATTTATTTTCATTTCAATAGCTCTATGAAAAGAAATATTCATTGTTGATAAAAAAGATACAGATATATATTACGAAGCTTGAAAGTATCTTTTCTTCACACCATAAAGAAAAATCGTATACTTCCCTCGGGAAGTAAAAAAGAATGTCTCAGACTGCGTGTAATTTTTACCCGAGGTGAAGCCGAGGGTGAGAAACAGGCAGTCTGAGGCATTCTTTATTTTACCTCCCTCGTTGAGTAATATACTATTTATAAGAGTCCCGATTACAATTTTGCATTTCAATGGTTCGCCGTTCAAATTCCAGGTTTCAGACGCATTCTTGGTCCTTTTTTGCTTGAAATGTCATGTAAAATACACCTTCGAAGTGTTGCTACCCAGTTTTTGGACACCCTGTGCATATTAATTTCAAAAGGGGTATTTATTAAACTACAATATTGTCATATTCGAGAACATTTTTGACCTCCTGTAGATCTAACTTTTTTAATATATCACTGTACGTTTGGTAAAAAAAAACAGTAACGTTCCCATGAGAGTGTACCGTTATGTTGTACCCAGCGACTTTGTGCCTCGCTTTGTGCGCCGAGCCTCAAATAATTTTTCGTTAATGACTAAGGTACGTAGGCCAAATTAATGTGCGCGACAAATGGTAAAATTTAGAAAACTAGTAGCTAGCGTAACATAGCGATATTCACTGTTAGTAACACGCCAATCCAACACGCGATGTTTAAGTCGACCTTGCGACCAGAGAACTGTTCGCCAAAGAACCTGGTTGCTTTTTTCTCACAATCAAATGCATCCGGCTTGCTATATACATTATGAAATGTACAGTTCGCCGTACAATTTCACCGATCAACCACTTTAGAAATATGAATAGCGGCGTCTTATCAGAATTACTAATTCGTGCATCTGATAACGAGGCAGCATTACCGATTTCTTCATGTAGAAAGTAATTTCAACTTTTATAGAATTGAAGTCGTGGAATATAGCACTAAGACAGGAAATAGTGGATTTAGTTTCACTGTCAATGTTTTATCGTTTAATTTATTTATCGTTTTGCTATACTTTTTGGCGATAAATTGTAGATTTTTTACCATGTATAACGATATATAGAGTGAATTTTGCATTATCCATCTTCGGGAAAATGAAACTTCGATTGATAACGCATACAGATATGTCCAAAAAGTTAATATTGAAACAAAATCTTTTGCTTAAGTGTATTTTTTTTAACTTTAGTTTACAAATAAACGAAATATTCAGTAAAATTGATGTATTTTTTAGATCAATCGGACAAACTGATGTGGTCGTGTTAAGTAAATGTTTATTTGTTTTAAAGGGAAGGAAAAAATTAATAAAATTCAAAATTTATCAAAAATCACTCGCTAGCCAATTAAACAAGGAATATTTTTGTACAAACGAATTTGAAAAATGATTCATATTTCTTAAAGGACCACTCAAAAATGTTCTTGATTTTTCACACGCTGAAGATTCAACGTTTTATACCTTGTACTTTGAAATTATAAATTTGAATTGTTCGTCTCCATAAAATACAAAAAAATGTTAATAGTTAGCATCTATATGAAAAAATGTTATTTGTTGAAAATTATCAAAAGTTTCGAGGATATCAGAAACATTTTTTTTTAATCACTATTTAGGAACATTTCTGTACATTTCGGAAAAGTTATAGAAACATTCGGTAAATGACCAAACTTATCGTATAAAAAATTGTCCAATGTTTGCTCGATCGATTAGTAACAGAATTTTGAAAGGTTTTTATATCTTCAACGCCGAATATGCACTAAAGAAATTAGTCACAAAGCTACGAGCAATGTCTGAATTTACTATGCAAGTGTAAGTCAATACACTATGAAATATAGTTTACTGTTTATTACCATGGATTACTAGAATAAATGTTGACCAAACTATTATACGTAAGTAATTTTTCAGTTAGTTGTATTAATATAAAGGTTATTTCTTCTTATTAAACCTAATTTTGATATTCACTTCATTAAGTCTTATTCTCTACGAATTAATTTACTGTAATAATAGTGCCGGATTATCATATAATTAAATTGTATATCGAATTTATTAGTCAAGCGTATCAGTTGTTTGAATATTCAATTTAGTATCGACGAAATCTGTTAATAATTGTGATGTAATACAAATTCAAGTTATATGTGACTTATATTTATGAATATTCCTTGGTAATCACTGACTAATTCGTTTGATTGCAGATTTGTACTCGAGAGAGTAAACATTTTGATCTGAAAATGAAATGTTACTCTTAAAGGACTAAAACTTTTTCATTAAAGAATAAAAAATTTACATTACAAAAAATGATTTCTCCCTGGATATTTATATCGTTATTCTTTCCTGTTTTTTTCAGTTATAATTTTGTAATTTCATAATTGTTTTAAAATATTACGTTGCAAACCATTAAATATAGTACACTCTAACGTATCTATAATTAACCTATATAATTACACGTAACCATAAGTAACCCACGTCCTGCAATCACTTATCGCTAAAATTTGAAACACGATTCGTTACGGTCCCATTCCTATACCGTACGTATAAGCATTCGTGAAACAGTAAAGTGGTCATCGCATCACGTTCTTTTCTACAATCTAGGGACATTCATTAACGAGGCAAATTGCGACTGACGACATCATCATCGTTAAGGTGGGTGTTCCATGTCAATTGACGGAACTGAAAGGGTTAAATATTTTACGGCGATACTTTACGTGAAGTTATAATGCAATTATACGCCTCGTACATATCTTCAGCAATCTAGTGAATTATGGCCACCAGGTTGGCACTGCGATTTTACGGTTTGCTGCATTGACCCAATTTATGGGAACTTGAACGAAGCACCATCATTACCGGTACACGAACTTGTACGTATGGCTTTTTCCGCATCTCAAATTAGATGTATTAATATATAAGAATATGAAAATGCAACGATGATAGGCATGGGTTTCGCTTGTCTGCTTTTTTCAGCATGAAGTATATTTTATGGATGAAATTAAAAATTTATTGCCAGCCCCGATTCGCAGAAGTTGAAAAATGCTGATAATTTGCAGGTGCGACGCGTAATTTAATTAATTTGATAGCATATTCGTATGTATCGACGAAACTGGCGAGAACGCTGATTGCAATTTTAGATTATCAATTGCAAATTAGCCTTTCGCCGTGTTTCTGATGAACATTTTTAGAATATTCTTAGCAAGTATTTATTAATTATTTTACTGGTTAAAAACGGAATCCGATAAAAAAATGTAGTATTTACGGTATTTAGACTGTATTTCAAATGTTAATATTTCAGATTATTGTAAGTAACATATACATATGTAGTTGTCCATAATGCCACCAAAAGCAATACTTGCCCGAGCAAATTTGTTCAGGCCCTGATCAGGGTGTAACGCTTTTGGTCAGGTCCTGATTAGGGCCGTAATAAATTTCTACTCGGGTGACTGTTAGGGAAAATTTTGAAACAAAATCTACTGAATTATAATTAATTGCACTTCAATTTTGTCCAAAGAAAACAAATTGTATATACCTCGTCCTACCTACGTAATGTTTTTCACAAAATTCTCTAACATGTGCAAAAATAAAATGCACTTTAGGAGTAACTGAAATTTCTAGACCCAAATAACTGTTTTTAAAATTATCTATTTGTCTGCTACAATCAGGATCTAATTATTTAATCAAGCAAGATTTATAGAATTTACAACTTTGTTACCATTGCCTTTGTGTTGCCTGGCAACCAATGAACTGGAAAATTTGAGAATAGAATAATTTCTCATGTTAAAACCGACGAAAGAAGTAAAAATTGACCGTTTTTGCAGTTCCTCTAACATTTTTCCTCAACAGATAGCAAAATTGCAATACGAGAAAGTTGTAGACCTTGAAAAGACCTACATTTTATTGCTAGATAAGTGAGGGAAAAGTAGTAAAAGGAATTACTTTTTTAGTTAAAAAGATTATTCAATGAAATTAACAGTTAGTAATTAAAATTACTTAAATAAGAAGTTAAATATACCGATTTCTTAACATTTAGTCAAATTAACTTGAATTTCATGCATATAAATTTTCTTTAGTCATTTTAATTACTTTAAGGTAGTTGTTACAACTAGTAAAATTCTGTTGAGGACCTCTCGAACCAACCTATTTAAAAAGTAGTCAATTTTATTACGAATTTTTGTTTCGTGTATTTAGTATTCAGCAATACTTCAAGCTTCGAAATGAGTACGGTAGATCAGAAATACACAACGATAAAAATAGAAAATTGAATTTATTCAAAATAAAAAAAAACTACAATCAAGATTTGATACATTCGAATGATTTTTTGCTTACCACAGTATTTGGTCTCCCCAAAAAAATTCGATACACTTGGCGCCCAGTTTTAATATTTTTTATCACCACTTTTTCATTGCATTTTGCCCAGTTTGGGATGATTCGGGATATATCGGGGTATGGACCTGGGGGGTGAGGCACAAGTGGATGAAATTATAGCGACGACGACGACCCAACGGAAAGCGAGGCCACTTCGGGTTGTAATATCTCGACCCTTGAAAACCCGCTCGACTCGATTTCCCTTATGAAGTTCCGGCCATTACATTTTAGCTTGGAGCTCATATGAGAAACCGCCAGGATGTCAGTCACTTTCGTATCATCCTGAGGGACCGTTATAGGCGCGACTAATACTATATATCCAGAGAATATGCATAGTTTGAAAAATATATTAGCATTTCCTAGTGTATATAACAAAATTATAATTTATAGATGATATAAGCCTGTACGAGTTAGTACTTGCAACGAAAATATCTTATTGATTACACAGGACCATAAAAAAAAATTGTTTCCAGATCACTTGGATCAGAAATAGTGGATCTTATCCATTTTTAGTCGCTAAAAACGAATCCGTTATTCGATTGGGCCTATGGGGCAGGATTTTAAGATATCTGAACCGAAAAATATTCAAAAATATACTTTTTGGCAATTTAAGGTTAGGATATCTGAAAAATCTGAAATGATGAGTTAACTTGGAAAATGAATTCGTTTTCAGCAACAAAACATCTATAAGATCCTTCATTTCTAATTCAAGTTGTGTCAAACAAACAAAAACAATTTTGTGGTCTTGTGTTATTTTTTTTCAGAAGTACTGGATCATATAGATTTTTGGTTGCTGAAAATAAATTAGTTGTCCAAGTTAAACCATCGTTTCAGATTTTTACATATCCTAACCTTAAATTGCCAAAAAGCATATTTTTGAATATTTTTCGGATCAGACATCATAAAATCCTGACGGGTTGAGCCAAATCGAATAACGGATTCGTTTTCAGCGGCCAAAAATCTATAAGATCCACTATTTCTGATATAAGTGATCATGAAACAAATTTTTTTTGTGGTCCTGTATTATTTTTCGTATAAAAATTTCAAGTAATATATTAGGATTCGCTGATATTATTTATATAGTCCTCATGTAATTGAACTAATTATGTTTCCAATCCAGATATCGACCAATGACCTTGCACCATTCGATGTTATATGGTACAAGTTGCTGAATTTTGAAGTGATTATTTATACAAAGGTTGATAAACAAGTATAGGTGAATTACGTTTTTGAAATGCAATCTTCGAAACTGGCAATCGTTAGAGTATGGTAAGTAGTAACAGTCCACACCGCCTGCGAACAGTAAATGATGCTTGGCTGTTACTACTGAGATTACTGCATTTTCCTGCGTAAAATTATTGACTAACAGTGGACTTGACTTTTAAGTGTTAATTCTCATTATGCTGCAACTGAATTTACCATTTTCGGAGGTTCCATCTGTTGGGCGGGAATTACCAATATCTCGTGGGCATCCTCCTTTCAACCAATATAATCCAATTGCTATGATATTTAGTATAAATTAAATTGAAGAGACAGACAAATCCGGTAATTCTAAAAGTGGCTTATATATAAAAATAAACGTTTCACAATCTAGTTAACTCCTAGTTACATTATTAGACAGGCTGAATTCCCATTGAGTCGAATTTTGAATGTTCAGGCTAATTCTCTTACCTGAGATTTGAATAGACAAATAACGCACTGGATTCGATATTTAAAATTAATAGAGTAATTTCCTCAAAGTTACCTGCCAAAGCTTGAAGATAAATGAAAACATGAGTTTGAAGAAATCACTTGGCACTCGTGATTTTCTAACCCATGAAGCGATTTCATATAACAAACTTGTCTCGAATAACCCGATAATTCTGAACCTCTTTGCGAATTTTGGATTAACTGTGTTTTAATAAATCTATGCAATATGATTTTTTAAAGGATTACATAGGTAATTTTGTATTGATATTATCAATACCTTCATCAGTGTCACTTTATTAATCTACCTACATTAACAAAATTGCTTTTGGATTTTGAAAAGCAGTGGATAATTCCGTCCTCCCCATAATATCATAAATAATCAAAGCTGTCCTGTTCATTTATCAATGCTTGTGCAAAGATTTTTAAGAGTTTTTTTATAATGTTGAAAGTATTAAACAATTTTAAGTTAGTAAATATCTAATTAGTAAATTTGCAGAGATAAATTCTGCAGGTGTTTATATTTTGTAATCAATTTGTGTCAATCGTTAATACACGAGGATAGTACAGAAACATAAATTTAGTGATTGCAATGAAATTGATTACATTGCACTAGTTTTTCTAGTTGTACAAGTTGTAGTAGTTTTTCACTTTATCATTGATTACATTGATTACAATGATAAAGTGAAAAACTAATGAATATTTACTATTTCAAAGGGGAAACCTGTAACTTGTCAAAGCATGGACATTTTCTTGGCTTGCAATTAAATTGCCTACTAAATTTACAGATTGACTGACACAATATAATATGACACTAGCAATATCTAACATAATTTATTAAAAAAGATAATCCTTGCCGAAACAGAGTTTACGATAACATGATAACATTACTATTAGCCGTAAAAATGTTGATAATCATTAGTATTGCATGAAATATGCATAATATTTTGTCGGGTTTTATTATAAGTTAAATAATGCACTGGGGTCCTAATTACCCAGTAGGTCGAAATTACCCTGCCTTCCTCTATGAAATTCAATCGATATTATTTAAGAATCTTATTTTATTTTTGCTGATGGAACTACTTTAATGCAGTGTTTGAAATGTCTTCTTTTTTGTATAGCTATACCGAGTTCAATCTTTATTATATCATGAAAAATTTAAGTATATATCCTAACAATGTTGTGTATTCTATGCCTGTTATCAGTCAAATAATAAATTTCGTACTGGAAATACATCATTATACATATTTAGAAGGGTTTAGAATACCCAAAATAATGCTCTCAATCTAATCTCAATGACTTAATCATTGTCGATAAATAGTGGGTAACAAAATCTAGACACTTCAAAATTCCGAGGTACCATAGACCCTAAAGTTCTATAACCCAACATTTGAAATGTTGGCTGTACAAAATCGTGTCGATTAAAATTCCAACATATCCAAAATCTCGAGACGTCAAACTGAAAACTTGCAAAATCAAGTCGATGTTTTCAGTTACTTTTTTTAGTGTCGCAGTATTGAACTATTGGGTTTTCAATTGTCGTGATTTTCATGTGTCGTAAATCTATATATTCGTTTCTATTGATCCTTAGCTTCAATTAGAAAAAAGTTAGAGTAGATTGCGAATTTTCCTTATGCTTATTTGTTTAGTTGCTGAACTACAAATAAAAAAATAGTTATCCCATCAATTTACTACAAAACTATTATTTTTTCAGAAGATTTTTCTATCTTTTTCTCTGGGTGTAGTGTTTACATTTCACTTCTTACATAATAGTAAAAATTGTGGATGTTTGGTATATTTTGGTGAATAATCTAACCAATCTGACTCTTCGAAAATCCGACAATAATAAAGCCGATATTTTAAAAACACGACATTAAAAAACCTCAGAATAAAAAATAATAAATTAAAAATCGGGTATTTGAATCCCATATTTTTTATATGTCCGGATTTTGAGGTAATTCCGATATTTGAATATTGAATGAATAAAATGAAATTATTAAAATTTAAGTGCAGATTTTTAAAATTTATTTCATAAGATGCATTCAAATTCCTGAAAATCTCATAACACAATGTATGCAATTACTTTCTGCAATTCTGTGATTTGTACTGGTATACCTGGAATAATCAGGGTATTACTATTATGTATGCACAAAAACTATTACTTTCACAATATTTTTGCAATATTTTCAGGCTATTGAGGGACATCTTTTTACAAATATTAGAAGGGTACAAAACTTAGAAATAAACTGTAATATAATAATATCAAAATGAAACTAATCAAATAGCCAATGCAGGATATAATTTGTGCTGAACACAATTTATAAGAACAAATCCCAAAATGATAAAAAAGGGTCTTTCTTAATGATAGATGCTCCTGAGGAGGACCTCCAAAGAGATCTTCAAGTGAAAAGACCTCCAAATAAAAAGATCCATTTTTTTTCTTATAATTTGTGTTCGACAGAGTTGCATAGAACAGTTTTGCGCATTTAATTATTTTTATTTTGATATTTTTTTAAAAATTTAACCTTTCCATTTACAAATAAATTATGATGATATGGTAACATTACATATATAGTTTTAATTATTTACGATCAACTACCCTACTTTATGTTCAGATTAGTTATGCTGTACGGAAACTGGACAATTTAATACAAAACTGGACGGATTTCTACCATGGTGTAAATTTGGTGAATTTTTCAACTTACATAAGCCATCTTTTTTCGAGATCGTAAAGATGATGAAATGCAAATTTTGCTTTAATTGATAAATTCGGTTCTTTGATAGATTTCATGCTTTCAATAGAAGCGCACATATACTTCTACATTTCTTATTTTTCATTAAAAAAACTTCCACTACAATATTGAAGGTGAACTTTAAATTTTACGTATTCTGGCCGTTGTTCTGAATACTAATTGACAGGTTGACTAAGGTCACTAAGAACATAACGTTGCTGACAACCTTAGAACTAAACAATGTGACGAAGGTCCTCTACAAGAACATTCTTTATTTCAATCACCCTTCGACTTTGTCGAGATGAGAAGGGTCACTATAGAAGAAATTTGTACATACAAATAAATAATAGCACAGAAAAATCAATGCCGTTGCCATACCCAAACAGAAAGTTTGACAAAAAAAATACCTGTCGCGTATGAATAATATTTAAAAAAGTCATCAAAATCTACTTCCTAGATTCTTACTAATAAATCGGTCGTTAATCGGTAAACAGGAGTACAAATAACAGCGCATATTTCGAAACGATTTCATTTAATCTTTAAAAAAATAATATTCAAATTTATAATTCTTGAGAAAATATCGAAAAGTTATTTATATGTGAATTATCCAACAGTTAAATTTTTAATTTTTCTAATAGCTTTTATTTCATATTTATTAATTACTTTATTAAGATTGATACATATTCATATGCTCTCATCGTGTATACAGAAAAATTCGAATAAGTTTCAGACACGAACACCTTTTTCATTTAGTTACTGGACGCACGCAATGTTTCTGAAATGCTGGTCTTTGTGCATTCATTTCTTAGACCATTTTAAAAAGGCGTGAAAGTAACAAAAACAAACGTTTATAACGGCAAAAATGTACTTATTTTCTATAACACCTGTGCGCTGTTATAAAGAAAAAGTTCATGTTACCCTAAATTTGTCCTTTGAATGGTAATCACAGCAATTTTTCTGTATGTGTTAGGGAATAAGTAATACATTTGTATTGAACCTTCTACTGGAATTATTCATTTTCTCTGTGTTTGTTTATTTCAGTGTATTATGTAATGACGTTAAATAGTCACTCCTTTACAAATTTAATTTAGAAATAAAAAATTCTCCAAATTCTATACTTTTCTCTTCATCGCAAGAAAATACGTAACAATTGCATACTATTTTTTGTATGATCACTTCATCTAAATTCCAGTTCCTGCATATCCGACTAATACGTAATAAATTCATTAATTGACTCCTATTTGCGCCTTATGTGACATTGATTTTAAAATTACCTTGACCGTATTATAAACGTAACGAGCCTCAATCGTCATTCGAAATACTGACCTCGTGAGTAATTTGAAAATGAATGGATTAATTTAACTTTCGATGCATGAATTATGAGTAATGTATTAAGTATATCAACTATATTAAGTTTTTACTTTTAAAGATGGAATATTGCACATCTAGATTTCATTATTCACTTAAATATCATCCTTTAGAAATTTTGATTACTGAAATGAAACTTAATTTAATTTATTATCGTATTATGCTGTAATTTGGAATTTTGTTTGCTGCAAATACAAATTACGTTTTATTGTGTTAACAATACTTATTTGATAAGTCAAGTTTATAAAAGTAGCAATAAATCTGATACTAAAAAATTAAAAGCATGTCTCAAAACAAAGATGAGTCTTTTTAAAATTTAAACTCTGTGTTATTCAGTACGATCAGAGTATATTTCAAAAAGCCCAAAAATTGTGTAGTTCGGTATTTTTTTGAACTCCTGGATAAAATTGTTTTTCCGAACAAATTTACAAAAGTATATTGTTCTTATGCTTAGAATTAAATTTTCAATTTACTCTTAAAATTTACTACACAATAATTTAACTTTTAATATAACAAGTATAGTTGATATTTTTTATCAACATTTTCACTTTCTTGCAATAAAAACCGTAATTGTTAGCTATATATTAACAATCGATTTTGTTGACTGAAGAGCGATGTACTTCGAGTCAATACAAGTTTTCTGGTTTTGGAAAGAACCAAAACTAATACTCTCTAAACTTGAAAAATGGGTTACCATTAATTAGTAAGTTTTTAACTGCAAAATAGTATGAAAATACTAATTCATTACTAAAATTCTACTAATCTACACGTAGACATTGACTTTTTAGTTTAGTAGTTTGTAGAATTAGTAATAAATTGGTTTTAACTTTTTATTAGCAAAAATGATTACTAATTCATTCGGTGACGCACTTTTCATTTTCTGATTGGTAGATTTTAATTAATTCAGATTTAGAGAGTAGAATATTATTCTATTAGTTCAGAAAATAAAAGGAAATCAGAGAATCAGTTTTGTAGTGATTATATATGATAAACATTAGTGATTTTCTGTATTAACTAGGAATATTATATTCCATGTTCTATATACAGGTATTTAACTATCATTTTAATAGGCGTCGATAAAACTAATTTAATGTTTATGGGTTTTCATATTAATTAGTGGTTACAAAAATACAAATCGAAATTTGGATGGCGTTCATGAATTTCGGTTCACTCTTACAATTTGCGTTTGTACAACCTAGATTATTATCTATTGCGAAATATTTTACTAATTTAAAGTGACGTTTAAAGCACTAAAGTTTGTTCGAAAAGTGTGTTTACGCTTTCAATTAATAGAAATACGTTATTATAATCGGTTATTAATTTTTTATTTAAATATATTGAAAACTTAAATTACCTCTGCATTTGGACCTCGCGAATTCTCGTGCTGTTGATCACGGTTCTGAAAACAAAAATTACAAGTATAAGATACGTTTATTCGTACGGAGAACAATACTAAACATATAATAATTTTTAATATAGATATCAATGGATAACATAGTAAATCGTAAATATTTCCAAGATAACTGCGGAAATCCAGAGTAATATTTCTGAACGTAATATTTGCATGTAATTTAATTCTCGCGAAACATAACATTGTTTTAATAAACGAAGAGCAGTAGAGAATAAAAAGAATACCAATATTTTGTCAGAATTTTAAAATAATTTACTGTTCATTGTTTTTTAAAAATGACTGACAAGTTAACAAATAATTCTTAGTAATAGTAAAGAATTATTTGTTGAAACATTTTCCTCGTTAATTTTATCAACATTCTCTTCAACTATGCTCTGTATTTCTTAATAATCGAATAAAAATTGCGAATAAAATCCATGAAGACATTAAATAACTCAAATAAACCCCAAATTAGAATCGACAAAAGTTAGTTTTCTTTTCTTAACTCATCCCCTGTAAAACGATTTCACTTTTATAAGTGATACCTAGAATTGAAAAACAATTAGTCGTACCGTTTTAAACATTACTGTTCTAACGCATGTGATTTAATGTTACTAAATATTATGAAAATATTAAAATATCTTCATCCGAATTAAAAACAAAATTATATAAATTCAATTAAATTTGGTTAAAAGCGGATGAATTGAAAAATGGCCAATATAAGATCACTTCTTTTAAACTTTTTAGGATGTGAAATTATTCAACAATCAATGAAAATTGAATAATATTTGTACAAAAATGAGGTCTCTTTTTAGATATATATTTGATCTCTTTTTGATCTGTTTTTATGTACACGCAATTGCGATGATACCTCAACGGTTTCACATTGTATTAGAAGTCGATCGGAATCGGATCACTTTCTTATCGAAATCCAATCAAATTCAACTTATGGGAGACAATTTTGTTCAAAATGGACCAAAATGTGGAACTAATTGAGTATAAAACGTTTCATAATTTGACATATTTACATCTGAAAAGTATATTTTGGTCCATTTTGAATCGAATCATCTCCAAATATTTTCTGTCATTTGAAATTTTAAAACATTTTATTTCATACTATTATAGAACAAAAAAAAATCTTGAAATTATTCTGAATGGCATTTAAAATTTTCTATCCGGAGGTAAGAATAACTAATTCAGGAAAGAACAAAAATACAATCAACTAGTGCAAACGTTCGCAAAATATTTCTGTTATTTGGGTTTAAAATTACGCAGACAACGACAAATAAATAGGCACATGAAAATAATGCAACCTTTTCTTAAAAATAATGGGATTAGGGTCTCATTACAGTGATCACCCTGACCGCTAAATTTCACTTAACAAAACGAACTTTTAAATTAAAAAGTTAAACGGATTTATCTTAATCTTGTTACTTGCGTATTTTTGAGGGTTGCTAAATATAAATTTAATAATAAGAATCGTAAGTACATCAATTCGATTCACTATAAATGTATTGCAAAACAGGTCGCAGCTGAGAAATTTTGGAAAAATTGATGGTAAACGACTATTTTAACAAATATTCTGGAATGCTTTAAGAATTTAAAGTAATTATCAGACTTTCTTATCATGAAAGCTGTATATGATAACTTGCAAAAAATAGAAAAATGGAGTTTTATCAGCTAAAAATTTTAAATTTCCTCGTCAGATATTTTTATTTAAAATTAATGGCATATGGCATCACTGAAACATTATCAAAGAACGAAATTATATGTGCAAGATCTTTTGGGTTGAAGTTGCTCCAAACTCACCGTGGACGCTAAAAATGGATGACTCAAAGAGGCGTAAAACGCAAAAGAGAAATTATGCATGAATTTTAATTTAGAAGAGTGGATTGCTGCAAAAAAACTGTCTAAGGACACGGCATTATCTTGAATCAGTCTGTCATTTTAACTTTGGATTCAACGTCTAAAATCAGAATACATTTTGGTACTGTCTCGGGCAAAAATGTCCTTCTTTTAGCATTTAATTATTTTAGTTTCTCTAAAAAATTAGAGTTACTGTGAAAATTCTAGACTTCCAGATTCGAATTCGAAATCGAGAGGAAAAATACTTGGAAATATCCTGTCATAGTGTCTCAGTAAATGCCGTTTACTTTTTAGCATTTAATGCACTTATTTTTTAGCAACTTTTTTTAATTTTTTTGAAACAATATGGGCCATACCTAAGCATGCTTTGTAATTCGAATTCAGTACGAAAATGCATAAAAATACTTTATCATAGTGTCATGGAAAAAAATTGTTTATTTTTTACCTATAATCTATTATTTTAAACAGTTTTTTTTTAAATTTTTCTAAAAATCTGTGCCAATCTGATAAATCTCTCTTAGCTGGTAAAAATACATAGGAATATACCAGTGTTTTGACTAAATAAATGTTTTTATGCTTGTATAATTGGTTAGTGGAAAATGTGTTAAAAGGCTCAGTAGATAGAATTTATATTTTGTATATTATCATAATTCTTTAAAAACATTTATAAACTAATACAGCAAGTTAAAAATTGAAATCTGTTTGTTTTTTATTCAACACAAACATTATTGAAATGATGTGTAACATTTGCAGCCTGCCTATTAGCCAATTCTATTTTTAATATTATAGAGAGATATTTTGAACAGAAAAGTTAACTAATTTCTAAAAAATGAACATTTTCATGTTAGTTACTCGACTGAGACTGCGAATAACAAAACGTGACGTTTGTAGCCAAAAAGTTTTTAAGTACCACTTCGTGCAAACGTGCCTAATAACTTTGTATAAACTACAGAATTGTTTGGCAGAATGGATGGTGATGATGGATTTGGATGTCGGTGGAATTCGGATGTTTCTATGCGGTGCAGCGTAAGCATCATAAGACGAGTTATTCTTGTCCGAGTGGACGGTCGGTCAGTGTACCAAGACAATTTCTCGGATAAACGGAATGTATAATGTCTTTCATTGCTACGAATTCAAATTACCAAGAGTCACTTCCGTACTTAAAAAATAATTTTCAGTACTTTACAAAAGAAGTGAGTGGGTTCTCATAAATAATATCATCAATATGAAAGTATGCAAAATTGCTGTTATCGAAAAACTCCCTATTAATAAAATTGTTGTAGATTTTCTACGCTATTTGAAGTAAAAATACTAAAATTTGTATTAAATCAGGTACCATAACATTTAAAAAATGATGACGATGAGATACCTCCTGGTAACTTTTTGTACTTTATTAAAACATAATTACCTAGTGCAATTGCAACAGTTTTTGGCACTATAGTTTAAAATTAAATAACCAAAATTATAATTACTACACAAATTATTAAATTAGTTAGCATAGAATAGAAAACCTACGATTAGTTAATGCTTGTGAATAACGTTAATAGAATTATGTTACATTAAACTTTCAGCCGATTTACAAAAGTACACGTGCAGTTTAGAAAGTTTTTATCACGAATCAAATTAAATGTAAAATATGTAACTTTCCGATACCAACTAAAAATTTATAGAAAGAAAGTTACTTGTACATTAGCCATTATCATAAAACTTATCTCTGTGATACAGCACTGAATAACGAAATATCGTTAAAATATTCCAGAATATTAGTGCTCATTTCTCTGTTCCTTATTTAAAATTAAATAATTTTTCGAAATTCTGTAAACTAAAAGTAAATTCCATTCCACAATAATAATATGTTTATGAAAATTGCAGGTCAACTGGTATCCTATTACACTTCTTCGTTTCCAACGGTTTCGTGCTCTACGTGTATTTCGTCTTCAATTTGCATTTAGCATTTGCAATTGCGTGCGTAAAGTACACACTGTCTGAGGTGCTGTATTTAAAAATATCGCCAAGTTCATTACCTTTATCAACTACTTTTCTAAATTAATTGATGCATTAAATGGAAATAGAGCTTCGTGCGTTTATCGTTTTTAACAGAAGTACTACTTAGTGCTATTTCATATTGATATAAATGAAGATTTTACATTTTTCATAAATTACTTAGAGATAAAAATAAATAAAAATGAATACTATGAATGTACTGAAAAAATTCTTAGTTGATTTGACTACTATTTAACTACTGAAAGTATTTCAATAGGTAATCAACGGAATTTAATGATTACCATACAGGAGTTAAATCAAGAAAAAATATAGTTATGGAAACGACATTTTGGCAGTTAATTCTACATTTAAAAATATTTGTTAGAGTTTAACTATCTAGTACTCTAAAAACTATTCAATATGCTGGAGCGATATATTTTTAATGGAATTTAGCTGAACTACATTTTTAGTTGATCTAACTTCTTTACAGTAGTAATTGCAACTTTCAATTTTCTTGAAACGTATCGAACTACTCTGTTTAGTTAATAAGTAGTCAAATCAACTAAGAATTTTTCTGGAAATTTTGTTTAACGGAATTATCTTTAGTGCAGCTATTTGCGGTTACTTTTTTATTATATCAGTGCATGCCTTTTTGAGTTTTATGCATTGTATCGCACTTCTTGATCTTACCGGGTTAATAATATTAGCTCAAGTAAAAAATATAGTAAAATTAACAATATCAACAAAGTTAAACTAACAAAAAGAGTACTACTCTTTGCTCAATTTTTCAATAGTAGTAACAAAATGAAATATTTATTCAAGCAGATTGAATATTAATCAGGGCCTGATCTATGATACACCATATAATTATCAAGTGCTCATGCACGATAAGAATGAGTGTCTTAAAAAGAATCTAGTTTTTGGCTTGTTTCTATCCAGTTTATATTTATCCCATGCTAAATGTTAGGAAAACTAGACAGTGCAACAAAACACTGTACAGATTTTAACCAGGGTTATTTTAAAACATTTTTAGTATGTAATAATATGTCTTCCTTGAAGATAGTATTCGTGTCTTGTCCGTCAAAATTTAGTTGTACTAAAGACCATCGCATTTTCATTCATTTAAAAAATAAATAAACAAACAATCAATTCGAACGTTCGTGGTAGAACAAAATTAATTGTACTTATTAACACATAGCAAATTAACTTGTATGACGTTGATGTGGAAGAAGGAAGAAAATAAAGATAGATAATTAAAAGGTCTCGTTTCAAATCAAAATGTCTTGAAATAAGACTCTTGCTTTTAAATTGAACTAACTACTCGCTCGGGGTGCCTAAAATAATTGAAATCGATGTTTGATAGGAGGTCAAATTTTATTCTTTCATTAAAAATTAAGAAAATTCTTTAAACAATTTAAGTCATTTCTAGAGCTATTTGAATTCCATGTTTTATTTGAAATATTTTAATATTTTGAATTTGAAACTTTTGGTTATAAATAATATTAGAGTAATATTAAATAAATTTATTAAACACAATTAATGTTGGCTATTAAATTCTCTCATAGCTGTCAATAGATTATCTGAGGAATATTCAATTGTTCATGTCATTACCTCATTTTGTATTTAGTCCGAGTTTTTAAATATAATACAAACGTATTTTTATTTACAAATATTTGATCGGTTACTCAATTTTTCCAGAACCTCATTTCGTTCTTTAATATATGTGAAAATATATTTAAACATAGTATTGTGATATAAAAAAAGTAATTTAAACAAAATTACCATAAGAATTATATGAACTTTTCCAGATTTTTGTAGAATCAAATATAAAAATTCAATTTTGATCTCGTATTAACCAATTAAATTAGTTCATGCAACTCGTGCCTGGTCAGATTCTATTCATGATAAAATAAAACATGTGATTTAGAGACCTGAGATCTTATGCTGATCATGATTTAATAAGGTATAACTTATCAGAATTTCATGATTACTGCCTGATCTCTAAAGTAACAATATAGACGTATTTTCAAATCAAGAGTTGTAATTAAATGTTATTTATTATATACAAAATACAATTCAAGTATTTTAAGTATTGAACCGATACTGCAATAATTAATGTTTTATGTTTATATACAATTTTATTTGTCAAAAAATACCTAAGATGTGTGGAACCAACGTTTGGGACGTCTTCAGGTCTAAAGATAGATAATAAACATACCTCAAGAATCAAGCTTTCTGAAATTATTTTCAATGAATCTGATTGTTATGATTATGGAGAGAAATTAAATATTTACGGAAAAAGACTACGACGGTTACATGTCTAATCAACACAAAACAAACTCAACATAGAAATTCAACATTTTCAACCTCTACATTTGATGACAAACTCGACATTTTCTAAATCAACAAATAATATAAATAATATAAAAAATTATTAAATTATTAAAACGTCATGTACATTCAACACAATCGTGTTACATTAACACATGCCCTTCAACAGCATACCTATCATTATATAACCTAACCCAACATAACCTAACCTCGCCTAACCTATCCTAACGGAAATACTAAATTAATGAAATATCTCCGTGGAAAAGCGAAAAATATTCACTAAATTATTTAATACAAATCGTTATCATTCATTTGCATTATTGACTTTTGTAGAAAACATATTTTTTATATATATGCCCCTGAGGAGGACCTCCAACCTCTCACAAGGTCGAAACGTTGTGCAAGTAATAAAACTCCATATTTTAACTTTTATTGGGTTTTTTTGAAAACCGTTTTTTGAACTGTATTGGCCATATTAATATACCTTTGTAAATTTATAAATACAGATTTAAGATTTAATTTATTTTACGATTAATTCTATTGCACTAGATTTTCAAAATACAATATAATTCAAAAAACTAAAATTAATGTTGAATTTTTTAAATGTTGAAATTGCAAATGTTCAGTTTCTCGAATGTTGTGTTTGCAAATGTTGAGTTTGAATCTTGAAATTGTAAATGTCAACATTTCATAATATTGATTACACCTGTTACCGACTACGACGGATGCATTCGAGACGTTAAACAGAGAAAATACGATTCCAAAAGACTTATTGCTTTTGAAATAAAATCTTTTTTAAAAAATAACAGTGGAAGTATACATTTCTAAATGATTATTCCAAAATAATCATTATATACTATCCTAACATGAGCTTTTAAGAGAGAAATTATTTTTTTAATTATTCAGTAATAAAATTATGCTACAGAGTAGAATCTACACGATAGTTTAAAATCTTCAAAATTATTCCTTAAAATTGGATAAAATCAATTTTTTTTTTAATTTATAAATGGATTTGTAAAAAATGCTCTCATCATTTCTTATCGTAAAAATGACTAGTGCAACGCAGACAAATGCATTTGGTATCTAGCAACTTAACCGACATAAACTCCAATTTAAACCAATTGACCACTCCGTTAATCCACCTCGCACTTTGCACGCGCGACCTAATGCGATCAGGCGGCGACTGTCTACGTGCAGAGGAACCTAGTGGAGGTTTGCCCTAGGTGTTACTGTACCGCTCCAGGATGACCATCGCATAATTCACAAGGATTGCCCGGGTATAACATCGTAATCTGTAAGCAACGGGGCTCGAAAGTACGAGTACACCCACACCGCAAGTTGCGGATCGTTGACTTAGGTCAGTCGCCCGAATTAGAACTAGAGGCTGATCGATGCTGGAGATCTATTTTTGACCGAATCGACCGACCACTACCGCGCGTGCCGATGATTTTGCAAAAAACGTATACCACAAATAATAAACAACTGGAAGGTTGGTGCGTGAAGAGAGGAGTTATAGCAACAAAATTAGCATTGAAATCGTTCGGGTTTTGTCGCTGAACGAGTACATTCTTCAAGTGGATCAATTATTATATCTGCAATCTACGATATGCAAATACCGTCGGTCGGTATATGTTCCTCCAACGGAAGTGCAACCTTGCAACGAATAGCTGCGGAACTGCATACGAGGTTTTGGAGGTCAGATGGGAAATCAGTTTCTTTTATTTTAGTAGCGTGCTTGTTTACTTTCATATATCTGCATAATTACGCTAGTTTACAGCCGAAATTAATGTTCAATGCCACCATTTTTTCCTGCTCTATTTTGAACCACGAAACTCGAAAATCACAATTTTTGTATGTAAATATATCTTCAAGATGTAAATGTTTAATTTTTTGCCTCTTATTTCAGAATTCAGAAAACATTCATGTATGCAAACAGATTCAGGTTTATTTTTCATGTTACGACTTGAATTAGCGAAGGAAAAGCTTTCGGGAAATGTTTATTAATTAGATTTCATGTTATATGAAAAATTCATTCGAAATAAGTTATATCTTGAAAATATGAGCAGATCTATAAGTCCGAATAGTTGATATGAGTTAATTGGAACCTTAGAGAACAAAATAGCATCAGATCTTTTCTGCGTATATTTTGTAAATCCTTGGGGCGCCACGTTTAATTTTTTAATTTTTTAATTTTTGTTTCAGAGTGAAAAACTTTTTATTTGGGTTTCTATTTCAATAATATATTTTTTAACGAAATTACAAACTTTTGTAATTTCTGACAGTAAACAAAACAGCTTTTTTTTAATACAATAATGACGAAAACAATAAATTCCTATTTAACTACTTGTAAGCTAAAATTGTGAATTTCAATCTGTTAATTAATGTAACAATTAATGAATATTATGCAAATCTATGTATAACAATTGATGTAGCAAAATAATCTCCTTAGGAGATTCAAATTGACTTAATAATAAAAAAAAAGAAAAAACTTTCTTTTAAGATAAGTGGAGCACATTGTATTCGCACCATGCTTTCATCAATTTTTCCAGATAATCTGAATAAGTATCAGATACTTTGAACTTGGACTAAACCAACTTGAAGTGTGTGTGTCCTGACTACATTGTTTGCTATCTGTAAAAACCTAAGGCAGTTCCTGTTTGGGCACAAAAATCAGAAATGCGAAATAAGACAACATGCATATTAGAAGTTATAGATAAATTTATATCCAGATAGCTACTCTTGAAATCCGCTTTCATACAGATTTTATTGAAGAAATTCCAAGAAATATCAGTGTTACGAGCAACTTCTTAAGTTGTAAATATGTATAAGAAAAGAATTTAAAGGATATACTCAATATTGATAATTAGAAACTAGTAAGCACTTTGTTGCTTCTTTTACCTTTATCTACAAAAGGAAAAAATTTATTTTTATAGATCGTGAATTCTCACTTAAAGAAAAATTATGGAATAAGTACTTTATCTTAACGTGTGATTTTACTGTAATTCCGTGATTTTCACTTTAAGAATATTTAAATGTATCTGGAATATTGGGATAATAACATTTATAGATAATATAACCGTATTAACGTCTCCTTAAGTCCCTCATTAGCGGTCTAAACATTTTAGACTAACCTTAGCGACATTCAAAACTAGCTAAAGTGAAGTATTTCACGTCGCTTTTATCGCCCGAAAAGAAACCTGTCCTGTAGTTTCTCTTAATATTAACAAATCCCACAGTCAAACGTTGCTTAAACTAGGCATGCACTTTAATCATCGGCTAAATTGGAAAATACATATATTCATCAAAAGGAAGCAGCAAGTTTCGGAAACTATTCTGGCTCTTTAACTGAGGTTCCCAGCTGACAATATAGAACAAATTTATATTGTATACAAAATGGTCTTATATATAAGACAATTTTAAATCTAGTACTTGTGGCATCCAACTCTTACTCAGATACTACATGAAGAAAACTATCTACGTTTTGTACCATATTTTTCTTTCGCGTCTTTCTTATCCTCTAAAAGCGTGAACCGTGACTAAAAAGCACGATATTTCGTTTTTAGAGGATGGCCTAATGTTTTTAGAGGATAAGAAGGTTGTGAAACAAAAGCATCATGCTAACCCTACCAATTTCTTCTCTTGAACACAGCAAAATCGGGTGTATCTTAAATGAAGACACTAAGACACGTGAAAGTGTCATTTTAAAATAATGTTTATATCTAATAAAATAAAACACATTTCAGTTTTAAATTCGGTCGTTCGTGTGGTATTTTTTCACGTGTTTCAGAAAGAAATCGAAATAAGTTACCCGAAAATCACACAGTAAACATGCCTTTTGATGAATTTTTTATTACTGTTTTGAGGATGATGATAATAAAGCAAAACATCGAGAAATGTCTAAACATAACATAACCTAACTTGATCTTAGAACGAAATTTCATCATAATTTGGTTTAACGGGTGGCGAATTATCGTAGTAAACACTTTCGTGACACTGAGAGAAGAAAATAGCAAAGTCTACTACTCCGAATGGGATAATTAGTCGTATAGTCGAAATTAACAGGATAACTATCGTAAATACATGAGATCGTGTGCAAAATTTTAAGTAATTTTCAGCTTGCATTCCATTTGTTTCGTCTTTCGAATGAAAATCAACAAAATTTAATACGAAATTAAATGCTCTTAAATGTTTTCCCATTTCCAAACCTTTTCAAATGTTTTTCTTCATTCGAGTTCATTGAATGTCAAAAGTTGGATTCAATTCTTTGCGAAATAAGTATTGATTTTTCATTCGAAGTGATTCGTTGTTTTGATATATTAAAATGAGTGATACTTCATTCCATTTCATTTGATTCTACATTCGATATTGCAGTCCAAAAATAGCTGTTTTGTAGACACCTAACCTTAAACTTAAATATCCATTAACATTGCGGTTATATTCGTTTGAAAGTGTTTAATACCATATTGAAATTTGCAAAATATCGTTCGAAAACAAAACAAATCGGATGTAAATAACATTTTGAATACAATCTCGTTTATTGGAATTCGTACAGTAGAAATGAACGTTGTTTAGTAATGCTGGCAGCTTAGCATAACCTGAAAGTGTAGAGAATAGTTCTGTTAACTATACATACATAGCTATCCCATCTAGTGTAGGTGGTCAATTTGACTATTTTTTCTTTCACAGTAAAAAGAATGATATTATTTAACTATAAAATTCATGACATGTGGAGATCGGTAGCAGCCGAGGTGGGGGGCCCAGATTAATCACTTATACACATTTATATTCTAAGACACCTACAATAAGACATCAAGAAATGCCTGGAAAATGAATACGTAAGTATTAAGATACTTGATTTTGTACACGGAGAAAAATGATTCCGCTAATGTAGCCTTAACCCTACGCAATTCGAGCTTAGCTCTAAATTTCCGCTACATTAGCAGATTTGTTCCGTTAAATTTTCGGACTTTTTCAGTAAATTTAGCTGAAAGTATCGGCTATCTCTAACGGAATTCCAACAGCTGTCCCTATAGGATAAAATTGGTGGAATCTGCGGATTTTTCGGCTGATTTTGCTGATTATTTTTCTCCGTGTAGTGTATATCCGTTACGAAATTTTGTATTAGGAAAGATGGAAAATTAAAAATGAACGAGAATGCAAAAGAAATTTTATATTAGTCTACCGATACTTCAAGTTCATTTAGCTATATACATAGTTATCTCATCTAGTAGGCAGTGACTATTTTGTTTCTCTCAGTGAAAAGAATCATATTTCTTAACAATATGATTCATGACTCGTTACGATCAGTAGCCGAGGAGATGAGTCGCCAAGTTTAGTCACTTATGTGTCTTATATTCCAAGACACCTACAATAAGACTCCAAGAGATGTCTTCAAAATAATCACGTTCGTATCTTAACCCTTTCAGTCACAGGTGGACACCAGTGTCCCACCTAGATGCTCTCATTTTTTTAAGGTTTTTGAACAGATAGTTCTCGATTTCAATGCGATTTTTTTGTTCCTGGCTTTCCTAAGAGTCCAATAACTGTTAACAAACAATAATATTACAAAATTATTTTAAATAATTATTTTTATTAACAAATTAGTACCAAAAAAGGCATAATTTTCAAAAGAAATTCATGTCAGGATGAACTAATCGCTATTATTATTTGAAATTCGGTATGCCGGAGTTTTTTATGTCGCTGACTTCGAATCCAGTGTCAGATTTTCAAAATTCAAAATGGCGGATCTAATATGGCCTACAAAAATTTTGAAAAATTATGATTTTGTCTAATATTTGGTATATAGGGGTTTTTATGTCGCTGATTACGAACCCAAATAAAAAAAAAACGAAAAAAGAATACCAAAACCCCTATATACCAAATATTAGCTAAATTCATTATTTTTCAAATTTTTGGTCGGCCATATTGGATCCGCCATTTTGAATTTTTAAGATCTGACACCGGATTCATAATCAGCGACCTCAAAAACTCAAGTATACAAAATTTCAAAAAAATTCCGTGGCTGGAAAAATTCGTGACTGAAAGGGTTAAGTTAAGACACCTAATTTTTTAGTGCAATCGGAAGTACTAAGAATGATAGTTGATACGGTTTGTACCTAGCGATACTTCGTGTTCTTCAAGAGACAACTGTCAATAGAAAAACTAGGAATATTAAAAAAATGATTACGTTAAACGAAAAAATATTGCAAATAATCTTACAGAAAACGTTAAAAGATCACAAGAAGTTAGACTAAAGAATAGAATTCCTTCTGATTTTCCGATAAACTGTACTCTGTATTCGCTGTTTCAAAATACTTTGAATTTAATTAACAATTAAGAATATCTTAGATACGGACGCTTCAGTGGGTTTGTTCCTTCGAAGTTGATGTTCTCCGAAAAAAAATGTTGCTGAATGTCATTAAAGCAGATTGCAATATAAATGGGAGAAAAAATCGAGAATACAGACTATCTGACAGGCTGAAGTCCTACACATCACTGCGGATATCATGGAGGCGGAAAAGTTTACTTTACCGTAAAAAAACTGGCATAAAAACATAGTTTACGCCTAATCTAAAAATAATTGTCTCAAAATAATTGATCTCTCTGGAAAATAAATTCGTCATGAATGTCATGCAGGTGACGTACGTTCTCATCCCTGGATTTTGTTGGTGTAATAGTAGAACCTGCTCTTCAGTATTCTTTAATCGATTTATCTGCATCCTGGGATTTAAATTTATAATCGTATCAGCTCTCCGAAATACGAGTGAAGCACACGCAGGATGGGCGTGGGCCTCATTGAATTTCAAGCATTTCCATTTTACAACGATCGTCCTTCCACTTCAACTTCCGCCCTGATGCACGCCCGTATAGGTTCATAAAAGGGCCTACACGTCACGTCGGGTCTCTGTCCCTGCATTGTCGCCCGTTCGTCCACCCGTGAAGTTCTTGGCTGATTTTGCAACACTTCATTGTCAGTGGCGCTCAAAAATCAATGTCCTACTCATCTCGACGTCGTGACCCTGACCGCGCGATGGTTAATGCCGCGCCTTGGAGAATCAATACCATCGGGGTACATTTCGAAAAGTTCGATTAAGAAATATTTACCTCCATGAACTTTCTCGGCCACTCCTACTTCGTGTAGTATCTTCTTTTGCAATTCGAATCCGTTTCGTGAGACTTTTTATCCGGAACCTTCGTGCACGAGGGTTTAGCTTCATCGTGTCGACCAGGGTAATTAATTTCAAGGTCACAAAGGTCGTAAGAATGTACTTCTTATATCGGTTTAACATGGAACAACTAGATGTTGATATATGTATGGTTTCCACCTATCATTAAGCAGCTGGTAGTCATATAGGGCAATAGTCATTTGCAAAATTCTCTTTTTTTACGACTTTACCGATTTTTAGCCTCACAATGGCAGAAACTGCAGTGTACTGTATTAAAAAACGTAAAGTATTGAACTCCATACGATAAGATTGCAATGCTGGGTTCGAAAGAGTACTAAAAAATAAGTTACACTAATTGGAAATAAAATATTTCACCTTGCATGCATTACAATAGCAATACATCAACAATAGTTATCGGTAATCCCTATGCTGAGAACATTCTCCTTTGAACACCGTCTGGTGTCATCGGGATACACTCGGAAAATGCAGATAATTCCTACATTTCCATACAAAAGTCCGATACTGGTGAGGAAATTTGGATAAAGGGAAGTCTAATTAATTCATAAAAATATAGAAAATTTGTTCATTTTTGGAGTTTATTCCACTGATACCAGACATACTTGAAATTCGCATCGTTGGATTCCAACGAATTTTTTTTTTTAATATTTAGGCCCTTTATTGATACAAAAATAATTTAATAATTGTAGATACTGATGTATCATATCGAAAACACAAATGACACGGCCAGAAATAAGTAAGCTTAAAATAAAGCAAATATAAAAATAAAATTTTTGAATGTTCGTTGGACTCCAAGTGCATGATACCAGACAGTATGGGAAATTTTCTCTGCCTACATTTTCCGTATACCTATACCTATGAGAATAAAGATGAAATGTTTCAATGGCTCAAAAGTACAGTCTCGAGTAACTTTCTCAATCGTGGGTAGTAAGCTGTACTAACTAGGATCCCAAGAACCTGTTTTGAATGGTAATCGCAAGTAGGTATTGTTTTCAGCAATTGTTGCTGAAGTAACTGTCCAAAAGCTTCTGTGATCTCTACTATACCGATAAGCCATGATTGCTGAATAACATTCAAGATATTTTTGTCAGGCAATCATAAACATTACATTTCAATGCATTTTGTTCACCACAAATTGTAATAGTATTGAAGTTCTGCCTATTTAAAATTGCATTTGTTTTCGGTGAGATTTTAGATGCTTTGAAAAATCTCTACAGCAAGATTCAGGAAGTGTTAAAATGGTTATGTTTTCTTTGAATATAGACAAACATAAAAAGTTAAACAAAAATTGGGGGTTTCATCAATTTTTCTATGGTTTCGTTACCTTTATTATCATTTTTTGTTCTGATTGGAATTGTTTTCTGTTTTGTTTATTTTTACCCTGCAGCATCCCGATATATTCATCGAGGAACGGAGTTTCGTTTTGTCATTAGCCTTCATTTCTCATGCACATAAGGTGACGTCCGCAGAATAAATTAATCTAGGAACTGTACGCAAGCTCAGAAAAGTGTGATTCTGATTATTTTGACCCGCAGAATCCAAATCCGGCGGTTAAAAACCGTCAAAAGTGGTAGATTTGATATTATAAGCTATTGTTTAAACAAATTAGAAAAATTTGTTGTGTCGTCCTGGATTAAGGATTAATTTTCTATTAATTTGGGCTATTTTAAGAAGAAAATTATCTATATATATATATTTTCAAATTTATGGAGACATTAAGACTTTTGTGAATTTTAAGCAATTTTGGTGGTTAAATATTGCGATAGAGCCGATTGTTCTTTTTTTTAAATTTCGAATTGATATTTCTTATTCAAAGTTTCGATTGCAAAATGACAGGGAAACCCTAAACATTAACTTGTACTATCTTTAGTACGTACTTTATCAACAATAAAGTATTACTGAAACTGATCTCTGTTATTTAACATTTTTTTTATTTGCATTCCAATTTTCTAACTTTTTTTCGACTTTCAGGTCCACCGAATAAGTTTATGTCATTTTTTTTTTTGGCAAATAACACGCCAATTAAAATACGCCGATTCATTTGCAATATCAAGTAAACTGTTTAGACTTCATAATAATTATTTCATCATAGTAAACTTAAATACACGATATATCGCTGGTGTATAACGAAAATCGAGACAAGTCTGTTTCAAACAAAAGAGAGTAGGATTTATATACTGTAAATTACTGTAAAAACTACTGTAAAAATTTTAAAAATCTATTACCAAAATGATTTAAGTTTCATGTAGAATTTAATTTAGTAAAAAAAGCATGAAGCAAAAAGTATGCAGAATTGAATGGCATATGTCATTCTCCTCAAAGCGTGGTTTGTTTATTATAAATAACGGTAAATTATATAAATTACTTTTTTAGTATTCTCTGCAAATTCATAATTGATACCTTAAGAAATAAATATCTACTTAAAATTTCAAAACTTACTTATTTTCAATACCATGTTCTTAATTTTTTGTTTCGTAATTTACTGTAGTTATTAGATAATTACTATAAAATTTATTTATTAAGTCCCAAATTGCCATAAAATAATAAAAACACGTTGATATTCATTGCAGTGAAAAATACATGCATCAGATACTACATGTCAATTTTTAGGTTTTCTCTGTTAATATGTAAATAACCTTGAAAAATAAATATACCCTTGAAATGTTTAAAAATAGTTCGCGTCATAGTGACTGAAAATTACTATAACATTTTAACTACAGGTTTTCTAAAAAATATATAGATGATTTTCATCTTAAAATTCCCTACATTAATAAAAAAAATTATATTTTACGAATTTTGACCACCGAATTCGGATTCTGTGGGTCACACGGGATGGTACCCCCAGCTCCTGGATTATATACAGGTAATACTCGAATGCTGCTGGTTGTTTTCAAGCCATTAAGGTATTAGATTAATTATGAGTAAACACATATGATGAATTTCTCGGTACTTTCACAAATGAAATCCTAACAAAAATAAAATGTTTAATTTGTTAGCAATTCAAAGAAGTTTGTACGACTATGTTTTTAGGATGATAAAGATTAAAACAAGTGACATATCTCAATACTCGTATTGAAGAGTACTTGAAAGACGAAGCGTGACATAGAGCAACTACACATTGGACACACATCCAAAGTGCGTCTGAGAAGTGTCTTTCGTGGATCGTTCACAGGAAGTTGGAACAGGATTTCATAAAGACGTTTAAGAAACGTCCCTATGAGACGTCTTCGTCGAGACGATTCATGGGACAAAATAATGCCATCTGCATATAGACGTCTAATGTCAGGTAAATCAACGTTGCTAAAGTGTGCTGAAAATATCTGTCTAAAGACTTTTTCCAGAGTCCTTATAAGATATTTAAGTGATATGTATATGGTCTTCAAGAGGTCTTTAAGTAGACTTTGATTTGCTTTGACACCGGCTTCAGGACACTCTGACGTCATCTCCAAGATGACTTCTAGACGTCCTTAATGACAAGGAATTATTACATAAATAATACGAATCTTTCCCAGTAATCATTTTATATAATATGATTATGTATTACAGTTGGCGATATGCGATTGGCGTCCGAATTAATTATTTCCAACGGTTCTCATTTGATCATGTTGAGGTCTTCGATTTGTCTGAAGTACAGCACATTGGTGAGTTTATTTAAAAGTCGTTAAACCCATCTGGATCCCCTGCAAATAACAGTGAATCTTCTGTACAAGCTGGTCCATCACCATAAGTACGCATCTCATTGAGTAAGTAAACAGTTTATTGATAAAAATATACGATTATGTCTTGTTTGTATTTTTACATACTGAATATTTCAGCAATATTTGAGATTTAGTAACTCCAACTGTTAATTTTCATGCACCAATTGTAACAAATTTCTATTCATGCAGTTGGCTACAAGGACAACGATGTCTTTAAGTTCTCTTCAACGAGTCCTTTCGGCGGCACGGTAGCATTAACATACGTCCCATAACTTACATTGTAGTCCCAATGCCGACCTTTTGACGTCTCCGTCCTCACAAAACGGTTGCCGATAAGACAGCAAAGAATCTGAAGGACGTATCGAGGACTTCAATTGTAGTAGGAAGGTAAAAAACGATATGTGTGCTAAGCTGTCTTGGATACGATTTTGGGATTTTAAACTCATAACAAAATTGTAAAAGATAAAGTCACAAAAACGTCTTGGGAACGACTATGGAACTTAACACCCTCATTATTTATCCATGAAATCGCCTCCAAGTATATTCCTGAGACATCGATTAGAAATGTTTAAGTTGCTTTCAAGACGTCTTTTTGACAACGCGGTGACATTAACACATGACCCAAAACTCACGTGAACGTCCCAAAACCGACTTGATGATTCTGCACTCACTGTGTACCAATTTGTGCTTAAACTATTGCTTGGGATACGTACATTTGCAAAATCTATCGTATCTTTCGGACTATTGTCCTTTCTATATATTCGTTATACCGGTAATTTTCATCGTTAATTTTTCTCTTTTTCGGGTATTTTCATTTCGTTATTTTTATATGCATGCATCATTTTACAGGTAACCTGGCATTCGTTCCAATAAATTTCAATAATTTATTTGTAGATTTTCTAGTGTTTTATACCCTCCTTATATTTTGAGTTTATTTATTGTCTATCTGATTTCTTCAAATTGTAATGAATCACTATTTCTCCATACCTCCCTAAGTCATTACTATTATGCATAGACGCGAATAACAAAAAATCAAAATTCGAGTTTACTTCTTGGCTGAAAAATACTGGAGGCTCCTTTTAACGATTAAAATTCAAACATAATATTTTGAAACAATTAGTATTTTTATATTTAGAGTTCATACACAAATCAGTCCTATCTCGTTTTATGCACGGAATTTCCGATCTTTATCGGCTTATCTTCGAACGCCACCGGTTCGACGCACCTTAACTGTTTTTTCCCGGCAATGAAGTTATAACTCAATTACTATACTAGCAACCTGTATATATATATTTCGAGTCACTTGGTGAGCATTAATTTTTCAAAAGACACGCGCAGCTTGACGCCGTTCAAGTGCACTCATCCATAAACTCGCCAATCATTGGCCCCGAACGCTCGAGGTGCGCAAATAAATCAAGCAATCAACACAAAAGAGTTCGTTTCAAAAACAGAGATTTTACTCCGAATCATATCTGAATTCTAAAGTGTACTGAGAATTTGACTGTTTCCTAAAACAGTAACTGCAGTGTTGCACATTCTTTTAATACTGAAGCTCTACTCAGAATCCAATTGAGAGGACGTGGGTAGACTAAATTGTAAACTTGCAGTAATGACAGTACGTGCAATTAGGGCCTTGCACTCGCTAATGTTTACTTTTGTTATTCGATCGCGCGTAACTTGAATTCATGTTTATTTTTTCGTTTGAAAGAGTAAATGAAAGTAAATGAGTTTATGTAATTGTATCTCAAATTGATATTAGTTTTGTTTTATAGTAACTAATTTTGTTGTACATTTTAATATTCAGGTTCTGTAATTCACGAGATTTTTATCTCATTTATTCAATAATGATTTGGCGTTGTAATCTTTTAACTATTTTTAAGTTGAAAAATAATATATATGTATTTTAGTAATTACAGCGAAGTACAATATTTTATTATTATTGCGAAGGTATTTTCTTTATTTAAGCATTTACTTCCTACTCTTCCAACAGTTTTCAATGTATTATAAATTTTTCACCGACGAATGAACCGCAAATGAAAAAAAAACAGTTAAAAAAGTTTTGTAGGAAATTTATATGGAAATATAGAATTAAATAAATGAGTAATTTTTCATTTTCTTCATCTGTAATCCAATTAAATTCTATCAAAAAATCGAGATAAGCAAATGTTTGAAATGAAGAAAGCTCTTATGTGCATGAGAATGCTGCTATAAGTAGTTACATTATGTAAGTACCCAAATAATATTTGCTTATGCCAGCTCACAACGTGAGATACATCAAAATCAAAGAGAGATGATGATATGATAGCGTACGATTGTTATTCCATCACATCAATATCACTATCTCACAACGTGATTTGTGCATCCTCAATGCTAGTTTTATATTACATTCATAATCTGATAATGCCAATCTCATTTACGAACATCAACGCTGCAATTCCAGTACTCATGTAGAAATTCACTCCAGTTTTATTGTGTACACGGTATTTTCTGGCTAAGTTACGAGGTTTAAAAACTGTATAGAGCATGAATGTCCAAAAACTAGATAATAACTAGCCACAAATCAGTAAATCAGTTTTTTGTTTCAAAACTGTCTAAATATTGGATAGAAATAAATGAATTGAAAATATCTGCATATCTGTCTAAAAAAACCTGACTAATAATTGTTCAGTAAAGTTATTGAATATATGTACCTATACAAATATCTTTTTTAAATTTTCTATTATGTCTGCATTAAACTAGACAAAAACCGACTAAGATTGATCTAAAAAATGTAACTAATAAATTATCTTCCAGATTGATTTTTTATAATTTTATTAATTAAAAATTAGTATTTGCTTATGTAAATTGAATAACACTGAAATTGAAAATCTAGTAAAAATCAGATAAAAAGCTTTTTTACTGTAACCAGCACGCGTGTGCATTTAGCCATATATTAGCTATAAAAACTGTGCAGAATGTTTCAATCCTTACAGAAGCGATTAAATGTACAATAACCCTAAAATTAAAAAAAAAATAGATAGAAAAAGGGTAAAACATTTACAAACTATCTCGATTATAATTAAAAGATATCTATCTAGATACTAACGAAATTCTGACCTAAAGCCAGGACAAAAACTGAATAGGTTATGTGTTTTAAATATTCTAAATAATATCTACCTGTCCAAGATTGATCTAAGATAGCTATCTAAAAATAGCAATAAATTCGTTGCATTTCCAAAGGATAACAAGCCAAGTTTATGGCCACAAACTATCTAGTACTCAAATTTATTAGCCAAAAATTGCCTAATGTAGAGTAATTTCTCATTCAAAAATGTTTTCGAAGATGATGAAACTTGATTCCTAAAGTTATACTGGAGATTGATTCTACATTTACTCTTTAAGAAATTTATAGTGTGCAGTATTATTTATACTTCAAAGTTATACTATAATTAAGAAATGGATTTTTTACAGAAATTTTAATTATTATTTTACTCCTTCTAATTATTAATTAAAGATAAACCATCAAAGTGGAGCATAAATTGAAATGGATGCTAATATCGCATTTATTTACCACTAACAACGTAGATTAAATTAATATAGCTCGGTCATGATTGAAATGTATTGCAGCGCGAAAGTTTAATAGGATCAATGTTGTGCATATTATCACGTTCCGAGAATAAAAGCAAACTACACATAAGAACGATCTCGATAATCGGATGAAGTAATCTGACTGACAAGGTCGATAAAAGAGTTTCTAATTCGTGACCTTTGTATTAATGTAACGTTCCAGGCCATTGCACATACATAAATCAAGTGCATTTATGCATTCCATTAAAATTTCAATATCTATAACTTTATTTCGTTCCAAATCAGAATATGTAACAAACTAAAATTTCACTGCTAATTTAGTGAGACATTTTCTGCTAATAAAGGATAAAAATAAGCAAATTAAAACGCACAATTAAGCTATAACTTATTTTAGTAACATGTAAATAATTATAATTCATGTTATATTTTTACACGTTAGAAAAATAAAATACGAAATTTCAGAAGGAATTATAGTATCAACAAGTCTGCTCAAATGTGGTATGCGGTAATTTTTTTAAATCTTTAATTCTATATTAGGGTGCCCAGACAAAATCAAAATTTTCGGGTTTTGTAAAATATAACCCTGTAATGGGTTCTTTTAGGTCTCAAAATGACGTCTAATTTTATGTACATTTTAAAAAAGGTCGTGCCGTGCCGTTTTCTTTTCCAGAAAAGGTCAAAATCACAGGCGGTTAACGCACTGACTACGAAGTCCTAGGTCGTGAGTTCGATCCCCGTCTGGTGAACAATTTTTCGATTTCGTTTTCAAGCAGCAGGTCGCTGTAGGTAAGACGAGCTACGTTGTTTGTTTACGTTTCAAAAATATCGTTTGTCTGGCGGAAATCGACTCATGACCGATGCTGTACTTGGTGTAGGTTTCTGCAGTTCCTACATTTCATACAAAAATGTGAAGTATGACGCCATTTTCTTAAGTCGATCTGCAGCTCTCGCAAATATTACACTTAATATATGAAATAAAAACTGCGTAAAAGGGCGATTCCTCCCGTTAAATAATAAATAAAAAAAAAATAAATAAAAAAAATAGGGCATTTTCATTTTTATCAGCGCAAATATAGAGACAAATAAAGTAGACTCTTTATGAACTTAATTTCACAGACTGCTCTCCACACTTCACGCACTAAAAACAGTCGGTAAGGCCTTATAAAAACTACCGACCTCGCAGGTCCTCGGATTTGCAATCTTTACTCTGCCCGTAAAAGTCAACTTTGCGGCCGAGGACCGAAAAGGACCATTTTGTTCCTTTTCTTTTCAAACGACCATAACCAAATTTTTCTCGGCTTGTTTTCCGAAAAGTAATACTAGTATGTTCAGTGCAAGCAGTACACGCTACACATCAATTTCACCACCAAATAAAATTAGTATTCACCACGCTACTGACTTTTACAAATTTTTATTATGGTAAGTTATCAGTGATGCTCGGAGCTTTACGCTACGGACCCTTGACAGCAAAATATAGTATTACAAGAATAATATGTTTCGCAAAGCTTCCTTTAAATAAACTCCTGTTATATTGAAATTAATCAAATCCGTAATAAACTATAAAATAGTACATTATTTGCCAATGGCGCAATTATCGATATTCGACCGATCGAAGTGAGGATAACAATCACAATCGTCGGAGATCGATATTTTACCCGTGACCAATAATGTATTTTTTATCACACCTGCACAAAACTGCCACTTTTCCGTGTAGGTTAAGCGAACGGAAAGTGAGCCGTTCCAGCGACAACACAACTGCGCATGCGCCCGAGCGTTTTGCAATTTTTACAGCCCGCTTTTCTCATTACCGCCCGCTGCTCATTACTGCCCTGCGCTAAGGTGGCATTTTTGTAGACAGGTGTGACAAAAAGTATCGTGTGTACCACGGGCAGAAATGCATTACACGCTCGGGCGACGTGAGTCCTCTCTTTCCGCCCTAGGTACACAATATACTATTTTCATCCGATTGTCGTAGGACTCGATAATTCGCGGCCGAAGGTTTCGCCCTAGGCCGAGAAATTGAGTTCTACGTCCGGAGGGTCAAAAAACGGCATTATAATCGCAAGTAAGAGATTAAATGGCTTCTATCAAATTTGTCTTGCGATTAGCTTCCGAAGAAATCCACTCCCCTCCCCCCTTAGTTTACCCCTATGTCTGCAAAGTTTACAATTCAGAAAAGCCAAAAACATTAAGACAAAAACTTTACATAGGACAGTCAATCCGAAAATTTATGACATAAAGGTACATTAGAAATTATGAACTGTTGGGAAGATGATAACCATTATGTTAAAACTTCACTTATGGGTTAATTCATTTAATCATTCAAAATTCTTTAAAAGTTACTAAACAAAGAAATAACGTATTATTACGCTAAATTTCTCTTCCTCGTCAGTGTGCGCTAGGTCACTAAAAATATATAATCTGATGCACCTAAGGCCCAAAAATTTGAAAAATCTAGATGACCCAGCCAACCAAAAGAAAGTGACCAATGAGCATGTTTGCAAATGGTACATCATCAATAGCCATAAACATGCGCACTAGTGCAATTAAAGCAGTTTGCACGAACGGAAATGAAAGGAGCGAACGGGAAACTACGTTCACATGCATGTGGATGTGACTACTGTTATTTTCCTTTCCCACGAATTACGAAATAGAGGAGACGCCAAGTGCAATTCGTCTCTCGGCTGTAAAAATCCGTGCGCAACCTATATGCGCGGGTGGCAACTATTTTACGATTAAAGTGCCAGAAGGCGGGTTTCGTTTTAATGAAATCAAGACTAAGGGTTTTACCGAGTGTAAAATGGATTCAAGAACTTCGTTGAGGTTTATAAAACATGTCTGGAACAAATGAAATCCTTGTGTGTTTGGATTTATTCTTAAAAATAAACATATCGTTGCAAACAAACTAAAGGATTCATTATTTAATATCTGTAATACGATTTAGTTTTCTGAAAGATAATACATATTTATTGATATTATTCAGGTAAAATATTTACGAACGTTCCAAAGCTTTTAATTTTCACTAATATTTACATTGTTTAGAGGAAAAAAGTTTATAGTTCTTGAAAAAAAATTGAGATGCCTGCAAAAATAATTTATTAGACTTCTGTTAATTACACAAACTTTCTTCTTATTGCCAGTTAAAAGTTATTTAAAAATTAATTGATTTTAAAGGATGAAGACTTATTTTTCATTTTATTCATAGTTTCAATAGAATCCCAACATTCAATTCACTCCACAAAAATTGAGTAGAATATTCTTGGAAATTTTTTTCAGGTCTGGCACTATATTGGAATTCCTGGAATTTGATTTTGATTTCAGAATTTTAAAAAAGTGACCTTGAAAATAGTAGGATATGTACCTATCAAATTTTTAAATTTTAATTTCTTCGGGCTATTTTACAGTTTTTACTTTGAAACCAAAGCTTTTCATTACATTTTGCCACTTTACTGACAACCAATAGATTACTGGTAGAAATTATATTCTGGCCTGAAAAATAATATTAAGACTTATTTTTTGTCTGTTTCTGACAACGAGTCTGTCAATTTTTGTAATGTAGTATGCCAGAATGTTCTTTCTTAAAATCGTCGCTAAAAAATTAGGTTCTTAAGACGGAAATGGGGTAATTAATTTTCATAGTAGTTCATTTTTTAACCTCACTATGAACTGAAAAATAACCAATTTCACGACGGAACTGATATTACTATGTTGCATATGCTCTTTAATTATCGGTGTCCAAATTACGTTTCCATGACTCGCGAAAAATAACACTTACAGGCTGTTATACTTTATTTTCTTGCATAAAAATCGATTGTTTTATCAGACATCCAGTAAAGGTATGCAAACATGATCGTTGCCAATTGTGAATAGCTAATTTCAAAATGTTTTTAACGACACTTGTCACTACAGAGAAATATTAAAAACTTAGACGATTGTTTCGGAACTCTTTCTTAAAATTTTGTTATCAAAATTAGCCGGAGATTTAGTAGTCAACAGTTTCTTTCGTAAAATATGTCGATTTTCCATAAAAATGCAGCATATTTCCATTGGAATAGGCAATATTTGCATATGATCATGTTTATTTCGAAAAACAAAATGGCTACTGAAAAAAGGGCGTCTGCATAATGTAGTACTTGTCTATGTAACGATACAAAAGGTAAAGAACAGGCCTGATTTAGTAGTCAAGATTTTCATCCGTAAAATATGTCGATTTTCCGACGTTTTTTTCCGTACAAATGCATCTCCGTTGGAATAAGCAATATTGGAATACGATGAAGCCATGTTTATTTTGAAAAACAAAATGGCAACTGAAAAAATGGCGTCTGCAGATTGTCATACTTATCTATTCTAACGATGCAAAAGGTGAAGAACAGGCGTGGAATATCCTAATCTCAAATTTATCGTATAACATCCGCTTTTACCGACTCTTTTCTTGTTTTTTCTAGAAAATCTTGGAAAATCCGGGAAGACATGAAAAATGACGGTAAGATCGGGTGGTATACTCTAAGTTTTAGGTGAAAAATGAAGAATTTATGTTAGGTATGTAAATCCGGGTGTAATGAGTCGTTTTTTACAACTTTTCCCGTTTTGTGGCCGTACAACTTTATGTGAAAAAAAGGATAAAATAGCTATAAAAGAATCCTTGCACATGGGTGTACAAGTGGTAATCATGAATTTTGCAGGTCTATTCTGCATGTCTTCCATTGTTAGATAGAAAATGGAATAATAAAAATGTAGGGTAAATCTACACTTTCTTAGAAACAATTGCCGACTAATTCTCATTACAAAATTTGAAAAATTAAGTGGAATTAGCTTAAAAAATCCGAAAATTTTTTGTTAATGGTCGGGTTATTTCGTTTTAGAATTTTTATTCCAGCATTTTTAAGGTGTTTCAAAATCAGATCCGAAATTCTTGACGTACAATTGCAAGTAAATCTCCTGAAGAGTAAATCTCCGATTTTTATGAAATTTGGAAGTGTTTTAAACATAAAAACTAAAAGACACGTGTTTTTTAGCGTCGGAAAAATATTTTTAAGAGATGAAACAGCTCCCCCCAAATTGGGCCACAAATATAAAAATGACGATTATCTCTGAAGATAGCGGTTGTAATAATTTTTGTTAGGAAAGTAGTTTCAAATAGAAGAAGAATATCGATCGAGACATCTTGAATTGGAGATGAAAATTAGAGGGTAAACAAACCCCAAAATCATTTATTTGGGGTTGTTTCAATCATCGATATATTTTCCGCCGCTAAAAAAATATACGTGTCGCTAATTTTTTCACATTTTATTATACATCCAAGAAATTTACACTTCACTAGGTTTACTTTTTAGTTGAATTTTGATTGAAAAAACTATGTTTAAATGAAACGTTACACCATAAAAAGTTGTGTCCAAATTTTTAAGAGTGATAAACAAACAATACTATTATGCATTTGAAAGTTTTCTCCTATTACCATAGAAATAGAAAATTGATGGATGGGCAATTTACAAAAAATATGTGTAATAAATTATAATTAAATCATAAGATCATTCTAATTTAGTAGAGATTCCAATATTCAATCTTTTATCAGAGGTAAAGACTCTTCGTACATAATAAAGCATTCCAAACCGGGAGGCCTACATTTCATCGTGTCTCATCGCAAATCGCTCGGAAGTGTCTGTTACTACTGCGCGGCTATATACCCGGAACTGCCGCGCGGTGGCGTCGCCGGTGAATAAAAAAATCGCGATCAGAGATTTTTCCCCTTGTGTTTTTTAAACAATAGACGTCGGTGCGACAGCGACGGGAAAATGCCTCTGGCTGCGACATTGGTAGCCCACACGGACTTGACAAGAAATCGATACTGCGTCGGCGCATTCGCGAGCACCATCGAGGAATCAAGACGAGGGGTGCACCCTGCCCTTCTGCCCCATACACCCTCGTCCGACTTAGATTATTATTGCAGTTTTACGTTTTATACCCTTCGACTACCATTTTCGGCCCTACGCCATGGCCCTACCAGCTCGTAAATACAAGCTGTTCCATGGGGGTTTTTATGGCCGGCGAATCCGGGCAATCCTGAAATAGTTGCAAACTAGCGAAAGTACCGATTCGACGAATGACCTGCTTAATTTTACCATAGTCGCAGTCACCGGCACTACTGATACTTTATATTTATCGAACAATTATCTCTGGTATAATGGGGACGTGACGTCATGGCGAATGGCTTCTAGAAAGATTTATTCATAACGGGGTTTGGCGAGTTTACTGAAGAACCACAATTACGATTAGATTGTGTTGTATGTATGTTACAAGGAATATCGTAATAGAGTCAACAATGTCCTGAGTTATTTTATTATCTTTCGGTATTATTTTATTGATTTCTGACATATAGAACGTGTACACATCTCTCTGATAGTGGTTTCAGTAATGAAATGATTTTATCAATTGATTTATATGGGGCAGGGAAGGATGATTTATACACCAAGTTGTTATTTTTACAAACTGACATCGTTACTAACCCAAATAAGCAAGTTAGCAATAATTTAATCAATTACACTGGGTAAAAAAGTCAATTCTTGTTTCTCTTAAAATTCTTATGTTTATTGAATATTTGGGTTTCAGTGAACAAAAAAAGAGGTTACAAACCTTTTTTCATTCGGTCCGTTCCATGAAAATCTAGATGAAAGTGCGAAATAATTACGTTTTTAGCATTTTTTGAATCCCTATGAGTAAAAAATGCGACGTGATAAATATTTCTAGTCTTAAATGAAAGCTTAAAACATGAACTTTTGAACAAAAAATTGAAAAATCACTATTAATTGTGGGGAACTTAATTTATGAAGCACCTCAAAAAAAATAGCTTTAGTAACAAGAACTGACAAAAAACGATTTTCCATGATCAGATTTTTGTTTAAGTGGTCCCATTATGATTTTTGTTGCTGATGAAAAATGGAAAGTTAGACTTAGGAAATTCAAAATGGCGGACTAAATTAAAAATATTACTCGAACTCGCTTGAAACTTGTTACTCGGATATTTTTGAGGTTGCTAATCACTATTCAACATTAAAAATATGGCGACCGAAATATTTGTAATATCTCGAATTTTTTTATTATTTTGTTACCCAAGGGATTTCGAAGTCTAAATGTGATTTACAAATCTAAAATTTATTGTTCGATACAGGTAAAAAGTAAGAAGGATATAGTTTTATTAACATAAATTGTATTATTACATTAGAGCTTTCGTATTTGAGAAACATTTATATAAAATACAACACCAAATTTGCCTCTGAAATTTGCTGAAGATATAATTATAACGCCCAGTTATTAAAATTTACAAAAACGACGGTTATAGTCCCTCCACTATTAATAGTAATTTTTTAATTTTTCGTCGAAAAGTTCACGTTTTAAGGTTTCATTTAAGCCGTACTAGAAATTTGTACATAAGGATTCAAAAAATGGTAAAAAAGCAATTTTTTCGCACATTTATCTGGATTAGCATGGAACTGACCGAATGAAAAAAGGTTTGTAACCTCTTTTTTTGTTCACTTAGACCTAAAGATTCAATAAATATAAGAATTTTAAGATAAACAAGAATCTATTATTTTGTTATATTGTTATGCATGAAAATTATAATATTTGGACTGTGAGGATAAATCGACAACCCTGTTAATACATACTATTGTTTTAGTTTATTGCTTTGTATATACAATTCTGGACACAGTAGAAAAGTGACATCTAAAAATGTTTTATTCTCACAAAATAGAAAAATTTCCTAATTTGATTGTATTTAGTATAATTAATACAGGTCCACTTTGTACTCAGTTGAGTTTTGTATATGCAATAAAATTCCTAACCCAATTTCTTACAGAATCCATAATCATTTCCTGTGATAAATATACGTAGAATGAGTACATTTTAAATATGAAATTATTCAGAAACGCTTCATAAAACAAATTTCACAAAGTTTTTCGAATTATCAATTTTTACAAACTAAAACCTTTCATTAAGCGGCACACAGTAAGGCCATATATAAGATAATTTTAGTATATTTTTTAATACTCCGGGAGTAGAACTCGATTTTGCACCCTGCAGTGCAATCTTGGGGCGCAAATTATCGAGCCCTACTCCCGTCGTATCAAAACATGCGTATAGAACACGGGTGAAATATCTCCGACGACTTGTTGCATAATATACTATTCTTTATTAAAATCTATGCATATTTTATCAAATATTTGTATTCTTCCCAGGTAGCAATTTCGGAGGTCTGCCGGATCTAACCACCGGCAGGATACTGACCCAGTAATGAAACACATACTGACTTATGGAGCGGAATCAGTACTGGCTACACCACCGGTAAAGTACTGAACCAGTACTGACCGCCAGTACTAACATACGGAGTTGAGTCAGTACCGACTTCCGTACCACATCAGTGCTGACTCTATACTGGCAGTCAGTAGCAATGTCCGAAACTTAATTAATATATAGGGAAATGTTTATTATTAAAAAATAATTAGACAAGATCAGAGACAAATTAGAGATTCTTTTGTGTAATAATTTCTATTCAACAAATAAAAGTTTATCCGTAAGCATAACCGGGGTTTTTGAGACTTTTTTTATTTTTACCCCCATTGCTAGTACCCTCCTCACATAGAAGATTAAAAATAATAGTACACAGCGTTTCTTTTGAGATATTTGATAGTACTATTTGATAGTACACAGCGTTGTTTCGAACAAAATTTTTTAGCTTTTGAAGTTTTATATAGGGCATGGATCTAAAAATAAATTCAACCTAAGCAAACAAAATATATATATATATATTTTTAATCTAACTTTGCAAAGTTTGGATGTATGTTAATGTATCAGTTCCGAAATAATGTTTTGCATCATTAGCGTGCGTGCTTTATGATCTAAAGGTCGTAGGTTCTAATCCCGGTGGATGCAAAAGCTTTTTTTCATTTATATTTGCGAGTTATTTAGAATTATAAGCAAATAGAGTATAAAATGTGAAATACTTAATGCGAAAAACAACAATAATAAATAATAAATTGTTTTTTTTTTATTCTCAAGAATTATACCGGCAATCAGTACTGGTCCAGTACTGCTCTACTCCGGCACTCAGTACTGGAGAGCGTTACCAGCCGGGGGTGGGCCATTACTGACTCAGTACTGACGGTCAGTACTGAACCCCGGCAGTCAGTATTGAATCAGTACTCTGCCGGTGGTCAATTGCTACCTGGGATGTACCATTAATGTTAACATTGAAAATTGGCATTTTAAAATCTTGGCTTTGACCTCGGACCACCGAAATGATAACAAATATTTCATTTGAAGCATTCATATTTTATTTACACTGAATGATGAAATGAAATTTAGAATCGAAGGTGAAGTGAAATTTAAAATCTATATATTTATATAGATAGTGCAGTGTAAAAATATCAGAAACTCCCAATCCGCACACGTACGTATACGTCGAAGGTCACAAATATACAATTTTTAAATATTTTTTTTGTGGTCTTTATTTTCTCGTCTCATTTTCACTGCTAAAAACTAAAAGATTAGGGTCTAAAACGTCGACATTTAATGAAAAACTGTAGGACAATTTTTTTTACCGGAAAAATAAAATATTTAATACTTTGTCTAGAACTACACTCTGAGGTCGAAGTAGAAAAATAGGACGATTGTAATAGATAAATTATGTAAATATAACGTTCTTTTAAATATAACTACTAGAATTGCAATAAAAAGAACTAAAGTTCCTATGGAGTATTCCTCTATAATGTTCTCTCTTCACGAGTCAAATATCACTCGAAATGAGATTAAAAATACGGAGGACGAAATTCACACATTGATAGAGTGAGAGTTCACTCTGATGAAAGAGTGATGCATATGTACGCAATAAAGGGAGATTTTTCACTGCAACAATTAAATTATTAAAAATATAATTAAGTAGTTTCATATGCTTTCAGTAAAAATATATATAATATAGGAGTAGTTAATTTTTATTTCACGCAGGGAACATCGATTTTTCAGGGACTTTTTTGTTGTTGATATTTTCGTTTCAGTCAGCCAATGTCAGTGCTTATTCCCTTGAGGATTTTACTCATTGAATTCCACCCTTGTACGAGTCAATCATTCTCCATCGATAAAATCCCCTTTTACATTCTGATTATAAAATTTTTGAATCTATTAATTTATGTATAATTAAATTATTATATAGAATCAATTAAAGTACAATAAAATTTGTATAAAATAATCAATAAAAATGGAAAAATATTTAAAAAATAAGCGATATGTGAAATAATGTTAATCTAATAATTACATAGAAGAATAATTTATTATTTATCAATTCTTGATGTTATCGATGCATAATTATGCTTTTATGTACCTATTGTTTTGCTTAATTAATAAAATATTTCATTATTACAGGTAGGAACCATTATCTTCTGTTATTTAATGCTTGTTTTTTTACGAGCCATATTTAAATATCCCTTACAGTTACGTGACAACAACATTCGAGAGTAATTTACAGTGATAAATATTATACGTATATGGGGTGTGGGTCGAAAAACCGACAAATTAAAAAACCGACTATCGAAAAGCCTACATCAGTAAAAAAATTAACACTTCAAAAAATGAGTGTCCGCTTGTCGATATGTCTATTTTTTATATGTCGGCTTTTTGACTGTCGATTTTTCGATTGTCGGCTTTATGACTATCGGTTTTTTGACCTGTCGACTATTTGATTTGTCGGTTTTTTCCCGACACCCCATCTACGTAGAATCTTTATCACTGTAAATGACTCTAGAATGTTGTTGTCACGTAGCTATAAGGGATATTTAAATAATGCACGTAGAGAGCAAGCATTAAATAACAGAAAATTATGGTTCCTACCTGTAATAATTAAATATTATATTAAGTAAACAAAATAATACATAAAATTATATTTCACTATAACAATCAATGACTATTTACTGAGAATCACTACTGGATCAGTGACTGTCATCATATTCAGTGCATAAACAATAAAACGGCGAATGATTTTCATTGTTTTACGTTAAAGCTCCACTGATCATCAGTTAATCAGGCAGTGCATGAATTTTATTGTCCCATAAAGCAACTTAATTTCACGGGCTCTCAGTGGCCTCTTTTCTACAATGGCAATTAATGACTATTCACTGAGAATCAGTGAATTTCCACTGTTTCCAAATTGAAAGAGTACATTTGGATAAATCCAGACGTTAACCCATTGTCGCCCAAATTGCACTTTTCTAATAGTGCAATTTCCATGCCTTAAAACATTGCAAAGAAGACGGACCAAATACTTTTTTGTTGACTATTTTCGAGGGTACTTTTTGACTATTTTTGGCCTAAAAACTAAATTCGTCTTAATAATGGCAATTATATATTTAAAAAACGTGATTTTTTATTAATTTCGAATTTTCTATCATAGAACGGGGTTTTTGGCAAAAGGGAAATGCAAATCTTAGTACTTGAAAAATACGGCAAAAGAGTTGGTTTTTTTTAACACACGATATCCATAACAGCGGTATATTGTGAGATTTCTTTTGCAAAATATGTAATATGTTATTGTCTGAGGATTGTCTAACAGTTACAGATGAAATAAATATTTTTATAGTGTTTATGTGGTCTCAGAATTCAGTTCCAAACCAGTTATGCTATTATGATTTATTTAAATAATGTATTGAAATAATGTATTTAACAATGAATAGATGTAACGTGGGTCGGATTGTAACAAATTATATTCGACTTATGCCCCACCAATGTGTAATCTGCTTCTTTCGTCTGATGAAAAAAATGATGATAAAAAATAACCTTATCAATGTATTTAACAATTTTTCGAGTTAATTTTTTCATCAAATTTAGTACCTGGGCGTTTTCTGGGTCGCTGAGTTCAATAATATGATCAGAATTTCTAAATTCGAAATGGCAGATTTTATATTGCGGACGAAAATTGAAAAAAATAACTCGATTACGACAAACTATGATAATAATCTTTTGAGATCATAGACTCTAGAAATTTATGTAAACTAGGGGGTTTGAATATTCACAATTGCTGCGAACAATAAAAATGATAGTATATTGTTAAAAATGTTTTATAAAAACCTAATTTTTTAAATTTAAATATAATTTTTACTTTAAAAATATTTATATTACCCGTAAATATTATACGATCCTCAGATAAACAAATTCCGAATTTTTTAAAAAAATGTCACTAATTAAACTGTATGTTGGATATTGTATGTAAAAATAACAAAATCTATGCAACATTTGTGCACTTTTTATGTACTTTCTCGTTGCAAAAAATGCGTGTCTTCTGTGCAATGTTTTACGTCATATCATGGAAGTTGCAGCATGCAATTTGTGCCTTAATACATAATGTCTTTCACTGTAAAGCATTTCTGAGATAAAACAAACTTCCGAAACATGTAACTGAGGTTTTAGTATTGCTGAAAATTTTGAGAAAATATTGACGTGTTTCCAGTTTTCAGAGACGGTTTCGCAATGTTGAAGGATATATGGTAATTTTCCGAGAAAAGTTCGCAGGACTCAGAAACAATCTGTGAAGTTTATTTTACCCTGATATTCATAGAAGTTCTAAAATTAAGAAATGTACAGAATAGAAGTGTACATTTTTGTTTATATTAATTTCGTTCTGTTCATATTTAACACATTATTATTTTTCATAATATTTATTCATATCATATTACATATTTTTCTTTCTTTCGCTTTAAATGTACTTCGAATATAATATCGGTTGTTTGTCAAATCTTAAATAATAAGGTAAAATTTACACAAAAGCTTAACAATAAACTCATTTTTCTTTTTCAGTTTTTTACTAAGTTGTCGTGAAATTTATATTTTTACTTTTTTTGTCAACTCGTCATTCTACATTTACATGTCAAATATTGAAAACAAACAATATCATATCCGAGATAGTTCAAATCAATTATTATAATTATTAAAGCAAATAATTTGTAATTATCAATATTACACACAGCAAAAACATTTGTATTGAAAAAAAAATACATTAAGTTTTTTAAAGAATAAAAACAGTTTTCTACTGAGGACGCAAGAAGTCAGGGTCGAAACGTCAAAACTGCCTTATTTTTCATAATGTTTTTAAAATGGACCCTAACTACACCAAGAAAATTTCAATTTACATATAAATATGGAATAATTGGGTCGAGAAGTCAAAATTCTGCAGTAAAAATAAATAAGTTCAATGCTTATAATAATTTTTTACAGTGTTACGTAACATTTAAATAGTGTTCTGTGGATCTATGGTAACTGGAATAATTATTGAACTTTTATTTAGTTGATTTTTACTGATAATTGCTTATGACATTTTTTCTTTAATGTTATATAATTACTAATGCCACTTCTATCACTGTTGTGTAATTTATAAATTTAGAAAAACAAACCAATAATAATAATCCAAAATATATCGAACAACGCGTTGTGTTATGTAACAACCTTTTTTATTTGTAAAAACATGTTATACTATGTCAAAGATACTATTTTATATGCAAAGAATAAAACATTTAAATATTTGTTGAAATTTATATTTCTATTGAGTTAATCTCAATCACCAGATTTTTATAACAATTTAGTAATTTTTTTTAAATGTTTAATTAATTTTTAATATTGAATTTACTCACCAGAAAGATCCACAAAATTCACGACTATTTCTTATGCTTTGAAAATATTTTGTAAGAGAAAGCAAACGATAATATTTTCTTTGCTCTTTATCGAAGCTTCACTGGCGGCTTTACTTTTATCAAGGACTATACTAGAGATAGAACTTTTTAACATTACATACTCCATAAACAAAGTCGTAACAATTGAATTAATCAGAAACCGCGCGACATGAACGTACGACATGTAGGTCATCCAATACTGAGAAAGATTCAGACTTTTTCAGCACCCCAGGGGATTTTTAGAGTTTTACAGCATAATGATGATTTTACAATATTAATTGAAATATTCAATGACGTTAAAACGGAATTCCTTCAAGATATTGTAAGTACCGTAACTAAGATTAAAATATATATAGTTAAAAATGTTTACTGAATCGGACAACCAATTGACGTATTTGAATGTGGCACCAACTTCGTTTTATTAAAGCTGCAATGATTTCATTGTGATAGTAATATAATCTAAGAAGGTAGTTTAGCTAATGGAATAAAATTCATAAAAAATTTAAGAAAATTGTTACGTTTTAACTACAAATCCGCGTAAAGATAACTTTTAAATATCAATTGAAGTATAAATAACACAACTAATTCAATAAATGCTGAAACAGGCTTGAATTCGTAAGATAACAACAGCATTTTTAATGATTCAATTGCGTTCGTTCGCCACTAATTGGTTTGGCGTATTAGTATCGGATTAATGGAACTATAAAAAAGAGTAAAAACAATAATAGTAGAATTATACTCAATTAACAATAAGAAAATGTCATTAATGGTGTTACTTTTACAATATGGCAGACAATCAATTTAAAAATGCTTTTATTTGAGCCTAATTTGTCACCCAGGGTTCTTAGTGTCGCTGATAACGAATCTATCTTTGGTTGTACCAAATTGGCAGGAACTTTAAGAATCCAATATTAGTTCTGCCTAATTAATATCGACGCTTGAAAGATCTGATCAAATACTAACCGAATAAGAATTTGAAAATAATTTTTACTTTATATTGGCTCGATTGTGTTATCATTAAATAATAATTAATTCAATTTTCAGGAATTTTTGATGTCCCATCAAGTATCTGTAACCTTTTACAAAAAGGATAATACCTAAAAATTTCGATGGTAATGAAAAGTAAAAAAAGCTCCCTAAAAGGTACCTTAAGTTTAAATTTCTTAATGTTATTCTAGAAATAAACACGTTTATTTTTTTAGGTATTCCAGAGATCTTTTGCAACTTACAATGTTATCTACTTAAACAAAAATTTGTCTATATTATTTATGTTTCAAATCATTGAACTGAGCTTAGAAACTAGTTGCAAAAAACTGACCACACTTTCGGAAATTTCAAAAAAGTTTTGTCTACTTTTCATTGGTGTTGAAATTAGGTGTATGTTATCCATATATGATATCAATAGTTGAATCCAATTTGACTGCAACAAAAATTATGTAAAAATTAAAAACTGTAATAACAGAAAAGTCGGTCTATAAGCACTCGATATTCTTCTCGATATACAATAGTTATTATTTAATGAAATATTTCAAATGTAGTTGGATTTTTTCAAATCCAGTAACTTGTTTTTAGGCACCGATAATTTGCACACATAAAAAGCAAAATGTCATAGCGTAATCGAATGGTAACTACTGGATTCGACGTTGAAGGCCATTTTCAAGGATTGATATTAAAAATCTTTGGGATCTTTTTTGAGTACTATTTAAAATATAACCAAATTCGAGTTCACCACAGTTGACCCACTCGATATTCGGCAACATTTGTCTCTATGATTTTATTTATTCTGGCCCTGTTAGAGGAATTACCTTCGCGGATCTTAATAAACTGGCTGCATGACCTTAATATGATCTTCGAAGAATAAACTGAACATGTCATTGTACCATATTTTTATTTCCTCAATAAAATAATAGGGATCATATTTAAAAAAAGCAATGGTAAAATTCAAATAATCTTGAAAATCAACATCAAGTTCAAGTCCAAAGTACCCGTTTAATTTCCCCAGCGGTACCCTACAACTTTCTTCGCTATTTTTTTCAAGTTATGCAGTAAAAAATATGTTCAGAGAGTACAGCTAGAAATATGGTAACTTGAGACAAAAATATGGCTTGTTTTACCATACTATGGCTGAAGTAACCATATTTCTGACTGTACCCTCTGAACATTTCTGCGTGGTTACTCTGGTGAGTTATTTTCGTGTATCATTTAAAATGGGACATACTCTATAAAAATTGGATAGTTTTATAATTTGCAATAACGAACTCTTATTAAAATGAATGGTCGCTGTATTTACTTATTGATATCAAGAACATTCTAGATTATATAATATAATATTATTTTGTGAAAGTCAAGAATTTATATACACATGTACATGTCAATATATTATTCAATTGCTATTGCGACGTTTTGCATTATTAACAGAAAGGAACGTTTCATTAAATGGAACGAACGAACGGACGTATTTGCAGATCTTCTTGAAACAGGGAAATGTGGTCATTCGGGACGGGCGTAAAAAAGCCCATTATAGGAGTCAAATAGTGCCCGGTAACACACATAAAAGAAGTTAATAGTAAGATCAAACGTATCGATTATGCATTCGTTCGTAGCACCGATAAGAGGCACAACCGTACCGGACATGAAATATTCAGGAAGCGGAAGGGTTGCGCCATTGTTTCGTCACAAAAGGAGTTAAAGCCCGTAATGAGGGAGGCGCTCAATTTTCATCTGGTTTTTTTCCAAACGGTTATTCCATAAACTCAAAGGTCGAAATGGGGATTCCAGAAAGCCTACCTCTTCTTACCCTCTCACCACCCTTACCATTCGAAACCTACCCCAAACCGAAGGGTGGATTTTCCGTTCGTGTCCAGAACGAGGGGAGAATCTGTCAGAAATACGAAGAATTCGCTGAAATTGGGAGTGGATTCCCGTGGGCGGCCTTTTTCCTATCCACGGAGACAAAAGACCAGAAGATTCGACGAGTAGTTTTATATCTAACCGACGCAGGCTGTTCCAACGAATGCAACTTCGATTACACAAAATTCGCAAGTATTGGTTGGAAGTAATCAAGACTAATCGATACTTATTGATTACACTCCTTCCAATTTTCGAGACATTTTCGAAATTGCAAATGGAGTGTCGCGGTTTAAACGCAATTCTACAAAACTGGTGGGTTGGGGCATCCAAGGGTGAACACGATCGTGATACTGCAGATTTTAGGTGCTGATAATCCTGAACGAGGCTTCTTGCAACGTTACATGACTTGGCTATACACCTTTCAGAACGACTGGACTTTTCTGAAATTTATTAAAGGAAATGTGAATTTTTAAATATGCAAATAAGATTCGAGCCACTTGGGTCATTTTGAGATACGTACTGGAGGAAATGAGAATGACGATCAAGTATTGTACCAAGTTTTTTTCTACTGCGAATACAGCGTTCAACAGGAAATCAACATGATTGCAATTTTTTAAACGTATAATTTTTTGCGCTGAATACGCCCTCAAGTTAATAAAAAATTATTCAAAGAGGTCTTAAGTTATGAGGTATAAGTAATTAATTATAACTCTTCAATTTTGATCTGATGGAGAAGCATTTAAATTACTTAATTGAGGACAGAATGTACAATTTATCGTTGGTAAATTTTATTTTTTTTCTTTTATATTTCAATTTCCACTATACAATTAAAGAATTTCATAAATAAAGGTTTTCTACTTTTGAATGTTAATATAATTAAATGTATTTTACATGCATTGAAAACATGTTACTAATAAAGAATGTTATTTATTATCAGTCTAAGTAAGTAATATGCCTGACGTTGGAACATATTTTTATTGATTTGAGTGCATTTTATTTTTAATTTTTCAAAGAAGAATTGGTCAGTTTTTAAGAATAAATGGGAAGAAGAGTAAGTGATTAACTGAAATGTTGAAAATAGTTAATCTACATAAGAAATATTAATAAGAAAAATTATGTACACGAGGATGACATTAGTGCTTTTTTTGGACATAACTACTACTAACTTAGTAATTCATTATTACTGAAAAGAAATAAAGCTAAACTAATTTAATATAAAAATTTTGTTAGTTTAGATCCCTGATTAATTCATTGGTGTGCGGAAGTTTGTACTAAGAATTTTATATAAACTATCGAAATAAAATTGATTAATTTTAATCATAGTTATTATAATCCACAATTTGTGGTAACTACATTGAAATTATCTTATGTTTCCACTTGTTTCAGTATCATTTTTAAGAAACTCAAATTATTAGTATTAAAAATACAAATTTCTTAAACACTTAATTAGAAGTATATTTCCATTTTATCAAGATAAATCAATATGAAAAATGACGAAAACTACATTAATAGGGAAATAAATTGTTTTTGAAACCCACATTTTATTTTTATTCCTGACCATTTATTGTTCATTAACCAAAGACCAAATACTTCAGAAGAAATAAAAAAGCATGTGCTCTTTATGTAGTGAAAATTCAATATTAATACCATAAAGCATTATTAAAAGTGATTTAGAAAGAATCATAACAGTAATGTATATATTGATTACGTATAGCACTGATGTTGATATTTTGATAATATGGTATTAATTGCCAATAGAATCAAAATTAAATCGTCATCGTAACAATATTTGAAACCAAACAAGAAATAATATATCGATGAAAAATTTGTTTGAGTCGAAACCACACAATAATATACATAGTAGATGATAGGGAGCAACCAGATAAATAACTTTATTAGCACAAAGGGAAACTTTCCAGAAATACCAAAGAAGGAAATAAAATACAGAACTGAAGGGTCGCAGACAATAAAGACTTGGATGCTATGCCCATTAACTTATAAAACACATCTATACCCCAGAATATGTTCAATAAAATTAAAATATGCTTGCATTTGAAACTCTAATATTTATTTATTCACTTGCTATTATCTCATTTATTTAATAAAATATATAATATGTTAGAAACAGTAATATATTGCAAAAAACAATCTTATTAATAATAGAATGTATATAACTGAGAAATACATTGACCATAAAATTGTTATTACAAACATTTTTTAATTTTTTAAATAAATTATAGTAAAATAAAACTTCTTCCTAATTTCGTTTACAATCGTACCTAATTTTGATATACTACTGTAGTATGTAAAATTTCAAACATTTGGCCCAAATTGTATTACGCCATTAAAAAGGTTGAAGGGAGAAGATCTTTGAGACATTTGGTAAAATTGTATATTAGCATATGAAATATTTCATTGTATTAATTACAGATAGAGAAGATAATACATAATATTATTTATAAATATAACTTTATAAATTATATTGTCTAATGACTTAAAGTAGTACTTGAGGTTATCAAAATAACTGAAATATTTTATTTGTTACTACATACATTATGATCTGACTATCAGATTTCATAGGGTTGTATACTTTATACTTCGAAAAATGTAAAATATAACTTTTATAATAAACTTTATTATTCAACTTTCTAAAGTTGGACAGCATAAACATAAATGGCATATTGTTGTGGGTCTCGAAATTCATTTGATGCTATTCTTTACTGATAACTATTTAAATGTTAAATTTTAGCGATTTCAGAAGTAGCAATGGGTGGATTGAAACCCCGGCAAGACACTAACCTAATACTGGCAGCCAGTACAAATTAGCGGAAATGAGTATACTAGCAAAACATCGGCTAAAAGATAATCCAATACTGGTATCCAGTACTATTTGTGATAATAAATCAGTACTGTTAATAATATCCCCAAAGTACTGACACAGTACAGGTAGCCAGCACTGCAGTCGCTATTATACGGGTACTGAGTGTCGGAGCAAATGAGTACTGACACAATACTAGCTACCAGTGTTCAGATGAATAAAAAAACGTATATTCTACGGACGAAGTTTGTCAGTACTATCCCAGTAAAGGTAACCAGTATTCGGTATTAAATCAGTACTGACTAATATAGCAAATTAGTTCTAACCCAATACTAACTGTCAGTAGTGTCATGGGTAAGTAACGTCTAACAGTCAGAGTAAGCACTGTCGCAATACTGATTACCAGGATTTGTTTAGTGGTAAATTATTACTATATTAATATTATTATATTAAATGATTATTGCGCATCGTAAAAATATCAGAGGTACATCGGAATTCGCCTCCAGAAAAAAAGTAACACAGTACTAATTGTCGGTATTCATATTCTACATCGAATCGATACTGATGACATTCAGTACTGATGCCAGCTCAGACTTTCGAAGTCGTGAACAAAAAACAGGGCAAATCAGTTATGTTTTAATAAGTACCGAAGGATTAATCAGTAACGGATTTGCACTGTTTTTCTGAGTCGAGTCAGTACTAGTTCAACTAGATGAAAATGAAATAAACTAAATTCAATATGTTTAGATTATAAGTTCTGTATCAAAAATCCAGTACAGTCAACGCATTTGTTTTTGGAATAAATTCAACACGATAACGACACACAAATAACAATAAAAGTAAAATTAAATATCTATTATAATTCGTCCTATTTTTTAAGTAACCAGTACATGTTAGTACTAGAAAGCGTACTGCTGCGTACACCACGACTACGGCAGTCAGTACTGGACAGCAGTATCTGCCTTTACTGGCCCGGTAAAGCTTCATTAAAGCGGTCAGTACTGAAACTCTAGCGAACAGTATTAGGTTTCATCACCTCATTGATGCAATTCATTTTGAAAAATAATAAAAATATATGACATGAAGAAATTGTAAGCAACTGAGTATTTAGAAAAAATAAACTGTGTTATGTTATTTCTATTGACGATAATTCTGAGCAATAGTGTGCACTATGGTTCCATAATTATAATAAATTTGTTCTTCAGCAATCTTATAATTACCGATATGAATTATTAAAATACCATCACATTTATTCCTTTTTACTTACAAATTTTCGAAAAAAGTACAAAAACAGATTCAACTACACTGTTTACTGTTCTGGATAACAATCTCGGCATCGACCAAATAACCAGAGTATACATGTTCGACTGGAATTTGTGCCAATTTCCATCCGGAAAAACAATGCTGCTCTTGTGACTTTGTTCGTTACGTACCATTTCGTAATGTGTTTTACAGATATCTGTAGGTATATTCGTATCTTTTCAAGGTTGAATGCATGAATAAGTATATATTCACGAATTCCTTGTAACAATTTTCCAAGTTTTATATTAGTTATATTTAAATGTAAAAATTACAACAGGCTTAAACATTACGTAATAAAAGCTACATTCTGCAATGAGGAAATATTTAGGTAACTTTCTTATGAGAATGTACTGATAACATTATTACGACTAAATAATAAAATTAAATACTGAAAACGTTATTACAATAAAAGTCACTAAAATATTAGTTACAAATGCAGCCACTGGAATACGTATGTCTAAAATTGATTAATTCTTAAATGATACATTAATTTCTCTTTCACGAAGTTTCAATAAGGTTTGTCACTAACTCAGATAGAGTAAGTACCTTAAGAGTACTCAGTGCCTAAGAGTAAGTACGATGAAAGAAACTAGCTAGTCATTTCCGATGGTGGTGTTGTCACCTATTTTTGGCACTAAAAGAATTTTTTACCCTCCGGCCGTAAAACTCGATTTCTCGGTCTAGAGCGAAACCTTCGATCGTGACTCATCGAGTCCTACGACAATCGGATAAAAAAATACATTATTGATCACGGGCGAAATATCGATCTCCGACGAGTGTGATTTGTTACTCTCATATCGCTCGGGCGACAAACTTCACAATCGTCGAAGATCGATAATTGCGCCCTTGGCACGTAATGTACTATTATCAAGTAGTTAGAATTAAATTCTGTCGCAAATTTGGTCATGGAGTTTGTAAAAATGTTATATAAATTATTTTTCTCCCGACCGCGTCGGAATGTCCGTATTCCATGTCCGAAACGCGCGACGAAAGTTGCCGATTCCGTCCGGGCGCCAGTGCGCATGCGCACTTTGTTCTCATTACTCCCTAGGGACGGAAAGTGTCGCCAGCGGGAGTAATGGATGGGGTCCCGAGAAGAATCGCGCGCTTTCCTCCCTTGAAGCATAATATACAATTTCAGGTTGTAAACAACATTCAATTGGGCCAATACATCATGGATGTTTTATGTAATCGAAGAATTATACACTTGCCTTTTATAGGTATATATTTATTTTTCAATTCATTTTGTTGCCCTGTAAGTAACAGACGATTCTGATAGAATGTTAGCTCCAGATCCAAATATGACTGTTAAAATTGCCAATTGGCTCTAATTTTTTAGACATTGAAGGTCAAAAGGTGCAGAGGATTGGCAGGAGCGATTAAAGGGAGAAGTGCTGACTTTTTGTAGGGGGTTTAAATATTTGATTATTTGAGACTTATTCCTTTCACGATCCCGCCTATTCAATTCTTTCGCCATTTTCTCTCTCTCTCTCTCTCTCTCTCTCTCTCTCTCTCTCTCTCTCTCTCTCTCTCTTTCACTATTTCTGATGATTCCATACAATATCCTCACATTTCAATTAAAATATAAAATGTATAACGTTGGGACCGTGCACGGACTCATCCAGTATGAATCAACAAATCAAAATTATACAAGTACTTATATACTGCCGTACCAGAGCAGCTATTAGAGGACCAGCACCAATCTTGTCCGTCGTTAATCCTATGGGCCTCACCATTTCAACAGATTCGCAAATCGTGGAAGAGCGATCCGCACTATGCGACTGTACGCGAGAAACTATTTTTTTTTTCATTCAGCCACTTTAAGAGCGAAACAATAAGGATTAACTCAAATAACGTTCTAATTAGAAGAGGCTTCAGTTTCACCTGAGTTCCTTTCCCTGATACAGGATTGAGAGTTCGTAATAATTTTATAAACAAGTAAAAAATCTCTGCATATTAACTATATCTCTTAAATCGGAAACTAAGATCCAAATGATGAAGGACTACAATATTCAGAATTCTTAATGATAATTCTTATCAATATGAAAGTTAGGTATTTTCACTATTGATAGGCTTTAAAACGGTTCACCAAACCAGAAGACAGCCAAATCTGACGACGCTTTCATTGTTGATATAGATACACGAAATAAAATTTTGCCATCAGTGATAAAAATTACCTATATAATGACAATTTTGTTGGAAAAATGACAAATTTCACTTCAGAAAACTGTACAATCTTTACGATTGCATTCCATAAGTTACCCCATCATTTGTAAATACAAAAATCGGTAACCTTAAAAAAAAGAGCCATTTGCAACCGCTTGGAAGCCACTCGTCGAATGGAGCTGAATTCTCCAAAAAATCAATCTCCAGTCTTGCGATTCCTTGCTTCGTAACCGGATCGCCGAAACTATTCATAAAAAATTCACCCCGGCCCTTAAATCGACCAGAAGCATGTACAGAATCTTCAGATGACATAGAGTCACCTAAAAAAAAACTTCCCATCAAGTGGATCGGATCCCGTATTGTTCCATTGTCCCCAATTGTCCTTGTAAGGAATGAGTGGTCCTCCTTGCGCTGTCTTGAAGCACTACGAAGTCGCTTTGTTATTCTCCCGACCCTCTTAACCGATTCACGGGGGCGTTTTAGGAATCCATACCGACCCTCTGGCACACGAACTTGGCGCCCACGTGCGCCTGACTATTTAATTTCGTGAGACACGTGGTGGAGAATACTATGTAGACTCCTGCTCAGCTGATGACGACGAGTCACGCACCATCATTTCAGGAGTTAAACTGTTCTTAGGTACGACAAAAATTGAACGGTTGCATTTCTTTCAATTCCAGGACGTATAATTATACCGGAAGTGAACTCGATTTTATCATTTTTATACAGATTGGAACAAGGTTGTATTTTTATGGCCATTTTTCCTGTCAAATTAGTATTGTATACTTTATAAATAATGTTATAATTTATAGAATTTAATGGCCAATACAGTTCGATAAAATAGTCCATAAAAAATTGGACATCATTAGCCCAAAGCGTGTCTACTTGCAGGTCCTCATCAGGCTCTACTGCTCACAGACTCATAATTTGATGTCCCTGATATAACCTCCATTTAGGTTAAACACTTGGGGTGATGATTTACCATTTTATAGGAAGTATCGAATTGTACTGTCAATTAACCCTCCTGAGCACGAGTTTTTCTTTTTCCATATGGAAACAATGTAGTTAGGACGAGTATACTCACAGGAGGGTCAAATACCACTGTATTTATTGAGAATATCAGTTAGTTAACTAAAAATACTTAATGTACGTTGTGCCTTCTTTGTATGATCAGCTGATAATTTTGATTACAGATAATTGATTGTCCATATGGATACTAAAAAATATCTAATAATATTAACTAAAGATGTGGTTGCTTGTTAGCTGTCAAATGTTCAGTAATTTCAACTACATTTTAGTTGAATTGATCAAATGCTGTTCAATGGGTATAATGATTAGCTTGAAAAAAACTAGTATCTAGTTGAATTGACATCATCTTTAGGTACTAACCGTCATCTACAGTCAATATTATTTGGTTTGCAGATATCTTTTCACATTTTATATCAATTTTAATCATTAATATTCTATTTTTTTATTCAGATTTTGCAATCCACAAAGATTTTAACCACTTGAATTGCCAAAGATTATGCAATATAGTTTTGCATTCTTCCTTTGCATGTCGTTAGTCTCGAATATTATCGAATTGTCAAAGCAATTACTACTGGCTTTGAATGGGAAGGTCGAGTAAAGACCAGATTCCGTAATCTGCAATGGAAACAGTGACGTCGTACATTCGGACTTTTTTGTGAATACCTCGAAGACCCAAGTGGCGACGTAACAACTTGGAACACGCGAATCCAGTGGCACGGAATTTGAGGCCAGCGACTGATATATTACTCTTTGCAGCGTAAAAAAAAGCGCGAGTGCAGACGGTCGTTAATTGACCGAGATTCTAAAATTAAAAGATTAAAGCTATATATAGACACCTTATGTTACCCCTGGAATAATTTTCAAAATTTTCTAATTAATTCTAGAAATGGAAAGTTGAAGCCGAGTAAAAAAATCATCAAATTTTATGGACAAAATGGAAACTATGAATGGAGGATAATGAATATCAGTGTGTTATTATTATTTCTATTGTCCATATGTAGCATCAGTTCATAGTTCAAAGTATTCCTGATGTTATGAAACATTTTAACATTGGTGTTGTTGTTCATGTAGAATCTGGAAACTAAATTTTATAAACCGTTAAAAATACACTAAGAGAATATTATTCCGTGAAAATTATTCTCTAAAATTGTTGGAGTGAACATGTCAATATTCACTCCAATAAGAATCGAAATCGACTCCTTAAGAGTGAAAATGTTCACTCTTAATCAAGGAGTTGCACAGTCTTAACTCTTATTGTGATGAATAGTGGTGTTTCACCCCAAGACATTGAGAGTGCACATTTCGAATAATGACAAAATCAATTACATTTTACTGAAGTAACACACGTAATATTATTTGACAGTATGTTTTATGTATAAAAATATGCTGTTGATGCCAATATAGTAAAAGTGATTCCCAATACTATCTACATATGGTACTTCTTTTGGTAATGTACAGTAGACAACTAATGTAGGTTCTAGCACAAAACGTAGGGTAGGTGGAAAAGACAACATGAGCTGAGAAAACTCCAATCAACTACATTTTAGTTGAGTATATCAAATGTTGTTCAATGGGTATCATAATTCAGTTAAAACAACTAGTATCTAGTTGAATTGAAAAAATATTTAGGTGCTAACCGAAAATATACCGTTGATGTCAATATAGTAAAAGTGATTTCCAACAATACTATCTACATAGGATACATCTTTTGGTAACTTACAGTAGATAACTAATGTAGGTTCTAACACAAAACGTAGCACAGGTAGAAAAGATAGCAGAAGCTGAGAAAACTCCAATCGTGTCAACTGCAGTACATCGTCTAAACAAGTATTTAGCTGTATCCGTACAAACTCGTTTGTTGAAAATAGTTGGCTAAAATTTAAATCCAATACTACAATGATCCAATACTAGCGACTCACAATAGTCTTAATTACTTTTTAGCCACTACTATAGTACCTGACTGACAATATGAGGTCAGTACCGATGCTTTATGGACTTCTTCGAATATCAATACTGGCGTCCAGCACTAATGCAGTGACCTACCAGTAGTTCAAGGGGTAATAAATCTGCGTTACAAACAAGTCAGGAATGTATCGATACTTTACTCCATCTTAACTCCAACTAGGCATGAAAATTTCGACCGTGGTATAAAATGTTTTTATGGAATTACTAATTTTAATTGTCAACTTGGAAATAAAAAAGTAATGAATGAATCCATGAAGTACATAATGAACCACATCGAAGAACTAAATGGAGTTATGCTCATTCAAACAGTAGACAACAATGCCGAATTGTAACGTGATCAATAAATATCACTTCCAAAGCATTTTCTGAAACGACATTTAGTGCCAACATTCGAGGAGAAATCGCGTTTCTGAAACAATGTAGCTCAACCTCGCGGAATTTTCGAGTCGCGGTGATACTAATAGAATCAAAGTAGGCATACACGAGCGAAGGGCTTAATTGACCCAGAATGCGCTTCGGTTTCCGAGTTCAGAAATACGTGCTAGTACTTTTAAATAAGCGGAAGAGCGAGTGCAAAAGGGGCCGAAATTCGAGAGGACGATGCCCTACTATATATAAATTCCAAAAGGGCAATAAAGGGGCAAAGTGATGGGTGCGTATAGGCCCCTTGGCGTTTTACAAGCCGCGTAACTTCTTACGAGCTGTAATTAGATCGGAGCCTTAAATCATTAACACATGACTCCGTCTGCCACTCGCCGGTTATCTTAAGTGCTTCCTCTTTTGTAGAAATCGTTTGATGCACTTGCTGCGAAGCAGTTGAAAGGTCGGAAGTAAATGGAAGATCTATGTAAATCATAGTGGGGCCACGCAGAATCATTTTTAATTTTGAAACGATTACGTTTAAGGCTAACTCAAATCAAGAATGTTTACTTTTTCTAGAAATTTTTCTTTTGTCTAGAAAGTCCTATTCACTAAAGGATATCGGCAAAAATGTTCAACTATTCCAGTTGGTGGTATCGCCTTTCTAATACCAAATAATTTTTCTTGAAGTAGTCGGAAAGTTATATATTTGAGCAATTCCGCGATACGTTAATATTTCACCTTTGAAATTTTTTTCAGGATATTCTAAACAAAATATTCCTTCTATATTGCTTAATAATATCTACAACGAAGGATATTTTAATGTTCATGTAATATTCCAAAAGTTGGGCAATTCGCTGTTCTCGACATTACGAATGGAATATTTTTAGGGAATATTCGGAATATTCCAGAGAAATATGTCTGGAATATGAATTGAATAAAGTGCTATTTGGGGGTGACGCGACTATTCAACAACTTTTCACCACAAATGTATTTTCACCAAAAGATAACTTCATCATAACATTTTTCAACAAATGACCATTTCAACATAATATATTAAACATTTTAATAAATAGATTAAGTTAGATTAGGTTATGTTAGGTTAAGTTAGGTTATGTTGTTTTATGTTGTGTTATGTTGTGTTATATTGTGTTATGTTGTGTTTTTATGTTGTGTTATGGTGTGTTATGTTGTGTTATATTGTGTTATGTTGTGTTATATTGTGTTATGTTGTGTTGTTGTGTTCTGTTGTTATGTTGCGTTGTTATGCTCGGTTGTTATGTTGTGTTCTGCTGTTTTATGTTGTGCTATGTTGTGTTATATTGTGTTATGTTATGTTTTTATGTTGTGTTATGTTGTTATGTTGTGTTATGTTGTGTTATGTTGTGTTATGTTGTGTTATGTTGTGTTATATTGTGTTATATTCTGTTATATTATGTTATGTTATGTTGTGTTATGTTGTGTTATGTTGTGTTATGTTGTGTTATGTTGGGTTGTTATGTTGTGTTATTATGGTGTGTTGTTGTGTTCTGTTGTTATGTTGCGTTGTTATGTTGTGTTATGTTGTGTTATATTCAACTATATTCTGTTATGTTATGTAGTGTTATGTTGTTTTATATTGTGTTGTGTTGTGTTATGTTGTGTTGTTATGTTGCGTTATTATGTTGTGTTGTTATGTTGTGTTATTATGTTGTGTTGTTGTGTTGTGTTGTTATGTTGGCTTGTTATGTTCTGTTGACATGTTGTGTTAGGTTATCTTGTTTTATGTTGTGTTATGTTGTGTTATGTTGTGTTATATTGTGTTATATTCTACTATATTATGTTGTGTTATGTTGTGTTATATTGTGTTATATTCTACTATATTCTGTTATGTTATGTAGTGTTATGTTGTGTTATGTTGTTTAATATGTGTTGTGTTGTGTTATGTTGTGTTGGTATGTTGTGTTATTATGTTGTGTTGTTGTGTTGTGTTGTTATGTTGGGTTGTTATGTTCTGTTGACATGTTGTGTTAGGTTATCTTGTTTTATGTTGTGTTATGTTGTGTTATGTTGTGTTATGTTGTGTTATATTGTGTTATGTTGTGTTATGTTGTGTTATGTTTTGTTTTATGTTGTTTTATGTTGTGTTATGTTGTGTTATATTGTGTTATGTTGTGTTATGTTGTGTTGTTATGCTTTGTTTTTATATTGTGTTATGTTGCATTATGTTGTGTTGTTATGTTGCGTTGTTATGTTCTGTTGTTATGTTGTGTTATGTTGGGTTATGTTGTGTTATATTGTGTTATATTGTGTTATATTCTGTTATGTTATGTTGTGTTATGTTGTGTTATGTTGTGTTATATTGTGTTATATTGTTTTATATTGTGTTATATTCTGTTATATTCTGTTATGTTATGTTGTGTTATGTTGTGTTATGTTGTGTTATGTTGTTTTATGTTGTGTTATGTTGTTTTATATTGTGTTATGTTGTGTTATATTGTGGAATGTTGTGTTGTTATGTTTTGTTTTTATATTGTGTTATGTTGTATTATGTTGTGTTGTTGTGTTGTTGTGTTCTGTTGTGTTATATTGTGTTATGTTGTGTTATGTTGTATTATGTTGTGTTGTTATGTTGCGTTGTTATGTTCTGTTGTTATGTTGTGTTGTTACGTTCTGTTGTTATGTTGTGTTATGTTGTGTTATATTGTGTTATATTGTGTTATGTTGTGTTATGTTGTGTTATGTTGTGTTGTTATGTTGTGTTGTTATGTTGCGTTGTTACGTTCTGTTGTTATGTTGTGTTGTTATGTTCTGTTGACATGTGGTGTTGTGTTGTGTTGTGTTGTTATGTTGTGTTGTTACGTTGTGCTATTATGTTGTGTTGTGTTGTTATGTTCTGTTGACATGTGGTGTTGTGTTGTGTTGTGTTGTGTTGTGTTGTGTTATGTTAGGTTAGGTCAGGTTAGGTTAGATTTTTGTATTATTTTGCGTGTATAATATGTAATTGTTATTTTCAATTATTTTATTTAAATGGATTGTTTTTTATTCGAGTTGAAATGATCATGTGATGAAATGTTTGTGTTGAACTGTCGTATGTTGAATTTCTGTAATGAAATGTAGTCTGTTTAAAAGTGGTGTGTTGTATAGTCGTAGTACCCTATTTGGGTATATAATAATTATCATCTTTGGAAAAAATTGCTGAAAAGTCTGAATTTCATAATTGAGTCTCTGAGTTCTGAGGCGTATTTGTTGACAAAAAATTAAAAATGAGTAATTCCACCTTCATCAAAGACATTGTAAATTAATTTGGTAAGGAATTGAATTTTTTAAATTAGTTAACATACAATTTCCTGCATTATTGTTCATATTTGAGATACCAATAAAGCATTACTACATGTATATTTTGATATTATAAATATTTTCTTATATAATGAAATATTTTATTATTCTTTTCTCTGAAAATTTTACCTTTTTTACTATTTTCACGAGTTTCACTCCGCTTCTTTATGAGATTCTCACAATATTGCGCTGAAGATACATAAAAAAGGTGTCGTTCCCGTATTGCATCAGTTACGTAATTATACGAAGCAAAGGGATTTGTCGCGAAGCTATCGCATTACGTCGTCGTCGTCGGTCGCGGTGCATTTACCTTCCGTGGAGGGCTGCGTAATTCTGTAGATTATTCACGAAGAGTGTCTCAAGGTGAACTCGACATCCAATACCACCGTGAATCTAAGCGAGATGAACGTTTCTCAAACTATTCTGTCTTATCGCCGTAAGAACTTAGCTAGCTGATAAGAGTCGCAATATATATCGAAATAACTAATTTTAAACTCCGCCAATCGACGTTGTTTGTAAAAGCGGCCGATTTGCATTTTTACCGCGGCGCAGTTACAGTAAGACCTTGAACGTGACTCGGGCAATTGCGTGTCGTATATTCTATTATGAACTATTTAGTCATGATGCAATTTGTGTAATAACCAAACGTGTATTAAGGAAATTGTTTTTACTCAACAATCAAATTACTCTTTTCATCCTTTAAATTTGTATTAAAAAAGTTAATAGTTCGAGAACATGAAACGTAGTTAATTGGTCACTTATACTGTAAAAGGGTGTCTTTGCCCATTCGATTTGTAAATTCAAAATTTGGGCACTTTCTGGGCTACTTTTTATTCAAACGTATCGCAAGTATAAAGTTTGATAAAGATTTGTTATAATCTATATAATAGTATATTACGTAACAAGGGCGCAATTACCGATCTTCGACGATTGCGAAGTTTATCGTCGGAGATATATTTCGCCCATGTTGCATCCCAGATTTTTTAATATGTCAGACGTGGCGCTCAATAATTTGCGCCCGAAGATTTCGCTGCAGGGCGTAAAATCGAGTTCTACTCCCAGAGTATTAAAAAGAGTTTATACAAATCTGACTCCATAAATACAATTTTTATCCAATTTTGATACAATTTTTGTATGAATATATAAGAGCAACTCAACGAAATATTCAATACAAGAACACCATAAAATATTCATATATATATGCTTACTTTGATAAACACCATAATTTATAGTCGATTTTAAAGTATTTAAAACATGAAAAAAGTGCTCGATCCACTTAAGTTAGCAGTGAGACTACCAATTTTGTTTTACTGTGCCGAGATAACTTTTTGATATTATTCGATAATGAATTGAATATTTTTTTAGTGCTTCGCTAATATCGAAATAACAAAAAAGACTAAGAAAGAGTAAAAAAATCCCCAGAAATGGAGAACCTTTTTTTTGTAATTATATCTCGTAAGATTATTTATATATAACGTTTTGAAGTTTTGTTTTAGCTAAAATATCGACGAGGGGCCTTGTTCCACACTAAAATCCATACAAAATTACGCTTAGTAATAGCGTGGTCCCAACACGAAAGATTTTTATAAGAGTGAAATTATAAAATTACACACGCCACTCTTTTACAAAATTGGACTTTCAAGATTATGTAAAAAATTGCTTCAATGGAAATATTAATTTTCAAGATATTTTAAATTTCTTTTCAATACTCTTTTGCTTTCTTTCTTATTCGACCATCAAAGAAAAATTGTAAAAAAGAAGATGTTCCATTATTTTGCCATGAAATGAAAAGTTTCTAGCTCTAAAGGAAGTTAGAATGTTTAATAATTTCATATCATTATTTTTTAAAGTGTGGGAAAAAATGAGTGGCACAGCATTTTTTCTAATTTGTTCAAGATATCAAAACATGAAAAATAAGTTTGTAGAATATCGAAAAAATATGTAGGGGTGTCTTAACTCCGATCCCCGAAAACGAATTCAAATTCATGAAATTCAATACGGTTATCAGAAAACCTATTTCCATTAAAAAAGAATATGTGTTAGAAACTTTCTACTCCAAGAATCAAACTTCTAATGTTTTCTTTTTTGAATAATGAATCCAAACAAAAAAACTTTTTCTCGACCTGTCGCCATACCCCGACCTCCTTGTGTATTCAAACAATATTCAATCGAAATTCAAAATTGTTAATTAAAATTCTACAAATATGGAAAAAAGGAAGAAAAAGTTTATTTAATACAATGAAATATTTTTATATCGATTTTTGCAGTTATATTCGCGTGTATTAATCGAAATTTTCATATGTTTTACACATACTTTAATTTATTTTTTTGCCAGCATTTAACGTTTTTCGTACATTTTATATGCGTATTAAACGCATTTGTACATCTTTTACATATACACTTAAGCTATAGATTTGTACATACATTATATGTGCTCTAAGAACAAAATTTAGTAATATTGACTCTATATGAGGTTCTTGGTAAGTACGGTCCTTTGAGAATTCTAAGGTTATGGTAAAGTAAAATAAAATAAACCAACAGATACGTTTCAGCCTGGGATATAGTCTCTCTTCAGAAAATGATTTCTATACAAAATATACTACATCATTGCAAAATACATAAGTTATAATTAAAAATAACTTCAATTTTCTCACGGTTATATCGAAAAAAATACTTTTAAAAAATAGGTAGCAACATAATCGATCGATAAGTAGTTCGAGCAACACTGTGAAAAATTAAAACATTAAGCTATAAGTTAGTTGTCAAAATTAACTGTTTAAACTTTATATGTGAAAAACAAAATGAAAATAAGTTGTATTTTAAATCGAAAGAACTGTATGGTAATGGATAATTTATTTGAAAAATCGCTTTTACGCTGTTTCTGCTCGATCTACTTACTAAGTGTCGATAGTTAAGTATTGGTATATTAACTTTCGGTAGATAAACATTAAACGACTATAATAATTATTCAAAATTGAATTTCGTTATGTAACTTAAATTTGTTTAAATGTACTAATTGTAATTATAGTAATTTTGTAAATAAATCTTTCTTAATTATTCGTGTCAGCCTACACCTCATCGGTATTTAGCTGCGTCGATAAAAAGCTAATTTAATTTTCATCAACTTACAACTGTTTACTTCGGAAGTAGGTCATTCAGTAGTAGTATGACAGACGACGCGATGTTTTATTAACGTCGTATTATTGACGAAAGAGGGTCGTGATTTTACTGCACGCATTTAGGTATAAATCCTGGGCGATATTTTTTGTCGCATTATATATACTTTCGAAAATTTAGCTGTAATATGTTAATTTAATTTAAATTTCTTTCGATTTTTCATTTGATAATTTCATATAACTTTTCTTTCTGATAGTGATTTTAATTTGTTATTGATTTATGTATAACCTATTCGAGTTACAACACCAATATTCTTAGCTAATATTAATATCCGTCTGTTTTCTATTTCTTACTACGTTTTTATTCGTAAAAACGTATTTTTTTATTTATAATCACAGATTTTAATTACTTTTTTACTTCCGTGGATTTTATTTTGATGACCACACACATTTTATATTTGGAATTACAGGTAAGATAAAGAAAAGAATTTTATTTTATGTTTAAATGTCATAGTGACCTATTGTAACTATTTTGTATTGCTTGTTAATTTTTTCTATTTTTGTGTCTATATATTATTCTATTATTTTTTGTATTATTATTTTTTACGTCAACAGACAATTAATTTATGAAGGGGGCCAGAATGATAGACCGAAACGCTAAAATTACTGAAGATTTTATAATCCTTGTTGTTTTTCCTTGTTCCGTGATACCAGAAAACTTTTTTCAAACACATTTTCTCTTTTGAAAAGAAAAATTAATGAAAAATATATGTTGTACTATTAAACGTAGTTATATCGTGAAAGATGTAATATACATATGTAATGTAACTCTGATATTTTATGGACCTTTCGGAACTCCAGTTTCTGATTTTTATTCTTATAAATAAAATTAGCAATCGTAAGTAAATTCACTAGAAGAGAATTACTGAGTTATTTGCTAATCTTGCTAATTTATTCCCCATAGCTTAAAAAATGAAGTAGTAGTAGCCATTTCGAGTTACTTCGAACCGAGTTTCCAATATTTTATTTTGAAAGTTTTCTGATTTTTTCGTTAAAATCTCTTAAACATATGTTCTATAAGTTAGATTTTCTCTCTTGATCTAAATTAGTTACAAAGTACTAATTAAAATGTAGGTCACTAATTAACTTACTAATAATTTTTACTCAACTCAAGTTTCTTTGTAATGTACTTTTAAGAAATTAAATTGTTACTTTTATAATTGAATTTAGATTTTGAGAATTCTAATTAGTAAAGTTTTTCAAGATTGCACCGACCTCACTTATTCTAATTTTTCCCTTACCCCTACTCCTCTGTGAGCCTTTACGAATTTTGTATGTAATCTACTCCATAAATATTCGTTAAACCCCTAGTAGAACATGAATCCAGTTTTTGGCTAGTTTCAGGATAGTTTTGGTATTTCCTATGGTAAAAATATAGGAAAATTGAGCAGTGTAACATAAAACTAGATAGATTTCTACCAATGTTTGAGTAAAGTTTTATACAATAAAGATGAGTACCTATTGGTTTGTGGTACGACATGTGTTTATATCTTTTGCTTCAAGCATTTTACACATTGAATAAAATAGTTAGCAAAACAAGAGACGTTGTTTCAACGACAAAAAGTACACATATCCCAGCTACATTTTATAGTTGGCATTACTATTTTATATTAGTTGATAATCTTACTATTTTTCCTTGTAAACACAACACTGTCTTACTTGAAATTTACTTGAAGACCAATTTGCAATTTTTTGGCACTAAATTTTCGTAGTTAACCTTTATCTGGTGTGTACTTTAGAAAATAAATTTTTAAACTTCAAGAAATCATGTTCAGGTTCATTTACTTAAGATAGCGACCAAAGTGGGATTCATTTTCATCGACCTGAAATGCCTAATAATCCAAATGAAGTATTCTGTTAAAAAGTCATCGTGCTTTTATGTCATCCATCGATGCGTGTTGAAGAAATTAGAAATTCTATTCCGTTACTAGAAAATGTAGCTACCTAAGCTACAAAAGCTAGTAAGAATCACGGTTTACAAATTTCCATAGTTGGCGTAACTATTTTAAATTGTTAGCTGTAACAAACATTGATTTATTGGATTTACTAATTTTTTTTTAACTTTTTATTTTCACTAATCATTTTTTCTATCTAATACAAAATTAGTTCATTTTATATGCAATACTAGCGGCAGAATGAAAGCACTGCCTAATCATCACCAAACATTCAATTGTTTATTTCAATATATAGTATACAATACGACATAAATAATGTCGTTCAATAAGCCACTTTTTCATGAATAATTTATTTCATAAAATGGTTCCTCATGCAATTATTGGCTTAAAAAGATATTTAAAATATGTTATTTTATTTTATTTATTTTAAAAGATTGGAGTATGTCAACAATGTTTGCTAAAGATATGTGGTAACAAACTCTCTCTAAAAATGGTTAATCGGACAGGATTTACTATAATTTCTTAATACATTCTGCCTAAATCCAGTCTGCTTAACACACAGTGGATTTGTACAATATATTCTCGTTTGACATCTTTTTTTGTTTATCGCTGAAATTATCAAAAATTCACATGATTTTTGTTTCATTCAGATTTATACTTTCTCACTTACGATTTCGAAATTTTTTATTCTTATGTTTTAAAACAAATTAAATTAGATTGTATAGATCTTTTTAACTATGGTGCACAAAACTCTAACAAATTCAGCGATCCACAGACGTGCCATATCATATAAAATATTTTCTTTAAGACGACCTTATCAATGAATTTTATAAAATGGAATCAAAATTTAAACAAAATTATCGAAGAACGGAATTTTGTTCAAAAATATTTATAGAAGTACATCATTTTATAAAAAATATATATAACTTTTTATCTAATTAATTTCAAATCTGATTTTAATGTTTGTACATAACCAGGATTACGTTAACGTATGGAACGAAGTAATCCAATTTATCAGCTTTATTTTTGCGTTACGTAATCGTGACTCATTAAATATATTAAGACTGAAAGCGCATATTCTGCTCTGTTTAAAAGTGATTCTACTGATATGCACGGGAAATTTAAAGCAAGAAAAAGGCAGTCTATATTTGCACTCCTTTATCGCTCAGTTCTTTACTTTATATCACTTTATTCGCAGAGTGACGTAAGTATCGATGCTAACTTAAGAGTTAAGCGAAAGATAGCTAATCTGGAGTGGTTCGTACGAACTGCTAGTAATAATGACCGAGAATGACCATCCTTTTTTAATACTATCAATTGATCGTTGTTATACGATGGCATTATTCGAAAAACTGTATTTTTAAATCGATGCGTAATGTAAAAAGAAAGTGAGATATCTGTAACAAATCTTTGCCAAATTTTAATATCAATGTTTTTAAATCCAGCAGTTTGCCATCAGTAGTCTGGTATTGTTTCATAGATTTCATTTTATCGATGGTAAATCATCGGTGAGTAAATTTGGTTTATTTCACAAGTAATAATGGAAATTATTTATTATTTTTTAAACGTTTCAAAAGATTAGAATTGAATATTTAAAGCATATAATAAATTAACAACATCAACAAAGTTACACCAACAAAAAAAGTATTTCTTCTAACTACACTCGACTCAACTTCTCAATGGTAGTTGAATTTATCAAGTGCATTTTGTTCAGTGTACCTATGTCAAAAATCAAAATGTTTTTATTCGATATTAAAAGTGAGTACCAACTATGCGATAGGATGTAAAAATGAGAAATTGATTACTAATAATTGAATATTGCAGAGTAAACGTTTAACATGACTTTTGTTTGCCGATTTGTATCATTAAATAAACGGAAATAACATTTTAGTTTCAACAACCGAATAACAGTTGTTATGACAACTATAGTGTATATTAAAATACGTCCCAGCTATTTATAGGGTTACCTTAAACTTTTGCATGGTAGGCTTTCCTATTTTTCTATGGTCCTAACAACTAGACTATTCTTTACAGTTTAAAGTTCGATACTGCGCGAAGGAGTTCCAAATAGGAATAATAATTATTATTGCCTAACTACGTTCCAATATAACGGGTAAATAGTACATAAAGTAAAAATATTAAGTAAAATCTAAAAAAAAACGTTTTATATATTCCAGTAAATGTTTAGTTGGTACTATTAAAATGAATATTTAGTTAAATATACAAATTGGTTTGTTTTTTTTACTGCAGATATATATATATATATATTTTTTTTTTATTCAGTATTGCTTGAGAGCTTACTATTAAACAGCAATAATAAATTTTGTCTTTAAGATATATAAAAATCAATGAAATTAAATTTTAAATTAACGTAATGATCACTATTTTCACTGCTTTCAATACACTCAGAAATAATTGATTTAGACATAACATCATTGTATATTCAGACAAATACTTTATAGATTTCTGGATTGTATAAATCTGTGTAAACAGTTTGAAAAGTTTTGATGTCTGTAACCGAAATTTGGAAATGAAAAACTTTTGAAACAATACTTGTGTCATTTCGATAGACTGGTTTAATCTACGTTTCACTGAAACTGTCATTCCTTCTGCAAGTAATGCCATTCAGCAAAACTCGAGTTCGATATTACGGAATTGAATGTAAGGAGACAATTCTCATTTTCTAGAGAATTAGTGAAGTCTACAATGCGACAGTCCACAAACTGCAGAGAGAATGAAATGAAATTCAAAGTTTAAACGTCACCAGAAATAAACTTTGTTAGCATTTGTGGAATAATAAATCTACAGCATGTTGATTAATCGGTAATTTAAAAAAAATGGTTAAACATTATAATTATTTATATCGATTGAAGTTTTATTTAGGTAATTAAAATATTTTCTTCTGGCTTGAAAACGTCTTTTTTATACATAAAGTGTGCCATTCAGTGTAAAAATTGAGGTATGCATATTTTCAGGTATTTTTTTTTAACATTATTTTACGTTGACTTTTGTGAACCCACATGGGACTAAATCGCGGCGGTACCTATAGTTTATGAAGGTGGAATCCGAATCACCTGAGTTTACACAATACTTATAATGGTATATAAATAGTATTTTACAGAACTATTAACGAAATTAACATTGACAGCATTTTCCATGTTTTTTATTATTTCACTATTTAAATAATGGTTAATGTTTGCTATAATTGATAGTACTAATTAAAAACTAAAATATAACATTAAAGTTGGCAATATCATATAATATCGTTCATTTACTAGATACAAGAATAGTATTTTTCGACCATTAAAGCTTACGGCCATGGACGAACATTATTTTTCGGTACTGAGAGCTGTAAAAATTCGTTTTCGCGGACTGCATTTATTCCATATGGGTTATGTTTTTGACAGCGCAGATTCATGTTTCACGTGATCCATAAAATTTCATTTTATGGACTAAAAGTAGGCCGAAAATCGGATTTTACGGCTGAATACCGAAAATACTTTTTTTCATGAACGTTCTGCTTTAAAAAAATGAGCTCGTATTTTGAACATAAATAGATTTTTTATAAATAAATATACACAGCATTTAGAATGTTGATTAAAAAATACTTTTGGACAGCGTTGACTGCAATAATTACCTTAACTCGCAAAGATATGGCAGTAGCAACTCGAACATTATCACTTATATATGGGTCAAGGTGTATGTTTGACCTTAAAATGTGTTTTAATATATCTTCATATTTTCTGCAAACATTGAATATCAATGTGCTAGAATTTTTGTTTTTATACTTGTGATATTATTTGATATTTTTTGTGATATAATTTGTGATATTTTGAATTTTATGTTTTTAGCATTGTATTTTTAATATCATGCCAATTTTATAACGTGCATATACATATATATTTATATAATCTGTTTTCTATAACCAGTACACTGATAAAAAGATTTATTTGTCGTAAAGAAGGCTTATTTAAATACGCTGGAAGAAACCGTTTGTTAACAGTAAACAACTTTAGTTAATAGTTAAAATGCATCTCTTAATTATTAAGACACGTATTTTACTGTTAACAAATGTTAATTAACTATTAACTAAAGTTGTTTACTGTTAACAAACGGTTTCTCCAGCGTATTTAAATAAGCCTTCTTTACGACAAATAAATCTTTTTATCAGTGTAGTAAGAATAAATAGTAATGAGATTATGCGTGATATTCATGTACAATTAGGCCATTTTATAATTTTACAACAATAATGTGACAATGCTCATGTTCTTGAACAACATACGTCCAATATTGTCACAACAATATTGGTACGTGGATGATTTTATCTTGGTTGTGGTCTTGACAAAGAATACTAAGAAAAATATTGTGGTCTTGGACAGCCCTTACAAAAAACAGGTTCTTAATTTTCTTCGCAAATTTTATAATTTCTCCAAGAATTTGCAGATTGTAAATAATATGTTGTTCAAGAACATGAGCATTGTCACATTATTTTTGTAAAATTATAAAATGGCCCAATTGTACCTGAATATCACGCATAATCTCATTACTATTTATTCTTACTACTGGTTGTAGAAAACAGATTATATAAAATCACTGCTCCAAATGTTATTAATTAAGATAAAAAATATTTTATTTAAATTGCAGAAGATTGTATTTAAGACTTGTTTACAAAAATTATTATTTACAGCAAGATTAGGGTTCAAATTTCATTTTATTAGTTGGACGAGGTTAATTTAATATTAACATTCAACGAAATTAGTTGACATGATTAAAATTTAAAACTTACTCGTTTTAATATAGCTGACATAACTTTTAGATATTTAAGCAAAAAGTTAATTAGTTCAAACGCAGATTAAATTATATCTGTAAACTACTAACTACATAACTTTTAATGTAATCTTTATCTTTTCATCTAAACGCAACTTAATCTTAATTGTCACTTATATACTTTAAAATAACATTGCTAATATTTTTTACAGTTAATTTGGATTTCATACAGTGTCACGTTCATGCGGAATATAAGAATTAGATAATTAAAATATGACGTAAGTTAAGTTTTTTAAAATTTGAGTTTTGGATATATAAATTAATTACTAGGAAATGGGATACAAAAACATAACGTTCTTCAAACAAATCTTTACTATAATAAGAAAAAAACGACTCAAAAACGCTGTAATAAATATGAAGTAGAATATTTTGATAATATAACAGCAATTTTAGTGCATATTTTTGCATCTTTTTTCGATATTCAACGATTATCTGACAAAACGACGATAATATTTTGAGTCCATTATTTTGGTCATGTCGCTAGAATTTATGATTTGACTATTTCAAAGTATTTTGCTTTTATTGATAATTCAAACTATACAAATGAATAAAGGTTAGGGCCTAAATAAATACAATTTGAACCATATACTTCAATAAATACTAACTTGGGCTATTAGGCGAAAATTCATAATGTCGAATGTCTAAGTTGCAAAAATTTATGATGTAACACAAGGAGTAATATACTGAAAATTTCTTTTGGTTACTGGCTGACTACTTGTGACTGTTTTCACTTACTGCCTATGATGTATTTATTAACAACGACATTGATTCTTTCTACTTTCTACTCCAGAATAATTAACAAATTTACTTTAGTTGATCGAAATAATAAATGTCTTAACAACTTTGTTGACAACCTATGTTTCAAATTTGTGTTGAGCAACATTCATTAGTTATTTAATCATAATAAAATCTTCTTTTCTATTTAGGAGTTTTCGTAAGTGAAAAAGTTTTTCTAAGTGAAAGTATTTTTGATAATGGAAACATAGAACTGACGTTAATAAATACATTGAAAACTTATAATTGACGGTTCGACCAGGTGCTCTTTAAGATATTAGAATGTATTTATAGTATGTAGTGTACAAGGAAACGTCGAGTGCAAAATGATACAAAAGTAATAAATGATATATGTAAGATGCTACAATATAATTTAAAATAATGACAGAATGATAAAATGTGTGAAAGAAATTAAAAACGACAATAAAAATGTTTCAGAAATTTTTTAAAAATTATCGTAATTAATCTGACTAATAATACTTTTGATAAAATTCACCTAACTCCCAACTAAATTAATAAAATAATAATTGAAGCCACGATAATTACATGATAATTTGGTGTGTTAATGAATATTTTTTACAAAAATGAAATTAAATCAAACAAAAAATTCTTTTTATTTTAAATTATATATCAGCACGTTTTATATTTAAACGGGATATATTTTAAAATATATAGCGTATGCATTATATTAATATATAAAACTGAAACTTAATGTGCTCATGACTATTCCTTCATGTTTTTTTTAACACGTTTCCAGTCAAATGTTTCTATCAAAGTTATTTTCTATTACTTTTTAATCAATTTCTTTGATATTGCTTCTAAATATAATAAAGTAAATAAGTAGAATTGTCAGTAATCATAAATTGAAAGTGTTTTATATATATAAACTTTGTGAAGTTACTTACACTTTCCAATTAATACTGGGATGGCAATAAAAATATGAAAACAACAGTGAATTGTTGATGAAAACAAAAAAATTCCATATGCCTCAACAGGTGAATTACTTCTTTTGTAAATTACATATCTTACATAAGGAGATTTACGACTGTTTCAAAACTACTCATTCAATTGTACGTAGAATCTTAAATTATCATCTCAAAGAATACTAACACTTATATACTCCTGAGTGTACATTCTAAGTATGCATACTTAAGAGAATCTCCATTATTCTTCGAGACACGAATATACGCAGACATTCTTTCGTTTCTATAATTGCTATTTTATGTGGGTGGATTTTTTGTTTGGACTATTTTCGATTTTTGATTGAAATATGTGCACTCTCAAATGTGAGGAATCGATAATTGCAAAATTTATTATTATATAATTGTGAAATTTCGTCCTAGTCGATTGCTACTGAATTCAAGAAACCTATTGGCAAAGAAATACAGACCTTCTCTATATTATCAGTAATTAAATGTTGTCTGTTTCATTTTAGTATTAAGAGAAATGTTTGTATTACTCTTCGTGTTCTGGATTTTGAACATAATACAATAATCTACGAGAATTGATTTAAACTAATTATTAAAAATAAATTATTAAATTAAATATGTGACTACAGAGTCCCGGTATATTTGCCCGCTCGGTTCCTCGCCTTCCCCTCCCGCCTCCTTATATTTATCAAGAAGGAGAGCGCCGCTTCTCCCACTCTCCTCAGTCACGTTACGTTCGTGACGTCACAGCAGGCCCTTCCTGAGGCCCCAGGGTGCAAGGCGGGAGAAAAAGAGTGCGGCGATAGACAAATATAACGAGACGGAACTGGGCAAATATGCTGGGACGTAAATATAGCGAGACGCAAATGTATACCAGGACTCTACAGCTGTACTTTTAAAAATGTTGACCGCTACACTGGACTTACGTCAATTTACAAATCAATATGATTTCAAACGTGTATTTTATTAAAACACAAAAAGAAAAAATATAGATAATACAACCATTTTATAAGAGCAAAGCATGGGATTACTAAACACTGCTAAATTATAAAATGTGTTTCTTACTATAATAGATATTGAAAATAAAAATAGTGTTTTCGTATTTATTTTGTAGTCGCTGTAACATCTGTATACGATATGATAATATAATCATTTTGGCCAAAATTATCAATAAAGGCATAAAATTCACGTCCCAGCTCATTTTTGGTATTCCCAATTTTCACTAATTGTTTTCTATTCTTAAATAACTGTCGCGACGCAGTAATATTTTAATATTGAAATGGAATATATTTTCCTCCCTAAAATGTATTCAATTTAAGAAATTGTTTTGCTAACAACAAAACTTTCAGAAAAATATTCAATTCAATTAGGGTAAGGCACACTAATCATACGCACACTCAAATAAGTTAGTTTATTAATTTTCAATGGAGGGAGAAGGAAGGGTGCATGATGAACTTCTATCGAGTTGTGAGCTTTTCGTTTTTTTGTCAAATATAATTTCTGGATTTCTGGTTGTCTGGTCCTACTGGATTTTTAAATAAAATCAATTTATGTTTTTAGTTTTTTAATAGTAAATATTAATTACTTCTTTAAGTCTAAGTTATATATTTTATTAATAAAAATAACAAAACATGTTCAATGACGAGGCTGAAGTTGTAGGCGGACTGAAAGCTGGGAGATTTTCGAAACATGCAATAAAAATAAACCCAATAGTTTCAGCTTCACGTAAAAAATTATTAACCTTAATGTGGAAGTCAATTTTATTTTAAACTTTTTAGATTGTATGTATATCTTTAACCCATTAACGCCCAGAAACAGAGATTTTGTAACGCCTTTTCGTGCCTCATTCTTTTAACAATGCGAAAGGAATAATCAACCGGAAATGATGCTTCTTTATGTTTTTGACTATGCTCTTTCAGAATCTGGCATTACATTTTCATTTTTTTTACAAGAAAAATAAATATGGCGGCTTTTAGATGAAAAAATACGGAAAAATGAAAACTGGTTTTTTTTTATGAATTTTTTTCAGATTGAAGCAGAGATATAATCCCGTCGTTTTTTCACTAATCGGTGAATAAAATAGTTGTAGTTTATCGGAATAATTTTGAAAATGGTTAGAAACATTATTCTCATTATCAAAATGGCGATTAACGTCTTCCTGGAGAGTGAACAAATTTCTGAATTGGTAATATGACAAATAGGCTGATGGATTTATATGCAACTTCGTTTCCTAAGGTTTTCGAGGGCGCCACATACAAATGTGATGTCAGATTTTAAAAAATTCAAAATGGCGGATCCAATATGGCTGACATATTTTTGAAAAGACTTTGAATTTGCATGAAATTTGTTACTCGGGGGTTTTTGGCGTCGCCGATTATAAATCTGATGTCAGATTTTCAAAATTCAAAATGGCGGATCCAATATGGCTGACATATTTTTGAAAAGACATTGAATTTGCATGAAATTTGGTACTCGGGGGTTTTTGGGGTCGCCGAATATAGATCTGATGTCAGATTCACAAAATTCAAAATGGCGGATCTAATATGGCTCACATATTTTTCGAAAGAGTTTGATTTTGCATGAAATTTATTACTTAGGGAGTTTTAGGATAGCTGAATATGATTTTGTTGTTGGTTCAAAACTAGCGAAAAGATTATTCATACAACATAATGTTATCATTATCATGGTATTTTTCGAGAGCCCGTGGTTTTGAAAAATTGATTAGTTACTTCAAGTCTACTCTCGTTCCTAATGCACATTTCCCTAATTTATCACCAATATTTAAATTTTTACCTTACAAATCCAGCAAAAAGTCCATCAGAAGTATGAAATGCCCAAAATTGTGAAATAAATTCGTTTCACAAAATTTTGTCCGATCAGGACACAATCATTTTGCAAAACATGCAATCAATATCTTTGCAAATCTTCTTTCGGTGCAAAACATAAAGATCAGAAATAATCATAAATAGCTACCGATCATAAGTGGTGTTTAGAGGAAAGAACTGATAAAAACAAAAAAATAATAAAATGACAAAAAAAATTAAAAATAAAAAAAAAAAATAAAAAAAAAAGTGACATTTGATTTCATCCACCTCCATGCTGGTAAATGTTAGGCAACATTGTATAATAATGGCTAAGAGATGAATTTAATTTTGTAAACGTTCCTACATATTAGAAAATATTTTTTTGTTACAGTGGGTAAAATGCTATTTTCCACATTTTTGACATTTTTCTGACGCATTTTACTCATACTGGCAACAAAAAATACATTTCGGCACATATGGGAAAATGTTTTTCATACGAATGTGAGCGTTGCCACTTGTATCGAAAACTACTATAGGTTGTCATCGAATTCTTTTACATTGTGCAAAGCTAATGCCAAATTCGTATTCATCAACTAGAAGTGCCCTCGAATAACAAGTTTCAAGCTAGCCAAACTCATTTTTGAAAAATATGTCCGCCATATGATATCCGCAATTAGAAATTCTGAAAATCTGATGTCAGAAACGCATTCAGCAAGCCCCAAAAAATCTGGAGTAATACATTTCAATTTTCGCTTATTTGGGAAAAAATGTCGGCCATATTGAATTTACCATTTGAAATTTTATGAATCTGACATCAGATTTGTATTTAGCGACTCCAAAAACCTCCGAGTAACAAATTTCATGCAAATTCAACGTCTTTTCAAAACTATGTCAGCCATATTGGATCCGCCATTTTGAATTTTGAAAATCTGTCATCAGATTTATATTCGGCGACCCCAAAAACCCCCGAGTACCAAATTTCATGCAAATTCAAAGTCTTTTCAAAAATATGTCAGCCATATTGGATCCGCCATTTTGAACTTTTGAAAATCTGACATCACATTTGTATTCGGCGCCCTGGAAAACCTTAGGAAACGAAGTTTCATATAAATCCATCAGCCTATTTGTCATATTACCAATTCAGAAATTTGTTCACTCTCCAGGAAGACGTTAATCGCCATTTTGATAATGAAAATAATATTTCTAACCATTTTCAAAAATATTCCGATAAAGTACAACTATTTTATTCACCGATTAGTGAAAAAACGACGGGATTATATCTCTGCTTCAATCTAAACAAAATTCATAAAAAAAAACTGTTTTCATTTTTCCGTATTTTTTCATCTAAAAACCACCATATTTATTTTTTTTGTAAAAAAAATGAAAATGTAATGCCAGATTCTGAAAGAGCATAGTCAAAAACATAAAGAAGCATCATTTCCGGTTGATTATTCCTTTCGCATTGTTAAAAGAATAAGGCACGAAAAGACGTTACAAAATCTCTGTTTCTGGGCGTTAATGGGTTAATAGAAACACCGTTTTGTGTTCTGTTTTACTGTTGCAGATGGAATTTAGTTGTCTGTATACAACAAATCAGTAAATGTGAAACTTAGGGGTATCAAAAAATGCCGTAAAATGGCTAAAATCGCTGTAAAATGAAAATTGCTATAAAGATTGTAAAATTTTAAGTATTTTTCGTGTTCCTGCGTTCTACAAAAAAAAAAGGTAAAAGCGGGTTAGATTTTTTTGGCGACGGATTTGATACATGCTAAACTTAAGTCAGTCTGACAAAAATACAAGGTGTCTACTGATCATTGGAATTATCTATACCAAGAAGTTGCATTGCACAAATACAATAAATTCGATTCATTTTAATGCACTTGATGGTTTTAATGCAAGATTTATTATTCTGTAAATATGTATTGTCAAAAGAATAATGTCCATTCAACAGTTACAAATCATAATCGTGATTTTAATTTTGCTTCAGATTGTAATCTAAAATTAATCTAAAAATTATTAATCACTCTCCGGTATTAGTGAAATAAATCAATAGACGTGATTAAAAGCATTAACATTAATCATTTTTTACATCTAGTAAACAACTTTTATTATTATTATCGATAAGATATGTAATTTGAACTTCCAGAATTAAGTTAAACTTGAGAGTCACAAGTGAGTGAAGTTACATGAAACATATTCTGCTGATAATTGGAGTGAATCTCTCGTAATTTATAAGAAACATGTCATCAAATACTAAAAAAGTGAAATAGTAAAAAATAGAATTAGTTTATTATGAAGATGACCCATGTTGGTTACGAAATGCTATTACGTATGTAGATTATTTTAATTTAACAAAATAAATATTAGACGAGGACCATCTACCCAGAGAAAATGGTTAGACTATCATATAAACGATAAAAAAATTATTTCTTTCCGAATATCGTAGTTTGTTCTTCATACGACCTCAAGATGTCATCAGACTATTATGTAATAACAGTTTGCGTCGTAAGTTTCCCATTTTCTTATTTGTTTTATAAAAAATATTCACATAATCATTTATTCTTGAAAATACTTATATAAAAAATATTAAAATAACTCTCAAGGTCTCAGTCAAGACAATATTAACACGATAATACAGTGAACAGGAATAAAGGAAAAAACATTTTTCCAAAGATATCATCAGTGCACTTTCGAAAAACCGATAAACTCAGTATGAAACGCACTTCGATAATATCGGAGATCGATAAAATTCATCTATTAAAAGCCGCAAGGTTTTATCGAGCAGCACTGGGAAAGGCTTTTGAACAACGGAGATGTTTGTTTTCGAAAAGTGATGCACATCTGCGTAACGTTTAACACACAAAGCTACCCGGCGTGACTGGAATTGACTATTTCGCATTACAACCCCACATTCGAAGTTCACGTGTGAGGAAACGTGAGGATTATGATAGGAACTTTCTCACGTAGCACTTTGTTGAAGAGAGAGAATGGGAGGTTTCTGTCACCTTCCGATACATCGTTCATCACTAAAAAACTGATATGACGTTCTAACAATAAGACCGATATCGATGCGAACATGGCCCACTAAGCTCTGGAGCCTTTCTGAAGCAGACTCTATGCATGTTGCACTTTCTCGCAGTCTAACACCCGCAGTTATCGGCAAAAATGATACGTGGATTCGATATGAAATTTGCATATTCCAGAATTAATGGCGTGAGAAATAGCCATAATGTGCGTATTTTTTACGACCTTATGAAGTGGAATCGATGCAGGCCAATTACTGTAAAATTGTCTTTGAACTTTTTGTTTATAGGATGCAGCTTGCAATTGGTTCTTTAAGTTTCAGAATCATTTATGTTAGTCACAAATATTAAAACTGAATTTCAAGTACTATTTCATGGTGTTATTAATAAATATACCCAAAATTTCATCACTAATGCGGAAATTTCCTTACAAAATGGTCTTCTTAATTAAATAATTTAATTAAATTTTTAACTCGCTGTATACATAATTTTGTCTGAACTAGTGTTTAATTCTTTTTAAAATAAAAAAAAGACAATTCGTTGAAATAAATATTGACGAAATTGCAGACAATTAAACTTTTTAAATAGAAGGCCTTTGAAGTATAAACGTGTACGTGCTATTCAGGGGCATTCTTTTGCGACAGATATTTTTAAATCCCTTTTTAAAGTATATTAATAGTACATTATGTAACAAGGGCGCAAAAAAAAAACTTCGCACTCGTCGGAGATCGATATTTCACCCGTGTTCCATACGATATTTTTTAATACGACGAGCGTGGGGTTTGATAATTTGCGTCGGAATATACAACTATCAGGGCGCAAAATCGAGTTCTACTCCCGTAGTGTTAAAAACATTTTTATCTCATAGTTCTTTCCACGTCATTACTTTCGCCATAATTTTCGCCATAAATTATGACAATTTTCTGTATTGTAAGACCGAAATAGTTAACTTCCAATAAAAATCGAATATTTTCCTAAAGAAACCAGTGAAAAAATTTATAAAAGCTATAATAAAGGATTACGAAATGGCCAACACAGTTCTTAAAATAAATAACAAATCCAAAAGGATTTTTTATTGTCATGCCCAACGTTTCGATCTAATTGGAGGTCCTCTTCAGGGATATCGTGATGTATTGACACACGAGACGAACATTCTTTTGTATTTGTTATTTATTTTAAGAACTGTGTTGGCCGTTTCGTAATCTTTTATTATGAGTTTAACAGGTCATATAGAAAATTTAAATTACTATTATAAAAGCTATATTTAGAACAATTTTTGTCTGATTATCAGTAGTGATAAAATAATAGCAAATAGACAATTTTTAATAAGAGATAAACATTTGTAGTAATTCAACATATATGTATTTGAACGGTATTGTGTAATGAATAAAACAATTTCTAACGTTATTTTTTAGTGGAATTTCTCGCATGTGTAGTTCGCAAATAAATCATGTTTAAATAGTATATTACGATATATTTATTGTATCATATATCGTATCGTATCGTTTATTATACTATATATATATAGTATAATAGAATAGTTTTCATATAATATTTTTTTAATGCGACAGCCATGGAGCTCGATAATTTGCACCCGAAGATTTCACGACAGGGCGCAAAATCAAGTTCTACTCCCGGAGTGTTAAAAAGTTCTTTAAGAGCTGAAAATTGAAATTAAAAAGATATGTACTTAAATATTATTTTATTACGTCTTTATCTACCACGCCTAGTTACAATAATTTTATTTTGCAGTCTTAATCGATTAATTAATTATGTTATATGTATATGAATGCTAATAACTAAAACAAAGTTTAAATTAGAAATTATTCAAAAAACACGCAGTTTGAATATACGTAGGGAATATACGAATCAAAACCTAATGAAGACTTAATTGACAATATCTGCCCCAACAAGTCAGAACAAAATAAATATGACTAGATAAACTGAACATTTTAATGAGTAGATTAAAAAAGTCATATTGGGATGAAATGTGACTCGAACAAGAATTTATAAAAAGCCTGGAATATGTAGCCATTTTACGAACATTCTTTTGTATATTACGAACAATATTAAACCAGAGAAATTATTATAAACTGACATAGTAGTTCGCATGAATAAAGGATTTCAACATTTACGCGTATGGGAATACTTTAATTGCAATAATAAGGTATTTTTATTTCACTAAGTTTTAAAAATACTGCTGTAATTTTTTGTCTTTGAATTACAGTGGCAAACCTCCTGCTGTAGGTATTTCATTTTTGAAAAAGACTTTATACGAATATAACTAGATATTGAACTGTAATCAATACTTTTTTCGATACAAATCTGTTACGAAGCATTTTCCAGAGGAATGAAAAGATAAAAATGATAAGAACCTTAATTCTAGAATTTTCATTTAACTTTTGTAATGTACAGTGCACATAGAGTAGTTAAATAATTAATTTCTCAATATGGTGAAAAATTGCTGAATGTATTATATAAGGTCATGTATTATGAATCAATTTGATTATAGTTTCGTAATCGAAATAAGAAAAGTATTTTGTTGAATATTTACATATTATACAATCCCCTTAAAAACTTTATAGACTAATAGCCAGGGATGGACTGGAAACTTTTGTATTGAATTGAAACATTTTTAAAATTATTATTTTAACAAATAAGTAGCTGAAACTAAATAAGAAACAAAACAATATTCAATACAGAACTTAAATTTTACATACAAAATAATAAATAATGGAAGACTTCGTTCTAGGACATCAGTTTATGTTCTTTTAAATTCTTGTGAAAGTTTGTAAAATTTCTTTTAGGTTAAATATTGCATTATTTCTATATTTACACATATTACTGGTTTGACTTAATTTACTTCTTCATTTGAATAAAACGTGTGCAAACTTCGTAAATAAAAATTGTGTAAAAAATGAGCTAAGCATAATTTATTATATTTCGACAATTACTAAAGTAATTAATTGGAAATATTAAAAATCTGAAATGTCTATTGTAAGTCATATTTTATTTAATATAATTCAAGGGTAACATTTTAAGAATTGCATAGTTTCAATGTAAATGATATATTTTATTTAAAAATTTAAAAACAGAAATAAAATTCTCACAAATATTCCTGTGATCTGATTAGGTTTACAACGAAAGTTTCTGCATTTGTTAGAATATTTTCCCCTGATACCAATGTGCAGGATACGAAAAAGAATCAAATAACTAAAATTAGACACGTGGGAATTATTTTATTTTATTATTCACCAGAGGCAAATTTCTGTAGTTCGTACAGCAATTATAACATCAGACAGGTTCTCTGATTCAAAAATAAAAGGCAAAGAAACCTATCTGCATTTATTTCATATCTATAGATTCTAATTCAAAGCGTAATTCTTATTCAATCAGATATAATGTGTACCTCATTCTTTAAGCGAGTAACGAAATTTATTGCACCTCATTTTCGCGAACTGAATTTTTAATCACAAATTATATTACAATTACTATAGAGACTTTGTAATTAAATTTCTCAGGTCCAAATAATACAAATTTTACTGTTTGAATAAATTAGTGAACTGCTAGATTAGTCACGTCAGGCATTTCACTGCATACTGGGCGAAATAGCGTGTGCACTATCAGAAATTATATACGATTATTTACTAATCTGACTAAAATTTCAAACATAATCTTGTATTTCTCTTAGCATACATCATTATTTTAGTAATCTTTTCAATTACTGAGGAAGCTGTGAAGCTTGGACTTAATCTCTAAATTTCAATTATTTTTTTTTTAATAATGAAGAAGAAACTTGTAATTAATTTATAAAAACTACTAAAACCATAGTCATTTTAAAGAAAGGTATTTAAAGGTACAATCACTAATTTGATTTACAGGTATCTTAAACGAAGACGCTAAGACACTTAGAAGAGTCTTCTTCTGAGATTAAACACATTTAATTTTTAACTTCGGGTCGTTCCTGCGGCATTTTTTCATGTGTTTCACAAGGAAATCGGAATTTGCCCGAAAAGCACACAGTAAACATGTCTTTTGATCAATTTTTACTTCGGTCTTATTTCTCATACTTTATCCCGGTTATGAAACAGTGATATAATTGATTTTACATTTCTCATATTACGTTTTCTAAAATAAAATCTTAAACATTTCAAAGAACTTTCGTTTTTCTATATTATGTGGATTTAACATATCTGAAATTTGCTATATATAAAAAATTGTTATTTTAGGAATATTTTGTCTCGTTTTATAAATGTTTTTTACATATTACTTTTGCTATACACATTTTTTAATTCAACTAATATATAATTTTCAACTAAACTGCCAAAAAGTTACTTTGAACCTAATATAATTATCCAGAATTTCAACTAGTTTATCGTGTACAAATTTCTGAAAATATATAAGCCTTCAAAGCAAACATTTAGCAGAAAATATTTTATAACGAATGCTCATCTAGTAAAAGAAATATTAACTTATTAAAAACTACAATTTTAATTATATATTGTTTGGAAATTTCCTTCACTTTCAAACTTTTCATTTCGAGTAATTGATAAAGTATAGTGCTTCTTAATACTTTAAAGGGTGTATTGATTAATTTATTCTTAGGTACGATTCATTAAGACGTTCTTAAAGGTAAATTAGTTTGTTTATTTTTTAAATAATTGGTCTCATCCTCAGCAGTTTGTATAATAAATTTCTCTATTTCTCAGTGACTAATGTGTCAAGACTGCAGGCAGAGCTTATTCTGTGTTTTGTCACATAAACAAAAAATAACGCAATAACAGAAAACAAAGACATAACAAAAAAATCAAGATCAGTAAAAATACAAATAGCAAATAAAGATTGTTTAGACTCCACCGACTTAATTTCTTGCTGACGAAGGTTCGTACATAAAAGTATTTCAACCCCGAAGACATTCCAGCAGACATGTTTACGACTGCGAATGCCTTGACGAAAGTTTCTTTTTTATTTTGAGCTGTTCGATCCTCTATTACTGTTTTTATCAGATTTACCGTTCTTGAAAACCAAATATCCAACTTTTGCTCATGGATACAATTCTGTTTCAGTTTACTTCCGGCGTTTTGTGCCACGTGAATACTCTGTATAATATATGCGGATCAATCATCTATAATACATTTATGCACACATATGTGTATTTGTGTATTATGCCCTGCAGACTAAATATAAGCAGCCTTGCTCTTAACGAATAAGAGAGAACTTTCATTAAATTAACTTCAGTTCAGGGTGAATTCCTCGACATTGAGAGAACTGAGCGGAAACAGTAGAGATTATTACTAATTAATACAGAACTAGATTAAATTATCTTGTTTTCTTTAGTTTTTATTTAATTATTAGATTTGAACTATACGTAACAAAATAAATAGCTTGTACTATATAAATAGTACGATCTGGCATAACTAGACACAGAAAAAGAAAAGAGTTAATGGAATCATTTTTTAATAGTAAAACGCTTTAATAATAAAAGTACTTAAATGAACTATTTCCATAGTAAATGAAACTGTAAAATTGTTCCATTTACTATTTTCCGGAATTTAAATAATTCGTACATAACCTCAAATATGAATTAAAACCGTTCATGTTGTTAATTCTACTACTTGCATATGTTAAAATCAATTCTACTATTTCTTCATGGTTCCATTAACCCTGTTTTTCCCTTTGTGTACGTTTTTAAGTTGATTTTCCTTTTTAAATAGTAACTAGATATTAACATTAACTAATGATGACTGAGTCTTATACTAGTATCTAGATAGTAGTTCCAACTATTTCATTTTTTCCGTATGATTTATATAGAGTATATATAATTTGTCCTGCTATATTTAGATTTTTTTTTCGATTTACCAGAAATCCAAAAAAATGAGTTTTCCTATTACAAAGGAGTGTGCTCACGATCTATTTCAATATTTTTAAAGATGTAACTATGTAATATAGTCAGTAATAAAGAGAATATTAATGTTAATATTTAAAAGAAGATAAGTTCGTAAAACCTCCCCTAAAATTTGTAACGTCTGATCGATTTGTCTGTTTCTACTTATAATGTCTAGTATATTTATAATCTAAAGTATAGATAATATAAACAAATGTTTTTATAAACTGTCAACGTCATATCATTTGTTGTTTTTCAGTTAATGTGGATACTTTTGCAGTTATCAATATTCTTTTGAATAATTTAAATTAAATGTACCTTTTTATTACACAAGAGAATCCAATTCTCTTTAATTTCGTTTAAGAGATTTCAATGTACAATATCCTTATTTAATAATTTCTTATATAATTTGTAGTTTTCTTATAATAGATAACAGATAAGTCATTAATCAACTTTGTTATCTTAGTGTCTTTTGGTATAGTTTAATTATAAAATAAAAACGAATGTCTGCAGTCTATTTTGACATCAAAATACCTAAATATAAATTAATGAGATTAAATTACACGATTTAAAAATTTCATAGCAAAATATACGTATTTCAAGCTAGTACTAATTTATGATGTATTTATTTTATTTTGTATGTATATTTTTTAATAAAATTCTAATATAGACTATTGCTGTAATGTTTATGTCCAAAGAAAGTACGAAAATATTGATTTAATTAGCCAGATTTCATTGATTTTCTTAAATATTTCATAATGTATGATGTTTAATTATTATTATTGACGTTTTATATGTTTTCAGTAAAAATAAAATACTTAAGTAAATTATCTAAAGCATATTGTGTTTCGTAAAAAATCGACAAAATATTTTGCTTTGGAATAAATTTGGAATAAAAAACGCACGGTTTGATATAAGAAGAAATATGTCCAATTAATAATAATATTCTGATAGCACGTGACATACTATATACGTCAATATTAAAAATACTCCAGAGAATTAAATTTACTAAACATTTTTTACTAAATATTGACTTGAAACGTTCAAGGCTGTTTCCACTTAAATGTTAACTTGTTTTTATTTAAGGTGGTCAATTATCTATTATCAAATCGTATATATATTTTTGTATTTATTTATTTGTAAATATTCTCCATTTATAATTATTATTATTTTAAAATGTTATGGACACATTATTTAATCTAATATCATTACATAATCTTACGGTATTCATCTTTTCTTAGTTTGTTTTACCATCGATAAAATTCTGACTAAGAAATGATCCTTCTTAATTTTATGTGATATTTTATTACTTTTAGGGAAAAGTGATTTCTATTTCTTTAAAATACTTTGTACTGGTTCAAATATATTGATTCAACTGAAACATTCGTCGTGAGTCACCCCAATGAATCTCCGTTGCCATTGAGTATTTGTATAGGGTTCATTTCTAATCTCTTTAGAAATACGTGGAATAATCAAAGCAAAGGATATTTATTTACGATATTATGTGCACTTTCAAATTTTAAACAAATTCAAGGATTTCCTATACGTAAGGTGACTAATGCTGCAAATTAAAAACCTAAATCCAGCATGTAATTTACTGTAGCTTAACCGACATTTGTTTTGTTTTCATTGCCGGTATTCTTGTTGCAATTAATACTAAATACACAGCAGTATTATTAAAACTGCAATATTTTTATGAATCGGGAATAGTTGTGTAATAATGAAAGTTGCTGATATTTTTAACGTTACAATCTTTTCTGATAAAAGTGAGATTGAAGTCCGACCGGAGCAATAAAATGCTGATAATTAATTTATTTTGCGCATTATAAAAGTGGATTTTAATTTTTAACGATGTTAGCAGATTATACGGAAATATATAAACATTTTCCATTTTAATATCGTCATATGTTTATTCTAATTAAATTATTCTAATAAGACGATAAGAAATCTAAAAAGACGTTTCGATCTCATTGTCAAGAAAAAGATGTCTTTTTAATGTCTATATGAAAAAATGTTGCTTTATAATATATCGTATTAATTAGTAATTAAACCGTTTAATTAAAGTTAAATATTTGTCATGTAAATTTTCATAATCATATTTTCTATTAATACTTTTAGCTAGTGTGGAAATATGTAACATTTCTAAGAATAATCTAGCAATTAATTAATTTTAAGTTAATTCTTATTTTATTTCGAGATTTTATTTGAGGTAAAATTAGGACAATAATATAAATTTACGAACAGTGTTCCGATATGCTGATAGTGTTCCGTTATTGGTACTTTTACGTCACATAAAATTAGTAACTTATTTTGGGTTTTGACAATAGATTCACAATGAGCGATCACAAAAAAACACTAATGCCGAATTTCAACTAAAGCTACTAAGTTTTCGTATTTTGATCCGCCATTTTATAAACGGCTATCATAAGAATTGTTCAAGAACGCACTTTCGACAATATCGTTATAATTAGAAGTTTCTGTCTGTAGTGATATAATACACGAACAAATGAAATAGTTGGAACTACTAACTAGGCAGTAAGATATGACACAGCTATCATTTTTAGTTAATTTTAGTATCTAAATAGTGATCTCAAAAATTAGATAGACAACTATTAAAGAGTAAACCCAACTAAAAAACGTAATTCTGCCAGATCGTACTATTTAGATCAGCCAACTATTTATTTTTCGGTACTATAGCCGTAAAATCCAATTTTACGGCCTACTTTTAGTCCGTAAAATGAAATTTCACGGATCACGTGAAACACGAATCTGCGATGTTAAAAATAACCCATACGGAATAAGTGCAGTCCGCGAAATCGAATTTTGACAGCTTTCAGTACCGAAAAATAATATTCGCCTTGTATCGAAAATTACTATTTTTCGAGTAATCATATTCATATATTAACACTCGTATACTTCAGATTGCTAAACGTGGTTCTAAATAAAAAGTGTTGCTTACAAAATGTACCTACTTTTTTGCTACAGTAGGCGGTAAAAGCTCATTTTACGCCTTCATTTGCGGTCGTAAAATGCTTATTTCCTGCCCTCTGGGACATAATATAATTTTTACGCCCACGGATGCGTGAAATTGGCATTGTAGGCCAGTAAATCGAGGGGCAATAGTTATTTATGCTAGAGTGTGCGTAAAATGCTATTTTACACATTTTTCACTTTTTTTGGGCTCATTTTACACACACTTGCAACATAAAATATTGTTCGACGCATGTGCGAAAATGTTTTTTGTACCAATATGAACGCGGATATCGCTTTCAGCTCGGCCCGGAACCCTCACGTTCGTAGAAAAAACTTTTACGCACTTGTATCGAAAACTACTATTTTGTATCAAGGGCGTAAAATTGAGTTTTACGTCTCGACAATAGAACCCGAGAGACGGAAAAGCCGGCTCCAGGTACATCAGGGTGAAAATTCTAGCCCGAGATTCAAACATTGTTGTTGGGTCCAGTAGGCGTAAAAACGGTCATTTTATACCCTCATTCGCGTGCGTAAAGCCCCTCTTTCACGCCTCCTGGGGCATAAAATTAATTCTGACGTCTATACCGATTTTGCATTTCGTTCCTAAAAGAATCGTCTTTTATAGTTATCAAAAATGCAAATTAGACAATTTTCACTCAAATCTTATCTTTTTACTAGTCATTGTCTACTTTTGCAATTTTTGCAGATACTCGAATAAACAACCGAAATGGAAAATGTACTTTTCTCTCACATGTGTAATATGTTACTTGAGATGCACCTCGAAAATCCGACAAATCCTAAAACAGACAATTCAAAATCCCCATATTCAAAAATCAGACGCTTTAAGAAACTTACATTAAAAAACCAGAGGTGCACCTCAAAAAACCAGACAAATCACAAAACAGACACTTCAAAAACCCGAAATTTCAAAATGTACATATTCTGTAAATGCAATTAATGAATACTAAATATGCTTAATAAATCATCCGGGAGTCAACCTGATTTGACCTTCAAGTGAACTACAAAATTAATCCCTTGGTCTAACATTTTTTACCTTGAAATGACCTTCTAGTGAAACCTCATGGACCCGAGATCATTTTTTAATGTAGTGAGCGCACCAATCGGAGGTGTCTTATTTTGAAATGACTGCTTTTGTAATGACTGGTTTTGTAATGTCTATTTTTTTAAATGTCTGGTTCTTGAATGTCACGGTTTTGAAGTGTCTGTTTTGTGATTTGTCGGGTTTTTAAGGTGCACCCAAAACCAGACATTTCAAAATGCATACATATTTTAAAAGTCTTTTTTTTTTAAATGCCTGGTTGTGGAGCGGCGGTGGCTCAGTTGGCAGAATATCGGCTTCGTAATCATAAAACGCTGGTTCGATCCCGGCCTCTGCCATTTGTCATCTGGACACCTCTGTATTTGTTTATAAGTGTCTAACTTATTAGTAACGCCAAAGCTCAGGTGGTTCGTATTCCACCTTCATAAACTGAAGGTCCCGTCGTGATTTAGTCCCATATGGGTTCAGAAAAGTCGACGTAAAATAATATTAAAAAAAAGGCTGGTTTTTAAAGTCAGGTTTTTAATTTCAGGTTTTTGAATTTTAGATTTTTGAAGTATCTATTTTATGATTTGTCGGGTTTTTGAGGTGCACCCATTACTTGACCAATTTTCAAAAAGTTACGTAAACATAACCTAAAAAGATTACCACGTAAATAAATTCGAATCAAACCAGAAGGAAATGAACCGCAAGACACAAAGCCAAAGGTTTACTGGATCTCGGTTTCTTTATTAACCTGTGTAGGCGAAGTGGGGTAAGCCAATATATCAGCCGAATTAATTCGGAGTGTCGTGCGAACGTATTTCACTTGCGCCCCACGCCGGTACGTAACAACCGAAATAACACGGCGCATACCTTAAGGAAAACAAGACGCACGTTCACTCACCTGAATTATAGCCAGCCGTGAACGGGTGTCTGGGTCAGAAACAGCTGATCCGACCGGTGGTCTCGAAAACCCGTCGGATCGAGCTCACTTTCGATGATTTCCACACAATTTCTTGAGAGGCACAGGAACAACACCGCACTGTATATACCCGTCTCGCTTCTGGGTCAATTCTGGCCTACCCACACACGGGTATCACGAGCACACGTATACCCACGGTTATCCAGGACGAACCGTTGTTACCAGGCAGGCGTAGGGACGTAACCCAATTCGAATCCGGAAGGATCTCGTTCAGATGTCATCTTGACGTAACGGACGTAACACCAAGTTGCGACTGCACTTCTTCTAGGCTGCTAATGACTTCTTCGATTATCCCGTCTGGTAAAACGACGTGATCGCTGGCATTTCGCAACCTTAGGAATCAGAAAACGTTTCAGGTTTAGAGCCGGCAGGTTTCGTAATATTGCTTTGTGGGTGGGTTTTATTACGCCAGAGGGATTCGCGGGATCATCCGAGGACTCCGAGGTTGGTAGAGGCGTGGAGTTTTCGACGGCGTTCCTGATGATAAATGGTCAATTTTTACCATGGGATATGTTCAGTTTATATATGATCATATTTGCTTTTGCATGAAACTGAACATTTTGGACTGTTCATAAAATCTTGTGAGTATTATATGAGTAATTCTACAGAACCTTTAACTTTTCTCTTCTAAAGATCATCAAAAATTATTTTAGTGGCACACTAATGGAACATTTTTTTCTTGTTTTTGGGGCTCTTAAGGGATAAGAAACAGTTGGTGTTACTCGTTTTTGGACAAAATTTTTTTTTATATTGCACAAAATATGAAAAACTTACGCTTTTTACAATAAATTCGAAATTTTAATAAAATTGTAGGTGGAATGAATTCTATAACATGATTTATCTTACTTCGAGAAGAGTCAATGACAAAAGTCAACAAATTCTTAATTTATATGACAATAACTGATGATGAAAAAAAGAATTTTGATGAACGTTGGGGAAAATATTGAGAAACAATTCATAATAGAACCGTATATATTTTATTAAACAAAGATCAATACATTTACATATTTCAAAACATTAATACGCAGATTTGATGAGCATCATATTTTTCCAAAATTAATAATTAATCAACAATAATAATCACAACAATAATCAAAACTCTAAAGTCAAAATAGTTTATCATAATTATTTTGTTGGTCTCTTAGTTTTAGGTTTTTTAAGTCTTATCTTATTAACATCACTTAAACACCATCCATTTGTTGTCAAGGAATAATGACGACAAGGAGGTTTTTTTAAACACGCATGACTTTTTACGATGTTAGTCTTGCATTCTAATCGTAAAAATAATGAATAATTAAAAAAAATGTGGAGTGTCAATATTTCATGTTACTAAAATGTCGATTTTACGATGTAGGATATCCAACGGCAACTTAAACATGTGATGGGAACTTCAGAAATACTATAAGGAAGAAATTCAAGAAAAACATCCTAGTTGATCCCCGTAATGAACGTCCTTTAAGTGTGCCATTTGAAAATGTTGCTTTTTCGAACGAGTTTCGCACAGAACAGACCATTTTTAAAGTGTTCCCACAAAGTAAGCTTTTGAGGCACACGTATGTTGGACATCTCATTTTGTAGGGCTTTTCATGTAGAATGAATATGTGAAATTAAAAATTGAAATAAGAAAAAGTTATTTTTTCTATAATGAAAAAAGTAAGAAATTTTCGAATTTCTAATAATCGGTGTTACGCTCACATTTTAGGCTGTAGAATTTTTTTAAAGATAGGCACACTATTGCACCACTTTCTATTTGAAACAATATAATTATGCGTAGATTCTCTGAAATTTACAGAGCGATTTGACTAAAGTTATTTTTTTAGAGCAATATCAAAATAAAAATGTTGGATTGTACGCTCTAAAATTTGGAAAAATCGTACTTTAAGCTCGTTTGTCTGCATTACAATGCTTAATAGTCTGACAAAACGTACAAGGACTAGTTTCGTAATATATTATACGACAAGAATCTCGATTTTGTTTTAGTGATATCCATTTGCATCCATGATATATCGTCACGTACGGTAAAAGTTAAAAGTACTGTAGAATTACTCATATAACATTGACTACATACAGTGTTAAAAACACGATTATGTTTTTAAACTCATGGTTTACTGGCATTCTATCTTATTCGAATAAAAAACATGTTAGAATCAAAAGTTCAAGACTTCTTCTAACCTAAATTGATGGAATTTTGAAAAACCAATCATAGTTTAAACAAGTATTTCTGTTTCCATCGAATTAAATGCTAATAAATGTATAATATGGATATTTGATTCATTACTGATCGTAAATATAACGGTGATTGTTACACAAAAAAAAAAGTCTTAAAATTGTTACATTTCAAATTAAACACTGTAAAAGACTTAATTTCAGTCTAAAATTGAGCTCATTAACTCAATATTTGCGCTTAAAGTTTTACTTTCAGACAGCAAAGTTTTATTTTAGTCGAGATTTATGCTTAAAGACAAATTTTTCTAGTTTTTCACACCTAGGTCTTATTTCGATTTTGAATATTGACTAAAAGTAAGACTTTAAGCGCAAACATTGACTTAATTTAAGAAAATTAGCTCAATTTTAGACTGAAATTAAGCCTTTTACAGTGCTTAATTTGGGATGTAACAATTTTAACACTGTTTTTCTGTGTATCTTTAAGATTTGGAGCATGTAAATTACAATCGCCCGGTTTATGAAAGCCAAAGAATTAATATTATTAATAGGTACTACTAACTTTTGAAAAAATTGTTTTTTTTATGACGTGTTTCGATAATCTACACCTTTAACAGTGACAAACTATAAGGTCAAGTGTACATATGAAATTGTGTTTGATTTAATGGAGATTTGCTGTTTCTACCAACCCTTAAATCAGTAACTTAAAATTTCACAGCGTTTTGTCGAAACTACATTTTTTCAAATTTTTTACGATTATATTAAGTGGAAGACAAATTATCCGATCGATTTAATTCTTTTTGCAGTATCTTTCATATGTATCCGTTTCTTGATACTATGATGCTCCAGTTTCACATACATTTTTTTTATCCAAGATTAGTTTACGGGCAATTTCACGTCATTTTCAAATTTTTTGAACAAAAAATTATATTTGTATTAAGGTAAGTATACCGATAGTTCTTGGTATTTGTCGCTCATTTTCATTATAATATGTAAATTAACCATTTACTTAATTAGTAAATACGTAAACAGACGAAACAGGGATCTCAATTCATGTCAAGAGCATTAATTGCAGTTAAGAACGTATTCCGTCTTGAATTTATTGTTGCTTAAAGGCTTCATCTCAGCCTTTAAGTGCATAACAAATTAAAACATTTTTTTCCAAAATTACAATTAAACATCACGTCTATGAATGGCATTAGTCCTGCTGAAGAGCACAAAATGATATTCTGGCGTGAAAATTTCACAATAGTGATATTTATAAGCATCAGCGGGATGTTTTCTGTTACGACTGTTTATTTACTCATTAATTAAATTATTTATTTTCAGATTATAATGAAAATAACCAAAAAATTCCAAGAACTATCAGGACTAACGAGAAAATAAGAAATAACTCAATTATACATATACAAAGGTAGTTAGACTCCAAGATATAGAGAAATTATTTTCATTATTAATGATATTATTGATGAGGGAAAACATTAAGTAAATTACTATTACTTTAAATTTGTTAAACAACTATTAATAACTCAAATTTGCATTTTTTTTTATAGTTCACATTTTGTTTATATCAATGAATTTTAATGAGCTTATAGACATAAATTTTCTACAACCTTATCGTACGATTTTTTCTAAAGCTAATGTGAAACATCTCTATTCCTTTAAAAAAAATATTACTTTTCACAATTTTTGAATAATTTTAGTGATTAGGTTAAAAATTTGGAAAATGCATTCATTCAGTTTGTAAAGAACCTTTTTGTCTGTGAAATAAGTCGTCATTCTTTAATATCCATTTAATGTTAATAAATTTGTATATTTTTATTAATAGTTTTGTTCATAAATGAAAAACAATATGAACAATCTTATTTTTAAGGATTTTTTACGGCTTTCACCATTTCAATAGACTTGCGGGTCGAAAAACCGATATTAAAAAAATCGGCAATTCAAAAAATAACTGTCCTATTGACGATGTGTCTATTTTATTATGTTTCAGATTTTTGACTATCGGTTTTTTTATTGTTGGCTTTATGACTGTCGGTTTTTTGACCTGTCGGCTTTTTGATTCGTTGGTTTTTCGACCCGCAACCTGAAATAGCATAGGTGCGATGGTTTTCGTAAGTTTCTTTTGTTTCAACGTCTCGTTTATCTCAAAAGAGACATAAATATAGCGCTAAACTGGCTGCAACGATTCTTAAAATTGTTATAGACGGTTATACGTGTCCTAGAATCGAACTAAAAAAGAAGCTTCATCACGCAGTCATGATTTTCGCTAATATATGCACAGTTGTTGCTCGCACATAAAAACTTTTAAGAAACTGATGTCCCTGCCTACGTGCACTTTTTCTGCTTAGCAACTTAAGCCTACTATGTAATCGACATAGTTCGTCAGCGTCAGGTTGAAAACCTGAGACTATCAAGGTTCTACATGAATGCAATCGGATGTCTCATCTTTAACTTTTGAAAGCTGCTTATGACCATAAGAAGTCCGGATACTTCGTAGGGATTACTGCAAGATCCTCCAGAGTCTGAGAGAATCAAATTCCATCCGTTTAGTTGGCGATGTTGCTACGTAACGGATACGGGGACGAAAAAGTCAAGATTGAGGGAATACAGAAGAAGGATTGTTGGACTTGTTTGCCTTTGATTTCATGGCATTAAAAATGAAAATCGCTTTTCTAGAGAATATAATATTTTATCTCCTCTCATACTGTCAGCTAACTTAATCGGTAGTTTCGAAGCTAATAATCATAAAATTAGAAATTTAGTTTATTATTTGAATTAGTAAGTTGAGCTGCAGAATCAAGTTTAAAAAAATATAGTATGTGTTATATATAGAAAATGTTTTTGGTATTTTTGACAGAACAACGGATAGTTGTTTAGGATTTTATTTTGAAATGAATAGAAAGAATATTTAATGCTTTTTTTTATAGATTTTATTGATTTTTATGTATTTATTTTTATGGACATATTTTTATTGTTGCTTACAAATGTGGAGAATAATTAAACATCTAAAGAACAGAATAATTTTTAAAATTCAATTGGGGTAACATACCTTAATAACGGCTTTTATTTTGATATAATGAAATTGCACTGGAATTATAACATTCAAAACGATGGGTAGAATGAATGATATATTAAATAGAATATATTTTGAAAACGCTGTTCACCAAACATTTGGCAGAAAAGAATTGGAAGGGGTGATCCTTGTACATTTTTTGTTCACTTTAAATGAATCTGACCTTAAATTACTCTAGCACGTCAGGATTTTTTAAAACTCTAGATTAAATGGTAAACAATATGTATTTAAATGATTTTTATGAAAAATATTTAGAGAACCATATTTTTTCTTTCAAATTTACATAATTACATCGGATAGTACTCTTACTTAGCTTTAAAAACAATTCTCCTAGATCATTCTAGTATCTTTTACAAGACGGGATAAAATTTTGAATTCTGTACCGAACTTTATTATAAAGTCTACGCAAAGGTTCTTGACGTCGCGAGTTTAAAAAAAAACATAAGAATTTCGATATCCATTGTGGCGATTAATTTAACTAATTTATCCAAATGAGATTTCGTTTACAGTGTAAAAAAATGTACAAGATTCCGCTTGACTTATTCTTAAAACTGTCAAAAATAAAATTTCCTAAAGCTGTGAAATTAGTACAATAAGAAGCAAATAAAATTAAAAAAAAGATTCATTTCCTAGGTTTTATTTAGCTTTATAGTTAAAAAATCTATCTAATTTATGCATTTTTTTAAAATAGTATTGAAAGTTATTTTTACGATTTTAACATTTTTAAAGTGCATTTTTGCTATTTTTAATCGCCTTTCTTTAATCTAATTATTTTCTGCTTTTGTCCACGTTTTGATAAGTAGCAATTCCAATAATTTTCCATAAAACTTAATAAATAACATTTTCGAGATCAAAGGGTAGAAATATTTGTATATATCCGTAGGCAAAACAAATGTATGATTTTATCTGTAACTAGAAGTATTTTTAAATCAGTGGGTAATAAAAATATTGTTTTTTATGATATTTGCTCTGTCAGAGATTTTTTAATCCGCGTATATAATGTTATCTCTGTACTTTGTAGATTAAAAATTACATTATCGATGTGCTTAAAAGGCTCTTAGCGTCTTGCAGCATTTAATTCGACAATCCATTACTTTCATCTGGCGTATTGAGCACTTCACATTGATACAAAATTATCTTTAATTAATGTTGTGAATTCAAAATATTTAAAAAGTCTATGTAATTTTTTTCTGATACGAAGATTCCAAAAACTGCAATGTACTCAATAGTTTTCACAAATTCGTAACGTAACAACAATTTTTATAAAAGATATTCCTGTTCTAGGGAAAATTTACTGATAGAAAAAAAAAAGAATAAATTTGAATAAAATGCAAGCGTTTTATCTAACGGCAAATTTAAATTAGATATACGTGGTTATCTACACGGACAAAATGAATAGTTGGATTTACTATCTAAATAGTAGAATTTTGCGCAACTACGTTTTTTAGTTGGTTTTACTCTTTAAATAGTAGGTTTGGGTTCCTAATTTGTCGAGGTCACTATTCAGATAGTAAAATTAACTAAATACGATGACTGTGTCGTATCTTATTATCTTTAGTAGTTCCAATAATTTCAGTTTTCGGTTTAAGTAAATCTTTTGAATAAAATTTTATTATGGATGATTAAAGTTTTAAATTCATTGCTTTTGCCATGTTTATTTTAATAATAAATATTTCTTTTTCACTAAAAATTAACGGTTTTATAATTTAACTGAACTTCTTATATATTTGACCTGGTAAACTACGAAATTGTTTAAATAATATATGTAACTATCTCAAATTTTTTGTTTACATTATAAAAATTGTTGATTGTAACATTATGTTTCTATGAGATAGTTTTTTATGTATGAAGAATCCAAGTCTTCGTATGTCATATTTAGAACTTACTAACAGGAAAACATTTTAAACGTTAAAAATTGCACAAAAATACAGATTTTTATGATAATTATGTTTCGATGGCCGCAATATTTTCTTCGTCGTTGCCGATAGGTAAACTACTGCAAAAAATTTCCAAAATTTCAAAAAGTGGTCATAATTTTGATTCTATTACAAATATTGTACTTTATTCTCGATATTCTCAACCAATTCCCTGTTTTCCGAATTTTTCGAATAATTTTTACATTCGTAGAAAAATATTTTATTTATAATACTGTTTTATAACGTTTTAGAATATTTTGACTGTTTTAATGGTAATATTAAAAAGTATTCAAATAATTACAAATAATGTTAGTTTTCATATAAATAATGAAAAAATATGAAAAATTTCCTTTCTAAATTGCTAAGTGGCTGTTTTAGCCCACACGTATAAAAAATACTCCCTTGAACTTCCTAGGACACTGGACATTTCTGAAAAGTTTTAATTCATAAATTTTATACCCTAAAAAGTTCAAAAGTTGCTCTTTCGCACAATTATGCACTAATGCATTATACTGATGCATAATAATATCTGTCATTTCTTAATTCAAGTATTTCTTATAGAAATTTTATGACTCTACATCCATACTTCGAATATCAAAATGTTTCTGTCAAATTTTGAATAAAATTCACATTTTTATCCAACAGTAAAGTTGTATTGGATATCCATTAAGTGGGTAAATATATAATAATAAACCTTTTGAATAAAATTTTATTTATATAAATTATATAAATTTTATTATAAATAATTCAAATTTTTAATCACAGCTTAACGATTTATTTCTAATTATTTAAACATTTCTTAACATTGCAATTAACATCGATCCTGCATTAACATCCTCGATGTCCTTGTCTACTGCTATGCCATTTATCTACTACCCATTAAAATTCACAATTTGGTTTATCAACATTTTTGTCTATTTTAACATATTATTAGTTATTTTTAAATTAGAACGAATTAATACTAAATGAGATAAATTTATCAATAAAATGACCCTCTCTCTCTCTCTCTCTCTCTCTCTCTCTTGCCAAATTTACAACCTTTCTATCTGTTAATTCTATTGAATACAGTGTTTTTTTAAATCTTGTTTACATTTTCTGTTTTAGGACTTCTTTAGTTCACTCAAGTTTTATCCAACGTTTCACATTCGTATTTCCGTATACTTTTCCGTCACTTTTGGAATTAATACACGTCGATCGTAAAGTTTTGCATGCATGACACGTGGGGAATTATTAATATCGCAACGTCGTGGAGGATATGTATCTGCGCATTTTTCAATTTCTTTCCGTTCTATTAACTTACAAATCCTTAGGTATTTCCATATGTAGGTCTTGGAAGAATCGATAAGCCCTACGATTTTTATTCTACGCACACATCAACGGCACATCGCGAAGGGAGGATTCTGGACTATCCTTACTGACACCGTCAAGGCTGCGAGATATCGATTCGTGGTCTCAAGAATTTTTCTGACCTCGAGACATTCGATGAACTTCCATGCTCTAGTGGTAGGAAATTATATTATGTTTGTTTATATTTTCGAGGTTTGAATGTCATTATAGTTGTACAAACAAAAAAATAGTTAATCACAGGATTAAATTAACTACTAGTACGCAAAAATATACAGTGTAAAACTCATATTTTTCTTACTTAAACCAATTTTATAAAAAGAAAATAATAAGAAATTCATTTCTTTCATCTTATCAATGAACATTCAAAACAATATTATTAATATTCTAGTACTTATTATTTTGTAGAAATAAAGCGCAGTTTTTAAGCTATCTTCAACCAATAGGCGAAACGTTGTCGGTCATTATGGCACGTCGAAAACCTCGCTTTATTAAATAGTATTTACCAGATGATTTAATAACTTTATTGCAATGAAATCAAATCAAAAACATAAAAGAAGGTCCATAGGTTAATTTTGACGCAATTAAAGTGAAATTGGTTATTTATAACACGTTGTAGCGGGTGTCCAAGCTTTGGGACTTAGTTTATGGACGATAGCCTATTTCTTGATTTCTTACATTTATTACAAATTCCCATTGCCTTGCTAAATTATTTTAATTTGCATTTATTTTTGTGGTGGACATTATAGATTTTTAGTCGCTGAAAACGAATTCCTTGTTCAATTTGACCCATCACGTCAGATATTTCACATATGCTAAGCTCAAATTGTCAAAAAAGATATTTTTTAATATTTTTCGGATATATCTTAAATTTCCACTACCCGAGTCAAGTTATGTCCCTAACAATATTTATTGTGGTCTTGTGAGAGTGCAAACTAACAATCCATCAAAGGGTCACAATTTCTTTACCGTCCATTCATTGACTTATTCACCCAACTTATATATTTCACGAAATAATATTTATTTGCACATTATAGACGAAAAATCCATATAGACCGGCATTCATTTATATACATTATCATAAATTTGCATAAAATTGTATAAATTCCATCTTTTTGGCAAAAATTTTACTGTATTCGAAATGTTACCAGCAATAATCTTCTATTTGTCAACGAATAACTTGTTATTTTGTACATGTTTAATTTTGTTAAGAAGATATTTACGTTGTTTAATTCTAAAATAAACGAAAACTTGAATATTTGAAGTGAGAAAATACGTAAATAAGTGAGGTGCATTTAAAAATCAATATCTGCGTGTTAATATTTATATTGGCAACAGCGTTTCTAAAACTTCAACACCAAAACTGAGTTAAAAAATTAAAAATTATTTATAAAATGTTTTAAAACATCAAATGAAAAACTAAAATTTCTTTACTGACAGAAATCAGTTGGCTTTCCTTGGTTAATATTGGAAATATTCGTTATGTGAAGATAGCACATACGAAATGTTGGTAATTATGATGTGAACTAATTACAAAAAAAATGTTTTTCAAATAAAATTAAATAATTATTTCGAACATTTTCAAAATTCTATGAATACAAATTTTATTTCTTTCTAAATGTTCTGCCGTTGCAAAAACTCGTATACATAAGAATTTTATATATAAAAATTATATAATAATCGTAGATAATTATTTCTAATGTATTATTGATCAGTGATATTAAAAAAATGCTTCTGTTCGCTAAAAAAACATTTTATTTGGTTAGGTTAGATTAGTTAAGATTAGAATTTATATGCTCTAGGTTCAATAAACCCTTTAAGTATAGTATATAATTTAAAATTCGAGTACATAACCTAAAAATTCTGACTTGATGGTTCTATTCTGACTCCGACATATATGTAATTTCTTCTACATAACTATGTCCATAAATAAGAAATCATAAATATAAAAGTTTATTTATTTACTTTGCAAAAATAATTACACAATATTCTATGTAAATTCATGTACTATGATTCTGTCATTTTTGACAGCTCATCTATCCTTGTTTACATAAAGTTTGTATGCGTTAGATTGGGTTATGTTAGGTTAACTTAGGTTAGGTTAGGTTAGATTAGGTTAGGTTAGGTTAGGTTAGGTTAGGAAAAAAGACGAAAGATCTGTTAAAAATGACAGAATCATTGCACACGGGTGTAAATATAAATAAAAATATATGTCATGTATTATAGCAGTAGTTCATCAGGCCATATTCAAGTGAATTTTATTTAATTTTGTTCGAAAAGTTCTCTAAAAGGGCTACAAAGCAGTGTGTAATCAGATTTTGACACATATGCACATATATAACCACACGCAACCCTGTAAGTTCATCCAAAAACACTTTTACCCTGGATACATATATACATAAAGGTCATTTTCACTACGGGCAATAAAATCAATAAACACTTTTAATATACTCGGCAAAGGGAACGGTGTGCAACTATCCACATAAACCTACACTAGTTCAAACCCGTACGGTCATACATAATGGAGCGGATTAGAATTGTGCACGATCCAGTTTCTTGATGTATACCAAATATCCAACTAAATATTAACAGAATATCTCACTACAACATACATACAATAGATATATAGGGTTCGTTTAAACCAGTTAAATTTAATCCAAATCAAACATAATTCACAGATTTGCATGGTTCATTTTTAAACACGATTAAACATTATTTAGGGAATAATGACTTAATTTGAGTGACTTTCTTTATTTGACACGAAGAGAGTTTAATATCATTAATGGCACTGCTTTGATAGAAATCACTTGAGATTTCATCAAACGTACTCATACTTTATCTACTAAAAATCAGAGAAAAAATCATCTTAAGTCTGAAGACTGGATTAAATAATTACTCTTCTGTTTGAGTGAATTTTGACTATTATAATTTCAAATAATTGTACATGATTTTGTATGAAGGTTGCTTGCTATTAAGCAAAAAAAAAAAACAAATATGAGTTCCTAATTATTCATAAAGAGTACATTCTGAACTTTTTCTGAATTTGAGCTCACAAAGATCTCATAACGATATCAAGTTCAGAAAATCCTTATAATGCAATGCATCTAACCTCTTATAGAGTTCATTGCAGAGATCATTCTGAACTATTTTTTATGTTTGAAGAAGTATTTTGCGGATTTTTAAGATTTTTTAAATATGCACTAAATTAGGAAATCATTATTGTTTTTTATCCTGCGTTTTGGGGATACGAAATGAGTAACGCACTGCAAATACTTTAATAAATTGTTTATATATTTGTAAGTACAGTTAATACGAAAAACTAGGTAAAAAATACTGAGATTTTATCAGTACCTTATTTTCATATTTTTGTGTATACCGAATAAAGTGATTTGCTATTATTATTTACAATTTAAAATTATAAATCGTACCATAAAAAAGTATTTTTTACTATCGATATATAGATTACCAAATGTACTACGAAAATTAACTATTAAAGACTGTTTCTAAACTAAAAAGCCGTACACGGGTCAAAGCTCGAAAATAATCGAACTAAAAGTCAAAGCTCTTAGGTTTTCTTAATTTGAAAATTTTGTTTATAAATAAAAATATCGGTAAATCAAAAGCATCCATTAGGGGATTTTTTATGGTTATTAACAAATTGTATTAACAATTAAAAAGTCAATATTAATGGATAAAAAAATGTGTTTCTGATTCTTTGAATAATTCCGAATTAAAGTGTCTATTGTCAAGTTGTCTTAAAGAAATATTGAAAGTATTCTGTTTCTAAATTTAAAACATCGTAAAGTCGAATTCAGCCATAGAGAGCTTCTTTATTCTTATTAAGAAATATTTTTGACAATCTAAAATTTAATGGAATATTTTTTCGTAGGTAAAAAATGTCGAATATTCAAAAAAATGCAATTGTCGGCATTTTTTAACGCCGAAAATATACGTTTGAAACAAATTCATAAGATGCGTTTTTGTGCATAATTACATAAAGAATCTAAACAAGTTTGTTCTGGATCGAAAAATTAGTTTCGGCATGTTTTAATTTCTGAAAATGTAGATTTCTGTAACAACAATATATCTATATTTTCAGAAATTAAAACATGCCGAAGCTATTATTTATTTTTGAATTTTTTGATCCAGAACAAACTTGATTCTTTATGTAATTATGCACAAAAATGCCTCTTATGATTTTCTTTAAAACGAATATTTTTGTCGATAAAAAATGCCGACAATTGCATTTTTTTGAATATTCGACATTTTTTACCTCCAAAAATTTACTGCATTAAATCTCAGATTGTCAAAAATATTTCTTAATAAGAATAAAGAAGCTCTCCTGTGGATGAATTTGACTTTTCGATGTTTTAAATTTAGAAACAGAATACTTTCACTAGCTTTTGAAAATTTAAAGTTTTTTGACTTTTTTTTACTTGAGCAGTGTATAATTAAGATATTCAACTATAGTTGGTTTCTCATATGTTACTCACGAAGTGTAAGAGATTTTCTCAAGACTCCAAATGTCAGATTTTCGAACACAGCGTCTCAGTGCACACATGCCAATTCGAATAATACTTTTAGAAGTAATTAAACTTTCTTTTCAAGTTTTCATTTCAAATACTTTCCGTTATTATTTTCTTTCTTTATTACTCGACATAAGTCACGTAAGTTTAGAGGTTTCAGAGGTGATTCGGGTTTCTATAGATTCAAACTCATTTTCCCCTCTGTGAAATGGTTCTTTTTACTATTTTTTTTAATGTATTTATATTAATAAACTTGAACATTGTCTTATAATTCTAAAGGGAGACAAATTAATTTTTCATCACACTGGGACGAAAGCAGCAACTTTCCTTCCTGTCATGAAGAAAAATCGTATACTTCCCTCGGGAAGTAAAAAAGAATGCCTCAGACTACATGATTTTCACCCTCGGCTTCACCTCGGGTAAAAATTACACGCAGTCTGAGACATTCTTTATTTTACCTCCCTCGTTGAGTAATATACTGTTATTGGCCTTTTACTAAAAAAGAAGTCTGTAGTACTATCAATATTGTCACCTCTTACTTTAATTATCGTATGAAACGAACCAATATGGTCTTTTATTCTATTATAATGGATTTTGTCTATTCCATGCTCCTTAAATTTATGGGACTGCAAATTGACTCTATCCAGGGTGAAAATTGAGTCACTATAACAAAGAATGAATCGTCATTCTTCAAATGTAAATTTCTACTCCATATGGAGTAAGTTCTCCCTCGAAGAAGAGTAATGTGTCACTCGTTTAGATGAATAAATCACTTTTTTACAATGGCTCAATTTTCACTCTGCAAGGAGTGAGTGTGTGCTACAAGCAATTTAGTACTAAATAAATATTGTATAAATTAAGTGGCAATTTAAATAATTCGGTGATTGTTATACAGCAATAAGTATCTACCGTGAAATCGGAAGTTCAATCCATAATTCAAGACCCCTTTTTGTTAACATTTTGGTGATGCCTAATGGTCATTTTAAAATCAAAATGAAACTGAGGGAATAAATAAATCTTTCTTTCTTTTCTGACTCTTTCGTAAGTGAAATGTTCTTTGATAGTTCTTGTATTGTATGTCAGATTTAATTGGTGTTAAATAAATTAGACAGTTGACGTTTCGGTCATTTGTTTTGACCCTCTTCAGAATATATTTCTATATATAAAAAAATTACAAAATAATATATATTATAGTGAAAAAATTACAATAATAAAAAAATGATATTTCTGAAAAACTTGTCAATACCTTTTGTTTACGGTTTTATTGAGATTTTGAATTTAGATTTTATTTGATTAATTTTGTTTCTGCTTGCCTGTAGGAAATTGTTGTGTTGCTATTGTTGTGAGCCGGTTATGAATTTTAGAACTGTAAAAAATTAATTTATTGAGTTTTCACTCAGTAAGCAGAAAACATGAAGAAAGAAGAAAAAAAACAAAAAATTAACTGAAGAAGTAAAAAATATCACTATATAGTTTTCAAAACCGGCTCACAACAATAGCAACACAACAATTTCTTACAGGTAAGCAGAAACAAAATTAATCAAATAAAATCTAAATTCAAAATCCCAATAAAACCGTAAACAAAAGGTATTGACAAGTTTTTCAGAAATATCATTTTTTTATTATTGTAATTTTTTCACTATAATATATATTATTTTGTAATTTTTTTATATATAGAAATATATTCTGAAGAGGGTCAAAACAAATGACCGAATCGTCAACTGTCTAATTTATTTAACACCAATTAAATCTGACATACAATACAAGAAACTGAGGGAAACTAATTTATATATTTTTTGACATATTTTCTTTAAAACAACGATTATCAAAATATGTATTGCTATAAAAAAAATATTTTATCGCTAACAAATATTTTGTTTGATACAAATTTTATATAAAATATCATTTTCTTAAGTACCTATAATTGAGGACATTTTTGAAAATAATTGTAAAATGTGAGTATTTCTTCGTTTTCTGTAAATAACTCGTCTGTAAACCATTTGATGTTAACATTATGCACAGGTAAATTAATGAACATAATGTTTTCTCCAAAACTAAAACGAAAAGTTATTACAGTATTGTTGTTACAGAAATATCCTAATTTAAGGTTTAATTTCATAGAAAATAAAATAATCATAGTTATGTAAGTTTCTTAACAGAAACGTGTATTGAACATTTAATTCGTTTTTTTGCTGATCAGTATCGTAATACTGATTGTTTAAGGAGGTTCAATTTTTAACAATATTATGTAAATAAAACTCATTTCTCTCTGAAGCATCAAAAGTTGAGTATCATAATTAAACCTTCTTAAAAAAATTGGATCCATTCAATGAAATGTTCATTATTTCAATCGAATTCATTCACGACCGACAAATTTCATTTTTAGTTCCTAATAAAAACACTTTAAAAAAAATTACTTTTTTTTTTACCACCTCAAGAGCGTATTTTGTTTTGTCCAAATCTATTTCAGATAAGTATTTTCAATTGTTATATTTCAAATATTATAACGATTATTTCTATGCGAAAAACAGGTATTTCTTACTGAAAGTTATCACTAAATAGTGGAAAATGTATACATACATTAATTTTGTACCATGTTATGAAAAGAATTGATTTCATTATTTACATATGATAATAAAGGAGTAACAATTTTTATAGTCCCTATTGAGTCCTTAAACACTGCTATTTTAGCACTGTATGTTGTTGTAAATACTGCAGCAAGTATAACCTCTTTAAGTTTCGTGTTGTAAACGTTCACTCCTAATGGAGTTACAATTGGAACACTGTAGTAAACGCGCGAATTGTCACTCTTAAGTGAAAAGTCATTCTTTTTGGAATTATAAAAATCACGGTTATAAAGTGAGAATTTCTTTTTCACTGAAGTTATTTAATCTTCAATTTATAACAATTGTCACTCCAAGAATTTTAAACCGTACATATGAAATACGTAAAATTACTCGCAGTACAATAAACGGAAATTTCACATTTTTAAATATATTTTATTTATTTTTATTGATTCATTTTAATTTAATAACATTTTCGATTGTCTTTTAGACTGATGTATTGACAAACATTTTTGGAGTGAAAATTGTTACATGTAATATGCACATGAAGAGTTTATAATTTTGATTGCTTTACAGAGACATATTTTTGTATAAGGTCCTCTTTGAATTTTTGGAGTGAGAATTCGCAATTACAGTGAAAATTATATCAATCCAGCAAAGGAGTAAATTCCTAATCTTTAGGAGTGACCACTGATTCTTTATGAAGTAAAACTCCCTCTGAATGGGGTAAAAAATCAGACAACTTTTTCAATAAAATGGCTCAATATTTACTCCATAAAGTGTTAATTTTCACTCCAAGAAATTACGAGCATGTGCATGAAATCATTTAATTTTTACACTATGCAAGAAAACGTAATTCGTGCATATAATAATTCAATGAAGAGGTGAATTATGATTGATATTTTACTAAAATGAATTCTACATTTATTGGAGGGTGCATTTATTGTTTATAGAGTAAACATTAAATTACTCGAGCAAAATCTTAGTGTTTTCTCCTTAAACGAACAAAACTCACTTTTTATGGAATGAAAACATGCTGTCAACAAGTGAGAATTATTACTTTCACCCTTTAACGCCAAATGTAAAAGATTTCTTCATGAAGAAATCAGTTTGACACTACATTTCAGCATTTAAACTCCACGAGTAAATTTGGCACTTGTCATTGTATATTGGCCAAAAATCGCCCTTTTCGACGTTGCATGTAAATAATTTTTTTTTAAATTCAGAAATAAAAGTTTTTTCTAAAACATTTATTATTTTATTCTTTATTTATCCGATTTTATTATGGTTAAGAATATTAGCATGCCTCTAAAAGTTATAAATATAGCGTAAAAAATGCATTTTCTGTCAGATAGTGGTATTTCGAAAAGTAAACATTCAAAATGGTGGACACACAATAGCTATAAAAAGGAATTTTTATTCGTAATATCCTAGCCATATGTTCAAAATCGTAAATCTCAATGAATTGTTATAAACCTTGGAATCCAAGTATTGTTGAAGTCGCTGATTATAAAACTGAAATCAGTTTTTTAAAATAAAATATGGCCATTCGAATATAGCGAACAAAAATATTTAAAGTTAATCTGATGCACATGAAACTTCGAAATCGTATAGAATTTTTTGGAATCGCTGATGACCACATTGGATCCACTATCTTGACTATTGAAAAACTTATCCAAATTCGTCACCAGCAATCTCAAAAGCCATTCAACAAACAACAATCATTGATTATACGAATGATATTACGAATAAAAATACACTTTTATCGCCATTTTGAATATTTACTTTCTGAAATACACCTATCTGATAGAAAATTCATTTTTGACACGATTTTGTAACTCCTATAAGTATACCAATGCCATTACCCATATTAAAATTCGATAAATCAAAAATAAAAGAAAAAAAGTTTTTTTTTAAATGTATAACTTTTCTATTTAAACATTTGAAAAATTTCGATGCACCATTGGAAAAGACGGATCAAGTCCAATAACAGACAACGAGTGATAACATGTTCTCCTGGAGTTTAAATGCTAAAATATAGTGTCAAACTTCAATCAAATTTAAAGGATTAACAGAGTAACACAATCACTCTGTAAAGAGTGAAGTATCACTCTTAACAAGAGAAAGTTCACTACTGCGATGGAGCGAAAAGGCACTATGCATGGAGTGAAAAATTAGTGGTAAATCTTGACAATTCATTCTTTCATTGGAGTGGCTTAATTCTCACTCCACAACGAGTAAATTTACATTCTCAGAAATTTGGACACTCTTTACTGCCAATTTTTTTTTCGTAGAATAGTAAGAAAATATATGTAAAATATTACCACATAATTCACTTTATTTGGTATGCACAAAAATACTTGGAAAAGTGATGTATTTCTTTAAATGAATCCTCAATGAATCCTGAATGAAATAAATATGGTGTTGGGTGGGTTTATAACCTGCAATATTCTATGTTATAAACTCAAGCAACATCATATTTATTTATCAAAAATACTGCATACAACACACATCCTAAATTTAGTTAATAATGCCACTACCACCAGTATTTTTATTCACTAATATTCCATATTTACTTTGTTATCACTTTGTAAACTATTTAGTTGATGTTCCAAATCAATTCGGCCAATTTTGGCAATATGGAAATAGCCGATCCTCAATTTTTAATTTCCAGGTTTTTATCCTAAAATCGTCATAAGGGAATCATTCAAACAATTTGATTGTAGAGTGTATAAAACATAATGATGTCCTAACATCTCAATTTTCATGTTTGATAATTTCACGGATGGTAAATATACACCGTTTGTAGGTTTTCATATTTTCAAGTCATCAATTGTCGGAGACGATATAAGTCATCTTTTGCTGTTGTGACGGATTACTGTCCATGTTCATAAACCTACTACTTCCTCTACAAATCTGAATTCGTAAAAGAATATTAATTTCAAATGAAAAGTAGGTTGCTGTGAATTAGTAAACGTTACTAACGTATTAGTAAAATTGTACTAATAACAAAAATTGGTTCTACTAATCTCATAGTAAAAATTAATATTTTATTTAGAAAATAGTAGGTTATCACTTTTTATCAGTACAATTTATTACCAATTGAAGGAAAACCCACTTTTCGATTTCTAATTAACAGTTTTCAAGTATTTCAAATTTAGAGAGTACGATAAAAAAACACAAATCAAATAAAAAGATGTTTTAGTAATCAATAGAATGAATTAAAAAGTCGTACACAGAAAAAAATAAGTCTTAAAATTGTTACATCTTAAATTCATCATCAGGTGAAGCTTAATTTAAGCCCGAAATTGCGTTAATTTTCTTAAATTCAGTCGGTGCTTTGGCTTAAAGTCTTACTTTCAGTGAGCAAAACTAATTTTTAGACGATATTTTGGCTGAAAATAACATTCGACTAACTTGGATGCCATAAGGTCGATAAATCTTATTTTAAGCTAAAATATTGTCTAAAAGTCAGTTTTGCGCACTGAAAGTAAGACTTTAAGCCAAAACACTGACTAAATTTAAGAAAATGAACGCAATTTTGGACTGAAATTAAGCCTCACCTAATGATGAATTAAAATGTAACAATTTTAAGACTTATTTTGTGTAGTTTTTAGAAAATCCTCCATATACACATAAAAACCATGTATGATGTATACGCATGTCATCGACTAATCATTCGACCGTACATATCCGGAAGCGTTCGGATGATGCGGTAAAGAACATAATTTCATCTTCATATTTATCATCCCGTATCGACATATGTAACAACGTTGTCAACGTATGACCTGGTAGTCCAGTAAAGTCTAACCAATTGTGTCGTTTATATGAACGAAAAATTCAGTTGTCCTGTCATGTTCTGCCTGGAACATGTGGAACATGACTACTTAAATTTGCTCTGGAGTCCAACCACGCACGACCACATTTAATATCAGTAATGGATCAAATTTCAAATCTGGGGTTCCAATTTGGAATTGGACATTAAATATCCTCCAAAAAATTTTGGAATTGGCCACATGGATACTGTCGCGATTCCCACCCATCATCAGGAATGGTCCACGGAGGATGTACACTACGGAGGATCCCGCGAAGGCACATCTGACACGAGGATAATCCTGATAGGTGACGACGAACGTCCCCGTACCGTTTCCATATTTCGACGACGACGAATCAGCCGCACGGTACACTTCCGGGAACGAGGAGGGAAGATGGAAACAACCTGCTGGGAGCCGGCAGGTATGATGCTCCGTCTTTGTTCGCGGTACGTCGCCGTCGTCTCCGTTTCCGACGGAAGCGTGCTGGGGACGGTTTCGGGGTGTGCGGTTATAGATCGGCAATGTACCGATCGAACGACACTGGGTTTTATTTACGTTTTGGGCACACTTTACTTCAGGGGGGGTTCCCGAGTGACGACGGCGACAGAACAAGTCACCGAGAGTGCGTGGCGTGTGACGCAAACGTCCTGACCGTGGAAACGATACTGCGGGCTGCGGGCTTTTATCGCGGTAGCACGGGAGGAACGCGCGCAGACGCGAACCGCTTCTCCGGCCTCCCGGGCTCTCTTCGTTCCCCGTCCGCACCGAGGGAACACGAGGACCTTTGGAATCGCATCTACCTACACTCTGCTAGGCTGCACGGTGCTGCTCGTACAAATTTCACCGCCAACGGAAACTGACTCGATTCCAGTTTTTCGATTCGTTCATCTAGTACCACTCGTGGAATCACAGATTCCCGCCGGAAATTCAACGACTTCCGGTCGAGATCCGAATTTTGGGAATATGGACGTGAAATGGTGCTCTCTAAATTTCATGGAGTGAGAATCCACTCTTTATGGAGTGAACATTTGGCAATTCGAGTAAAAACTCAATTTTTGCTCTTGGAATTTGAAAACTCATACTCCAGTTTAAATTTCCGATTTTTGTACCAGAATTGTACCCAGTGCCTCGTACGTCAAAATATGTAGCAGCAAGATTCCTGCAATATTGCAACATTGCACATTATTCCAGCAATACTAAAACATTGCAGAACCATTACAGGAATATTGCAGCAATACTGCATCATGATACATTGCAATGAAATATTGCAGAACCCTTGCAGGAATGTTGCAGCAGTATTATATTATGATATATTGTAATGAAATACTGCATAACCATTGCAGGAAAGTTGTATCATGATATATTGTAATTAAATATCGCAGAACCTTTCCAGGAATGTTGCAGCATGATTGCATCATGATATGTTGTATTGAGATATTGCAGGAATGTTGCATCATGATATATTGTAATGAAATATTGCAGAAATATTACAGAAATATGGCAGCATGCTATATTGAAATGAAGCATTGCAGAACCATTGCAGAAATGTTGCATCATGATATGTTGTAATGAGATATTGCAGGAATATTGCATCATGATATATTGTAATTAAATATTGCAGAACCCTTGCAGGAATTTTGCAGCAATATTGCATCGTGATATATTGTAACGAAATATTACAGAAACGTTGCATCATGATATGTTGTAATGAGGTATTACAGAACCATTGCAGGAATGTTGCAGTAATACTGCATCGTGATATATTGCAATGAAATATTGCAGAACCCTTGTATGAATGTTGCAGCAGTATTATATCATGATATATTGTAATGAATTACTGCAGACCCATTGCAGGAATGTTGTATCATGATATATTATAATTAAATACCGCAGAACCTTTCCAGGAATGTTGCATCTTGGTATATTGTAGAACCATTGCAGAATGTTGTAGCAATACTGCACCATGATATAGTGTAGTGTAATATTGCAGAACCCTTGCAGAAATATTGCAGAAATATGGCATCATGCTATATTGCAATGAAACATTGCAGAACCATTGCAGGAATGTTGCGTCATGATATGTTGTAATGAGATATTGCAGAAATGTAGCATCATGATATATTGTAATTATATATTGCAGAACCTTTGCAGGAATTTAGCAGCAATATTGCATCATGATATATTGTAATGAAATATTGCAGAAATATTGCATCATGCTATATTGCAATGAAACATTGCAGAACCATTGCAGAAATGTTGCATCATGATATGTTGTAATGAAATATTACAGAACCATTGCAGGAATGTTGCAGCAATATTGCAGAAATATTGATGTAATTGCTGCGAAAGAAAAAGCAGATATTTCGCATTGCAACAATGAATTAACAGATGATTTGTAATATACAAATATCAGTAACATTGAAATTTTACAGCAATATTGCTATACAAACTGGGACCGAGACTTTTTATCATGTGACTTCTCAGTAAAAGACTTTTCATCACAGAAATTCATTAGAATACATTTGTTTCAAAATGGCAGTTTCAAAATGGTGGCTGAAAGATTATTCTTTTTATGGATTTATAAATTCCAGGTTTTAAACATTTTCTTACGCGTTCTGAAAGATAAAATATCATATATAGAGGATTTTTTGACATTGTTGATCACGATTCTGACGTCAGATTTGCAAAATACAAGATGACGTGCAATATCGCCTATATTTCCCTCTGAATGTGTTGTTTCTTATCCACTTTGTTAATGAATGTGGTGGCCATTTCCAGACACAATGGTTGTTTTTTATGGATTCGGTCATGGCCTACGTATATTGAGGTTTTTGAAGGCCCTGATCGCGAACCTGACGTCCGACTAAGGGAATACAACATAGCGGACCTAATATAACTACTGTCAAAACGAAATTAATTGTTTTTCGCCAACCTCGTATATCGAAGTTTTGTAGAAATTTGATTGTTATTTCCTCTTCGCTCTTTACCTATAAACACTGACCGATTCTCACGACCCGAAGGTAGACAATATTCAGAATCGTTCTTTTTTATTACTTTATTATTTTTTTTTATTTTTTTAATTGGCACTTTTTTGGGCCTTACTGTTTTGGGGCCTGACTTTTGTTTTTTGGCCTTACTTTATTTATTAATCTGCTATATGTACAGATAAGAATTCATTATTGAACTTACTTGCTACACTCGGGTCTAAAGGACCCAGCTTCACCTTCCCGCAGCTACCAAGAATAAACTAATAGTCCCAGCGTCATGTTTAACAGCCTGAAGGGTAGTTCAACTCTTCAACTATTGGCAAATGTTGCTACGGGCCCATTTCCCTTGAATTTAGTACTTAAAATTAATGTAAAAAAGGGTCGGGGCACTTAAAAAAAGTAGACTTTACTAACACCAAAGACAACACAATACAATAACCCGTGATTTTAACAGAAAATGCATTAAGTGAAAACAGGCGTTACTGATCAGCCATGCGGAAACGCATAAAATGATTTCAGTATGATAATTGTTATACTATTCATGAACATAACACTTACTCCCCAAATAAATTCAAATATTTAAAAAAAAATTTATTGGCTTCATTTGTAGAAAGAGTTAAACGAAAAATTATTAATCTACCCGCTCTTTGTTAAAATTGTATGACATATACACTGCAAGTATAGATGCGACTCAATAAATAGTGAAAACTACTAAAGTAATCTTTAAATGTGAAATAGTATACGAATGCTGTTATTGATGTTCACATTTTCGTAACTGTTACCGATAATTATACAGAAAATTGTGTATTTCTGTATATACAAAAAATATGTAATTACTATTTGATAGATTAATTTGGATTAATTTTATAAAACATTTAGAAAAGTGTCAGGAAAACTAGATATTGTGCAGTTACTTTGCAGTTTATGGTCGTTTTCTGAGAACCACAGTGATAATTTTCTAAATTTGCAATAAACCAAATATAAACATTTAATTAATATTATGTATACATTTGATTGTAAATAAATGTAACATTTAAAGTGTATAATTCTCGACCGCGAAATGTAGAAAAAAGTAAACAAGTAGAAAAAACCGTAACAGACGAATTGCGATGGCAATATGCGTCTGGCGCTTTGATCATAGATCTTCTTATGTGTTAAATTTTAGACTCACTAACTTTTAGATTTTGAATTAATATAATAAGTATTATAGATAAAAATTTAATTACCTGTATTTTTGGTCTTTTCATTCTCTACGTATATACTATTTTTCCGAGTTATGAGGGAAAATCTAAAGATATTTGCTTTAAAACTGATAATCAAAATCCACATTTATACGTCATATTTAAGTCAATTTTTCATGCAGGAGAAATTCTAAACCATCTAAATTCTTCAAAATTTAGCACTTGATGTTGCCCGGTATGTCAAAGGGCGAAAAGGGATAGTTTTTGAGTTATCAGCAAAAAAAAAAAGTTCGGAAAATCGACATTTCTCAAAAACTAAAAAAAAATCCTCTGTCTCCGTCAATTTTCACTTATTGTTAGAAAATTTTTAAAAGAATGAAATTGTTCAGAATTGTATCAGCTATGTGAAATCTGTAAAAGTTTTCTTATGTCAGTTAAAAAATCCCCTCTCTTCCAGTAAGGGATAGGAAGTCGCGATTAAAGGGAGAAGTGGTGTGATGTTGGATGGGAATAAATATTTGTTTGTTTGGGTCTTATTCCTTTCTCTCCTATTCAATCCTCTCTCTCTCTCTCTCTCTCTCTCTCTCTCTCTCTCTCTCGCTCATTCTTTCTCTCTCGCTCTCTTTCTCTCTCGCTCTCTCTCACTATTTCTGAGGATTCGATACCATACCCTCGCATTTAAAATTAAATTTAAATCTTATAGGGAATGGGGTTTCGTCCCGGGATCGTTCACGGACTCATCAGTGGGGCTGCACGATCCCACGATTCACCAAATCAAAATTATAAAAAAATTATTCGGAAATACTCACACAATGTTGTGTCAAGGCAACCATTATAGGACCATCACCAATCTCGTCCCTCTTTAGTTGTTGGAGCCTCCCTACTGCCTCCAAACTCAGAAATTACTCATGAGCGATCTGCACTGCACGAATAAACGAGAAAAACTGAATTTTTCCTTAGTAGTTTTCAGAGGAAGGCAACTTTTCCGAGAATCTCGTATAATGGGAAACAATAACAATAATACATTATAAACAACAGATGGAAGAATTGAAAATAAGTCACTGTTTTGCATTTCATATGTACATGATTCAGTCCGAAAAAAAACTTTCCGTGTTTTAGGTTGATTTTCAACTAATTTGACTGGATTATTAGTATTTGCCCATGATTTTCAGGTTGTCATTTCAGCATTTTTGTATTATTTTTTGCTATTGTCTATGCTACCACGCACCTGTTTCCATTGACGGCTTATTTTTTTGAGAAGTATAAATATTTTAACTTTATTTTATGCTATCATTTTGCAATCTCTCTATTCCCGAAAATGGATAACGCATGTTATTTGTCATTTATCTAGATAACCGTCATTGGCCGTTTGATTGATCTTAGCAATTTATTGTTTATATATTCATTTACAAAGACGATGTTATGCTTAAGTATTTACTTATTAGTGCATTATTAGCAATTGTCAGGTTATTACATAATTGCTGGGAATTCTTGACGATTACTCTTTCATTCTAATAAAAATTAATGTCATATAACTCATCAAATTTGTTACAAATTATGACGTTTTATGCCACACATTTAATTCGAAAGACACAATGCGGAGTTGTTTCCGGAATATGCAAATTTTGTTTCAAAATTTCTATTTCAATATTTCGCTTAATATAATAACGTTGGAGAGTATCCCCCAATTGTATCGTCCTTATCATACTGTTAATGTATAATTTTGTCTCCAATCGTAAGAACCGCTTTGTAGGTTTGTTAACCTGTTTTTATAACTTAATATGTTACTAATTCTGTGTTTTCGTCAACGCTATTTTTTTCTAAACATATTTTGGCTAATTTATGATAATTTTTGGGAATACTATCCAGCCCTATTTTCAAAAAGATGAAAAGTTATTGAAGGTGTTTCTAATTAAAATAACGGAATTCAGGTAGTGGGAGGTACAGTATAATTTTATAATGAAAACATAGTATATTTAGGGAATATAGTTCACCGTGTAACCATTCAAATAAATGTTAGTGAACTTCTCACGTATCTAACCAGCATATTTGAAGAATATTGCCCCCCCCCCCGTCATTTTTTGTAATGTTCTTAATCTTTATCATAATGCTATCGGGTATATGTTCAAAGCCGATGAATATCACATTAAAATAATAAAAGGTCTTTTCCTACCTTCAGCTTTTCCAGACAATGAAAAAAATAGTATCTCTGTAGGAGAAATTAGAGATTTAAATTTCGTTTCAATACACTTTAAGTGAATGTTGGATTCTTTTTGTCTATTTTATATATATTTTTTTCAGTAAACACAAGAGAAAGTAAATTTTGAGTCAGTGGATTAGACGTCACTTATAAACGTCGCAAATAAAATTATGCTTAAAATTTTCTTCAATAACATGTCTAATATATTTTCTTAGTGATACAAGTTAATTTAATAATACCCGCTATCCTAATATCGATTAAAATTATACCAATCATTGTGAATATGGAATGTATCACATATTTCTTAGTTCATTCGGGTTTCGTTTTTCTATTTTTTTATGACGAATTTCATCGAAGAAAAATAATCAACAATATTACGTCTCTTTGTTTTTTTAATTAATTTCTTTATAAAATTGGTGTAATTACACAAATAGCAAAAAATTTAAACTTGTTAGAAATAAATAATTCTTTAGCGTATTTACACGGAGGGAAGAGAACTGTAAATATTGCTTTCAATCCGAGAAATTTTACCAAACGACGTAAAGTTGTGACACATAGAGTTTTTAGGGAATTTTTGCCGTTATATCGAAGTAAATATTTTGTTAACATTATCTTAACTTTTTAGGATTTCTGCCAAAAGAAATGCAGTTAATACTTAATAAATGTTTATTTTACTTCACCGTTATGTAATTTTCAAAGCCGAAGAATATATTTACTTCTGCATGGATTAGAATAAGTACCTTCCAGTATGGGATTTTTTCGATAAATTTCGGAACTTTTCCACTACGCAACTCTTACATATTTTACATAGTAGATTTTGGAACTCGTATATATACAATAACTCGCGGGCGTTGCCACTTGCGCGAAACACGCCATCTGTTATTAACTGAGTAAAACAATTCCAGCGAATATTTTAAATTTGTTGCTGTATTAATTTAACAAAAAAAGATATTCCTTTAGATATTGTAAAAATTGTAGGCTTGGGTCAAAAACATTCTTTTCAAACAAACAAATTCCCAACTCCTTTGCGGGAATTTATTGCGGGTATTGAAGAAGGTATTAATGGTGTTGAAAATGAAATAGATAATTTTGGAAATATTGTGACTGATAATAAAAATTTGGTACGCAATTTATGTAGTAATGACATTACAAATTACACAACTTTTAATACACATAATAAATTTGAAAATAACAATAATAATATTTTAAAAAATTTTCAAAAAAAGAATAAAGACATTTTTTTCACAAGAGCAGACAAAGGAAATATTACAGTAGCTATGTTAAAAAATGATTATTTAAATAAAATGACTAATTTATTATCTGACACTAACACTTATGAAATTAGTAAATTTGATTATGTTGCAACAACCGAAAAGAAAGTTAATGATTTTATTAGAAAGATCAACAATAAAAAATTTATTAATGATAAAATAGCTAAACACCTAAAAGTCTATAATAGTACAATTTCTAGATGTTATGGTCTTCTATCTTCTATCCTCTTCGCTCTTCTATCCAAAAGTACACAAAGAAAATTACCCATTACGAATTATTATTTCAACAATTAATTCACCAACATATAAACTTTCTGTTTTTTATACATCCATCTTAAATAAACTTTTACCTATAATATCTAAAAGAGTAAAAGATAGCTGGGAATTTCATACAAAAATAAAAAATTTCAAACTTTCATCTGATTTTTCTCTTATCTCTTTGGATGTTATATCACTATTTACAAACATTTCTATTGATATTGTGAAATTGATTCTTAAAAATCATTGGAATAAGATTAGAATTCATACGAGTTTACCTCAAAAAGAATTTTTTGAAGGACTCGATATAATTTTAAATTCTTTATATTTTCATTTTCAAAATGTCACATATAAGCAGAAATTTGGTGTCCCAATGGGATCACCCCTTTCACCTATTATAGCTGATTTAATGATGGATTTTATTGAGAATATTTTAATTACTAAAATTCCTTTCAAACTACCGTTTTATTTCAGATATGTAGATGATATTTTCACTGCCATTCCTAATGATTTTATAGATAAAATTTTACCGATATTTAATAGTTTTAAAAAAATTAGAGGTTTTCATAATAGAATTTCTTTCACATTAGAAGTTGAAAAAAATAATAGACTTAATTTTTTAGACATATTAGTTATTAAAGAAAATAATTGCTTAATTACAGATTGGTATCATAAGAACTCTTTTTCAGGCAGATATTTGAATTTCTATTCAAACCACCCATTGAATTATAAAATAGGTACAGCTTATGGAATTATAGATAGAGCCATTAGATTTTCAAACATTAAATTTAGACAAAAGAATTTAAACATTGCTAAACAAATTTTAAAAAACAATAGTTATCCTGATTATCTTATTAAAGAATGCTTCAAAAGAAGAGTATACAAATTTTATAATACAATGGAAGGTAAAAAAGAAGATAAATATAATAAAACTGTTAGTATACCTTATATTAAAAATATTTCAGAAAGAATTAAAAATAATTTTAGAAATCATAAAGTTAGAATCGTATATAAACCCACTAATTTGAATATTGGAGGTATAAAACCGTTTAAGGATAAATTAGATAAATTAGATCAAAAAGATGTCATCTATGAAATTAAATGTAAAAATTGTACAGGAGTTTATATAGGGGAAACTGGAAGATTATTAAAAAATAGAATTAAAGAACATAAAAAAAATATTTATGAAGATGTTCAAAAATACACGGGACTTACAATACATAGAATAGAAAAAGGACATGATTTTGATTTCAAAAATATTAAAATAATTAAGATAGAAAGAAATAGACATAAACGCAAACATTTAGAAAATTATTTTATTAAAAAATATATAAATTCAGTTAATATTCGATTTGAAAAGTCAAATTTACCAGATACATATTTACCCCTTTTGAATATATGAACATAAACAATAATATTGAAAGGTTATTGATATAAAATTTCATTTCTATATAATCCTTGAACTTTCCAGTCTTTTCTTTCGTTTCAAACTTTGCACATATAACGGGTATTTTATAATTAAAATTAATCTTTTTATAAAATTTATTGTCTTACTGAATACAAATGTATTCATTTTTAAACATTTTCATTTCAGTGCTTTTTTCTACATAAAATGGATTTACAAACAATATATACATAGATAGGATTACTCACTTTTTTAAGGTAAGACAATAGATGCATATTTCACAAATTTTATAATGGTGTTTTCATAGTTAAATTTATTTTTTAAAAAAAAAAAAAAAAAAAAAAGAAAAAGAAAAATGAAAAGTTCAAAGGGAAAAAAAGAAACAAATTCTTATGTGCCACTTTAGATGTTTCATAATTTTTTTCATAATATTGTAAACACATCTCATCGCATCAATTAAAGAATTGTAATTCATTTTTATATATATTTTTTATTTGTTAAAATAGAATAAATCTGAAGAGGACCTAAATCAATGGTCGAAACGTTAAATTGTTGAAAATTATTTCACCCTAATTATTCTGATTAAGAAGAAATCAAGAAAGGATATTTTCACTTACGAAAACGTATCAGAAAAGAAACTCTTAACTTAATATTGAATACTTTAAGTTGTCATATTTTGTTGCTGTATACGTATTGAACTAAGATTTTCTGGTTTTTAAGGCTGTATTACTCGTTCGCTTGCGTGATGGTCGATTTTGTTTTCGTTTGTCTTTAAAATTGCATGAATCGAATAAAAACTTGATTTTTTGGAATCTACCTAACCTCAGAATAATACGACCGTGTTCGCGACTTTTGATGTTTTTCTCTCATAACTAATTTTGCTAACCAGGTAACGAAATTTCACAATCACAAAGATCAAATAGAATTTGATCCCTAATGCCTTTCGATTTGATAAAAATTATGTTCACAAATCTTTTTGATGTCGAAAAAAAACATTAACCCTTTGAGACACTCATTTTTCTATTAACGTAATTCAGTTGAAAATCAAATTCAGTAGATTTTATTAGTCTGGATAGTAGTGAAAACTCCTTTAAAGAAGAGTATATTATACACTATATTTCCGGCGATATTTTCAATTTTAAAGGTAAAAAAAATATCTTGTAATATAGAATACCTTTTCCCCAACACGTTACTTTTCGGGGCAGAGTAAACATTACCTGATGAAAATGTACAAAAAGGTTAAAATATTGTAAATCGTGCTAAAAATTATGGAAAATAATAAAATTACCGAATACACAATAATTTTTCTTCACGTTTGTGTAATATTTAAAATTTTTTCTTCTCACCGTGTACTGTTGGATATTAATGAAAATGTGTACCCTGGGGTTTTGATGGTCACTTTTAATAAGTTTCTAAATTATTATTGAACCATCCATGTCCAAAAAGTCGGAAAGATTTTCAAATTATCTGAAAAGTTACTCTCTCTTGCACTATGTTATTGCATTTATTGATGTAAATATATATATTAATGTTCTTAGTCATATAATTAGCATAAGTTACAAGAAATATCTTATAAAGTTATAAATATTTCCTCACAACTCTGATGTGAATTCGTCCAGAAATAAAGGTAAACTTTTTCTTCAACTTAGCATTTGAGGTAACATTTTCGAAACTTTAACTTTAACTTTATTCAGTGCGAATGTTTTAGAAAATCTTCACTTATATTGTCGGAGTAGTAAGATTGTTTAAATATTGTAAAGTCACAGAGATAATTTCAAAATACAAATTAATATACAGCCGTTGAAATTTATTGTATTCTGGTGAACATTAAAATCTTTATTAAAAATGAAGAAGCATTAGGCAATTATCACAAGTGATTCTTATTCTTCATAATGGTTTGAACTTGTACAGTAATTGCAATTTCTTTTCGAGGAATTTTTAAGTTAGTTAGTTACACATGTATATAAATGTTAACATATTTCATTTAGGATAAATCGAGGCGATGTTATTATGTTATGGATCAATACTTATAGTAAATACGCATTTTTTCAAAGAACTAACTAAACATGGCAAAAATTAGAAAAACAACACTAGATGTTTAAAAACATCTTCTAGTTTTTTTTATAAATGAATATCAATTTTCGTGTGTTGAAGATCCTTCAATTACTGCCGCGAATGTTGAAATTTGTTATATGTATGGATACACTTCAACCGAAATGTGTTAAAATGTGTAATAAATGTGGGGTTTTAATGGCTAGTTAATTGATATGCGTTTCAGAAGATAATCATACCGAATAATCAGAAAAATTGTTTGTTGTTAACAAAAACCAATGCAGTATATACACGAAGACGAATTCATCAATGCTTGAATATGATAATAATGTTTACATTTAAATATTGACCCTCACTATGTACTAGAATCGCACTCAATTAATATTTCATATTAAGGTGAATATTTATTTAAACACAGTTTTCACTTAAAAAAATTAGAAATGGTGTGGCTCAATAATAAAGAATGGTGAGAGGGATTGTAATTAATACCTGAGCCAATTATGCCATCCAGATTGATTTCATCGTCGTTGCTATCCATCAATAAATACGAAAATCGGGATAAGTAACATAATTATCAGCATCGGCATATTCATCATTATCACTTACAAACTGCCACGCGAAAGAAAATAAATAGTTGACTTTATTATCTAAAAAGAAGAATGTGACACAACTATGTTTTTAGATGGTCTTACTATTTAAATAGTAAGCTGGGTTGCCTATTATGTCGATGTTACTATTTAGATAGTAAAATTAACTAAGAACGGTCTCTGTGTCTTATCCTACTATCTGGTTAGCAATTCGAACTATTTTATTTTTTCCGTTTAGCTAATCAGATACACTTGGTTATAAATCATAATTTATTTAAGAAAGAAAAAGAAATTATATACAGAAAACGGTTCAAAACCATATTTAATTTGCGTTTAATTGAGACATCAAGGATTCGTACCAAGAATTTTTTGATAAAAAAAAAAAACTAAATAACACATCATTTTTCATAAGTATATTATGGTATTCTTTAAATAAATATACTGGATTTAATCCAATAAAGTGCACTTGTTTCATGTATTAAACACTTTCATTTTTAACGAAAACCCATTTTAAGACATTTTCATGAAGAGATATATCGGCATAATAATGTTACAGAAGTAAAGTGTTTGCGAGGGAAACGCCATTCCCCCTTCTAAAAAAACTAGGATTTACATTTTATGCACAAGCAAAGTGTCTTAAGGAGGGTCGATATCCTAAAAATGGAGCATTTCAGACCAATATTTCAGTTAACTTATTTAATTTACGATTCAAATATTCTAATCGAAGAATTATAGAATTCTAATCGGCAATATCTCAGTGACTTTTTTCAAAAGTTTTCTATATAACGAAATTCTTACTTCAATGATTTTGTACGTCCTAACAACATTTTAAGAACTTAAAAAGACGACCGTCCGAAAAAAAAACAAAAAAAAAATACAAGAAAGGAGAATAAGTTAAATATTTGAAATACATTTAATAAAATAAGAAGCGAACGACAATTTAGATTGAACAATTAATTTAAGTCACAAATAAAAATGAAAACGAAATTTGATAATTCTAATTAAATTACAACTTTCCACATTCATTATTCAAATAAATTTTTAGTAAAATTATGGATTGTTTAGTATTAATTTAGAGATGAGATTCCAAGCAACAAATATTCAATAATTAAATATCATTTTTAGTTTTATTCGAAAAGCTAAAAATTATAAGGACTGAAATGAAATGTAAGCTGTAAGACATAAAAACCCCACTTATCGTTCTATGACGTAATCCCACCAATAAAAAAAATGTAAATATGGAGTCGTGCGACGGAAATGCATTTTCTGACCAATGGAAAAAACCTTGACTTCCTGTTAGAAAAATACCACCGAAATTTTACACCAATCACCGAACAACACATTTTTCTCTTCCTCTAACAAGCCTGTATAATTGTTTTCAATTTAGAACTTGTAACGATTCCCCAGTCGACGTGAGTTTTTATATTCTTTTCATCTAGAAGTAAGTAAATTTAGAAAAAATAGTAGTTTTCGATACAAGGGCGTATGCGTAAACAACTTTACACACACACACGTGTGCCGAAATATTGTTTACGTACGGCTTTTTCGTGCGTAAAGTATAATCGAGTGCGTAAAGTTTACTTTACGCACAAGTTTACTTTACGCGCCGAAAAGACGTACATAAAATAAATTTAAATAAACTGTGAACCTTAGTCTAATTTTTTTGATAGTGGGTCGAACAAGAGAAAAAAGCAGTTTTTACGCCGGCTCCAATATGAATATGAGGGCACTTAATAAGTCCCGAAAAAAGAAGAATAATTCCTCCAAACGTAAAGGAAAATACTCAAAAAACTAAAGTTTAGAGTCACTAAAGATCAAAAATCATCCTGAGATTTTCGGCTCCTTGAATGAACCATACTTCTCCCCAACATCCCTTCTTTTACAAAAATCCAGAACAGACCCGATCTTAGATGTCCCAATCAAACACTAATCTACCCTGTTTCCTCGCCAATTAGAACCTATTCTCAAGAAGCATCTCTAATTACGAAAAACATGAAAAACTGCATAAAATTAACTAATAAAAATTCAATTGAATCCCTATAGACACACAGAAACCTGTAATTTCTTCTTCTTAAAAATTAAACCAACAATTCCCGTTCCAGTGATAAAACGACAGACGATTTCGGATCTAAATATCCAAATTCTCACAACAAATGTCAATAACTGAGATTATTTCCACTTCCTTTTCCTTAACATTTAACCAGCATTACTTTAGTCATGCAGGCAAGTCCTGGTAAAAGGCTTGAGTGCCTTGACCAAAACAGTCATATTAATTTTACTCTAGATTTGATAGCCAGATCTAGAGGTAACAGATTGAATTTCATTCTATATTCTTACACACAAAAATAACTATAAAATCCATTAATCCTTAAATCTAAACCTAATGATTTCTCATCTCTCTTTGCACTTTCAAGATTGATATTAATAAATCACGGCATTTATTCAGTTGACTTTCGGAATATTCATTAATAATTTTGTGATAAAATTATAACTTTATACGCTTACAGAAAGAAAAATCAAATAATATAAAAGATTCCAGTGTATGTTTTACGCTGTACTACAATTATTATTTGTACTACAACACTGTTGGAATAACCAATATTTAAAATCAAAGATTTCTGATAATAACTATACTTCAATAAAGTTTGGCGCTATTATTTTTAAATAGTTATAACACCAAGCATACTTTACACCAAGAATTCTTTACGAATGCTGTAAGAATATAGTAAAAGCATTATAAAAGTATTTTTGATATGTTCTCTAATTAATTTAAAAGTATTTTAAGTGTATTCATTCTTGCTCGCCATTTTTCAGTAAGCACTATTTAACAAATAAGAACTACATATTTTATGGATTCTTTTTCTTTTTCTTTTAATGAGTTATTATAGTCTCTATAAATAAGGTGTTATCAGTTACCTCTAAGACACTACAGCAGTCACCACAACGAGGTTTATCCTGGCAATTATAAGGCAATTTTCCACCGGGAAAATATCGATCTCAATCTCGGTAAGATTCTAAGTACATGCATCAATCCCAGCCTGATGTTGGATCTCTACTTCTGCTGTGAATCTCTAAGGAAGTATTTCGTTGACGGGAGTAAAATGGACATTGCTTCTTCGGTTCACTCTGCCTGCATAAAGGATGATGAGCTCAGCTTCGTAAACAGCTTCGTAAACACTGAACAGAAGTTTATGCACATGCGCTTCGATCTTTACATCCAAAGCAATGGCCATTAATTTGGCATTAGACAATATTAAATACCACAAAGATGTAAGGCCTGTCATCTTTTCAGATTCTCAAAGAATTCGTTTGGCATTCTAAAGTCACAAACCGGGGACCTTAAATCATCCATTCATAGTCAAAGCCACAAACACAATCTACGACCTCACAGAATGAAACATGATTATTAATCCTATGCAGCTGTTGTGGATCACTGCACATAAAGGAATCTATGGAAATGAACTATTCGATAAATTTGTGTGTTTTGTCTAAAACAATTTTTCAGGGAAACAACATTCAAAGATGGTGCCCGTCTTTTCTAAGACGCCATTTTAATGTTTGAAAATATGATTACAAAAGTTCGTTATTAATACCCCAAAAACCTACAGAGAATGACAAAAATCGATGTATATTTTGTATTTCGCGCCCATTATTTTGGGTCGCTAAGTACGGTTCAGAAAAATGACTCGAAAATATCATTCAGATATCTACTCAGATTACTAAACTAATAATTAATTAACGAATAATTAATAAACGAATCTTTGTCAATAAGTGCTGTCTTGTCATTCAAATAATGAATTCAGTCTTCATAATGTTATTTAGACGAAAACCGTAACAGTCAATTCGATTTTTTTTATTTGCCTAATTTGATATTTTTAGGAATGACATTTGATATTTTGAAGCCGTCTAAAAAATATACAAATATATTTCAATGAATATTTTCTATTTTGCTGGTCGCTATCTTGGGTCCAAGATTTTGAATTTCGGAAATCTGACCAGGAATTCGAAAACAGCTGTACAAAAACTCTCGGGTTTTTTTCAAATAACCTTACTGTCGTGTACGATTTAGTTATAAATGTATAAATAGTAAAAAAATGTTATAAAAACGTACATGGCACCAAATGTGTAGAGTGCCTTCATTCGAAATAAACTGTACGAATTCTACTAAACTGAGGTATCAATTTTTTGACAGGATTGAAATCAATATCATTTATTTAAAACTAATTTCACTTTTATTTGCACGCAAAATATTTTAGACACAAAATGTTTACTTTTAAGAATATAAAATAGTAACCATTTGAGAATTTAAAGCAACAGAGATTTTAGTGGTATCCTGAAATTAACTTTAAAAACATACATAAAATCGGCCGAAAACTAACCGGAAAGAGCTAACTGAGTTAAATGCCCAGTGACGTTAGGATATTACATTGACCTCTTAGATGTGCTGGCTGCTTTGCATTCATCGCAAATGAGAAAATTGTTTTTTTCGCAAGAACATACGATGAAAAATATAAAGGATGTAATAACGATGTACTTTTTTATAGCTTTGTGCAAGAGTAGTCTTGCGAATACTAACAAAAACATATATTAGATATATTGTTAGAAAGGAACGAGGATACCCGTTTTGTGCTATTAATACTACGAATTATTAAAATGATCTATTTAGAAGACCGTTTTCAAATATTAGTATTACTGCTTATTTATTATTTACGTGAATTTATAAATTTATTTATCGATGTTTATTCAAACTATTGGGCCACTGTTGCTATATGTATGTAAAAATAATGATTCAAAATGTAATCGAAATGTTAAAGCAGAGATCCTGAAAAATACTGCTTTTTAATTTCGTTGTAGATTTTTCATTAATTCGCAATGTCCGAAGATTTCAGTCGGATTTCGTATGGTTATCATGTAACTCACGTTCACCCATAAACACGTCATTTTTTATGGTCAATAACTTCGTAAGGTTATGGACTGTAATTGATGACACCTGGACGTAGCAAATAATGTTATCTCAATGTTTTTTTGACGTTAATAGTTTTTGTTTTGTTCCTATAATAATAAATATTTAAATTATTGTAAAATACAATAATTGTTGAAATAAGCGAAGTCTTTTTATGTTATTTCGAAGGTAATGCGTCAATTTTTTTTACTTTGGCAGAGGTTAACGCAAAATCAGACGTCGTGAGTTCAACGAAAAACAAAATGTATTTTTTTATTAGCGGGTTTTCTAATTTATTGTAGTGTAAGACTGTAGTATTTTAATATTGTATGTGTCACTATAAAAATATAAATGATAGCTACATGTAATAATTAGGATAAAAATAAGGATAAAAATGTAATTATACATCTTTCTGTGATTTGTTATTATTGTTTCTGAACACTTATTGAACACTTGCAAATAGTTCAACAAGCCTACACTTGTTTAGATGTATACTGGACGCATTTAAAATAGTGATTAAAACCTTAGCAGAAAATATATGTGGCAAATTAAATATATTTAACATAATGCAAAATCTCATTTCGCGAACAGAAAACGGGGCTCAAAATCGTATTTTTCGGAACTAAAAATAATTAATTTCTTCCAAAACAGTTAAAGAAAATCGCTACCTAAAATATTGGACGTAAAGCAAACGCAGACTTCTGATTTTGAGTTTAGTTTCCGAAAAAATTGTAATTTTTTGGCGCTCTTAATTCTTTTAATTTCATTTCGACGAATTGGATTTATGATTTGAATTTTTGAAAATATATCTCTTGCTCTTCATCCAATTCTTTCGAAAATTTATGGGAAGAATATTAACTACAGTAGAGCTCCGGTATAATTGCATCTCGCTATATTTGCGTGCCAGCACATTTGTCTGGTTCCGTCCTGTTATATTTGCCTGTCACCGCTCTCTTTTCCCCCTACCTTACGCGCTGGGGCCTCAGGAAGGGCCTGCTGTGACGTCACGAACATCCCCGATTCAGGAGAGTGGGAGAAGCGTCGCTCCCCTTCTTTTGATGAATATAACAAGACGGGGGGAGGGGGGGACGAGGAACCGAGCGAGCAAATATACCAGGACTCAAGTGTAAATGCTTATCAATACATTTTGTGAAGGAACTACCCACGTGGTATGTAATATTTTAGCAATATTGCAGGAATATTAGAATGTTGTGGTAATATTACAGGTATTTTGTAACATTGCAGTAATATTACACTGTAATATAATACACCGAAAGAATACAGCAATATTATCGAAATATGGCAGCGTAACAGATTGCGCTGTAACGTCGCAGGAATAGTCCGGTTATATTAGGAAGTAATAGATTGCACGGTAACATTGCAGTCATTTACAGTTGTATCACACAGTACATTTATTACACTATAATATTTCCGTAATGATTCGAATATGATATATTGTAATATATCATGCAGTCATGTTGCATCAATATTAGGGTTATATTACACTGTAATATATTACTCGGTAATATTACACCAATATTACAATTACATCATATGCTAACATAGCATTGTAAGAAGACCGTTATATTAGGGTAATCTTACGGAGTAATATATCATATTTATGTAACATTGTTATATTACGAAAATATAATGTGGTAATTCATCACACTGTAATATTTCAGTAATATTAGATTATATTTTACTGTAATATCACTCATGAATGTCGCAGTAATATTACTGACATATTACACTGTCATATATGATTCTAGAATATTACGGTTACATAAGTACCATGGTAACATATCACATCATAAGAGGACCGTTATTGTACGGTAATTTTACCCAGTAATATTTGAATAACACTGTAATATTACATCAATATAACATGACAATGCATTACACTGAAACATTTTAGTAATATTTCAATTACATTACACTTAAATTATAACAATATTACGGACATATTACGTATAGTAATATATTGTACTAAAGTGTAGTAATATTACAGTTATATTACGCAGTATATTATTTTTGAGCTTTTCATAACTCATTGTCAGTATGTAGGCTCCAACGGTGTCTCGTACACGTTAACAGTTCAGTAATATTATGGTTATATTACACCGTATTATTGCAATAAAATTACACCGTAATATTGCAGTAACATTACATTGTCATATTGCAGTAATATTACAAGTAAATTACACTGCATCTTACTCAAAAGTAAGAGAGATTTATCACGTAATATTACAGGTACATTACAATAACATTGCAATATTACAGAGTCGTTGCCACATTGCAGAAAGACAACAGTAATATCACAATGTAATATATTACACTGAAATATTATAGTAAGATAACAGTGATATTATGCTGAAACGTTAAGGAAACATTATTGTAACATAACTGTATTTATCACAGTAATATCACAGAGGGAGACTGCTTCGGGTTACAGGAATACATTTCATTTTGCAGTATTATTATGTTACGTTACTCTGCAATATTACTTCGCTATATTACCGAAATGTCACTGTAACATTTCAGCAAATCTCAGAAACCTTTATATTTTAGATTACAACAGTGTAAATGTTTTCCTTGCTTAACTCATTCTTGAAATTTTTATATTTTGTTATATATGTTAATAGATACTAGATGGCGCTATGTGCTTCATTTTTAAGCAATGCTGAAGAATTTTTTTAATTATTTTCACTAACCGATTCAGAGCCACATTTTTCTATTGAAATAATTTGTTTAAATTTGAACTTCTTATAGTTTTCGGGATCGCAAATTGTGAATCTGATCACAGAAATTAGAAATTCAAAATGGTGGATCCAATAAGGCATATTTAAATAGAAAAAAGGATCCATTTAACTGAAAATGGTCACTTTTGAATCACTATCTGATTATAAACTTGGAATTTGAATGTAACAGTTCAAAATCCTTAACACAACATAATGATTTAAAATGCATGTTTCATTTAAATGAAAATTGCTAATTGGGGGCCTGGTTAGCATAACTTCCTTAGACCGCCAACCGCATTAGTAAGTAGTAATCAGTTTCGCAGTTTTTTGCGTTTATCTGGTTTCAGTTAATGGAGAGTTATTTGCTATCTAGTGATGGAGAGTTGTAGATATTGAAAATATCTTCGATTTGAGTTATAGACGTATTATTTAATAACTTCGTATATTTACTATCTTTCGCATTGAATTTTCTTCTGGCTTCACAATGTTGATTAAATTAATATTTTTGAAATGTATTTTCAAATTGCTTCACAATTAACATTTTTCCTTCCCTTCTCCACCAATTCCCGATTTAGTTTAAATTTAGTATGGGATGATTTGAAATTATTTTTCAAACCATAAGGAAGTCGAATAGTCAATATCATTTTTTAATGCTTTAGAAATGTCAAGTTATTGTCTCTAGCGGCCTTTAAACCCTTCATTCGAAGTTAGCAAATTAATGTTATCTTTATTTTGCATTTTTTAAGCGAGCACACATGCAGTTAATAGCGTTCGCGTTCAATAGTCAGTTCGCCATTGAAAAATGTTCATTTTTTAAACCAGTTTCGCTTCTTTCAAAATTAAAACTACTCATTTCTTTTCTGAGCACATTTTTTATACCTGTAGATTTACTCATTTTGTCTTACTAAAAATGACTACTCATGATTTGTAATGATTAAAAATATGCTGTACGTACCATCGTTTAAAAATAAAGTAAAATTGTTCTTTTAGAAAAACGTCGGACACACTTTGAAGGTACTTTTTTCAGTTATAATTCTTGGTACACATAATTCTTTTCCAGAGTGTTTTCTTTCTTTTTTGGTTTATTATCAAGTGTATAAATTTCAGGCACATTAAAGAAATGCTAAAAACGCTGCGATAGAAAAAATAAAGTAAAATTAGTGAAGTGACACTTCATTTTTCATCTTTTTGGCATTGGAAGATACGAATTTCATACTTATATGTGGAGTATATTTAACCACTCTAATGATTTTAATAACATAAAAATAACCTGCAAATGCAAAAAATACAGAGTGACACGAAATGTAAAGATCTTTCAGTTGGAACCAATATTTTCTTCAATGATTTCATTTTTTCCATGTAACTTATTTTTATTTCGATCTGCCGTCTTGGGTCCGCCATTTTTAATGGTGAAAATAAAAAAAAAACAGCCATAAAAATAGAAAAGAGTTCAGAAAGATTTCGAAATGTGCTCTAAAAGAAGTCAGATGTCCCAGTTTCTCAGGGTTTTTCTGAACATGAGTTCATGAAGATCTCTTAATGACATCATGTTCAGAAAACCATCAGAAAGTGGAACATCTGACTATTTTTAGAATACATTTCGAAATCATTCTGAACTCTTTTTTATTTCGTGGTAAATTACATCACAATTAATTTATTTGTTTACTTAGAAATTTATTTTAATATCAATTAACTAAATACATTTTTTAAATGAAAATTTTATATTCGTTCTATTTCGAAATTTCGCGCCTCGCAGCCATTTTTATTTCAGCGCATGCGTCAATGAGTCCTTGTTTATTGTTCTTGACTTGACAGAAGAAAGCACACGTGTTTCTATTTTGTTATTCATCATTTTAATTTAATTGTTTGTTTTCTTGAAAACACGCCGGTAAGAACAAATAATCATTATTCTTTTTAAATAAACGACATACGAGACATGATATAACAAATATACTTATCGACGAAATGTTGACAACTGACATTAATTGCGAATAAATTGTGATTGACAAACAGTGATCAATTGTAATGTTTCTCCTTGTCAATAAACAAAACAAAATTAGACATTTCTAAAGCTTTAAAATATTTAGACATTTCTTACTAATGGTTTGTACTTATATGTAGTATACATAACCTACAATAGTATCACTAACTTTATTAGAAAGGATATATTTATTATATAATTTGTTATCTACATTAAATACTATTATTTATTTTAATTAAGTTTTCGAAACTATTCGTTACGATAAAACTTCATGCATTATTTTATTATTTAACATCACTGTGGAAAAAATGAAGTATTACGCAAGGGTACAAAATGTCCAAATTCATGTTTATGGTACACGGAAAGAAATTTTAAGTAAATGACACTGCTCAGGGAAGTAACAGTTACCGCACGATTTCTGACGAATTTCAAATGGTGGTTAACACTCGAAATCGTTAAAAAGAACATTTTTATGAACTGATACAATTTTATTACACCTTTTAGAATAGTTATTCATAATTTTCCGACTATGTAGTTATTAATAATTAATTTTAATGATCTATAAACGTTGTTGAAACGAAAAAACTTGGTACTTTTTTCATTCTAAAGCTTCCGTATTGAAAACAATGCAAGATACACTAAAAATGCACTGATACTTTTTTGTAGAGCATAAAATTTCCTACAAAAAAGTCAACGAGGGCCCTAGACTAAAGTTAATAGCTTAGCCACGAGCAACAATGGAATATGCCACATATTTTATAAAAATTCTAAAATATTCATAATTAACTTGTAAGACAAAATTCCAGCGTTATTCATGGATAATATATTAACTTTAAACTAGGGCTCTCGCTGACTTTTTTGTAGGAAATTTTGTGCTCTATAAAAAAGGTTCAGTGCATTTTTAGTGCATCTTGCACTGTTTTCAATACGGAAGTTTTAGAATGAAAAAAGTACCAAGTTTTTCTGTTTCAACAACGTTTATAGATCATTACAAATAATTATTAATAACTATATCGTCTAGAAATTATGAATCAATATTCTCAAAGGTGCACTCAAATTGGATGTTTATAAACATTTTCTTTTTAACGAATTCGAATTTTAACCGTCATTTCAAATTCGTCAGAATCTGTGCGGTAACTACACTACTTCCCAAAATGCTGTCGCATTGACTTAAAATTTCTTTGCGTGTATGCTTAACAAGTTCTTTATGTTCCCTCATAAAAAACAAAAAATACCTTATGAGTTTTTTGTCCAAATTCACTGCTTGTTAACTCTTTTGGCACGTTTCTTGAAACGTATTTAACTCTTTTCGAACTCTAATAGTCCTTGTGCAACTCTCCCATTTTTACTAGGGCAGACTATTATAGATAATAAGTAATGCGTAATAATTTGTTTTTCCCATACTTTGATTTGATGGTTTTATGACTAATGACTCTTGAAACTACTTCTGTTTTTTTTATCTTAGTGTAAGAACTTAATTATTAAAGTTAGTGCTTAGAAGGACTGTTAGTTCTTTAGATTGTAAATGTAATAAAGCGAACTTTTGATATTTAAGGGGAGGGGTAAGCCAGATATTATTTATGTATTCATTTGGATTCATTTGGATTCATATTTTTGTATTAAAATAATAGTGAAGTATTTTTGGATTCGAATGTATTCGAAAATTTCAAATAGCGTATTCAAAAGCGAAAAATTAATCCAAGTCAATATATTTCAATACAACTTCGATTGTTGGGATCGTATATCAATCATTTAATAATGATTTCATTACGATTTTAAAAATATTCAATCACTGAATTATTAGAAAAGATCTCATAATCATGAAATCTTAAAAAAAAGTTAGCAAAATAGTTAAGAGAGACAAATGTCTAAAAATTACTAGTATTTATATCATTCGTTTTTCTTAAATTTTACTATTTTTATTATAGTTTTCTATCTTATTTTTTTAATAAACTCAGGCGCACGGACAATTATTCTTTGATACTTTTGATTTTTTGTTTGTATCAATAGTTTATATGTGCTTCATGTAAATATTGTAGGAGAAAGTGGTTTGAATAAATTATTATTATTATTATTAAATGCTAGCAGAGATTTCTTCCAAATTTGATTAAAAAGGAATAAGAAAATTTGCTATTTTTTAAAGAATCTTAAATTTTATTTGTGCATCATTTTTGCTTGTGCACACTAAATATTCCTCCACAACTTTATTGTTCAATCAAAGATGGACATATCATAATAGGATATAAATTCGTATGATTTCGACATGTACATTAATTCTGTTTTCTCCATACCACTAACAAATTCTTTAAGGGGAGGGGCCAGAATTTAGCCCCTTCATTTTTAAATGTTATATATTTTTAAATATCGTAATTTGGTACTATTTTCTATCCAAAATTATAGTACTTAATTAAAAAATGTTTTTTATAATTTTTACATGGTTTAGAATTTTTATTTTTCGAAATATAGTACATATTAACAAATCCATGCGAGAGATTGTTCAAAATGGAAAGAAATACAAGTACAAATTTTTTTGATGGAAAATATTTAAAATTGCGGGAGTAGTTCAATTTTCAATATTTTATTTTCCATTTTTTATTGCAACATACGACTTTCTAGCACCGACAAAATTTAATATGCTATATTTTTCAATCAATTTTCGTATGGTTATCAAATATAAGTAATATTTCAAATCTTCAGACCTGTATTGTAAGTTATTATTTCATTTTTTTGTATACATACACGAACATACGTATAAAGAATTATTTACATCTATATACAAAACTAATTATTAGAACATTCCTGGATTTTATCTAAAACATTATGTTCCTCTAATATATACTGATTTTTATTATACTATTCTTTTATAAGAGATCTGCATTCATTCAAAGGTTTTTGTGTTATTTCAACACTGGTATCTAATATTCCAACATATATATCAAAAGTTTGCCACAAAAATGAATGAATATTCAAAAATATACAAAACTACTCAATACCTGAGCATCAAAAGACGCAAATAGATTAGTTAAGGGACTCGAAAAGGCGACAGAGAAATACAAAACTGCCAGACGCATTATGGCCTTAGCGCAAAGCAGAAGAGAAGAGACTGTGCTTGAGGCTGAGGGTGTAATGTATGGTCCAGGAATGTTTTAATAATTAGTTTTGTATATAAATGTAAATAATTTCTTATACGTATGTACGTGTACGTATACAAAAAAATAATGAAATAATAATAACTTACAATACAGTTCTGAAGATTCAAAATATTACTTATATTTGATAACCATACGAAAATTGATTGCAAAATATAGCATATTAAATTTTGTCGGTGTTAGAAAGTCGTGTGTTGCAATAAAAAATCGAAAATAAAATATTGAAAATTGAACTACTTCCGCGATTTTAAATATTTTTCATCAAAAAAATTTGTACTTGTATTTCTTTCCATTTTGAACAATATCTCGCATGGATTTGTTATTATGTACTATATTTCGAAAAATAAAAATTCTAAACCGTGTAAAAATTGAAAAATTTTTTTTTTTATCTAAGTACTATAATTTTAGATAGAAAATAGTACCAAATTACGATATTTAAAAATATATAACATTTAAAAATGATGGGGCTAAATTCTGGCCCCTCCCCTTAAAGAATTTGTTAGTGGTATGGAGAAAACAGAATTAATGTACGTGTCGAAATCATACGAATTTATATCCTATTATGATATGTCCATCTTTGATTGAACAATAAAGTTGTGGAGGAATATTTAGTGTGCACAAGCAAAAATGATGCACAAATAAAATTTAAGATTCTTTAAAAAATAGCAAATTTTCTTATTCCTTTTTAATCAAATTTGGAAGATCTCTCTGCTAGCATTTAATAATGATAATAATTTATTCAAACCTCTTTCTCCTACAATATTTACATGAAGCACATATAAATCGATACAAAACAAAATCAAAAGTATCAAAGGATAATTGTCCGTGCGCCTGAGTTTATTAAAAAAACAAGATAGAAATCTATAATAAAAATAGTAAAATTTAAGAAAAACGAATGATATAAATACTAGTAATTTTTAGACATTTGTCTCTCTTAACTATTTTGCTAACTTTTTTTTAAGATTTCATGATTATGAGATCTTTTCTAATAATTCAGTGATTGAATATATTTAAAATCGTAATGAAATCATTATTAAATGATTGATATACGATCTCAGAAGTTGTATTGAAATATATTGACTTGGATTAATTTTTCGCTTTTGAATACGCTATTTGAAATTTTCGAATACATTTGAATCCAAAAATACTTCACTATTATTTTAATACAAAAATATGAATCCAAATGAATACATAAATAATAACGTTGCCGAAACTTAAGTAGAATTAAAGAAAATATCAGCTTATTTCAGAAAACTTACTACATTTTGATAAAATACGCTGAAATTTCCTAACGTTTCTAGTGCAGTGATTTTGTTAGTAATTGAGTGTAATTCAGGAAAATTCAGAACACTTTTAGTATATTTTAGATAAATATTTCAGTAAAATTCAGATAAATATTCAGTATATTTCAGCAATGTTACTACAATTTACTGAAAGTCTCTGAAGTATCCTGAATATACTAGTCCCAATTTCGATATTAAATCAATATTTTCTAGAGATTTTGAGGAACACATTTTCAGTACTTTTCAGCAATATTTTTCCACAAAGTGTAACATTATGAAACAAATTGAAGGAATTTTCAAATAATTTCAACAATAGCGAGAAGCAAAAATTAAATATTGTCGACAATAATGTGATTATTTATCAAATTTACAAGGGTGAATTATATCAAATCAAATGGTGCTGGTTAAAGTAAAATTTAAACATTTTTAAGAATCAAAGAAACCTCAAGAATTTAATAACGAAATACTCATTATTTAATAATTTTGTCTTAGTATTTTATATATGTGTTCAAATATGTGATTAAGTATTGTACATGTAGGTAGTAACTTCCCAGTAATCGAAATTGTATTGAAATGTATTGACTTGGATTCATTTTTCGCTTTTGAATACACTATTTGAAATTTTCGAATACATTCGAATCCAAAAATACTTCACTATTATTTTAATACAAAAATATGAATCCAAATGAATACATAAATAATATCGTTTGCCGAAACTAAAAATACTCGAAAAAGGCAAAAGTTGTGAATCCATCTGAATACAAATGAAGATTGAAATGATAATTTTTTAATACAATCGAATCCATAAATAATAACAGTTAATTACCGGAATTAATGAATCCGTTTGAATACATGACTGAGCAAAATAATGCCTGCTTTAATCCAAATGAATTTAAAATAAATCAATACAAAAATTAAAGTGTGGTGAATTCATTTGAATACAAATTCTTAATGATTCTTCATTTTAATACAAATGAATCTATAAAAAAAAATAACTTCTGCTTTGAAGTGAAAAAATATTAAAATTATGTTCATTTCGTAATTATTCATTTCAATTACAAAAAAGTTATTTTTGAAAATAAAAGCCACAATTGACTTTTCATTCAAAATTTGGAATGTGAAATGTTTATCTTAAACCAATTTCCAATAACATTTAGCAGTGCTCTGTCGGAAATGGTACACTTTATTTAAGCGTTCAATATACAAGGGTCCAAAAAGTGTTGTACACTTAAATGAAATGTATTTGTACACTTATTGGACACTTATTTTCAAATTTACACAATATCTCGTAAACAGTATGAGATTCGTAAAATCTGATGAAATTTTGCCATGATGTGCGATGATTCGGCTGACATACACAATTAAAAAATTTCATAATTTTAGAAATCGAAAATTTCGAAAATTCTCGAATCGTGTACAGTGGCTTCGAATCATCGCACCAAGGTACCCCTGATTTATGTCAATTTCGTCAAATTTCACGTATCTCGTACCATTTTCAAGATATTGCGTAATTTAAAAAAAAAAAATACAATATTTATTTTACCAACAAAAATATCTATCTACATGCATTCTTTTCAAAAGTCGATAAGCAAATTATTACAAAAATGTAAAATATGGTAATAAATTTAGCAGATTATTTTTATGTACACAATTAATAAATGCTTCAACTATTTGTTAGTTTCGCATCATCTTTTACAGCAAGGAGGTGGTCGAGAGATTACGACTCGAAGTTGTTGTGCGGGAGACCAGGGTTCGATTCTCGGTCGATGCAAATTTTTTTTTCATTAAATGTATGAACTGGGATTATTTTTGGATTTAAATATATTGCCATGCATTAAAATTTTTAATACATTTCAATCCTTTTCAATACTTTTAAGATCAAATAGCGCATTCAAATGTATTGTAATGCATTCAACATTTTCAATACATTTCCGATTGTTGGGTCTTTTATTATGAAATTAAGTGCAATGCATAAAAGAAACAAACAAAAACACTAATATGTTCTGTATTCAAATATAATTTGATGTAAATATTTTATCAAATATCATGTATAAGAAATCAAAATATTTCTAATACAGGATAATAGACGACAATGGATGATGTTCGAGAAGCATTAGGAATAAACAAAATAGACACAAGCGGTAAGCTTATCTTCATCGACGAGCAACATGGCAGTGACGCAAACTTTCTTCTGCATGCAGTAACAGCTCAGTACAAAAAGAATAACGGCATGGTATGTTTGGTGCTGTTTCACAACACGTTTGGTCACTGCCACAACGTCGGAATGAAACTCGGCTACAACCTGCGACAAGCCATTGATTCCCAGGTACATGTAATCGAACCTTTTAAGGTTCTCTCCAAAAACATTCAAGATCTCGGGGAAGATCCTAAAGATGCTCAAGATTCGCTTTTCAACATAACCAACAGCGATAATTTAGTACAAAAATTAATCGAAGCAATCAAACAGAAATGTATGTTAATTAAAAAAGACTTGGATCCGCAAAATCTCCTCATCGTCATAGACGATCTTAGTCACTTGTTTGACTTGGGTCTTAATTTAGAAGAAGTATGGCTTTTTGTAAAATATTTACGGTCCCTTGTCCAAATCGTACCATCGTTATTCCTTTGTATATTGTGCCACACCACCAAAGACAGTTATGAAAATCAAATAAATTCAATTGCCAACGGACTTAATTACTTTGCGAATATAGTCGTAAAAGCTCGTCCGTTAAAGTCTGGAATTTCTAAGGATGTATCGGGAAAAATTATCATAACTTGGAATGACGATCAAATGAAGAAAAAGTTTAAGTGCGGAAACGAAGCTGTTCATTTGTATAAACTTCTCGATCGGCAAGTAAAATTATTTGCCCCTGGAAGCTCGTCTATTATGTAATTTTTAAGATAAACTGAACATTTTGTAAATATAATAACATTTTTTAATTTATACTAAATGTATTTTGAATTAAAAAACGTTAAAAATTGTATTAAAAACTGTTTCTTATTTCAGTTTGTCGCATGAAATGTTTCGTTGAACGAATCGAAGGGGAAATAAAAGAACAATATATTCGCTTTCATCGTACATTTTATATCGTAATATTAAAATACAAATGTCGAATCTACGATTCGTAAACATTATTTATAAGTCATATTTTACATACGCCATATATTTTGTAACAACCCTGGAATTTGATCGACGAGCATAATAAATTAAAACCAATGTTTTTCTAACTTTATTAGTACAAAATTGAATCAAAGATAGACATTGGCAGTAAAAATGCAAACTTGATTGCGTACAAAAGAAATTCGACGACGAGTGAATTTACATTGCCTACGCTACGATGGTATAGATTCATTTCACTGCTCGTCTTTATCTTTCGCTCCGTGTTTCAAGATCCGTGTGAATTCCAGATAATCAAACATGGAACCTTTGATCGGTGCTTCACGGTACATTTCGTCAACGTCGTCATCGGAAAATCTGTCATTAAAAGTAATTAAAAAGCGATTATTTTCTCATAAAGTAAATAAACAGAATATTACAAAAATAGAAATGATCTCACCGATCCCCCATAGTAGTCAACAGTTCTCTCAAACGTTCTTCGTTGATGTGGCCATTATTTTCTTCGTCAAAGCATCCAAAAGCGTTTTTAATAACTTCTTCGGGATCGGTGCCTTGAAGACGTTCTCCGAACAGTGTCAGGAACATGGTGAAATTTATTGGTCCTGGTGCTTCGTTCATCATTCCTTCTAAATACTCGTCTGTAGGATTTTTTCCTAAGGAGGCTAACATATCGTGCAAATCTTCTTTATCGATGAAACCGTCATGATTTTGATCTATCATGTTAAAAGCTTCTTTGAATTCTGCAATTTGCGCTTTATCGAACATTGCAAAAACATTTGATGTTGCCCTTTGCGCCCTTTTTTTCGTCGTGCCTCGACGGCCGGCAGTTTTTCGAGAAGACATATTACCCTAAAAAAGATATTTCTTTCTAAATAAATACACGGAAAGAAATTTGGAGTAAAATTAAAAAGAAAATTTTTATGAATATATATATAATAGATACAATTTTATTACACCTTTTTGAATAGTTATTCATAATTTTCCGACTATTTAGTTATTAATAATTAATTTTAATGATCTATAAATGTTGAAACTGAAAAATTTGGTACAGTAGTCCTTCTCTTAAGGTCCGAATCCCCCACTCTACCATCTTTTCACCCCCACCTGCACAAAATCGCCTTTCCCTCGTTTTCATGGAGCGTAAAATATCTGGATATATAATTTGAAATTCTATTTAAAAAAATTAATGCATAAAAAGCCCTGTTTTCGGAATTTATGAAAAATCGTTTTATATTTGCTTCTCTTTCTTGCCTGGAATCGTTAAAAAGAAAGAAAAATAGAAATAATTTAGATTTTTTTTTATTTTTGCAATTTTGAGGTTATGATGATCGCGCGAAAGATCAAAGCATGGAATTTTAAAGAAATGTCGAGAATAACGATAATGTCCTTGATAAAAATGTAAATATATATTATTTGAGTAGATTTAAGTAATTATACAAAATAAATATGAAGATATAAACTGCCCAAATTACCAATTACGAAATTCAATTTTAAAATCCCGCAATTTTAAAAGAGGGGGAAAAATATCCGGATATTTTCCGCTCTATGAAAACGTACCTTTATTCTACAGTAGGACCTCTCTTATTCTAATTAGTAAAGTTTTTCAAGATGGCGCCGACCTCTCTTATTGTAATTTTCCCCTTACCCCCACTTACTTTGCTTGCGAGCTTGTGATTCGTGGACTTTTCGTTGCGATAGTGGGAGAAGACTTGTGGGGGAACGATTAGAATAAGAGAGGCTGGACAATTAGAATAAGAAAGGCACTTTTTTCAGTGTAGGATCTTGTGAGGGATTTTTACATCAATGTTAATTTAAACAATATTATTTATTAGACAGATAACCGAACTGACTTATTGTTAAACGTTTTTGTTTTTTAAACGAGTTTTTTTAGGTTATGTTTGTATGTATGAAATTAGATTAGAGGAAGTGAAAAATTAGAATAAGAGAAGAAGTTAGAATAAGAGGAATTACAGTAGGACCTCTCTTATTCTAATTTTTTCACTTCCTCTAATCTAATTTCATACATACAAACATAACCTAAAAAAACTCTTTTTAAAAACAAAAACATTTAACAATAAGTCAGTTCGGTTATCTGTCTAATAAATAATATTGTGTAAATTAACATTGAAGTAAAAACCCCTCACAAGATCCTACACTGAAAAAAGTGGGAAGTAAAATTACATTTCAGTAATGTAATTATTTACAACGATTTTCGTGGTCAAATTACACATTTGTTGTAGTTCTCCAGCGATTTCTGAAGGTGTTTTACCATAAATAAAGTAATATTACAATAAAACTGTAATTTTACAACAAGAATCATAGGACACAAAAATACCAGTGATAATTATGGTGATTTTCCATCAGAAACTGTAAAAAATTTTACATTGTTTGTGTAATTTTCCTTAGAAAATCACTGTACATTTACAAGCTCCACGGAAATTTTACACCGCTTTTCAAAGAAATTTTACATTGAACAAGTTATACTTTACCAGGTATCGGTAACTTTCCTGCGATGGTCAGTGGTATTTTTGTGTCCTACGATTTTCGTGGTAAATTTACATCAACACTTTTTACAGTGTAGAAAAGTGCAAACGTTTTTGGTGGCAAATTAGAATACGAGAAGGAGACGCTATCTTCCCTGTCTGGACAAATTAGAATAAGCGAAGGGCTACTGTACTTTTTTCATTATAAAGCTTCCGTATCGAAAACAGTGCAAGATACACTAAAAATGCACGGAAACTTTTTTTAGAGCACAAAATGTCCTACAAAAAAGTCAGCAAGGGCTCTAGACTAAAGTTAATAGCTTAGCCACCAGCAACGATGGAATCCTTATACTTTACAAAAATTCTAAAATATTCATAATTAACTTGTAAGACAAAATTCCATCGTTATTCATGGATAATCTATTAACTTTAGACTAGGACTCTCGGTGACTTTTTTTAAGGAAATTTTGTGCTCTATAAAAAAGGTTCAGTGCATTTTTAGTGTATCTTGCACTGTTTTCGATACGGAAGCGTTAGAATGAAAAAAGTACCAAGTTTTTCCGTTTCAACGTTTATAGTTCATTACAAATAATTATTAATAACTATATCGTCTAGAAATTATGAATAAATATTCTCAAGGGGCACTCAAATTGGATGTTTATAAAAATGTTCTTTTTAACGAATTCGAATTTTAACCGTCATTTCAAATTCGTCAGAATCTGTGCGGTAATTACTACTTCCCAAAATGCTGTCGCATTGACTTAAAATTTCTTTGCGTGTAGAAGCTGTTAGTATTTTGTATATTTAAAGGTCTTTTGATGTTAAAGATAGACAATGGATCAATAACCTTTGAATTTTCCATTTTAATGACGTCGAAAGGAATGCCCAATTCGGCTTTCTTTTAATTATCAGCACAGATGACTCATCGATGTCAAGCGTTTACCAAAACTAAACCAGTTTATAAATTTAGCATATAAGAAGCTAAATTTGAACACGATCTTATTAAATTTCCATAAAATTATTTTAACGAAATAAAAAACTGTTTACAAACTTTACGATTATAAAAATGTGAATCGAACAAAACTAAATGTAGAGGTAACAGTAACCTTACATATAAAAAAAAACAAGGACGTCAAGACATGAGTTTATTGCCATAAAAGGTCAAACGGCCATAAAAATTGAAAGTAAACTTGGACATAGTAGTCGTTTGCTCCAAAAAATATACGAGAAAGAAAAAATATACAAATTATTTGAAGTTATTTTATAAAATGAATACTAAAAATATTTAATCTAAAAATGACAAATTGGGTTTTTCCATGGAAATATTAAAGTGTATGACTCCGTTTAATGGTATGCGACAATGGCTGATCGAACCGTACACTCCTGTCAAATTTGAGAGTAAAAAATTCCAGGAGGACGAAGTAAAAAAATTACTTACCGGTGACGAAATGTCTCGGCTTTTTTAAAAACTGTTAAAACGAAAAATGCGATTAAAATCGCTAAATTTTTAGTCGAAAATCGGACTGGAGTCACTTGGAACACAATGGAACACTGCGCAACATGCACGACGCACAACACTGTACTGCTGTTCTTATTATACCACGTTCCGTACCACACCCGACTGGACGATAGTGCTGCCACCAATACAACGACTTATTTCCACCACGTTTGGAACTCTGGCGCTAACAACAAATGGAAGAAAAAAAAGGATGCAACGTCTATATTCATTGGTGGAGGGAATGTTTCCATATTTGGACTACTGAGTCGACTGGAATTTATGGACGAGATGAGAGTAGCGAAAGTCATTCCATAATTGGGTTACTCGACCGAATTTCGAAGATGAATCTTACCAGCAATCGAAAATGGATTGGGAAAATATTAAAACGAATTTATTTAACCCTCTTGCGTAAGCAAACCCTCAAACGTAAGTAGTTTTACCCGACTTTCCGTTACCGTATCCAGGTTTGTTATTTTACATATTTGCAAAATTGCAAACTTTACTTTTTACGTTTTTGGGGTCGCTGATTACAAATCTAATGTCAGTTTTGTGAAATTCAAAATGTCGGATCCAATATGGAGGCTAAAATGAAAAAATTGACTTATTTTTATGAAACTTGGTATATGGAGGTTTTTGAGGTCGCTGATTACGAATCTGATGTCAGAAATCAGAAATTCAAAATGGCGGATCCGATATGGCGACTAAAAATATAAAATATTAACCTATTTTTATGAAACTTCGTATACAGGGATATTCGAGGTCACTGATCAAGAATCTAATGTCAGTTTTCTGACATTCAAAATATTGGATTCAATATGGCAGCTACATTCAAAAGTAATTGTTCTGATTTGTAAACATTTATGATTTATGATGAACGCGTTTTTTAGGATTGGTGGCTATGAATAATGTCTACCATTTTTGTTCCTATTTTTCTGTATTTCTGACAAGGTCAGAAAGTGGTTCGAAAGGAAACTCGCTATTACTGCAAAGATTGTAATGTTGGATTATGCATAGACCTATGCTTTGAGATCTACCACACCAAAGACGATTTTTAATGTTTAAAATGAATGTTATTGTGTATGTTAGTATATATGAATAAAGTTTTATGTAATACGCTATTTTGAATTTTATATAATATATAATATGTAAGAATAAAGTTTTATTGGGTCCGCTATTTTGAATTTCACTAGACTGACATCAGATTCTTTATCAGCGACCCCGAAAACCCTTGTGTGCCAAGTTTCATAAAAATAGGTTAATATTTTGTATTTTTGGCTGCCATATTGGATCCGCCATTTTGAATTTATGATTTCTAACATCAGATTCGTAATCAGCGATATTTGCATTTGCCTAACGGCTTTACATGAACAATTTCATTTAATATACTTTCTATCAACAGTACTAATTGTATACAGTAAATTTATTTTCCTAAAACACATTCTCCTTCTTGGTAATATCGTGAACCATCGCCTACATATGAAATTAAATCAGAAAAACTATAATTACAAATTCCATTTACTATACTTTTACACGTATTTTCATGCTGTGCGGACTCATTACTCGTGTTCGAGTAACATCCACCAGATAGCGCTCCAGGCCACCTAACCTAACATGACGAATACCATCTATACAGTAATTACAATTGCCCTTACAGAGACCGAATTTTGCAAAATACAAGACCGAATGAATAAAAAGAGAATAAAGAAACAGATATACACCAGATATAGGTTTTATTGGGTACGTTGAATCGCTGAATTCGAATTTGCGGACAAATTTTTAAAACTTTAAACAGAAAATTCAATATGTCCGCTTGACTTTAACAAAAAAAATTTCGGCCATATTGGATCCGCCATTTTGAAAGATTAAAAATAACAAGACACGTACATTTCATTTTTTTGGAACTTTAATTTTCATATGAAATACTTGTAGATTGAAATTGAAGTAGGAAATATGTCCTTCCTGGCATTAAAGGGTTAAGAGTGTTCTAAAGTGCTCGACCGATAAGGTAAGAATTTTCACTAAAAATCGTAAATAAAAAGTGGCTGAAACGATTTTTTTAAATTCGGGCCCTGTATAGGTAATTTTAATTACTATAGACGGAACCATAGTAGGTAAATGAATAAAAATCACGTATTTCCGAAAATTCTCCGTCAGTTCTCAATTAATGTCTTTGGCTTTTTCTATGGTACCGTCTATAGCAATTAAAATTACCCTTACAGAGCCCGAATTAAAGGATTCTTAGCTAACTCTTTATTTAATGAGTACAGTGGATATTCGTTTTATTTTTAAACATGCACAACGAATTCTTTGGGAATTCTTCTTTCATAATTTTTAGAATCTCAGGATTAGCTAGAGGGACAAATTTTAAGCAAAAACATGATGTATGTCAATTTTTTTGTAAAATCAGTTCTTTTTGAGTAATTTGCGTTTCAAGATATTCGTTTTTACCATGAAAAAATCATGTTTTTGAACAATTTTTCATGAATATCCCAAAAACTACTAGTTTTTGCAAAAAAAATATATATAACACAAAAATGAAGGTAATAAAATTATAGCGGAGTGATTGCTTACGTTTTTATTCATAGTTCTAGGTGCTATGGCTCTTTGAAGTTGAAGTCGAGTTGGAGGGTAGCTGAAATCGAACTTTTCAGTATGAAATAGAGGAATAATGAAAGGCTTTTTTAGTAAAACCTATTAAACATTTGTTTAAATTATCTTGAAAAGAGCTTTAATTTCAGCACCGGTTGAAGTCGTTAGCTTCAAAATTGACGGAGTTATGATCAATACAAGATCATTGTCTTCATTTTCTGGGGAAAACACTGGTAATAAAATAAATGCCCTACCAGTAAACATTTAAATTAAATGTAATCCTTTTACAATTACTTTATTTAGGTACCAATAACCGATTGTAGAAGTTTTACCGGTTTTAGAAACACTATTTCCGAAAAATGTTTCATTTACTTTCGAAAGAAAATGTTTAATTTCGTAATAAATTGAATGTTTTTTTCAATATCTGCAAAACTAAAAAAATAATAAAAAAATACGCAAGAACACAAAAATGTAGGTCTTTCCATGCTGAACAATTTGCCAAAGACCCATTTTGTAGGTTTTGTCACACGTTATGTGCTGAGATAAATTTAATTTTCTGTCGGTCCTTATTTTTGAAACGATTCAACAACTTCCTATTTCCGATCATTTGCAACCTTTAAAGTTTCATATCTTTCTCCATTTTTGTCCTACACAAATTTACAACAAAACGAAAATTATTCATAAAATGTAAACCTACAATTTTGTACTGTACAAAGTTTTGCGAATCACTAATGGTTCTTGGCTAATATAAGGCAATTATTTTCAAAATTACAAAAATTTCTTTTGAATTCAAGTTGTAATTTTTTCGAAACTAAGAACTTTAAACCAATCAAACTGCTTGAGAATGTAAATAAAATGAATTACAACGTGGTAACGTTTTTATAATCGGGGTGGTTATTAAGCGGTGATTTGTACTGTTATTTGACGCAAAAAAGGACCCAACGTTATTTTTGTCATAACTCGTTGAATTTTCATGCTAAGGCCTTCTATAAAACAACAAATGAAAGTTTTTTCACACATCAAAAAAGCATGAATGAATTCCTCAAAAAAATGCAGTTTTCGAAAAAAAACTTTTTTCGTAATTTCACATTGAAAGTTTTAATTTCAGCCTTTGACGTATGCAAACCAACGTTCAACAAGATATTGCGCCATTTGTGTGAGGTGTACAGACAAAATTATTGGACCATTTTTGTTTGTATTTTAGAACCTATACATTTTTAACAAAAAGGATTTTTTATGCACAATGCTTGCTTTTTGAGTTATTCGCGAAAAACTGTCGGAAAACGTGGGTTTCTGGGTTAAAAATTGACACTTCACTCGCAAATTACTTGAAAAGTATTGACATTCAGAAAAAACTTTCTAGAATAAAAGTTGCTTAGAAGTAGACAACCTACCCATTCCTGGATCTATTTTCAATGACCCACCCCCCCCCCCGCCAGGGTAAAAGCAACCACCGGTACATGTTGAACATTGAAGTAGAGGGTATCTAAAACCTAAATACAAATGTGCAGGAAAATCGACCTTGTTTCAAAAAATCCTTCAGGAAAATGGTCATTGACTGGCCACCGATTCATTCGGAGCTCCAGCCACATTTCAGAAGCTTTTCGACTTTCAAAAACTTATCGATCCAGAACTCTAAGCACATGCTTTTGCCTACTTTGACGATGTTATCATCTTTACTGAGACATTCCAAGGGCACTTGCAATGTTTAGAATTTCACTTAAAACGTATAACGGAAGCTGGACTAAGCATTAACCTAGAAATAGCTTGTTTTGTCGGGAAAAAGTCCGATACATCGGTGTCTTAATAAATGGTGAAGCATTTCCTCCTTATCCGGAAAAAATCCAACCAATTGTAGCGTACTCAGCGCCAAAGAATTTCCGTCAAATCGGAAGAGTTTTTGGTATGCCCTCCTGATTCCGAAAGTTTATACATGAATTCGCCATGATTGCGGATGCAACTTACCACTTGGGGGTAAGTAATTGTTTATTTTTATAGTTAATTCACAAGAAAATCACGCTGGAGCCATGCTATATCGAAATTTTGGCTTTTCGGTGTGTTGATTTTCGGAGCTTTATTCCCCGGCCGTATATTTTCTACCTTGGGAGAGGAAGTGTTATTTTGATCCGCCGATATAGGGAGCAAAATAGTATTTTGTGCTCCTAGTATTAAAAATTATTTTCTTTTTGGTTATGCGAGATGTATACGAATTCATACAATAATGTAACATTGGTGCAAAGAAAAAGACAAATTCAAAAGTAAAAATATTGTTTGTAATATATTTTACACTTAATAATTGAATGTGTAAACAAACTCGATTTTAGAATACATACGTTTCGCGGGCAAAACATTCAGACTGAGAAAAGACGATTCACTTGACCGTGGTGCAATTCAATGCCTTTTGCAGAGAACAGCTCATGGGTCTACAATAAGCGTTATCCTCGCTGTTTTGCAATATCGTGTGCTCGTTTTCATACTGCGAAGACATACGCCAATCAAAACTTCATCTCGAATCTTGCTGAGAATTTCGGTGAAGGTCGACCGTTTCGGACATCGATGTTTATTTTGGACATCGAAAACTTGGCTTACTATTTTGCAATACCCCTAGTAGAAAATGAATCCAGTTTTTGGCTAGTTTCTATCCAGTTTATATTTCTGGGCAGATTTCTACCAAGGACATTTACTTGAAGATATCAAACAAAATTGATTACTATTTATACAAATTACAGATTTAGTTGTGTCCACTACAAGACATATAGATAATATGCAAGGTCTTAATCTAAATCGTAGGAAAGACAGGTTCTAATTATAACTTAAAAAGCATTTTATACCTTATCCCTGTTAGAAATCGTTTCATGTTATTTGAAAATCGATTAGGGTCTGATTGGGGTTTCATAAGATTTTTCTTAGTACTGTTGGTTCATACCCTAATCAATATTAAGGTAGCCTGAAAAGATCGTTGCTGAGGGATCCGACAATGATAGAGCTGCGATCAATATTCAATATGACATTCCTTAGCAGATATTCTATGAATTCCTTATTACCAATTTCATATGTTATAATTGTGGTCTAATGACGTCGTAATCCGTTCACAAGTGTATTGAAAAAATGTACCAATAAGTGTAATAATTAATATTTCACACAAGACACTTTATTTAAGCAACGATGTTTAATGGTTAATTAAATATTTAAACTGATAAAGGTTAGATTTAGCCTTTTTTAAAATAAATACAAAATTAAACACGCTTTAGATAAAATAAGCCCTTCATGGCTATGCACAAATCCTAACTGGGCCTCAAAATGCAAATTAAATGAATTTTTGGATTGTAACTTTGACTATATAGAATTTAATATGACTCTAGAATCGTAAAACATAAATTCATCTCCAGGAATAGATGGCATTAATTATGATATCTTGAAGAGATTATCTATTAAATTTCAATTAATGCTATTATCAGACAGACCGTTTAACAGACATATTTAACCAAATTTATAACACATCTATTTTCCCAGAGTGCTGGAAAAATGCTTTTGTTCACTTCATTGACAAACCCGACGGAAGAGTGTACGCCAATTACGCTAACGTCATACATATGGGGCATTCCATGTAAAAAGAACCACTTTTTTTGACGTATTTTTATATGCCTGAATGACAATATGTGATGAATATAAAAATTAAAAAATACGTCCAAAAAAGTGGCTCTTTTTACATGGAATGCCCCATATGTAAGTTATTTCTGACAATAATAAAAAACCGACTACAATGGTGGTGCATGGATAACGATTATTTGCCAAAAAACCAAGCCGGTTTTAGAAAAGGCAAGTCATGCATTGGCAACTCAACAAACTTAACTCTTCAAATAAATGAAGCCTTAATTAACCGTAAACTTCCTTGCTGCTTTCCTCGATATGAGTGGAGCCTTTGATAATGTCAATAATAACGTCATTATAAAATATTTTCAAAACCAAATATCAGTTTTAAGAATTTTCTGCACAATCAGTAATAGGTGCTGCACAATAAATAAGTAGAGGGCTGAGTTGTGAACCGAACTGAGTAGTGAACCATCAGCACTTTTTTTCCCCTAATTGACCAATATCGCAATCTGCCTGTGTAAGCTCGTATTTTATCACGAGCCAGTTTTTGTGCTAAAAGAAAAGCATACAGTCAGATTGCTTGTGACAACTGCAGACGCGGTATTGACAATTGATCACGAAAAGTTTTCTGATTGTTTGTAAAGTGCTATCCAAGTGGCTGAATTTGTGCCGAAAAGGTAAGTGTTATACATATTTGTTGAATGTTTTCATTTTTCGATCCAATATTGGTTTATGTCATATTGAGATTGTGAGTATTTTGTGTTTGTCGTTTCCAAAATTGTGTCATGGCTGAGTTGTGAACCATCTCTGTGGATGGGTTATGAACCACCAGTATTTCATGCTAGAGTTGTATCAGAACTGTCAAATATCATTTAATGCATTGAACCTAAGTGTTTTTATGTCATTTTATTCTATTTTTGTTACGTTCGTGTTTATTTATTTTAATTTTTAGCTATTCATTCCGATTGTTAATCCAAAGTAGAGTCATTGCTTTATTACTTTCACAACTTGTACTTTACTTGTTTTGTCTCTTAAAGTGTTGTAAATAAATGCACTTTTCGTTTTCCATACAATTAAGAGTGATTTCACTTCGATTTTTCTGATTTTCATCAGGTTTTTTGACCGGTGGTTCACAACCCAACCACTTTTTTAAAACAGCCAAAAATCACGTCCCTCGAAAATTGGCCGTAGAAATTTACCACGCTATCAAAACACAAATCTGTCCAAATAAAAAAGTTGCGTGTTATATTCAGTTTTCAAAAAGTTATCTTGCATTTTTTGATATCTTAATTCTATAAAAAGTTACAAATAAAAAACAAAGCACGGTTCACAACTTAGACCCCTTCCCTACTGTTATTTCTAATTTCCAAACAGATATTAAGGTCTTGACGTCCATTTTTACAGCTGAATGCTGCGGCATTATCCATAGCCTTCGATATTATAATGGAATTTATAACGAATATAATTTTTACGTTTTTTTTATTCTCACGTTCTGTGCTTTGAAAGCCTAAAATCAAAAAATTTCAGCAACAAAATCAACCCTTTTCTACTGGATATAAAAAATAAATTTATGTGTAGGCAACATTTAAATAAAAACAGTTATACAATTAATCCATTCCATATTGGGTTCACAGATAATAAAGCTTAAAATGTCATTTTCTGATTATTATGATGAATGCAGAAAATAATCAAAGGAAAACACAATCATTATGGAAGGGGTATGGAAAGGAAAATACTAATTCAAACATTATTATAATAATCGAACAAAATCCTGGTTTTAAAAGTTAACCTTACCTTGCTACGACAATATCTGATGCCATGCTGACCACTGTAATCTAACCGCTTCGTTATTTTGAGTAAAGATAGTACCGGTCCAAAATGCCAATGTAATTATTATAAGAAGGATTTAATCCACATCATTTGGCATTGTGCGTTTTACGAAGAAGAATGAGGACAATTAATAAAGGATCTCCTCAAAATAAATTTATCATTTCTATTACATGCAGAAATGATTCTTCCGGATTCAAACGTAGAACCGTGTAGAGTTTTTTGTAAATATTTTAAAATGTACAGTGTAAATATTTTCCATTATAATAACGCTTTCGTAATATACTTAATGTAAAACAGAATATTGTTAACTGTAGTTAAATAAGTATACAAAATAATTATACAAATATTCGTAAAGAATCCTAACGATTTAAGAACACTGTTTTTGATCTTAATACTTAACAGCGTCAAGTGAATGTTCAGTTACTAATGTATTTTTAGCACATTCAGATTCGGTTACAATATAGTGCAATCTTTCCTCTGAGAATAAATAAATAAATTCTAATAAAAACAAATTTTGGTCTACTTTCGATTTTAAGTTATAATGAATTTCATTGGGAGCAAATGAAGAGTTTAAAAAATAAAATCGTTGACGTCGAACTGCATTTGTTGTATTTTGAATAAAAAAAATTGAAAGATTTTCATGTCGTTGAAAATTACCTTTCGATATTATCTACTATAAAACACTTAGAACAAATTTTGGTTAAAAAATTGTGCAGAAATTATCACAGATTGTTTTATCTCAAATTAATTGTGTTTCCTTAGACATTTCCTAACATCAAGGTAAGGCATTAAAAGTGTAACGGTCCATAACTCACTAATATCTGAATAATTAAAAAGCCGTCCGATTTTGCTTGATCCGATAATCGAATTCAGCAGAATGAAAATTTGTAGTAGGAAGGAAATGATTTTTGTTCAAAGGAAGTATAATCAAAGGATTAAGAGTGAAATGAAAGACACCTTCTTTTGCTAACTTTATGATTCTCGTTACTTCTCGCAACAAGACTCCTATTTTATTTTTACGTTCCTTAAAGTAATAAACTGAATACAAACCTACCCTTAATGAATCTAAGCGAATTTAACGCATTATATACACAATCGTACATTTACAGATGGTCTCTGGGACCAAACTTTTCGCTAACGCTCTAACTATTTACATCTGCAATCGAATTGCCGCGAGCAAAAGTTATACAGAGTACGTCATTTTCACTTGGATGAAAAATATAATCAAAAACCCGCGAAAATATGTAAATAGTAATTTTCGAAACATAAATAATTTTATAAATACTTTGATAAATCTCGCCGATACCGAGCGATTCTTACGTGGTCGACTTTAGTATCTGGAGTTTTTCTCGAAAACGGTCGTATATCTACAAGTTTATCCTTGCATTGACGAAATCGTCTTCCAGTTACAAAATTGTCATTAATGAATTTTGGCAGTGTTTGCGGAGGTATGGCATTTTGAAGCTTCGACAATTGCTGGTGTTAAAACTTCATGGACACACACGAAGAAGATTTCGTATTGGATATTATCTATGAATACGTTGTCCGGAACATTGGTAACGTATTCTTGTCGATGACGTCATTTCGATCATTGAAGCTATCGAACTGAAACGCCGTTGATGGTAATTCCATTTCTGTGTGAAACTGGTTCAGCTTCATAGTGACCTCTGCCGTAATGTCTTCTTCCATTTCCGTATCTGAAATATGTTAATAATGAATCAGTTTAATAAAAACAAAGTGATTATTTAGATTAAAGAAAATTATCTACATTCTCATTAAATATGAAATAGCAAAAAAATACCAATGCAAAATTAGAAATTGGTTATCATTCATTAATAAATAGTAAAATACCACGAATAAATAGTAAAACACTACTAATATATTAGTAAAGGAATGCTAATAAGTGTTCTACTAATCTAGTTGTAAATATAGTATTTGACTGATAATATGGATGTTTTTCTGTACTTAGTAGCAAATTTAATACTAATTGAACGAGTAACCCATTATTCATTTACGATGGAGAAGTTCTCAATTAATTCGACTTTATAGAGTTAATGATAAATTTTGAGCGAAATAAAAAATAAAGAACTAATTTTAAGATCGTAAATTTAAAAGAGTTATCAATAGTTATTTGAAAAACAAAATTAAAATTGAGCGAGATTGTATGATACAGTTTGCATGTTAAACAGGGGTCTTCTATTTATTTACACTTTTTCGGGTCCATGTTTTAATTGTAAACCAATCTGTAGCCAGAAGTTTAATTATACTTTCATAAAAAATATATATTAAACCATTTTTGTGAGATTTTTTCAGAAACCTTTTCCTTCAAATAATGTAAACTTGTAACTTAAAAACGATTGTTTAGCCTCATTTTGTAGTAGTACATGAAAGTGGATATTTTCTGAGGAAAAACCATATAAAAAGTATGTTAAATTAATTACTTATTCTGATACTTTTGCATTTAAATAAATTGAACATTTCGAGAACCGAAAATTAAAATTTTCGAAATATCTTCACAATTTTTTCTGCAGTCGAATTTAAAATGTTTTATGGTCAGGAATACTTCTTTTGCATGTACTAATGGTACGCAAACGATATAACTAAAATTAAAAATTGTGTTAAAAAAGTTGATGATATCACGTGGAATGTTTCACATATTTTTCAAATTACTTTGTGACATCGAAACTGGATTTAAAGTAATGAATTGTCCCTGGATGATCTGATTAAGATAGTCTGATAATTCAGACAGTACGAAGTAGTTCAAAATGATCTCGTAATGTGCTCCAGAAGAACTCAGATGCATCACATTGTAAGGGAATTTTGAATCTCATTATGAGATCTTTATGAGCTTATGCTCAGAAAAAGCTCAATTAGTAACTTATTCTGATCTTGATCTTGGTTGATGAATCTGATTTCTTTTAGAGCTCATTCGGAAGCTAGCCTGAACTCATTTTTATTGTACTAGTCTGGCATTTTCATAAGAATGGAACGTTGAAAAAATAGGTAAAAATGTATTGCACCTTTAATATTTGTAAAAATCATTCTTGAAAATTTCATTTATTCAAGCCTGCTGAGCTTTATTGTGAAATATTAAATACTTGTTTTAAGACCACGTATCGAAAAATGTTTAATTTCGCTTCTGGAATTTCAAATATGAAGCTTGCATCTGCTACCAGAATTTCCAGTATATATTGAAGAAATATTTTATATTTATAATTAAAAAACGTACCCGTATGCACTGCCGCTTATGCTGTACGGATGATCGTAGAGACCTTCTTCGGGAACATTTTCATACATGGTGTTTGGAGTTCCATCATTTAAAGTTGCATACGACATTACTGCCGCATTTTGACCCTCTTTTCTTTCTGCGGCCTGAATATTTTCTGTATTCTTTACTGGCGTGGCTTTCCTCCTAAAAATCCAATAATTTATTTTTATATCATTAAAAAATGTTAGTATAGGGGTAATTATAATTATTACAATATATAATTTGGTTAACCTCTATAGTAATTCCGACCCTCACATTAATACAGTTTTAAGAAGACACAATAAAACATCGTGTATAATTCTAATTAAATTGTATGAAATACTAAATATAAGTTTTTAATGCGCATTGAACATGTCAGCTCGGTTTATGTTTCATACGGTTTTTTGAAGAAGCTTTTAAGGTAATTCCGACCTTATCGGTTTTATCATAATTTAACTAGTATACAATGTCATTGGTTAAGTAAAATAAACAATTACAATGCTCTCACAAATGTATAGCGAAACTTCTTACAAAATTTCAAGAACTTAGAATTCGTTAATACTTGTCATTCTTCATTTTCTTCAACTGAGAAGGTTGTCAGTAGAAATTCTGAATTGGTAATACCATAGTTGTGTTAATTTCTCTGATATGTTAGTAAGGTAAAAGGACCAATGTTTTATGTATTAAATTATATAAATACGTTGAATGATAAATATTTCAACATATCACTTATTATTAACAAATTATAACCTTGAAACTGTAATAACTAAATATTTGGTTAACGTCTTTGTTTTTTTGGACGATGAAACTCGTTGGCTCAATCAGAACTATCGTAAATTTCACTTGAAAAATTATTTGAAAACTTTGTTAGCAAATTTTTTCTGATGATGAAAACTCGTTAACTGAAGTAGAAATAGTGCAAATTTTACTGGAAATATTCACAATATTTTTGATAATGATAAAGATGAAAAGGTTGGGTTATTTTAAGATCTTTCGAAAAAACTGAGAACCAACTCCCGGCGCATAGAATCTTTCTACTTTGGTCCCAATTTTTCTCAAAAAATCTTAAAATAATCCAACCTGTCACATAAAAATGTGAATTTTTTTAGTGAAATTTGTATTATTTCCGATCGATCAGACGAGTTTCCGTCATCAGAAAAATTAAAGATAAGAAGAATTAAAAGTATGCCTAATTAATTAGTCTTTTTTATTTTACTAAATAATTCATTTAACAAAATTCGAATTTCAACCATAACAGAAATAAATATTTCAAAACGCAATTACTTCTTGTGAATTATTAAACTGGTTTTTAGACTTTTTAACGTTTCTTTTGACTGCATAATTTTTATTTTGATTATTTTGAAATTTATCTGCGTTCCAAAAATTGGTCTTTTGAGATTTTTTTAACATTGTGAACAAGATAAATAATTAAGTGTAAAAAGCATACGGATTTTCTTGATTCCTGAGGAGTTTTACTGTGCTCATTGAGGGCATTTTTTTTTGTTATTTTACTGGATATGAATTGGAATATCAGTCGAAACATAAATCTACTAATATTTTTGTCGACCCTCTAGTTGTCCCTTACGTATTAATTTCTATTTTGATGCCTGCAATTACCCTGCTTTTTACTGTGTATACAAAACCAATTTTTTTCTTTTTACAATTATTTTTGAACAAAATTGTTTATTTTTATTAATAGACTGATAAATAAAAATATTTTCATCATGTTCATAACATGCAATAAAAATATGTTTAATAATTAGATTGTTCAATATTTTTGAACATTTTTTAAATATATCTTAGGTAATTGTTTAAAAAATAAGTATTTTGTTTATTTTTTACTCTGGTCTATATTTATGGGTTTAAAATTAATATAAATAAGCGACATATTTTTAACTTCAAAACGAACACTTTCGTGCATATTTCAATCAGTAAAGGAAGCACAAAAGTGGTCACTTTTTGCTTTAAAGTGCTATTAAAGCGTCATGTTAATAGTATGGTATTAGTACAAAATAAATACAGCAGATCACATGCGTAGAATATAATAAAGATTAGTATATACTTACAGGCGCAAGTAAACCAGGCCGATTATAATTAAGATAACAATAATAACACCAGCAGCAATTCCAACGCTGGTTCCAACCCCTTGAGCTTCAGCAATTTCGTTGTTTGCTTCTGCAAATGCAAAGTGGATTATTACAAATAATATAAAATACTGATTTTTAATTGATAATAACGACATGAAAAGTTCTATGACCGGTATGCCTAATTTAGAATAATTCTATTAAAATCTATCTGATCAGAACTATTCTGACCTTATGCCAATGTCCGTTTTAAATACTGACAAAATTATATCAAAAGTTCTACTTGGGAATTATGTAAAGGGATGTGCGGATTATTTTGTACATTTGTCTGAATAAGTGTGCTATGTGAATAACAAAACTTATTGAAAATAATAAATTACTTATTGATATAATTCCAGCATGTTCTAGAAGGCGTAATTTTTTTATATAATTGTTTGGGAGATATATCATTATATTTATTTAACATTAAACAATATATGAAATATGCTTTAATTTTAGAAAAGTACAGATTTTTGTCATTTTGCACATTTTTCAACTTAATTTTCATCAGTATACCTGTAAAAATTAAGTTTGTTTAATAGGGAAAAGTTAATTTCTTTCAATAAATGTTTCTTACAATTTCTCCAATTTGTTGTAGTCAAATTTTTTGACATGCATTATGTTTTCCCAATTATTTTTTAATTTTATTCCTTATATCATTCTTGGGTACGTCGCCCTGTGGATAATGACCTATACAGTTTCGTTCAAGTTACGTTTTAGCCGAAATTTCTCTACCGATTCTAATGTACTTTTTTTTTAATAAAGCTAATGCAACTATTTTTTAATTAAATAAATTAAGAAGCCAAAGAATTATAATATCAGTTTTCTAGAAAATGTCGTATTTTTATCTTATTTGTCGTTTTTCATATACGATCTGTGAAGGTTTTTAAAAATCAAACTAGACAATCACTTTCTAAATTGTATTAGCTTTATTTGGAAAAAAATACGTTAGAATTGGTAGTTTCCCCTTAATCGTAATTTGAACCAAGGTGTAACAGTAATTCCCCACTGGGCATCATAAAGCATTTTTCAAGGTAAAATAGTTCTGATCGATATTTTGACATGATTGGCTAGACACAAGTTTCAATTCAACATCTAAACGTTTATCATTTAAATCTTGGTTAGTTTCGAGATTATTTCAAAGGGTTTAAATGTAGGAATGTACGCTAAAAAACGTAAAATATAAAATTTCGGCATCAATTTTTCCAAATTTTGGTTCTATAATGGTAATTCTACTTTCTCTATACGAACTCTTACAGAATACCAAAGAAATTCATCAAGGATTGACCGAAAGTTATTGGAAATAAATAAAAATCACCTATTCCAATAGTTCTCGTTCAATTTCTAATTAATTTCTTTGGCATTGGTTAATTGGCGATATGTACTAATTACCCTTACAGAATTCGAATTTTGACAAATTGATTCAGACATTTTTAATTTTCGATTTTCAGCGCAAATTCCTACTTTATCAGTGGAGCACATTAGAAACACCGTAAGGGAATTTTATTTTCTGTTAGTTATTTGGAGATAGAAAAGAGATAAAAACCTTCGCATCGAGGTTCCTCTCCGCTCCAAAGTCCTGTTTCTAAGCATTTTCTTAGAAAGAGGCCAACTCGTTCAAATTGAGGTAAGCAGTGATATTCGGTGGCACCGCCATAAGTTGTTGTTCCATTTACAACAATCACTCTACCGTTGTCTATTGTGTTTGGATGCTTGCAATCCACGGCTGAAATATAATAAAATGTAAAATTATATTTAAAATATGATAAGTATAATAGTACACACTAAAACTGGGTAATTTAATTCCAAATGAGTCACAATCGAACAGATGAAGCCGGAATCAATTTTCAATCGAAATAAGTAACTTTAAAGTCCCTTGGAGTAAATAATCTACTGCCAATTTGGAATGATGTTAATCATATACTCTTAAAATATATTTACTACTCTTTATTTGACTAAGCAAGCCAAAAACTAAAAAAATTCTTTGAAAATGTATCGTCACTAGTTCAACAAATGATGTAATTTAATAGCAGTAGTGTCTCTATTGATTTATCTTCTTTGTTAATAAATTATTATGTTTTTTTATTGAATTCTTACCAAAGCAAGCTGGCATTGTGCCACTCCAAGATCCATTTTGTAAACATACTCTAGTGGCATTGCCTTCCATGAAATATCCACGAGGGCAGCTGTAATGTGCAACGCCGCCGACACTATGAGTTGATACTTGTACCATAGCTACGCCTGGTTTCATTGGATCTTTGCATTTTATTTCTGTAAAAAAATTAACGTATTAAAATCAGAAGTAATACAACCAAAAGTAAATTTGTTATTTCGGTATCATTAGAAGTGTAATGTAAAAAATACATTATTACGGGAGCAAAATACCACTTTCTCTCTAGGCAGCAAAATAAATATTTCCGGGAACCAAATAAGTTTCTTATACTTTGAGCACACAATCTGACATGGAAAATAGATATATGCGATATATATGCTAAATAAATGCACATATATTTTCGGCGAAAAATGCAATCTGTGCTTTTCATCGAATTTTTGTTCTATGCGGGATACTATTTTGCTCTCTATATCGCAACAGCAAAATAGAACGCTGTCGTACTAGAAAATAGTATGTGCAACAAGAAATAATAGGTGTCGACAAACATGTATTTTGCTCCCTAGTTGCACAATGTACTATTTCAAGCATTGAATGCAGAAACTGAAAATATTTGATTTATCCAAATGTATATCTCCAGGATTAATTTCAGAAACTGATTAAACTATATTGTAATCTTTAAGAATATTGGTATTAATCCTCCTCAGCACAAGCACTGGTGCACAGGAAAGTTAAAAGTAGATGAGAAGCTTTGTCTGCATTTTGTAGTATGTCTGGCTATGTTTTTTATATAAGACAAGAAAAGTAAGAAACTGTAATTGTATTAATTTGGAGATACATATTTTAACGAACATTTTTTGTTAGGTTCAATGAAATCGGCAGTCGACAGAAATAAATTCCATAATTCATAATGTATAATTCCCAAAAATATCTATGTCTATTTTTATGTTTTCTTCGGATAATGACGATTCTTATCTACAACTGTTCAGTCTATAAAATTGTAAATACAAAATAGAAGCCATTAAAATGTATTACGTTATGTTGTGTTTATTCGGACTAATTTAACGATTGTGTCCATAACATCAGTTTCTAATTTTAAATGAAAAATATCTCATCTTGAGCCGATATTACGTTTACTTGATTCCAAACTAATCTTCTAAAAAATTATTCTATTTTATAAACATTTCTGTACGTAAAAAACAATAGTTTGTTGAATTTTTCAATTAAATTTCAAGTAAAGAATAAGATAAATCAACTTATTTTAAATAATGGATTTTTATTAAATAAGATATATTAACATAGTTTTAAATGTATGCATTCTATTTTAGATTACAAACTGGTATTTACTCTGATTGGAAAATAAAAAGAATTTAAATTATTTTTGTTTGTCAACAACTGATGTAAGTCATATAAGGCATTTGCTGATTATTTCGAATCAACAAATCACCTCAACTAGAAGCCTTTATTTACATTAAAAAGGCACACCAAATTTCAGCATCAAAGAACTGAAATAAAACGAAAACTACAAAGTTTAACGATAAATTATACCTTGAATTTAGAGAGAAATAATAAATTTAAATATTTCTTAACGTAATTTCTTAATAAGTAACTAAAAATCTGTAATGTCAAGAAAAATATGAATGAAGGATTATTTAGTGATCAAATTTGGTAGAATATATAAGTCCACAATTATTGCAAAAATGTGTTTACTATATAAAATACTATAGTTGGATAGTATACCAGTAAGTAATAGAAAGTTGGATATTTTTGAGGTAGAGTTAGGTAGATTTTTATGAAGTCATTCATTTTAATACCTTTATTCAAGTCAATGACGAGTCGTCCCCAACATGTAGTTAAATTTTACAATTATTTTTTTGTTTTAGTTAAACTAACTTTTTCAATTCATTCCACTATTAACATTTCTTATAATTTTAATAATATTACCATAATTCTAACAACATCTGACATTAGTTTAGGACCTATTTACAACATGTAAAAAGCACTGAAATTTATTAAATTATTTTTCAGCTTACTAAAAGATACAACAAGAAATACGATTGTATGGCTAACGCCTGTAGAGTATCTTTTCCTCGCTATCGAAGCGTCTATGCATTTGCCATTTATGGGTTACAGATTCAAATTTAATTTATACATATGACCGGAAACAGATTGTATTATAATTAAAAAAAATAAGTAAGTATACGTCATAAATGACGCCAATTATTATTTTATGTGACTTCCAAAAATTTTAAAACGATTTTTTTCAGTCAAATTCGACATCAAAAGATGAGATGAGATGAGATATTTTTAAAATCGGATACAGAAATCTTGTAAATATCTCATTAAAAATCGATAACCATCAATATTATGCCATCAAATAAATATAAATATTTAAGTAATTATGGCATAAAATTAAATTTTGTAAGGTTTTTTTAATCCAGTTAATGACTTACTAATAATTTTCTAGTAATAAGATTTTAATTAAATGGAAGTTCGTTATTTGTATTTGGTTAGGTTAGCTTAGATTAGGTTACGAATTTATTAGCCATGAATTTAGAACTCCCATATCAATATTAGAATTCATTACAAACTGAATTTATGTTTAGTATCATAAACATACACATAAGTACTCGCACACATCTTAACATTAGCATGATAATTTAAACAGTAATATATTCTAATGAAAAAAGATACTAAAAAATTGTTGTAAGACATTTAGAAAATTTGCTGTTTTAATATTAAGAGACAATGAATCTCCTACGATTTTTGCATACATTAGTGCGGAAATAAGGTATGCATTTTTTGGGACATAAAAATTCGTATAGAAACAAAATTTTAATATCCAAGAGATTAGTAATCTGAAAATCTTTTTGGAAGTCTTAAATCTTTTGATACAATATATCTCCATATTTAGTAATTGTTATGAAATGTAAGAGATGTTAAAAAATACATTAATCATATTTCATAGATTAAACTCGCTAATATATGTAATCAAAATTAATGAAAAGTATACAAACTTCATTCTAAGCGGACACAAATAGATTAAACTTACCGTTGCAAACGGGTTTTTCGCTACTCCAGGTGCCATTTTCAAGGCACAGCCTTCTGGCGAATCCGTCCAACTCGTAATTTCCATCGCACTCGTAAAGAGCCGCAGCTCCATAATAAGTTGCATTGGAAGTTAAGGTGTAATGACCGTGTAAGATTTCTTCCGGTATACCGCAATCAACGTCTGTAACAATATTTACGCATAAACATTTCTTCCAAAAATGTCATTCGATGTTAGTTATGAGTTTCAACCCCTCAATAAAATTCTTAGTAAAATTTTCACAATTGTGTGTTCATCGGAAACAATTGTTTAGTTTATTGTTTTGTTATCTAATTTTACTTTCGTACGATTGATATTTCATTGTATTGATTGTTATGCACAACATTTGTATTTACGAGTGGCATTGCTTTTTGTTATAAATGACATCTACAACATTAAGTTAAGATTGGATGTACACATTTTTTTCGATATTCCATGGTACAAGTAAAAAAGCAACCTAAAAAAGACTTCTTTTTCGAAATTGAGACCATATATCAAAAAAATATCACCTGTGTCTATTACACGATATGAAATAGTTGGAAAAGCTCAAGTCATACTTTTTTTAAAAACTGCATATACAAAAAATCATTTTTAATACAAAATTTCAAATTGATCGAAGTTTTGAATAGTTCGTTTTCACGTCGTAGGAATCGTAATTTTCAATGAACAATTTTGTCGCAAAGTTACTTTCAGAGTTTTAACCCATATGTCTTATATTATTTTCAATTTAAAAAAATGGTTTTCTATTACTCGTTAAAATTTACTAAATATACGATAAAGTTTTCGTTATTCTAAAATGAAATACCCAAAATATGCTAAAAGCACCGTTGTCATCCAGGAAAAACTTGCGAAAATTAAGTGAAAACGGTCAGTCCCGGTCAGACAATAATATTCGTTTTAGAACTTTATTTCATACTAAACGTGACAGAAAGATGGAACATTTTTTAAATTTTCTTGTCCCATTTTATTTTTTACGTAGATTATCACATATGATCAGATTATTGAAAAATTACATACATTATGTTTTTAATCCTCACATATACGTATTTGTTCATTCACATCAGATATTATCAAAGTTGTTCTGTCATTTGTAGAATCATTACATTACTTTATTGCACACGGGGTGCAAAGAATTATTTCTTGCAAACAATATAAATAACCCGAACTTTTCTTAATAGGAATTAATATATTATTACTCTAATTGTTCTTTTTCAACTTTCCGAAAGAAAATTCAAGTCATACTATTTTCTTATTTTTCTGTAAGAAATGACTAATTGCACAATATTAGCGCCTTGAAATAGAGAATTTATGTAGTTACTTAAACTTTCACTTACATATACATTGAGGCACTTCTCCGCTCCACTGCCCAGCATCCTCACAAGTCCTCAAAGGTTCGCCGACAACTTTGTAGCCACGTTCGCATCTGTATTTTGCTAAAGCGCCAATCTTATAAGAAGTTGCGCCGGTATTAGAGTTTTCTGCAGTACCAGTCCGAATAAGGGTCCTGCCGTACATCCGGTCGTTTCCGGTTAAGGAGAGGATACCGTGTTTCGCTAATACCGGTTCGGCACATCGAATTTCTAAAACAGAACATTTATAACTTTTAGTAAGTTGCATTCAAATGTTTATGAAATGTACTCCATCCTTCGTTTCGGTAACGATGATATACTAAAAACATCGGTAGTAAAATTAACTAAATGATGAGTTACCCAGTGGGGACTAATTATTGTATATCTACATATAGTTTGACTAAACGACAGTAGGTTTAACTAAATTTTAGTCAGATTAACGTAATAAAAGCATGCAAACTACCAAAGATTAAGTTCTCACTAGGAAACTCACTATTTAGTTGAATTTACTATATTTTTTTAGGAGCAGGCAAATCCACAGAACCTTTAACTTATGTTGTATGTCCTGCTATGCTTAATAAACTTATTTCGTAGCTGATTAGCGAAAATTTCAATTCATAAATTATTCGAATGTATTACATGCATCTAAAAATAATTGATTTAAGAATGGGTAATGAGTAACGTTGGAATGGAAATAGGACACAATTATTATGTAGATAATAGAGGGTAATTTAATATCTGGACATTCCACGCTGATTTGACCAATACGTGAACCTTATTTACTACTATTTTTTTTGTACAGTTTCTCCATCAAATAAAAGTACTCTAAAATTGTTGGGGATTTTTTTGCCATTTGTTTTAATAATCCTGAAATTGTGGAAAAAATGCCGCACAAGAAAATTCTGCAAATATTCACATAATTCCAATAAAATTCAATAGCTTTTGGGACAATTCTTCCAATGTGATAGAATTTATGTTTAAGCAATTTTCTGTCCAAGTTAAATGAAACTTTCTGTAAAAAAAATGAAAATATTTTTTTTGTGAGAAAAATGGTTAAAGTAATAACTAATTTAAGAAATGGCCTTAAAAATTAAATTGCTCGCAATTGTTTATATTTTTCTACCACACAATTTATTGCATTTTTATGAAAATTTCTAAATTTTCGCAGAACTTTAGGGAGCCATGTTTTATTTTACAATTTCAAAAAAATTAAATAAAAAAGAAACAAAAATTTGCAGCAAAATCTAAAGTGTTGAGATCCTCGGGTTGATCCAGTTGACGTTCAATATCTCATATATAAATTTTCTACACATTATCTATAGATAGATAATAAAGTTTGAAATTGAAAAGGAGCCATTAAGTTCTGTATTTGGCTCATCAGAACATTGAATAAGAACTTCAATCTAATTTCAACAAAGAAGATACATATTTTTGCCGATTTGATGTGAAACTTTAGTAATTTATTTATATTAACTCCTTGATACTAAAGATATTTTAAAAAATAAGGTACAAAAATATTTTGCTATTGCAAAGCAATTTGCTTTTTCTCGAAGGTTTTCAGGGGATCCGATTATGAACCTGATGTCAGTGTTTCTAAACTCTAAATGGCAGAAATACCGGACAGTTTTAAAAATTGATCCAATTTATCTACAATCCATAAAACAAATATTAAAGTCTGAAGGTTAGAATATAATCAATGCTGATTTCTCTTTAATTTAAAAAAATATACAATTATCGACCAGTCCGACCAAAAACTACTAAAAACAAGTTTCGAATTATAATATTATACAACATAAATGATCGGATTGATGTTTAGTTTTTTAGAATACACAATTATTTTCCGGTTCAACTGAAAATATTTGTTTACCAGTTTAACAAAAAGAGAACCCAAATAAAAAATATCATAATAATAAGAAACATGTTCAATTTCCTGATAGACAAAATAAATTAAACAATAAAAGTAAATGAAATCATTTTCTATTATTTCAAGTTGTTATTACACAAAAAGCCAAAAACAATTATATCAAAAAGGAGTCAGAAAAAAACATAAATATGCAAGTCTATGCTTTATAATGAAAAGAAATATTGGATCATACTTTACATTTTACAAAATTAAAAGCCCTTCAAAAAGGAAAGTTTAAAATAATTGTACGTATATAAGTGTTTAATAATAGATTCGCCTATAAATTGTAAGTAGAAACAGATAAATTGGTGAGACATTACGAATTTTAGACGCTGTTTTTCTCAACTTCCCTTCTTCCGAGTGAAATATTTTTTTTAATATTAACTTTAATCTCACCTTTTACTACTACATATATTTCAAAACGTTAAACGTTTACGAATATTTAATTAATTATACACTGAGCATTTTTCTATTGAGATATTTTATATTAAAAATAAATTTGTACCCATAAATTAGAGCAATAAACTTCATTGCATTTCTTTTTTACTGTGTTTTTACTAAAAAGTAACTGCACTTTAAGATTCATATCTTATTTGACAATACGTATAACACATTTCCTCTAATTATATTAGCAAAATTTTAACAGTACCAAATAATTGACGAGGAAATGAGAACAGTACATGAGTATTGTGATATTTCTTTGAGTTGCATTTGCATTTCCTTTGTTAACAAAGATGGTAAACATTGAGAAAAGAAGAAAATGTAGCAGTACCTTCGCATTTCGGTGTTGCATCACTCCATTGACCGTTATCCAAGCAATACCTCCGAGAAACGCCATTTAGCCTGTAATTTTTGGTACAGCTGTACGTTATTTCACTTCCTAAATAAGACGTGCCGTTAGCGTATTCTACAGATCCGGCAAGAAGTGGTAAAACCTTTCCGCAATCGACATCTGAAAAGAAAACACTTATTATATCAATTTGTATAAACAATATAAAAATCTTTAGTTTTGTGCAATAGGCATGTAAATATATATATATAATAGAATTTGTAATGTAATTGTTACATATAAAATAAATAAACTGTTTACGTTTAAAAATATGTAGAAATAATTAGTTTATTACCAGATGCATCTTTCAACAACAAATTATCATTCGATTCAAAGTTTTCCACTCAATTTTTTAACCTTTGTCAGAAACAATGAAAACCAATGAGATTAACAAGTGCAAATAATTTATTAGCATAAAATAAATATTGTATAGAAATATTCCATGCTCATTGAAATAAGAGCAATAAATTTGTTGAACGAATGTTTTCTTAAACTCAAGTTTAAACTGCGAAACTTTTAAAGGGTTAATTTTTTAGGATAAATATCTGGAAGCGGGAGACGTCTTCCGTTGAAATGTTAACAAAGTTTTTCGAAATACTTGTAAAAAGACTGCATCAATGACATCGATACTTCATTTTTGTAATCAATATCTTGTCAGAATAGTGGAAACACGTTTGTATAAAGTAATTTTTTAAAAATTAAAAAAAATATTTGGATGAAAATTCTCTGACAGCCTTAAAACTCCCACCAGCTGACATTCAAATATATTTTCTCGTCATAAAAAATAATTTTTCATACGAAATAAATAGCAAATCTCAATTTTAAAAATTTTATGACATCAACAATTGAAAATTTAACAGTATTTTCCTGATTGGTACATTCAACACTCTACGTTTACAGTATTGCTCGTACCTATTATCGATGACTGGTACGAACAACCTGAGCAGATTATAACAAAATTTATTCTTAGTAGAAATTGCCAGTTGAGTGACAGACTGAACAAAAAATTTACTGCTTTCAAGATAATATTTACTGTAAATAATTTACTTGAATCAAGGCATTATTTTCTTGACTCGAAAGAAATGTGTCTTTTAATGAAATATTTACTTGACCTAAGTAAATGAATTTCGAGACAATCAGTTTACTTGAATCAAGTAATATTTTATTACAACCAGTAACTTTTTTTCAGTGTACGGACGACTAAGGAATTTGCAAGTTGTTCTTGGTTTTGCAAAAACATAACATTTTGAAATTCCTTGAACATAAAATACAAACGATTCTACAAAGTTGTTGCCAATCATTCTTTTTTATGAAGAATGCTAGCTGAAAGAAAGGAAACTATTAGATACCGTGTTCAAATCTGTCAAAACTTGTCGGACTTGGTCAATGCATACGTGCGTAATTACTAGCTAGGACGCGACATTTACCTCGCACGTGTGCGTCATTGCTAGTTAACTGGTTATAATATTATGTAAATATGATAATGGCTAATATTAAAAAAAAAGGATAAATTACAATCTATAAATCTGTAAAAATGCTTCTCTTACATTCACAATACGGGACTTCACCGGTCCATTCACCGTCCCTACCGCAAGTGTGTCTTGCTTCTCCGTGTAGCAAATAACCAGGTTCGCAGTGGTATTCGATTGCGCTATGGACATACAAATCGTAGCCTACCACAAAACTGCCAGCAGGTACTTCAGGCTCCTCACATGTGATCACTGGAAAATTCACAAATTTATTATTAGAGTTGCTGACAAATGGGAACTTAAGATAAAAGAGAGATAATTAATGGTCGCATTGTAAAATAAATACGTTTAAAAATATTTAAAATGAGCAAACTCCCAATCTGTTCAATAAAAATTGGCTTTAATGTTGTCCGAAGGTAACTACATACGTTTTCGGCTTAGATAGCTTTTTTTGAAAATCCGTTTCACGTGTTTCGGTGATTTTCGAAATCTTCATTTGTTCAAAAGTTACCAGATTAAAAATGTTAAAAGTCCAATAATTCCACGATAAGTTATCGCAGCGTCATCTGTGACTAAAGTTTTGTACTCGTCTCGAAAAGACTTTACAAATGAGCCCCCAGTCGACCCATGTTGCCATTTTAGATATTCGTCCCCCTTCGGGCCCCATATCCCTCTTAGTGTGGGGGTTGGAACCCTTCAGATAAGATAGATTTTTTGAAAAATCGTTTCACGTGTTTCAGCAATTTTCGAAAATGTTGTTCTTTTAAAAGTTACAAGATCGTGTCCAAACTTTTGACACCTTGGATATTAATAATTTAAATAACAGAAAAACGTAAATAGTTATTATACTTTAATAACCAAATCATTTTTTTATGGTTTTGTATAATTTGATGTATCATATATGATGCTGATGAAAAAATAGCTTTTGAACCTTCAGAGAGCCGAAAAACGTTTAGAGGCGTAAACAAATGAAATTTTTGTGCTAATTTTTTTTAAAACCTAAATTGCTTGTAAATCTCTCTCAGTATGGGTATAGATATTTAGGTTCAATCTGTTACTTCATCGAATCCAATTACATAAATCAATGAGCTACTTTAGATGTGGATATGGATTTCATGGTTCTCGCCATCTAGTGGTGAATTTTCCTACTACTAGATGAATATTATAAAATATATTGATAAATGCTCAACCAAAAGGAAAGAATTGTTGACGAATAGAAAGTGATATGTCGTTTGATGGCACCACCTACTTTTTACAAGTAATAATAATACTCACTGACTTTATTTGCTCAGATAAAACAGAAATAATGTTAAAAACAAATGAAAATTCAATGTTTTTTTGGAATGTTGAAAATTTTAATACTTGATCTCACCGTGCGTGGCCGGGAAACGCCTCTAGGCCTAAGGAGTCTGACACAGTAATATCTTAACTTAGTTTGGCCCTAACTTAAGAATCATAGATAACATTTCTATAGAAAAATGCGGAATGGTTTGAAACATAGCTGTACCATCTTGCACTGTCTTGTAAATTATATAAATGTTGAAGCAATTTTAACTATTAAGAATTCGATTGCTAATTTTTTTACTAGTCATAGTCACTAATCATTAGTAATCGATTTCATTACGAGATGACTTTATTATCGCATTTTATGTATTTCATTGAATTTTGTAGTATTTCGATGTCAAATTAAGAGACTCCCCCTGCATTAGAACAACAAAATGTAATTTACGAGACAATAATAAAAAAGTGAATATTTTTACCTTAAATATTAAAATTCTATTTATAATTATACTATTGGATATCATTCTAGTAATTATAAAAAAAGAAATTTACGGTCACAAGATGGAGTCGGATGGCTCCACTTCCCTTCCTTGGTACATTCTTGTTTTCCTTCGCCAACAAGCCAATAATCTTCTTGGCATTTGTACATGATCAAACTTGCCACAGTGGTAGTAGAATTGACCAAAGAAACGGTTCCATATTCGATTTGGGCAGGGGCACCACAATCGACGAACCGGCACTGGGGCACCTTGCCCGACCATTGGCCTCCAATGTCGCACGTCAGAACCTTCAACGTACAAATTTTGAAATTACGTTCCTTTCACCACTTTTGCCTATCCATGCGTGCCTAACCATAATGCCCTGGTGAAATAACTCTACAATACTTCATTTTATTAACAAATGAGTGCAGTTTTTTATGGTAAAGTGTGAACTGGATGCCGAACGATTACACAAATAGGGAAATCGACTATTTTAATTGCGGAATTCATTGCTATTCAATTCACAGTCACAACGTCTATTTACGGTGGTACGAAAGTCTTTCAAAATATTCAGTAGAATTGTTTTTAAATATCTTGTTTTTTTACTCCTTTCGATAATTGCGTCATAAAAATATTTCAAAAACGGAGTCGAACATACAATTTTTATTTACTAGTGTAATCAAAGTTATGAAAGGTCACTTTGAAACACCTAAGTATAATTTGTCAGCTGTTTTTAAAAATACTGATTATTACCCAGGTATTACTGTTCACATTTTTTAACGTTTAAAATGACAAAAGTAGAGTACATTTAAATTTTACTGTTTATCAAAGAAAAATGTATTAAATCATGTAGTAGATTAAATTTAACAAATGATCGATGTCGACAAAGTTTTACTATGTTATAATTGTGTTTTTCATTTATAAGTAGTAAAAATTAGAATGTCTTGTTATAAAGAGACTTTAGTAAAACAATCTAGAATATTATTAAGTCGGAAGTTTATAAATACAAATAATGAATATTTCTGTTTAAAACATTTTAAACTAAGTATCGACAATTAAAATTGCAAACTTTTCGCCATTTAAAAAATTAAATTACAATTACCGATTAGTATATAAACTATACTTCTTTTTATTTATAAGAGAAAATATCATTTTGTAGAATAATTTAAATTTGTTGCAAAATCTGCTACTTCTGTTAACTCTTTGTATCCTGCATTTTTTATTTCTCTTAATTCAATTTTAAAATAGTGACGTAAAGTTTTGCAGGGTCATTGATTAGGAATCCGAAGTTACTTTGACACAATTCAATATGTCAGATGTAATATGGCGGATGACAATTTATAAAATGACTATTTTTGTATAAAATTTTGACTAGAAAGTTTTTAGGGGCGCCGATGACGAATTCGTAAAAATCTCGATTCGAATGAAAAATTCTTATTCTTGTACAAATCTGATAAAGCGTGTTATATTTAGTGCCATCATTAGTAGCAAATTTAAATCATGCAGTTGTAATAGTTATTAAATTCTTTTTAAGTTCGTTAGACCGATTTAGTGTCTCGGTTTTTATTTGTTTAATATTTTCAATATTCTTTTGTTCCTTTTTTGTTAGTTTATACTTTCAGATTTACTTACAAAATGTAATAGAACAATTTTATTTCATTTTTCGAATATTACGTTTAACCTTCTTTAAATTTTCAGATATTTTTCGCTGTTTATTTGATAAGATAATGGAGAAACGTACAACATGTGATTATTATCTACTTTCAACATCTTAATGAAATTACTTTTTTTTCGCCATGCTACATCATTCACCTTAAACTCGGTGACATTAACATCAAATTCGTAAGCAATTAATTGAAAACCCCCAAGAAAACAATTTTGTACAAATTCAGGCATTTTTTAGTTCTTAGCCATCAGATTGGATCCGTCATTTTGAAGTGGGGCTAACTAACATCGGATTTGTATTCAGTGAACTCAAAAACTATTATAAATGTACGCATATTAAAAAATTTTGTATAGATGTCATAAAAATGAATTTATACGAAAAAAATTGCCTCTTTTCAACTGTGTTCGTTATCAACAAACATTTTAATAACATTAACCCTCGTGCGTACGAAGCCGATTATAGTCGTTCAAACTAAATGGTTTTCATATGCATTATGACCATACATACATTTAACGTGAAGTTGGACAGTACTTTTTAGTGAAAAACCCTGCTATTTCGAGTGGTCTATCAAAAAATGCCTCAAATTTGAAAATTAAAAAATTTATATTCCGTATAAGTAAAGGAAAAAATATCTCTATAAGATAAAATATGAATAAATCTGGTTCAGACAATGTATGTTGAAGACACAAAGGGTTGAACTATCACTATACTTATTTTTATCTTTAGTATCATTATTTTGAGTATAGATAAAAGTTTTTACAAAGTTAAGTAAAAGTAAGAGTTTTCTTTTTAATTTTGAGATTACTACAATTTATGTTTGGAAACTCATTCATTCCGTTGTCAACTGGCATTGCAGCAATATAATTCCGTTCCGCTCCAAATATTTACTTTTATGATAAGATTATTGATCTTGTTTCGTTGAAAAACAATTTTGGAATAAAATTATGAGATTTACTTCATGAGCTTCAAATAAGTATTTTTCTCTCACGTAATAAAACACTTTTGTTTTTGTCATTTTTATTATAGAAAGAATAGAACTTCAAAGCGAATAAGCCTATAAAATATATGAATTAATTTAATCTTAAATTCATAAAATGTATATAAGATCACTACTACCAATATAATGTTCTTATTAATTAAATCACATTCAAATTATGATCAACTAAATAAAATCATGATATTTCAATGAAACAAATACATGTATTAGAATTATTGAAATAAAAACCAATTTCTAATAATAATATAGGATGTAATTAATTTTAATTTCGTGCAATTTTTTATTTAATTTGTTATATATTCTGGTGAACTTACATTATCTCCAAATAGAATGAAGCCATTCTGACAGGAATAAGTTGCAGTGGATCCAGCTCGTTTGCCAGTAAATGACACTATTCCACCATTGACATCTGGTGGTTCTGGACACCAGTCAACTGTAAAATAATTGTGTTGATTTTTATATCGATGTAATGTAAAAGACTAAACACTGAATGGCAATTCAATAAAAAATAATCTTTCATTAATTTGTATTTTTTAAAAAATGTTGCTAATGAGTTAAACTTAGTCGTATTGATTATAATTTTTTTTAACAATACTTTGTCTTGAATTAACATATTTACATCTCTACTCACAATTTAATTATTTACATAATTTTCATAACATGCGATATTATTTGAGAAAAGTTAAAAGAAATATAGTCCTTAGTAATTCTGATGATATACAGATTATATATAAAGATACTGAAGATACAAAAGAAATATTTTATTTGGTGTTAATTTAATTCGACCATGCAGCGGAATAACTATTTTATACAAATTATTTTTCCCTTTTGTAATTTGTTGTTGAAATGTGAAAAAATATACACAAAATGAATTTAAAAATATATATATTTTTGTTGACTTCTTGTCACTTTATTTCATTAACATTTGCATTTTTACTCAGCATTAAAGAATATTTATTATGAAATAATAATAAAATAAAATTGTTACTTACACAAACATTGAGGCTGATGTCCACTCCAAATCCCGCCGTCGCCACATCTTCGTCTTCCATCACCAACCAATGTATAATTTTCTTTACAGGAATAATCAGCAAGAGCTCCATGGGTTGTGCGTCCGACAACCAATTTAATTTTTCCGTGCTCTGGATCAGGAAGTTTTCCACAATCCACGACTAAAAATTGTTATTTTTATTATATAAACCATAAAATATTGCTCTTTTTTTCTGTGTTTTTATATTTTATATAATACACCCACAATAATGGGTTATATTTATAAATATAACAAGGACAGAATTCGATCATTATGTCATAGCGATATGTGGGCAAATAAAAAAAATTGTCTGTCTAGGTGAAGTAAAACGTGATATCAGGTAGCAATAAAGCATATTCAGTCATTTGATTGACAGTATTGTATAATTACACATACGAATCTCTGAAAATCGATAACAATAACAAGTATTCTCAGAAACTACTGGACGGAAGCACAAGACTAAGCTTAAGACAGTGCCATTTCCGTAAAATCAATAACAAGACCAAGATTCGTTCCATTTAAAAAAAAATGGGTTCAAGACTACAGAAGATGTATTTTTGTTCGACGACTTTTTAAATTTTTCGAAATTTTAGGTTTTAACAAGTCAACAAAATATTTAAAAAATTCCAACAAAATTTCAACGCATTATTCGATCAGTTCTAAAGAATTTTAGATAGGAAATGCATCTTTTTGAAATAAAATGTCCTGAACCTTTCGCTGTTTTTTTCGTGCTTTAGCCGCAATGTTGGATACTTTCACCTTCATTTTCAAAATATTAATAGAGACATTTTGAAGTTCCAGTCTCGAGGACAAGATTTCTTAACTTTAAACCAGAATTCTGAAATTATTTGTAATTTCAAAATGTAAAAAAACGATATAGAGAAAAAAATAATTTGAAAAATTCATTTTTTGGAAATAATCGTATATAGTTTCGCGATTGAATTTTTTGAAAAATCTAACAAAATATTTAACGTCAGATGTATAACCTTGGTCTAGATCAACATTCTCCACTCTTAGTCTTAATAAAATTACATTATTGTTTCTAATATTGATCTCGCATGGAACTAAATACATAGTCTTTGCTTTCTTAATTAAATGAGACTTTCTGAGATAACTTCACGTAATCATTATAATTATGCAATTATTCTATAAATACCCTAATTATATACAAAACAAAATAATTGATCCTTTGTTACGTCACATTTTGTATGTTTAAAAGTATTGTTTGAAAACAATCCTTACATTTACAAGTTGGCGGTTCACCGGTCCAAAAACCGGTTACATCGCAAGTTCTCATCTTGGAACCAAGAAGCATATAACCATCTGGACAAGCATACTCTATCTTCGATCCTATTGTTTGCTTCTTGATGACGACCGTCGTATTTTCCAACAGTTCCGGATTTCCGCATGCCGATGGTTCTACAAAAGTAACGAATCGATTCAATATCCTATCGACCCAGCTCTACATAAACAATTTCTTGCATATATAATTAATTTTTACGAATGACATATTAAGCAACCCATTGAAATCGATTACGTAAATGAGGCAATACGCTTAAATCAATGATGCAATTACAAATAATTAAATCCACCGTATTTCATTTCATAATTGCCGGGTTGTTCTCATTGAGTAACATCTATGTCCAATATCCAGGAACAAAATCGACTATTTTCCCTTCTAAACTTAATACACGTTCATTTTAATCGTTTATGTAATTGTTCTCGATATTGGGTTAGTAAATCACAATACAGGAAGAATTGTATCTAACGTAATTGTCGGAGGTTAATAATTTACTACAGTATTTATTATAAAAATTATGTTTCAATAGCATTGGTAGACTTTCGAAGCGATGCGTATTTCCGCTATGTGTGCAACCTATTTCGCGGAATGTAGATGAAATATTTTCTTTTACGAAAGGACATATTTTATGTAGGATAGGTTTAATATATATAATAACGAGTATTTATGATAAATAATAAAGATGCATGAAATATATTTTTAATTTTCATAATAATCTTTAGTTTATATTATACGTCAAATTCACGTATCTAATAAATTTTATAGCATAAAGAGGTTTCCATTCCACGTAACTAGATAGATATTATTAAATGAAAGGTACATTGATTATATTGCTGCAGTAATAATAGTTGCTAGAAACTAATAATGTATCAGTTGAGAGATAAGAATAATATTGTCCAATATAAACGTGGATAATTATAGATTGTAATTATTTTTTGCGAAAATAGTTTTCAATTTTTATGAACTTCCGTATGGAACAATTTTTAATATGCATGGACCAAAGTTTTACAAAAATATAAATCGACAAGGTCGCCTTAATCTAAAATTATTTTTAATTATTATTATGCATGCATAACAATAAAAGTTATGTTCAATAAGATTTATGTTATAAATTATGCTAATATTAATCTGTTTTGAACGTTTTTTGCTACTGTAATTGAATTAAAATAATTAAATACAAGCAGTCACATTAGTACTAACTAATAAACTCGAATGCAAAAGCATTTTCGAATTTTTTAAGGATTCAAAGTAATTATCAGACCTTTTTTATCATGAAACATATTCCTGAATGTTAATAAGAAAATTTAAAGTTAAACTGACATTTGTAGGTGTTAATTTAAAAAAAAAATTGAAAAATAGTGGTTATTTAAAATTTTCTCAGCAAATTTTCTTCATTTTAGTCTTAAAATAATCATGTGGCCTCACTGACCAATTAAAAAAAATCGGTTGTGCTTTTGGGTATAAGTGGCTTGTCGTTATTAAGATAGTAGTAAAACTAAATATAAAATCGATATAAAAGTGATGAGAAATAAAATTAACACTCTCAATGCTATATTTGTCGAATTGATTTATAACTTTCTTGACTCTCCTGACTTTACATGATGGTGATTGCCAAATTAAACATATTGACCAATATATTTTATTAGGTTGTTGCAAAAAAACATTTTGTGGGACATCTCCTACCATCTATCCTCATAAAAGCTAAAAGTTGCATGATTTTGCACATTTAATTTCCTGACAACTAACTTGAAGTTTGATGTTTAATTCCTTTGAGTTACCAGGTATGTTTTATTTTTATATCCACAAAGGAAGGGGAAATGCAACATTTACGCTGCTATAGTTTTAAAGAAGATTCTTATCAGAATGTTATATGTAACATTATCAAAATTACAGAAAGTAATCGATATAAATGAGACAAGAATTGGATGTACAATTAATATTTCAAAAATATTCACATTCTGAAGACTGAAAACGTATGACAAACTTTTCAACCTAAAATAAATTTCTTTTTTCAATAGTTTTGCTATACTTTCATAAATCGAAGAATGCTGTTCGATGATTCCGAATTAACTGTTAAAAATGTTTTGTCTTTCTGTCATTTAACTTTATTACTTAAAATGGAAAATTTTAATTATTTTAGAAGTGAAATTCAAAAGAGGATCTTAAAAAAGGACAAAATGTTAATATTATTGTATCATTTTTTTTTGTCGATAAAAAAAGTGAGCTTAGACTACTTAAATTATACGTTTCAGACGAGTAATAATTATCTTATACTTGTCTTATACTTAACTAAAATATGTGTTTCAATAATAGTTTTTTGATTGGAACATTGATTGATTAACATTTAAAATGAAATACATGTGGATTTAAATAACCCATTTTATGCTATTCATATTCCTAAAATGTCAATTAATTTTTTAAATATAAAAAGTCGCTACTTACTGCTTTGGCAAATCCAGTGAAGATAATCCAAATTACAGCCGACATCGTTCCATAACCATCCTCTTCCGCCGTCTAAAACTACACAATTTTGCTCGCCATTGTAATTATTGGGTTGGTCTTTGCCCCAAGAAGGTTTCTGAACAGTTTCACCTAAATGCATAAAAAGATCGAATAATTATATGCAGTTACTTGTAATTTAAAAGTAGAAACGGAAAGTTTCGTGATTACGATTGTTTTCAGATTAGATTAAAAGAACCAACTGAGAAGATTCTATTCAATTAAAATCCTACCATTTGTTTATAGTAATGTTACATAATATGGACTTAATAGCAAACAAATTTTAAAAATTAATGAATAAAAATCTACTAATAGTTGGTCATACATTAATAACTGGTTTAATTGAAATTTCCCTTACCTATTAGCGCTTTTATTAATGAGGATTAATTAAATAGAGGTACATTTAATTATCTTAATTAATATTACATTATATTTTAATTAGAATATGTTACTTTAGTTTGCAAAATGTAATTGACTATTAATAATATAAAATAATAGAATTATTCCTTTTGATCTGAAGAAATATGAAAATAAATATGCAAACGCATTAGTAATTATAATTTTATAATTTTCCAATTCTGATTTAATAATGAGCGTTGAAACTGAGAATCTTGAAACATAATACTATGTGCAAATATTGTGAGATACAGAGCTGGTAATAACTAAATATAAAAAACAAACATTCATGATTTAGAACGGAATGAATCTTGTATAAAATAAAGTTTACAATAGACGAATGTCTAACTAAATGATCCAGATGTTTCTTAAGAATCAATACTCAAAACAAAAAGAAATAATTCTGCAAATAATCACACTCCGAAAGTGTAATTATTTGTGAATTGTGAGTGTCAATTGTGAATTTGTGAATGTTAAACGAACGATGACAGCAGCGATTATGGTAACTAACAATAAATTAATCGTCTTGTATTTTACAAATTCTACATAGGTAAGTCGAAATGTTGTAATTGGATTTTTTTTAACATCGTGTGCTTACTTAATGGCTTACTTAGCGTACTGTTTACAAAAAATCGTTATGATAAAAGTGGGTAGTAGGGGTAGTAGTATTTATAAGACATTCACTTAATAAGATTAAAAAACCCCAGTACTTAAAACCTCTATGAATTAAGGGAGAATTTTGCTACTTCTTCGATTCCAAAATATTTCGTGGATCCTATGTTTTATATTCTACAAAAATCTACTTAAATGACTACATTTAGATATTTACAAAAATAAATACTTTATGTATTAAGAATGGGTATTACGTGACGCATTTTCGTTAAGTTTTACTGTTATTCGTGTAAAAACTTCAGGCTTATTATTTCTGCATCTATTTCGTCGATTATTTGTAATACTTAAACAATGAATTTTATGACCTGTTTAATGACATTCCGAAGACGTATTAAATAATATTTTACGGAAGTCATTATCCTATAATAAAAATAATTATGAAGGCGACGAAAGGTTTTAAGTAATTTCCGACCGAAAAAAGATATTACAAAAATTTGTCAAGAAAGTGGTAATACTAATACTATATTGCAAATTTCACTCAATAATTGTAACTTCGGTGTAATTAATAAATAAAAAAACTTTGACAAATGACAGATGTAATTGCTATTGGACGATAACCCCATGATTATTAGGGAAAGTCGTGCCGGAGATTGCACTCTTCGTGTCGGATACAAATTCGTACTCTCTTTCTATCCGATCCCCTTCGTTTTCGTGATTGAATGAAAATTTGCCAGAAAATGGAAAAAGTGAAACTCTTGTTACCTTTAGGCAAACTTGTCGCTCAAGCGCATCTTTGGTATTTCTGCCCACGACTACGGAAGTCGCGTAACGAAGGATAATTATCTGGTGTATACCAAATCGAAGCTTTACTACGCAATCTTAGATCGATGAATCTTTTCTGAGATTACTTAACTTGAACTTCTTGCCCTCATTCACACACCACGTAACTCACAAATTGCATTTAAACACCGGCCGTATATGACGTGAGAAATTCGTATTGTCATCGGTGACTTCGACGATGAAACAAGGTATTTAGTCATCTGTAGTAGTTGGTCTAAATTAGATAATTAGTCGTCGAGGTTATTTTGGATAACTTGTATAAATACAGTCAAATTAACTTTATTGGTGTTACAGTCAACGTTATTTATTATCACCCTTGATGATATTTTGCTATATTCTTTGGCTAAATCGATCAAATCTGATGATACTGATAAAAATATAAAGGTGTTGTTAGCTACTTATGATAACTATGCCATAATTATTGAAGTTTAAACAAAAATATAATTGACTGGTTGCAAAATTGAATATGAATTGCAAATCAATTTCTGAACTCTCACTTAGAATACTCAATTTGTTCAATTTATTTAGTCCATGAATTCGTTGAATAAGCAAGAAAGATCAAATTAAATGTTCTTTTTTACTGGTTCTGAAAATAGACTCATGGGAAATGTATACATAACAATTATTAAACAATTTTGAAAATTACGCGAAGTGGTCGGAATTTAAAATGTCCATCCTGCAGCGAAGCCTCCACCCCCTTGAATAATTTTTTTTTCTTCTAGTTTATTAACTGACAAATGCAAAATTTGGTTAAACTCAATTAATTAATTTACATTTAAAATCCACAAATGTTAAGAAACACTAATGTTTATATGCCCATTGTACCATTATTGAGTCCGCCCGCCCGCCGTTTAGAATTGTTAATTTTTTTAGTCACGTTTTTCTACTCATCAAATACCAAATAAGGATAGTGTAATAAATTAAGCACATATTATGTGCTTATTACTAATTCCGATACCTCTGCGACCATTAAAGTTATTAACATTTGTATCTCAACGGGTATTTGAAAAAAGGTTATTCAATTCGGTGAAGTATTCGAGGCAGAACATTTTTTAGGTGCTTTGTAGTATGTCAATTTTCTGAAGTAAATAATATGTTTTGAATTTTCAGATTTAAACAAACCTTAAGTATTATATCTTTCTATTATATAATAGGTATCCACTAATATTTATTTTAAAAGTTCAATATCAGAAATTTAACTAATAATAAAATAAATTTAAGACTGGATCCCAGCTTCGTGGCTACGACTCTGTCTTTGTTCGGGAAAAACAGGCTAATTCTACTCGGGATGTTCAGGTCGAAGTCTTCAATTAATTTCGAGTTGATAATTAAAATAAAATGTATAAAAATGATACATAATTATTTTGACTGACGTTTAAAACTATGAAATATGTACATAAAATTTTATCACACTCAATACAATTTCTACAAACAATTAGTTGAAATGAGGAAATTCTAAAATATACTGTTTATTATGAAAAAATACTTCCACATAAAAATATATGAACAAAAATTCGTAAACTTTGGATATTATAAATAGTAAAGCCTTGATTCAACCGGCTTCTTATATACAATTTTAAGGAACAAATGCATAAAAAGTCGATGTTATAAGAACTATCCGATAATATAGAACATTACTTTATAATCAGCAATAAATTAGGATGAAATTGTATTAACCCATTAACGGCTGAATGCCACAAAATTTAACTTTTTTGAAGGTGATAACAAATTATAATTCTAAGAAATGCATTTAATTCCTTGTAATCTAAATCGAGATAATTTTGTTAGTCGCATCCATAATATATTTTTTCGTTTCTACAGGAAAAAATGTACTCAAATAATTCTATTGGTGAACATGCTAATATTTTTTCTTATCCTTTTCAGTCAATAAAATTTCATTCTCAAGAATTTCTCCATACTTTTTTTCTACATTTACCCACATTAGTCATGCTTATTTTCGTTTTTTTTTTGCTGAGATGGAATATATTCTTCAGCTATTTGCCGAAGGCAATCGCTGAATATCGTGTTGTTTACAATATCCTCTATCTCGCTTTCGCCACCAGATCGAATCGTTTGCATTTGAAATGAAGATCATCTCGTCATAATTCTTTTCTTCATTGAATTCAAACTGATCAGAAAAATCAGAAAAAGCTGTTTTTTTGGCATTATCAGAGATAAAGTAAAATGTACGAATGCTGCTCGGTTCTCTTCATTGAGTTAGTAAGGGTAACCGAAAACGTATTCAGTAAAAAGAATAATAAAAAGATTGAACGTGTAACTGTTTTACAAAATGTTTACTACCATATTGAATCCGCCATTTTGAACTTTCCAAATCTGACAGATTCCAAATCGGAGACCATAAAAACACCTTAATACCGACTGTATCGTGAAAAGGATAAGTTTTACAAAATTTTGACCGCCATATTGGATCCGCCATTTTTAATTTTACAAACTTAATATGAGATTCTTCATCAGGGATCATAATAATGAAGAATTAAAAGTCATGAAAGTAAAATAAACTATGCAACTCTGATAATAGTTAATACGAGATATTGCTGTTGTTGTTCCTTTGCGGCGGCTGCCATGTTGGATAATAAAATATAGAAAAAAATTGACCTCCATATTTTCAAAGTACAATTACCAATGCGATGTTTTTAATCGTTTTTAGTGCAAAGGAGCAATTATTTTGGCAAAAAATCGGTAAAAATCGGTCATTATTTACGGAAATATCGCGTAAAAATCGTGATTTTTTATATAAATCTCTCCAAAAACAATACAAATTGACCAATCATGTAGAGTAAACCTAAAAACATAGAAAAGATAGTTTGGTATAAAACTGACGGCGATTTCATTAAAATCTGTGTGCTCAAACTTAAAGTAAAATTTTGTGTCATAAAGGTGTTAATGAGTTAATTTGATTACTCAGATCTGCAGATTCCAAGTACAGTCAGAATATATATTTTGTCATCAGATTTTGTTCTACATTCAATTTTTCATTTGTGAACTGTACCGGCGTCAGACGTACTCACGCACTTAGAAGATAACGGAATTCTTGAAGTTGATAGTATGTAGTCAGTGTTTACGCAGGTAGGTACACTAATGAGCCGTTAAAAGAAAAGTATAGGTACGCAACCATAGACCGTGTAAATTAAAATTTTTTAAATAACCATTAGGAGGAATTGGTTTTCATTAAAAAAAAAAACAATTTGAAAATCGGAAGATTGGAAAATTCAACATAAAGCATATTTAAAATTTGCCTCATATATATGCAATTTGATTAACGAAAATTCATATTAGATTCTTATAAAATTTAATTCGTGGAATTTAGGGACTTTCTAGTCGGTTACACTAAGAAAATAATTCTTCAAAGATTTGTTAACTTTAACATCCATTTCAGTAAAAATGAGTTCTTTATATTATACAAACTTTCTGAACATTAAAACAATTACATTCTGAATACGCGGAACTTGCGATACATGTACTGTACTTAATCTACCATACCGTGTCTAAAATTGACACGTAATGCTAGATACTGTATAGTAACTAGGACCATTCTTGCAGTTCTTGACTAGATTCTTAAAATTATACCGTCACTATCCTGAATCTATTTAGTAAAGATATATCTACTCTCTAAATTTGTATTTGTTAAAAACTACCAATAATAAAATGAAAAGTGAGTTACCAAATGAATTAGTAATCAGTTTTGATAATAAAAAGTTAAAACCTACTTATTTATTAGTAATTCTACAAACTACTAAACTAAAAAAGTCAATATCTACTTGTAGATTAGTACAATTTTACTAATGAATTAGTATTTTCGTACTATTTGTCAGTAAAATACTTACTAATTGATGGTAACCCACTTTACACTGTATATAAGTCGCTTTTTATTAATTCAAGTTTAGAGAGTAGTTAAACTGTGATAAATCTGTACAGATTTTGTATGGAATTTCGATAATTTTAATTAGGCTTTTTATCACTAGGTGCATGCAGCTGCCACTCTAGGATCTTTATTTCTCGCCATCATTGCTCTCGTTATAGAAGTGAATTTTCATTTGGTCATATGCAGCTAGTCGAAAACTACTGATATAGCATAAAGAATGTCTTAATGCGTGCAGCTTTCTGCATAAATATGACTTTGATGCTCGTTTCTATATAACGGCATTGCATACAACTTTTGATTAATCATTATTTTAAAAATGTCATCCTTCATTTGAGAATTTCCTGAAATAAACGGTAACTTCTTATTTTGAAATAGATTAAAATATTATATACAATTTTCCTCAATGCAGTTCCCCTGGTTTAATGAATGCAAACTGTATAGTAACTACTGTATCATGTCGTTACATTTTATCATAGTTTCTTTACAGATTATTATTTATATCGTGCCATTACCACTATCCAATACAACTATACAGCATCGCTATTATGCTGCGATTACTTTCCACACGGGATATTTCACTTAATATTTTAAAACCTGAGTGTGATTAAGAATTAACATACATATTACGCCAAAAAATTACTGAACTTTAATGCGTATGAAATAAATTCCTTCCAAGCTTTTAGTGATAATAATACTCAAGTAATGAGAAACCGGTCAAAACGTTGTGTATCTATCTTATGTAAAATATCAACAATTACGTTATTCTACACAAATGTAATCAAAATTATTATCCGTCAAGACAAAGTTGTAAAATTGTAAATATTTCGACCTAGGAATTAATTAATGATAAAAGTTCACTTTTGAATAAGTTGTTAACATTTATTTTACGACATGTCAACATCATAATTTTGTTTTAATGATTCGATTTTTTAAATATAAAATGAAGCATCATTCGCATAGTAAGTTCCTGAATATTTATGTTTCGAGTACATACAAAACAGATGCACATATTTTGTTTAAAGTATTATGATTTTAAAAAAAATATTAGTGTATGAAGATCGGTGTCTTATTAAAAATGTTAGAAATTGTAATTTGGTTGTTAATTTATAGTTTTGGTTACCTTTTTTCATATTGATTAAAGACCTTAATGGTAGACTTTTTAACATTGTAGTATCTAACATAACATTAAGATCGGTTATATGGATGTTTACTCTAAACTGCTCGACTTTTATTTACGAAAATTGCAAAAATATTTTTAGTTTATAATAATAACCCTAATATTGAAATGGTTTTTGTAATTTTCGTGAATAATAGTTACGCCGTATAACTATGCGATATACGGAGCTAATCAAAGTCAAGAATAGCATAGGCTTGATTTGCCGTACTAATTTCGTTGCAGTGGGACCTGCGAAATTCACTCATTCGTTCCGACGACCCCCAAAATTGACTGAAAGTTGCGAAAACGAGCGAAGGGGAGGTTATCTCCACCTAAACGTTATCTTTACCTTATATTCTTAACCTCGATTTGTCCAAATGTTGATTAGTTTCAATTGCTCAATTTTCGAGTTAGTGAAAACTGACTGCAATAATTATTTCTTTTTAAATTCTTGTCTTTTATAGACAATACATCAAACTAATTCAGAGAATATTGGGGGAATCTTTACTCCTATGGCCGCTAATTTTGAAGGCTTCCGCCGTGACAATTTGGCAAGTCGGTCAATTTTGACGGGGTCAGTTTCGCAGGTACTACTGTGGCTAAATACCATCATTACGTGTTAATTTAATAACGCTAATTTAATCATTTTTAAGAAATTGAAAATACCTGTGCTCTGTGATTGTATTTAAGTTTACTAATATATAAGTCACGATTATCTCATGAATATTTTGCACCGTGCGATTACAAATATTTGTGGAAAATTACATTTCTATACATAAAACTTGCCTACTCTTTATAATTAGCACAAAAATACTAAGGGAAAATAAATTGCATTAAAAAAGTGTACCTCCGTGATTTATCATAGACAGAAAAACATTTGTGTTGTCATCGATTTGCTAAATAGCAGTTTTATGCTAAAAACAAAGATAATTTTATAATTGCTCTGTTGTGAAAAGTGTAGCTAAGTGTGTAAAAATAGATGCTTTTGCAGGGTATTTCGTATTTTTTGTAGCAATAAATTTTGTGAATCACAAATTAATTCTGGATTGTCAAAAGTAAATTCGCTTTTGCTTCAAGAAAAAACAAAAATCCAACATGAATTGGTGATATGATTGTATTCCGAGTTTTCAAAAAATATACGTAGGAAGTGATACTTCGGTTACCTGAAGAAAGTTCGAGTTTGCTACATAAAATATTGATACTTTTAATATCGTATTTCTCCAAAAATTCGACATGATATGAACAATCTGATGATGCTATTGTTTTTAAACAAAAACAAAAATAGAAAAGAGTATAGCAATTGATAAATGCTGCTTAATAATACGAAACAATCGAAACAATACCAAAACGAAAATTTTAAAGCATTTAACCTCGCTTTTCTCGAAAATAAGACGTAATTTGAAAAGGTCATCAAAGAATTCAAAAATATAAAAATTAAATAGAACATAAAAAACAGTATATACTGCATGTTCCATAATTCACGATATTCCACACAATTTTATTATCTCAATTTTTAAAAGCAGATGATATTATCAAAACAAAGGAAACTTATATTGACTCCAAACAAACATCTTTGAACGGCGAGAGAAAGGCAACTTAAAAATTTGATAAAATTAATATAGTCTTTTCCTCTTCATAAATAAGTACACAATAAAAAGCGTCTAAGCATTTGCATAACGTTACACGATTAGAATAAGAACACAAATTGATTAAGAAAATCTTATACTACGGACATTAATTGTAACAATATTTTTATCTCTTAATACTATAATTGCCAAACTAATTATGCAATATATACCTTTTGTACACCTCGTATTTTTAAAGGTAAATATTTTGTTTTCGTGAACGTTAAATTTACAAACGCTGAGCAGTAAAATCACCTTCGTAAAATTCAAACGTTAAATACACGAATTTAAATTACGTTAATAAATTTAAACGCCGTTCTTTAACAATAATGAATACATTTTATACAAATTCTATGAAATTACAATAGCTAAGTCGGCGTTTAAGTACTTTGTCGTTGTATTCGAAACGAAAAGCATCGTTATAAACGCACCTCTCGAACATTAAATTACACTACCATTGTGCTGTAAGGAGTGTTAAATTGCATATTGCCATCCAAACATGCGTTGAAAAATGAGGACACAAGTTTTCCATCGTCCGCATACTTTCGTAAAGACGGATAATTTACGTAATTCTCGCAAATTACGAGCGAGCGTGTCGGGAGGAAGCGCGGAAGGACTCGAGTTAATGAAAATCCGAGCAAGGCAGAAAACAACAGATTACCGACCTTGTGACACGGAGGTTATGTTGTACATTAATGGAGATTATTCCACTTACCGTCGACCCACTGCCATGTTCGAGCTGTTATCACTGGTTCCTTTTGGGCTCCGATCCAAACTAGTTGCGTTTTCAACTTGTTTTTTCGCCTATCCAGATTGGTCAGGATGAAGGTCGATGAAATACCCTGAGAATCAGATGAGCGAACGATTTATTGTTTGCTTATAGATTATCTTGTAAGATGTAATGAAACCTTGTCAGTTTCTAAGAATCTTATGTTTTTATGCAAATCAACTATCATTCATGTTTATCGTGTGTCGTCAACGTTTATAATTTTGGGATATGAAATTTTTAAAATAAACATCTATTTTGATACATTTTTTACGTCGTACTGGGAAATCGTTTATTTCCTACAAGGTGTCCTTATTGTCATATCATATCCTCGAAATAATACGTTTAATTAAATGACGTTTAAACGTCACTTACTCTATAAATTTGAATTAATCAAAAACGACTTATCTATAGCGAAAAGTGGGTTACCATCAATTAAGTTTTTTTACTGACAAATAGTACGAACATACTAATTCGTTAGTAAAATTCTACTAATCTACAAGTAAATATTGACTTTTTTATTTCAGTAGTTTATAGAATTAGTAATAAAGTAGTAGAATTTAACTTTTCATTAGCAAAAATGGTTACTAATTCATTTGGTAACTACCTTTTCATTGTCTTATTGGTAGTTTTTAACTAATTCAGATTTAGAGAGTAGATACCTATTGCTAACAAGCCCAGCAAGTAATTTTTACATCATTTCAGCCATGGATAGTTTTATACGACAATTTGCGCAGCAACAAAAAAAAAGCAGTGACATGAACTTATTATATAAAAAATTGATTAAAAATTATTTCCAAAGTTATCACGTAATTAAATCACGTACCAATTGTGTGCCAACATTCGCACCATTTTTAGAAAACAAAGAAAAACCCTTCAAGAAATCGAATGTAGTTTTTCTATACGATAATAAATCTTAACTTGGCAAAAAGTGATCTCGAGTGAATAGATCGTCCAAACGCCTTCTCAAATGTTCTGCGTGGGAAACGCGAAGGCTTGAAAAACTTAGACGCGTGAAAATAATATTCTGTCAGTTTTCGCTTATTGTATTTCATAGGCAGTCCCGATTCGAGAGATTGTCTTGCGGATGAAATTAAAGCTTGGAATATTAAAATTATTTAAATGTCACAAGGACGAACGTTACGTTAACGTATATGGATTACATTGGATTAAAAAGAAACTTTCTGTTCTTTAGGAAGATTTCTACATACGCGATACTTTAGTAATTTAATGCGTCATGCTCAAGTACTAATTTGAGTTGAAATAAATGTTTTTGTTGTGTATTTATGGAATCTGCATTTTCAAAGTCAGATTATTATCAAATTAAATTTGAGTTTTACAAAATATTTCATTTATCATTTAGACTGTTAAATAAAAAATAAAATACAAAAAATTACAAAAAACGATAAAAATTTTAAAAAAGTAAAAAAATAGGAAAAGTAATAAAACCTTTGTTGCTTTGCAAAGAAACATGTCTAGTTTTTATGGTTTTGTACAAAGCGCACACCGCATTTCTGTAGACAATTGTTTGTAATTTCATCTTCTGAATAATTAAGGGTCGATAATTGTAATAAAGTAAAAATATATTGAAAAAGAGTAGAAACCAGAAAAAAACAACGAAAAAGGATTAAAACATAAACCTGAGAAAATTTATAAAGTTATATGATCGAAAGGATTTAAATTTAAAAAAATATATTTTCTGTTCTGTATTTTCTCTTTCTAACATGAAAATACATGTAAATTTACTGTTAACGTGTCCACATTGTGTGTACCATATTGTATTTTTAGTATATTTAACATTTTTTAATTTTAAAGTTGGTATCGTATACTCGCTGAGAAAAAAAAGTACTAGTAGAAGTAGTACGCACCATAGTAATTTTAAATTTCACTAAATAAGCAGTAATGATAAAAAATGTTGTTAATGATATTAAAAGATCATCTTTAATAATAAACATATATTTTTCTGAAGATTTGTATTGTGAATCTCTGTAGTTTGCGTACAAAATTGATTATTATTACATGCCGCCCACTAGATCTACTATTTATTTCTCTTAAGACAATTACGTAAAAAAAGAACGTCTCAAAAACATAACATATAATAAATCTGACACTTAAAAAAACCGGACATTAAAAAACCTGACACTCCAAAACTGAGGCATTAAAAAACCCAGACGAATATGCCCAAAGCGTCGAGTTTTTTAATGTCCGGATTTTTATTGATAGTGTTTTAAGGTGTGGTTGGGTTTTGAGGTGTTTAAAAAAAGTTATTAAAGCACAGGGAACAGAAAATGTAACATTGCAGATACCTACATACCAATAGTAACATAAATATAAAAGTTCTTATAAAAACTCGACTTAATTCCCAAAATTACCGCTAGGTGCGATCGCAACTTTTTCAGCTCTGCTTGATTTTCTACATGCAAATTGTCTTCGAATTATTAGTGTGCAACCTTAATATTTAACTTTAAATCAGCTTTGCTCTAATTATTTTTTGTACTACGCTGCTTGGATCCCATCAAAGGATTATTTAGGATCTAAGTATTTGTTACAATGTATTATTAAGAAAATACAGCACATAAAATATGCAGTAAACAATGTATGTCATAAAAATATATCACACACATTAAATAACGTAATTTCCTAATAAAAAACATTTCTGTGTTGAATGTTAATCTGAACAGAACATTACGTACATATTACAGACTTATTACTTAATATTAATATTACATTATTATGTAACCTCATCGTAAAAGTTTTATCGATGATTCTCATGTTAATATAAGGTTATGTGAAGCTTTCTCAATCTCCACGTAATGTTACAACCTAAGGTTACAATAACCTTACCGTAACATTCGGTTTGTGTGAGGCCAATGACCAGAATGAGCAAAATTTGTGGAGGACATTTAATAATATTGTGATAAAAATGATGAACAACTGTCTTCAAACACGTTTTATTATAAACTGACAGAATCTGTCATTAAAAACAAAGTCATCACGAAGTACATGATCACGCAACTAAACGACTATATAAATAAAAGAAGAGATAAGTATGATTTAAAATATGATTCCAAAATAATATTTCGTAACAATATATATTGATTAAATTAATATAAAATAGTGGACAATAATTTGGATTCCTACTTTTCAACGAAATGATTATTGTTAGAGATGGGGATAGAACTTTTTTCATTCCCTAGAAATACCTAAAATTTTATTACCGGTCATAAAAGTATCATAAAAAGTATCATACGCACCTTGAACCCATGAACAAGGTCTCCACCTCGAGACTGACAGTAGGATCTTGCGTCTTGGAAAGATCCACCTTTATTCACTACGAATTCGTAGCACGTCGAATTAAAAGCCGCTATATCGGCATCTGCAGGTGTTCCTGCGTGGGCACATCTGTCTACTGAAAATTCTGTAACGAAAACAAGACACGTTTCGTATGGTTGCGTAAATTACATACATCTTTAGATTTTTACACGTGTTTATGAAGCCATTTTATTGTAACGGACTTAAGTCGTGATGTGGACTGCAAATCGTGGCTTTTAACCCATTTTTAAGCAATCACGAAACGTGATCGAGGCATTTTCTGTATTGAATTTTTTTTGTTAATTTTGTAATTCCCAGGAATTTTATGATATAGTGCAAATAATGCATTTTAAAATACAATTAATTTGATTCTAAACATTTTTGTTCAAATAGTATTTATGGAAAATGGTTCAAAATGGATGGACGTTCAGGAAAATGAGTGACGAAATCACATCTTCAACTAGACTTCTTTTCGATTAAATGTCATTCTGACTAAACTACACGATAAAAAAATATCTCAGAAGTTGGAACTGCTGATTGCGAATCTGGGGTCAGTTTTCGCAAATTTAAAATGGCGGATCCAACATGGCGGACGACAAAATTAATCATTGAGCGGATTTGCTTGAAATCTGTGACTCGGGGTTTTTTGAAATCGCTAATTGCGAATATAATGTTTGATTTTCCAATTTGAAAATGGAGGAAATAACATTGAAAGTTCATCGGATTCCCTTTAAATATGTTATTCGGAGATTGTTCGGGTCCCTATCTACGAATATTATGTCGGATTATAAAATTTTAAAATGCACACTATGAACTAAGGTAATGAAATTTTACTTTTCGAATTTTGAAAATCTGGAGCCGGATTCGTAATCGGTGACCACAAAAACTCTAGAGTAACAAGTTTCAATCATGCAGGAGTATAATACGATCAATTTTCTTATTTTTTGGCTGCCATATTGGATTCGCTATTTTCTTTTCGAATATTTTGGTTCAACTTTTTATGACAAATCTCTACATCCTTTACAAGTAGCACAAGATAAGAAAAATTCCGGTACAAAATTCCTAAGAAATTCATGTTCATGAACATCTTGCATTTTTTTTAATAAATTCCGCTTTTTACGGTAATTAATTGTTATCTGAAGCTTTAGTCCTTTTGTATTCTGAATAACACTTTAAAAACAACTTTATCTATCTTTCTATAGTTTAATAGTTTTTTGTTTTATGTTTACAAAAACATTTAATTTGACATACTTTTAAAAAACTTTATGTAATGTAAATAGTTTTTTGAATGGACATTAATGGATTTACAGTCTGGATTAATCATTTTTCTGTTACTGATATGTGTCAGCTTTTTGCCTGTCGGCTTTTGGACTATTGATTTTTTAACTTATTGGCTTTTTGATTTGACAATCCGCACCCGTCTATTTTTTATGTGTCGGCTTTTTGATTTTTTGGTTTTTTGACCCTTGTTTTTGAGTGGTCATATGCTCCAAAATGGATTGTTCGCCGATTTGCGATTATTTTTTTTAAAGTTACGGATATTTAAACTGTTGTTATTTATCTCTACATCGTCAAAAGCATTCGTATTGCCTCGTTTCTGGGTTTGCTAAATACGAAGCTAAAGTCAGAAAATTGACATTATTTTCCAGATGGTGGATTCAAAATGGCAGATAAAGTGAATGCTCACGACGCTGTTTATATAAATGACAGGATTTGAAATGACAATAACTGTACAAGAGAAAATAGTAGAATATCTAATAATTGTTCATCTAAAGGCGTGGGTACCAAATGATGTAAACATTGAAAAAGTATTGCAGAATACTTCATCTCTCTTATAATTAATGACATTTAACAGAAAAATGTAAAGATTTAAAAAAGAACCGAAACGTTAACAAATTTTAAAATTGTATTAACTATTCAATGAAAACGAATCGTATACTGAAAGGTATATACCAATAGATATCAGACGTTTTATTGGGATTAGTAATGTATTTTGCTATAGTTTTTGCAGCAATATTTAAATCTTTCAATTTTTTAGCGTAAACATTCAACATTTGTAAGAAAAAAACAATGCTATTATGAAAAGTACAGACTTCATATTTTATAAAAAATAATTAACTATTTCGTATAAATCACAAACTAGTTCATGTATGCCATTTGCAGTTTCGAAATCACACAATATTTTGATTGATAAGAATTAATAATTCAATTCTGTATCATTAAATATCAGTAAGTAGTCAAATTGCAGTATTGCAAAACTGCAACAATTATTAAATATTGTTCTATGAACTTTTTTGTTTAAATGATACATTTTTTAAGACATTAACGTGGCATTGACCTTATTTTACATTTGGATTAATTATAAATAACATGTATCTTACCATCGGTGGCGAAAACTTCGACTTCGCAAAGGCTGAGGCTTCCTTCCACCCCCACCAGCTGGAGAAAAACGTATTGGCCAATCAGTGCTCTCGCACAAGCAAATGTCTTAGTGATACCTTCCTCTGGAATTTTCACGGAAGAATGATTGTTAAACTTAAGATAGAAATGGGGGAGTTTCATTTCAATTTATAGGATGTTACGTACCGATGGTACCCGGAAACCACGCACAAAGTGGATTTCGCTGTAGTTCGCCGCTACTATTTCCAACACGAATCTCAATATCTTGTAGAGGTTGGTGACCTTAAATCAAGTACAACATACGTGTAAAATACCTCGAATAATTGAGGAAAAGTTACGGTTGTCTTTGGTCAGGGACAAGTTTAACGGAAACAATGGAAATTCTAACGAGCCACTGGAGTGACATTTCACTCGCTTGCTGTAACTAATCGAGATTTCTTCAGAACAAATGAGAAATTAAGAATTTTACAGTTATTCACCTTTTCCATGTACTGTTTATCGTAACTTTTATTTTCCTTGAATATTTTAAGGTTACTCAATAAGAATGAAAATAAATGTTTTGTTGCATTGTAATGAAAGACTGTTTTAAAATGTTTGCTTTTTATTTCCAAAACAATAATTGCAATAAAAAATTACAATATATTCTCGATTTTACTAGAATAATACTATAAAACAATCGATGTCAGACCACCAAAGTAAATTTGTTATTATTGCGTAAAGTTTGTTTTTACACTTTTGCTACAAGAATTACTTTACTAACTTACGTAAACCACCACATAGCTCGTGAAAAGTGTACTTCGTGCACTACAGAAACGCATTAATTACATTTAGCTAACCGTTTTCTTTATTTCTCAATTAAGGATGATAACTAAATTGTAAAGGGTACTTTTCATACAAAATAAATAAATTATTTATTGAATTAGGAAACCAGAACTTTTCAATACAAGAGTAATTTTTTTTATTTACTACCTACACGGAAAAAAGCAATACTTGTTTTGTTACTACATCTTTTAGATGGTTTCACTATTTAAATGCTAGACTTCGCTACCTAATTTGTCAAATTCATTATTCAGATATTAAAATTCACCAAACGTGACAACTTTTTTATCCTACTCTCTAGTTAGTACCAAATTTGGGCATCGTGTTAGAATTCTTGTTAGTTGAAACTAAATTTTGAATTTTGACACTTCAAAAACTCGATTCTCAAAAACCAGATATTTAAAAAAACAGATATTCAAAAACCAGTCATTTCAAAATGTAGATATTCTGTAAATGTAATTAATGATTGAATTCTAAATGTGCTTAATAAATAATCCGGGGGTCAAACTGACTTGACCTTCAAGTGACCTACAAAATTAATCCCTTGGTCAAACATTTTTTACCTTGAAATGATCTAGTGAAACCTAAAGGACGGTGACCCAAGATCTTTTTACGTACCAATCGGAGGTGTCTGTGTTTTGAAATGTCCAGTTTTTGAATGTCTGTATTTTGAAATGTCTTGTTTTTTGAATGTCGGGAGTTTGAAGTGTCTGTTTAGTGATTTGTCTGTTTTTTGAGGTGCACCCTCATTTCAAGTGACTCCGCTGAACTTGTCATATAAAAAACGCTATTTTTATGTTCAAATATAAATATATAGAAAAAGAAAAGTAAAAAAGTTACCACAACATCCCCTTGTCGTAACCCTGACTACTTTGACTGCATAAGGCTTCAGCAAATCGACCCTCCACCAAGGGCTGTGTTCACTTTGGGTTTCTGTACACCTTTTCCCATCGTGTTCGGTACTCAGATCTCCATCATTGCCATGTGCTGCGTCACCTCCTCGTACTGTTGTCGATTGATTCGCAGGTTTTCGGAATCCCACGTTTACGCCTGAAAAAAAAATGAAAGTAGAGCACAATCGTAAAATCAACCTGTAGAAATAAAGTAGAGAAGGCACGGCCTTCGTTTACAAAACACTTTCGATTCTAAAAGTGCACTTATGAAAATATTTGGTTTGTGCTCTCGACTTTGAAAATTACGGGAAATTACTGACGATAACTCAAAATTATACGAAACTGCTTTCTTGTCGTATTCTCAAATACCCATCGTAAAGCGGCTTGCGTAAATAGCCATTTCCCTCTCACAATGTATTCGCGATTTTGTTGCAGAAACGCGTATTGCAATTGAAAAACTGTGGTCTTTTATTTACTAATTTTCGGAACCATTAATAAAGGTCAATGTCCGAGATAGGAATTTTGACTGCTCTTGAGTAACGAATGCTAAAATTCGTTTTATTGTGCATGAAAAAGAATGTCTGACAATGTTTTCTGCATCTACTGCACACTATGGAACTATGTTAAATTTTGAACATATCTTATATATTAGATGTCTATCTGTCGGTAATTATGTTGTTAAATATATATCTCTCCCATTTATTTAATTTGTATGAAAACAGTTGATACTAATTGTTGAAACATCAGTTATTATTTATCGCGTTGTATCATAGTTATATTCGTATATCATAATCGTCCATCATCAGTATGCATCATCATTTATAATCATTGTCATCATTTGAAATCATGAACATCATGACGTGGTTATGTTATCCATTATATCTATAAATACCTGTCCGTCATTATATTCACTCGTACATGACAGGACAATGAAGATAATTGTCTTCATCAACATTCAGCTGGTATGTTATCATTTTTCCCCATTTTACCAGCAACATCATCAATCGCCACATGTTTAGCTGCAGCTTACTGAGTTATTACAATAATTCAGTCACAGTGTATGTCGATTGTAATAGTAAAGTGATTTTTCATTATAGCAAGACGTAAATGTTTTTCCAACATGCGATAATATTACAAATATGTCATTATTCGATGAAACTACTAGGTTTCTATGGATAAAAAAGAATTTTTTTACACTCCGGGAGTAGAACATGATTTTGCGCCCTGCAGTGAAATATTCGAGTGTAAATTATCGTATGGAACTTACGTAATCATTATTATTCTGGTTAAGATTCACTCTTTTGGATGGCACGTTCCACATAATATGTTGCTTTTCTTATTACTGTAGTTATACTTTTCTTATTACAATATAATTGTAAAATTGTTGATACGAGGTTCATCAGAAATCATGCTAAATGAATATTAATTTCTCCTCTAATGAAATGCACGTTTCCTGGTAGAAATTAGTCCAGTTTTTTGTTACACTGCCCAGTTTCCCTATACCTTTAACATGTAAAATAAGTAAAATGGCCAAAAACTGGCCAGACACCAAATTCATTTTCTACCAGGGTTGCATATGTAAGATTTCAATATAAGAACAATTAGCACACAAGTCAGAGTTATTAACGTTGTACCTGTTTTATTCTCGATTATTAACAAGATGCAAAGATCAAGTTAGAGTAGGGGATGCCTCCATGAAAATATCGGTAACAGGAGATAAAATCATTCAAGATATCCGTTAAATTTTTGTCGAGGCGCAGAATTTACATTTTTAAGGTTATGCCCGTCATTATTTAAAAAATATTCTGCATTGGATAGTAACATTATGATACTGTGTGCTTTTTTTCAACAAAATTCATGTCATGCCTTGCCTTGCCTTATACTGTAGGCAATTTTTTAAATCCGTGAAAAGTTGGTAGCTTCATCAAATAAATGATGGCAAATCAAACCGTTTAGTTTAGGTAATTAATTCATAGTACACTCCTGTCTATGATTGTTCTATTGATAATTGATAAAAAGGGGAACACTTAAGTGCAACAATTGCTACATCTGTTGTGCCTGACTATCTTTATAATGGTTAACCACACGCTTTCCTAATCTCCTCCTCTGCAATAATTTAAAAGTTTGTATTTCTCGGCCGCAGCATTTGAAATTTTTGTTTAAATTAATCACGTCAAAAGAGTCACCGTAATAAATGAATAAATAAATGATTCTTCGTTTCAGCACAGTATTATAGCCTTCAGTACTATATAATCAGAAAAATAAAATTAATATTAGAAAAAATTCTTCAGAGACCGAAATAAAAAAAAAAGTGGCTAATACAAATATTGTTTCAATATTAGATGAAGGAGTAAATTAACCTTTAAATACTCAATACCGAATAATCAATGTACCCTCTGACATATATTTGTGGTAGTCTAAGATATTACATAGTAATTATCGATTGCATGCAGGAAATAGAACCTCATTTACGACCCACATTTAAAATAAAATATTATAAATCTGCAGTAAATTAGACATTTCAAAGGGAATTGCGGAATATTGTTTATGAAAAAGATTTCTAATTCTCTTAATTTGTTTAGATTTTGTTCTAGAGCTAAAATGTCTACGGTATTAAAATTATGTCCAGTATCATAGTCTTTGTAAACCAATACCTGAGTAGAAATTTGTTCAGGCCCTGATGAAGGTGTAACGCTTTTGGTCAGGCCCTGATCAGGGCCATAATAAATTTCTACTCGGGTATATTTATGTACCCGCAATGTTCTTTTTATATTCCTTTATACTTGTCTGCAGTCTTCTTTGAATTTTGCCATTGTCTCTACTGTGATGAAGTTTATATTGGACAAATTGGTATTAAATAAAATACATTACAATTTTTAGTAATTGGTAATTTATCTTTGATTTTACCGACGTTATTTTGGTTTTTTGGTGTTATCATTCGGACGGGGAACTAGTGCTAAAGTGTTTTAAAGTTCGTGAATTTAGTCGAAATTCAACTATTTGTTATAATTTGCATCAGATTTAACTATTTTCCAATAACGTGCTTCTGACTATATTTAAATTTTTATGTCTGAATCGTATTTGTGGTAATATCCTATTAAGATAGTTATATCATATTTTCCGCTGACGTACAATTTTAGATGCATACACTACTCTGTAATTGTAAAGAAATTATTGCACATTCCATTACTGGCATTGATGTTTTGGTTACCAGGTCGTTTGGTTTCATTCTAAATGTTTCTGAAATTAACATGTTGGGATCTACCCACATTTTGCAAATGTTTTGCAAGAATCGTCTAAAGTTGAGTAAGTTTTTTATGGTCTTGATATCGTGGTTCAGATGTTGACTCCTTTTCATATCATTCCACATTACGACAATGCATCTGCAGTATAAATGTCTAGTGATAGTACTAGTAACTCAATAGTTCACTGTTTTCTTTACAAATTCCTTGTCTCCTTAGTTAACCCTAATCAAATGTCTTACAATTCCATCACATCCCAAATATTATTGAAGGTTTTCGAATTTTCTAGGACATTACAATCCCCTTACTGTATACTACGTTTATCGATATCTGTAATCTTCAACGTTTAGCCAAAAGAGTACCGCTTCACCACTTTATATCTCAGTTTACCACACTGAGACTGAATTATTAAAATCTATTAAAAAATATGAAGTTACTACCCGACAATAACTTAAAGTTTTAAGTGAAGATCTTTTCTACTGGGGCATTCCATATCAAATTGTAACACTTCGCGGTCGAAGTTCTGCGATTTGTTTGGAATTTTACTGGTGTTTTCTACATTGAAAAATATGTGTCTAGGTAAAAATTCAAGTCCTTATCTCTTATAGAAGTCTTACAATCCTCAATTTAGTCAAATTTGACATTTTTAAATTAAATTTTAAAAACTCATTTTTGCTCTAAAAACCGTGATTTTTAGTAAAAAAAAAATATTTAAATACTGCGAATCGATTGGAAATTTTCCAAGGAATTCAGTCCCATTTACGTTTTTTAGTCAGAGCTCAATGCGTGAAAAATAGATCCAAAAAACGACTTTTTCGTTAAAAATTCATGACTTAAAAATACCTATCTTGATTTAGCTCAAATTTTCAGAAAAGACCGTTAAAAGTACATAATTTGAAATGATTATATAAGTGATCTGTTTTTTTTTTGTTTTTTGTTATACTTTTTAAAAATATCGTGAAAATTCAATTTTTTCAATGATTTGTCCCAGTTTTCGCGAATTTTTACACATGCGCAGCTTTGGAGAAGAAATCTGAATCCAAATTTGGATTCCTTGGAAACTTTCCAATCAGTTATGCACTCTGATACTGTATTTTCATTTATTTTCTTGGTAAATTCTATCGAAAATAAATTAAAATCAAGTAACAGAATGCATAATTTGTTTTATTGATGCATTAATTGATTGCGAAGTGTTACATTTTGATATGTAACGTCTCTGTATTTTGTGTTATCTTTTTCATTAATTTATAAATTAACAAAATGCATCAGCAGTATTGTAAACTATTTAGAGTTACATGATGCTCATAAACTATCACTTTTATTATCTCACATTGTACATTTTACTCTAAATTGTAACATTGTAAATATGACTATTTTTCCCTCAGTGCGAAGCAATTATTATCCTCATAACTCATTCTGGATTACTGAACTTCAGTTTTGGAATTCTCTACCAGAATAACTTAGTAATAGCCAATCCCTTTCGTGATTTACAGTAAAGTTTTCAAACCACCGATATTAATATTCTATCTGTGATACATTAAAAATCATTATATTTCACGTTACGTTTTGCCGATATAGATCCATAAATATTATACAATCAGTCAATTAATCAATATATGATGTTAATCGCTAATTTAGTGTTTAGTTCTCATGAATTCATAGTATTTTAACCCTTTAAAGCTCAATTTTTTTTAATGAGACTTGACACTATATTTTAGCATTTCAAATCTATGAGAAAAATGTTGCAATAGTCAATTCTTATTACATAAAGATCGATCTTGCGACTAGTGCGTTAGAAATTTTAGTAAAAAAAAATTATTTAAAAAATTTGAATTACTTTTCTTTCCTCGAATTTTACTGTGGGTACTAACATTCGAATATCTCTAAAAGTCATAAATATCGTATAAAAAATTGATATTACATACAGAAAATCATTCCGAAAAAATTTCCAAAATGGCGAACGGAAAGTCGCGATTAATTTATTTTTTTTGTAATATCACAGCCATGCATGCAAAATCCTCAACAATAGTAGAATTATTTAATAGTTCGTATCCATATCTTCGTAGGGTCACTGGTCATAAATCTTAAGTCAGTTTTTAAAAATGGTAAATCGAGCATTCAACTTGGCGTAGAAAATTTTGAAAACTAATCGAATTAACTTGCCACTTGTTAATTGGATATTTTTTTTTAAAGCAATTTGAATTTCACAAAGGATATTATTTGTTGCTAAAAATAAATTAAATTCACATGAAATTAGTAAGTGGGCACATTTTTTATTGTTTTGAAACTTGTAAACACCTATGTGTCTTATAGTCCAGGCAACGAACGGTTTGACCCGGAACAAATTGCAACAGGACCGATTTTTTCTTGCTTAGCGGAACTATTGAGAATAAGGTACCTAAAATTCGAGAGAAAAAATTCCGGATTAGTAGTGGGGGAACAGCTAGCTCGAGAAACTGGGGAAGCGGAACCATTGAGAGCGGAACTATTGAGAGGGTTGACTGTATAAAATGTCTGTTTGTCCGTCATAACCTCACTTTTCATAGAAATATAACCTAAAGGGGAATATTGTGAGCGTTAGCATTTTAGCGTCAGAAACATATCGAAAATTACATATATATACTTTACAGAAAACAGAATAATAAGGCTCGTTTTGACCAACATTGTAACAAGTTGCAACTTTTCAAGCCATTATCTCAAAAATGGCAACAGATAGAGAAAATATTATTCTTACCTATTTTATAGATTTCTTCATTTCCTACAACTTTTGTTTGACATATTTTGTGCTGTAATGCGTCGTTAAAAAGTTACAGCCATTTTTAAATAAAATTAGGCATATTTTGTCAAAAAAACAGCTTTCCTCCACTCCTGTTTTCGGCGATTTTGGATATGTTTTTTAACTGATTTTTTTGTAATTATCACGAAAAAATCAGTCCTGTTGTAATTTGTTCCGGGTTACCCTCTATTTTTTCGTTCGTTTCCTGGACTATTAGAACATTAGACGCAATATTTGTGACTTATAGAGATTTTTTTTTCTTTTATGACTGACCAGTCTGTAGAACAGCTTTAGCTGCGGCTCACCTTTTGGTTCAAAGTATTATGTAACCGTCTATGACAATAAAGACGAATTGAGAAAAGAAAAAAAAATTCATATTTCGTAATAAATCACGTATAACGTTTTTTACTTGAAAATTTACACAAATTTCTCGTTTATCACGCAAAATTTTTCTCATAGAGTTTAAAGTAATCACAAAACAGATATACTCTCCTATCAGACAAATTAATCACGTTAATTAGCGTTTGCACACAGTATTTCGAAGAAACATAAAATTAAAATTATTCCAATCTTCATTCTTCACACTGCATTGGGAATAGCTCCTGGGCGAAATTCATTGGTCATCTTTTTTGGCAGAGTAAATACGTAACGTATGTTCTATAAATCGAATTGGTCGCAGAAACCACACACGAAGAAAAATAACCGGCTAAATCAGCCGAAAAATCCGCAGATTTTACCAATTTTATCCTATAGGGATAGCTGTTGGAATTCCGTTAGGGATAGCCGATAATTTCAGTTAAATTTACTGAAAAAGTCCGCAAATTTAGCGGATCAAATCTGCTAATGTAGCGGAAATTTAGAGCTAAGCGCGAATTGAGTAGGGTTAAGGCTACATTAGCGGAATCAAAACAGCTAAAATTGCAGATATTTTCGGCAATTCCAGCCGAAAATTTTAGCTGATATGAATCAGCTAATCCAGCGGAGTCATTTTTCTTCGTGCATTGTTTTGGACGCTACACACGGGCAAGTCAATAGCGTCCAAAATGTTCGTTTCTATTAATTATGGATTGATATTACCATTTTATTTTATGTTTTAACACGATGTGTTTACGACAATTGGTAAACCTTAGAAATACTTTAGACATAAAACGTAATATTACAGTTATTGAGTAACTGCCAGTTTTTGGCCCAAGTTATTACCGATAAAGTGCGAGACGTTACATGGCATCCAACGATGGATTCAGTGTTGAACTATAACAATAGCCGATAAGTCCGTAAAATTGCAGTTTTACAGCACTTAGCGAGGGAATGACTCGACGGTAAATTTGTCGATCGAACAATCGGGTTACGCCGACAAACAATCGGTAAGGTTTCCCTCATAGCAAGAAATTGGTGGCGCACGCCGCGATATTTGCGCAAGCCGATCCATTATATCGCCTCCGGATTGCTAAACGCATCCTGCCGATAATTGCAGGCGGAAAGAAACCACAAATATCTTCGGCGACACTCGTCCATCTCCGCTTGAGTTCGTCAAGATCGGTAAGATCCAGATTGGAAGAGCGATTGATATACACGCATTCGAAAATGTTGCACCCGATTTTCCGTATCGTGAGAGTCTGTCCGATTTGCGACGCATGAAATCCGCCGATGGGAAATCCTTTCTCCGAGCAAATTCCCGCGCGCGAGAGTTTGCTCCGACGCGATCATCGAGAATTCCCCAAAAGTCCCAGAGTGGGGAAAAACGCGTTTCATATTTCTTGCATAATTATGTGGTTATCGTCGAGAATCGCGGATAATAAACAACGGCGGTTCTCGCAGTTTTACTAAATTACGCCTGGTTTCGAGGGAGAATTGTGCATTGTTTCAACCTGTTTTCTCGTATAGGTTCGTTCACTGCTTCGAAAGTCGTTCGGAAATGTCTGATGAGAGTGAAAATAAAAATATCGGCGAATTAAGATATCAAGTCGTTAAAGGGGCGACATGATAATGAAATTATGTGTGCACTTTGCGCGAGACTACATGGTTCCAACGTTTTCTATGCTTACCACGTCCTATATCTATTCCTACTATCACTGCGGTGGAAACGACTTGGAGTGGGTATATAAATTAAATCGAGAATATGTCGCGTTTATGGGAATAGTAAAATATAAACAGGCGAGAGTAAAGATTTATTTTTGTAATAAATGTTGCTTCAGAAGTATAAACAACTTTTTTATAATTTTTCAGACGTGCGTAATTAATAATACTTTGTTACACGGAAAAAATAAATACTTAAATTAAGCTAGAATTAAGACTGAAAGTAAGATGTAGTGTAAATAAGACCACTTAGAAAAGGACATACTTATGCGCTATACATTGGCTGTCTTTAAGATGTAATCATTTTAAGTATTTGTTTATACCGTGTAAGAAAGGGAAAGAAATATCATTTTCTGACCAAATTAATTTGGTTGGGTTCAATTTTGTTGACCAGCAGAACCAAATATTCCGCTAAACTTTCGTATTATACTATTCCGTTAGTATTTTGGACGTTCATTTAGAATGAGCTCAATATACGCTGAGATACGTACATTTCGAGTAATTACGTAAAATAACTTAAAACTGAAATTATCATTATGATAATCGTTCTTCATGAAGTGTGACTATGTGTAAATGGTCGGATGAGTCGATACTTAACCCTGACTCCATAAACCAAACCGGTTCGGTTTAGGGAACCTGGCTACTCCAACCTAGGTAGAATTGAAAATGTCGAAACAGTCCATAATGGTGCAATATGACCCCAGTTATTTTTTAGGCCTTGGGGGCTTGGGCCTCAGGAAGGGCCTGTTATGACGCCATGAACGTAACGCGATTGACGAGAGGGAGACGCGGCGTTCCCCTTCTTTGAGAAAATTTTGCGAGACGGTAGGGGAAAACAAGGAACCGAATGAGTAAATATACCGAGACTCTACTGGAATTAGATAAAAAAGGTTATTTTGTTACGTTTCGTCTATGATGACAGCCATCTTTAAAAATGTTATTATTTATATGTAAAGGTATATAAAAAATGTAAATGTATCACTCTAACAATTAGTGTATTAAAATATAATAAAAATAAAAATAAAAATACTTATATCAATTTTTAAGGTTTCATCGTATTTAGTAATTATTAATTTTCCGGCATTTATATAAACCTTTTCGAACAAATTCAAAATAAATTTCTTTTTAATTTTTAAAAGTTGTAAAAATTAAATGAATTTTAAATTTAATGAATCATATAATATCCATAATATTTAGATCAATGTTCACAATCTTCACTGTAAACATTTGATAACCGAAAAAGAAATTATGATATAAAAAAATTTCAAGTTTCTCAGTTCTAAGGATGACTTAAAGGTTAACTGATAATGATCATAATCATAGGCCAAACAGACGAATTTTCACCGTAACCAAAAACCCCTTTAAAGATATAAGATTTACAACATGGATAGAATAAAGAACACAGAATTCTGAAAAAACGAATTATAACGTTCAAATTAGAAAACGGTAAGTGAAAACAGAAAAAACTGATCAGCCAATGCAAATTTAGGTAATGATTTTTCTAACTTCTCCTGTTTCCAGCAAACTAATTCTGCTTTTACTTGTCAGTTCTTTGTCTCCTTTACGAATTTTGAGTTCTTTTGAAGGTGTTTTCCTTTCTAATTAATTTTCATACATTAATATTATTTTGAATAGTTTATCAATAATTATCATAATTTATCATTGAATACGGAACAGTGAACAAGGAAGCAAATTTCAAGCTGCTTTAAGAATGTTTTAGGAAATGCATTTCCTTATTTCTTTTAGTCACATCCAGGCACTCCTTTATTTCTAATATTTTCATAAGTATCATAGAAGTTTTCAGGACCATTTGTATGAAAATCCAGACAGTATCTGGTAAACTGATATCAAAAATGGGAAAAAAACAGTAGCATACAAAAAATGACTTATTTGAATGCTGCGAGAAAAACCCTTTTTTTTATATAATATTCAGAGAAAGAAAGCTTTAAAAAAGTAAGTAATTTTCGCTATGATAAAGAATTTATCCATTTTTAATAATCAGCAAAACTTAATTTGCTTTTGTACCAATTTGTAAAATTTTATTTCGTTTTTGCTCGCGCACAATACAATAATTTTTACCCACTGAATATTTTTAACCCACTTTTGCAATCAGCGTATCATACATGTGTCTGCATCATAACAGATTCAGATTATATTTCGTAATATTCTACGTTTTTCTTACGAGTATTATATTTTGATTATACGCACCGCAAAATGGAAGTTCTCCTTGCCATTTTCCTTTCGCACTGCACGTCAATTTGTTGTTCCTGAAAGAAGATATAAATATTGTTAAAAAATAGAATATTAGTTTATTCAATAACAGAGTACATATATGCAATTTTCAAAAATGTTACTGATGACGTCACTCTGTGATAGGGGCGTATATCGGAAAAAGTAAACAAATGATAGAAACTCGACTGTTCCATGGAGAATAATGCAAATTTTTACTAGAAGATGTCAGAATTCCTTTTTTATTAAGGTAAAGAAAGCTCCAAGGTTCAACTCCTTATTTTTCCGAAAAATCTTAAAATAATCCAACCTTTAGCTTTATCATCATAAAAAAACTTGTGAATTTTTCTAGTAAAAAAAAAACGGAACTGCTTCCCAATAAAAATTGCAGCTTTTTTCCACGTTTTTTGTCGTTTAAGTAGCCATATTTCAAAAATGGAAAGTGATTTTGAAAAACTTTTTCAAATTCAAAAAGATCATACTCAAAAAATACGGGAATCCTTTGTTTCATAACAATATCTCAAAGGTACTCAGAAACTTATGGAGGATGAAAACCGGCGACAAATTTTGACATAATTGTACTTTTTCACTCCACTCTATAGCGTATATGGTGCCAATTATTCGTTATTTATAAAAAAATTAATGAAATAGATTCGAGGAAAATCAGTTTATTTTCACGGTTTTTAATTTGAGAAATTAACAATACTCCATACCAAGGTCGTGATGGTTCCTATTAAAACGATTCTTATTACAAATTCTGCAGTCTTCAATATCGGTGCATTCTCCATTCCGCAAGTCAAAATCAGCTTTTGATTCAAGAATTTCTGTTCAAACAATTATTTCACAGCATATCTAATCTTGCTAATAATCGTTTGGACACATAGTCTAAATTTAGCCCCCAAACAAGTTACAATCTTAAACTATTTTTGGATGAACACAACCTGAGCTAATTACGGTTTTTCGACGCTGATACATAACTCATTTCCACCATGCAAGAAAATTGACCAGAGAATGGCCAGAATCTGGCATAATTTCTGTCCGGTGGGCAGATTCCAGCTTAGATTCTGGCCAGAAACTGCTCTCAGTGGTGACAGTTTCTGGCCAGAATCTGCTAAAGTTTGCCAAAATCTGGTGAACAGACGTTTAAATGGCACGATGCTCCTCGATCGCTTCGTTTGCTCATCAATCATTTTAATGTAAAATTGGATTTTCTACATTTCGTTCCGGCTATTTTGTTTCTAATAAAATATGCAATATAATATGTGCCAAGTGTGTGATATTAATTACATTTTTGTCAGGTTAACATCAGTTATTTTATTCAGGTTGACCTGACAATTTCAAAACCTCGTTCATTTTCCCAATCACTCCCGTCAATGTTGCCATGGAAAGTACTTTCAACACATATTTATTCCTATTATTTATTCCCATATTCATTTATATTTTACCATAAGTGCAGTTACAAAATTTGTGTATAAACACTAATAATCAAAAATTTAATTTTAGATAGAAATGTGTCTAAAATTATATTTCTTGATACTTTTCGCGATTATAAACTAGGTGTAATTTGTTTCAAACTAATTGGATGAAATTATCATGTTGAATCAGTCCAAACAAAATAATAAAAAAATTTGAGCACGACCCGGTTTATTATTTTGTTTCGACTGTTTGAATATGATAATTTCATCCGATTGGTATCAAACAAATTGCACAAAGTTTATAATCACGCAAAGTATCAAGATATATAGTTGTATAATATATTGATTATCGCAGAGAATCCTGCAAGGATTTAGCACTATCACGTATAACCTCTTTCCTTCTCCAGATTCTGGGCAGATTCTGTCAAAAGATCTGGGCAGAATCTAGTAAGCCGGCCAGAACTTCTGGTCAATTTTCGTACAGGGCAGCTTGTTATTAATTTAATTTGAAGTAGTCCGATACATTAACGTAATACGGACCATGGGCCGGAATGTTAGTGTTTGTGTATTATTGTGTATATTCTTGGATACATTTCCGTCTTAAAGAAAAGCAAATTTTTTGAAGAGAATAATAATACGCCTATAAAATGCAGTAGTTCAGAAATAAATCACAGTGGAAATAATGGAATGTCTATTACACGAACGATTTATTCGGTTACGTGTCGTTCATGGTTCCATCGGAAACAATGTAGAAATCGAAGATGCACCCCGACATCACTCAAATCATCCCGGAAGTTTTCGTATTCAATGATGTCGCGCGTGAGCAACTCTCCACCTTATTATACAGCTGTGCGTAATCGATATCAACCGACCGGAACGACTTTTGCGGAGAACCATGATTGCTAATAATTTTACCGACGCTTTCTCCACGTGCCGGCTCAAGACGGCCTCCTTTGCATTTCGTCCACTATGAGAATCCTGTCTACGGCTCATTTCGTTCTCCTGTTATTTTCATGTCATTGTTTCCGAAGTTCCTAATTGAATCGAATACTTCCTTCCTCGTGTGTGATATTTCAAACCGATTAATCTCAGAGGAAATCTCTGCAGGACGGAAAAATGTGCCTCGAAAAATGTTTTCCCATACAAATTAGCCAACTTTTCCGAAGGAGATGTCAAACATTATCACCATTTTTTCTGTCCTAAACAATCAAGGAGACTCTTCCAGGATATGACCAAACGTACCAGAAGCAGCAAAAACACATCTTAAAGAGCTCTTTAAGAAGTCTTAAAAATTGCAAAATGTCTTTAATACTTATCAGAAAGAGCTCTTGAAGTAATCTTTAAGAAGTCTTATCCATCTATTTTAAGAGCTCTATATGACTTCTCCAATATAAGGTCTCAGAAATGAGAAATAAATAATATAAAAGAAAAGCAAATTTCTGAAAATTATAGATTCTATTTTTTGTTCCTTAATTATTAATTTATATACTTTTTACCTGAGTTCATTTTTACCGTTTGTATACTTATATATATATATATATATTGGATGGTGACTACATTCAATAGAATGGTATTGTGCAATAATAATACAAAACTGTGATAACACTGGCTAAATATCGTGAAGGCACTTATTTGGTCAGGGCAGCTTATAATATCTCGGTCTGCAAATGAAGTAAATATCGCGCGATCTCGTTTTTTTTTTATTCAATTGCCACCCAATGTCTGGAAGAAATACAGACCTCAACAATGGTAATCCCTTTACTAAAAGAGAGAAGGTCCAAAACGAGATAGAGTTAAGACCTCAAATACAAGACCTCTTCGAGATTACGATTTTAAGAAGTTCTAAGTAAGACATCTTTAAGAGGTCGTTTTATAGATTATCATAATTAAGACCTCTTCAGGAGGTCTTTTTGAAGATATCTTTGAACTAAGCTCTGGATGATCTCTTTGAGAGATATCTGCTGTATGGGACGGAATAAAGTATGTAGAGTACATAATAAAGAATGGGCCTCTGATCAATTCTCGAATAAATTGCTGATTATACTTCCGGACCTGATCAGGTCTTGATTAGATCATACTGCAAAAAATGAGTGTCTTGGGAGAAAACACTTGCGAGGTCACTTTTAAAATATTTCTTTGAGCCTTTATGTTGCCTTGTTGTGGGTGTCTTTCTACGTTAAGATACACATAAATGACCAGTGGCGGATGAAGCTGGTAGACATATTAATAAACAATCGGCGGTTACAGTATATTTATGTACATTGCTTCAGGAAATAATTAATTCACCAACTGCGCATAACGGTAACACATCGTCGTATAGATAAATATAGAGTTAGGTCAATTTGGAAATATGAACCGCCATTTTGTTTCTTGTGATTTATGGCACCAAGCTTGAAGGCCAATTGTCATCAATGATAATGACCTTTCGATGTGCCAAGTTTCAATCAAATCCGTATGACACACCTGAGAGGGTTCCCTTGTCAGCTTCTTCGATAAGATATATGATCTTGCAATACATAGATGTAGTAATTTCCACTAATCACGACCGCCCAGACTCCCTAATATTAGGTCCAAATGAGATCAACTTAAGAGTCACTCAATTTTTGGTCGATTGACGCAAAGTCATAAAAAGTGATAATTTGTGCACGATCTGAAAGATTTTAGAGATTCAAAGAAATAACACTATGGCACTATACATGAGTATTTCAGAGATATTATGGTAAATTTGGACATTCCATGAATGGTTGTACCTGAAGTATCCGTAATTATGCAGCGAAATGTGGTTATTTCTTTCGGTGTGTTTAAGTAAGCATTCAGAATGAATTTGCCATTCGTTTATTAATTTATCTAAGATAAAGTATTAATTGTACGTTTCGTTCTCAACGCTTGAAAGTAATGCTCGTCATGCATGAATGCAAAATATGTAAAATAATACTAAATTTTAAGGCGGAAGGATAATGTAATTTTAAATCTAGAATTTTTTAAATGTTTTTAAGGTTCTTTCACGAGCCGAAAAACAATACATTTTACTAACAGTGACGTTCAAGCTTCAAGGACTTTGAATTCGCGAAGTTTCAAACCAGATTACGGACTAAAATAATGCCAAAAGTGTCAATAGATGCGGACAATAATTTTGAACAAAAAACTAACTATCGCCACGTAACAATATTAGAAAAGTATGGTGTTGCAAGTAATTAAAAAGTCATCAACTTATTTCAAGATATTTGGTAGTAAAAGTAACCCATTTTTTTAAATATGCCCATTTTTTGTTATTCCACTTTGGTATCTCCCACAAGCATTACTCAGCAATGTACTGGTTAGCAATGTTCATATTTTTTAACTGTACAGGAATCATAAATAATAACTGTCATCTTTGAACTATAAAAGTAATAAGTTAGTTAGTTAGTTTTATTTAGTATGTCATGGGCAAAAATTCCTCTGTGACAATTTTGATGTACATGAGAAATAAAAAAAAAGATAGTATTTACATAGATTTTGAGATTACATAGCAGACTTATATTATACAAAAACAATTCAACAATATTTGTATAATATTAGTTACACATAAATATAATAAATGTAAATTTCCAGATGGAAAATGATGGCACAATTAAAAATATATAACAAAAATTCATATAAAAATATGCTAATGGAACTCGATTTGTCACTAACGATAAGTAAGAAAATGTAAAGAATTATTACTAGTCATAAGTCACTTGAAATTTCAACTATAAAAGTAGTTAACATTTACTGTACATTTTTGACAATAGAACTGTTTATGAAGATTTACATCAAATTTTCCTAAAGAGAAGTGCCTCAGACATCAAAAGTTATATTTAGATAATTTTTCTTAGCTAGTCACTTTTTGGGTACTAGTAGGTACTGAAAATTACGCTTAAATTATTTCAATTTATATATTATGATCTTCTTAAGCGTATTTTACCATTTTGAATTAAAAAGTATTTTCGATATGCAAGTAATATAGACAGCTTTATAATTACAAACTCAATTTCCTGACTCGCGTTTCCTCCTGCTTCGTTAGATTACATTTGCTAAAAGATATACGAAAAACACAAGTGTGTCTTTGCAGATTGCAATCGGAAGCAGTTAAGTGCAGCAAAATTTTCTTTCAGTCATAAAATAAGTCGTTCACGATACAAAATAAAACGTTTTTCTGATTTCGTGCGTAACGGGGTCGCCGAAGATTCTTATACGGTCATCGTCAATAAGATCGTTTTTCTGATTTCCGAAAAAAAAGATATTAAAAAACGAAATGTAAGCCTGTATGCCAGTAAGAAAATGGTAATAACGCGTAAGAGACGGAACAGAATTAAATTTCTCATCTACCGTTGAACAGGATAGGGTGCACTTTTTAGTATACACGGCGGTGTTTCGAGTTCTTGGAAATCTAATTACGACAGCGATTATGATTACGGTATATAAGATCCCACAATTTCGCTTACCCAAAGAGCTCGTAACCCGCGTCGCAGGCGTAAATCGCCATGGATCCCACTTTCCTCGAGTCGTCCGAGAAGGAGACTCTTGCATTCATCGGCACGGCTGGTGATCCACATTTTGACTCTGAAATATAAAAAAAAAGATATTTTTTACTATTAGCAGACAATATGTTTTTGTTTCTTATTTTTCAAATAATATTTATACAAAAATTGGTAGAATAGCAGGAAATTAAGTAAACCTCTTCATCTTCAACTAGTCACTCTTAACTGAGAGAAATTGTACAAAAAACTCTTATAAAAAATATGCAAGGAGTCAATATTTACATTTTAAAAATATTTGTAAACTATATATATCATAGCATATGAAAAGTCTACTTTTCTCCCCTCGTTCTTTGTTTAAGATAAACAAGAAAACAAAGAGAAAAACAGAAAATCAATACTGCGCTAAGTTTGAGAATGTCACACTCTAACCAGTTAAAAAATGTATTATGCAATGCCATTATAGTCATAAATTTCAATGTCGTGTAATTAATCTTAGATACACGTGCGTATATGACATGCAAGTGGTAAATTTAACTAAGTTCATAGTAGTTTTAACTATATTTTTGCAACTATGTGATATTGTCAATTTAACTATGAATTTTTGTCTCAGTGTGAGTACTAACTATTTAGCTCATTGAAATTCAATAAACAAATCAGCGTATTGGCTGTTTGAAAACAAAACGAGTTAAATTCAGTAAATAAATATATTTGTTCAAACGTTTTATCAAATGTATATAACAATAATAGAAAATTATTTTCCAGGATGTTTATACAAACATATAGTATCTCTTTTAATAAACTCTTAGAAAGTGCTGATTAATTTACCGATTAAGCAGTGTCACAGCTCACCAAATCATGCAGTGAATTTTCATTATTTTGAATTTAGACAGTAGTAATATTTCTACTATTGAATACAAAATTATACCGCACATCCGTTCTAGTGCTCCACAATGTTTAGAGCAAAGGCATAAACAAATTTTTTCCTATAAGACAACACTAGTAATATCCATCATCGTGGCCTTAATGTCAACTACTAATTTCAACTGATGAAGAAATATTTCAGCAAACATTGCGCCGAGGCCATCGTTCGTAGAATAATAAAATCCTTAATAACAGTGCCGAGATTTTATACTCCTGTGGCCCAGAATACAAATCGAAAAGTCCTATATACACAATGCTGATAATCGTCGGTGCTTTCTAATATCCGTAGTTTAGAAATTGCGAGATGCAGAAAAGTATTGTATACCAGATTTTGCACAACATATGCGTAACCCAGATACTTTACCCCTTATACACTCGACATTGACATTGTAACCGGTAGGTCGGTTAGTGGTCGAAACCGGAAGTATGTCGATTAGAATGCCTCGAAGAAATGGCCGACCATTCGCACAACTAACGCTTCTTGCTTTTGCGACCAATATATCCGATTTAACAGTGCTGCATTTTTTTTGTTCCGCTTTTTTGCGCTCGAAATCATGCGCGAATTTCCGTGCCAGTGAAATCGACCGTTTCGTATTGCGCAGGAAATATGGCAAACTAGCGTATATACTCGGAAAAGATTGAGTAGACGGGATTCTATGTAATTTTAATCTATTACGCTTAGTAAAAATTGCAAACTCGAGAATATGTCGCGGATGTATTGTAATTGCCGGTTGCTTCCCGCATCGTGAATCAGTATGAAGGATGCTGACCGATATTCTGTTTGATTGGAAATAACGACAAGAAATTTATACATAATTTTAGCACAGAGTTAGGTAATCACTCATTTCGTAATCTTCAAAAAAAATCTTATAAGGAGTACAATCTATTGTATCTTTGTTTAATACTGTCATTTACCAGATTTTTCGAATATTCATTTTCTGTTATTTCTTCCTGGGTCTGATCAAGGATTGATCAGTCGGGCTGTTCTATATTAATAGGATGTGACCCGGACACCGAATAACTAAATCCAAACTATTTGAAAATATTTGAACAGCGACAGAAAAACATCTTCCCAGGGCAACCATTACTGGACCAATATTATCTTTATTGTCACAGGATCATTATGATTTAATTTTTAGACTATTTTCTAGATTCATCTGTGTTTAAACATATTTGGAACTCAAGATCTGCTTAATATTTACACCTTTTCATTTATTACTAAACAAGTATTTAGTAATAAATGAATCTTAAATATGTATGCAATGTGACTAAAAATACATAGGTTCTGTTACGCAAACAAGAAAAAAAATTGTCGCTGCAGTAGCGCCAAAGCAGTTGTGATACCGACGTAGCTCCCATAGCGGCAGTTTCTGGTACTAATACAGTAGCGACCCAATTATTTCTCATGCATTTAATCATTATTTTAATTTACAATACGTTTAGTCCAGCTAAAATTAGTATTTTTGAATATCTAAAAAATGTGGATATTGGATGAATACAATGGACAGGTTGGAATAAAAAATTGAGTTATAATAGCTATATCGAATTCTAGAATAAAAGAAACTAAATTCTTTGAGAGCCATAATACATGGTTCCATGATAGTACAAACACAAGATTACAATAGGAATCGAAGAAGTTTCACTACGTAGGTTTTTCTGAAAGACATATTTATGTCGTAATAAAACATTTACGCAAACGTAAAAATTTCCATAATTGGTAATAATATTTTCATTTATCATCAGTCCCATCGAATACCCTTGATGAATTTTAACACTCCATTATATGAAAATTGCGCGACGATTACCCATGCTGAAAATATCCTCCCATCTATCTAAAAAAACACATTTCACAATTTTTAAGCGTAAAGTCGGAGTTGGCCTTTTTTAAATAATCGTTACGTCGAATTAACTTTCAAACGTCCAAAAGAGTTGGGAACGCTATGCGTGTGATATTGTTTTTCAATAGAAATATACTATAAATTAACATTTAAGATATAGCTGTTAGTTATGCGCGTTTCAAACGTCGACTTGCACGGTTCGTTGTGCTTGCCGTAACAAAATAAGTGTGCGCAAAACGGAGGCGCGAGTCTCGTCCAGCCTTGGTCGGAATCCCACGCAAATGGCATTGTTCAGATTCCTCTTCAATTCTATTATCCTATACAGATAGTCTATTAACAATTGTTTGTCGAATCTGACGTTTTTATTTGGACAGCATTTTAAGTGTTGACGTTATAAGGTGTCGTTCGTTACCACTGACCTTTAAAGGCATTCAGACTTCATTTTTGAAGATAAAAGATCTAAATTTCTATGTGATCCATGAACTAGATCAATAACATATTATAAGTTCAACAGAAAAATCTATTAAGTTAAAAAAATGGACAACAGAAAAACATTTGTTATTTATTTGTAAATTTAGCAGATTTTAAGAGATAATTCTCCTGTTTTTGCAAATAAAATTGAAAAAAAAAAATATTGCTTTAAAAATAAAAACCGGCCCCTAAGATAAAATGGCGATTTCAGAGCGTTTTTTCGTGTTTTTGGGTTTGTTTTGCGCCCTCCACTAGCACCCTAATTTTCGAAAATTTTATTTTTGTCATTTATGAGGTTCATATACGACAAGGATAAGAAAAAAACTTCGTTAGACAAAAAAAAATATTTTTTGTTCGCCTCGAACGTTGCAAACTTCAACATCGTTGATTTAAGACCTTTTGAAGATATAATAAAAGGAGTACTAGTTTGCATAAGATACGTTTATGAGCTATTCATTGGCTAAATTTAAGCAACATTAATTTGTAACACATGTAAGAATTTAGCTAATAGAATTGTGCTAATTTTCTTAAATTAAGTCAATATTTGCGCTCAAAACCTTGTTTTTTAATTTTGGAAACTTACTTTTAGTCAATATTCAGGTTCGAAATGAGAATTCTCTAACTTAGGTGTGACAATCTCGAAAAATTTGTATTTACGCCTAAATCTCAACTAAAATTAAACTTTGCTGTCTGAAAGTAAGACTTTAAGCTTAAATATTGACTTAATTTAAGAAAATTAGCTCAATTTGAGACTGAAATTAAGCCTTATATGGTGCTTAATTTTAGATGTAACGTATTTTGAGACGTTTTGATACTGTATAGACGATACGCGCTACAACATTTCAAAGCTTTTAAGCATACGCATTGATATAATTGAAGAAAATTAGCACAATTTCGGACTACAATGAAGTCTTACAATGTGTAGATCTGTTGCCTTCTAATTTTTGAACAATCTTAAGCCTTAATTGATATGGTGGAGTTGACTTAGACGCATCCTGATTCGATCTTAAATTAACTAGGAATAGCAATAAGATGCTTGATTACCATTAGCCGTGAACTTCTTTTAAAATAAGTTTTTAAAAAGAGTAATGGACGATAATATTAAATGCTAGTAATTTATGTTATTTAACGTGTGGTTATCAGCGAAAAATGTGTTATTATAACTAGATTTATTTCTACGTAAAGAAGACAATTTAAATACGATTTCACTATATATTTGAATAGTAAATGCTACTAAAAATGCTAATAGAAACTTTGTTTTTCTTTTTATTTTGTTTAATACTACATTTAAAGTGGAGACAGTACAAAAGAACCAAGCGACAAAAGACACACCACAAAACGAAAACAAATAATCACATGACAAAAAGACACATGTAAACAAAAAACTCGGTGAATTTTTAAATACAATTTTTTTATTTGGGCATGAATATTTAAATAATTATAAAAAAATTATTTTAGATTATAATACAATTTCCTGGAGAAAGAATTCACTCATCGTGGAGTAATTTTCATCCACGCTAGGAAAATAAAAAATGCTCACGCTTATAACAGTTTTGCTTTGCCACATAAAAAGCGAAACTTCATTCTAAGATTTTATAGTTATTTTTTAACCATATAAAAATTAAATTTACATACATAATGTATAAAGAAAGACGATTGGAAAGAATTGTTTTTTTTTTATTTCTTCACAATGAACTTGAAAACGATACGCGTCATTCGAAATAAATCACATTCAGATTAATGACATTAAGATAATGTTCCAAGTGTTATAGACAACAGAAACATTCACTATTTATCTTTCTCACTTTCTAAATTTTAATAAATGTGTAAATGGTTTACTTGAAAATGAATATGATTCTTATTCGTAGAGTAAACTATAATCAATTAATTTGAAATCAGGTTAGGAAGATAAACACAATTAATATATGGTTATATCTTTAGAATATAGCGGTTTAAATTTCAGCTGATTATCTGGAAATGTGTCTAGATACATTAAGTTATCCAGAACCAGAGATGAATGACGTTCATCATTATTTGTTCTTTATTGTTCAAAACAGTGGGATGAGAAAAAATACTGCGAATACACAATTTCTAACTTGAATAATTATCATGAAAGCAAATACATGAATATTTAAAAAAAAATAGAAGCTAACGTGTGTTCATCATCGGTATAGAAAAAAAAACTCTCCTTATGAAAATACCACATATGTTTGCTGAATTACGATTTCTATAATTTAATAATTCTTAAATTATTGTAAAGTGAGTTTTATGAATACAGATTTTTAAATTAATATTATTGTGTATACTGCTATCTGTTAGTGTTAATCAAGTAAATTAAAAACAATCAGTAGAAACAATTTATTTTTAATGTTTTGATTAGGTTTAGAGCTCTTAAGAAAGTCGAGAACGTACAGAATAACTAATCAAAATTTTTAAAAATTCGTTACAAAAACTTTTCACAATACACGAATACTGATTATTTTAACAAATTGATGTTGACCGAATTTATTATTATTCTTAGTGTCATTACTATTTACGTAAACAAAAAATAAATGGAAGTAATCGATTGTAATAATGTTTTATAATTCAATAATTTACTTTATATAAAATTGTGTACACAATTAAACTTTGTTGCAATTAGATTTTTATTAAAATTTAAAGTAAATTAAATTTGATTACTACATTTTAGATGGAACATTTCTAATTTTATACTCCTTATTTAGTTGCGTGCATAAAATTGAAGGACTGAACATTTACACGTCTGTTAAAATTGTCCCAGACTTGAGAAAATGATATTAGAATTGCACTAAGCGCCGCTTTTAATTCTCATCAAGATATCCATATATCTAAAGAAAGAAGAAGGTCGCACGTATGCAAAGGACGAGACATCACGCATCTTGGATTTCAAACTCGGGTACAATTGTCTTATTGTTATATTAATAATATGCATGCAAAACTATATGTAACACTTGCCACTTTACAACATACAGGTTTTTGTAATCGTTCTTTATGTCTTATATTACATAAGTGATTTAAAATAAATTTTAATGAAAAATGTTGACTACCGGCCGAAAGATCGTAAACATGCCGAATTTTCGAAGTTTCTCAAATAATGTGTCACATCTCAAAATCCTTTCCCGGCACTTATTCAAAAAACTCTAAAGATATCTTTTCAAGTACAGAGCTTTCTTTTGGATCGACGACAAAATAATTGAACAAAAACTAGTGTCGACAAGACAATAAAAATGAATTATAATAGTATTGATTAACTTTTGTTTATTTGTTTATAAGTGTCTAATAACGCCAAAGCTCAGGTGGTTCGGATTCCACCTTCATAAACCTTCATAAACTGTAGGTCCCGTCGTGATTTAGTCCCATATAGGTTCAAAAAAGTCGACGTAAAATAATATAAAAAAAATAATAGTATTGAATAATGAAGACGGTCAATTAACAATTCTCAACAGCGTTACATTGTAAGCATAACCCAACTAACTTCAACTAACCTAACCCAACGGTTGAAACTTATTTCCGGACAAACTAATCTAAACTAATTTAAACTAACCTAACCTATAACTCTATATTAGATTTCATTCATTACATTTAAAAATTATCATACGTTAATTTATAAAAGAATATGTTATTTTAATTATGTATTACATTACAGTCACCTTTTCATTGATTCAATAAATTTAATGTCGTTACTGCATTTAATGAGGCCCATTGCTAATATTTTTTCTAAATAGGTACCACAAATCAAAACCTTTAAATTCATTTGTTTCTAAAAAGATCGGTAAGTATTTTTGTTCCAATGTTATGATTTTTTGAAAATTTGCAAATTTTACTTAAGTCAAAAGTTCGGGAATATGAAATTTATTAATTTTTCGTGAATTATAATAATAGGGTTCTTCTAAAGACGATGAAAAAAATTGCAATTTACGAAAAATACACTTTTTTCAAAACAAGGTTCAAACAGCAAAATACTAACAATAAAATAAATACACCTAATATATAATTATTATTCACAAAAGTGATAGGTTACTGATCACCTGCTTTATTTACCCTATTACATGTACTCATGGTACATTTTGGAGTTTGAGTAACATTACAAAAATTACACCACCACAAACGCAACAGGTAATTATTGAATATTTCTTTCTATTATTGAATACTCCTCTTATAACAAATTTTTACAGCAGCAAGTAAAATTCAAAATTATCACTAAATTAGAACTTTGGAACAAAAAATCGTAACTCTATTCGTACTTTCAATATAAATTTAAAGGTTCTGATTTGTAGTATTTATAGAAGAAACATTGACAATACCATAATTGGTTTCAAATGTCAGATTTAGCAATTACTAATATACCACGTCATTAATGTTGCTTGGCTGCGGTTTGAAAAACTGAAAAATCGAAAAGACGACAGGGCAAAAAAACCGCCAGTCAAAAATCCGTCAATTGAAAAGCCGGCACTTGAAAAAATGACTATCCACTTGTCGATGTGTCTATATCTTTAAGTGTCGCCTTTTTGACTGTCGGCTTTTCGATTTTCGGTTTTTCGTCTTTCGGCTTTTCGACTTTCGGCTTTATAACAGTTGGTTTTTACCAGTCGGTAGCCTTAATGTTTATTTTTCTCAGTGCAACATTTCAGGAAATAATATGTATGAAATCTTACTGGTGAGCGAGGTCAGTAAGTTTTAAAACAAAACAATTAAAAAAAGTCGAACTTTTATTTTTGTACGGAGGGTTTAATAATTACCTATGATGGTAATGATTTTAATTAATAGTCATTTAGCTAGATTATAACTAATAATTAATACAAATTTTAATTCAGTGATCCTAAACAATTACAAGGGTCTCGGAATGTATATAATATTTCTAAAAATAATGTAATGACCGATGGATGAAAAATAACACTGAAACCATTTTTCAAAAAGTGTAAATATTAGGAAACGAAATATTGTATAGAGAACTCAAGGAAAATCTGATTTTTCATATTACGAAATTTAATTATTGATGCATTAGTGGAAAATAAAGGAATCTTATATAATTTGTTTCCTGCTTATAAATAAGTCACAATATTTAGTGAATTGCTATTATAGATTTTATATAATACTTTATGATTGCGTTTCACTATTTAACTTCATGCAGAGCGTTATTTGAAATTATTATTATTATCATTGCTAAAGTCTGATTGCTTTCGTAATGTTTATATTTTATTAAAAAGGAAATTCCAAATGTCTCTATCCGTTATCATGTATACATCAAACTAATTTGTACAGAACAGTAAAACAATAAAATAATGTATGATATAAATGATGGTTAATACAAGTTCATAATATAGCGTTTTACTTTTTATTACTAAGTTTTTAGAATCCGATTGGAGCATAAAGATATTATATTTCATTCGTACTCTTTTTACATTTTATTTTTTCTCTATAAACTATAAAATGATATTTAATTACGACTTGTTTTTTAAATTTGATTTTACCCATTTTTGTTAGTAATTTAATATATAAAATAATTATTTAACAATCATCTCCATTTTATCACAATGCATATTTATCTCATAACCATATTAATTATCGCCGAATCTCAAACATATTTTAAAAAGTATTTCCTTTTATTTTACTATAAAAATCTATTATCACAAATTATTTAAAAAATTCGTATTCGGAATGAAGAAAATAAAAAAATGAACACTAATCTCTCAAAAGAAAATGCGGAATGCTTATATTTAATCTTGTTTTATTATGATTTAAAATTTAACGTAAATAAAAATCTGAAATACAAAGTCTTATACAGACATTTAAAAAATACTGTTTCTGTAGTTTGAAAAAAGTTTTGAGATTAAAGTATAAAAAAATTTAAATAAATCCAGTCAATGCTTTGAATAAATATTTTGAGTTCTAGATCGTTTTAGTTACGAAATCAAAGATTTAGAAAATTTGCAAAATAATTCAATGTTATTAGAAAACATAAAATTTATTAATAATTCACATTTTTTTAGAGTATAATTTAATATTCGAATATTCAGACTTGTTGCTCTTATCAAAAATTGATAAACTGATTTTACAGGCCACAAAATCTTACACTTTTGAAAAACCTAAATCCTACGTCGATTAGGAATGAAAAAAAATCTATGAATCTTGCACTTGATTGCATTGAAAAAAATCTATGTATTAGGTGATAAAAAATGAAAAAAAAATTATTATAAAAAATCATTACATTAAAAGTAGTCAATTTTCTAAAATTGTACAAAATGGAAATAATTTGTTAGAAATGACAATAAAAAGAATAAATTTGGAATTTTCTTAGATATTCTTGTAAGATTGGCCATTATTGGAATAGCTACAACGTTAAACATGATAGTTAAGCAGCTGACAGCGGCAAGTGCACTTGTACCAACTCGTACACAAACACAAACACACGTAAGCGCCATATATTGTGAGGTGCATCCTCGTGTCGTTGCCAGTTATCTGCAGCATAGAGACTTTTTCACCTGAGGGAAAGTGCATCAAGGATAGAAACCGAGGCACGCGCATATATATACGATTTAAAAGCTGTCGGTGCACGTATATTACCAACTCAACATTTTCTATACATAAATACCTTATAGGTTATATTTGAGAAATGCCGACATTTTTCAAATATTTAATGAAGTTTATGGAATCTCAAAGACGATTGTATGCTTTTTTAAGGTATCGCCTATTCTTCCATAAATTACATGTACGTTTTGTAATCAATAATAAATTTACCAAAAACGGTGAAGGGTTTACAAATTTTATTTGTTTCCTAAGAGAAAAGTTTATGACGTTTTCCCTTAACGTTTCGGACCTTTAGGAACATACGCAGAAAGTATTTTTTTAACGATCTTTAACAAGTTGTCTTTATATTTAGAGCTTCTTTTTTATATTATTATAAACAGAAGTATATCACCTCTATGGATTCATAAATTTCTTCTACATTTGCAAATTTGTTTATGAGTGACCTTAAGATATGAATGTTTAAAAAATCTGTCATTTCTGTTCAAAGTTAATTTGGGCTGAAAAAATTAACAACACGTATTTGTTAATATACAAGTTTTATCTGTGGAGAAATTTTGTAATACCTGTGCTCTTGTTTAGTACTTTTGTTACTGATATTTATTAGCAATAGGGGATAGTCATCAATTGTTATCTAATAAAACGTGAAATTCTAATATTTATAAGAATGACTTATTATTCAAATTCTAGTCAGTATATACAGAGCTGAAATTTTGCTAGATTTATAGAATTTTATACGCACATGATTGTATGGCGTTTAAAAAACGATTTTTCAATGTTTAATACGCATGTCGTGCTGCAAACACCTATTTTAAACGTATATTATACGAACGTATAAAACAAGTGCTACTGCAAAACGTTAACATTGTGCCTTTATACTATTTTTAAACTGAACTTACGTGTAATAAACGTATATTAAACGATTGTATATTTATTGGGATTATTTAAGTGGTTGTCATTGCTGTTTCGTTTAGTAAACGGGTAATAAACGTTTAAAATGGATTTTAGTTAAATGTCGAAGAGATTCTACGTGTTATTAACATTTGTCATACAACTTTATAAAACGTGTTTTAAACTTATGTTGTTTATGGCACTTCATCAATAATTTTTTAACGTTTTCAATACATTTCTTATAATATGCACGTAACATAAACATAATCATTAGAATGTAATATAACTATGATAAAAATTATGATTATCACGGTATAAATAATTTAGCAATTGAACTTGCCACATTTTTTTCCCTTGTCAAATTGAATAACTTATTCTAACTCAAATTTATTTAGAACTCAAAAATGAAATAGATTATTATGTTGTTATAAACGTTTTTTAATAGCCCACTTGAGTACTCTATCGAAACCACGTATAAAAAGGGCAGTAGCACGAAGACACGACGTTTGGATTGTTGTTACGGAAGTGACCATCGATTTTTCGCTCCAATTAATCCAGAAGTGCTTTCCCTAAGTAAAATCGCTACTACTATTCAAATTAAACGTTTTTAAAAATATTTTACTTAAAAATAAACACACGAGTCATCAAAGTGTTATTGTCATCCTCCCTTGATCCAGATTCCATCAAGTATGAATCACATATCGCCATTACATGAATAATAAATTATTAGAAATATAACGGAACAATTTTAAAAAGTTACGTAAACAATTTCTAACCGAACTACTGGTTGTACAATAAATCGACTTTCTCCATTTATTTTTTTAATATACTTGTACTTACGTATTGTTATTAATTTGTTCGAATTTTAGTTTCTTTTTATTTCATATTTATTAATATTTTCAAACAAATCGGTGTCAGTAGATGAAGTGAGTAACCGATGTACTTGGGCAGGAATTCATAGAGTACTTATGTACGTATTATGCAAATGAGCCTTTAATAAGGACATTTTATATTACCTTGATAAGTGGTATAATAACGACGGCTAATGCCATTATATAAGTACACTTTCATACGTTCATGACTATTTTTCATATCTAAATTACTTTTCTAGAGATTTCTAGAAATTCTGCGTACTATTGAATATATCCTACAATTTTCTTCTCGTGTATTTGATTAAGATAGGATAAGCATTTGCACATATTAATTAAAATTATAAAAATTACAAATATAATTCCAGTGAATATTAAAAAAAATTTTCTGTAATAAAAATTCTGTAATTTGCGCACTTTGAAATTTCAAAAGCAATTTTTTGAATTAAATTAGATATATTTTCTAAACATGAGCTACATCTACAAATTTGCATAATAATACATCGTTTTTATTTACAAAGATTAGGAAGATACTAAAGATTTCATTCTAGATAATTTAGAGCTATAATGAAGTGTATCTTACGCTACTTTTAAAACTCATAAATGGAAGTGAAAAGAAAACTTTCAAATCATAGAAGACAGCTGTCATATACTGACAAGTATCAGTAGCTGGTTAAAGTAACAGGTTAAATATATTTGCATACTTCCTTCTTCGTGTGTAAACAAAAATGAAATATTTGCAATACAGTAGCAATGGATTAGAAAACGTTTGAAACAAAATCAATTGATTAAGACTGGTTTGACTAATAAGGAAGATAAGAATCGGAAGTAAATGTGTGAGAAATTTAAAAAAAATATAAACAATATTTTTCTATTTAATGTTTTTCTACTGTATGTACGGAGACATTCAAGAAATGTTTTAATTGAGCAATTGTTTAAAATAATATCATATACCATCTCATTGTCAGACCAGAAAAATAAGTTTGAGAATAGTTCCGGAAATCATTAAGAACTGGAGCTGTCGCGATTCTCCTTCGATCTAATTGTCCTCCGGCAGTTTAAAAGCATTGTCTTAATTAATGGGACTTTCATAATTTTGAAATATATCGCCATTGTCGTCCCAATATTTAACGTGAGAAATCAATTTCATTTTCTTTTTGAACTCGAGGAGATAACACGAGGCCGAATTTCCCTAGACCGTGCACGATTTCCGTTCAATTCCAAGGCTGAACGTGGAAAGTATTACCTTGATTGATATGATACATATAACACTGTCGCAACGAGATAACGATCGGTTATTCAGGGGCCTACAGTCCTTTTAATAACAATACGATAAAAGGCCCCTGGAAACTACTAGCTGGAAAATACTAGAACGGAATATTACATCAAATACTGGTTACGTCATGTTTAGCAGTAATTGCTCCCGTGTAATGCTCTTGTCTCGTGTAGTACAATTTACTTAGTACTTTCAAGACGTGATTCTGAGCAAATGTGACTGTTTTGGATGAAAGACAATTCTTTTATCTTCACATACGTGCTCTATTTTCGCACGAGGAAAGGTTTCGGTCCGAACTTTTCAGAGCAAAGGTTACTCTTTGAAGATTTTCAATGGGTTAAAAGTAGGAAATTAATTTTTGCTTCGTTGTCAGACTTATACAGTTACTAAATGCTTTTTAGATAGAAGGTGTAAATATTGGCTTTTATTGTATTGGACGTACATTTTCCCTTTTTCTGTTGATATTCTTCAAATTATAATAAAAATATTATGATAACAAAACTAATAAACGACATAACTTATTAGATTCTTAATATAACCGTGGATGATTACAGAACAATATAAACATTAAGAGGTTCGATTTTTGTACATGTCTAAAAATGTCAGAAAACCGGCGATAAAACATCTTCAGGTCAAAAAGGACGCAGTTTATTATTTTATTAGCCTTGCAGTTCTTATTGTATTACTGCGTAAAAATTACTTAATTCGGTAGAAAACTCTGCTTATCAAGGTATTGTATAGTCGACTAATTTTACGCTTATCTTAATTTCTAATTATTAACTATGTACCCGTCAAAATATCGGTGGTCTGAAATCTTTTGTGGACTTTTTGGTATACTGATGTTTGACTCTTTTGCGGCTTTTCATGTTTAAAGATGCTTTTTATTCGAGTCGTGCAAAAATTAAGTTTGTCGCTAATATCCAAACTCTCGTCTTGAATTAGTTACATTAATTTTGAGCTAGATTATTTTAGTTACGTCTTTAATAGCGTTAGTTGGAACCTCATCTTCGATGTGACTACTGCATATGAAAATGTTCAATTTGTAATTGTTTTTTTATAAATGAGTATAAAATATCGGGTTATTTAAGATGCAACCGTCAATTTCGAACATTGCCTTTCTTAGTTAATTTTTCCTTAATAGGGTAGTTGGAACAACATTCCCTTTTATATAGATTTTGTAGATTTTTTCACGGGCTTTCTCGTGGAAATATTAATTTTTAATTATACATTGATTATCCTGGTAAAAAATCGTTTTAAAATTTTTAATTGTTATTTTAATACTTTTAGCCGGTCAATTGGAAGTTAAAAAATCACATAAAATTATTGTAACTTATGAAGAAAGTGATGATATTGAAAAAAAACATGGGATGAAAAGGTTCAATGAATTAAAAATGGCTTTAAAAAGAGATGTGGTAAAAGAAGACACCTGAATAGCACGTAAATACATATACTTCAGGGGTCTTCGACGTGCGAAATGTAACTGATTACAACTTCGTCAATTTGTATCGTAGAGAAACGTTTTTTTTTTTCATTTTCAACAGAATTCACTGCTCTTCGACATTAAAATAAGTACGTAGCTGTATTTGGATTATTCGGTTAGGAAAAACTTGAAAACTTCTCGCACGAAATTTCCGCGTCCACACCGTCATTTTAGATATTTTTATTAATACTAGCGAAACGTTTTAATTCAATATGTATATATAATGCAAGTAATACTATAATTTATGTATTCAATACTATAAAGTACCTATCTTTCAACTCTATTCAAATTTTGAGCTATATATACATTGAACTGAATGCAGCGGCAGCGAAAGTTAACGTAACGTACGCTTCGTTATATACTCTCTTTCTCTGAACAATTTAAATTTTTTCTACGTGAGAATCATGAAGAATAATTGCACTTGATGCGAACACTTTAATTAGTCGTTCTATCTCCAAAATCGACTAAAACTCCAGATTCTTTCTCTGTCACATTTTATCCTAAGGTAATCTTGGGTCTTTCTACCGATAAATCTAAAAACAATAAGCGCCGCTAGAAATTAATATCCTCCCAATAAAACAATGCGATACTCATAGATTAGCGATAATTTTTTTTAATCAACGATGTGGAAGGTCGGATTCCCTTTTGTCGTCTGTAAACACGCCATTACGTTCCTTTCACGGTGTTGCAGAGACACTCTACTTTCGTTAATGAATAATAGAAAGAGTCACAGCACTTTCTCTGTTTCTCTTCGAAACATTGCCGATATGCGAGTTTCGCGAATCTTCCCAGGTCGAAAAAGACTTATTTCGCGCCTCCTACGGTTGGGAGTGAATTTGAGTTATGGTTTAATTAAACCACCCACAAGATTGATTGAACTTTACCACGTTGGTGTTCAAGCACGTTTACTCGAACGTACGTAGCTCAGGTCGTGTCGAACTTTCTCTTAGACTTTCGACAAAGTTCGCGTTTTATTCCTAATACGAAATTGCGTAAACGGGACACTTAGGCCTTAGATGGATTTTCATCGGTTAGGTCGAAATCTTAATAATCGATTATTTATGACGATCAAAATATTTAATTATCAAATAATTTTTTTGCAAATGATGTCGAAAGTTCGAGTGTGAAATTCCGCAAATAATGACGTTTCCAGGTTTATTTATTATAATTAACCGTAATCGGTATTGTCGTGGCTCGTAAATTTTATTCTAAATTGCAATCGTTTATTCTGAAGTTTCCTTTCTGTAATAATTAGGGAACGCATAAAGCGAGATGCTTCCTGCGACTATAATTAATTTTATAAAATTTTACTTTATATCCGCAAAATATTACAATAAAGTTAACAACTTCCAATGGTATACAAATACTCACCGTGATTGAAATTTAATGTTATTAGAGTATAATTATATGAAAGTGAAATTAAGAGTTTTTATTGTAGCTCTTCAGTAGGGTTAACGATATTAAATATTTATTATCGCTTTTAGTTGGATCGAAATGATGATTTTGTACTTTGAAGCGTGATAAAGTTAAGTAAGTGTGCAATTCTCTATACCGAAGTGAAAGTTAATCTTCAGGTTTAAAATCCTGGAACGTGTTAGTTTATAATTTTATCATCAATGTCTTTCAAAAATATCGAGCAGAAGAAAATTTCGTTCAAATTTGAAACTCAAATTTTTGGAATCATATACTAGACATTTTTTGGTTTTTGAAGAATTTCGCAAGTGTATTTTTTACAAAATAGTACTACATAATTAGTCACGGTTAATGCAATTCAAATAGAAAATATTATTTCAGGCAGGTTATTATCAAAATTAAATAAATCGTTGTGTTTTGCATAGATTAATGTATAACTGTGATTAATATGGCTATGTTGTGTAACGACTGCATCAGGCACCAGTCATTTTCGGTATGGTATGTGATGCATCTTCAGAGTAATGAATAGCCTTATTATTTACTATGCTATTAATAGCATGCTAGATGCCAGAACGCCGAGTTAATCGACACGTACATATTTATTTTTATGCAAGAAATATTTCTTGAAATTGTTACTTTTATTTCTTTATGTTGAAATAACAAATTTAAAATTTCGTAACATTTAGTTTTGATTGCTTTTATCTTAAACATATAGCGCTATATTTTATTTTCGGGTGATTATATAATTCTTGAGCGGTTCTTGTTCATATTATTTAAGATTTACAAATCTTATTTATATTTTATTACATGCGTTATATTTCAGTTCTGTCTTATATTTTGCAGGCGAGTTAATTTTAGAAAATAGATTTTGGAAATTCTGCTAATAATATCAACCATCTACAATTTTTAAAGCGATTAAAGGAGGGCGGAAATATACCGTTTCATTCGAAGTCACCAAAATCTTACAATCCTATTCAAAATCTGCAGAAATTCTGTTATAAGATCGATATAGAATTAGAAGTATTCATGGTTATCAGAATGCGAGACAAATAATTCAAAAGTCTATAAAAGTTTGCTATTTAATTTCACAAAATATAATACGGAATTATAATGATATAAATATATTTTGACTGTTTTGCGTAGCATCTATATGAAAGGTTAATTTTAAATCATAAAAATCCTTGGTGTTCTAATAAATGATAGATGAAAAATTGATGCTCAAAAACACAATGAATGGAGAACATCGGAGTAAGATCTTAACTTTTGAGGAATTTAAATTTGTAATTTTTTTAGGAAAGCGTTGACAATATGTCTTAATGAATGACTTATCAAATGAGCGATGCCTATTGTCAAACATTGAGGAGGATTCATTACCGTTTAAGAATATTTAGGTAGTATTAAAAATACGAGTTATTATGGTAAATGGAAAAAAATATGATTGCAAGATGAACTCGTAGGATCTATTTTTATTTTACAGTAAAAAATTATCCTAAACACACTTCAAAAGTATGACAAAATTCCTCTCACTGAAACAAACATGAAATAATTAAATTGATTGCATTTAATCGCTATAATGTATTCCAAACAACACTGGGAATTTTTGCCTTTGGCTTGTATTTAATACATTTAAAAGCTGTCAAACTCTTCAGCAATAATTTTAAGCGAATGGTATAAAAGTCGGAATCATCTTCATCCACGTCGTCATCAACCGATTGCTCATGAAAGAAACGACGTCTAGCGTAGAGAAAAATTTCTCACAACTATAAATGACATGCAAATTGCCTCACATCTAAAATTTGACGATATTTTGAAAATAACAATAACAAAAAATAAATTTTTACTGCAAATTAACGAAATGCAATATGAAATTGTAATGTATAAACGAAATACTAATAGAAAATGCACTAGACGTATATTTTTCAATTAAGGTAATATGTAAACTATTAATTTTGCATATATTAATAATTAGATTCCTTAAACGATTTTGCACGCCGCGTTTAGAGCTAATACAAGGACTAATATGATTAATAGCTTCACTGAAAGTAAAACAAGCTAAAACGATTTCTGCCTAAGAAGCAGATGAAGCGCATAAACCGTAAAAGAGCGATTAAAATATGAAATCGTAAAATTAAACTTGTATTTTTGTATATGCTTTTGTTAATATTTGTGCATAATTTTAAAGATGTATGGTTATTTCTATGCTTTCTAAACGTCGTTTAGAGTTAAAAATTCCGTATTTTTTCAGTTTATGGCTATTAAAGAAGCCTTCTTTAGCTTTCTTTTCCGGTATCGGTGCACAATAAACCAAAAATTAACTGAACCTTTTTTGTAGGGAATAAAATTTCCTTTAAAAAGTCAGCTGGAGCCCTCGTCTCAACGTAAAATACAAACAATGCTGGAATTTTATCTTATAAAATATTCTCTAATCTAAATGAGATATGTTATAACTTCCAACGTTGATCATGGCTTAGCTATTGACGTTAGACGAGGGCTCTACTTGACTTTTTTGAAGAAAATTTTGTTCTGTACAAAACAGGTTCATTTTTGGTTTATTGTGCACCGATTTCGATAAAGAAGATATACACTGAAAAATACTAATTTTGTTAAGAAAAAATAAATAAAAAGGTAACCTCCTGAAAATGAACACGAAGTGTTCGAAACGTTGAGGGAAAATGTTCAATACTTCTGATTGTAGGACAAAGCCGACCTTTTTATTTAATTCTTCTTATTATATACTCCTGCAAAACAATACCATTTACTGATTTTGTTATTATTAACGCCGAGCCATTAACAATGCATACAAATAACAACAGTTATGTACTTATAAACAAATATTTCTAATGATATAAAAAAAAGTATACATAAAAGAAAGTTATGTTTAATTATACAATTTCGAATTTGAATCCCTTTTTTACGGTTTAAGCGCTATATCTACTTCGTAAGCTAAAGCAGTTTTTACCTTTTTTTCTCTCATTGTTCTCGGTGTCTTTGTAATAATTGCGTTTTTAATATACGTGCCTGTAATGTAGACACTTTACGGACTCTTTTGGCCGGGGAACAAAGTTCCGAAAATCAACATACCGAAAGCCCAAAATTTCGATAAAACATGGATCTAGCTTGATTTTCTTCACTTTGTCTTTGAAAATTTGGCAAAAAGAAAGCAAATTGAAATACCTCGGACTCACGCAATATCGAAATTTTAGCCTTTCGGGGTTTTGATTTTCGGGACTTTGTTCCCCGGCCACTCTTTTTAGTCCGTAAATTGTGATATTACAGACTGATTTCCGCACTTTACAGACTAAAAACATTTGGTAAATTGTCTACTTTGAAAACAGTGCATCAAAAAATAGTATTTGCTCTTCGGCTACAACATTTTACGTCTTTGTTTGGAGGTTGTGAGATCCTCGGAACTAATTCGCTGGTCCTCGGACTCGCAATATCCACTCGGTCAGAAAAATTACGTCCTAGGACCGAAAATCAAATTGCACGTAAACAGCTCAAATTGTTAATGGTTTGAGTTCATAATGATTGACTGTTTCACAACTAGTGCCGTTTCGCAACTACACCGAGAAAACGAAAAATGTTAATGGAACCATTTTAGGAAAGTAAAATTAACCATTTCCATAGTAAAACAAAACAAAAACATAAATATGCAGCATAGCACATAACTTCAAATGTACCATAGCTTTACAGTTAAATAGTCACTCGAAATATTCTTGACTAGAAAAATAGATTTAGTAAACGTGATTAATTGAAAATAACTACTTACCATCATAAAAAGTAATTATTGTATGTTGTATTTTACAATGTTATGAATTATAAAAATAAGATACTGTCAACTACAACTTTTCACGATGTCAAGTGTACTATTGCGAAATGTTGTAATCATTTCTACTTTTTCTTCATGGTTCCATAAACCTTTTTATTCTCTCTGCGTAGTCTCACTCCCCCTACTTTTATTGGTGTTTATTTCAACCGTTCTTTATCTTCTTATCAATGAGAAGTTGTAATATTTGAACAACAATTTCAGGGAGAAAACTTGCTGTAGGGTATTGCGAATCATTACAACTATTAATAATAAAGCACTTGTTAAAAATCTTATCTCTATTTTAATTATTATCATTTTATTGCATGACTCACAAAAATTGTGTCAGAAATCTATTTTATACCTTGCAATAATTATGTAATAGCAAAAAGAAATCAGGTAACTGCTACTTGGTAAAAAAGTAGAAAAACATATTTAATATTTCGATATATATTTTCTTATTTCTTTTGCTTGGATTCACTTTATTTGTATACTCAAACAAACAACATAATTGTTAGTCACGTTGAAGGTTAGGTTTTAATTAAACAAGTTTTTGATTTGTTAACCGTTGACAATCGAAATCAGTTATCTGAGTCGTACATAAAAATTGAACTCAGATAAAATGTAAAGATTAATAATCAAGGTACAAAAATAGAATCTATAATTATTATCAGAAACTTGTTTTTAATTCATATTATTTATTTTATATCTCAAACCTCTCAAATAAGAGCTCTTTTAATTTTTTAGAGGTCTTGTAGAGCTCATAAAATCGAAGCAAAAGCCTTCTTAAAGAACACTTTAATAGCTCTTTCTGTTAAACATTTAAGACATTTTACAATTTTTAAGACTTCTTAAAGAGCTCTTAAGGATATCTTTCTGCTGTTTGGGTAGTATCAGATTTATGCTACTGGATGTTGTTGTCACCTATTTTACTACAGGTAGTATCTAATAATATACTACGTTATATAGTATTACATACAATTCAAGTGATATTAGTCACTACGTATAGTTGTTGAGGCATATTGTATTTGAGTTAATGGTTTTTTCTGTGTGACACTCAGTCATAATTTTGATGTAATAGAGTGAATTTATCCTCTTTTCGTAAACTTTTAAATGTTTTCAAAAATTATAGCAATCTCGTTTTTTTAAGTGACCAAAAAATGGTACACAATGTATTATTCTCTATATTAATTAGATCCCAATCATTTAAAAAATAGTTTCCCAAGCAGCTTTTCCGAATTTTTGTACCCAATGCAATAAAAATGCCTAAAAAATACCTGCACTAGAAACGATAAAGTATTTATCATTTAAATAAATGAAATTTAATAAATTTGAGGTCGAAGAATATTAGGGAATGTTTTATTACATTGCAGTGAAGTGTTATTGAATTTATTTTTGGTTGCCAAAAATAATAAAAATGTACTTGACTTCAATGATAAAAAAAATAAAAAATCCGTTATTGTTAAGCAATAAAGTTACTTGTCATGGTAAACAATTATTGTCAAATAAACTTTAGAAAACAACACAAGACGTACATAAAAACTGACTAACGGTAATTTTGTTAAGTCGTTCATCCACGTCGAATTGTCATTTCACCTATTTTCGACTCTAAGGAGAGAATGTAATGAATAATGTCGTTGCTAATGCCTGAACAAATTAAAGGATTCCTTTGTCCATTGTGAATCGAAAGAAATAGTCCATCAAGGTGTGCGTTGATGCGAGTAATCTTTATCATCTCATCAAGCTCAAAACGAATCTTGCCACGACATCTCCCAACCATGAATCAATCGCAGACTTACTACTTTCAAATTCGGAGATTCTTAACATCCTCGGTCCTTTCTCATGAGGAACCAGTTCCGGGGACGAGTGTCCGGCATTATTGGAATTTTTTTAGTACACCCAAACGAAAATAAACTCTGGTCGATGACTCCTTAGGTTTGGCCTTTGGCTTTAGCATTCACTCATCGTCTCACGGGTCTGGGTCACTCGGTTACAAAACGTCAAAGCCGAAATAACGGTGCTCTGCGACAGTGGCTGGAATTGAGAATACCGCTGCTGGTAGCCGTCGATACACATATCTCATCCAGTGAGATCGAGTACCAGTCACTGGTTTTGTCGCTTCTGTATTATTTGTCCATCGTCGTACATCAGACGCGTACGTGCGCACGTCGTTAAAACCAGATTTGCAGCATTGCATTCTTTCTTTTTCCTCCCTTCAACTTTTTTAGTATAACAGTGGATAACATATTGTGATATACCTTGTACAAATTTTGACTGATTACAGTGGGTCAAACCATCAGGAACAAACATCACAATAAAAAGAAAACAAATCAAATTACAAGGATCAATTCTGATAGTAGATTCTGAGTTTATTCATTTCCACAATTAACGCCCAAAATGATCTAATATGACGGAATGTTTTGATGTCATTCAAGTCCAATGACTTTTTCGGTCAATTTAATAAATTTGTACGATCTAACCAAAGTACCTAAGCCGTTTCACTCTCAGGGATTACTAAGAAAAAGGTATGGTTAAAATAATCAGAAATCTGGTTATTTTAAACAGAAAATATTATTAAATAGGTCTTTCTTTTGGTTGAAAGAACCAGAAATTTTTTGTTTTTCTGGTAATCCGTGCAAGTGCATTTACTGTTAAAATTACCAGGGTTTCTAATAATAATACAAAATTCTGGTTAAAATTACTATTTTTCAGCTAAACCAAATCAGAACTTAAGGTTAAAATAAATCGTAACTGTATGCCATGATTAAACAATATTAGCACAGATTAAAATGATGTCACCCTCTCACCCTTGACGCATTTGTGTTTACCGGGTATGTTTTCGACAATTTTTACAAATCTAACAAAATTATGACTTCAGTATTTATTCCCTGGTTACTATTGCACTGCACTGCATATAAAAGAATTGCTGATCCTCTCCAACTATCCCCTACAGTCAATAAAAACAACTTATTTTTAAATTACAGGACGACTTGTACAATTTATAATCTGCATCTCACTGTAAAGTTTAAGAAGTCGGGACAATCGGGCGTCACAAACTCTCCCGACTCTATAAACAAGTCGTAATTCGTTCAAATACTCTCCCTTATGTAATAATAATAATCATAAACGTCGTTATTGACATAATCAAAGTATATATTTATACATAGAAATGTTCGAAGGTGCCAAAGGGCAAAACTCAAAGAAAAGTGAAAACGTTGAGTAACTATTAAAAGATTTGTTCAAATTTTCGATCTTCAAAAGTTGTTTTTGTTTGAACTGTTCTGGAAATTTTTAAACAAATCTTGTTTCTGTTTATTTTATTTTTCTCGGATTTTTATTTCCTGCCCAACGTTTCAACTTTTCTTGGTGTTCACATTCTTCATTTACAAAATTTTGTTGATGACGAATGTGAAGTTAGTTTTCTTACATTCAAAATAGTGGAACCAATATTGAGGACCTAGAATTTTAAATATTCAACGAATTTCTGAATTTTATTATTCTTGCGGTTCGTTGCAGTCGCTAATTCCGAATTTATGATCAAAAAGAAATACAAGATGACGAGATGGACTCAAAATGTCGGGAGCAAAAAGAAAATATCAAATATTTCTCTATTTTTGTGCTTTTCTGCCGACTTTTGTACCTGATATTTGTGATCAGGTTTTTAAAATTTAAAATGATGGCTTCGAAATATAGGGCAACACCTGCACAAATTTAAATTTCACAAATCAAACAAATGTAGAATTGTTAGCAATATTTTTAAGAAAACGTGTCTCTTCAAATTTTCGTCTAAATCGCAGTCTTTTCAAGAAAACAATTTTCGAAATTTTCATGATGCAATGGCAAGATTCGTTTATCATTCAATACCGTGCTAATATTTATATGAATTAATATAAAACCTAGTCAGCTCTACTCCCAAAACCTCAAAATTATGATTCTCATTAAACGTTATAAAGCCGTAAAGTAATGCCATACGTGATAAGACTGCTACTTGTATGGCATAAAAAGTTTAAAACTTAGTTTCGCGACACGTTTTCTATTATTCTATAAACAAGGAGGAAAGATAACAATATTAAAAACCTTTAGAAATAAAAATGCGAATTTGTATACTCTTAGTTTAAACGTAAGAAAGGGGAGATGTGCATATTATTAATTTAATGGCATTTATTAATTTAATCATTCATATAGAGTTCTGTGACTTTCTTCAAGAATTTAATAAGATAAATAAAAAATTGTGTAGTGTTAATTATTATAGGAAAACTATTTTTACTATTGTAAAGATATGAAGCAGTAAAATAATGCCAGACGTGCAATGTGATGTAACTGTTCTAAGAGGTCAAATTGCACAAACATTAAGATTTAATATAATTTTCACGTTTTTTCCCGTTCGGTTGTACGTTACCTGCGTTTTTATGAGGTGTGGTTTATAATATTACGACCAACTTTTTTTTTTGCATCGAGGCATTCAAACTTTAGTAATTATTCTCTAAGCTTGAATTAATAAAAAAATGACATGTATACAGCGAAAAGAGGGTTACCACCAATTAGTAAGTTTTTTTTCTGGCAAATAGTAAGAAAATATAAATTCATTAGTAAAATTCTACTAATCTACTAGTAGATATTGACTTTTTAATTTAGTAGTTTGTAGAGTTAGTAATAAATTAGTAGGTTTTAACTTTTTATTAGCAAAAATTATTACTAATTCATTTGGTGATTCACTTTTCGTTTCCTTATTGGTAATTTTTAACTAGTGCAGATTTAGAGAGATTATAATTAATTTCTTAAGAATAAATATTGTTCTTGTTAATATTCGATATCAAAGCCTTATTACGATTCCAAAAATCGTGTTTACAGTTTTCATCATGTCTTCACCCATTGTTGGCTTTCGTGAAAGTACGATATCTTCACATCCATATGATTGTTTTACTCGTATTTAATAATTGTAGGTAATAGTACTAAGTAAGGATCATGTATATATTTATAGATGATTTATCCAATAAATTTCCCATTTTTCAGTAGAGATCTTTATATTTATGACAATGGCCAAGATAAAATACGCAAAACCTTTTCAATTGGTTTAAAAAATATGCATTTCAGGAAACATTTGTGAATGAAAAAAATGTATGTTAATTAAAAAATTCGTTATTGTGTTATATTCAGAGGTGAATACAACAACAATAACAAAAAATTGTTTACACTATTAATAAACTTTTAAATTTTACCTTTTATATTTTAGAATAAATATTGCAGAAAGATCACGGCACAAAATTTGGTAATGGATAATATGAAAATATAAATGTTTCACTCCACTAATAGGTTGAACTATATTTCATAATAAATCATTCTAAGAAGAATATTTACGCCCATTTTCAAAATGATATCATATTACAAAGAAGGTGATCATGATGTTCCACCATATAGTGATTCATTCAAATCTTCCACAGAAGTGACATAATATGTCAACTGACAGGTGGTGGCATGATTTTCAGAATTGATCAGTTGCATAATCGGCGAAACAAATTTTTAAATGAAAAAAATGTCTAGAAATAGAAACAATAGTGTGTAGTTTATATCAAGAAATGGGAATTTCATTGTAGTAATAATATTATTATTTTGGATAACTAAGGCAATAGAAACTCAAAATTAGAAAATATGTAATTTTGTGTTGAATGTAAATCTCTCAGTAGGTGTCATTACAAAAATTAGTATAAAATAAATTAAATTAAAAATTTTGAAGTTTCTTTGAATTCAGTAATTTTTATTTATAAAATGTTGAATTTGATTAATAGATTAAAAAATAGTGGATAAATAAAGAATGGATCTAATGTCATAATTTAACATGTCCGTTACTTTGTAAGAAAAATTGTAGGTTTATTGAATAAAAGCTCATTTTAAAGGTGGAGTACTGAAAGTTGCACATAGTACAGAAGGTCAAAAAAACATTGTTGCATTCCGTACGTAACCGTAAACATAGAAAAAATGCATTTTCGAGTATGTAACTTCAAATATCTTAAAATCTTGTCTGATGGACCAATTCAGACTTCGTGTTCGAATTCTACGTACAAAATTATGTCGAAAATGACCTACAGTTTCCTAACACCCCAGACCGCCTAACTTTACTAACTCCAAATTTTAGTATAAAAATGAATTGAACGAAAAACGTTATCCATATAATTGAATTACAAATTAAAACACTTAACATTGTATATAGCATTTGATTAATGTTAACAAATGTAAAAGTTAATTGGAATCCATAATTTAAATTAAGTGTTCGAAGATACAAAAGTATTTCCTCATTTTTCCTGTGTACACTCAACTCTCCAAATTTATAATATTTTGTTTCATGAAAATTTCTGTTATAGGGACATCTAAATAATTTTTATTGGGGATGTTAAAATTTTTAGATATTTGAACAATAATTTAAAAAACGCTATAAAAACTGTTTAACTATCCGGAGAACTTACTAAAATCATCATTTAGCAAGAGCATAAGTCCAATTCTACTTCTGATTAGTAGAAGTATAAAACCTTTAATCGGTAGAATTTTTCTAATTTTCAATTGCAGAGTAATAAGTGAACAGGGCACATTCTTTTGTTTGTTTGAAATTCATATTTAAAAAAGAAATATTTCCATGTGCAGAAGCTTCGCGGTAAAACAAAACATACACAAAGTTTTACGACATATGTATCATAATCTGTTGCATTTATGCTGAAACCCGGAAAACATTATTAAAACAAAAATACTCTCTCAAAAGTTACATTAACGGATTAAATAGTTATCTAGAAGATTCTTTCAAATGCTGAGTTTAAAAAATAACTGTACAGTATTTGATTGTCCAACCTCATCTTTTAAAATTATGATTATTAGTATTATTATATTCGAAGTGGTTCAAAACAAGATTGAAATACTTCAAATGTATGGTTAAATTGACATTTTCCTTAATTATATTTATTATTTATTAATTTAGACTAAATTATTAAGAAGCTGACAAAAATATTTCGTCATGACATTCATCAAAGTTTTGTAAAATTTTAAATTCAGATATTCACTTACTAAAACAAAGTACTGATTATTTCTAATTGTACAATAAAAATTAAGGTGGCGTAAAAAACTTTTAATTAAACATTAATTTTGCATAATTATTTAAATTTTACTTCAACAATTGTAACTCAATCCAGTTAGTTCTGTACAATGGTGCATTTCATATATTTTTCTGGAATTCTTACTTGCTCAATCAGCCTTAAGGTAGTATGACCTAGGTCACCACCGAGACAGAAAAGACGTCAAGCAAACTAACAGATACAAATTTTCAATTGTTATCTGATCTTAAATATGAAAATAAATAACGCAGCATTTATCACTGATAAATTCAAATTTTCGAATTAGTTTCACAATATTTAATAGATCTGTATTGTAGTGAATAACTGATAAGAAAAAAAGGAACAGACAGTTTACAAATTATGACAGCTGTTTAATCCATTTTCAATGTTTCTGTATAACTTAGATTTAGAGTATTTATGTAATGATTAAAAAGTAAATTAGAAGTTGTCAGTAAATTGTTTTCTATTACATATAATCAATACATAGATTTTAATTATATACCATGCATTTTTTAAATATGGAATTTTAAAAAGTACTTCAGTTTTATACTTTATCTCGTGTATACACAGTATTTTAATGACGCTTAAATCATCGAACGTATATACATGGTGTATCATTTTACGACCTGTGACAAACCTTATATTATTACTTCAAGTTTTGTTTTTATCTTATAATTGTGTAAATTTCTTAATCGTAAATTACGAAATAAATGCAACGATTTGTATCAATTAAAATGTACATCACGTAAGATATCTGTCAGAATATTCTATATTTAGTACAAGTTTTCATTTAATGCAATTTGTCATTTTGATTTACTTATTTATATTCATTCATTATTTATTTAGTGGATTTGATCATTAATTTTATCCTTTTTCTGCTGCAAAAATACATTTAATAAAATTAATAATTTCTTGTATGAAATTTTTAAAATATATGAATTGATTGAGATAAGAAATTAAATTTGTATTGATGAACCAAAATAAAATTTAAATTAAACATGGTCAAACGTCACGATGTTTGACGTACTTTAGCATACGTGTTAACTTAGATCTCACAATTATTTTACAACCTTTTCGCAATTAAATTTATTAATTCTGTGATTTAATCACTTCTATTGTAATAGAAGTCAGAAATGTTCGAGTTTTAACAATTAAATACTTAACACGCAACTAACAAATGGTAAAAACAATATAACACAATTTTTCAAATAATTGCAAAACAGGAACGATTAAATGATACACGAGACTTAAATAATATGAACTTGCGGAATAAAATCTTATTTTGTTTTATTCTCCCCGTTATTAGCACCGGTATTACGTTACTTCCCATCTTCATGCTTCAGTAGTAATTACTAGCAGTTCTAATAACGAGTCTTTCAGTAACCACCAGTATTACCGAAGTACGCTTACTGTCCTTTTAATTACTTTTATTTACATTTGAAATTGAAAAACGCCAGTAATCATTAGTAAAATGCACCTTTGATGGATTAATTCCTTCCGCACATGTAATTGAATGTACCTGTTTAACCTATAATTCCTTGCAGCGCATTGCATATTTCCTTATCTGAATGAAATAAGAGACTAAAACAATGTTTCCGCATTCACTGTACTTTTATGACATATTTTCTCGTAAAAAAATTAGATCATACCGTGATAAAACCGTCGTGAAAACAATTATTCATGTGTTTCTTTTTTGTTTATTTATAACACTGTAACATATTTCTTATGATATAAACAGTTGTAAAAGAACAGCTTAAATGTACATTTTTATAATGTAATAAAGTTCGTGTCCTCTAACATAAAACGGGAGCTACTGTTATTCTTGAATAGATATCCGGAATGCACTTTGATAGAAATGATTTTACCGGTTCGAACCTTGATCTAGTAATTAGGATATTGAAAAAACTTCGACGAAACTCGACTGTTAAATCAAAACTAAAGCTGACCCTAAATACTTCAGCAGCTCTTATCGCTTTCCGAGTACATGTTTTGTAGCTTCTGAATAGAGTTTATGAACAGATGACTTCAATAGACTTGTATTATAAATCTAAGAGAAAATTTACCGGTTTGCATTTTCAGATCAGTCGTTCAATGTCGGAGAATATTAAAGCGGGATTGAAATCTCAGTAATCACCGTCCGCTTTTGAAACGTAGTCTTATATTGCTTTGTTATTGACTTAAAATGAAAACTGACGATAAATTGTTGGCTCAATAAGGGGTTATTAATATCACGGTTATTGACGTTTATTACAGATGAATCTCAGGAAATCATTATAACAATACACTGATGTACATTTAAAAAATCTATGAAAGGGAAGTTTAATAATTATATTAACATAATTTGAATTTACTATGTTTGTAACATGCTAATTTAATTCTGCGATCGACAAAAGAAAATCATGATATATCAGATTAACCGTTTAACTAGTTTTTAGTCGCTCTTTCGAATGGCGCTGGTCAAATTTTTGAAAAATGATGTCGATCAAATCTTTTTGAATTATGGAAAAAACCTTGATTTTTTAGGTATATTATTTTTTAGAATGCAATTTTCGCTATGATACCGTTTTCTGGCTACCTTCTATCTTATGAGAAACGCGATCCCGATTGTTTTACTTTAAAAATATACATTCATAGATTTTGATTTTTATGGATTTGGACTTTAAAATGGCTTCGGAGCGCTAAATTTTTGCAAAAATAGGGAATTTTTGTTTCAAGCATAACAAAATATTTCGAACGTCCTGTTCTCCATATTGGATCCACCAATTTCATTCTATATCATTATGTTCAAGAATGTCTATTGCTAGATTAAAATTCCTTCTTATTCTGTAATAAACACGAAATTGAACGCAGTTTTACTTGTAGTGATTGTAAGCCTTCATCTCGAAAATCCGAAACGACACCTAATGCTACCAGTAATGTGGAAAAACTATCATTACTGGAGACATTTAAAAATCCAAATATGTGGATGCATATTTTTTAAGGAAAACAATCGGGGGCACATTTTTCATAGGTTACAACGTGGAAAGAAAACTGATATCATATTGAAAATTACATTCTAAAAAAAAGTTTAACACTTTTTTTTAAATGTGTTAAACGTCATTTTTTGAAAATTTGACCAGCACCAAACGGAAAAGCGATGTCAAAACTAGTCAGAAATGGATGTCGATTTAAAAAGAACAATTTTTACATATATATAATAACAATAGTATTTATACATATAACAATGCAATCCATGAGCAATTTTGTTCGCTTGGTCGTTAAAGGGACAAGTCTAAATTGGAGTTTTTCATTAGAATGCAGTCAATTGAATTAATTCAATTTTTCATTGACAGTCTGAATAAAAATTTGAGCATAACTGTTATTAAATATTGAAACATAAAACACGAATGTTACGTTTCTAATTTATCGGTTTTCTTTCAGCTAATCTAAAAATCACGATAATACAAACTAGTCCTTCAAAATCCAAATTAAATAAAAAATGGTAGAAACAGGATAAGAACATTCAAATTCTGTATTTTTTTTTAATATAAACTCTGCAAGAAATAGCAGGTATTTCACACGATACTAGGCAGAAACATTTTTTAAATATGATTAAACCAAATAGTCTAAAATTGTTTTTGTCTAAAATCTATAAGAGGTTGGCACTTAGCTATGCTACAAGTGGTCAAATAGATCGTATTTTAAATAAATTTAGCTCATAATTTAAAGAACATCTTGGGAGTTCCAAAATGGTCGCAAAAGCATTAAAAAACAAGATACAGGTGAATATCCGGGCATACTGAAAATTATCGCAAAGTACAAATCTGACGACGAAATGAAGAAATTCCAAACAGCAGATCTACAATGTCCGATCAAATTTGGTTAAATCTTCGAATTTTTATCAAATTGATAATTTAGGAATTTTGTAGGACGTTGATCGCAAATCTGACGACAAAATGTAGAAATTCTAGATGGCGGTTCTAACATTGCCGATAAAAATTTGTTGAATTATCAAATTTCTCTGAAATTTGTTATTAGGTGGATTCGGAGGTCGTTAATTATAAATCTGACTATGAAATGATGACGATCTACATGTCGGATACAATATGGCGTATTAAAATAGTAAATTTCATTAATGTTTTTTAGTTTGAACATTGATACCCTCGTTCTAATTTGAATATTTTTATTTAGCTTTTAAATATAATAAGAAAATACATAAAATAATATAAATTGATTCTCATTCTTATGAATGTCTTCAGATTGACGACATTAATATTTTAAAAGAACACAGGATAGATCATAAGAACATAACAATCCACGGCATGAATACTTTATTATAATTTTAATCCTAAGGAATATTTCTATGAATTGAATTATTATTTTTATATTATTATAAAGTATACCTAAATACCTCAACTTATATTTATGTTAAAAAACGTCGGAAATAATAACTGTGTGAGTAAGAAAGTTTTTTTAAAACCTTCAAGGAAAAAACTGGTAAGTTAAACGCATACTTATTTGCCTCGCACTTCAAACTAGATATTCCGGATTGTGGAGTAAATTTTTAAAGATATGTCGAAATATTTCTCCCATCTTATGTTCGTGTAATTCTACGACATTTTTAATAATATGATCATGTACTTGAACGCAACATATCATTACATAACATTCGATATGTTTTAGCAATTTCTGACCTACTTTATAAAATTCCAATCCGTGAGTAAACACAATATTGAAACGCGAATACCTACGTATTAAATGTAAGCATGAAACGTCAAATTTGTGTCCCAAGTTGGTAGATCTTGAAGAGATGCTAAATCCAAGTAATTATCTTTAGAATAGCTACGGTTGAGGTGTTTTAAACTCTGGATAGATTTAGAACGGTAATAACTCAAATTTTATATTTTCACCACATGGCATGGAGATTTACCGTAGACACTTTGTACTTGAAAATTTTCTCTTCCTTAGAACTTCGTCATACAAATCACTATCTGCATCAACTACAGCTAAGATACAGTCTGTATTATTGTAAAATTAAAACCATCATGTGTCTGATTAAAAATAAGGAAAGTTTTTAGAGTTTATTTAATTTAATAACAATAAATGTTCCTATAAAATATATACAGCAATTGTTTAACTTAATGTTTTACTTAAATTAGTAAAATTTTATTGGATATAAATTCAAATATATAAAATATTTTCAAAAAATATTATCCATACAAAATAAAATGAAATAATAAATTCCACATTTTAACGACTAATTGTTACTGACAATGAATATCAAATTTAATATAGATTTAAGTCATGAAATTACTTTTGAATATTAGTACATGTCAAAATAAAAGAAAAACAAATCAATATTTTGCATATACTAAAAAAATCAAATGATTAATAGCGTCAAATCGGATGTAAATGGGAATGGCCTATTTCAACACGAATTAAACCTTAGGTGATGTTTCGATATAATAATTGAAAAGTATAACTTGCAGAACAGTAATTTTCCAGTATCACTTGTCAGACGATTGATCGATGAGTCGTGCGAACGTCGGTTCGGTTTTTTAACTCAATTTTCTCTTGAATTCTTGGAGAATTACATATGGAACACATAATCGTATGCTGCTCTATATTTTCGCAAATCTCACGATTGTTATTCTAATTTGTGGGAAATAGTTTCCACGTGAAAAGTTAACTAAAACGTACTTATAAACTCCATTTGCTCATTTTGACTTCGAGCGTTACAAAATTACCATAAATTCAGAAATTTTATGGATTTTGTGCTAATTTGAGAAATGGGTTATGTGAAAATGTAATATAGTTACTCTCTAAAGTAAACTGTGTAAAAACCTAATTTCTTTGTATTATTTAAACATTTTCCAGAAAATATAAAAAAAATTAATAAAATTATAAGACCAGAGAAAGCAAATTTTAATGATTCATATGTTATTTCAAAAAGTAGAGTCTAGACATTTCGCAATAAATGCTTCGTCGTTTAGATTCTGATACATATTTTGTAGGCGGGTTAACGGTATGTCCAAGGTAGCAAGCTACCAAATCTACTGGTTTTAGACGAGAAACTGGACGGTTTAGTATAGGTGAAACCGGAATTTGGTATGAATGTCCGGAAACTGCATGCTGACCATATTTGACCATGTATATATTTTCAAAATGTATATTCTGAAACTTTATGTTTCCTTTGTGTCACGTATAATTTACTATAATTTGATACATTTTTGTTTAAAAGTTTGCCTCTATCGGCAATACAAAAATGTTTTTATGTTTGACATTTTAAATTACCTTTTTCGAAATTCGATTTTACATACAGTTTCTTATGTGATATCCTTCATTGCGGTCTGCATTTCTTGTTGTAAGATTTAAGCATTTTCATGAAAAGACCGACTTTCCCTTTAAAAAACAAAGTGGAGTTGTGTATATTCCTGGTTTTCATTGCAATGAATTTTATATCGGACAGACGTACAGGTCTCTCAAAACACAAATAAACGAACACCGGAGGAATATTTTTCCAAAAAACAGTTTACAGGTCTAACCCACCACAGACTTGTAACTGGACACGATTTTTATTATAACAACACCACAATCCTTGCAAAAAAAAACTGTACAAAATGAGGTCACCTTGAAAATTACTTTGAAAAAAAAAGAACAACAGAGTCAACATACGTTTCGAAACGTCAAAGCTACTAGAAGTTTACCATCCCTTCCTGTAATGAATCCCATCTTATCTCTTTAATTCATACATAATTTATCAACAGTTTGTTTATTTTTAGTACCACACCACCAACGCATATATAACTTCATATCCCTTAATTTAGTATAAATACGACTGAATCACCACCGTTTTCATAGCCTTCAAAAGGACTCATATCATAGTCGAAACGTTGCTAAATATTTATTTATTATTTATATTACAAAACCCTCCAAATTATTGACCCTTGTTTGTTTTTTTTCCTTCTTTTAATTTTAAAATTTTTATTAAACTCAACCATTTTTAATTTTTATTCTTTATGTGACCAAGTGAACACTTATGTGAAAAATACCAAGACTATTTAAGAATATATTAATTTAAGCACTTTTCTGTAAATTAATATTTCAAGACTGAGTTCACGTCTTGAATATGAAACCAGAGTTAGACTCATAAAAATGAACTTTTTTATGTGTGTATTTTAACCTCTACTTTCTCAATTTGAAACAGTGAAACTCACTGTGGAACAGTGAATATGTACTGATTTTCAGCGAAAGGGGAGTCATTATTTCAAATTAGGGGCTCCATTTTCAATGTTTTATAATGAGTTTCACTGTTTCAAATTGATAGAGTATAAAAATAGATTAGTGTAGCAAATGGGGCAGAAAGAAGCCTATTTGGAATTCGTACTTTTTAAACGGATTTCAGTTTTGATTATCTTCATTAATGTTTGACACTACAAATGGTGGGTCTAATATTGCGAATAAGAAATTTTGAAAAGCTCAATAACTGAATAATTGGGGGTAATTAGTCGCTAATAGTAAATTTGGCATTCTATTTATTATATGACCCAGAGACCATAATCTCAACTTAAAATTTTCGAAATCTCATTTGATTTGACCACTTTTCACTGAGCAACTTATATCTATACCCATACTTATACTGATACCATTAGTAAATATCGCAAAAATAATACAATAACTATTCAAGACACATCTTACAACAACCATCAAATTATTATAATTATCCTTTACTCAAAAAGAAAATAGATATAAAAAGCTGGATTTTCCTGTCCACCATATTGGATCGTCACAATGTAATTTAGAAAAGCTAATAATATCAAATTCGTAACTCACGACGAGTACTTAAACGAATCTATTGATTGCTTCCTTAAAAATTACTCATTTCCGACAATTCTCGGTCAGTTTTCCATTAATATCTTTATTATTTTCAACGAAATTGTCTATAGTAGGTAGAATTGCCTTTACAAAGCTCGAATTTTCAAAAATCGATTCAGTCATTTTTTATTTATAGTTTCTAGTGAAAATCACTGCCTTATAGGCGGAACATTTTAGAACCCCCTTAATAATGTAGAATTAACGAGTTTTCATATTTATTCATAATTTCACTTCTATTATTTATTATAATAAATTAATATGCATGCGCGCTTTTTCTACCGTGAGCTTAAAATCTTTTATTTGACACTTTTAAAGCGAAAAAATTCTACATACAGTTTTATTTTTGTATACTTTTTTTTATCATACATTTTATATGTTAAAAGTTTCTAGATGCATCTAAAGCCCCGTTTTTTTAGAAGATTGTAATGAAGCGGAATATTGTTTTGTGAATATCGTGAACAATAACGAAAATTGGTTCACAAAATAAATATGGTAACAGGTGCCTTATGCGTTAAGATAGTAAACGAAGTAGAAAGGAATGAAGATGTAATGAAAATAAATCTGTCATTATATACCTTTGAAATTGCAAAAATGGCCAAATAAAGAAAGAAATGAAAACTTACGTAAAGAACGAGCATCCTCCAACGCTTTCATTGGAGTGAATTTACGTACATTTTATGTTAACAAGTTAAAACTTCCTTATAATTTTTGCCGTCATTTTTGCAAAATTTCTGGCTATTGAGACCAGGTGTGATCTAAATCTCTGTTTGAAAAATAAACCAATAGAAAAAGAAGCGCTGATCATAAAGAGGCTAATAGCACCTGTTGTATTGCCTTTTTGAATGCCGAAATCAATTTCAATGAAAAAATTGGCATTTTTTTAAAAAATGGTCATAATTTTTGGTGAAGAGGCGGTCCAAAACTATGGATCATGAAAAATTATATCGTTAAAAGTAACGTCAAAAGTTTGGACTTTCCTGGTAAAAACGGTTATAAGAAGATCTCCAAAAGACATAAATGAGCAAATAAATTTCCAAAGATTCAACCGTTGGAAAAGTCTCAAAAGAGATAAGCTTGGAAATACGCTAGACAAATTTTAGTCTTCATCATGAAACTAACTATTTACATCTTCTTGTCGTCTTTTCAACCGGCCAACAAAATGTAGCCAATCTCCATACCCAGAAACCGGACTTTACTTTTCCGAAGGTTGTCAATGAGCCGAATCCAAATCTGGCCTCAGAATTGTTGCATCACGTCTGGATTTTTAGACATCCTAACCTAAAAGTGCAAAAAACACTGTTTTCGTTTATATTCAATAAGATTTTATGGGGGAGCAAAATGCTTGTTAATACTTTGACAAGAACCATATTAAAGCGTTATTCATCAACTTTAAAATGCTTTTTTAGTAATTTCGTACGATTTTTTTCAATGAGTTATTGAATTTTTTGTCAAGGCACCATTATGATTTTCGTATTTTCCACTTTTAGGTTAGGATTCTCAAGATTTTTACGTCATAGAGAAATTATACGACCAGATGTTGGTTCAGTATATCGAAATCGGAAAAATATATTCAGGATTTTGTTGAAAGCATTCCAATCTGGTTTTTGTCAAATTCCGAGAAAAAATTTATTCAAACACAAAAACTTACTAAAAATGAACAAAAACTATGTCTTTTGTACTTTTAGGTTAGGATATTTCAACATCTTGACGTAATAGAACAATTTTTAGCAAAAAAGTCGGTCTCAGTTTATTAGTTATTTTCTTGTAATTACACATTTATTTGATGTATGAAAATCATAATTATCCCCTGACAAAAACTTCGATAACTCGATTTAAAAAAACCGTGTCGGAATACTGAAATAGCATTTTAAAGCTGACAAATAGCACTTTAATATTGTTCATGTCAAATTGCAAATAACAATTTGATTCTACCACAAAAACTTCCTGAATATAAACAAAAATAGTGTTTTTTGCACTTTAGGTCAGAATATCTCAAAATCTTGACGTGGTTCTGCGGCCAAATTTGGATTCAGCACGACGTCAGATTTCTGGGTATAAATTTTGTTGGCCTGTGTAATTGATTGAAAAATGACTTCTTCTAAGATCATTTCCACTGTCATATTTCATTGCTGGAACCGAAGCATCAGAGAATTAGCGTACACATACAATCTCTTGATTCGGAACAAATGGATCTCAACATGGTCGCAAAGTGCTCTTATATAACGCTCTAAATTTTTATCGAGGCGCTACCGAGTTCACCGCGATCTTATCTGAGCATACAATTCGATCATTCACACTCTCTTATCAGGCAAATCGATCGCAAACTCGAAAGTATGAGTTTCTAAAGCACCGAAGAGAAGTATGATCGCAGGGTACGTTATCGCCGTGAACTGACCTGTCGGTCCAGACGTCCCAGTGCATTCTATGCAGATGCACGTGTATGTAGAATCGAGGTAGATTAGACGTGTACTAGTGAACGCCTGGAATAGAGGCGATTCTCCCGGAAGGTAGAAAGTAGGTGTGGCTGAGATATAACGTACGATCGAGGCCGATATAACCACTGACGATACTGGAAAACGCCTGTGCAAGTAAGGCGTGCCCCGATCGGTTTATCCGTTCGTTAAATATAGTCTCAAAACTCTCGAGATCGCGGTTGAAAATTCCTTATTTTTAACCTGCTCTCTGCTGTAACGTGCACGGGCACTTGTGCCTTCTAATGTTACAGATTCAGTGTCTACCGTGGGCGGCACGGACTCCTGAATGTTAATATTGTATGTTCTGGAAGAGAATTTTGAAAATTTTTTATTGTGATACAAATTACACTGTTTTGCCTTGGATAAACGAAGTGTCATTTCCGTTGTATATTTTGGTCCTGAAAACGATATCACTAACAAAATTTTCCTACCATATCGCATTTTCGAGAAAAGTTAAGTTAAATGTGGCAAATTTAGCGTTTTAGGCCATATTTCGATTTATAGCAAAAGAGAATTGATTTTTCAGTAGCAAAATATAATATCCGAAGTATTTTTTTGTACTGATAATGATGGCCCTAGCAGAATTTTGCAATCACATCGAATTGTCAAGAAAAGTGAGGTTAAATATAACGAAACTTCGATTTTGACTATTTCGTATGTTTTCGGATTTAACCTCACTTTTCTCGTGAATGCAACGTGACAACAAGGAAATTTATGCCAACGCGGCATTTTCAGCATCATAAAAAACTTCGGGAAAAACTTGTAAAAATTAAATTCTCTTTTACTATAAAATAAATCAAAATATAGCTAAAATCGCTTATTATGACACAAGTAACCCCACTTTTCCTGAAAATGCGATGACACAGCACCGTTGTTTTGAGCATGAAAAATACGTCGTCAATGATACTTCGCTTGGCAGAATCAGAAAGTTTAATTCTTGATGGATGCATTCTTCAGCTTAACTATAATACAAATGTCGATTTAAATACACAGATAATTACTTAGCATAAATTATGATAATTTAAATGCACGATGAAATTGTATATTGACATAACGCCGGAAAGTTTTGATAACAGAAGTTGTAGAAGCTATTGATAAATGCGAATCGGAATATTGTGAGCAGAAAGAATAAATAAAAATGGTAATCATTTTTAATAATTATTATTATACTGTTATGTATCCACATTTTTACCGTTTTCATACTCTCTAAATTCACTCTTTCTTTACAGTGAATTTTTTCCCTCCAGACATGGGGAAAAATATTGTCTCTAGTGAAACCATCGACAGTAATAATGACTAATAAATGTGCAGAATTTGTGTAAAGATTGGGTCAACGTGAAACCGTTTTCTCAATAATTATGACAAATGCTGCTATTGCTGCAGTATTTATGAGGACAGATTGAAATGCAATACAATTAAAAAAAAACATCAGAATAGGGAAAATTAAATCTCTCTACTTAAATATAATTTCAGAGCATATTCAAATTTTTGAAAAAAATAGTACTTCAGCAATGGCAAAATCTGACTTTTTTTAGAGTGACTGGTTTTACTATTTTAAAGTTTTCTTTCACTCTTTTTTAGAGTGAGCACCATGCTTACTGCACGTTTAGAGTGAAAATTTCACTCCAAGAAATTTAGAGAGTACATAAAAATCGCCACAATAAGAATAACTGTTATTTTTAGGAAAATACGGTGTTTGTATTTTACTTTTCATTTTTCTGCATGTTAATAACCATTGCAATCAACGAAATAAAACCAATGTGTGTAGAAATATTTTACTGACGGAAATTAACAAACGTTCGAATATTGAAGGCCTGAGAAATCATATTCCTTATTAGAACTGAAAATATCAAGAAAAACTTGAGAAAATAGTAGAATACGTTTAAAAAATTACCGAGTCTTTCCAAAGATTCTCTGTACTATTTTTCAATTTTGTTTTTCTATTTGTAAAAATAAGTTACGGAAAAATTTTACGTATACAAATAATTCACAAGCAGAGATTATGATTTCCGGCATTTTTTATTATGAATTTAAATCTAAATATTCCATCTTCAATTTTGAGATACCTAACCTAAAAGAATGACTTTTTGATAACAGCGCTTATTTTTCGCTAATTCTATCGACATTTTTTAAATGCAATTTGAATTATTTGAATATCTTTTATTACTTACTATCATTGTACTCTTACTATATTTGAAAATTCTATTTATTGAGTTTACTATATGTTGATTTAAATATACAAAAAAAATGATCGCATGACAATACGTTAAAGTTCAAATTAAAAACTAACTAGAAAAAATTGTAAAATAAATTCGAATTGAAAAATTTATATGCAGTTTACATTGTTGTAAAATAAAGGAAATGAAAAATCAAACATTAATTTGAAGCGACCTACATCATAAAAGTAGTACTGTAAGAAAGTTTGTAAAAAAACCGGCGAAATGTCAGTATTATTGACAACTATTAATCTTTTGATATGAAATGTACAGCAAAACATCGAAAAATCAAAGTATAAGTTAAGTTAACAATATAATAAAAATGTAATCGTTTTCTAATGATCTGCTCAACACTTTTTGATTAAAAAATTATCAGTATTCAGGATTCTGAATACACTTTCGATAGTTTTTCGCTTTAATAGATGTTCGAACAACGTCTACGATTTGTCTGATATGGTATTGATACATGATATTGTTATTTATGTAGTAAAAGTAAAGTAAATCATACACCTCAAATGTTTTTATAACTAGAACATAGTCTCTCATATTGTTGAAAAGTACAATCATTAAAATCACATTCTGTTTTCGTGCATTTTATCAAATAACAATATTGTAAGATTCTTTGATTCATAATAACCATACGAGTCAGAGACCATTATTTTAGTATTTGGCTTCGGATTTAATTATATTCATTAATTATTAAATTACACTTCTCGTATTAATTATAAACCTCTCCTATTAATTCAAAGTACTACGATCGAAAACTATTTTAAAGCCCTTTTTCCTGACTTGGGAATAATCCAAATCTAAACACAATTTTATAAACCCTTACCGATGTATAGTCAATATTATTTCTCAATAATGGATTTTAATCATTGTAAAAGCCATCATCTGCGAAGGAGTGTACGATAAATGCCAAAAAATTGAATTTAAGGAGTTTATGATAAATGCCAAACATAAAAAACATAATAATTCCAAGAAATACCTTTTTCTAGTAGTAAATGTATTAGAATCATTCTTTCACCACATACTACAAACATTTAATCGTAAATTAGGTTGCAATTAATTGTATTTAATTTGTTATATTCGCATGTTGTAATTTGAATAACAATATTCTTATTACATCTTAAACTCACGTGGTCTTAGGATCATCGCTTAACTCCCAGATTAAATTGAAACTCACCTGTAACAAAAGAAATTCAAATTTAGTATTTATGCCATTATAAATTTGTGATTAAGAATATAATAACTATTATTATCTAATGTATATTATTGGTTAAATAAATCTAAAACAAATTATTCTCATCCGTATATCTTTGTATCCTAACTTACTAGAATCGACATTTCATAACGAAGATTTTAAAATATAATTTTTATCACGATATGTATATTTTTTTTTGCAATTACGCAAATTTTCGGATTCATACAACGATTACATCATATTCTTTGAGCTATACAAGAATTAATTTCTTGACAACTAATTAAATAAATTAGTCTTTAGTTAATTCATGAATGTCAATGACACGGTAATATTTGCGTAGAACATCTATTATGCTGCCTATATTTTCTACGAAAATTCAACACATACAATTACAAAATATTGTAATTTACATGCTCGATCTTTAATCTCGGTTACCGAATATCATTTGTTGGCTTACCGGGATGAATATTACGACACCGGAACTCACGGACAGAGCAGGAAATTAAATTCGTAAAGCCATCGTCCTGATTACAAAAATAATGCAGTTGCACCTTATTTACAAATCCCTGGGTAATTTCGATAAAGCGATTCAACAAGGAAACGCAGTGCTACTACAGATATTTCCGATTCATTATTTGGCATGATGCCGTAATCGAAACGGATATCGCGATAATGAAGCCGGATAGTAAGCGGCGATTGTATTTACCAAAATGTAAAAACGGGGAACAGTAAACAAAACGCGATCTCAATATAAGCTGGATTTTGTAAACTATATGCATCATTAGATTCACTGATCGTACAATAGTAATATGGAATACAAGAATTTGGTAAGAACTCCGCATTTTCTTCAAGTGTGGTATCACAGTTTATTTACAAATAATTGTGTAGACGAATCCGAAAAAGCGGATATTTTAATAATCATGTTCTTATATTTCCTAGATTCGCGGAATGTTCCTCAGGGTAAACAATTAGTTTTATAAAATAGTATCTTGGTTGGCATGACACCATCACGGAGTCATAATTAAATCCTGTCCTCTAAAAAAAATCCACTTAATAATTCACATACAGTATTCGAGGACCTGCTAATTCCTTATTCATTAATTACCTCAGTCGTGCACAATCTTTTACATATCCTTTTTTATGAGATCAGTAATTCCGACAAGAGTCTTTTACGGCAATAAAACTTAATTTCTTTTAACAGATCATTCTCGTCTTTGTAGCCGTAATGGCTACGGAGATTGCGTGCAACGACCAGAGTCAAGGACGCGAAGGAACTGGGGAAACTTCCAAGGCAACCATCAGCCTAACAGCTGGTTTGGACCATGGGGGCATAAAGGATCACTTAAAAGGAGTGTTAAAAAATCTCGAAGGCCTGTTCAAACTCCCGAAAGTTGATTTGTTTAAACCCTCGATCGATATTGACCTGGACTTGGACAATAAAGGAAAATCAGGTCGTAGGGACGACACGTACCAAAAAGCATACCCCAAGGTCATTTATGAGGATAGAAAAGACATCGACTACAAAGTAAAGGAAAACCCAATTTACGTCAAGGAAATCGTAGACACTCCAATATACGTAGACAAGCTTCCAGCTAGAGAAATCAAAGATGATCTTCAGTACAAAAACTCATATGATGTCCCCGTTGTTGTTTACAAAGGAAACGAAAATGATGGACTTAGAGGAGATTATAGAAAAGAAGTTTTGGTTAAAATCCCAGACAATGAATACAACACAAACGTTGGCTTGAGCAGTGGACAAAATGTCCCTAGTATTGTCTACACTGACCAAATAGGTTCCGGCAACGTTGGAGTGGATCAAGGACTAGGACTTGGACTTGGACTTGGTATTGGTAGCAACCGAGGATCATCCAGCATTGTTATCGATGACCAAAGCGATTCTGGAATATCTGGAACATCTGGAATATCTGGATCATCTGTAATATCTGGATCATCTGGAATATCTGGAATAAACTACGGAACTAACGACAAGATCATAATCAAGGAGGAACCCATATTGGAAGGACACACCATCACCAAAGAAAAAGCTATCATCAAGGAACATACAATCTACAAAGACAGGCCAATCATCAGTGAACACACAGTTGTCAAAGAAAGGCCCAGAATCTCTGAACACACTCTCATCAGGCAGAGGCCGATCATAAAGGAACACATCGTCATTAATGAAAGGCCCATCATCAAGAAACACGTTGTCATTAAGGACCAACCAATTATCAAGGAACATGTCGTGATCAAGGAGCACCCAATCATTAAGGATGAAGTCATCGTCAAAGAACAGCCAACGATTATCACAGACGAAATAATCATCAAGGAGAAGCCAACTGTTATAACTGACGAAGTTCTTGTGAAGGATGACAGTTACCTTGATGACCGTCAGGATGATTTGATCAAAATCGAAAAAACTGAGGACAGTGGATTGGGTTTGTTTGACCTTGGTGCCAAAGGTATCGCAGATTTCGGTGATTCCTTGGGAAAGAAAACCAAGATTAAGGGAAATCTTGGACTCGCTAGTCACAAAGCGTAAATATGTAAATTTTATATTTAATTGATTGCAATACCTTTTATTGCAAAAAAGTGTATTTAAATGGTCGACACTCACAATGTTGTTCCGATGTAGATTCTGTATCCATATTACTATGAAGGAGTAGGTGAAAGAATGACTTTGACGTTGTACGTAGAATTTTTTAATTGCGCAATTTATATGAAATTCTGTATTACGCAAAACTACAAAGAGTAGTTACGTGACACTGTACATTCGATTAATTAATAAATTTTGTAATTTTTCTTAAAATACTGCATACATGTGTTTCCTCCTCACCCTAATCCTAGATGAATCGTTCGACTAAAAATTTAATTAATATAAAATATGCAAACAAATTACATTAAAATCAAAAGAGAAATTTGTTATCATTTATATCTTGAAATGTAGGTTTAATTACAAACAAAATAATAATATCGTTCGACGAGATTCGATTAAGTAACCCGTCAGTCAGCGGGATATTAATTGGGTCAAGAAATGAGGCGAGAGAAATTATGCGACGGGGAATCAACTTGCTGCTCAGAGTGACTATCGCATATTAATTTCTCCGCAAATACACATCTGTAAAACAACGCTGTGCCATAGCGTTTCACTAATCGAGGAGTTTAAAATCATTAAGGGCGTGCATGAAATTTATAGCAATGTCGAAGTCCAGTTAGCCATTGATGGTAATTTACGTCCGAGCTAGATTCTTATATTACCGATCTAGGAAGCAATTTATAGGCAATTCCAAACCAAACTCAGTTTAACGACTAGAAATGTCAAGATGCTTGAACATTTCACGAAGTATTAAAGAAATCAATATTTTGCTATTTTCGGTATTAAAATCTTAAATGGATGTCATGTTTACGTTAGGTGTAACCATTCTTAAAATTTGTTAAAAAGATTGTTGAATTTAAACTATAGGGAGAGAGCATGCGCGCCAGAGAGAGGGAGAAAGAAAAAATTTGTCAGATATTTAGAATAAGTTTTTAAGCGGAATTTTTTACTTATTAATTAATAGCAGCTATAAATTAAAATTCATTATTTAATATAAATCACTATAGGATAATTATAGTTACATCGAACTATACATAATGATAGGAGGTAAAATATAATAATTACTATAATACTTTTCCTGGATCATTGTTAAAATTAACAAGGTTTACATGTACACAAGAAACCGAGACACATGTGGTTATTTTTAACACATTTTTGCTTGTCTTTTTACGGATATTAATTTAGTCCGATAGTACTAACACATAACACTGATTTTCAACTACGGAACCGGTAAAAAACGAGGTTACATTCGCATTCGAAACATGTTTGGCCTACAATATTCAAATTTTCTACATGAATTTAGAGTTTCAGTGGCTTTGCAAAGGAAAGTCTCGACTCGAATGAAATATCTTAAAACAAGCCAAAATTCCCTTCTTCCTCTAGTGTAACTTTTTAAGGCAGAAAGATTTTGTTTAATTTGAAATTTTTGTAAATTTTAAAATTTTTATAGTCAACAATGTCTCTGTTTCGATTAAGACATCGAAAATATGCACGATTTTGTAGGTCCTGAGAGGATGTTGCTCTCAATTTTAGGTAGCTTTAAATTGTATTGCTTAATTAGTTGTCTTAAATTCTTTTTTCTTAGAAGAGAAGTACACTAAAATGGGAAATGAAACGATTGAGGTGTATTAAGTGAGATAACTTTGTTGCATATTTTGTTAATGAAAATTATTGTGTTCAAATTTCTGCTTGCTGGTAAATAGTTCGTGAAGAAATTGAAATTCAAAAAGGTTGTAGCAATTTCCGTATGAATTGAATGTCGGTTTCACAATGATCGCGTTCTGGATTTTGATGTTATTTTGGAAAAAATCAATAAAACTATTTTTATATAATATACGGGTTGTACGTGAAATGACAATTTTGATCTGGGTTTTTCCCATGTATTTGATTGTAGATGACATATTTAATATTGTGTTTTCTTTTGGAGATGCTCAGAAAGTGCGAAAGATTAAACAATAAAAGCGATCAAAGAAGAATATGCAATATTACTTATTCCATGTACTTTTTTGTATGGAAGTGAAAATTCGTATATTGTACTCGGATCTCATTGTACAATTTTTTTGGCTTCTGTTCTAGTGTAAAAATTATCCTGATGGTTATAACGTACTGCCCAAATGTAAAGTGCTATCCCACATCTTTATCATGGCATTGTTTAATTCTTATCCGTCTGCAGAACAATTTGAATAATTAAAATAAAATAATTAACGGCTTAAACCTACCAATTGCATTAGATGTTAAAATCCCATAGTTTGGAAATTTCATAAACATTTCAAACACCTTCCGTCGTAATCGATCGGATTCACAAACGTTTAGGCCATGTCGAGATATTTATAATCTCAACTAGTAATTAAATTAACAACGAAAAAAGGTAATAGAAAAATTTGAATAATGTTTGAAAAAAATGTCATGTTTTGAACTTTAGAGTATGTAAACAAAAATGGCATTTCAAAATATTATTACTACTTCATTGTTATCAATAACTAGTAGAGCTTATTTGAACATGAACGTATGTGAGCATGACTACGTCCAGTACCAGACAATAAAACTTTTTTTACAATAACTTGTAAACTTGGACTCTGCTAATTTCGTAATCCTGTCATTGTTTCTCAGATATGCCACTGCTATTCAATTCCGATTGGGATCATGAAAAGTTATGATGACTTTGGACAATTGGCTGTTAAACTTGGTGCATTATAACAAGAGACAGAAAATGACGGCTCTCGATCAGATATGATACAAAAAATGAAGGGCTTGTTCGGTCAATGAATTAGATTTCAAAAAATCGAAATGACGAATTCAAAATACTCTCAGTAATAATTTTCAAATGATTCCGATGAATTTTTTTAAAAATATTTTGCCACATTTGAATCGCCATTTTATTTCTTGTGGTTTATGGTAAGAATTATGTATTATAATAATACTATATATTACAATAATTTTACGTAACATTTTGATGTACCAAGTTTGAACCAAATTCGAGGATTATCTTGTTTCTAACTTATTATTCCTCACAAAGAAAATAGGACCACCAACAAAACATTCTTTTAGATCACTTGAATCAGAAATAGTGGATTTTATAGATTTTTGGCCACTGAAAACGAATCGGTCATTCAATTTGGCCCATCACGTCAGGATTTTACGACATCTGATGCGAAAAATATTCAAAAATATACATTTTGGCAATTTAAGGTTGAGATACGTGAAAAATCTGAAACGATGAGTCAACTTGGACAAAAAATTCGGTTTCAGCGACCAAAAATCTATAAAATCCTCTACTTTCGATTGAAGTTGTGTCAAAAAAAAAAAAATGTTACCACCTAGTGTTATTTTTTTTTAAGGAAACTTTTTAAACGTTAACAGGAGATAACGTTAATCAGAAGTACTGGATCTTATACATTTTTAGTCGCTAAAAATAAATTAGTTTCCAATTTCACCCGTAACGTCAGATATTTTACATATCCTAACCTCAATTTGCCAAAAAGGGTACTTTTGAATTTTTTTTCGGAACAGACAACTTAAAATCTTGACGTGATGGCCAAATCGAATAACGGATTCGTTTTCAGCGGCCAAAAATTTCTATAACATCCACTGTTTCTTATTCAAGTGATCTCAAAACAATTTTTTTTGTGGTCCTGTGTAATTGAAAGAAAGCATTGTTATGTTGGTTTATGAAGGTGAGTATTCAGTAAAATATACCTCTTATCAGTTACTTTTTAAGTTAATTTCATAACCTTTAATATTAATATCTGTTGACTATAGTAGTGATCTTTTTTCGTATGGAATTCATATACAAGAACATAAAAGTCATTCAATTGATGATAGCTTATATGATATTTTGAAATCGAATATGCTATAACGAATATTGCTACGTCATCAGACGCCATTAATATCATTATTTGCTTTCAATCACCGCGACCCACCTTCGAAATTCGATCAGCACTGCACATGTCAGTGACGCGTTTAATAAATTCCTCAACAACCCTTTTAAAAAACAACAATTTACTTTCACATATGATGGATTTCACGTCAAATGTCCAGACAAAAAAAAATTTTTCTCCAATCGAGCCCCAATTTTTTTTATGAGTTGTACTATAAGTTAGTAATTATTCAGGAAAATATTTTTTAATTTTATTAAAAATTGGAGGAGTGGGAGGGGGTGAAAGTTTTGAACTTTTTTATGTCACGCGCTACTTTGTGTATTTATTCCACTTAAACAAATAAATACAAAATTTGTTTCAGATATGATTTTGATAGGATTTTTCATGAACTTTCGATTGGTGTAGTCCATTTTGAATTTATTTTTTATTTTGACCAAAATTTTTGAAAATAAAAAATATAATTTAAGTTTTTTCGACTTTGGGCACGTTTTTTTTTTTCTATATATTTTTAACAGAAAGCTGAGGGTTTTTCCTATAAAATACTTGAATTTCAAAACATCGTTTTTTTTTGTTTTCGAGAAATTGTATTATAAAGATTGCGCGTCACGGCAACTCGAAGCACCAATGCACCGCGCTGCTACGCTAACGACTTTGGATTATTGCCGACAGGTGGCTGAACTCGTGGCATGTTTTCTCATACATGAAACGTTATAATACAGAAATATGGTAGGAAATATGATATTTACTAAATCCCTTTATCACTCATATTGCACTGTGTCTTTTATCATGCGTTAAACTGTAATTATCCATTTATTTGATCTGAAAAGATAATTGTAAGTAACTGCACTTTTATTGACATTCGCAAGATATTTTTTGTTTTAGATATATCTTCTTTTTTTTTCTTGGGTTTAATTTTTTCATTTATTTTTGTTTTATTAAAAAATGAGTGTTAAGGCAAGAAACGCGTGGAGAAGCAGGTGGATCAACCCACGAAAAAAAAACTATTAAAATAACAGGTTTGATTAGTGTTTCTGAGAGTTTACGAGAGAAATATCCTGAACTTCCAGAAGGTTCAAAAATTTGTACAACGTGAAAGTTTGCCCTTAATAACTATGGAGAACTCAAAATTCAATCTACATATTTCTGTATTATAATGTTTCATGTATGAGAAAACATGCCACGAGTTCAGCCACCTGTCGGCAATAATCCAAAGTCGTTAGCGTAGCAGCGCGGTGCATTGGTGCTTCGAGTTGCCGTGACGCGCAATCTTTATAATTTAATTTCTCGAAAACAAAAAAAAACGATGTTTTGAAATTCAAGTATTTTGTAGGAAAAACCCTCAGCTTTCTGTTAAAAATATATAAAAAAAAAAAACGTGCCAAAAGTCGAAAAAACTTGAATTATATTTTTTATTTTCAAAAATTTTGGTCAAAATAAAAAATAAATTCAAAATGGAATACACCAATCGAAAGCTCATGAAAAATTCTATCAAAATCATATCTGAAACAAATTTTGTATTTATTTGTTTAAGTGGAATAAATACACAAAGTAGCGCGTGACATAAAAAAGTTCAAAACTTTCACCCCCTCCCACTCCTCCAATTTTTAATAAAATTAAAAAATATTTTCCTGAATAATTACTAACCTATAGGACAACTCATAAAAAAAATTGGGGCTCGATTGGAGAAAATTTTTTTTTTGTCTGGACATTTGACGTGAAATCCATCATATATTAATTAATACCCGAGTCTTCCATATTTTTAACTTTTTAGTTAATCCTAACATGTTATTGTTAATGTAAGAGTATTATTTTTTATTCAATATTTTTTTACTTTATTTTAGTTTATAAATTAACGTTGAAAACAGATTCGAAATATTAACAAAGAACTTCTAGATCAATTAAAAAAATACATATGAAAAGTTTTTGCCATCAATAAAGTATTAAATACGCAAAAGGATAGAAATGCGAACATATTAATATAAATTAACATGTATAAAATTACAATTTGACAAAAATGACATTTATTACAAAAAATCACAATTTGCTAAATATTTTATTGGCCAAGAAATTTTCTAAAAGTATTTGACATAATTTCTCCAGTTAATTCCTTTCTGTATAGGTTCGAATTACTGCAATTAACTGGATTAATTGACAGCAATAAGGAAGTTTTATGTATATTTGCTTTTAGAATTATGATTCGCATTTCAATAAACGGTATGCGATGTTAATTGATATTTAGATGAGCTAAATTTTTTATTGCAATCGCTTTAGTATTTAATTTAAGTTAATATGAAGTGATTTTCTAATTTCAAGATAAATTGTTGTGATTAAGGTTGATATCTCAGTTTTAACTCTGGATTTGAGTACTAGTTAGGTTTAGTTAGTACTATATCCGCGTACCTATTTATTTACATTCGTCATATTATAAATAATTGAATATATCTTGAAAAAGTTCACATATTTTTACAAATAAGTGAATTTTTACTTATTCAAATTTGGAGAGTAGTGTAACGTTGAGTTCCCTTCCTGTTTGACAGCATCCGACGTTTTTTTGTTAGGTGTTTTTGGTTTATTTATTATGCATATTTGTTTAGGCACCAAAACTATATATTTTTATTAAATTTACCATTACATGCCAATCAATAAATTTCGTATTTTAAGATTGACAATCAAACAAAATCGACACGAACAATACTTCCAAGTTATTTGAAGAAATCTTTGCAATTAACTGTCTGTTGACTTAAATAACAGTATGAAATATTAATTAAAATTTGTTACATATATTTTGATCGTCAATATGAACACCCTTCAGAAATAATATTTGTTTAGAAAACAATAATTATAGAATTCATAGAGAAATATTTTGGAATTATTCAGGTTTTTTAAGCGATATTTTGAGAAATTTTTGATTTTCATTTTGTTAAATATTCCAAACTGCGAAAAGTTCTGAAAAATAGTTGGATTGTTCCTGTTTAATATTCGTTAGATAGATCGCATTTGTAATAATTTTAAATTTTGAACGAACTCTGCGATACACAGGACTTTTGTGAATTGCATGTATTGGTGTGAAAGGCATTCTACGCTACGCGTCTTCGATTAAGTCAGTCCAGAAAACGCAGCCGAATCACACACACGGCTTGACGAACTGTTTATTATATTTCATAATACAGCAATTTATATCTATAAAAATTATTTTCCGCAACTACATTTTGTTTATTTTATTAAACCATAAAGTCAATCGAGTGAAATAAACTCGCAAAATATACAGTTCCTTCAATATTTTGTTCAGTCTTACAATAACTTTTTCATTCTCTAAGAATCCTCGTCAGGATCAGACCTGGAAATTCTGTTTACGGGTTTGAATTCATTTTTTATTTTCCTTGTTTAATTCTTGTTAAAACTATCAATAACAAAATGAAAAGTGAGTTACCAAATGAATTACTAATCATTTTTGCTAATAAAAAGTTAAATCCTACTATTTTATTACTAATTCTAGATACCACTGAAATAATAAAGTCACTATCCATTTGTTGATTAGTAGAATTTTACTAATGAATTAGTATTTTTGTCAGTAAAAAACTTACTAATTGGTGGTAACCCACTTTTCGCTGTAGATAAGTTGTTTTTTATTAATTCAAGTTTAGAGAGTAGCTTAACATAGACGTAACAGGATTTGGTGTGTTTCGAAAACTTCAAATGAAAATTTACTTGTTTATATTTGTTGAGGATTATAAATCACAGCATGTCAATGTAAATAAATTAAGCATTGTTTACTAACGATTGACTACAGTGATACTGAATTTCTCGACTTGTCAGGTCGAGGACCACCGGACATATCTGACAAAATTGCGGCAGGTGGCAAGTACGCATACTTAAGTTTCGCAAGAACTTTATTTCGACGAAGAACAGATACCGCAATTCTGCAAAGTTACACGTTTCGCAATAGGTTTGCGAGTACGTACTCTACGTTGCCCTCTACAGTCCGAACAATGGATTGAGTAATATGCGATACCTCGAGAAGCTTCCCGTACACCTATTTGTTGATAAAACAATCCAAAGATAACGGACCATGAAAGACGCGAGTTTCATTGCAAATTATCTCTGATTTGGCAACGATTTTGGTGATCGTGCAGCGATACGGTTTTCGACAAAAATGATGTCATTGTTTATTCATCAAATTCTTTGACAATTATTTTTCGGAATTACAATTTAATTGCTTGAATCTTTCTGAAATTCCAGACTTTGTGAACAGATTATATATACGATATATGATTACATACGTCTTTTGCTTTGTTTGTATTTGGTAAACATTTTTTTGTATTGGGATTTGCTTTTCAGTAGTTAGAAAAGAGGATAGGTTTAATTTAGTTTTGTTACAGTGAAGCCATTTTGAAAATGAATAGTAAAAACGTTTGTAATCATAGACCCCATAATAATTATAGACTTCAAAGTTTGAACTGTGTATTTCGGTTCAAATAAAAAGTATCATGAAAATTTGTGGATGAAGTTTGCCATAACGATTTTAGTAATATAATAATTCATTTTGTTTTCATTTTTTGTTAAATTTCGACTAGGAACACTTCACTTCATAAAGAAACAATTTTTTCCTACTATTTTTATTTACTAGCATTTTTCTATTCAGTTATTTTCAACCTCTAACTCATACCGAGGAAACATTTTCAAGTGTTTTTTGCAATGACCGAACCATTATTTTAACTTTTTAGTCGTCGATGGCAAATAAAGCATCTATATCTTGAAAAGAATATTATTTTCACACAGTACATTCAATATACAGAATTTAAAAAAAATGTTGTACTTTTTAAACTAAATGTTCATTGCTTACTTACTAAATATTAAATTTTAATTTATTTGCCATTTTTATAACAGAAGTATTAATGGGGTGTACCTCAAAAACACGACAAGTCACACAATAGACACTTCAAAAACCGGACATTCAAAAAACAGACATTTCAAAAAACATATATTCAAAAACCAGATATTTCAAAAAGTCATCTTTCAAAATATGTATGCATTTAGAAATGTCTGGTATTTTAATGCATGTTTTTGAAATGTGTGCATTTTCAGTGTCTGTTCTTTGAAATGTCTGTTTTTTTGGAATGTCTGGTTTTTGAATGTCGTGTTTTTGAAGTGCGTGTTTTGTGATTTGTCAGGTTTTTGAGGTGCACCCTATAACCGAATACTCATTATCATTTTCATGTTCATTGTTAAATGAAATAACTAATGACAATTTAAGAAATAGTGGGAAAATAACGACACTGAAAAGTACAGGTAAAAATAGTAGTGCAGAAAAAAGTAATTAATGACAAAACACTGATAAAAGAAGAAAAAATCTTATCAAAGTACAAGACATTTAAGAGTCTTTTACTTTTTAGGTTTCACAACAATAATCTAAAATCGAGCGTTGGAAAGCTGTCTGTGACCAGTTTCAGTATATCGACAAAAACGAGTTTACTATCCCTCAATTTGTGTATAGCTAATCTTATACCGAAATAATACACCACGTTGAAACTAAGATATGTATTTTTCGTTTTATTTATTATAACAGTGTTGAGCAATAACTAATTCTGAATAATCGACTTCTATCACGCTTTGGATAGGCCTTACTAATTATGATACAATTGTTCACAACGTAATAACGATATTAATAGATGGAAAGTATTTTTATGTTACATGTTATGAATAAATTATGTCGTTTTAATCATGGTTTTCAATAGACTTCATTTTATTACGTAAATTACTTTGTATTTATAATTGAATTAAATTATAGGGATAAAGGTTTTATTACATTTTTAATTGTGAAAAAATTTATAAATCCAATTTTTAAGGCTGTAAAAGAATGTATATTGTTCAAGTTTTGCCGGATAAATTCAAAAAAAAATTAGCAATGTCGGCCAAATATTTGCTTAACTGTTAGCAGTATTGAATAGTTTAAACTAAATTTTATTTGAATTGGCTAATTATTCAAGTGCTAGAGGACTGCCACATACTTATCCAATGTTACTAAATTTTCAGCGCAACATGATTCAAGATTTTGCCTTTGATTTCGGATATTCCATGTTCACTATTCGTCATTTTTCGCAATTTTATGTTTGTTGTATATAGGTTATTTATTAAATCTATCATAACAAAACAAACTCTTTTAATCGAATAAATTTTAGGCTTGGAAAATAATTGTTTCTGTATAAAGTAAAGGACCCTACTAGAAAAAATCATGAGCACTTCAAAGAAAAATTGTTCACTAGATTGTTATTTATATGTCATAGAGAACACGGTTTGAGAAACTATCTGTAAGGTATTCCTTTTTATCACTATCTATTGCACAGAAAAATCAGTAAAAAATAGTTGATATTTGACATATTAGGAAAACTAGAAATTTGAAATCATTGTAGTTTAGAACTTTAACTAGCATTCAGTTATTAAATCCTTGCTACACCGAAGGATCTGGGCAATCTATTTAATATCATTTCTAGTAGTTTTTGAGATTAGGTTAAATTTACTTTCTCGGCCGTTCTACAATTATAATTACAAATATTTTGACATATACTAATTTAATCGTCAACAAACGCAGAAAATACCAAAAAAAAAGCAGAAAATTATATCACATTGGAGGAAATTTAATAAACAACTGGAAAAAAAATAAAATTGACTACTGATATCTCAGAAATTGTAGTAGCAATAAATAAGTTCATTATGTCGTTAGTTCACCAAAAAATAATCAAATGAATGTAATATTTACACCCCTGCTCGAATTCTAATGATGACCCATACCTCGGGTCAAAACGTCGATTTTACAAAATTATTTTATAATAAACTCCTATGTATATCAGTTTTTGAATATCTGTAATAATTGAATTCGCCTTTATTTAAATTAATCGCACGTGAGAAAGTACATAATTTCATTGGCGAAATTGAGCAATTTAAATTTATTCATTTTATATGCAAAATAGTTTGATTGTTTTATTTTAAAATATGTACGTGTGTAACATTAGAGACATGTAATAAATGAAGTAATTGGAGGACTGACGTTTTTCCATTGCAGCACGCCACTTTGTTGGTTCAAGTCATTAATTACAATCACTTTTTGAAAAGTGACCAGAAAAGTCTCATTTCACTTAAACCAAAAACTCAAAGCTATAAAATTAAGTTTCGCACATGCCAATAGTTCTAAAATGATTGACGTCTAATTCTGCGCAAGTACAGATTGCAAACATTATCTATGTACTGATAAGGAAAATTGAGAATTTTTTTTAATATCGACAAGCTACATATATTTTACAGTTTAGAAACTTATATTTGAACAAAATTTTAGAAAAAGATGCCAGTAAATATGAATTAATAATTACGCCTTATGATGAACGAAAACATGAAAATGCATTTTTTTTATTTATTCCCCATATTTGTACCCCTGAAACTCGTCTGTATAATGCAGAAATTAGGGCAAATTTTTGTTGGTGAATCAAATCTCTAAAAAGTTCAGCCTTTATACTTTTCATAAATCAATAATGGCCCAAAAAATTAAGCAAAAATGTCATCTTTAACAAAAAATTTATTCAAACAAAACTTTACACTAATCTCCGAATTATTGTACAGACGAATTTCTGACTTCAGGGGTACAAACATATAAAATTTAAAATAAAACGATTCATTATTTTGTTTCAGCATGAGACTTAATTATTAATTAATATTTACTTGTTCGGTTCTATGTACGCAAATACTATAAAATAGATTTTTTTTATTTATATCAGTAATTATTTTAATAAAATTATATATAGCTGCATTAGGATTAACCAGGCTTCTGCATTAGGATGCAACCAGGATTACACCGAGAAAAAGTAACATTATATACTACTCGTAGTAGTTAAACATGCTCCAACAATAACAGTAACTACTACCACTAATGAATTTGAGATTAGCTGGTTTTTTATTAAGTTTTTGTAACATTTCATCCGAAAGAGAAAAAAACAATCTTGTTTTCACGTTTCTACCAATTATTAATGCTCTTCAGAATTATACAGAGTTGTATTACTAAAAGTACTAGAAGTACTACTGAAAGTCAGTCAGTAAAAGAGAAAAGGAACTTAGACTTACCATAGGAACTGTTGTATTCAATATATATTTATAAAGTAAGAAACAGGTCACATCGGAAACAATTATTATCTAAGTACTTACTAACCCAGTGATTAATTAAAATAAATTTGAGTAATGAATTTTTAGTTCCCGACTTATTAACAATAATTCGGAAATACCATTTGAACTTGAGACTCGCATAATATTTCTAAGTACTAATATTGAATTTTTATATACACATGGAAACTACTAAAACTGGAATGTTTTAAATCTCAAGAGAAATAATGATACAACAATTACGAGGAAAATTTTTGAGACGTTTTTTTCTCATTTTTCATTCAACTCTATTTATAAATAAACAATTAAGAGACCTCAGAGTACTTGGAGTTGTTTCATTAAAAAAGAAATATTTAGTATGGTTTTAAATTTGTTAGGATTAAAATTAGAGAGAGTTTATTACTAATACATAAAATTAGAAATTTCAGAATAATTTTATGAGCGAGTTTCAGTCATTTAGACTTTGAGAGAGTAAGAGTATTCCCGCCTACTAAAACTACTCTTAATTAATTCACCTTGATAGGAGCTTCATGAAAAATGAGAAAAACCAAGTACTGAAATTTGTGGATAATTTGGAGCTCATTTTTTACAATGGATTTTATTAATCCTACATTTCGAACCGATCTAGTTTTAGTAAGTGACCGTTTAGTATGAAAACCGACAGATCGAAAAAACCGACAGGTAAAAAAACCGACACTTCAAAAAATGACTATCCGCTTGCAGACGTTTCTATCTTTTTACGTGTCGGCTTTTCGCTGTTGGCTTTATGACTGCCGTTTTATTAATCTGTCGTCATTTTGACTTATCGGTTTTTTAACGGCACTCATTGATTTATTTGATTTTTTATATAAATGTAAGATTTATTTTTTTAATCTTAGATTAATCCTCGATGACATTTTGACAGGTTTAATATATGGTGCCGAACGGTTGGAAATCGTTCAAAGTTTTAAACTTCTCAGACATCCAATTTCGGGTTTCCCTCTCAGAAACTAATCAGATTCTGATCACGATTCCTATTTAGGGCATCCTTGCTAAAAAATGACCAGATTCTAATCAGAAGATTGTAAATTTTATGAAAATTTGAAATGGGAAGTCTTAAATACAATCGGCACATATGTCAATTTAAAGGTCACTTTAAGAAATCCTTGTGAGCATTATTTAAGTTTTCATCAAGTCTCAAGAAACATCTTATTGAGCTCTTTTACAGCTCTTTGGTTGTTTGGAGTGTATTTCATTAAAAGACAATATTTCCAATGGGTCCAAAGTTTTTAGACTTTTTTTAGACAAAGTTTTTTTAGATAAACATTAAGAGTAAAAACTCGAGCACTCTACTCTCTAAATTTCTTTGAGTGAGAATTCACTCTTTAAATAGTGAATACCGAGCAACTCTCGTGACAGAGAAAATATTCAACTCTTTAAGTGTGGAAATTCACCTTTTCATCCAGCGAGGTCAACTCCAGGACTCGGAGGGAAAGAGTGAATTGTCACTCTTGTTAGATTCAAATTTCACTCTTAAAGAGTTGAATATTCACTCTTTCACGAGAGTTGCTCGATTTTCACTAACCACAGGGTAAATTCTAACTCCTAGAAATTTAGATTATCGAGGACATCGGAAAATTCGGTCATTCTGAAGAGTTGGTTACTCTTTACGCCATAAAGAGTGACATTTTGCCCTAGGAAAGTTAGGAAGAGGTATTCTTACACTTTGAGCATCCTATAATAAACCATATCTCAAAATAACAAAATGTGATTTAGGTGAAATCACATCCCAGTTACATAATCTTTGTAGTGATTTTTCATATACCATAATATGCAACGAACTAAACAAAACTTAGATAAAGGTAAACATAAAACATTGTCACAAGGAATTGGCATGAACATCATGATGTTATGACGCTGAATTATATGAAACGCATACATCGGACATTCACCCTGATCATGGAACCAGTGTCCCCGGTGACATTCGCGAGCGTCATCCAACGATTCAGCACGAAAATGGAATTTGTCCATGGCACTCGGCGACCTGAGTCGCAGGATAGAACCCGGGGCTATGGACTTTCGACTTTGGTTGACGCCCACGTAATGCTTTCGTAGTCGGCGATCGCCGTTCCCCTTGCAATTATTTCCGTAGAGTGGCGAAGTGCACGAATAATCGCGTTAACATTAGATGTATGCACCAAGGAGCGACCGGTAGTGAAACGGATAAATCGTATATATACGAGTTTGTCGATATACGCGCGAGAAGTAACGAGAGTGGATGAAAGCCAAGTCGGAGTCCTGGGGATCGGTATCTTGAGTCGTGAGAACCGGAGCAGGAGCGTTCGATGTGAACAACATCGATCGGAGCATTAATTTGTTTCCCCGTTTCATTTCGCTTTACTTTTATTTCATTCACTGATAATTAGACCGTATGGGAAAATTTTCATTTTTTCTTGACGCTCAAGCGTTTTAAAAATTGATAAGGAACTCACGAACGCGACAGAAACGCAATCGGGAGTCGATCACTTTCGATTTTTATAGACTCCATATACCGACCCTTCGAACCGATCTTGTTCAAGAATAATAAATATAAATTATAATTAATTTTTTTAACTATAAAACTCATTAGAATATTGTAAACGGATTAAATTACCAGCTTTTTATGTTGTAATTAAAGTTGAAAGTGTGTGTATTACGTTATTCTCAAGCAGTCACTGTCTCTTTTTTAGTCAATATCTTAAAACTAAATATAGTTATCATCTTGACTATGTCATTGCATACAATAAAAAAAAAAGTTTTTTCTTAAAAATATGTTGTTTTTAAGGGAATTCACCTCATTTATACGTTTCAATACAAGGACAGGGCTACAGCTGCATTCTTAAACTTGAATCTGAATAGGAGAGGTAAATGGGACCTTTAATCGGTGCAGGACTAATCATGATAACTTGGAGGTATCAATCGCGAGAGATGAAGTGATCAATAACCTCATAAGACACCTGAGGACATGAATATCAAGATTTATATCATAGTTTGTGGTGTGCATTATGTTTCAGCGAAAGCGAAAAATTTTAGTGAGAATTAAACAAACACAAAATGTAATAAATTTTCTTGAGTTTTAAAATTATTTCTCTGTAAATAATAGATTTTTGGGCAAAAAAAAATGAAAACTAATAAGTGTATATTTAAGGTAGTAAACTATCATGAGGAAAAATATACTGGGGACCGACTAAACCCTAACGACATTTCACCGGTCCCAATATGGACCCCAATCTGGCTTGTAACCTTCATCTCTATAAATCCCAAAATCGTGAAGAGTTATTAACTGATTAGATATATTTTCAAGATTTATTTTAAAGTTATTCAACGCTTTTCTTTATAAATGCACAGCAAATTTTCGCGAAATCGATATAGAAACCCGCGATAATTAGCCAAAATAAAGAGCAACCCTAAAAATTTATCAATTTTAAACTTAAAAAATTTCGTCTGTCATCTGAACTTCAAATTTAGAGTCGAATTAAAATATATCATGTTAGATTGTTCGCGTAAAAGTTTTAGAATTAATTAGAATTAAATTGGATATGAAGCGTACAAAGGGAGTATATTTTTGCTAAAACATTTTTTATCTCCGAAAATATAAATTTTACGACACATTCATTGCAGACATTTTTCATTCAGAATGGTCTAATGAATTTGTAAAAGTTTTGTTTGAATAGAACCATTTTCGAAATATTCCAAAAACTTTGCAATTTAAAAATTTGAATTAATTCGGTACCGAAGAAATTACTTAATTTCTTTGAATAATTCTGAATAAAAAATGTCTCTGATTACTTATTTTTCAGAGTTAAAAAATTTTACATTTTCAAAAAATGCAATTTTTGCAATAATATATCCTCTTTGACTCTTCCTATCCCAAGATTGAGATACATGCTCATTCTAAAACTTTTACGCGACCAATCTAATATCATATATTTTCATTTCCGACCAAAGTTGACTTCCAATCAAAACATATTTTCTGGATAAGGTGTAGATATCATTTTTCACATAACCTCCAAATTTTCTTCAGGATCCTCTAATCTCCGTTGAATACAAACTTTCAGTAGTTTAAACAGCATCTAAATTGTTAATTCAACCGAGTGTTATTAAGGGATGAAAAATTAAACATAATTGTCCAAGTGTTTCTTTTTAGTATACATAAGGTTGGATCATCATCGCAACATACGCTCAAATCAATCGTAGAAGTTTCATTAATATCATACCAGAGAGTAACACAGCAATATTTAAATTTATAATACATGCACTATTCGTGATTTTTATGAATTATTCAGTATTTTATATAAATTAAAAAATATTTACCAATCAGTAATCTAATGAAATCAATTCGAGGTTTTTAATTCCTATTATAATATCAGATCATATTTTTACCGTATTTCAAAAAACAAAAATTATATACAGTTAATACTTTACTTTCAACATTTCAATTATTTAATAACAAGCCATCCAAAATAAGATGTACGTCACTAATTCAATGATATTAGTTATCTCTAATGATAAAATAAAAAAGCAACTGATATAAATATGCCAATTAAATGCAAATCAACATGGAGTAGAGAACATAGCGTTATAATAACACTAGAAAAAATTTCACTTAATAACAAAAACTAGTTCAAAAATCAGTAGAAAGTAGTATACTTTACAAAAAAAATTTCTTTAAGGATTAGGACATTTTTTCTAAATTTAGTTTACATTTGCAATCAATGAAATAAGTATGAAATAATTAAGAATAATAATTTTTTATTTAATTTTTCAAAAAAATGTTTAAAGTGTTTTTTTATGCTTTATGCTAGTAAAAACATTTTTATCCCATTTCAATAATTGTTGTACTAAGTGGAACTAAAACTTTCATTAAAGTTGCTGACAGTATTATTACCTCTCACTTTCAGTGTTCCACAGATGAAAGTTATTTTTATGGCCTGTGCCGATTAAAGCAATTGGTAAGCACTGTAAGTTCAGTTGTCGCCACACATACAAAATTCAATTGCAAACATTATTGTCCGAAATCACCTTTCATAAAAGCAATTTTATTGTATTATTGGACAATAAATTACAGAACAAAATATGAACTATTGATGTTGTAATACTCCGTAAAGACATGATTTATGTATGTACTAATAGGGACACAAACTGCTTATTGTTCGTTTACGGACACCAAAACTAACCTCTTAAATGAAGCTGTTAGATTGTAAAACGGACTCAATTTATGTTTTCCATAACTTTCTTGCTAGCATCTTTAGAACTTTTATTAATTACTTATACTAAAATTACTTGTTTTGATCGATGGAATAGCTGCAGGCTATTCTTTGATTATACATTTGAGCATCCACTTTTACTCATGTTGAATGTGTGATAAATACGTTGACCTCAAATAATTCGTATGTATTATTCAGGATTCTAGGCCATTTTTTTCCTGAACTTAATTCAAATTGTTTACTGCGAGGTAAATCATATTTTATTTCAATTGTATGTTAACATTCAATGTATTGTGCTACATATTGTATAACTTTAATTGACGAAATTCTAACCTTTAATTATATTAATAAAATTTTGTTGACTCTTGATTTTTATCGGAAATCTTTAAATATTTGATAAAATAAAAAATCAAATCACTCTCAATGACGCAGAAGTTATATAATGTGTCTTTACACCCACGAAAATTAATATAATTGTTTATGATACAATGATACTAAAACCAGTATGGTACTGTAAAAAAGAAACCAAAGCCCATACAGTGAAGTATTTCGAGATTAAGAAGATGGTTGGTAGGGTTCGAAATTTTTCTTCCACAAATTGAATTTAACGAGATTCGAAAATAATCGCTTTTTGACCTTACACTCCTTAACTTTGGCCCTGAATTATCTAAAAATATAATCATAATTAGTTCACTTTTAATTTCATCAGCTTTTATCAAAAATTGATCATATATTCAGCATTTTTTTGTTTAAGCCAAAGAAAAATAATTAAAATAATTTGTTCATAAAAATTCAGATCACGTTTTTCAGAACAAAAACTTTGCTGTAACTGACAAAAAAGTGCGAAAATTCTTTTCGTTAAATAAAACTTTTTTGTGGCAAAATTCCCTGCTAATTGGCACAAAGTAACAATCTATTTATCACTTGAGCGACGTCGCATTTCCAATGACAAAAAGTTCATCGAAAGTCGGTCAGCGTTAATGAATGTTCATTCGCTTTTCATCGACGTAATTATCGTAATGAAAATAACAATTTGAACAATTGCACTTTTACGCACGCATATAATTTTAATGGATTCTTCTCTCTACCAATTGCATTCTTTGCCTAACACCAAAAAAATTAACTTTTACTTTGATCATTTTCTCCGAATATTTTTTCATTCTTCGGTTTATTGCTGCAGGTATTCCTTATTTTAATATTTATTGTGATAATTAGGGGTTTCTATGAAAGTGAAAATTTTAAAAAACATAAATATCACGTAGATCAAATATAGCATATGTTATAGTGTGAGGTTGAATTAGTTAAATTTTAAAAGGAATTACAAATTTGTTTAATTTTATCAATAATATTCATTGACAGATTATTAGGTAAACATTATTAGCCGTGAGAATCAATCAAATGTTTCTCGTAAACTGTTAAAAAATTAGAATATTTTAGGAGTTACTAAACAATTTTATAATTTGTTATTGTACATTTTAAGTAAGATTGTACATTTAGAGATAAGATAGATTTTCATAGAATTCAAAAGAATACTAATAAGTTTAGATACATGGTGGAATATAATCATAGAAACTGACCAGAATAAATGGTTACTACTTAAAGACATTAATTGGTGGTATTATAGTCGAAAAAATTAATTTAATTAAAATAAAAAATTTGGATATTTTTACTCAAGGCCGAAAAAAAAACAAAGGAAAAAGCTCCAGTAAGTCCAAATTAAAGTAAGTCTTAAAATGAGCCCAATTTTTTAAGAGGAAATTCATACAGAAAGTACAAACAAATGAAATAATATTAGTTATATACTTATTTGTAGAGTATTTTAAAAATAATCGTTATATACGTAAATAAAAAAAAATAAATAAAACTTTTAACTCTATTGAAATCCGTGACCCCCTTATATTTTTATGTCGAAATAGTAATTCATTTTCACATTTATTCCACTTATATAAAATTAAGAAATACATATAATAGTTAGAAATATGGCAAAATTAATCTGAATTACTTTTAAACCCACAATAATAAAACATAAGGCAGACACGAAATGAAATAACGCCTAACGGCATACTTTTAAACAAACACGATTATAACACCACTCTCACTTAAAGAATAGCAAAAACAAGGAAAATTCTCAAATAAAATTAAATCGCTCGCATTATCTTCCAGAATATAAAATTCAATTACTAGTAATACGCATGAAAAGCGCCAGAACAAGATGCTGATAAAAATCTTCGCACAACTCGAAACCTTCTTCGCGGAATCTAATGATTTCATCTGCGATCATTCTACTTGGTACTTGATTTCCCTGAAGATTTAATTAGTGTCTATCTACATCTCGAATTTAAATCATTAACTTAAAGGTAATGTTTATAGGGGAAAACCGACATTTCCTTCGTTTCAAATCAATGTCAAAATAAACGATGAGTATCTGTTCAGTGGCCTAATTTAATCCAAACACAACAATCATTAAGAAACAAATTCTGAAATTCTCTTAGTAATTTCCGATAACTCCGCAAAGATTTTTAAATTTGTAGATACAAGGATGGGTCCGATCTTCAAATTAACCGTTAAAATTTAGCTGACCTATTTTCATTCAAAAGCTGAATACCAGTGCTGATGACAGACTGACCAATTCTAAATTACACCATAAGATGGATTTATCCACACTATTTCGCGCTACAACCGCATAAAAGCCAACGTCGGTTTTTTAGCCACTTGACAAATTCATCACATCTTCACAATTCGCACTAACGACATTTAAAAATCCTTGCAGAATTCGAGAAATTTACGACGGAATCCGAGTAATCTCATCTACGATCTTCCTGGATACCTGCCATCTCGTACTTGTTACGCATTGTTAGTACGCCATCATCCAAGAACATGATTTCCACCCATCTTCTTCATCGTACATACCGTCACTAATTCTACGAAGTCTTAATAGTTACTAAAAAAAGCATAGTCGCGACAGAGAAGAGATCCTTGGCTCGTATGTTTACGGTGCCTGCGTTCTTGCGTCCAAGAAACAACTTGAGGATCTCGAAAACCTAATGGCAGGCCTTTCCCTTCTTGCTTCTCGACCTGCGTGATCTTTTTTTTTATTTATCGCTGAAGACTTTCTCCTTAATCATTCGGACAGCCGCAGTATACGGTGACCATATAAATGCCGGAGCATCGGACTTACCAAAGTCCTCGAGTGAACGCCTTTTCCACATCGGATGTTTGCGGAAAACACTCCAATCCAATGTTGGTACCACTGATCGGAGAACGTGGCTCTCAAAATTCATGGAAACGATTTGGAGGATTCATGTCGTAAGAGAAAACTGACAATCTTCTGAGTAAAAGTTACTTTTTTGGATGAAGAATTCCAAAGAGAAAGAACCGATAAAAGTTATTGTTGTATCTAGAAAACAATGAAATTGCATAAAGTTATGGTAATTACACCAATTGCCAACAAATTGTAGAAAGCATCGGCTATTGCCGTTCATTTCGTTGGGTTTAGTATTTGTTGCAAATATTTTATACGTGAGAAACTTCGTCGATGACTTGAGAATCCGTGCTTGTGCTTTTCCTTGTACTTTCTTTTTTCGTCGTTTAGGACGTTCGGCATAAGCGGGTTTGGGTTCATTTTCCAGGTATAATTAACATATTTGGCCTTGAATTCTCGACATTTATGATTAGGTTTGTTTGGAGGAATCGTATAACCTGTGGGGGAATATAATCCTTAACGTCTTTCTGATTAAATGATTGTTCTGGAGTTAAAAAAGATGTTAACTCCTAATTTTTGTGACACATAGAAAAACTTTCTCCAACACACAACCTCAAAATATTTATCACATGAAATCAGCCAAGAAGACGATAGAACGCATGTCTCAAGTTGTAGAAATCTGCAATATATAATGAAGCTACTAATACCTGCAGACAATGAAACCTTCAATGAGGGTCCTTAAAAACTTGATTACGTAAATATTAACGAGAGACCCCTAATGAATGCATTGAATTACAAGTTGCTACTAAACCTTTTTTGGATGCAATAATAATGCAATGACTACGTAATTATTCAGTAAGCGAAACCATTTAATGAGTAATCTCCACCACCATTCTTCTTGTTACATACTGCAATTCGTAAAATCCTCAAGTAAATTGTTCTCATTTAAATAAATACGAAATCCAGCGGGGCCACGAGCAAGAGGTTGGAACGATAAAGAACGTTTATGAAATCCCCATCGAGCCAGGTTGCCCATTGCTGTTACGAAATCGAGTCACTAGAGGTCAATCCTTTTCCAACAGCTGGGAGGCGTTCGATGAAAGAAAATCAACGCGATCGTAATGATGATTAATCGTCCAATCTGGAAAACAGTTTTGCGTCTAGCAACAGTTCCAATCCAACGACGTCCAGCAACGTCACTCTCTTTAATTTGCGCATAGGACATCTCCAATTCATTATTTTCATCTTCAATCTGATTCGCAGTTTCCTGCATCCTACAATGAAATTGTCGATATTTCATCGGAACAATACGTGCTAAGTGGCATTTAAGTAGAGATAGAGGCATTCTGACCAATCCTGACTAAAGTTTACGCCTATCCCACAGCGTGGGCGTTTATCATTTTACCTCGTAGCACACGATCACTCTCACAAGTCGATGCGCCGTCAAGATTTGCAGGGAAAAGTGGCAACGACATTAGCAACGGCGGCTGCTGGAGTAGAGATAAAACACGTCAAAAAGCATGGTTCATTGCTGGAACCAGAAAAACCAGCGACCAGATTTACCGGACGGTTAGTAATTTGAACCAGAACACCGCTACGGAAAAGGCATACTAATCGGTGTTTCGTATTAACTCGTGCTCTACTGCAAGATGTGATATCCTCGTAATTGCAGAGTAATAGGCAGAGAAAATGATCTATTTAATGATGGGTAGCTGAAATTCGTATTGAAGATTTTATGCTATGATGTTCATGTTGACCAGTAATGTTTTGTAATATGAAAAATCTTAGAAAATTTATGATTTTTGCATTGAATCCCGAAAAACTTTATTCGATTAGAGAATTTAAATACTGTGATTATGCCAGATACCTTTTCGATTAAAAATATGTAGAGTCTAATGTTAATCCAAAATGATGAGGACTAATCAGTATTTTATATTATATGATCAGATTTTTGAGACAATTTAAGGTGACATAGATTTTGATTTGATTTATTTAATTCAAAAGCCCTGGGACGTACCCAAAGGGCGGGTATTAACAGTTGTACAAATATGGTGGTTATAGTTATAAATAAGTAGTCATCGAAATATAGATAGTCATAGACGCCTAACCTAACCTGTACCATCTAATCTTTGTTTATATTTCTATATTTTTCGATGTAAATTTACTACCGCTGATGACACATTAAATTAGTAACAATTATATCCTTGTATTTATTTATAATTCCTATAATAATTTTGCCATCCACTATTTTCTCAAAATTGCGGATAAAGATTGATTTTTGCTTAATAACATCGGAGATATTAACAATTAAATTGTAAGTGCAGGCAGTTTCCCCATAAACCTCCTGTTAAAATTGACAAATCAAATTTGCGTGTTCGGCAAAGTTAAATCGATAACTTATTCTCAAATTTCGCTTAAGCGAAGGAAAAGGTTTAGGAACAATATATTTCAATTTAAAACGATGAACAATTTTGGACCTGTTTCGAATGAGGAAATGATGAAAGAAACATCCACGAAAAGTACGGCCAACATTAAAGCTGGTCTAACAAGTTTTCTGAATGTATTTAAAAGTTTTAGATATTCTCTAAATAATGTTAATAGAAGTTTAATTTGAATCCTTGCTTATTAATTTTCATGTAATTAGATGTATATTTAATTATATTTAGGAATGTACGTTTTACGTCAAAGGTTCATTTTTAAAGAGGGGTTTAGAGAAGCCGAAAAGCCAAGAATAAGAAATCTCAATCGAATCTATTCAACTTTTCATATTTCAGACGAAATAATGGATCTACCATTTTGAAATTTTACAATCTAATATCAAATTTTGATCTGAATTTACTTAGTTCCTAAATTTTCAAATTTATTAACTTACCGTGAAAAGGACAAGCATAAATATAATTAACAAAAAACGTATAATTAAAAAAAATTATTACGTCAACATAAAATTTAAAATTATAGTTAATACCACAATTATCCTAATTTTCTAAATTTGTATTAAACCCATTCAATATCCTCATTGGCTTAACAATGCCGTTGACTTTACCGATTCTGCAGCATAATTTTTTTATCATTCCTTCATTCATACCAGATCTAAAGTCATCCTAAAAAATATGATCTTATTTAAATCAAATTTTGATCGATCGTTATCTGATGGAGTTTGATAAAAATATAGATGCTACTCATTTTTTATCAGGTTTACATGTTTTCAAGTAACTAGCACCGTTAAATACAATCTGTTCATAAAGTTTATAACAATAATTCTTTATTTAAAAGTTATTTTAATGAGAGAAAGTTATTTTACTAAGAGAAGAGATCACATAGAATACGAATTTACATTTGATGTTTGTACCTTCTGAGATTGAAATGTGTGAAATTATTTTGTTTATAAAATTAGACATTTTAGTTACTTCATGACGGTTAAAACATTTTTGAATACGTCATATAAGCAATAAATTAAAAATGAGATTCACAAAATTATAGATGCCACGAGAATCTCATAAGCCGTGGAATTACTGACTTAACAAAAAAATGTAAACGTAAAATGCAGGAAAAATTATTAATAAATATATAGTAATATGCAAGACCAGTTACTACAAAGAATTAGCAGTATATCATGTTTTCACAAATTGCGATTGCTTTTAGAAAATTGCCCATATATTAATTATTTAAGAAAATTACACGCAATCCAGTAGCGACTGGCTCTAACCGGGGAATAAAATCCACCAACATTTTTTTTTTTAAATTTAAAAAATCAATCCTTTGTTTTTTATAATTTATCCAGTCTAAAATAAATATCTTAATACAAGATATTTTGGGCATATAAAGAATAGAAGCTAGTGGAGGAAGATATATATTGCGTCTTAGACACTAAACATGCCCCAAATTAAGAGACTCGTTTTCGTCATCGTCTGTTGCAAATGTTTGAAACAGAATAATTAATTAATATATTATGTACCAAGAGCGTAATTGGCAATCACACTGGTCGGACATCCATATTTCGCTTTTGTTGCATACGAGATTTTGACAGGCATGAGGCTCGACAATTTCCGCCTGAAGATTTCACGGCAGGGCGCAAAGTTGAGTTCTGCTCTCGGAGTGATAAAAACGTAAATAACATCTAGTTCGTTTTATGAATTAGTAATCCCCAAAATTTACAAAATATGTAGAAATCTTGATAAATGAAGCGAATTTTTAAAAATCTAATTGCTTAAAATGTTTACTGTTTACCTTGATCAAATTGACGAAAAAGTAGATAAACCAGTCCGAATTACATTCAGTGTAATCTAACCAAGGTCTGATCGTCGTGGTATCCGAATTTCTACTCAGAGATGTAGTTAATATATCCTATTACCTGATTAGAAACTTCTGTATGGTTTTGATCAGACCCTCCTTAGATCCACGGAAATGCGAATTATTGATTAAGAATGAAGTATCTGAAATTGTTTAACACCCTGATCAGAGTATAACGCTGGAATTCAAACCTAGATCAAAGCCTTAATAAGTTTCTACTCGAGCCTATTATTACCGAAATAGCAAAGTCTGAACAGACTCTAATTAGATTGCCTGAATGTAATTCTTAGTCAGATCAGATCATAAAGCAGAAGTTCAAAGTTTTTGAATCTAGGTGCACCATAATAAAAACGATAGTTATAAAGACCTTCCTCGATTTCAAAAACGAGGACAAAAATGCAGGAAAGAACACGTAACTATTCGAAAGCTAAACTCAAAACTCATTCGCGATATTGAAACCTACCATAAAAATGCTTCGATGAATGGACGCCAGGAAGTTGCAGAGCAGAAAAATAGCAAACTTGCAACATTCACAGCGAATAAAAATGCATCAAATCGATGACGAGACTTCGAAGTTGAAGACAATGCATAAAAAAGACAGATATCTTGAAGACGATGGAAACGAGTCTTGGAATATGAACATGAATATGTTTGTACAAAGAGGAAGTAAGCAGTCGCACCAGATGCATCCTGACAAAGCGATGCTCTCATTGTTCTTTGGGATCATCTGATCTCGCATGGCATGCAATCCCGTTCGTATGCAAAGGCTGGGTCTCAATTTTACACGAGGCATATTGCAATTTCGAGTAGCACTTTTGCCCAGTCACGGAATACGCGTTCGACTTAGAGAGGCGTTCATGTGCTTTGCAACACTCTGTGGAGAGGCTGGGAAAAATCCTAGTCAAAGGAGAATAAAGATACAAATATGTAATGAGAGAAAGAGTGAAAGAGACAGGGATATATTCCTGCTCTCTCAGCGCGTGTGCGATGTTGACACACCCTAGTGCCGGTTGTCGAAGAATGTTGAGAGACTTGCAATTAGACTATTAGACTATTACAGGTGGGCCGAGCTTCTATTACTTCCTTTCCAATTACAATGTCGATATATGTATAATCTCCAGCGCGATTTACTTTGCTGCAAAATAAATCATTGCGGCTTACTTACAGGCCCTTTCACTCAATTCCGTATAACCCTTGGAGTTTCTGCCAGTTTTTATTTTAATTTTGTTTAATTGCGCGGATATGCCGTCTCACACCTGTGTCTGCGATCTGCGGGAATTTCAATTTTCAGAGCCTGTGAACGCGAGACGAGGTAAAAAACGTCCGATGCATATATCACTAATCAGATGTTTTTATGGAGGCGTACGAGTCGTATTTTTATGTGATTCTATGAAATTTTTATGTCTGGATTAATCTTGATTGCTAAACTGTATTTCTTGTATTACCACAAGGAAACAAAGTCGTAAAGTGGATATACATAACCTTACCTTTTTATACAGCGACGATTCCAACCATTCAGGTCATCACAAAACTTTGATAAATTAAATATCCAAATGAAAACTGTTACAGCAAACTGTTATTTAAATATTTAAACTCAAATTGGAAGAATTGTATTAACTTGATGAGACTAATGATCTGTATGTAAACACAGGCATTCCATAACCTAATTATTTCACACTAGCAAGCTTCATGCAACACATTAATATAAATATCTCGTAATTAGCAGAAGTGAAATTATTTATTTGTAACTACTACAGAATAACTATCGACTAATTGCAGAAGTATAAAATAAATAACGTCAATTAACAAACGATATACATAATTAAACGTTTTGCATAATTATACATTCTGGTGAAAACATTGAAGGCTTTTTGCAACGATAGTGTTCATTTGAGGCACAATGAGACGCGTGTAAAATATGTAGGAAAGTTGAATATAAAAACTCGAATGTAGATCAATCGTATGCATGCGCGATCGTGCTTGTATGTTATTTTGAATTTCGCCTATTATTTTTATCACTTCAACATACAATTGCAAGACGTATTATTTTGATGATTTCAGCGGAGTGAACTGGAGTTCTCGTTATTACACACTGTACTGTTACAGTTGTCGGTGAAATCTGTAGCGAAATCTAAAGTGTCGTGTCCTGAAGTTATAAAGACAGAATAAGAGAATGTTGTTTTGAAATTTTTTAGCAGTGTTTATTAACAATTATATGGTTGATTTTTGTTGTAAAACATTAGGACGAAGGAAATATTTTTATAGTAATAAATGTTTTAGGTAATGATTATCGATAAATCGTTTTAAATATTTAAGTACAATAATAATTATTTCAATTTGAGGTAGACATAGCATAAAGTTTGATGATTGCTTAGTAATCGTGTGTAGTTTATTAAGAGATGACCTAATGAGTTTGAATCGTTGCTGAATCCAGAGGCAAAGTTATATATATAATAAAATATGTTTTTATTTTAGGACTTTGTTTCATTGTCATACTACAAAAAATACAGTTTAGCAATGAAACAAACCTTTGAATAGGATATCAAATAGAATTGTGTATTAAAAATATTTCAAAAATTCCACTATATTTCTTGATAAATTTCACAAATTTTTCACTATTAGCATTTTTCTAAAAGAGCTTAGCATTTTTTGTAAGAGCGTCCAGAAATTTTCACTAAGCACGTCATTTTGAATTTTCAATTATATCAATTTTCAATTATATTTCTTTTAAGGAATAGCCGACTCTGCACAGGGTCGAAGTTTCTGAGCGAGCGAGGTACCACGCCAACACTAGTTTAAGCTTCAACTTTGTGATGTTTTGAACATTTTTCTGGAAATCGGTCGATTTGTTAAGGATTTTTCATACAAGTAGATAAAAGTATATTTTGGTAAAGGTAATTTTTCCAGTTACACAAATTAAAAAATTAGACACAAAAACGTACTTCTGAGGTTCTAAACATGAACAAATTAAGAGCACTCTATTCTATCAATTTCTTGAATACCAAACACATACAAACAAGTAGAATATAGTAAATCAGAAAGGCAGATACATTCTAGAAATGAAGTATTTAAAAAAACGTATTTCCATTTGAAATGAAATTGTAATTTCGAAATGAAATAGATTTTTACCAAGATAATTATTTATATCTTCGTAAATTTGTTTAGTCCATATAGTAACCAAGCTATATCCGACTATAAAGATCGTATTAAAGGGCAGGAATAACATACATACTTAATAACGATTCATGAATTATTAGCAATTATACTCACGTGCTCACTCACAAAGACATTACAGTAATGAATCAACGTCCAAACGTATGAGTTTGAAATTATCTCAATTCTAACACAACGTAGCAGTTAAATAATTTTTAAATAATAACTTCATCTTATAAATTCAAATTAGTTACGTAAGGAAGTAAATACTATGTAACAGAAATGTAATGTAATGGCGTTAAGTCGTACGGAATTTCGAAATTAATACCTCGCACACTAATAAATAATTTCCAGTAGAAATGTTAACATTCCACACACTCCGCCGTGATAAACGAATAGCAGTTTGATCGCATATAGGTGTTTCATAATTTAAATAGTTAAACATATTGATTTGCGCTTCTACGCGTAGAAAATGGAAAATCAAGAATGTTATTTCTGTAAATTGTTCGTAAATTACAATGCAACGATTAATATTTTACCTTTGAAGTTGTTATTTTTTTAAAAAATAAAGTATATTTATGATGATTATTTATATATTGATTTATTTATTACCATTCATATAATTTGTAATAATCGCAATTGTCACGATTTCATGTATTTCGCACACAAAAATATTAAATATTTAAAAATTATGCATTCCAGTTGTAAATATTAAATTAATTTCATTGTAAACCGTATTGGTTTTAAGAAATAAATATAGGTTTGAGTCGTTTTATGGTTCTGCGATAATAAGTATAAGATTCGGCTTCTTTGAAAATCATAATTGCAGTTTGCAATTGCATATGCACTCTCGTTTTAAAATATATTTCGTTTACTACAAGTTGTAAATACGTTAATGAGGTAAGTTTGAATTTATATATTTTAGAAGAAAACTATTAATTTTTATTTAAGATTTTCTCAATTTCAAATGTTTAAAGTTCAATTGCGAATATACGATCAGTTATTGTTCCTAGAATTTTAGATTAATTTGAAATTCGTTGAAAAGTCGAATATATAAGAATAATTTAGGAAAACTGATAAATAAAGGAATAAAAAAAATTGATTCCAGATTTGAAATTTTAAATATTAGAAAAATATAAAAACAATAACATTGAAATATTAATTCAACGTTCATTGAGATAATGTACTTGATAAAATGTACAACAATAAATGAAGATAAATTTAATTTATGTCTTTCAAATTATTCAAAAAGCATGAACATAAATGATGCTGCATAATCGTGAAGAAATTCCTTACATTTTGCACCTGCCAATGTAACAGTAACCATTGTCCCGTATCCTTCAGCAGCGGAACATTCCATAAAATGTTTTTTTTTAAGCTATGAAGTATTTAATCTTGCCTCTCTTAAGTTACAAAAATTATTATAATAGAATAACAAATGTAAAAAGAAATGTTACAAACGTAAATAAAACAAAATCTTCAAATCTACCTTGAATTGAAGTAAAGAAATCCAGAGTAGGTACAAATTTCTGCAGCAACTCTTTTACAGACGTAAATGAAAATTTAACAAAAATGATAATAAAAAAGTCGTAAAAATGTCAAACCATATATGTATATTAAAATGTCCATAAATCGTAATTTTCAATTTGAATTTTTGTGCCTTGATTACACATATGTAGTATGTTTATGACAGAAATAGTAATGTTATATCATTTAATATAGAAATAGTTAAATTATATCATTTTGGGTAGAGAATGGAATCTTGTGGTATGTTTCTATATGAAAGAATTAATAATTAGCTATAATTTTATGTACTAAATTTTGATATTATCCACTGGTATTGAGAAATTCTGAAAAAGTTGATGTGACAACCTCAGCTATTGTTCACTAGTTGTGTAAAAAGTAGTAAAGTTAACTGCTATATTAGTTAAGTAGATAAAATGTTGATTTTGTTAAGTTTACTGTTCTTGTTTAAATTAATATACTTAGTAATTATATTCAGTAAAACATTTAGTTAAACCGACGAAAGAGTTGAAGATCAAACCAACTAATTCATTCAATAGGTGCCTAGTTGTTTATCTACTTAGGGTAATTGTCATATTTTATGAAATTTAGCTGCGTATATCCACACGATTTAAAAAGTAGTCAAATCTACTAAGAATTTATACAGTACAGTAACTACTCATTTTCAGATATAGTAAAAAAGTTCGTTAAAAAAATGACCAAACTATCTGCTTTGAACATTACACAATGAAAAACTACAGTAGAAATTATTATTTAGAAAAATTGATATGCTCTGCAAGTAATATTTTGTATAATCATCATAATGATTTCACTGCAATGTTGATTACTTTCTAAATTTCAGAATATATCCCTAAGATGCAAACCAATAGCATATTGTGGAAGGGCAATTTTTTTACAGTACTTTTTCGCTTAATGTTTTTACTCATATTCCCAGGTGAACTCTGGAATGTGCCTAGTTTCTGGACATTTTTATCTCTCTAATTGTAAGTAATGTGTCCACAACAATGACCAGAAACTTCGGTCTCATTTCCACCACACGGAAGAAATAGATGAGAACTAAACAATTTTTATAGATGGTATTAATACTTAGTAGTTCGTCTTACTATCTATGAATAGCCACAGGCCAACTATGAAAGTACTTAAGTACTATAGCATCAACTATACATTTTATCTCTGCAGGGAAGAAGGAATTGACGAAGTAACATTACAGTAGGTAAACATTATATTAAATTTCTTTAAATATCCCTTTAAACTTTTCTTTATCATTATTAAACTTCGTTAATAGTTTTAAGTCAACATTAATGGTTTATATAATAACTTAGGATACAAAATGATCTTGAAAAATAAAAGTTACATTATCTATTACTTAACTTTGAAATAAACAAATTAATTTCAACTACTACAACCTAACCAAACCTGCACAAATAACTGTGTTTATATTTCTGTATTTTTCAAAATAAATTTACTTAAAACGCATCAAATACAAGCAGTATTACAATTAGCAAAATTGAAACAATTTTCGCTGATGAAACATGTGGTGACGATTGAATACTTAAAACAGAATTACAACAGTATTGAAAAATATCTAAAGATATTAGTGAGATAAATATCAGATACCCAAGAAACAAACACCGATTGGAAATTACCAATCGGAATCGCGCTGTAGTGAATCTGCAGGCATAAAATGCAACCATTGATTGTTACCGATTCCACATAAAAATTCAATATTTTTTACAAAAATTTTTACAAACAGTTGGCATTATGCCAACAGAAAAATATTATTTTTTTCAGCTTTTTTCATTCGTTGTTTGCCTCGAATTACTTTTACATTCGTAATAATTGCTTGTCGTTTTCCGAATACTACGCAAAATTATTTGCAATTGGATTTTCTGTACCAATAACAAATGATTTCTACTTTTCATTAATCTACGTTGAATAAAAAAAAGTTGTTTCCTATACATCTAACCTAAGTAAACTAATTCTGATTATAAATTTGTATATTTACATACTCCTTGAATCGAATGACTCGAAAAAAACTCAATACAGAAACGATTAAAGTTTATTCACAATTCCTCGGAAAATTCCTTTTAGCATTTTTTAAAACTAATTCAAAGTAGAAACAATTGATTAAATTTTACTGAATCCGCAGTATTAAAGTTTGCGATTCGAAACGATAGTCAATCGATTGAGTTCTGGTTAATGTGTAACATATTTGATAACAATATTTCTATTAGATTCAAAAAAAGTACATAATATCATCACTCAACAAGTGTGAAAGCCATCATGGGTAAGGACAAGGTAATGTGCTGACCTAAATTACTAAGTAAAATTATTGTAGTTCTCTATCGCAATTATCGAACTTTTAAAAATTCGTATTTTCTATCACTCGACTGTCGCTTGCAGGTGGGTGATCGATTCAGGTAATTATTCAAAATTGCGTTGGTACACCTCTTCCACATCCTTATCGTTTTCATCATCATTCTCATAATTGCTGTCATCATTATTACTTTGTCAATCCTTTGTGAAGTAGTCAAAAAAAGTAGACAATTGAAATTATCAAAATATTACGCTGTGAACTGGTTGTAATTGACGATAAGAATTGAAAAAAGCATCCTTTGGAGAATTTTATCTCTATTATGACAATAATGTCACCCACCACTGATTCAAATAAAAAATAAAGCCAACGAAAGAATTCCGCGGTAAATTACATTTTTAAAGTTGCAATAATTTAGATTTCACGGTACTGATGATGAGATCGTAATATCTTTATAATCGCTTAGCAAATACATCATAATTTCGATATGAAATAGCAGTTTTGACTCCATTTCTTGCTGAAGGTCTATGTGTTGGAAGAAATTACATCTATGTGCGGAATAACTCGGGGTTTGAAGTAAGTCGAGCAAACTCATCAATCTCCGGAAAGAGAATGATGAACAGGTCAGATGTACATGCAAAGTCGAGATTTCATTCCCATTTTCATCGCCTTCGTAAAATATAACGGAGGTCTAAGAAAGGTGAACCTAGTTAAATTTCATTCTGTATTATTGTTACTAATTTCTTTGCTAATACCCGTTTGAGATAAAACGTGAGTTACATAGTTCATTCAGTGTAATGTGATCATTTTTTTATGATTTATCCAACGTTACACGGATTTAAAACTAAATAGTTGGACCAATTAAAAAAATAGTAAATTCCGCAAAGAATATGATGGGTGTTTATACATTTTTTTTAGTTGCTGCAAAAATAGTTAATGTTTATGAAAATAGTTATATCAACAATGGAAATAACTGAACTTACTATTTTTTTAGTTGGATTGTGTAACCACGTAAAAATAGTTGAACTGACTTTATGACATTACTAAGATATCAAAAGGAATGGTCAATTTTACCATTTTTATAGTTGAAAGTTAATAAATTTAAAATAGTTCGTTCAATCCTAATTGGTTAGCCATTTTTACAAACTTGTTGGTTGCGTTAGCTATTACATTAGTATTTTGGTTTTCATTACTTGACCAATTGGTAGTACAGACTTTTTCGCTTTAGGTTAGCAGAGTCTTTCTTTTTAAACTTATTTTTTCCATTGTGGTTATAACTTATTATTTTATAATATTATAATATTCATTAATATTAATTGCATTATGGTACTTGTGGTCGATAAATAAAACCCGATAAATAAAAGATGTATAGGATTATATTACTCGCAGTTTTTTGTATACTATTGCAGGAGTATTCAAAATTATTTGTAGCTGTATTAGTAAACCAATAGTAAATAAACACTACCTTCACCATTAAAATGCTTTCGTATTTTACTCAGTATATTTTTTGTATCTCCTTTTTAAAATAAAGAAATCGTATTGGCGGATAGTACAAATGAGTATTTTGATAAAAAAAGGTGGAACATCCGAAAATGAGCAAAACGTAAGGAATATATATTTGAAAGTGACATATTGCTAGACGAAATATTTCTATTCTGTCAAAATTCTGTCAAAAATTTAGTATATCCCTTCACCAATTATATCAAACATGTTTTTCCCAACTTTCGTTTTCAAATAAAAAATTCCAGATAATTTTACAATTTTTTTTCATATTTTAGCACATTGTAAGCATCATGTCTTCTGAATATGATTTTGTTACTTTAAATAGAAAACATACATTTGAAAATCTGTTTTTTTTTTTATATAATGCATTTTTCGAAAATCTAATAATAAATTTTAAAAGTTGAGTTCATTTTACATCACACCCGCCTGCGTGAAAATTGATTAGAACTAGTTTTTTCCACGAAATACAACCGTTGAAAACTGTAGTGAAAAAAATGTCCATTTAGATCTTAATTGGTTAGTAACTAGTTAAGAACTATATTGTTTTAGAGGTCTACTGTGCAAACTGTAAAACTCTTCCTAATATTCTGTTATATTCTTTATATATTAAGCTATTGATCGTATGGTAAAAAAATTGCACTATTTAAAGTAAATGTTTAATTGAATAGTCGGAAGTAAAATATTCAGTTGAATCGAGCAAATATTTACTTTTTCGATTATTCACAATCTGCGAATACTCTAAATAACATAGCATATTAATTCAAATGTAATGAGAATAGAATTGTCGATTTTCCATTCAAAATAACAAAAGACTAAATCAAATTTTAATATTATTCAAAGCCAGGAAAAAGTTATAGACTACCGTTACGATATTGTAATTATCAATTCTTCAATATTGACCTCACCAATAAGAACAAAATTTCTATGTAATTATACCGTTCAAAATATCCTTTTTTGTATTAAATTGATAGTTTCCCAACATTTCTATTCCGGTTGACAATTGAATGTCATGACGAAGCTGGTTTATTATTGTTTCAAGAAAAATTGTCCTCGTTCTATGCATGCAGTCATGAAGTAATTTCAAACGTGGAACGGATCGATTAACAACAGATTTTTATTCTAATCGGTAATATCTCGGTTAAGTGATTATGTCATCAGCAAATTTTCACTGCACGTGTCCTCATTGCTTCATAATTCAAGGAGTATGATATCTTCCATGGACGATGTTAACCTTGCCGGAAATTCAACTTTTTTCTTTATTTGATACGATCTCGAAACATAAAGATACCTCATTCGTTAGTAAGTTTCTAAAAACCAATTCCATTCACTATTACAACAAAAAAATTTCTAACCACGATATTAAAACTATTTGCTATTGATTAAACTGCTTTTTGTTTCCATAATTTTATTATTTGGTGAAAAATTAAATATTAATAGGGTCAAATTAGGCATTTGAATTCGCCAATTTTTAGACCTACTTAAAATGTCTATTTCAAGAATACATTTGCAAATACTGAGAGTTCAAAGAAATTGAGTGAAAGACTAAAACCGCAGCAGTGTGGTTAAGTCCTGGATCATTACGGAGCCATAATCATTTCGCATTACTCGATAGGATGGATTTTCATAATGTTTCTACTGTCAATTGCGAAATCGCAATGTGACACATAAAAAATGGTAATATAATTTTTTTGTGAAAATAGCGATGCTGTTACAACGATTACAACATCGGGAATAACTGTTTGAAGCTATTCAAATAAGTGATAAAAACGTTTTAATTCGAAATATTATTGTTTATTTCAATTTCTCCGTTTTATCTTTTTTTCGAAAAATATTCTTCCATCAAATCCGTAAAATTTTTAACATTATAACAAAAATGATTAAAAAACATTAATTGACTATTGCAATGCTTCCACTTTCAATCAGTGTTTTTTTTTTTAAATAAATAGGTTTATAAAAATATGCCCTGAAGCTTAAATCAAAGCTTAATTCAATTCGAAACTGCACTTATTTGATCAAATTACTGCATAATCGGAATAGTATCTATAAGTTTTTAACAAGAGTAATTAATACTAAAAAGAAAGTTTGATATTTAAATATTGTAACAAATAAAAATGTAGTTGTAGCGATTGTTTCAACTGAAAAGAAAAGCACTTTTTATTGTACGAAAATTATTCTTTTTTTTTGTCAAATTTTTGGATAATTTATTGTAAATTTTGTTATTTAAAAGTCATTATTCATGGGAATTACAAGCATTCGAAACATTTTGCAAAACAGGTTTAAAAATTAAGCTTGAAAAGTGTTGTGCAACAAAATCAGGTCATGTCCAGCCCTGGGAAGTTTTCGTCAGGACAGGTGGTCATTGGACCACGGACCACCCTACTTCCGGTGCATTTTTGTAAAGCGACTCTCACTCGAGTTACAGCGACCCAACAATACAACGGACGCAGTGTAAATGTGTGTACATATACATGTTATTAAAGCAACTCTTCGCACTGCACGCGTTCGTGACGTTACTTTCGATTGCAATTATACGAACTGAAACTCACTTCCATCGTTGAGTTTCAACTGGATAGTTCACTGATCATTTATCGATGGGTAAAAAAAAATCATGAATTGCATTTCTTATATTTTGAAAAGTTTTTTATGTTGCATTTTAATTTGTATAGGAAGGTTTTTGATTTAGTTGTTCCTTTTTCAACATTTTGGCCAGTCATGGCATGTAATAAGCCTTTTAATTACAATTATTGATGTATTTTCATTTTGTAGAAAACTGGATTTATGTTTTAATTTCGGTTTTTAGTTATTGACCAGTTTCGACTTTTTGTACTGTGATTTTTGAACAGTTATAAAAATTCGACGTAATTATTAAAATATTATATTCAGATTTTCACTTGTGAGTAACGTCCTCAAGTCGGATAAAGAGGTATTTTAAATTATTTACTTTGAAAACACAGAAGTTAAGAATATTAAAAAATATAAACGAAATATTGAATTTATTAATGTACATAAACAAAGCGTTCGATTGGTGAATTTTACTTATTTGGCCTTATTTTTTTTAAACTCTTTAAATTTTGCGACATTTTGCTTCTCACTTGCAACACTGTCAAAAAATGTAGGAAATTTTCCATGACAGTAACGATTTTTTTATTAATATAGCAATAATGCAATTCTGTATTTAAAATAGTTATGGTAAAGAATCGCTACGTTTTTCGATTCAGAGTTTTGATTTTGAAAAGCTCAAATGTTAAATTATCAATTTATACAAGTTATAATACGATTATTTTCATCGTAATAATAAACTAATACAACTCATTGCTTCCTTTTGTGGGTAATTTTAAAAAATGTTTTTTATTATATATGTTATTATTACTTTATTATTCTTTTATTATTCTTTTATTCTTTATTTTTGTTTTTAAGATTAAAGCAATATGAGATATTTTTTCCCCTTTCTTATCCAAAATTGGTTTTTTAAATCACCAACAAAATGAAGAAAAGGAATTATCAATTTTACTCTTTTTCAGAATTTCTTGCAAAAACAAAAAACATCGTGTACACACAATTTAGTCATATTTTGCACATCATATGAAGTTCTATTAATGATGATACATAATACTAAATATCTAAAAAATACTTTATCATCATTAACTTCAGTTCACAATTTCAAACTGAAATGATGCAAAGAGTTGAAGGAAACATTGGAGATTTAATAAGATTAATCTGTAACTATGCAAATAAATAATTTTTTCACACGATGATTAATAACAATAATTTAACTAGTATCAGTTTTCGATCTTCTCGTGTCAATGAAATGTTTTCAATAACTTACATCATGTAAATTGATGTTTCGAAGATCAATGTCGTAATTTTCAAAACCTTAATATAATATAAATTAAATTATTATTAACATGCAATTAATGTTGTAAATTTGTTTTAAATGAGTAAAATCTGTACTTTTTAAAATTCCCAATTCTGGAACGAAACGGTAAACAAACGATCACAAAGGTTTAATTGTAGTTTTAATAAAAAAACCAGCAGTACCCACGACGTTCTATAAAAGCTGATTTAAAAGTGGTGAAAAATTGTTCTAAATACAACGTTTTGAAAATTCAATATTTTGGAAATAATAACCTCTGATATAGAAGTTGATGCATTAGTTCAAAACATTATTTGTTTACGTAAAAGATACCTATCATGAAAGGATCCGGAAATGTGACAGATTATTTAAAAATCTTGACACTTCAAAATATTCACTTTGACTGGTTGTGTACATTTGAAGAATCAACAAATTTGTACTGTAGTCAAATGAACATTCTCCGAAACTATACACAAGAAAATGTTCTGAATACGACCGTACTATTTTTTCTGGTTATAATAACCAAAATTCTGGGTAGTTTAATGAGAAAAATAATTGTTTCAACAATATTTCTAGTTAAAGCAACAATATTTCTGGATAACCCATCCAGAATTCTGGTTATTTTAACCAGAAAAAATAACATGGGCCTATTTAATCATCTTTCCTGGGATTTTAACTATTTTTTTTAGTTTAGTAGTAACTAAAAATATGATTTAAAACATATGCTGTGTATTTATGATAAAATGACTTGTGTTACTTATTTATTGAACAGATAGTGTAGTATAATACCATTGCCTGAAATTTCGTGATAAAATAATGCCAGAATAATTCTGAAGCTTTGAATTACCATGAAATAAGAAAACTTTTTTAGTACTTGTTTGATCACAAGATGTTTGCTTTTAAATTTGTATTTTTTTTTTAATTATGTTATAATAGTATACTGAAACAACCTTACATCAATTTAACAACGTCCTACTTATTATTGCATGATAATACAGACATCTGATCGATCACTTCATTTCGAAAACTCCCAAAACGTAAATACAATATAAAGATTAATAGAATTCTGTCGAATTAATTATCCAATTATGAAATCTATGGATTGCATGTTACCGAACACTTTTTAGGGTAGGAAATAAGGTTATCTGTAGGAACCCTTTAGAACAATTATTGTTGATTCTTTTTGCTCTGCAAGACAGACTTTTTGTCCAAAACTTCATTCTGTGACAACTGGAAAATTACTGTGTGTTTTTAATTCAGTTAATCCCTTAATTTAAGAAATATTTCAAGTGAATCAAATAATCTGAAATACAATTGAAATTCTTGATTGTCTATGAGGCATAAGAACTTACTTTAAATGATCTGAGACAAGTAGGCAATATATTATGCAAAATGCAAAGAATACCCGGATAAGAGGAGTAGTAAAATTATCGTGAGCAATACGATGCAGAAAATATACAATAAAAACCATCCTCACCAGCTTCTTTCGCAGTTCAGGTTTCAAAATCAGAGTTCATATCCAATAAAAATTGGAACATCATAAACTTTAGAATACCACCATATCATCCGTGGAAATGACAAACCACCAGCATAGACTTCGAACTAAAAAATGCCCTTCATTCAGCCTAAACTAAATGAATACCGAAATTTTAAAGTGTGGTATATAACTACAGGCGCCAAAAAAAAACGATACTTAGTTCCTCGAAAAACACATCTCACAAAACTGCCAGATGTGAAGCTGTATAACTCTTCATTACCAAAGTAAAATAAGAATAAAATAATAACAATAAAAAAATAGTAATCATAATGACTAAACACACAACTATTAAAAAGTTACTAAACTACAAAAAAAGACTAGGATCTCTAAACAAACATCCACCAAATGGTTCAACAAGGCGTAGTAATCAAAATAATCTGGCTCTAGAAATAACAAAAATGAGCCCATAAATATAAGTAGAGAATGTAAATAAATTTCTATATTCTGTGAATGTAATTAAATTGTATATACTCTTAAATTAAAATTAATATATGAGCCCTGAAATAAAATAATCGATTTCGTAAACGAACTGAACTTAGAACTTCGAACGCTATTTTCTCGAAATTAAATTTTTGGGGTCTGTGACCAAAATTACTAGAAAATTACAGAACTACTCTTTTCGAAACTTTTCATTCTTGGTTTGTATTTTTCTCCGTTATATAGTCAACGAACTATTTTTTAATAAAAATCGTACCATTCATTTTCGACTGTTCGGAATTTTATGACAAATGCATATTTTTTAAATCATTTTATCAAACACTAGTATCTAATATTGTTCTTGTTCTAAACTAAATCCATCATCATTTTTTGTTTCAGATGACAACGTCCAAAATAGATACAATTTTTTTACGGCCATTTGTAACTCAACGACGCATTTTTTTTTTATTAACGATGGAGTTTTTAGAAGAGTTAATTTTCTTTAACAAAATTCATGAAAATATCCTATTTTTATGCGGGTTTGACCCACGCACAGACCGGATTATATTGACGTCAGTAAATATTCAAAGTGAAACAAAATTTTTCTTCAGGTAAGAAACATAATTCGTTTCTAATTATAGTGTCGCGAACTTATATAACTTCGAAAATAATTATATTGCATTTGCACTAATTTAAATATCACTATTTCATAAATGATAATTGAACTACTTGTTTGGCAAGTCTCAGAGTCCAGCGGAAATTTCATATACTCATGTTTACAGAAAAAATGTATGTATCGCAAAGAGTTTTGGACACCATAAATGATTTTTGGCGTCTAAGCACCTGAATGAAATAAAATAGTAAGATAAAAAGTGATAAATGTTCATAATTTGGAAAACTAACAACGAATCATTATAGGCTTATCAATTTCACCGTTTCGAATCTGGAAAACTTAATATTCTCTTTTCTGCATGTAAGAAACCATCGTAATTGCTATTTTACGTTGAGGTCAGACTTTTATAATTTCTTATCGTTCAGTGCCATCGTAGAATAATAATAAAAATGGCAAATCGCGTATTGTTGCCGGACGCAACATTCCGAAACGAGAAAGCAATTTTATTGCAGGTCTCTTTCGCGAACGAATATGTATAATGTGACCTCGAGAGTCCAGAAAACCATCGAGGACGATCGCCGACTGGTAGGCGGAATCGGATCAGTTTGTTCTTATTTCCATTCTCTGACTCTAGCGAACCTACAATTCTCCGACGATCGAAATAAGTAAAATTTTAAAAAATCCAACCTTCGATATTCTTATTTTCATTGTTTCGATAAATCATTCTTCGATCGGCAATATTCCTGCTTCAAAACCACTTTTCAAAATGTAATTCAGTGAATTAATGTACAAACACAATTTTAAAGGAATTGACAGAATTTAAATGCTTAAAATCATCGAAATTATTTCAAAAAAGATAATTAAAAATTTATATTTTTATTTTTTATTACAGACTCGTCCAGTGTTTTTTAGAATTAATCCAAGTATGTGGACGAATCTTCAGAAATTTTTATCTTTAGGTTGTCGTACATTATTATACTTATTATTATACAGGATTGTAAACACAAATTTTAAACTATTAATTAAAGAAATCGTTATATACTGACGAGTTTACCTGAAAGTAGCAAATTCTGGGTGACATATGGTCGTTTTTTTTTCAGTAAAAAATAACACAACACCTTTAACAATATTTCTATGCCTTATAGCTTAATATGTAAGTAGCTGAGAGTGTGAAAATGAAAAATTTTTCTATCAAAGATGTACTACACGCCTTCAAACTTCAAAATTTGACAAATTAGCCTTAAACGTGAAATAACTTTTTCAACAAAATTTGCTGAAAAAATATACATTGCCAATAGAATAAGGGGTAAGTAGAACATAAAAGTTAAAATATCCAAACGTAACTCATAAATAATGACGGAATTGAACATCACAAGTTGAGTTTAGCCTGAAAATTAATTTAATCTATTCAGCCCTTTTTATATAATCCAAAAATATGCAAAAAATTGTTAATTACTATATAAGCCATAAAAAACACGTAATGACAATATACGAGATTTAATGTCATTCACACGCTAAAAAAGATTCTATAACATTGGTTAATTATGAGTTTTTAGATTATATGAGTTCATAGTTGAAAGGAAAATATTAAATGCCGAATTTAATATGGGCGTCTAATTTTTAATGTCATCCTGTTCTTTTTTAGGTTGCTGATAACGAAGTTGGAGTCTGAACCGAAACAGTCAATGATTTGGGACATTTTTGTCAAAACATATAAATGTTTTATTTGTTTAAACAATATTTCATTAAAAATGTTTTTAAAAAGTCCAAAAGCGACAATCAAAAGTAAGGAAAAAGTTAGTAAATAACAAATTACGGTAAAATTCAACAATTGGAAAATTGGATTGTTAGATTCGATTCCTTTGAAAATAAACCAAATTGATTAAATTTCTTGATTAATTAAACCTTATACAAATAAACTGCAATGCTAAATAGAATGGGTGCTGTTAGTTCACAGATACAAATGAGCTACTTGAGTGTTTTCCTATCATCTGGACCAAAATTACTAATTTTTTTCAGTGTAGACATGCCCACATTTTTTAAATTAAATTGTTAAAAACGTTTATGAGAATTCATTTCCATAATTATCAAAATCAATTACAGCTCACGTTATTTCCTTTAAATTACAGTAAAGTTTTCGAAATCCTTATTAAATTTTTACTAAATTTAAAGGTGACAATTCCGTTAAAAAACATCGCTTAAAAACGTTAAAGAGAATTTACAAGACACTGATAATTTTAAGCCTTCGAAAGAACAAATTTTATTAAATATTGACACGTTCCCAGTTTTAGTATAACCGCAAAGAATGTTGCTGTTAATATGATACTTAAAGCGGTTTGTATATCTTTTTTTAAAACTATGCTATTAATTACAGTGTGTCAATTTTACATAATTTTAACTTTTGGTAATAAACTCTGATGTGAGTCTGAATCGTTGGAAAAGTGTATATTTTTTTCGACTTCAAAGACAACAAAAAATAAAAGTCAAAGGACCATTGATATCAATTATATGTCCAGTATAGTAATAGTTAGGATATATATTAAACCCTTTCGTTTAAAAAGAAAATGTAAAAGTCACTTGAAAAAGATTAATTATAACAGACAAAAAATTAATTCAAGTTTACCATTATTATCAATGCAAAGAAACAAAACTCGGAACATTGTTCAAACATTTAATCGCTTCACGTTATCAAAACAACTGTATTTTAAAATTAATGTGATGTGTTGTAATTATTTTACATTTATTCTCAGATTTGTTCGACGCATATATAATCTTGAACGTACATATATTTGTGTTTTTCTATTTTTATTTTCAGTCTTGATATGCCAAACACTCATCGGTTTTTTTAAAATTAGTTTTAAACAATTCATTTGAGTATGTTTAAACGATTGCTTTAGTCTTGTATGTTGTAACATTCACAATAAAAACATAAAAACCATTAAGAACTAAAACGAATGCAATAAATATTGTATTAACATTTCAATGTTTGTTGATCTGGTTTTCAACATTAGATTACTTACATCAAAAACATATGTATTATTTCCCCCTGAATTGCAAGAAATTATTTAAAGTGATAAGTAATCGAAATACATTATAGAAATTTACAAAAATTGTAATTTTTTGTAAGTATTATTTTGTTCGTTTCTGATTGGTCACAGAAGCGAACAATTAATGTCGCGAATGATCAACCAGAACCGAACAAAATGAAATTGTTTGTGTTGAGTAAATAACGTCACCATCACAAACGTTGCTGAAGATGAACAATTTTATTCATTTATTTTAATAATTTATTAGTATCAAATTTAGAGAGATCTGACATAATGCAAATACTTCTTTTGCATTTTTCATTTTTGGAGCTAGTATCGTATTGTTGTCGGTTATGTTTTTATGGTATATTTTGTTTTATAACCGTCAGAAACTTCTATTTGAACATTGATACCAATGATTTGAATTTTTTAACATTTAACATTTTATAACATTCAATTCATTACAAAATAATTTTGTTATTCCACGTCAATTTTGTACCTAAGAATGTTTTTTTTAAAACACATTTTTAACAATAGCAAATTCTGAAAATAACGTATTCATACAAATTTTCGAATATTTTGTTGTCTACATTTCAGCAATATTTATCATTTTTTGGCATGTTCTGTCTATTTTTTAATTTTAATTTAAAAATTGTTCCATTATTATAGAGTGGCGAATATTCATATTTTCTACACTTTCAATCGCATCATGGTCTGTAAATGTTTGTCAATTTCTCTCTTCTAAATAAATTTGTTTAAATAAATAACAATTATGAAAAAGATCACATTTCTTTACAAACAATTTAAATTTTATTAAACTTGCAATTAAATAATGAGTTTTCAAACTAAAGAAATTTATAAAACAAATACACTTTCTTTATCGTGAGGTCAATCCACGTGATGTCGGTTGAAAATATAGAATGTTTCATTGATCTGCCTTTAACGCACCGGATAATTATCTACTGGATTGAAATTTCACTCCTTAAGAAATAATACAGAATTTTCACTATTTTGCTCTGAAATTTCACTTTTAGAAATTCCGTACTCTTATCCTTCATCTCAACATATTGTTAATTATATTAATTATTTATTGTCATTGTTTAATCATCGGATGTTATTAATTATTAATCCCGTATTTATTATAATTATCATTAATTAACCGTTAATCAAATAACCACGTTTAGTAAAGCATATCGGATGGCTATATTAAAGTTATTGTTTTCAAAATCCCTGAAAATGCAGCAATAAAAAAAAAAGTTTTTTAAAAGTACAATGCAATCGTTATTTTGCAGAAACAAATCATTTTGAATACACATATCAAAATTTCTCGCTACTTATCTAAATAAAAAACATAACATTTTGAGGAAAAGAACACAGAATCGATTTTCGTCAATATCTTACTTTCCATTTCAATCTATACCTACTTTCAATGTACAGACCAAGACTCAATATTTTTATTTCGAATAAACCTAAATTCACTTTCCTAAAGGAATGTCTGAACAAAAATTTCACACTCATTGGAATTCTTGATCGTTTTGTATTGTTAATATTCTGTACGATTCATGGTTAAAGAATTTTGGTGTGTCATTATTGGCCGCCGGGAATCTTGCAAGTTTCCATATGGAACAGTTATTACAATTCACTATTCTAATTAGGTCCAGACTATTCTCAATAGATCCACAAATTAGTTTTGTTTATAATCAAATGAATGAATTTACATATTTTCCTAAATTATATTGCTATACTACATCAAATATTGTTCTAACCTCAAAATTGTATACCAGGGAACAAAAATGGAGTAATTTTTTAATAATCCGGGTTCTTCAATTAATAAATTATGATTAGAAGTAATTTCATTAATATTAGTGATAAAATCATTTGCAAACTTAAAGTCAAATTTAGAAAGTTGTTATTCAAAACATAAAACATATGTTATTAGACACGATTCCAAACGTGTCATGTGATCCCATATGTGAATAATTTTTCATATCACATGACGTCAGAAAATGTAGTTAAATATTCAAAATTATTAAAATATGTAACAAAATATGTTGTCGTATGATTATCAATATCTGTGAAACTACTTTTGTCGACATTTTGCGTCTCTAAAGAAAAAAATTTAGTGGTTCTCAATGTCTACAGAACACAAGTATCAGATTGGTCAAAATTGAAGCATTTAATATCATGCAAATGTGTCTACACATGTGAAATATGATCACATATGGCTATCCATAACACTGCCAAATTTTTCGAAACAAACAGGAAGTGATACCAAACAAAGTCACCAAATCACATCACTGATGAAACAAAAGGATTGATATAATTTCGGACGGAACTAAAATAAACATCTGGAGTAAGGTGACATCATGTACGCACCAGATACGTCCGCTGCCAGGATTCCCACAAGGGGCAGCAGAATCACATACGCCAATACCATTCTCCTGCACGGCCTTGCTATCCAGGGTGTGTCACATCGACCGATGGATGAAATTTCAAACAAATTAATAAACGGATTCAATACACAAAGCCGATCGGGCGGCCAGCAACTCGATCGGGCATCGAGACCGTCCTCATCGGCAACACCGAAAACTTTCACAAGTCGTTTCGTCCGCTGGTAAACTCCGTGTCGAAAGACCGGCCTTAGGCCTTAGATCGAACCGAAATAACCGTGTCGCAATCGATTCAGCCCTAGAGAAATCAATTGTCTTTGCTCTTGTTATCGTTCCGTGTGGTCCATAACCTCATCTCCAGGATGTCTTTTTGGCGCCCTTTTTTTTTACCGTCGCTCAACGGTGTTTTTGCAAACAATTCAGCTTGCTGGCGTTGAAATCACCGGGTTGACAGATCATCCACGATCTTAGGCATTGAAGTCACCGAACTTTTTCACCTCAGATCGCTTCTGTTCGGAGGAACTTTTTCTTTCCACGCTTCGTGGATCACAGTTTCCGGAAAAATCGTTCATGCAATTTGTACCTTGGTGGTCTTTTCGCGTTTTTCTCGTCGTGGTAATCGTGCAGCTTACTTTTACTTTCAGCACTATACTTTTCCGCACTGTTGGCCCTCGACTTGAGCACACTGAAATGAATTCACCTTTTTTTTAAATTTTGGTCGTGATTTTTTTAGACGATCAATTTTTATTCGCGGCACAGTTCACCGCGTGCCATCGCGGGTTATTTCGTGACTGCGGAGGCATAAAGGAGAAAGATCCGACGATCTGTTCCCTTCACCGGTCGAATGCCGAGTGCTGCCTGCCTTCGGTTTCAGACCTTCTGCATCGGGAGACCTCGTGCCGACGAAAGTGTATACGTGCCTCCAATTCCCCAACGCGGCCGTTTCTCTCGCCTGCCAGGCACTTTGTATGCAGGTGTCTGTGTTCCACACAATTTTACACACAAACACGAAGCACTGTTTTGATCTTAATGTGGTTTGCGGATTGTAAGGAAATTCGTTGTTTAGCGAATGTCTAGTCACAATGAGAATGAACTCTCAAGACTGACGGCGTGAAGGAATGAAGTGACAACAGTAAACGATCCAATGACAGTTCAATACATCCTGTTGTTGACAGGTCATTTGGATGGAGCGTTGCTTTCATTCTTAGAAAATTCGAGAGGACCGTAGTGACCTATTTATTTCGTGGATTTATGGGTCAACCGCCTGGGAAGTCAGGTGTTGGTCACTCTGAGGTCAAAGATCCCAAAATCAGATTCTGAAAAAAATCTGATTTATTATGTTTTTCAGATTCGAATTAGTAATGGTAAGAGAGAGAAAAAGAAACTATTAAATGACATGTTTTTGGAAAAAATACTCAGTGCAACGTTGAATAAATTATTGCATCTTCCTACTGGTAATGTTAGAAAACACGGTGTCAAAAACCTAAAGACACTTCTTGAATGATCTAGCACAAGTAGTAGGTCAAATTACACTAATTTTTTCATACACCCCCAAAATCTAATTTTATAATCAAAAAATTATTTTTAGGTAGATTCATATGAATCACTCAGAACTACTTTTATCTAAATTATATAATGAAAGTAAAAAATTTAATCCATATCTTATTGTTATAAAATAAAAACATACAAGACTACAGTTCAAAGTATTGACAATTTTTGTTTTTGCTGTTGTTTTCAACTTTGAGATCGTTTTTCGATATTATTACATCATGGAGAATTTTTCTAATTACATTTAAAACTAAATGTAATGATACGTCGAAGCCGCTTTTGTTAGACGAAAATTGCTAAAAATTGACAGAATTATCTAAGTTTTAAAATTATAGGGATTTTTAGCTATATTTGCATATCTATACCATTTTTACTTGTTTGCTGCGTTGGACCTCTGATCATAATAGATTTTAAACTGTCAACATTAGACATTATTTTTTAAAATGCTAGGAATGTGTCTTTACTGAATATCTTTCAAGAGAGGTAGTGAAACATTTGAAATTTTAACTCGTTTAAAAATATAAATGTATGATAATCTCGATAAGTTTTGTGTTATTTGTAATTTCGCGAGTAACAAAAATTGATCTAAATTTTATCAAATTTGTCCGAAAGCGAGTGAATCGAAAAATGATCAAATTAAGATAATTTTTAAGAAACATTTTAGGATGTGCAATTTGTCGACAATTGACGGGAATTTGATCAAAATTGCACTCAAATGAGGTCAATTTTCCATACATATTTGACCTGTTCAAGTTGTAAAAGTATTTAAATTACTTGATAGTTTTACATTACTTTGATTTCTTTATAAACATACAATCAGGGGAAAAAATTAGTGAGACAGTATTTCTCTCTCTTTTAAGAGACATATAGACATAATAAATAAATTTAGACTTGATTTTAGACTTTAGAATTGATTTTATTCTGAAGTCAAATGTCAACCCATTAAGTTGCAGAGATTTTTTAGTTGATTTTCGACCTGCATTATCAACAAGAAATAATATTAATATTGGTTTGAAAGTGACCAACCCTACCATATTCGAGTATATCCTTTTGATTGGCGTGGTCAAAATTGCATTTAAATTACTTCAAAAACCAATATGGCGCATTTTAAATAAAAAATTTAATTATAACTTATTGAAAAAAAACATAACAAAAGCCAATAGTATAATTGCAGGATAGTTTCTTTTTCGATATTTCGACTCATTGAACAGGACAATTTTGTTACTTGTATATATAGACAAGACAAAAATTTTGACCCACATAGTCTAAACTAATTTACTGGTTGTTGCGAATTCCCGTCTATATGGACGTAGCATTCTTAATCTCGCATAGGAAAGTGTTATCTTCCTAATAATTTGCATCGAGAATACAAAGATCAGTTTGTGGCATCTAAAGCCAGATTGAAATGCTGGGTAAATATTATATTCATTCAAATGTCTCAAAAACTACTCATAACAGATCTCTTCAAAGATTTTTGATAAGAGTGGTTAACCACTGAGCGGTCGTAGATGGGTTGGTAGTGTTCGCTGGTTGGATTTCCAACAGCTTCGAATTATTAACAAACATTATTTTCCTTTTTTGGACTACTGCTGTTTAGTGTATAATGATGCTTCAGGTTATTTAAATACAAAAAGAATGAGAATATTAAATTCATGATTAAGAATCTTCTATGGTTTACGACGTGATGTACATATCATTCTTTATAGATTTAAATAAAAGTTGCTTGCACCCGTATCACGAAGGAAATGTTTTCATTGTTGTCAACTTTACTCTCTATTTACTTTATCCACACCCTCATACCTTATTCATCTTTTTCAGTTAACTTCAGATGAGATACGTAGATCAAATCGTTTGTTGTCATCTAAATTTATTATACCTTATTTCCACCCTGATGTATATAAAAATTCATTTAGAATATCCAGTGTATATGTATGGGATTCATTACCTCTTAACATTAAATCAGCCAGTTCTCTAAATGTATTTAGACATAGAATTTTTGAATATCTTTTTTCATTGGAAAATCGCAATGTATAAATTACAATGATATTGTTAAGGTGTCTCTGTGTAGATATATGCATGTTTTATATGATACTAAACATAAATTAATTCTATAACGTATTGTAATATTGCTATAGGGGTTTTAAACCCATGGCTGATAAATTCGTAACCTAAACCTAAACCTAAACCTATACCTATGAATTGAAAGAAATTAAAAAATGTATAGATATTATTAATTTAGAAAGTGGAACCATTTAATCTAATGACATTTAAATCACATTTAAAAAGTTAATTTTTGTAACCAAATGAAAAATCGTGAGAAAATTGGGAATCAATTAATGTATACTAAGCAGAAAGTTTCAAAAAAGAAATATTTACCTGCAGTGTAAAAACTGTATAAAACCACTATGACTTAAATGATAATGCGTATCCTTTCCGGCTGCGATTTTTAAAAAGACCTGCATTAAAATACAAACTGAATGTTCCATCGCTACCATTGTCTTAAAAACACGGAAAATCTCATTACGGCAACAGATATATAACAAGTATACAATTCCCTAAGCGCACTTAACTAAGTACAAGCATACACTAGCTCGCTGTTAAACTAAGTGCGCAATCGTGCACGCCTTGCTTAATGCAGTTCAAAGCTTGTGCAAATGAGTTGTCAAATGTTCTCATTTATAATATTTGTTTGGAAATTATATCACGATCATAAAATGGTTTCTGATTTCTCTCTATTTTCTGTATTTAAATTATGGAAATAAATTATACACATAACTCTTTACTTAACATGACGTTCTATTAATTATTGTCTTATGTCTACCATTTTGCATTTTTGTAAGGTATTTAATAGTGCACCTTGTTAACAATAATGGGACCAAAGATAACACAGGTATAGTGTTTGACTTAAGCAATGCAAGTTTACATAAAATTTAATTCGATCGAGACAAATACAAATAGAACGCATATTCATACAGCAAATATATCACAAAATTATAAAAATAAAACTTTAATAAGATGACATAAATAGAAAGAAATAGAAAATAGTTGAAGATTTAAATGACAAATCTCCGAAATTAGATGTACTGTTGTTGTAAGTATTTATAATATCAAATCAACTAATAAAACGCAAAGATTATGTATAATAGGGTCTTTCTTATTGGAATTGTTAATATTTGACAAATCTTTATATAATATAAAATACCTATGTAGAAATTTGAGGTGCGGGTCGAAAAACCGACAAACCAAAAAGCCGACAGGTCAAAAAACCTTCAGTCATAAAGCCGACAGTCCAAAAACGGACAGTCAAAAGCTGACACCTAAAAAATAGTCATTTTTTTAACTGAAGGTTTTTTTAATGTCGGCTTTTCGATTGTCGGTTTTTTGACTGCCGGTTTTTCAACCTATCCGCTTTTTGATTTTTCGGTTTTTCATCCCGCACCCGAAACCATCAGCAAGGCACTGACCCAGTAATGTTCGCCGGAGAATCAGTACTGACACCGCGAATACTGGACCAGTACTGGGCCAGTCATGGCATGTAACGCTGTCCAGTACTAACTGCAGTTACAGAGTAGGAAATCAGCTTTCGATACATTACACGGAATAGAATTATGTTATACATTTTTAACGATTACAAAATCTACTCCGACAGAGAATCGAACCCGGATCAATAAAATCTATAAATGTTATTCAATTTCATTTTAGTGCTGGATTTGTACTGGCTTAATTTAGAATTGCAATGCAAGATTGTTATAGATCCCATTCCTTCCGTACTTACTAAAGCATTACTGATTCGGACTGTTGCTTAGTACTACCCCTACTCCGAAAATCAGTGGTTAAACGTCAATACTAAATGTGAGCTGAGACGGTCATTTTGTAAGTACTGTTTCAATGTTTAAAACCAGAAAAGACAATTTGTACTAGGAGTAGCAATCATTTAATACAATAATATAGTACTGGAAATCACTACTGTATCAGCACTGTATTATTTCGATAATCGGTAATAATTCAGCACTTAAACTAATACTGGTAATCAATATTACTACAGTACTGACATACTAAGACAGTGAAATGTTATTTCTTACTAATGAGACTACTGTCAGTCTGTATTGGGTTAGTACTGATTTTCTCCGTCAGTCGGTACTGATTTAATATCGAATATGGTACTGGGTACCTATATTGGGTTAGTGATTACTGAAGGTCGTTACTTCTTACTGATATCAGCGCTGACTACTTTGTATTATATTGTTGTCTAAGTCAGAAAATACTCATTTATTACTGAATACAGTACTGCCTATCTGCACCGTGTAAGTACTTTGACTGTACTGTTGCCAGTACTGATCTATTGTCGCAAACAGTACTAGATACCAATACAGGGTTAGCTATTCGCCGGTTTATTATTAGTACTGATTCATTTCCGTTATTGCATATTGGTTGCCAGTAGTGGGTTAGTATTTTGCTGGGATTTTACTCCGTCCATTTCTACCTGAATAAGAATATCTGTTTCTTAAATTTTATTATATAATAGATATAAAAAAAGCGTAAATAAGTTTCATAAACCAAAATTAAAAATAACGTGAAAAAAAAGTATAAAGAGTAATAGAAACGAATAGAAATTCACTTTTTACTCTTATTCTTACAGAAACAATATGAAATATACAAAATAACAAAAATATCTGATTTAATATGCAATGATTTTATTTAATCTGTCTATGAACTTTCTTTTTTATGATGAATCAAATTGAGTCAATCATGACCAGACACTTTTTGCTTATTGTATATACAATAGATTAAAATATAACGTAAAAAGTGAAACCAAAGATCACAAGCTGATAAGGAAACTAGCTCTGGCTATGAACATATAGTTATCTAAATCTAAGAATTTCTTAATTTAACTTTTGCGCGTATTTCGTCGGTACCATATAGATTTTAAACGAACTCTTTTCTGTGACGAAACAATTCGACTATAGCTCAACATAAAGATAACATTTTTAATTTTTCAAATACACTTATTTAGTATATTCAACTGAATATTGTTATTATTAGGACATATTTTTCAATTCTGAAACTATTCTTAAACTCATTTTCATAAATTCACATAACATTCACGTAGAGGTTCGCAGCTTAACAAGGTAGTGGATTTACCGCTACCGTTATGACAACATGCTTTGTGCAACTGCTTTAATTTCTATAGACTTCCCTATTTAAGATATATGACCGAAGTGCATCCATTATAAACTATTTTTCTCATCCCAGCCCTGATATACTTAATGCTACGTAGATAAAATTTCTACACGTTTTTAAAACTCCTGTGGAAGAACAATGAGCATCAATATTGTTTCGAAATTAATATTTTTTCTAGTCCCAATGTTAATATTAGAAAAATATTACTGCGTATGACGGTCACCATACAAAATTATAATAAGTGCAAAATCAATAAAAAAAAAGCATTAGAAATTTACGTTTCTGCCATGTATTATAGCCATCATTCAAAATAAGAAAATTGTAAAAATTTTAAAAATATATGAAAAGTTAGAAATTGCAGATCAGATATAGATTTTACATAATTATTTTAAAGAAAAGAAGATGTTGCCTTTCTCTGTCAACTACACCTCCCAAACATCCTTGATATTGTTAATTAAATGCGTATGGGAGATAGTATTGTGAAAGTTCACAAGTTTATATATAAATTAAAACTCAATTCATTAGATGAGGGAGGGCATAAATTGTTTAGTTATCTGATATGGTTATGAGAAAGCCATCTATTGTAAAAATGTGTAATCATAAGTACGTTAACCATTTAAAATCAAACTTTATACATTTCTGGTAAAGTGGACACTTCATATCGAATATTAATGGCAATTTGTGAGAAATTTTTGATATAATGTATTCTTACCACTAATATTTTTCAAATTTATTAAGCGGTCGAGAAATTCCAACATTTTAATTGAACAATATTAAAATTGTATGCACTTTATACACAACTCCGATTCACTTCTATCAGGAATTTGATCGACCAACAGTACATTTTTATTTACAGAAATCATATTAATGTCCTTTAATATAATATTGCAAGTTTATTATACATTAATACTTAAAACAAATTATAGAAATTTTGTACACAAAAATTGGAACATTAATGTCGCAAAAATTCCGTCTATTTGGCGTATATAACATTGTTGATGGTTATTAAATTAAATTTCATATCTAAATGTATATTCCAAATCTGACCCGTCTCTCTTCGTGTGCATAGTAGTCCAGTAAGATAGAATCGGCAGTTCGCAAACAACCTGCATAGAACACACTTACTTCATTTGGTAACACAACGAATATCGAAATACAGTCCTGTTATACACTAAATATCGTAAAATAAAAAATTATTTCACTCAACGAACAAACATCATTACTCAATGTCATAGTTCGTTTGATACTAACAATTCTGTATGAAAATTCATGTAACAAGGTTATTTGGAGACATACATACTACCGTTTGATTCGTATCCTAAGAAAAAATGATTACTTCATAGTCAAATTTCCTTGTGGAAAGTAATAGCTGAAAAAACGCCTGCTATTTAAAATCAGTTATCGTGAACACACAAAAATATTAGAAACGCGTTTCGCATAAATCTACCATTGTAAACGAATATGCAATTGTAGATTGTCTGCATTTCAAATATTAATGTACTTCCTTTAAAGCAATATCTTTAAAAAACAGACTGCCCCTTGACAAAATATACTTTTATGAGGAAGAAGAGTCCGAACAATGAAAAACCAATGGAATTGTAAGGCAATTAGTTCGTGTATGAAACAATGTAGTATATACAGTATATATCTAATCGGAGAGAATTTAAGTTCCGATTTGCACAGTAGAAACCCTTATTAGTAGCGAGATCTAATACAATACTAAACATGTAAAATATTTATTGATGATATTAACAGCACCTTCTTTACATCTTTTACTAATTTAAATAGTGAAACCGATTTACGTATTCAAATTGTAAACCCAGATTGTTAACCTTTAGACTACGGGGATTCGAGATATCAAAAATTCTTTTAAAAATACCTAAACTTGTGCCTTGTATCGTGTATCGCCTTTGGGTCGAGCCTATATGGACTTTCCGGCAGTCTACAGATTAATTTATTGATTCCGCCAATTGTTGTTAGTAAGGCGAGTAGATAAGACGTTTGCCAATAGAGTGAAATAGCGTAAAATTAGTACAGCGTCGTTCTACAATGTGAATTAGTTAAAATTGCATTTTAAATGAGTTATAACAACTCGCAGTTTCAATCAAATGAAAAATTTCAATATTTTGTACTTTTTAATAATAATTTTTAAACATGATAATGGAAAACAAAATAAGTTATTAATGCCATTTTTAAATCACTTACAATTAGTATAAGAGAAAATTAATAAAAATTAACTTTTTTCCACGCATCAAAATTCAGTCATTTTTCTAGTATCCTAGTGTTCAGTGGCCGTCAAGGAAGTAAAATTTAGTAGCGATAACGAACCAATTTCTACGTTTATATCTAATAAACAGTTCTAAAATATACTGAATTATAGTTTAATATAAATTTAAAATTTGACCCTAAGTCAATTTTCAAATTTGTCTTAAGGTAAAACTATTAATTGTGGCAATAAATTTTAGTTCTTTAAGGCAATATTACTTTTAATTTACAATTGTTTCGTAGCGCTATGGTGTAAAAGGCTGTCGAGTACAATACGAAAATAATTTGATATGATTTATTTTTTTGCAGAAATGATTCCAAATAGATATTTTGCAAAATATGTATTTTATATAGAAACAATGGAAGTATATTATACTTTATATTAAGGTCGAACATATCACTTTCCAATATAATTGGAGATGTTATATTAGATAATTATTATGTAATATAATCGATATAACTGAGTCACTCAAGAATAAGACTTCCTAAGGTTACATGTGTACCAGAGAGTATTCTAATGTGTATACGTAATAAATAAGTAATAACTGTGGTAAACCAATATAACTATTAATTTTCAATGTTTAGAAACCAATTTTCATAACGCGTCGATATTTGCTATCATATCTATCTTTTAAAAAAATAATTCTGCTAAAAAAGTAAATTCTTTCGGAATCTTAGGCCTGCATAATCTGTCATTTGTCATATACAAAAACTGCGAATAAAAACACATTCATCTAAAACAAAGAATTCATTCATCTGAAAGTTGTCAAGTCAAATAATTGAATGATGTGTAAAATAATAATTAATTTTTCATACATAACAATTTAAAATAACTCTACCAAGCCAATCTACAATATAGTATATTATAAATATAGTAAAAAGGATAATGCATTTCAATTTTGTATAGCAAAAGGGATAAAACGCAATATTATGTGACTTCAAAAAGCTATCTAAAGTAATAAATTTACTAATTTTTAAAGGTTTTTGAGAACAATAAATGAAATACTTATAAAAACGAATGTATTAAAATTTGTGTCGTTTTAAGTAGCTCTAAGTGTTCCAAGATAATTCATTCTGCATATAATTATGAGCGAATGAAAAAAATCATCGTCTGGAAAAATGTTCGCATGTAATTAATACAATTATAAGCGAGGCCTTTTAAGTCAAATGCAGAAGATTGGATGTCACGCTAACCTTGCTATCAATGTCTTCAGATATTGATATGAAAAAATAATCTACAAAACTTCTGAAATGTGATAATAAATAATTGTTTTGTACTACTTTTGTAGTAAATGCCACATTTTTTCTCAAGATTTTTATGTTATAGAATAGAAGTTCTTTTATGTTTGAATATCATTAGGTTTATGAAAGAAGAATCTAATTTTTAAGATAAGTTTCGGGATTTACCTGTACATTCTCTCTGTTTTGTACCTATCATCCTCTTCTTCCTCTTCTTTCTCTTCTTCTTCTACTTCTTCTTTCTCTTCTCTCTCTCCTTCTTCTTCTTCCTCTCCTGCCACTTCTTCCTCTTATTTCTCTTCTTCCTCTGCTTCTCCTTCTTCTTTTGTCCTTCTTCTACCTCTTCCTCTTCTTCTTCCTCTTCTTCTTTTACCCCTTCTTCTTCCTCTTCCTCTTCTTCCTCCTCTTCTTGTTATTCTTCCTTTGCTTCTTCTCTTCCTCTTCCTTTTCTTCTTTTTCTTCCTCTGCTTCCTTTTCTTCTCCTTCTTCCTCTTCTTCTTCTCCTTCTTCTTCCTCTTCATCTCCTTCTTCTTCTTATTAAAATTATATGTCTCATTTCGAGATACTTTTGTATACTCATTCAAATTGCTTTCCATGAATTTTTATTGATTTCAATGTTTGCTCCGAAGTAGTACATCATATGGTATACAAGAAAAAAATGCAGAACGATTCCAATAAAGCTGTGACGATGAAGAAACGCGGATTTTCCAAGCGTATTGAACCTTTTATAAAAATTTCATTGCAATTCTTCCTCTGTAATGTATAGATAATACCAGTTGTAAAATTGTTTTAAAAAATATAAATGTATTGCAAATATTTTCTTAGAATTGAGTGCATTTCAAAATCAACTAAAGAATTTTGACGTTTGGCCTCAAATATTGTAATACTCCGGGTTCGAAGCTCGATTTCGCGCCCTAGGGCGAAACCTTCGGGCGTAGCTTATCGAGCCCGTCGTATTAATAAATATCGTATGTTTCATATACAAGTTTTTTTGTTACAGATTTTCATGATTATTTTCAATTTTTCGAAACTCGATTTCGAAAATATCTGGTGCCTGTAGACGTAGTTTGACACCATTTCCATTATGTGGGTTCTAAATTTAATTTAATAGCGTCCTGCAAAAGTACGAAATGTTTTTCTTTTTTTTCGCTTTTGATTCCCACTGTATCTCATTTATTTGTTGAAATACCCTTATATTATATAATCTAAGTCACCTACAGTTTGACAGGATAAATTTGACAAATCAGTCTAATTTTCAAAGTTTTGGATGCAACCCATACAGCACAGACGTTGCAAATATATAACAGTTACGTTGCAGGAATGTAAAAATGTCCGACTTCATAACTGTTATATATCGGTAACGTATCTGGTATGTAACAAAACATTTTGTGCTGTCTGGGAATTCCCTTGGTTAAAATTTGAATTTGAAATTTGACCCAATTGAGCCACAAAATTACTTGCATAATTCCCTGAATATTCCCTGCACAACAATAAAAGGTCATACAGTAGTCCTCCCCTTAACTTTACTTCCCTTAAGTTTTATACTTCCCGTAAGTTTTGCGAGTTTCTTCCCATATGTTTTGCCGCGTATGCGCACGGCGCACAGAAGGGTTCAATATATCTATACTCCATGAGTTAAACTTAAGGGAAGAAGCCGCCATCTTGAAAGCCCAAATGTAAAACTTAAGGGGAGGACTACTGTATTTCTCGATGAACGGGAAACTATCACAACCTACAAAACTTGTCTTTGCCAATTTTTAAAGTTTTGTGGTACCACATGTCGATGGCTGGTACGAAGAATCGGACATTTCGGCAGTTGCGACGAAAAACTGGACATCTCGGTTTTGGTAGGAAGAACCGGAGATTTCGGCAGTTACGACGAAAAACCGGCTATTTCGTGGTGTGTGACGAAAAGCCGGCCATTTCGTGGTGTGCGACGAAGAATCGGTCATTTTACCATTGTGCCACGAACAACCGGACATTTCAAAAGTTGCTACGATATAAAACATCACTATAGAAAATCTTGAAACGTCCGGTTTTTCGCTACAGGGTTGTCAAAAGTACGGTTCTTCGTCGCTAATTTTGAAATGCCTGGTTCTTTTTCTCACATTTGAGATAACCAATTTTGCGTAACAGCCATCGCTGTGAAAATACTCATCTATATATGTTTTAAATTGATGTACTAACATCCATACATATTTTTGTTATATATTTTCAAATCATATCTCCAATATTTTTATATCAATCGCACATATCATAAATCATATTAAATATTTTTAATGATGGATTTTAAGCGACACATATAAGCTAGTCGATAATTGGTCGATAATACGGTATATTGAAAATTAATGATTTTTCACGAGCAAAAACAAGCAAAGGGGGAAAAAACGACTATTTTAAAAGTAATTGCAAAAAATGATGACGCACTGTCGCGGTGGATGTGGCTTTGGTGTCTGCCCTTCGCCATCAAGCGCTAAGTAAATCTCGCTTGTGGTGAAAGGGGTCCGAGTTTTGTGTGACGTCATGTCGCGATAATAGAATAGGGCGATACACAAGAGAGACGAGAGAACGAGAAGGCCACGGAAAGGAGACCGAGCGACTTGCCCAGTACTTAAGTTGTTGGTAGAACTGAAGTACAAAAAGTGCTGCAGTCGAATTGTAGGGGGTTAACGGTAAAGCGAGTACGACGCCTCGTGTTTTTTATACGACGTCTGAAAGTCCGAGTGGCTATCGGCTGTTCGCTACTGACCGCGACCACTGGGTACTTTTTTCGGAAGCTGTCACGCTTCAATGAGCGACGACTCGCGTCAACTAGCACGCGATTTCATGTGCGTTTTACAGTAAAGATTTATTGGTTCAAATTTAAAGATATTTGTAATGTGACAAAAAAAAGTTTTTGAAAAATGTATGTACCATTTTTTGTTTGTTTTTATTTACAGTTTTTTTTAATTTCTTTCACTTGGAATTTCATTTTTTTGCTATGTAACTCAAACATTTATTTAATAGATTTATGTGCAACATTTTATTGTTATTAAGCGTTTGCGGCATATTAATATCACCTGATAATTTCTAAACGGTTATCAACCTTATTTTTTATTACCTTTTTCAATTTTTTATTTTGTTTTTATTTACCTACATACTTCTGATAATATCGCAGAACCTAGCAGGGCGAGCAGAATTTCGAAAAATTAAATATAGGCCACTACTAGATACACTAGAGATAAAAATCTGTGCTTAATACCGTCGAAGTAGCCAGCTAAACCAATAAAATTCTATAAATCGTATCATTCATGAAAAATAAGACGAAAACGACAGAAATTGTCGGAATGGATAACAAAAATTTTAACATAAAATATAAAAAAAAAGATAAAAAAAGACTTGGAGATGATAATTGCCACGTCCTCATTGTTACCTCCGAGTTGGCAGAGGTCTTTATCTTTTTGCAAACTTAGCAAACTTAACTATACAAATTTTAGAAGAAGTCATAAATATTTAAAATCCTGGTCACCATTTTGGATTCAATTTTTCGAATTTGAAATATCTAAGGTGAGATTCATAATCATAATCCATGAGTCCCCCGAGTTTCATCACGATAAAATAAATTTTAGCATTTTAAACGGCCATAATGAATCCACCATTTTGAATTTTTAAATGTATGAAAAGTGGAATTCGTCATCAGTTTCCTCGCAAACCCCCGAGAAACTAATTTCAGATGATGTTCGTATAAAGAAAGATGCATTCCGCAAATATTCGAACTCAGAATTTTTAATCTATTTGTCAAATTTCATGAAATTCAGGATCCGTTAATTTTGTAGACAATTAGTTATAATTTTATAGCCAGTTGAAGACAATACTGAAACTATGTAAGAATGAAAATATTAAAGAATGGGTGTTTTCTCACCGCGGGCTTCTATGACGAAATTCAAAATGGCACATACTTAAACTGAACTCGAGTAGTATGAAATGTCCCCTTGAAGCTGTATGAGGTTGCAGTTGACGAATTTGAATTCCGTTTTAAAAAATTCAAAATGACGAATCCGATATAATTGCCAAATAACAAAATATTGGCTTTCGTGTTTTTTTAAATTTCATAATTTAAACTTTATATCATATTTTAAGCACAGCTGTCAAGAAACAGGGACACTCTTCAGTGTTTCTTATAAAAGAATCTCCTTATTTGAAAAAAATATTATATAATTTATACCATGATTTGCCCGACATGATGGTCTTTTCGCCAATTTTTTCCTTAGGCAAAATATTATTTAGACGAAAATCGTAAGAGATATAGAATAATATGATATTTTTCGATTTGAGAAATTTATATTTCGAGATGGCGAATACTATTTGGGAATAGACATTTTGAATTTCTCAAATTTCAATATGAATTTATATAAGCGATGATTTATGTAGTTAAGGGGAGTGGCATGCGAGAAATCAGCTCCTCGACTTTTAAATGTTACATTAACCCTTTTTTTCTCAAGCGGCCACGAATTACACTTCATTTTGTAGGGCATAATTTTTATGGTAAACGGTCAAATATTTTTTCGGCCATGGATATTCCACTATTTTTGGGTATGATCTTTTCGAATCTGGCCATAGGTTTTGTTTTTATCGCGTCGTTTTATTAATACGGCAGTTGTGCACAACATCTTTATGAAAAAGAAATGAGATACTGGATATTTTACTGATTCGTTTAATTTTTAAAAAATCGTCCGCCATATAGGATCCACCATTTTGAATTTTCAAAATTTGATATCGGATTCAAAATCTATGGCTTCAAAAAGCCCCGAAAAATAAGTTTCAACCAATATCGTTAAAATTTTCAAACATCGTCCACCATGTTAGATTTGCCATTTTTAATTTTTAAAATTTGACATCGGGTTCGCTATCTGAAACAAAAAAAAACGCGTAATCAGTTTCAAACGATACCGTTTAATTTTCAAAATATTTGCCGCCATATTAGGTCCGCAATTTGGATTTTCAAAATCTGGTATCAGATTTGTAATCAGCATCCTCAAAAACCATATATGAATATTGTGAAATTTTTGTCATTATGAAGAAAAAACAAGAAAATGATTATTTTTAGGGATACTCCATTTGATAACGCCGCCATTTTGGATTATGTTCAAAAATATATGTTGTGTTTATTTTCATGATTATTGATGTCTCTGAATTACATTTTCACAAAAATGAGACGATTTTATCAATAATTTTGAACTTATTCCAAAAAATAAGTCATGTATGCGCAGTTATGCGTCCGCCATATTGAATTTGCAAATGTAGAAGTTTCACTTCTTTATACGTCCAATTAGTCCACCAGATCCAAACGCGGAGCTGCATCGGAATCGATTATCCAAAGAGAGAACAAGATTTGTAAAAAAATTTTTTGACTTTTTCATTATTTTTCAATTTCAAATTGCTAGATTAAAAAAATGACGCGTGAAAACAAAAACTATGGCCAGATTGGTAAAGATCATACCCACTGATATGTAAAGATAATCATACTCAAAAATAGCAGAAAAAGTGATGTTATTTAGTAAAAAAAGGAAACATTTTTCCGTCATTTAGAATTTTTATTGCTTAAAACATATAATATATTAACCCATTAAGTCCCGACATTTTTTAAAGACTATAGTTTTCGACGGTAGCATTTGGGGTAAAAGAAGGTTCTAACTGGTTATCTTACTTAACTTAACTTTTAGTTTCTTTTGTTAGATTTTTCAAGAAATCCAACTGTAAAAAACTATATGCGATTATTTCCAAAAAAAAACATTTGTTTTCTTTATATTCTTTTTTCACATTGAAATAATTTTAAATTGTTCTGGTTAGAAGTAAAGAAATCCAGTCCTCGACACTGGAACTTCAAAATATGCATACTAACATTTAGAAAAGAAAGGTGAAAGTATCCAAAATAGCAGCTAAACATATAAAAAAATCAGCGAAAGGATCAGGCATTTTTTATTTGAAAAAGATATATTTTCGGAACTATTATTTTTATAGTTTTTGAATAAATGATATTTTAGTTACATATAAACCAGGACATCTATTGGTTTCCAATGGTACAGTCTTAAGTCCATCTATAGATAACCTACGATTTCTTTTTTACCGGCATGGTATAGCCATAATAATTAACGCATTGCTATAATTCTACCATTTGATTTATTAATGCACAAAGATATGTGCTATCTATCTGTGATATAATAAACTCGTGTTAAGTTACCTCAACAGCGTGATAACACATGTTCAAAATCGCATAAATCTACCAATAGTCGGTAAAGTATATTTCTACACAACCGATAGCTGTACAATTAAGAGTCTACGTAAAAAACGCTTCATATTCAGCTGCATTTACAAACATAAATGATACATACGTGAATATATGAAATCGATTCGAAATTAATATTGTATATGTATATTAATTAATATATAGTATATATTTTTCACTTATAATTATATGAATCTGTACTACTTTATTAATCCAGCATAAGAAGTTGATTTCTGCGTGACATTTTATCGGCAGTTAAGTGTATTTTGTATTGAATACTATAGTCTACATAAGAACAAATTAAATCATGAGTTATGTCAGTGCTGATTTTTAGTTAATAGTATATTTTATGTTCCTAATTCTATTTTTATATAATTTATTAAATAATAATAATAATAATTCGTTAACGAATACATACACATAAACCGCAAAAGTACAAGTACTTGTCCGCGACCTGAAAACTAACTATAGCTGCTACATAGCTTACATCTACTTAAAACTAACTAACTAGCACTAATACTAATACTAAAAATACATTCGTCATGTCTCGATTTCCATAGTAATAATAAATGAATATGAAGCGTATACAGATAGAGTAATTATTGGATAGCAGTTTGTTTATTTACTTCCAGTATACTACTCTTACTGAACCATTTTTTGACTGTATTTATGTTAACATCCCAAACTGATATTTTTAATTTTTGTATTAATATGTTCGTAAGCTTGCTTGCTATGGTCACACAACATTTTTGTCCGATTTTTTTTTACTTCAAGTTATTTCAATTTAGTTTAGACTTTGTGCTGTGGTATTTACTTGGCTTTGTTTAAATGACAATAGATTCCTATTTTTAACAAACAGTATAATATCTAAATAATATAGCTTTCGTAACATAAGCAGCTTGCTGATTTTAAGAAGTTCATCGGATGAAAATAAACGATCTTTATAAAAGATTATTTTGATGACTGATTTTTGAAGGACTTCATGAAACTTGAATATGTTTTGGAATGCATTACCCCAAGCAATGATTCCATGCCTTGCTATTCATAAAAGCAATAAGTGGCAAATGATTAGGCATTGAGCTCGAGTTTTATAAATACAAATGGAAAATGACTTAGTTTGTTTGAAATCTGCATAATGTGTTAATTCCAACGTAAATGAGAGTCGATATTAATACCCAAATATTTTACATGTTCAGTTCTTTTAATTTGAAACAGTTTGTCATATATTTTAAATTCAATAGGGTTAAACTTCAAAATACTATCCCTATAGCAACCAAAAGACAGGATACTAGACTCGTCCAAATTGATAACAAGTTTGTTAGGTTATAACCACATAATCAAGTTAGGGATATCCCTTGTACTTTTGCAATAAATCCTCCCCATGATACATCCCCATAAAGAAATTGCAGATATGTCATCCGCAAATAAAGAATTGTATTTTATAAAGGTCGTTTATGTATATTCAAAATAATATAGGATCTAAAATGGTTTCTTGTGGAACTCCTGCGTATCTATTGTTTTCCGTACACTATTAATAATTCCAATTTTGACGAATTATTAAAAAGGGAAATTTATGTATCGCTTTTTAATTGTTTCATTAAAATATGAAAAATTTCCTCATTTTCCGAGTATGTATATACGTAGCACAAACATTTATTGGATTTTTTATTGGAAATTGCCGACATTTCGTAATTGCCACATTTCCGGTTACATATATGAGTTGATCGTTTTGCATTTGCTTCCATTTTAATTCATCCGAATCCATTTGACAATCTGTACTTTTTTTTTTTATACACATGCATTAATCGTTCTCCATTTGATTCCATTTGAGTTCATTTGAATCCATTTCGCAAACTGAACATTTTAGGATTAGCAGGGATTGCTTAGTGGTTATTTGAATCAATTATTTTATTAAACTAAAGTAATTAAATGGTAACGTTCATGTTTCAAATGTGATGTTAACGGAGTTTTTATATTTTTTAATCTAAAACTTTTCTAATTCTAATCTTTTTCTCCAATTTGTTTCTTTAGCTAATATACTAGTATTGTCAAAATCAAAAGCATGTCCAGTTTCAATGCTATGTTTTGTTAAACCAGTGTGATATACTTCATCTAGTTCTATGTTATTTCTATGTTCATATATTCTTTTTTGTAATAAACGACCAGTTTCATTAATATATAGATGTTTACAAGGGATTTTGTAAACTATGCAACTTTATCGCATTATCGGTAAAAGATCTTTATAAGGTTTTATGCCAACGATGTTTTTATTGATTAGTGTATCAACAGTTAGAATATTATATCTCTTTAGTACCCTCTTCAATTCCTCTTCAATTAGTCCTTCTATGTAAGAGTGACCAATTGTTGCTTTGATGTTGTCAAAATTTGAGTATTATAAAAGTACTATTGTATATAATGTACACGTTTCTTAATAAATTGTTCTATAAAAAGTTTTGGATAACCATTTTTTACGACGAACTATCTCTTCCTTTACCTCAAAATAGAAGAAAAATTAACTGTAAACATTCAGCTAATTACATATCATTTGTGGAACTATTTTCTTTTAGCCTGGTCATTTTTATGATTGTAGCACCTGGCCTATTTTTTCCAAAAAATCACCAAAACCAAAAGAAATATTCCTACTAAAAAACGTGCATTTTCAACTAAATTTTTATTTAACGGTCTAAAATATTTTTTTATTCATAAAAGGTAGCTACAACTGTTAATTTTTAGGAACTGACAGCACACGAATATAGTGTTACGGGCTAACTATTTTTTGCTGCGCTAAGTTACCAATGGCAGTTAACTTTTTCCCTATAACATACTGCCCATTTTAGTTGCCAGTTTTAACTTTTATTAGGGCCGGCATTATTTCCCCGATGCAGTTAGCTTCGAGGTTAGAAAATCTACTTAATGTATATACTGTATACACATAACACACATCAAGGAGAGTGGATTGTCGATCACAAAATCAGTTGATCTGAGTGCTTCATTGTATATAGTCAGTTACAGTAGAAGCAATGTTGGCTTTGTAATATGTGTAAATTTTTTTTTTATATTTTCGATATTGAATGATGTGAAAAAATTCGAATAATATGGAATTGAAAAATTAGGAGTTTGATCCATTTGTTTTTCTTTCGCTACTATCTATATTAGATGTTACACATAATATGGATTTCGCAAAACTTTTACCTTGTAATTTCATGGTAACTTCGTCGCCATAACCCCACTTTTGTAAAAGTCGCGTACAGTAGTCCCAATCCTAAGTTATACCGTCGGTTCTTTCATAATGGCAGAAGTTTATCCAAAGTTATAGCCCCTCACCATCCCCACTTACGTAACTCTGTTTATATCCGTGCAACGAATGCTTCTGTGTGTGACTGTCGCGAAGCGCGTGTGGCCCAGTGAAATAATGTGCTGGGGGAAGGAGAGGAAGAGAGTGGTATAACTTTGGACAAGTCAAACAGATAACTTTGCATAGTCCTATAACTTTGGACGGTATAATTTAGGACGGGGATTACTGTATGTCACTCATGATTACTTCCTGGTAGTATACAGAGTATACACATTACAACCACTGCGAACTTTATTCCCAGCAAACACAAAAGTAGCAGTTGTGTAACAGCTATGTAACATTTATGTAATAATGTAACGATTACGTAAATATTGTTACTTTCTGTGTTTGCAAGGTTAGCATCACAGCTAAAACTTGAACAGACATGAGTACTAACTATTAGTTTGCAATAATAGCAAATTGTTTTAGGAATAGCAAACAAGTAATTAGTTGCAACTGTTAACTGCAGATGAACACTTGTGCAAATGTTCTTTAGGTGTTACAGCTATTAATGTTTAACGATCTTTGTAAATTATTCGTTGTGGTAACGAACAAGTCGACAGCAAACTCATTTTAGCAATGGTAGAGAAGTCAAATTTTTTCCGTGAATTCTTTTGCTAAAAACCTGTGTTTTTTTTGTTTCAGTTCCTGAACCTTTGAATATGGCGCGTTCGTCGAGTGCGATACGCACATTTTCGCCTACAGTCGGGTCCGACATTTTTGCGCAATCGCAATATCGTCCGCTGGGGGTCGTCATCGTCGAAGCTGGTGTCTTCGATACGTGCAATCCCTATAGTTACGCTGCAAGTGGACACTCGAGGGTCTATCATGGTACCGGTCGCTATGGTCTCGCGTCGATACGTGCCTCACGGTGTTTTCCGTCGCGTCTCCCCATCGGGACGCCTTCCAATTTTCACGGAAAAAACGTAAGAAAACACAAAAAAAACACACTCCAGATCCTCCTCCAAACGTCCCCTCCATTTTCCCGAAGAGACAGTTCGATTTTGATCACCTCCAATAATTGACAATCGCCGCGTCTGATAAGCAACCCGTTTATTGCACTCATGTCCTATCACATGATAATGTTTTTCCAAACGCGAACTGTCACAAACATTTGTGTTTCATTTTGTGTTCATTTGTGAGTTTATTTACAAAAAAATATGTGAGTGTGAGATTTCAGTAATGAACTCAGTTTGTCAATTTTGTAAATGTCATTAGGATGTTCTATAATTCATTAGTGTATGTTTCTGGGAAAATTATGGTTTGTCATGATTTCATTTCCAAAATGGTAAACTACACATTTTGTTTCACAGATAATAAAGCCATAGTGACTACACGTTTCAGAATTTTTATTTAATTTGTATTGTGATGGGTTTTATGTATGATATCTGCCCATAATCAAATTTAATTTTCATTAAAATTTTTTGATTTTTCGTAGGCGTTGTTATGTATAGTGTTTTTTTTTATTTTTAACACGAACATCGAATGTTTTTTCAAGTAAAAATTACATTTTTTCGAAGTATTTTGTATTTGTTATTTACTATTATACAATAGGTCTTGCTAATGATATTTATAATATATTATTACTGAAATTAAATTACTAATCTATAATACACAACTGAGAAATCTATGGTAAATGTTTCTTTCCCTTTTCACGTTATATGATTAAATAATGATTCTTTACTTTGACAGTTTTATTCACTCCAAAAAATTCAGCTAGGAAAAGTTATAATTTGATAGTACAATTTTGAATGGTGATCATTTTGTTTTGCAATTCCAAAGTGAACAAAAATTTCTTAACTGAAATACGTTGTAGGGTCAATTTTCACATTTCCATCAACGGATTTTTCGATATGTAACTAAATTTCAATTTCATTTATAAGTCATGTAAGTAACTTGCGTTTTTGTAAATTACTTTATATTTTATGTGAAACTTTTTTTAAAAATTGTATTTATTTATAGAAATTATACTGAAGAAGGCTCGCATCGAGAGCCGAAACGTTTAAATTGTTTTTTTAAATTATTTTTGGACCGTCTCACCAAGAACCTCCTAGAACTCCGTAAGGTTTTCGCACTTTATGAAATACGTTTATTTGAAATTTAAACAAAATTCTTTATATTATCAATTCTTTTTCAACATCAGAAATAAAAGAATATGTTTTCGATTTTTATTGCTCTAATTGATACGTTGAATAGATTTTGGGAAACTGATTGAATTCAAATTATTGTATATTATTAAAGTGTAAAGATTCAATTTACATGTATATTTTCATTTTGATGCGGCAATAATATTTAAATATTGGTTACAATATCCAATTTTTGTTGCGGGACGTGAAATATTTTGAAATGATAATATTTAAACATTTGATGGGTTATATGAAAGATTGTAAAATATTACACCAATTTTTTCTCAATATGTAAATAACATATTTACTCTGATATTTTTAGTGTGTTTTTATTATTAATCGATTTTTTAAATTATAAATTGTAACAACAACAAATATGAATGATCAAAGTTAATCAGTGTTGAAGCAAATGTAAAAAATGTAAATAAAGTTTATGAATTGTGTTTATTTACCCTAAAAATGATTCTAGATTTGATATGCATATGTAAAAAATAGTTATTGAAGTAGCTTAACCCATTGACGCCCAAATGCACCGAAAGTTTACTGCACCTTCAACACTTATTTTCAATATGAAATAAATTTCGAAAAAAATAAAAACTATCATATTCTACCATTTTCAAGGCCGCTCTTTCGAATGGTAGTAAGAAAGTTTACATAAAATTGAAATTTATATATGATTTTCACATATCTAGTACAAAAACATGGTTTTTAGGACGCATTTTTTACAAATATCGAGACTTTGAGTAAAATATATTGCAAGCGTGCACTCGATAGTTGTACTTAAAAGATACACTGATATTTGAAATTTACTATATCAGATTCAAAATGGACACTGCATTTACAAATTCCTTCACAAAATTTTCGAAAATAAAAAATTGTAAGAAGATATTCTGAAAAAATTTGCGAGTTTTCGTCGTCTTATTCTAGAACATAATTGTTCTTGTAAACTTTTCTCTAAAGTCCATAAATTTCAAGAAAAAAATGGCTAAATTTCGAAAAGGAATTTGTAAATCCAGTGGTCATTTTGAATCTGACATAAAAAATGTCAAATAGGCACCAATGTATCTTTTGAGTACAACTATCGAGTGCACCTTTACAATATATTTTAGCTCACTCAAATTAAGATATTGTATCGAAAAATCGATATTTGTAAAAAATCAATCCTGAAAAAATCATGTTTTTCTACATATATGTCAATATCACATATTAATTTCAATTTTTTAAAAATTTTCTTACTAAAATTCGAAAGTGTGGCCTAGAAAATGGCGGAATCTGATAGTTTTTATTTTTTTCGAAATTTATTTCATATTGAAAATAAGCGTTGAAGTTGCAGTAAACTTTCTGTGCATTTGGGCGTTAATGGGTTAATGATAATTTATTAACCGAGACGCACTTCGGGTACATGCATGAAAAAATGTTTTCTTATAAAAATTTTAAAACTGTACTCAAGTCTAGGATGTCATAAAAATGTCTTTTCTGAATTATGATCAAACTTGAATGCTTTTGTCTTTAAGATAGTCGCAAAAATGCTAAATATGAAAAAAACAAATAAAAAAACAATTTTTTTGCGAGTCTAGTGAAATTATTAATAATAACAAATAAAGTACCATAAACAGTAAATACGATAATGCCAGAAAAATAGAAATTATAAATATCTCAAAAATATTTAGACACAAATAATTAATCTTTAAATTAAAAAAAATTAATGGTTTCTATAATCAAGTTAGGGAAAATAAAAATATCATTAACATGGGTATTGCTAAAATATTGTATATTTTCCTTTGAATAATTTTATGATTGAACATAACTTAATAAAGTGTAATGTATTTCATGTTAAATAATTATTATACAAAATTGCAGTAAAAAGTAAATAAATATTTCATCGTTATTAATTTTTAACAAATATCGATTATTACCCATTCCAAATTTATTTCACTGAGAAACGAGGACGCACTTTAAGTCTGAATTTATCCGCGATTTAAGATTGAACTTCCATGGCTTCCGGATAAAAGGAATAGATTTCCATCTTCAGAGATGAACATTCTACTTCTTCAAGAACAAAATATAAATTCTGTAAAACGTAAACCAGGAAAAGTTTAATGCTAAATTTTTGTTGTGAACATTTTATTTAAATGATTTTTAATGTTTACTAAAATATTTTGGATAACTACGAATTTAACCATAAATAACAACGTGACTATAAACGGTATTAAAAATAAACCTTAGATCATAAAGAGTATTTGCTAATTTAACTGTTATATTCTTTCTAATTATTAGATCTTATTTTAATATAAGCAAAGCGATTAGGATGAAAGAAACTGTCCACGACAAATTATGATAAAATGGATAGAAGTAAAACATTTGGTAAACAATAATATAACAATATGCAAACAAAATTGAAACTAAAATTAACAGGGGTGACTTAATAAAAAACTAAAATAAAAACTTGAGAATCTAAATAACAAGATTACCAAAAACGTATTATATTGAATATAAAAGAAGTAGTAAGAGAAGACAAGATATCTTTAACCCCTTGACTGCCAATGACTGAGATCTTTGTCATTTTGGACCTTTCCCAGATGGCCAGAAAAAGGCAAATCTTTGTCATGATATAAAGTAGACTAACAAATTCTGGAATTTTTGAAAAATCTTAGTCATGAAGTATGACATTGTGTTCAATCAATTTATGCATAAAAAGTTTATAATTCCGCTTGAAATTTGTTACTCGGGGGGTTTCGGGATCTTTGATTACAAATCTAATGATATATTTTGAAAATATCAAGAGAAATGGTTGGTATTTATAAAATTTGTCCGCCATTTTGAATTATCAGAATCTGGTTTCAGATTCGTAATCAGCGACCCCAAAAACCCCCGAGTAACAAATTTCAATCGAAATGGTTGGAATTTGAAAAATTTATCCGCCATATTGAATCGGCCATTTTGAATTTTCAAAATTTGACTTCAGATACATAATGAGCAGCCCAAAATACCCCTATAAGCCAAGTTAAAGTAAAATCTAAAAAATTTTTTTTTGCCATTTTTTCTGAAATTCTCGTGGCAGTCAAGGGGTTAAGGGATAAAAGCGACTAAATACGTCGTATTTTCATTGAAAAGCTTATATTTTATACCAAATCTCAGGGAAGTCGATTCAGAATTGGATCAAAAGGATCAATTAGAGACGATGCCAAATGTTTAATTATATTTCAAAAATGTATACTTCAGAATTCTCAACCAAATCTGACGCTATCTAGCTGAAGCTTCGTGCACATTCGTAAAAATTCCGAAAAAGTGCCGGAAAATAGATATGAGCTTGAAAATGGATGTCTAGTTTCTGTTTAATGTGAATATTTTAGGTTAGGAAGTGAAGTCATCAAATGGGTCATCCTTGTGCTTACTCTTAATTTGGTTGAAATAATAAAATACCAACAAATTTGGAAAAATAATCAATAATGCATTACAATTTGTGAAAATAAAGACGTTTCAGAAAATGATTTGTTATTACAACTTTTAATTAATTTTCTAGAATGAACACAGAGTAAAGTCAATTATATCGTAAAAGTCATTATAATTTGCGCGATTTCGTCTTTATGAACGTCATGTTTATTATTATTTAATTTACCAGACTTTAAATAACACTTTCAGACAGTATAGAAAATTATCTGTATTTTTCAGCTCTAGGGCATAGTAAATACAATTCATTTTTACAATCTTCACTGAACTGAAATACTATAAAAATAGTAAAATTAAGTATATTTTTTTCTCTCAACACTCTCAATCATAGTAAAATAATAGTAAAAAATACTAATTAAAAATGAAAAGGGTGCTATGAAACAGTCAATTTTTCACCAGCAAATTGTAAAAATTACTAATATTTTAGTAAAATTATATTAATCGAAAAGTTTATTCTACTAATGTAATAATAAAAAATACTACTTGTCTCGGTAGAAATAGTTTAAAATAGTAGACATTTACGTTTTATGAATAAAATTTATTACTAATCGAATTAATAGTTTTCAAGTTAGGGTATATTTTTGAAATGTTAAATTTCGAATTTATTTGCTTATCACAGTCAAGTATAAATGTGTACTAACAGAAATTATTTATGATTTCTATTATTTATTCGTTATTTGTATTGATGTTAGAATAAAATTTCTATTTGTTTTATGGCTTCGTATTAATAAAAATCAATTATTTGGCTTCAAACAATGACTTTACATCTCTGCACAAATCATGTCATAATAAACAATAACATTAAATTTAAAAGCAACGAATTATAATTCTGTGATTCAAAATGTTACCATTAGAAGCGAATAATTTCGGTCGAAACAGAATCTTTTTTAGTCATACCATGATCTGGTGTAAGTTAATTTTTTGAAGACAAATTAAAACAATACAACATTATTAAAGTAATTATTAAGTCATTTTTTGAAGTTTGAACGAAACATAAAATTATGTAAAAATATTACAAAAACATCAACAATGATTTAAAAACATTTAAATAAGATAAAGTAATTTTATATTGCAAATAGATCTGCTAATAACTGTGAAATGATTTTCCTGTAATTAAAATTTTGCGCAGGTGAATTGATTTACGCGGCATCAGGTAGAATCTCCCGACCCTCGAAATGGCCGAGGGCGGAGGCAGTCAGAAACCCAGTGGAGAAAATCACATTTCCACTAGTCAAATCGAAGATAATCATTTCCTAGGAAGCTGGCTTACTTATCTGCAGGTATACTATTTAAATAAATGAATGAATATATGTGAAATATGCATGATGATTAACTATTGCAAAATACGCAAATGAAATGCAGTTTAGGTATTACCGAGAATGTTTTACTCATTTTTTATAAAAAATGTGAGCTCAAAAATATATATATTTTTGAGTTTTTGGTAATATTAGTGTGATTGCGCTCATTATGTATTAACAGTCATAATATAATTATGATCTTTATCTTATATTTAAAAGAATGTTTCGTAATTCTCTTCTGCCAAAAGCTTTGACTACTTCCTTTTCACAAATTTAAGTCGTTATTTCCGGATTCTACTTCCTTAATTTCTATTAATTATTAATTATTACTAAATAGTTAAAGATGATGTTACTAGGAATATGTTCAGAATAAATATTTTCTTTTCCAATTTCAATTTAGTATACAATCTATTTAATATGACAGTAAATAAAATAATATGTTAATTCTGTCTAAGGACGAAATATATAATACAAAGACTAAGGACGATACATTTAATACAAAGTTTGACAGTACTGTTTAGTATTAAAACGTAATGGAACAACATTTTTTAATGTTTTTTATTGACCAAAACATACGAATGCTACAAATTTAAAAATAAACAAACTGTAATCATTTATTTAATAAAAATCCTATGTAATTTTTTTCAGTACTTGTTGACACTTATACCAATGTAAAACGATATTATGTGAAATTAAATTTTTAAAAATTATGATTTTATTAAATAAATACCCGTAGATTGTTTATTTTTAAAGTGGTAGTATTTATAAGTGCACCATTCGACAATGCGACAGAACAAAAACTATGAAAGTATTAATAAGTCCCACTAGTTAGCAGCATAAGTTTGATGGCATTAGTAAATTACTATACGAATATTTAAAAATTTTGTGCTGTAAATTCACATTTCTGTTTTCAGATGTTAAACAGCTTGTGTTCGGCAGGTACGAAATTGGCATTATCGTTACAAGCACTACTTTCCGTTCACGAAACTGTCACGCCGTGTAGATTGACAAGTCAATGTTTGGCTAGTTGGGAGGAACTGACGCGGGCAACAAACGTAGCAAGCAATACGGTACAGAAGCATGTAGTTAGGGCACTGAAAGATCACGATCTTCTCGAAAATCCTGGAGAAAAACATGTAAGTACTTTTGCATAAACAACTTTCAAATTAGTTGGAAAAAATATAAAAACTAGCCGAGAAACAGTTTCATATTCATGAAGGTGATATATTTTAACATATTTGACCCCCCCCCCTCCTTCCCTCCCTTGTCATCTGACTTGATTTGTTATGAAGTTGTATTTTTTTATAATTAGCAGATATCTCCGTATTTCACATGTGATTTCCATTATTTATATTCATATTCACTAGACCTTGTTAAAACATACCATTAATTACCTAAGTATTTTTTACTTTTTATGATTTATTGATAATAAAAACAACATGGCAAAAAGAAATCTGCAGACAAAGTTATAAATAGAGAATAGTATTAGTGTTTTAAGAGCTATTTAAATGCAAGATACGAAATAGCACATTATTCAATTTCTATTTTATTTTCCGAATATTATTTTCCCGAAAAATTTCCAAAAGTATTCGTAAAATAAGTCCGTTATTCCATATGATTACTTGAAGTGCCAGGCTTCATGACAATTATAGAAGTTATTGCAACATGTTCATATATAATCTTTTACTCTTTTATTTTGGAAAAATGAGCGCTTCGAATTTTAGAGTTGATCTCAAGGTTAGCATAACTAAAGCCTCCATACTGAGCGAAAAAAAAAGCTAATAGAACCATAAAAATAGAGTACAAGTGGTTCTTACAACTATTAATAGTAGAATTAACAATTTGAAATACTTCTTGTCTTCCTTAATTTTTTCCCAATAGTAAAATGAATTCTTCTGGCCATATATACAAACAATAATTTCATACGCGGTGCGTGCACTAAGATTATAGTGACGCTTATTTTAAATTTCCTCCTTTTATTTACATACAAATAATGTATAGTGACCGACGATATCGAGACTATTTATTTATTCATATTTATATTTACTAGCGGTCGAGAAACTTAAATTCTTATTTTTAATTTGAAATACTTCCTTATAACAATGATAACAAAAGAATGACCTTGCTTACTATAGAAATATTTCATTTAATATTTCTTGATCTCGCGTTTTACTGTTCTAAAATGGTTTGATCAACTATATTTTTTCTCTCAGTAAAAACTTACTAAATCATTTCGCCGAAAAATCTTCCGTATTTCAACAAAAAAAGTTTTAAGGCGATTTTTAAAAATTTGACCTTCTGAAGGTCCCTACAAAAAATTCATCATTACTGACGTAAATTCTAGCTATTTTCGGATCTGGTACTGAAAATACAGGTTTACACTAAAAATTAAACCTTTACCTTTAAATCACTTTAGTAGTTACTTTTTTTACTGAAAATATTTCATTTAACTATTTATCATGATCTCGTATTTTACTTTTACAAAATGGTTTCATTAACGCTCTTTTTAATTTAATGGAATCAGTTTCTAGACGATTTTTAGAGATTTGACCTTCTGAAGGTCACTATAAAAAATTCATCATTATTAAAGTAATATTTCCATATTTTGGAATCTGGTACTGAAAAGGCAAAATTACGCTAAAAATCTAACCTTGGTCTTTAAATCACCTTAACAATGAACCTGAAATTCAGAAGTATCGGGATATACTCCCTATTATCTTGGGAGTATAATCCTGATCTCTTAAAAAATTTGTTTTGACAATTTTTGCGTAACTTACATATTCTAGCAGATATTGCATGTTAGAAGGCCAAAAATAATTCTTATTTCAGTTTCTGTAAAAACACTTTTCTTGAAAATATTGATAAACTGTAAACATTATGCAACAAAGAACCAATAAACCAAATTCCTGTGTACAAAAAAGTCGTCCATCATGTAATCGAAATAATGTTATGTTAAATATTCGGTCACCATGATCCTAAATTCGTTTTCAAAAATTATAACTACGGTTCTGATATAAAAATAATAATCATACATTAAAGTTTTTTGGTGCATTTCGTAGTAATTAAAAATAAATAAAGTAAGTAAATAATAAAAAATTCCCGACCTGTCGAATCTCTCGAGTTCGGCCCTCCATTTTTTTCGAAAATCGAGAACAATCCAAAAAACAGTTTCGTAAAAAATTCCATCCTTTCCATCTTTACGAATTAAAAAATGTTCTGTGACATATTTGCAATTCTTCTAATGAATCCAGGCAAGTTTCTGGCTTTAGAAGCAAACGTTAGAAAAAATTTAAAAAAAATTAGTAGTGCAAAAAAAATACCATCTGATTGGTTCATCTACAGCCTTAAATCTTCATATTTAGTAATAATCATACATCTTTTTTTTAATAAAAAGAGTTTTCTACTTGATATCTTATGTCGTCTTAATGATAAGAAAGTAAATTGCCTGTAATTTTAAATCAATTTTAGAATAATATTTTAATTAACCAACCTAAAGTTAATAATTCTTTGTATTTTTTAATTCTTTTAATCTTGACCGTAGGGATAAATCTTAAAAATAATATTAAAAGAATACCGGTTTCATCTTTGGCGCTACTACAGTGACAGTATTTTACCGTGTAGTATCTTATCTTGCTGCTTAGCTTAACTACTTATTTATCTTTGCGTTTAAATAGTTCATTTTGTAGTTGCACTGCAATGCAACGGGAACAAATAAGTACGTTTGAGAAAAATATTATGTACAAATTATGCTTTACATTTTTGAACTTTCATTAGTTTAATTGTTTTGTATTTATGCATCAATCATAACTCAGAAAATATATATTGAATATGGACGATAAGTACTGAGAATAATATTAACTTTAACTAGACAATATGAGGCGCCGGATCGAACAATCGGATAAATCGGGATTTTAGGTGGCCTCTGGATTTATTTGGTTGTAACTCGGCAGATTTCTCAAAATTTTGAACTGAAATTTTAACTAAATACTTCTCGTAGCATTCTGAGGATATAAACGAGAAAATATTTTAAAAACACATAACATTACTTTTTTGCTTCCGGTAAACAGTGGGTTGTAAATGGGTATTTTCAATTGCTACTCGAGCAATAATTTCATTACTAATGCATTCCTTAGACAATGGTTCCTTAGACAAGTGTCTCAGATGACGAATTCTTGTTGGGGTTTTCGAGGTCGCTGATTACGAATCTGATATCCAGTTTTCAAAACTGAAAATGGTGGCTCCAATGTGGTGGTCCGAATTTTGAAAAATCAACTGGATTCTTTTGACACTTACTACTCGGGGGGTTTCCAAGTCTCTGATTGCGAATCTGTGATCAGATTGGCAAAATTCAAAATGGCTGTAGGAATTAATTCAAATTTTTGTTCAATTTAATTAATAGTAATGAAATTTAGTGAATACAAGTTTTTGTTAATATTGATGTTATTTTTTAAATTGTACATTATTTCGTCATGTTGATAATATTATTCGGTGTATTTTATGAAATTTCAATTTTTAGAAAGTTGACCGAAGTACTACTACATGAAAGCTTTAATCGCTATTAAAAAAAACATAACTATCATTGTACTACTTTAGGTTTAGTGTTTTTCATCACTATAAAATATTCATTATTGAATATTTTTCATTCGAAAGAAGTTATATATGTATATATAATGTTATAATCTTATATATTCTTAAAATATTTTCTCATTTGTATTATTATCCTCAGAATGCTGTGAGAAGTATTTAGTTAAAATTTAAGTTCAAAATTTTGAGAAATGGCCGAGTTTGAGCCAAATAAATCCAGAGGCAGACTAAAATCCCACAAGTCCGATTGTTCGATCCGGCACCTCAATTGATATTGTAACAATCCTATGGCTGGTACGAAGAACCGGACATTTTGGGAGCTGCGACGAAGAACCGGAAATTTCAAAAGTTGCTAGAATATAATAAATCACTATAGAAAATCTTGAAATGTCTGGTTCTTCCCGACAAGATTGTCGAACGTCTGGTTCTACGTCGCAAATTCTGAAATGTCAGGCAGGGTTTTCTCCGGGAATTCTGAAATGCCTGGTTCTACGTCGCAAAACTTTCGAAATCCTTCATCTAACGTCTCAGATGACCGATTCTTCGTGCCAGCAATCGAATTGATCTTGTGGTGTATTGAGTTTTTGCGATTAGTAGATGTCCTCAGAAAATGAGAAGTGTCCTCGATGGTAGGGTAGGATATTAAGAGATGACTTCTCACAACTACTACAATTACTTTTTGCTCATAAAAAGAAAAATGTTTAAATAATATTTGTTTTCTCCTACTTTTTAAACATCTTACATATTTCGGTAGAAGTATAAAAAGATGTACAGTTTATCAAAATTATTTTTCAAATGATGTTTTTATGAAATATGTCAAGCCTAATTTCAAAGCAATGCATATATTATAAGAACAGCTTTCGTTTTGGGGAATAATTCCAGACTAGAGAGACTGTCAAGTTAAAGCATTGTTAAAAATAAACAAAGGAAAGCTAAACCATTTTGAACGCGATATTACGCGTTTGTGTGTACTCTGTGTAGCTAATTATAGGTATAAATTGCAGATTTAAAAAATTTTTGATTCCTTTTTGAACGAGTTTTGGACCAATTCTTGTGGCTGCATCTTAATGAACAGACTTTTGACCGTGTAGATTGTGTGCAGATTTCTTCATGGCCATAAAATTATTTAATAAAGTTTTGTGTTTAAAAGTGTTGGTACCTTCCTTAAAGGGTTAATCTGGAATTTAAATAATTTACCAGTCCGCGTTGTTGTCTAGATTTGCAAATAACTTTTATAAGTTGCTGCTCATTCTTCCAGTCAAATATCATGAATTGTATTGATAACAATTTATTTGAAGTTAGACGTTTTATTGTGATCCTACAAATCGATGTTTTATTTATGCATCTAAATTGGACTTGAACTCATTTATAGAATTAGCAAATCATGTCACGATGGCACTTGTGGTCACTGGTCATCGTATACAATATTGATTATATGTCTAGATGATAATCCACGTTTGCTTCCTTTTCCCAGGACATTCTTCGCGACAATTTGTTGACCTTCATTAATCTTCAGTACCAGTTTTGCGTCGCATGTTGTAAATGCCTTGGTAAGTACACAATAAATTATGGCAAACTTTGATCATATTTACACCCGAAAAGACCAAGGTTAAATACATTTATTTTCATGAATGTATAGATGTATGAGGATTAACTTTATGTAAATTACATGATATTTGCGATTGTGACTCACTCGTATTGACCTTAATATTATAAATTCATTAAATTGGACAGTGTGGAACAAATTCGATGCATATTTGAAGCGAAATAGAAATATATGTTTTTACAGCATGAGAAGTGCAAAAACAAAAATGAGTAGAACAGGATGTAATACTTTAACCCTTATCATCTAGATTCACTCAGTTTTCTTCTATTATACCACATATTTGGTACCAATTATTAATTGCCTATTAAATATTAACAAATGAAATGCTTAATCGGGAATACCTTTTGGAAAGAAATCAGTTTTAAGAAATAGTAAAACGTCACTGTATAATACACATTTCATATTTTTTGGTCATCAATTGGTCATCAAAATTGTACAGATCATTTGTTGTTTCATAAATCGGTGCCCGTAATATCGGTGTACTTTTTTTGAAACCTGAAAAGCATGGACAACTCGTCTACATACCGATTAGGGGGTAGCAATGACACACTTTGAGACACGAATGTTACTTGAAACTAGTCTCGTAACATTTAAAAAAAATTCACGAGTGACCCTCATGATTTTAATGATTTGTTTGTTCACAATCGTAAATTTTTAAAAGACATTTTATCTTGAATATCTTGAATTGAAACACATTATTCAAAGTATCTGACTGAATTAATTTGATTACTATATAACTGACATAGGCTTTCTGGGAAATAATTGACAAATGAAACCAATTTCTTTTTTTACTTTGAATTTATCCTGTACGATATTACTTTATAATGTATTTTTTTAAATAAGTTTGCTTACGAGAAACCCAACGCTGTCTAAAAGTGGAGAAACATTGCGCAAAAAACATTCAATTTTTAGATTCTTTTTTTAAAATGTTTGTGCAGAAATATGACTCTCATCGTAAGAAATACTGGGTGAAGGAATATAATCAGGATTTGTTGCTTGTATTCGTTATGCTAACGAAGGAAATTTTTGAGGAAATGTTCGAAATAACTGAGAACTGAATTGGAGAGACTTGATACGACGCCATTCGATATACAGATACAAATTATACTGAATTTTGCAGATGAGTTTATGAACGTCACAATGAAAATGTTGAAAAAAATTAAAATATCAGCGTGCCTATTTTATTTTTCTTAATCAGAAGGCCTCCAAGATTTACATTTACGGTTCTACAAGTTAGTAAATGTTGCAAAGGGCAAAGAATTTAGGAATATAATATAATATGAATGCATTTTATAATGTCCAGATTAAATTCTTACGTTATGTTACAGATTCCATGGTAGAGTGTTCGTGCTCACAGGACACGAACGTCGAATGCGACATTGCTTCACTCCAGCAATGTTTCGAACGCTTGTACAGTTCGCCAATTCCTGGATCGTCGTCGACTCAACAATCACAGCAAAATAGTCATAGATCACCATTACCATATTCTTTATTTCCTCTGCAGGTAAATTTATTAAATTCTTAAGTAACTAATAACCATTCAATCTCGTAGCAGAAAATTTTCCAAACAATTCGTAATCTCCAATTTTTAAACATGCACTTGTTCATTTGTATAGCCAATTGCATCTTAATTTTCAATGACTTTCTAATGTGACGTAGGTGTCTTTCAAAAACTTTACATTTGAAATGAAGAAGTACAATTTGGCTCCATACATCTCAAAATATACCGTGGGTCCAAATTTTTGGAATATTATTTTAAAGGCCTCGAGAAATAAAATGAATTGTATCCTTATACATTTTTCAGAAAAGTATATTTTTAACCGTGACGATACACGGTTTTATATTGGGATCTAATGGGTTAATATTAGAAAAAATATTCTCTAGACTTGAACTAATTATCAGCCAATTGTATATAGAGATTGATATTTTTATTGACATTTTAATTCAGTCAATAGTGTTTCTACAAAATACCATTTTTTATTCTTTAATTTGGCTATATTCTTACTAATGAAATATAAGTTTATATGCAGAAGAATCAGCTTGAAAGGGATAATTTTATGACATTTTTTATGAACGGAATTGATATCCAGATAAGCCGTTTAAAATAATTTCTACAAATTGAAAAGATGTTATTAAAAATTCAGTAATTAGGCCAAACGATTGTTAATAAGATACTTAAACATGTGTTATTTATCGTTCATTATTCTGCAGTTTCGAAATTTAATTTTATAGTGTAAAAACAATTCTCTAACTATAACCAATTTAACAAAACATTTGTTACCGGATATAGACATCCAGTAACTGCAAATTTTCATGTATTATGTTACGTATGTACGGACAAACACGCAAAATACCATCCAATGACCTGGCGCCTACTCCCGATTTCTACCATTTTTTAATGTTTTAGTACTTGATAACAAGTGACTTTACGTCTAATTAAATTGATTGATTGTTTCGCAAAAGAAATTAAAATTTGCTCCTAAATAAATTAAAACAATCGACATAACATATTTCGTTGGTAAAATTCTCAATTTTTCGAAAAACAAACGTAAATTTTGATTGGTCACAATTCATTTTTTTTTATTTTCTTTCGTAGAATATTAAGTTGACTGAAATCAGTGTTGAAAAATGAAGAAAATTATAGAATGCAATACAATCAATTCAAATCTAACCAACCCCACTTCTGCAGAATGTAAATTATTGTATTAAAGAAGAATATCTTCTTTCGTTTTCACTAATCTTGCGTAACAAAAACATAACTTTTTAAAGGACCCCGCACACTTTAGCTTGATTTGCGGGCCCGGTTAAATTTCCTGAAACTTCGCTAAGTTGTAGTCCAGAACAGGCCGAACAAAAGTTCTATATGGTAAAAGCCCCAAAAATCAATAGTTTTCGAGATAAAGTACTATACGATATAGTCCGGGCGTACGATATAGGCCCCCGGATCCGAGACTTTCGCATTTATTTTTTATATGCGACAACAATATTCATAGGTTTTTTTGGTCGCTGATTACGAATGTGATATCAGATTTTAAAAATTCAAAATGGCGGATCCAATATGGCGGACAATTTTTGAAAAATTAAACGAAATCGCTTGAAACTCATTATTCTGGGGTTTTTGGGGTCGCTGATCACGAATCTGATATCAGATTTTAAAAATTGAAAATGGCGTATCCAATATGGCGGACGAGTTTTGAAAAATTAAACGAAATAGCTTGAAACTCATTATTCTGGGGTTTTTGGGGTCGCCGATCACGAATCTGATATCAGGCTTTGAAAATCTAAAATGGCGGATTCAATATGGCGAACGTGTTTTAAAAAATTGAACGAAATCGCTCGAAACTCGTTCTTCTAGGGTTTTTGGGGCCCGCGATGATGAATTTCATATCAGATTTGAAAATTCAAAATGGCAGATCCAATATTGTTGACAAGTTTTGAAAAATTAAACGGAATCGCTTGAAACTCATCATTCTAGGGTTTTTGGGATCCCTGATAACGAATCTGATGAGATTTTGAAAATTCAAAATGACGGATCCCATATGGCCGACAATTTCTGAAAAATAAAACGGATTACCTTAAATAAAAATCACCTATCGTAGACCATTGTGATGATAACAGCAGAGTCTCAGGTCCTTAAAAGAATTGCTCTTTGAGTTTTTTTGTAAGCTTGTACCAAATACTTGCAGTGCTTGCAAATAATTTTCAAATGCTGATGACAGCAACAAGCTGATTGTGGTATGTATATATTTTTTATGACAAGAACTTATCAATAGATCAGTATCTTATTTAATACTCCTTTTCTTTGTTTCTGTATTTTATAAGTTTACGTTATCTATTTCTTACATTTTTTGTTTGAGCTACCCGGCAAGAATGTTTTATATAGAGTTGTATACGTATACATTTATATATTATGTATATACTCATATGCATTCGTATACAATTATATACAAACATATATATATGGATACAGTGCTATAGAGACAAAATTCATATATACTTGTATATAATATCATCATTTATGATATATATATAATATATATATATATATATATACATATATAATTGAAAATAATTCTCATGTAGAGAATAATTAATGTTATTTCTTCGCCGCTCGTATTTAATACAATTTAGAAATAAAATTCTTGGTTTGACGGCACATATATAGATTGGATTGAATTTCTATGTAATTATATATAGTTATATAATTATATAGTTATATAATTATATCTCATTTCTTTATAGTTTAATACAATTGTATATAACACGTTTTTATCTGGGTAAAGTAGATTCTCTGCAAATTCCTGGTTGTTTTAGGCTTTGACATTGAATAAGTACACCATATGTTCAATTGTTTCGGCATCATATATATATATATATATTGATACTACGCTCTACATTTCATTAGTTTTGACATCTGATTCGTATTTGCATTCGTTTCGTCAGTATTTTGTATATGTTATCCTAACGTTCAATGTGATATGTGATGCGTTATATCTTTTTGCAATCATACTGGATTCTCTGTTATTTCTCATTTGATCTGTAAGGGAAAATAAGTGTATTGAAGAGTAAAGACTGATAATATATTATTAGAATGTATAACAATGGCAGCTCGAAATAGAATAAATTGTTATGTATGTGACGCAAGATTTCACCGCCGAGTAATGGTCCGTATTTTTGGCAATGAAAACAACCAAAAATGCCAAATCGCGATTCTGCGTCGAGAATATCTTCATCATCCTCCCCAAGATGTTCAGGAGGATAGCCGTTTATGTTTTAATTGTAATGTAAGTATTAATACAGAGATACGTGAACTGGAAGAAGATCCAAACTGTTTGAGATTAAACGTAATGACATTGAAAAGAAATAATAATTGTATATTTTGCGATAATTGCGGAAATTTTGTGAGGTTATCTGTCAATTGTAGGATTAACGTTTTTGTCATAAAAAATATATACATACCACAATCAGTTCGATGCTGTCCTCAGCATTTAGATGCTAATGGATTTATACCGCTGCCTCTAATGGATACAATAGAATTTATCAATAGACCTTATCGTATATGCGGTCCACAGTTGCAAGCTTTCTTACAGGGTTTACGGGTCTCAAGTAAACGAGGTTGATTACGATGACGAAGAAAGTTTCTCAGAAGATGAGTTCAAAAGCTTAAGCCCAATATCTCGTGAGCAATTTAGAGATTTGTTTTCACGTTTGGTCCCTGTACCGGAACCTAATAGAAATGTAACTCGACATATAAGTAAAAAACATCTACTTACATTTTTATGTAAAATGCGCCAAAACTTATCTGATGATTTTTTAAAAGTAATATTTAAATACACAAGCCGGCAAGCTATTTCATTAGTTATCGCTAATGTGCGAAAGTCACTAATGTTGAGGTTTGTACCAGAAAATATTGGATTAAATGCAATTACTCGAGAACAATACATTGAAAGACATGTCACTGATTTTGCTAATCGGCTTTACAATCCGAACCCTAATGACCCTCGCGCAATTGCAATTATCGATGGAACATACGTGTATACACATAAATCAAGTAACTTTCAAACACTCCGACAGTCCTACTCGGTCCATAAAGGTCGACATTTAATTAAACCAGCCCTTATTGTGGCTCCGAATGATTACATTTTAGATATTCATGGGCCATATTTCTCAGACTCGAAAAATAATGACGCCGCTATGCTTGAAAACGAAATGCAAACAGATCCTGCAGCTCTTCGAATGTGGTTTGCAGAAGGCGACATAATCATTGTCGATCGGGGCTATAGAGATGCTATACCACTACTTGAACTTTTAGGCATCAATCATAAAATGCCTGCACTACTACTTCGTGGTCAACGTCAACTTGACACCTTTGCAGCAAATGATTCCAGGCTAATTACAAAATCAAGACGGGTAGTAGAGGCGCGAAATGGTCATATTAAATCTGTTTTTAAATTCTTAGACGGACCTGTGTCTATTACCCATGCCATTAACATCGGGGATTTTTATCGTATTGCTGGTGCTATTCTCAATAAATATAGAGAACCAATCAACATGGCTGCAGCAACTCCAGAACTAGCAGAACGAATGATAGAAATGTCTCGTCATCCTAATGTTGTTCAAAATAGAGTCGAGAACGATCATTTAGAGAGACGAAACGCACAGTGGGTTCGGTTGAATGAACACCATGTGCCTCACTTCCCAAGACTGTCCCTAGATTATTTACATGATTTAACATTTGGCGTTTATCAAGTGAATCTTGCGCCTGCTTACATTCAGGATAAACTCCAACGTGAACAAACTGAAGAATTTAACATTGACACATTGTTGAATGAACCGGGGCTTATTAGAGTTCGAATATATTCAAGATTTAGAAATGCAACTAAGTACCAAATATTTATAGCGTTCGTCACTGACAACAGATATGAAGAGCATAACATAAATGATGAAGATATCGATACCCCTATTTCGGGTTATTACTGTACGTGTAAGACAGGAGCTAGAACAGTCGGTTCATGCGCACACGTTGGTTCTATCTTATGGTTTTTGGGGTATGCTCGTCATCAACCACAAGTGAAATATCCTTCACTAGCCATGCTTGAAAATATTACCGATGCAGGCCACAGGCAATGAATGTTAAGGTTTCACTCACGACGCGCCGACACACACAGTAAAGTAAAAACGCGGTAAAAACGCAGTACGTCTACAAAAAAAATGTATAAATATGTTATTATTTGTAAATAATAAATATTGCATTTATATGCTATACGTGTATTTATTATTTCTTAATTATTGGAAATATTATTCTAATTTTATTATTTCAAATCTGATATCAAATTCATCATCGGGGACCCCAAAAACCCTAGAAGAACGAGTTTCGAGCGATTTCGTTCAATTTTTTAAAACACGTCCGCCATATTGAATCCGCCATTTTAGATTTTCAAAGCCTGATATCAGATTCGTAACCAGCGACCCACAAAACCCCCGAGTAACGAGTTTCTTGCAATTTCGTTCAATTTTTCAAAACTCGTCCGCCATATTGGATACGCCATTTTGAATTTTCAAAATCTGATATCAGATTCGTGATCAGCGACCCCAAAAACCCCAGAATAATGAGTTTCAAGCGATTTCGTTTAATTTTTCAAAACTCGTCCGCCATATTGGATCCGCCATTTTGAATTTTTAAAATCTGTTATCACATTCGTAATCAGCGACCAAAAAAACCTATGCATATTGTTGTTGCATATAAAAAATAAATGCGAAAGTCTCGGATCCGGGGGCCTATATCGTACGCCCGTACTATAACGTATAGTACTTTATCTCGAAAACTATTGATTTTTGGGGCTTTTACCATATAGAACTTTTGTTCGGGCTATTCTGGACTACAACTTAGCGAAGTTTCAGGAAATTTAACCGGGCCCGCAAATCAAGCTAAAGTGTGCGGGGTCCTTTAGTAAATAGTTGGGTCGGGTTATTCTGAATTTTGTATCGTATAAAACATCCCCGTATAATGTTGGTAACATGCCTGTAGATTCGAACGTCCCTGAAACAGCATATGAGATACATACGCCCATGCACAATAGAATACCATTAATGCCATTTATTTTTAAGGTCCAGAGGAGATGGTCTGAAACAGCAGCAGCTGAAATGTCCGGCGAATCGTCGGAAAAAACTGTAAGAAGATGGTCCATGCCATGGGATTGCCGACATGTGACAGAATGGCCTAGACCAGAAATACGGACAAGACTCAGGGTTCCATTTCAAGATCGCAGTAGATCTACAACTCCAGATTCCGTGTGGAAATCAACAACGAGCCAAGATGGTCTACGTGAAGCAATTCAATTGTTATCGTGTAAACCAGGTAAATAACGGTGAATAATAAACTATAGTATGAGATAACTTTGAATCTACCCAAATGTCATATTAATTAAATCATTAAATTTTCAGGCGTTAGATTATCGAGTCAAATTCCTGTTTATGGTGGTCAACACGTACCGGGAGTTACATTGACGACATGCAGTTATGAAGCAATCAGTTACGAAACGTCGATTTGGCCAGATACGCGACGAGTCGGTTCCCCACGTTGTTGGCCTCATGATTCCAGTGATCATTCGGACCAATCAGGTAAGTGACATTATCGAAAGCAAAATTGCTGTCGTATTATCCCAACTACTTCCTGCTGGCCGTGTTCATGAACTCAAATTAGGTTCAGTATTCAATGGGATCCTCCGTGATGGACGCGAAACAAAATTGAAATAACTAATAAATATATTTATAAAATAATGCTTTGGAAGGAAAACCTGCACCAGATAAAACGTGCGCATGCAAAAATAAAATTGCAATAATTCTTTAATTAGATTTAAACATACTACTAAAAACATTAATTTATTATTAATATTCAATAATGAATCTGTCGAGTGCTTGTAGACTGAGAAAGTGCCTTTATAGGTTAAAACGATGCACCCCTCATTACATGTATTACAGTAGATGCTAAGCATCATATATTGGTGCATCTAAACGATTATTAACCCCTTGACTGCCACGAGAATTTCACAAAAAATGCCCAAAATGCAACAAAAAAATTTTGTTAGATTTTATTTTAACTTGATGTATAGGCATATTTTCGCTGATTACGAATCTGAAGTCAGATTTTGAGTACACAAAATGGCAGATTGAATATAGCGGACAAATTTTTCAATTCCAACCATTTCGCTTGAAATTTGTTGCTCAAGGATTATTGGGCTCGCTCATTACAAATCTGAAGTCAGATTTTGATCATTCAAAATGGCGGACAAATTTTCTAAATTCCAACGATTTTACTTCATATTTGTTATTCTGGAGGTTTTGAGACCGCTGATTACGAATTTGAAGATGGATTTTGAAAAATTTTCAACCAAAATGGTTCCATTGTAGCCGTCATTTTAAATTTTAAAAAGATATCAGATTTGTAATCAGCGACCTTGAAAACCTCCGAGTAACAAATTTCAAGCGGTTTTATAAACTTTTTACGTATAAATTGATTGAACACAATGTCATACTTCATAACTAGGATTTTGCAAAAATTGTGAAAATTACCGTCTTTGTGGATTTATATATTTTTTTTGGCACAACGATTATGAAAATGGACAACGCCATCATATTTACTATACCTTAGACTGTCTAGAAATGGATTTGGTTTTATTTTACATAAATTCCAGAATTTGTTAGTATACATTATATCCTGACAAAGATCTGCCTTTTTCTGGCAGTCTGGGAAAAGTCCAAAATGACAAAGATCTTCGTCATTGGCAGTCAACCCTGGTAGAAATTTGTCAATTTTTTCTTACACTATCCATTTCCCCTATACCATTAACATGGTAAATAAGAATGTTACACAAGAATTGTACAAAAAATGTTTTCATTTCGACTAGGGAAGGGGTAAAAATTAGTGTCCATGAACACAAATGCATTATGTAGAGATTACTACAGACTAATAAGTTTATTTTAAAGTATGGAGAGTACTAAACATGATTTAACTTGCGTTAATTCTACAATTTTGCATGCAGAAGGTAGCTTAATTATAATAAAAAAATAATACCGGAAATGGTCCGAATTTCTCCTTGAAAATGGACCACTGAACAAGATCAAAAACATGCAAATCTTCGCAAACTCCATTACGATCCAATTGTTATATTAAGATATTATTTTTAACTTCACTCCTCAACTCAAGAATTAGTTAGTTTTTGCAAGGCACCTTCTAAGGATCCTATCAGAAATCGTAGTGGAAATTACAAGATTTTTTTGAATTATGGGGTACATGACTTGTAAATATTTATATTCATTCGATTATGAGATTATATGCGTCTAACACATTGTCATCATGCTAAACGCGTGTTTATAAAATTACAGAATGTAATGTATGTTTTACAGGACATCGAGACAGCGATCACAGTGGCCACAGTGGAGAGCACAGAGATTCCGGTAAGTTTATCAAAGCATTCATACAGATAGTTTAAACCATTTCATACGAATTTATTATTTTAATTAGCTTTTAATAAATTCAAGTCCTTAGAGTAGTTGCTTAATGATAACGAGCAACGATTTAGTAAATTCAGGATACTCGAGTAATTTTAGCATTCATTTTTCCTATCGTAGGTACATTAATATACTAATAACTTAGTTACTAATTTTGCTTGTACCAATTCTAATGAGTTTTTGTTAAATAAGAAAAACAAGTGAAACTAAAAAGTATCATTAGAAGGTACAGTGCTCCCTCCGTAATTGCTGTCCGACCGGGGCCGAATTTCCCCTTCATGTCCCCATAATTGCTTGTCTGGCGTTCCATTTGCTACTTCCCCTTGTCTTTGTATGAAAAAGTTAATAGAACATATGTACGCATGTGCGACTGAACCCTTCTTCTTACAATGCACCTGGAAGGGGAACTTGGACAACAATTACGGAATATTTTGGCACTACCATTATTGATGGAATTAGAAAGACACAATTATGCACCGAAACAATTACGGAGGGAAGACTGAATTTCGAAACTTACAATAAAAGATATGTTAGTTACAACGACCAATTTATTATACCAATTTACTTACATTTCTTGTCATCTACTGGTCTTAATTTATTGAGTGGCGTCCAAAAATGTTGCAACGAATTTTGATAAATAATTATTTAAACCAAAATTTTGCAAAACTACGAAGATAGCCCTTCTTCTCTATATTCTATATTGTTTTTATCTTGTAAGATTAAAAAATCGAATCTGTTCGGTTAAATTTAGTTTTTCATTATTACCGTCAGGTAATGTATAAGTTCACACTTAGAAGGAATTTTGACTGTATAAATTTAATGAAATTTTGATGGTTTATTTACAATTGTGGGATCTTAAAGTAATCATAGTTTTTAACCTTTTTGACAATTTCAGAACAAAGCGGATGTAGTGGAAGTGGTTATTGTGATAGCAAAGACAGTATTCATTCTCACAGCGACTACAGCTATCACAGGGAATCAGATCCCGGTAAGAAATACAAATTTCAGTTTCCTGTGTTGTAAATTAAATGTTGTTAAGGAGATTCTATAAGTTTGTAGTCAAAACCTCATATATCTATACACATGCATATAAAAATGTTATTATCTCAAAGATTATATTTAATGAATGGTGAACTAAAGTAATTTTATTGTTATCAGTTATGAATTTTCTTATTAACTTTTAACAGCGTGGACTTTTCGTGGTTGTATGTTCGCGAATATCATTCGCCATAATATTATTTTTTCTTTCAAATGTACTTAGGAGATAATTTTATATTTTTTTATGCATTTATGTTATATCTCAAAGAACAAATTGTATGGAAACATAGTTCAAAAACAAGTTTTTTTTAATTAAATGCAAAACAATGGGCGAATTTTGGTTCTTTTTCCAAAAAAGTGAATCCGTGTTTTAGCATTTTTTTAAATTGTTATTAACACACTCAACTCGAAGCTTGAGCTTGTAACATTGATATTTTTTATTTCAAAATGTTGACGTGGTTTATTTAATTGTCTATTTACTCTTTCATAACTCAACTCACGGTCTTTCTAAAAATCTGAACCATGGGTATTTAAACTCCGGAACAATTCCTAAAGAATGTGCAGTCGAATATAACGCAAATAAACTTAGTTTAAATCCTTAAGGACATACATTTTTTCAAATGTAGCAATGGGAATTCAATTTTTATTGTTCCTTGGTAATTTTTATAAATAAAATTGAATGTTTCCATCATAAAACGTATTATATCCGTTTCCTCTTTTTGACATCGATGCATCTATTTAATTTAGTTAGCAATATTTATATTTAAAACACAAGGCTTACTGCCTCTGTATTTGCTTTAGGAATTGTAAAACATTTTGAAAAATCCTTGGATCAAGTTTGCAGAACAACTGTGAGCAGAATTATTAAAAAAATTAGGCAGAAAATGTAATACTTCAATATGTGTGTTAAAAAATATCAACGTTAAAAATGCCATAACTCGCACGAATTTTCGGGGTTTTACTCTTTAGTCACCCAAACCATCAAAAAAAAATACGAATATTTGAGGAAGTAAACGTTTAGTATGATTACTCCATTTAACAAAAACTAAAAAAGCAAATTTCCCTTTTGAAATCAAGCTTAATTTTCGAGTCTCGGATGGAACCTGTTAATGTTGATTTTTAAAAAATGCTAAAACACGGGTTAATACCCATGTTTTTTTTTTTTAAAGAAAGCCTTTTTGAACCACTCTAGACAATCATCATTGTTCTATAATGTTAAAATAATCGTGTTTGAAAATGAATTACTTCAGACCCAGACCATGAGCCGATTTGAAATTTTCCATTATGTTCCTTTTTTATTCTTGTTTCGTGTGCTTCTTCAGAACCTTATAGATTACCAAATTAACGAATTGTATAGAATTTGTTTCATAGTCACTTATGTCTACATTTTAACATTATTCTTTTATTTTCATTTTAGTTGTAATGACGCCTGCAATTATTTCATTTTACGACTTTTGCAATATATTAAAATTTTTTTCAATTGATTTCTTCACCTTGTTATTGATATGCAACATTTCCTATCGTAAATCATTCTTCTCATTATATTTTTAGGCACAGTTGACGTTCTGCCATCTCGTAAAAGCAGCTCTTCGACAGATTCTTGTGTATCTGCTCATAGCCGCTCTGGATCTGAAAGTGCTGGTGCTGGGGTGAGAAGTTTAAAAATTTGGAAAGCATGTCACATTAACTTAGCTGCACAACATTATGTTGTTCAATTTACCTATAATTTTTTATATTTAACTGAATTGATTAATCCGATTTCGAACCTGTTCAATCAATTACAATATGTTCATTGCATTATGCAAAATATTGAAAAAGATGTATCCCATTTTAAATCCAGGCTCATTTGTTTAATCTAATTCATGGTTATATTATATCAATTGAATTTGATTTTGGATACGTACAAAGTAGAACTATTAATATATTTCTTATGTAATCGGTTTTACAATTAAATAAAGGTATATTTTGTAATATATACAAATGAGAGACTGTAAATAACAAAAATTGTAAAACAGGTTAAGAAATAAATGAATATAGGAATAATCGATGCACATCAGTTATAATATTAATATTTTTGTAAATATTAATCCGTATTTTCAATTACAATAAGGTAAGTGTCTTTATTTTTAAGTTTATGAGATAGAAATTGACACTACCATTGACTTCAGATTCTTATATACATAATAAGATAATGTAAATAACAAGAATAATTCTAATGTTATACTAATTTTTCATATATTACATATTAATTACATACATCTTTTCTTAGTATTATATGAAAAATTAGTATAAAATTTTAGAATTATTATGGCTGTGCATCGATTATCCCTAAATTCTCAAACAATTCTTGTTATTTATATTATCTTAGCGTGTACAGAAGAATTAAAAGTCAATGGTAGTGTCAATTTTTATCTCATAAACTTAAAAATAAAGACACTTACCTTATTGTAATTGAAAATACGGATTAATATTTGCAAAAGTATAAATAATTTGAACTACGCAGAAAGATATCATTCATACAATAATGCGTTTAATGTGTGTTGTATGATTCTATTTTAAACTCAATTATTTTGTACACTACTTCAGCCTTATATTTTGAAATTACTTTTTGTTTTAATCGAAAACTTATCTGAATTTAAAATTTGCATAACTACATTACTCAAGTTACAGTACAATACTCATATTTTTACCTAATTATTTTCTTGGAAATTGTACCAATTTGGATAGTAATTTTGGGACAACCTAATTGAATGGGGACAATTGCCATCATTTCTAGTAAAAATTACTAGCTCTTTATAAATTTTATTGCCTGAATAGTAAAAATGGCAAGAACTTACAATTCTTGTTATTAGAAAGCATGGAAATTATTGCTATTTGGCAAGTCTGTGCCAAAATTACCATATATAATGGTAAACTTTCCAAAAAAGTTATTTTTATACGTTTTATTTCATAAGTATCTAACATAGTAGATTTTAAATTTTAACGCATTAACAACGAAATTGATATTTAAGAGAACGCAAGATATAGCACAACTTTACAGCTCTCATTTTAACAATAACATTTAAACAAGAGAACCCGTTTTTTTTCAGAACTATTTTTGACGTAAAAATGATTCCTCCTTCACAGTCTTATAGCTAAAATATCGTTGGTGGAAAAAGTTACAGCATATTTATGGAAGTTGGTGCACATGAAAATGACGTCCAAGATTAAAAAATCTCATAGACATTAAAAAACATTCAAATTTTGAATTATTCTTGTGAAATTGGCACGCAGATATCATCGGAGGTGCCGATTGCAAATAAGTTAAAAATAATACGCCTGCCAATTTTCATTTTCTGAAACAGACATCAGATTCATAATTAAGGGTCTGGAAAACTTCCGAGTAACGAATTTCATACAGATCCATTGTATTTAAAAAAAATATGTCGCGTTAATGAATCCGCAATTTTTTAATTTAAAAAATTGACATCACATTCGCTTTGACGACCCGCAAAAATGATTGTGTACCAACTTTTATGAAATTATATAGTGTTGTAATGTTTATTCACCTTATAAATTTATATTCGACACATGGTTGCTATTTTGTTGTCCTCCACCTTGAAGTTACAATAAGAAACCATAGATTTTGACAGCTGACGATTAGAAACATGATATTTTGGATTTTCATGACAAATGACAGTCAGATTTCGAGTGAAAAAAGCGATTTAAAATTTGGTTTTCTTTAAAAAATCGTGCTCGCTTTCATTTTATGTGCCATAACTCTGATTGAGTTACAAGCAACTAAATTTTATCTTTAGAATCTGAAAGAGGGATCATTTCTACTTCAAAAATTGTAGAGCCGTAAAATTGGGGTACATTATGCGTCCTCCTGAACGTTAATAAGTTAACCCATTAACGCTCAGACGGACGAATTTTCAGTGTTAATTTTAACATCGATAATTTGTATATAAATGCCTTTGGAAAAATATGAGCTCTACTGTGTCTAACGTAAAATTGCATGCTCTTTCGGAATCTTTGAATGAAATTTCGATGAAATGAACAGCAAAAAAGTTATATACGTTTTTCTGTTAAAAAAACATGGTTTTTTACATTTTATTTTTCATAAAAACATCACTTTCACCTCGAAATAACGTTGGGAACATATCTTAGTTGAAAATATCGCGTCCACGGACCCCCAGGATTAAAATGTACCACATCTGAATTCGTAATTCAAGATGGCAGTTTCCAAAATGGCGCCTAGAAGCTCAAAATTCTTTTTATAACTTAACAAATTTTTTTCTTGAAAACTATAAACTTTAGAGGAAATTTGGTAAGAACAAAAATGTCTTAGAATTGGTTAAAGAACCTTCTCAAATTTTATCACAATGTATTCATACACTTTTTGGTTTTTTGAAAATTAAAGAAATCGAAATTTAAAAAAAAATTCATTTAAAAAATCTGAAAAAATTTGAGAAGCTTCTTTAACCAATTCTAAGATATTTTTATTCTTACCAGATTTTCTCCAAAGTCCATATTTTTCAAGGAAATAAATTATTAAACTTTTCTAGATTTTAAGACTAAGTTTATTTCCTTGAAAAATATGGACTTTAGAGAAAATCTGCTAAGCATAAAATTGTCTTAGAATTGGTTAAAGAACCTTCTTAAATTTTGTCAGATTTTTTAAATGACTTTTTTTAAATTTCGATTTCTTTAATTTTCAAAAAACCAAAAAGTGTATCAATACATTGTGATAAAGTTTGAGAAGGTTCTTTAACCAATTCTAAGACTTTTTTGTTCTTACCAAATTTTCTCTAAAGTCTATAGTTTTCAAGAAAAAAATTTGTTAATTTATAAAAAGATTTTTCAGCATCTAGGCGCCATTTTGGTAGTTTCCATTTTGAAATTCAAATTAGAACAAGGTACGTTTTAATCCTAAGGATCCATGGACGCGATATCTTCACCTTAGACATGTTTCCCAATGGAATTTCCAGGTGAAAGTGATGTTAGAATGAAAAATACATTTTTAAAAACCATGTTTTTTACAAAAAAACATGTATAACTTTTTTTCTTTTCATTTTATCGAAATTTTATTGAAAGATTCTGAAAGAGCATACAATTTTACGTTAGACACAGTAGAGCTCATATTTTTCTAAAGGCATTTATATACAATTTATCGATGTTAAAACTAATGCTGAAAATTCGTCCGTCTGAGCGTTAATGGGTTAAAGCAAATATTCTACAATTTTAATTATAAAATAGTTTTAAAAGTAAACATAACTTCTTTTTATAATAAACTGATGTAAAATAAATTTTATTAAATGTAATATATCGTATTTCGTAGGAATGCGTAAGATCACAATTGTATTCAATGTGGAGTGGAACCGACCTGCCATTCATAAAACTGCCTGAAAGCAGCGAGATTCAAGATGAGCCACCAATATAAAAGAAAAAAGAAATGCAACACGCACAACAATATCACTGTCAACAATGCAGAGTATAAAACATTTAATATCGCGCAATAAACGAAACCGCTAACGCGACACGCCAAAGATTCCAAGAGTCTTCGAATTTAAGCTTCATATCAAGGCAGCTTAGCTGCTTCTTCTAAGTAAGCGACGACTAGGTCTTACTAAATGACATTAAATGTTACGTCGCGTTTGTATCGTTTCCCACATCTAATAACAACCCAGTCAAATGAAATTTTGAGTGTATAAAATGCAACTAACTACAACGATAAATAATTTAAGCGCCGGAACATGGTTTGGAAATGGTTAATTTGAAAAAATAAGTTAATAATTTACTGTGTACGCAGAAAGAAAAAAAGGTTTAATGAAACCATAAAAAAATGTAGAAATGGTTGTTGCGAGTAATAATAGTAGCAATAACTATTTTTACTATGACAAAAGTTTTTTTTTTTCGTCTAATCAATTTTATCCATTTTATGGCATCCATTCTACAATTCAGTATTGTTCAAGAAGACTATTTGACTGCAAAACTGTAGTAGCTTTAAGATCATGTACTCTACTGCTTATTTAACGATCGAGAAATAGTAACAGAACGATATTATTTGGAAAACTATTTTTTTTACAATTCCATGTCTTATTTTCGCAAAATGGTTCGATTAGCTATATTTTTTCTCTCTGTGTACGAATGTAGTAGGACGCACTAACTAGTTAATAAAAGAATGTGTCGTTTACTTTTTTAGCAAGAATATTTTGTGTCAGTCGTAAATTTAGGTTCTAAATAGTCTCAAAATCTAGATCAAACTCTACATCATTGGTAGAGCTGATCCATGTTGAATTTGTTTAGTGGCCCTCTTTTTTGAACCCAACTATATCAATACACAAAGAAAAACAAATGCGTTTTTAAAATTTTCATTTGATTGGGTTATAATATACCTAAAATCTCGTTGCGTGAAAAAAGATTGAAAGCGTATAAAACTACAGGGAATAGGAAATCTCTCAGTAAACAGGACAATCTCTTCTTCTTAGGTGTCAATTCTCCAACAAAATACGAAAATGTTAACTGTTTTACGCGGAAGTTCAATGCTATATATGTACAAGTATGTATATATGTGAGACTATCTTGTAACAAGGATGCAGTATGTATCGAACTGGAAAATACGAGTGTGATTGTGGTACCATGAAGTATTTACATTTAGTCATCCGTATTGCTATCGCCGATTCTTGTTTTAGATCGTATTGTTTAAAAAAATTTATAATGTTATTATCCATATTCGGCAGTAAAAACTTTTGAGTTATAACATTTTTCACATTACATTGAAACAATGTTGTTAAAGTTACCATTCATCAATCGTCAAAGAGTCTCTCTCAACAGTTTTAACTGCCGAATAAAATAATTGTTTGTTATTGTTATGGCGCGAGAAACTTCCGCTTCTCTTTTAGTGTCTTGCCAGCGAATTAAATATGTTTAAAATTATTAAGTTTTTAATTAAGAATTTTTGGTTTATTTTTATAAAATCAGTTAGTTACTAGTGATATTTTTATTTGTATTTAGGGAAATTAGCTCCTTCACTAATTTCTGAAAAATAAAACTGTATTTATACAAATTCAGGATTCTTATTTCTATTGCTGTTATTTTACAATCACTCCACTATTACACAATAACCACTATTTCAAGCAAACCTTTGGCAAACCTATATTGTATTCCCCAGTTTCACCGACATTTGCTGATTTCAGATCACAGATATGTAGATGTTATTATTACATGCGTACCTATAGACAGAATAGAAGAAACGATTAATATATTCAACAACCACCATCCAATATTGAATTTTACGTACGAAACAGAACAAGATGGATCATACGCCTTCCTGGAAGTTCTAGTCATGACAAATAGTCACAACAACAGCCTACAATTCCTTGATTTTCACTCGTACCATCCGCACTCAATGAAAACAGCAATCCTAAGCAACCTAGTGGACGGATCAGTCAACAACATCCACGCTCAGTTTCACAAAAACAACCTAGAAACAATTATCAAATTCCAACACAACGACTATCCTATCAATACTATCACAAATCACACCAACAAAAGAATTTCTTCATTTTCCAATGACAACATCACAACCACTATAGAAGAAAACAATCCATAATACTTCATAAAAATACCACATTACTAAGATTCTATGATTCACTAAAACCCAAGTTAAACCACTTTTTAGACTATCAACCAAGTTCCGTCATTCAACAACACTTCAAACTCCAACAGAGTTATAGGAAAAGATACACACAAAAACAACCACGTGGTCTATTGTGTAGAATGCAACTATTACGAAGTCACATATCTAGCAGAAACCAAACGAAGCCTAAAAATCATCAACGAACACCAAAAAAATTCCGAACGCTATCACAACCCTACACAGTACATAAATAACCGAACACAAACAGGATTCAAATCACTACATCAATTGGGACCCAAAATTGGTCACAGAGGACTATTTCCATCGTAGATCAGTGATTGATGAAATTGCAAAACAATCCAGTCAAAATAACAGACACAGAAAAGTTAAATTGAATATGTAGGAACATAATAGAAATTTTCAAACGAGAATCATCACTGAACCAATCATATTAAAACAATGCATAACCGGAGCAAACCTCAACATTCTAGGAACCATATATAAAGGCAAGACAACAACGTCAATTAGATAAATTATTGACATCAGTATGCTTTAATGCTGCAAATAATGGATTTGTAATAACTATACAATCAGAGAGAAGGTCTACTTAAATTTAAAAAAACAGGTTTTCAACGCAATTTTTTAAAGGTAACGTAACAACTTATTCAAGTTACAACAATGTTATTATAATTTTAAAAAATTTCGAATTAGAATTCAACAAATTATTTGTTGAAAGGTTTGTGTGTTCCAAAACTATTTTATTTATTTTACAATAAGCACATTTTTTAATTTAAAAACAACAACTTTTCGATGGTTGCCGTTGTCTTTCATCAAACATTTCTTTTTTTTTTAATTTAATTTTGCATAAGTAAACAATGAAGAATAAAGTGCACACAGAATATAACAATATCTATCTTTCCTTGTGCATCCTTACAATACAGTATGTAACTATTTTGTTTTATTCAAAATGCGCGATAAAGACGTCTATTTATATATTTTTTCAGGATTTACAGTTCCTGTTCCTTATCACTTTCTGTAATAAATTAAAACGTTTCCACTAAATAAAATTTTTACCTAATAATGTAACCACGCTTTAATAGTGGTCAGATTTTATTCTTTTTCTAGTTCATTTTTTAATTTCTCTGCTTTGTAAACTGCATCCATGCTATCAAAAATAGATTTTTTGCCATATACGAATTGTTGGAATAACAGGGTGTTTCTGCTTTTCAATGCAAATTGTAATTTCTGTCATTCTTGTGTCTCCAGATGTAAGAAATAAATGCAATAGTCATGACAGGTACGAACGATACCAAAGGTTCTTGGGGACCAAACATCATCAGATAAGTGTAATATAGAAAACTATTTAGAAAGAAAGTATGTTGTGTTGATCACATAATTTAGTGTGGACTTCTTTGTGCAATGTATTGGATTCAACTAGTACTTCTTCAGTAGGTAATCATGATTTTGTGATTTATGTTGGATGTAATAGGGACCAGCAGTCATTTTTGACAATTGAATTTTAGAATAACAGAAAACAGTGCTGTAAATTAAACGAAAAATGAATAAAAAATCACCAAAGGCTTATTACAGTTATCAGATTCATGCGGTGATAAACTTTTTAACTAAATGACATCTTGTGTGCAATATACGGTAAGTGGAAAAAACTTTGTATTATATAATTAAAATGAAACATTTTAAGAGCTCCATAAAGTGCATTTATGATTAATATATCGTTGATGACGTTCATTTAGCTCACAATTAATTTATACCGTGAAATAAATTTGAAACAGTATAAAATTCATTATTTAATTCAGTGAATCCATATTCACTGTTCGGTCAGTGCCTTTCGTCATATTCTCTTCATAAACCAGTGAAATGCCAAACGAATTTCACTGTTTCGCGTTAAAGTTTCAATGGTTCAAACATTGAAACAATATATTGTCTCATAAAGCAACTTAATTTCACAGAATAAAACATTTTTATAAGTTATATGCTTCATTATATTCATACATTACATACATTCACCATATCACTAGTGACACGAGTCCACTTGAAATCGCACACAAATGTTACAGAAAGTTGTATTAAAAGTTGGACTTTTTTGGATGAAATGCGTTATGATTTACGATATATGATATTTAAAAAAAATGAAAAATAATTTACAAATCTTAACTAAAAAAAAGAATCTACTTAAAAATTCCTAATTGCTCTTATGCCCCTGCAAGATGACTAACTTGCCTTACATATACGCATTTCTGTAGACAATTTGCGATATGTCTGTAGAAAGGTAAATTATTTGTCAATCGAAATCATAGATATAAACAATGATGCGGTGACGATTAATCATTTTTTCTCAAACAAGAATTTAGACAAACATATAAGAGGAATTCCCTGTTATTTTTAAAATTGAACTGTAAAAAATTAAACTTTTTATTCTTATAGCACCTCAATAAACCTTAGACCATTAATTTGAGTAGAGAAAAGAGTGATGTCACTATTTTTGACAAATTTATTTTTCTTTACAAGCAGAAATTTTTGAGACTGCTGATTACGAATCTGATCTTCAATTATACAAATTGAAATTAGCAGATCTAAAATGTCAGACCATAATGCCATTGATTTGCCATTTTGAATCAGTCATTTTGAATGTTCAAAATCTGAGGCCAGATCATCACTTTCCTTAAAATGAATGAGATCCTTACTCTAGGCAATTTCGAAAACCCCTGTACGCACACTTTCAACCATACAGCTACAGTTCTAGTATGGTTATTAAAGTAAACTTCTGTCATTCAGAAAAGTTTACAAATTGTCTTGTTAGAATTACCGAATAAATTTTGTTAGGCTTTTATACGAATTACCGGAAAGTAATTCCGTAAAACTTAAGGAAATAAATGTCACGCTTACGAAACTTGCTGTATGAAATAAATTTTGAAAAAAAGAGGACCCCAAAATTCTCTACTTTCTCTTGTAGCATAGAAACCATAGTTTCACTAGAATTAATACGGATAGATAAACTGATGCTCAGAACTTTATTTTCATACTTTCTTCACGGATATTATTTACGCTATCATCCATGTCAGAGCTAACCGTGCGTAAAGAAACAACAACTGTTGACAATGCACGAATTAATGAAGTTATTGAAACCATAATTAATATGGAGGTCAACCGTATGAATATTTTTAAAGTTTATTAATCTAATCGTCTATTACTTACACTAATTTCAGCATATTAATTATAATTTATGACGCTCGGAACTAAATTGGACAAACCCATTCCCTGGGGAGAACTAACCTGCACCGTAAGTTGTGAAAATTAATTACATTAACATCAGAGAATTAATCTTTTTTTTGTGCTCGAAACAAATTATTTATTTCAATCATAAGATTGCAATTAAGACGTATGGTCTATATAATTTCACAATAATCATCATAGTAACAATACGACTTTATTTACATAAATAGACGATATAGGTACATATAAAATATTCTAAAATAATTTGTAAATTATTTGTTACTAGTTAGCGTGACTTCCTGAATTTCGATACACGTAAATTGGAGACTGATGCACTTTCCGTGCAGTGGGATCATATTCAAAATCTCCAGAACGTTGCTGATTAAGTCTTATTGACTGGATGATACAACTATTTAATAATCACGCCCCAATTAGAACAGTTCGAGTTACTTAAGTATCATGCTCAGACAAAATCTTTATTCCATTGCAAAAAAATCTAACAGTCTGACTAAAACTATTACAAACAGCTTCGGAAATGTGTAACTAATAAGATGTTAAAAAAAGAAAAGATCGTATATTTTCGCTTTATAATGTGTAAGCCTTAAAATCAAATTTTGAACTCGATAACCTTTCTAGGTCTTAATGCGAAAGTAAGGCACTGGCGATTCTACTGTTGCTTAGTAATCCCGACGATATTAACCAGCACTTCACAAATATTCCTAACATGAAACCAATTGAAGATGTATTGCAACATTTCGTTAATGGCAGATATAGTAAGTTACCAAATTTTGTTTCGTTTTCTTTTTCTGAAATGTTGCGTTTGAATTTATTGAGTGCAATAAAGAAAATGAAAAAATAATGCAGTCCGATCTGGCGGGATCTCTAGTGAAATGTTCTGGATTTCGTCTCCTGGAGATACTGCACATTATAAATTATATTATTCGTAATAGCGTTTTTCCGAGTGCCTGGAATCATGCAGTTAAATATCCGATACCCAAATTACCGTATCCGGAAATCTTACGACATGCGACCATTCAGCCGTTTACCGATTTTTTCTGAACTTTAATAGAAATACTAATAAAAATATATGTGTAGTCAATGAACTGATTTAAGAATATCTAATAGACAAAAAAAAATTGCCAACACACTTCAAAACAAAAGTTTGTAAAACTCCAAAAACAGAAGCTTCATTCTTGCCCAACGTTTCGATATTAAAAAATTTTAATAGATGCCCCTGAGGAGGACCTACATAAAGTTGGGTTATGTGAGGGAAGCGGCACATTAAGTATGGAAAATAGTAAAGAGTGCTAGAACCATTTTTTATAATCGTGTGTTTTATTTTTATAAAGTTGTTCCATTAACTATTTTATTCCTCTCTCTGTATAACAGTATAATTGCATAATGATATTATTTTAACTTCGAATCATTGACCTAAATGAAACTGCTTCTACAATTTAAAAAAAGTACGCGTGACTCCATACTTCTAATATAGTAGTCATAGTCTTTTAAATCTGACCTTTGTCATAGTTCGTGATGTATTTCCGATAAAGGCGTAAAAAGTCTAATTTTAAAATGAAGTCAGTTCTAAAAAAGTCAGTAATGTCTCTCATTTTAAGGCTTTCGTTTGGAACGTAGTGAACGATGCACAAAAAAATGAACTGAACTGCTTTATTTCAAGTGGAAATGTCAAAATATTAACTAATATATTTATATAAATTTATTCGTAAACCCAATAGTCTTTTCTAATTTGAATAGAAATATATGTGGTAAATCGAGATGTACTTATTACAACTCATTACTAAATCTGTCCTGATGGGTGTAGCTATAAATGTAAGAAATATTTTTTGCCAGTAGTAGCTTATTTTAGCATAATTGTGGGATTCCATACTGAGGGCAAAACTTTTAGACTCAGATTTTGGATTTTGGATAATATTTGTTAAAAAAATAATAATATAAATTTTTCATTCATTTATTTTTTTTACCAGAAGTACATAATTGTTGTTTCAAAATATTTTTCAATTGAAGCTTTAAGTGTTTTTAATAGTAGTTTTCGATACAAGGGCGTATGCGTAAAGAACTTTACACACACACACGGGTGCCGAAATATTGTTTACGTACGGCTTTTTCGTGCGTAAAGTTTACTTTACGCACAAGTTTACTTTACGCACCGAAAAGACGTACATAAAAGCTATTTTCATTTAATGTTACTTATGAAACCTAATTACAGGTTTATTGAGCTTCTAATACATATCTCATAACATATATTATCATGAACTTTATGTAAAAACATTATGACTAACTAGGAATTTATAAAATATTAAAAGACTGCGAAATTTTCAGACGCGTTTTTTGACTTTTTCGGGAAATTAATTTTTGAAATTTTCCATGTGTGGGAATCCTGTATGAAATCAACCAGAAGGTAGGATACATTCCGCAAGTGATTAAAAAAAATAATTTAAACAAAAATGGTGCACATTAGGCCTAATCCACCAGTTTGCTGTTCATTTTATAGCTAAATAATAAAATAATTTTTTGTTTAAATCTTAAATTAAATTTGAAAGACTGAGAACTAATTATTATTGGTGATTTTCCACAAAATTTTGTAATACAAAACGCAATATAAATTCGTCACTGGAACAATAGTCAGACGACAATAATCCTTTCATTATTTTTCATCCTGATCAAGATGATTCTAACACAAGCATATTTGAAGGTTTTAATTTCAGAAAATATTGAACACTGCACTGAAGCTGTCTACCTATTTAACAAAAATTATTCCTTTGACTTTTTTTTTATTGATTAAACTACTAGATGTATAAATTTATGAAAAAAATTTATTTTTTATATGATTAACAAAAAGGATATATTCAAGAAAGTAGCCTGAAAATCGTTCCCTCACTATGTCCTAACTGCTAAATTCGTAGAGAAGCATTAACTTTAATCGTAAAAGTCCTTACTTATTGTTTCTTATCTTATTTTTACTCATAAACCTCACCGGTTTAAAACAGAGTGATTGGAGCAAAATTTAAAGGTTTATAAAACTCCACTGCTTTTTTTTGTAGTTGGCAACATTGGCCTTGACAACATACACTATAGCGGACGGTTTAAGAACAGATGTTTTATTGAAACTAATTTGACTATAGTTTTTTTAAATATTACATATTTTATAGTCCTTCCTTCCTGTAATATAATCAAAAAGCACTTTTTTATTCAATAAACATAGCATATTTGTATATATGTTTCCGGTAGTAACAAAGTACTATACGTAAGAAAGTAAGGTAAGGATACAAGGATTATGTTTATAAGCTTCTGGCAATTTTATTTCATTTCGTCATTCCCTCATCATCATTCATAAATTTTTTAATGAGAGAATGATTCCTGCCAGGGGAATGATGTATTTTCTAATAAGTATAAGATATTTATGTTTGTTTCATTAGTTTCAGTATGCTAACAGTCTACAATGTCGAGAATTTGAATGTTTTTATCTTTATATTTAATTCAAACTCGAAAACGTTGGGGACTATTATTATATCTTTATTAAACAAGGCAGAAACTAAAAATTGAGCAAAAAAATTCGATAATAAATTGATAAAGTTAAATTCGGCTTTTTCGAGAATCAGCCATTTTTACTTTTAAATATGACAGTAGTGTAAAAAATGAACAGTAAACTGGTGGATTAGACATAATGGGGACATCGCAATTTTTTTTAAATTATTTTTTTTAAATATGCGTCGAATGTATACTACCTCTTGGATAGTAAGGAAATGGGTCATAAGATTAATAATAAATTGAAGTTAATGTGAAGAAGAGAATGTAGAATGATTTCTTGTTATTCATAAATAATTTAGAAAGCAATATTTAGTATCCTGCGTCACGCATGGAAAAATTAAAAAATTAATTACTCGAAAATGTAAAAAAATGCGTCTGTGAAAATTTCATAGTTTTTTAATGACATTGCAACTTCATTTAAAAATATTTCTAAAAAAAAATAATGTACTTGAAGTAAAAAAGTTATTAAAGATGTAATCTTTAAATAAATGAATGAAAAACTATTAACAAATATTATTGTATTTCAATGTTTTCCTCATAACTTTTGTAGGAAATATTTTTTCCAAAGGTCAATACATTTCGAAAAAATATTTAATGAAAAAAAAAACAACAAAAAACTCAATTAACAATATCTTGCAAAATAATTATAATTTTTCTAAATCCGCAGATAGAATTAAAGTACACCCGAAAAACTTCAAAACGTATATAATTCCAAATTGTATATAATTATTTTTAAATGACCACACTCGTACACAATAATTGCAGCCTAGAATTTGGATATCATCATTCAAAATAACATTTTATGGTGTATATAAGTACAAAGAATAGATATTTTGGCATAATTATTAATGACTTTAATAAGTAAATCAATCATGATGCAAACTTTTTTCCTCTTAAAATTACATAATTTCATTTCTCTGAAGATTTATTTCGCTAAAAAAGTGGTTCATTTTCCAGTCAATTACTCAACGGTAGTAAAATTTGATTCGTTAACTTGTTTTAGTAAATATTAAAGACATAATGAGATATAAGTAAACAATTGAATTACTTTACGTTCAACAAATTATACAAATTTTAGAAAAATGATTAAGAACTTCGACACGTATAAGCTGGTATTAAGGACATGGTAACGAAATGAAACCGGAGCACTTGTAGGAACGTGCAGCTATGAAAAATCAGGTTGATAGTCGCAGAATAAAACATTTTATAAGTAATTAATCGTTCATTTTAAATTTAATGTAAACTTTTGACATAACTCGTACATATTATAAAAATGATAATGACAATATTGTCAATACATAAATATAAATTATATATACATTTGAAACATACCGAAAATTGAAGATGAATTTGACATTAGTTTTACTAAATTTAAAGAAATTTTTTTAATTTAAAAATCGAATGACATACGATTTTTTTTACAATTACCAATTATAATTTACAAATAGTTTTAGGTCAGAAGTAATTAAATTAGTATTGCAAGGTCATTAAATAACTAGACCTTAAAAAACGTAAAAGTATTCCCAACGTAATCGATTCTGCATCAGGGAACATTGAATAACAACCGGGAACACGTTTTCAGTTGCACCTTTAGATGTGGGGGGCACTGTCGAAGACGCTGCTGAATGTAGGTCGTATGCTCCTTCTCGTGAACACGGATACCGTTAGTCACTTCCAAGTCGTCCGGCCATTTGGAAGACTGTTATTCGCTTAGTTTCCAAATGAATCTACCTGCGCCGGGAAAGGTACCTGACGAAATTCGGCGCATCGCAGTTAGAGCTGGCAAGCTCCCCTTCACGTACAACGCCTTAAAAATTCAAACTCCCAGTGACATTTTGTGACCAAAAATTTTTCAAATTTTTGTGTAGTTACTAAAAAGATAATCAGAAAAGTTTGTCTAATTGTTACGTGATTTTCAAAAATTTTGTTATCTGTGACAGTGTATAGTGGTTTGACGGCGTCGTTCATTGTCAAGGTCGCAGCCGCTCAAGGCCCGACTTGAGATAAAAGAATTACGTGATTACGTAGTACTGAACTAAATTTTATTCAGAGCGTAACACATGTGATATCACTCTTCGTTCAACGTCTCTTCTGGTTTGAAAAAAGTATAATTATTGAAGTTTTTTTGGACATATTTTGACAGGATAAAATGAGTGAATCAGTAAAGGAAGAAGCAATAGTGCAAAATGGAAAACATCACGACGAAAAAGTTCCACGGGATTTGCCTAAACCAAAAACTAAATTAATGGCATATTTTTGGTGGGTCTTCGGTGGCATCATCGGTACGCACCACGTGTACTTAGGCCGGGACGATCATGCCATTGTGTGGTTCTGCACTCTCGGTGGCTACTTCGGCATTGGTTGGCTGCGGGATCTTTTTAAAATCCCGACCTACGTGGCAGATGCCAACAACGAACCGGAATACATTGAGTATTTCAAAGCCCGACTGAGAACCAATCGTGCTGTTAGTATTTGTTTATCTTTTATGTTTCCATGTTATTTCTGCTTACTTTATTATTGTTTAATATTTTTTAAAATTGTTTTTGATTACGGAAAAAATCAAAATGCTCCTAATATATTCATCCTTGGTACTTTATATTTGACATATAAATATACAAGGAAAAGTATTATAAATATATTATATACATGCAATTTCATGCAATTTTTAGCATTGCAGAATAGTTAAAAAGTTAATATCAAGAAATTTGTGGTTACTATTTTTCTTGGAAGTTATAAACATATTCTGATGTTTTTTTTACTAAATATCTATGAGTAATATTAGTATCCAACTATTCCAATATTATTTTTCACATTTTTCCATAGTTTTTGCATCATTTCTATACCTGTTAGTTGTTTTCAGAGAAGTTGAAGAACTGTGCATAAAAATTAGAAGATGTTTTTTATTTTATATGAAATTATTTCTAAAATACATAAATGTATTGTAGAAATGAATGTAGAATTAACATCTTTCATTTATGAAATGACCACATCAAAGTAAAGAGAATCTAAACATTTAAATTTGCTGAATGCAAACCTTTATATGAATATTAATTATTGGAATGTATCATTTTAATTTTTTCATCGTTTTTTTTTTGTATAAATCGTATATAGTTCATTATTCATAAATATATTACATGGCAAAAGTTTATAGTTAACCGACATGGTTATACATCGTCAAATAAGATGACGTGTATTCGAATTCGTTGAGGATATCATGGAAAAAAATTGGAAAAAAATGGAAATAGTAATACGCTTGATTTTAGACTGTAGTTTTATATTAAAAAGTGTGAATATTTAAAAATTTGTTTAATGTTATTCACACTAAGAAATTGTTTGAAAATTTTGTAATTAATTACATAATAATTATTCTAACATTTGCAATTAATTTTGACTCGGTTTTGGTTGTGTAGTTAATTTAAAATTTGTATAGAACTCCACGTAAATCAATAGACAGATTTATGTATATCAATGTAGAGTTCATGTAAAACAAATTTCAGAATGATCTATTTTTAGACTTGTACGTAATATACATTTAATAAGTCTTCAATAACAGTACAAAAACGTAAGTTACCATTAAATCGCAGTACGGTCAAAGACATGAATAAATTATATACGGTAATACATATTGTAACTGAGTTCTCGAGAGTTTGATAGATTGAATAATTATTAAAACTAATCATTTTCGGAGAAGTGTTCTTACTAAATATTTTTATAATACATATATCTACTATTAGCTAATTATTACTATTTACAAATTTAGTACATATTTAACATAGAGAGAAATGTACGGAAAACCCGTTGGAAAAATCCCTGCATTTTCAGTTAAACTTCCTGCTTCTTCAGTTAAAAAAATCTGTACTAACGCCTCCATGTCGAAAACAGCGCGAGATACTTAAAAATGAACTAAACCTTTTTAGTACATCATGAAAGTTGCTATAAAAAAATCGGGGAAGACAGTGGTCTGAAGTTAATAGTTTAGTCACGAACAGCATCGGAACTTATAGGATATACAATTTTAACTCTATAATGCACATTACAAATATTAACTTTGAACTACACTGACTTTTTAGTAGGAAATTCTCTACTCTATAAAAAAAGTTTAGTTTATTTTTTGCGTATCTTGCACTATCTTCAATATGATAAGCTTAAAAAGAAACAGTAAAGGATTTTTTCAAATTTCAGAGAGGAAGAGCCACTGCACTTTTATCGATCATTATAAACCAAACAAATAACTACATAGTTTAATGGTGCCCAAGTATTCGTAATGATATACGATACATGAATCTGTTAAAAAAAAGAAATTATTAACGATTTTGGATTTTAAACTTCACTTTTTTTTGACTTTACGGTACTTTTCTCTCCTTCTACCTTGTAGGGAAGATACTAATTACTAAACAATGTTTAAATTCACCAAATTCAACCATAGTGTTATTGTGTTAGAATTGGCTTACTCTTACTATAATCATTACTCATTGTTAATAGCAATTTATCATTATTACAATTTATGAAATAACCTAAAGTTCTATTATCCCCTGCACAAACAAAGGAGAATTGAAAAAATACCTGACTAAAAGAAGTCGTGTAATACTTGATGGGGTTTCAGAAACGATGAATGTTATAAAAGTAAAACATGGGATTACAAAAAATAGTTAACCCTTTGAGCCATGCATTTTTCTTTACACGGAAAATGGCAGAAAATTGTTACTCGGGGGTTTTCAGGGTCGCTGATCACGAATCCGTTGTCCAATTTTCAAAATTCAAAATGGCGGATCCAATATGGCGGACTAAAGTGCCAAAATGTGATACGATCGCATCGAAATTTGGTTTTGGGGGGGTTTTCGAGGTCGCTGATTACGAATCTGCCCTAAGATTTTCAAAATTCAAAATGACGGATTCAATATGGCTGACCTAAAGTCCAAAAAGTTATGCGACCTCCAAACCCCCCCGAAACCGAATTTCGCTGCGATCGCATAACTTTTTGGACATTTGGTCCGCCATATTGGATCCGCCATTTTGAATTTTGAAAATCTGAAGGCAGATTCGTGATCAGCGACCTCCAAAACCCCCCGAAACCGAATTTCGCAGCGATCGCATAACTTTTTGGACATTTTGTCTGCCATATTGGATCCGCCATTTTGAATTTTGAAAATCTGGGGGTCAGATCGTGATCAGCGACCCCAAAAACCGTCTATATATGATTTTTTGGCCCTGTTTATTGTATTCTTCTATCTCTCATGCATTTATTGTAAAAAAAACGTGTTTTTTTTAATTCAATTTTTTATATAAACAATATAATAAACAATTTGTGTGAATTACCCGTTGAAACATGTTTATTAACATATTAGTGAAACGCGTACACAAAAAGCCGCATGAAAAAAGACGTTTTAGGCACTGAAAGACGAAGAAAATGGGAACGAAAATGGTGGGATCTCAAAGTCCCGCCGTGCCGCAAAGGGTTAAATTAACAAGAAACAAAAAAACACCTTTAAAATTGTTTCGATTACTATTTCGATCCCTATCATTAAATTTTTATTACCATACATAACCTCAAAACTACCACTTTTTGCAGATAAATGGTAAAATGAACGTAATAAAATCGATTAAACAAAAATAACCTTTTGTTATAGTAGATATGGTCACTATATATGGTACATTTTGCAATATTTTTAATTTTAAAAGGAACATACAGTCAACAAAAGAGGTTCATGTCGTTACCCTAGTAAAAAATGAATCCAGTTTTTGACTAGTTTATATTCAATTTACATTTTTCCCATGTTGAAGGTGTAGGGAAGCTGGTCAGTGAAACAGAAAACTGGACAGGTTTCTACCAGGGTAGTTCTATCATTATTAAATTCTACAACCATTTCTACGTTTTTATGGCTCTATTAAACCTTTTTCTCTATGTGCAGGGGGCTAGTTAAATTATTTTTTATTTTCCACAAGTTACTATATAAATTTATACATAGTTCTTATCAGCTTATAAAATTACAGGTTTAGACCATTGGTAGCAATATATACATTTATTGTTAGTACATTTACTATAATTAATGTTTTCAATACAAGTGTTTAACATTAAAAATAATTTTACTGTGCTTAAAGAGTATAGATTTTATTTTTATAATTATTTCTAATCAGTGTTTTACGTGCATAACGTGGATCAATCTAAGAAATATAAAATAAATAATATTATGCCTTATAAGAACATGCTTAAAATCAAATACAAAAATTGTGGAATTAAACACTGGTTGGTACTATTCATAGTACTATAAATATATCGATGTCTGTAAAGTAACAGATAATATACAATAGTATATTATTTTAGAATCACGTGTTTGCTTTTTCTCGTCGATTGTTTTGAAATACTTATATCATTTAATAATATAAAAAATGTTATCAGTATTACATTAAGCAATTTTTGGTATATTGTATCAACGAGTAACAGTAAAAAATACAACAAACAAAACTCAATATTAGCTAATAATAAAAATAGACAATGAGACCTTATAATATCGTGATATTCAATCAGCAGATTCGTATTCTTTTATATTCTATTATTTAAAAAATGATTTTAGAATTTCTATTTTTTATTTTCTAAACCGAATACTTGTTTTGGATCATATAAATAAAACCTTATAATTTTTTGCATGGTGAAAAATATAACAAAACATTGAATCATAAAAAATTATGAGAAACTTTGCATGATCAGGAAATATGTGGCTTCCCTTTTTGAATATATCATTTGAATATAAAAGTACTAGTTTGCATAAAACGTAAAATTCATTATTTTTTTAAATTGAAGTACATATAAAGTTTTGGCATTTTATGTAATACTTGTTTTGCAATACATTAATACTATTTTGTATTAATTCCAACATTATTAAACAATTTATTGATAATGGATATCTACAGTTTTTAGAAGTCAAGTCAATAAAAAATATATTTTATTCTAATCTATAACGCGGTCACAAACCCGCATTTATTAGAGATTTAACCCATTATGTCCCTATGAATGGACATTTTTAAATAGATTTCAACGTTGGGAACAAAAAGAATCTAAAAAATATACAAATAGTCATATCTGATGCAAAATTAACTGAACGTTCAGAATATGTTATTAGATTATTAAAAAAAAAAGTGTGAAAAACTATACCTTAACTTTTTCAAAACAACATGGATTTTTCAAATTAATTTGTTCATTTCGATTTTTCAGTCTGAAATCTTTTTGGAATGCATTCTTTAAGTAAAGAAATCGTGTTCTCAAGGCTTGAACTATAAAATAAGTATACAGATTTTCTGAAAAGAAAAGTTATACGATCCAAAATAGTGGCCCAAACACGAAAAACCTGTTGAAAGGTACAGGAATTCTTTTACTTGAGAATAATAGACTTTGAGAAAAAATTTTACCGAACAAAAAGTTCATAGAGTCAATATGGTGAAATTTTTACAGGATTTGTTAAATAGTTCGTTTATTTTTCAAAATCCCGAAATTTTGAAACATTTTGAGAGAATATTGGAAACATTCTGTAGAAATCTAAATAATATCCAATAACATTTTTTCCGAAAGTTCATTTTACGTTCATTGTCCTACATTTTTTGAGCAGGTTTTTACCTAACATTTTACCGTTGATAACTGTTGCGAAAAAATGCCCATTCAGGACATAATGGGTGAATATGTTAAAGTTTTGTACTACGGATTCATTGAAAGAACAATTTGTGTGTACAGTAGGGTCCCGGCATATTTACCCACTCGGTTCCTTGCCTTTCCCTCTCGTCTTGTTATATTTAATAAATGAAGGGGAGTGTCGCTGCTCTCTGAAAGGCAAATATAACGAGACCGAATCGGGAAAATATACTCGGACGAAAATATAGCGAGACGCAATTATACAGAGACTCTACCGTATTGTTCTTAAGGTGTTTTTTTGAACTCAAATACTTGTAAGTTTGTTGAAATTGAATGTACTACATACAAAATGAGTGTCAAACTATATTTCGGATAAAAGCTTTCATTACTTGCAAATATTATATAAATTGTAAAGATTAAATTCAGTAGCAGATACTTTAACGTTTTAAGTAGAATTTATTAAATCCCATGCATAGTTCCATGGATATTACAAGCTTCAACAAGCTTCATCGTTAATATTATATCTTGAGTAGTTAATTAAGATTTCCGAAACTTTAGCAAATTAAATAGATGTTAGAAGAGAGTAAAATGGATTATTACAAAATCAGATGCATTTATACTGAAATATTCTTATTGAAATCATTTCCAATTAACACCAAGAAATCCTTAAAAATAAACCCTATAAAGTGTAATATACAATATAATATTTAACTTAGTTATAAACCTTATAACCTAAAAAATATAAAAAAAGGTTAAAATGTTATTAATTAACTTAAATAAAGTTTAAATAAAATTATGAAAAGTTTTTTTTGTATCTTCTAATATGTTTTATAATTACTATTCATTACAATTTTTGGTTTATCTACGTTTGTTAAATAATTTTTGGTTCATGTATTGTTTATTTATACTATTATGATTTTATTTAATTAAATGATAATATGTCGAAAAAATGATATACTATCAGTAGTTTTCAAAATTTCTGACTCGTTTTCACATTCATGGTCCTTTTTTTTTATTTGGCGGTTTGCGTAATTCGGACTCAAAAAGTGGTCCACGTTATAAACTACATCATTATTAATAATACTAATACCTATCTTTTCATTACAGCCGCCATTTTCGGGCATTCGATTTACTGGGGCAACGCTGGTTGCTTACCTATTTGGACAACTGGTATACATGGCCATTCCTGAAGATGAAATTTACAATATAAATTTCAAACCTCTTATGATCCTGATACCATTGGCAATTGCAGTTGGTACGTCTTTTTTGTTTTCATTAAGCATTACAAATCGTTATAATCAATAAATGGATTCGAATTAGTTTTTGTAATGTAAGTCATTGATTATGGCGCTAAAAATTTAATATTAATCAGCAAAAATTATGAGAGATGAATTTAACCCATTAAGATAAAAAATGCACAATTCTCAATTGATGAGACTTATTAACCGCAGTACAAAATTGAAATAAAAATTCACATATTCTGCTATTTTTAGGGTGATCTTTTGATTGTCCGAGTCAGAATTGCATTTTAAGGGCTTCGAAAACCAAGATGGATAATTTAAATAAAAAACGAACAACATTTTTCATGTTTCTTTATTTGTATCAATAAAGTTGCGGGATCGATGGTAAATCGTAACTAAAAGTGTACGAAAATCTGTGAATTCTAACAACAATTTTTTTCTTTTGCCTTGAATCAAACTAATCTTTGCAAAGCATCAGTTAGTTGAAAACATAACTATCCATTAACTATCCGAGAGAAGTTGAATTTATCAAGTTAGAAATTTTCAGGGTAGAAAATGATCTTATATCAAATTTTAATATTTTTGAATAAATTTTATATTTAAACTTTAATATGTATTAAAAAAAATATTTCTAAATACATGTTTCATTTACAGGCGTTTGGTTGGTTGGAAACATCGGCCGGGAAGAAGGAAATATATGGATACCTCTGTGCATAGCTTATTTATTCTACCCAACATTATATTATATCGGTGATGATAGCATGTGGATGATGCTTATGGTAATATTAGCTGAACTTGGATTTGATTCTTATGCTAAGAAATGGCGACTGCGTCCAAGGAAGAAACGTACAGTAGTCCAAAGAATAAGCATATTTCTTTTTGCTGCACTTATTTATTCTTCGTTATGGGGAAGTTATTTCTATTTCAATGCTACCATAACTGATAGCGAGGGCGAAGAAATAAAAATATCTGAAGCTGTGAAACACTTCTTGACGTCGCCAATTTGGCTTGATCTAAAGGTTGGTTCAATTATTTATATTCACAATTTTTTAAATCATTGATTTGTCGGAGTATGATTGAAATAAATTTATTTTTACCTAAATACGCAATTCTCATATTACAAAATCTTTGTAAATAGTTCTGAATTCGAATGCATCTGAAGGTGTCAAAATTTATTTTTCTATAAATTGGTAATTTAATTCATACGAAGTAAAGTTCCTAATTCGACTCCATTCTTGAGTATTAAAATATGTTTAGTTAATTATGAAAGTTTAAAAAATCAGTTTTTATATTCATATAAATTAGTAATCAAGTTACTTCACAGAACTGAAAATGATGTTGTCTTCAAATATTCTCAATATTTTTTGTCGATTTTTATGGTCAAGTTATTAAATAAAGTCAAGAATGACTTACAGGTAGAGTATGCTGTCTTGGCAGTCGCAGGTTGTAATTAACCTCCAGCTAGAATGAGCATGGCTTGCTAGTACGGCAGATTTGGCTGGGCTTTAGTTATTTTGACTCACTGCTAGACAGAACTATCTAGACAAGCTTGTTTAGAAACCTATGCAGGCGCTAGGCATAATTATAGGATGTCTGTATAGTTAGTCTAATTAGGAACTGCATAGCATTCTAACCGAACAAAAATAATATACAGTTTTGCGTTACATCCCTCTAAAAATCAAATACAATACAATACAGATTTTCACTTTGAAGCAGTGAAACACATTGTGAAATAGTTAATATTCACTGATTTTCAGCGAAAAAGGAGTCAAATGGATAGAGCGTATTAAAAGGGAGAGAAATTAAGTTTATTAGATTTTTGTTAGTCCTTCAGATTTGACATTAGATTTAATATGGATGAAAAGAATAATTGACATGAGATATACATCGCAATTCAAAATATCTTTATGAAACAATTAATTTATTATATTAATTCTACATTTTTCATTTACAGGCAAGTCTTGAAGAAACATGGCAGCAGGCTAAGCATCAAGGATTTTGGGCCACGTGGAGTCAGATAATAGATTTAACAGATCCTCGAGGAGAAATAAATGCATACAGGGTACTTATTAAACGTTTATATTTTAACTTCATTTTATTAACAGAAACATATTCACAGTTCTCCAATTCACTGCTAACCCATCAACGAAACATTATTTATAAAAGACGTAATGGGTTATAGTGTTTGATAGAGAATTTTTTGTTATGTCAGATATTTCACACTGTTTTTATTGAACCTTTCTGTGCAAGTATAACATCTGGTGAATTATACATTGAAGCTGATACTTCTCATTGATGAGGTATAAAGCGACACTAAGTATTAATCGTAAAAATGGATTGAAACTAATATCGCGAGATATTATTTTAAAACAGAAACTAGGAAATTATATCTACTACGTAAAAAGTTCATATCGTGATAACCATTTTCAGTTACAATAAGATGTTTTTATTATTCAGCAAAATATTATGGATTTAAAGAAGAATTTGTTATGGTTATGTTTGACGTCGTAATTTTTCTGTATTTTTTGCATTTTCGATTTTTTTATAACAAACAAAAGGACATACATTTCATAAGGACATCATAAGAAAGAAAAATGAAACGTTGGATATTATCGGTATATACAGAGTAACAAAAAATTTCCAAAATCTTACTAGTTTCTCTATAAATTCCTTGGAGTCAAAATTAAGCCACCACAAAAATATATTCTAAGAAGAATGAAATTTCAGTACATCAAGAGTGAACGGAAAAACCCCACTCCTAGAAGAGTGAAATATCACTCTCAATAGAGTGAAAATGTCACTCTTTGTAAAAGACTGGCTTAATTTTCACTCCAAGGAATGGCTTCTTTTTAAATATGTTACGAATAGTTTGAAGTAATTAAAGTTTCCTGATACTTAAAATAGTCCATTGGGCAACTAGGAAGCAAAATAAGTGTTTGACAAATACCAATACTTTCACAACCGAGCAAAGGGAAGGCTGCAGACCAATATTTTGTACTCATAGAGAGAGAAACTTATTTTGCTCCCCAATATACTTATTTTCCACCCTAGGAAAGGTACTTCAAAACAAGGCGATTAGTGCGTAGTTAAGAAAAATACAGTTGTGGATCATTTTGAAGTTTATCCAAAATTAAATGAAGTTCGGCCGTAAAAAAGTCAGATAAAATTTATTTGTCATTTTCAAGGAAATTACTTTTCATTAAATTACTCAGTTAACATGCGATAATTGACAGACTCCTGAATCTAAAAATATTGTTTTCAATTGAAATGAAATATCTAGTCCTATAAACTAATAAATAATTATACGAGCACTATATAATTAGATCACTGATCCAATGGACACATAATCCTTTATGTACAAGGTGTTACTGAAAGAATAGCATCACAATTACAAAGAGACAACAGTCGTTCAGTATCTAATTCTATATTTAAAAATGTAGGTAAAATTAAACCAGGTACTGACATTATACCTTTTCATAAAATCTAGTATATCAAACATCTTGTACATAATGTGATGCTATATATATAGGACAGATACAAAGAAGATTAGAAATCCATATAAAAGAGCACAAAAGGAACATCAAAGATAGGCTGGCAAGCTATACGGGCTTGACTCCAGATAGAATTGACAGAAATCATGGTTGTAGCTAATGTGAAAATTCTGACACTCGAAGCTATTTCCTTTAGGAAATTCAGGTTTAATTCTTGCTTCAACGTATAGAGAGTAACTTTTTCTACTTGTAAACTGAGATTTCCAAGATATATATGGGAAACCTGAGAACCCCTACACGAGATTCTGTTATATCCATTTTTATAAAAAATTTGTTTGTTCGTCTCCATCTTTATTTTAAAGAAATTTCATGTTTTTGTTATTTTGCTTAAGGGGGCCAGGATCTTTGGCCGAAATTAGAATTGTTATGCTATATAACCTTTTTTCATTTTGAATTAATTGCTCATTTATTTAGTTATTAGGTCAATGACTTACTTGTGTAGTGACCGTGTAATTATTTATGAATTTTGAATCATACAATCATTCATTAGACCTAATCCGGAAGTCCTAGTAAACAGTACATGTATATTAGCTAAATATAGACAATATCCGTATATTAGCTAACAAACTCTACTGATATACTTAGTGAACGCATGTTTTAAAAAAAATTGACATCATATATTAAGATGCAATTTTTATTTCAGGTACTTGGATTATCGCAAACTGCCTCCCAGAGCGAAGTCACAGCTAAATGGCGTGCTTTGTCGAGAGAAAATCATCCTGACAAAGTAAAGGGTACTGAAGAGGAACGCCGAAAGGCACAAGAAACTTTTATGGAAATACAAGAAGCTTATGAGATCCTTTCAAGCGCGAAAAATCGCCGAACTCGTAAAAACCGGAAGGCGAGTTAATTTATTTAATCGATCAGTGAAAATTAAATAATTACCTGCCTATTTTGTGCCAGAATAAAAAGGAATCTCGATGAAACTTGTTACTGCATTGAAGAAAAAAAGATTACATTTCAGTAAAATATTAATGAATATTATACAACTTTTTTTTTTTAACTTAGAAATATTTTAGATTATATTAAATTAATTTATAGCTATTCAAATATTTACTGGAATGTAATTTATTTTGTTGCGTGCGGGTCAGTACACAGAAATTTTGTTTTTATTACAGAAAAAAAAAATTAAAATGTTGAAAAATTGACTCCTTTTTTATGTTTAATATTATAGAGTTCATAAAATTCTGTGAATTTCTTCACACCGTGCATATGTATATATTATGTACATAAATACATTATGTATGAAAACATTTATATTAAATGTGACACAGATGTATATATATATATATGTAACATAGATAAGTATCTTATATTTTCAGTCTATTATATTACATAATAATAAATATATCCATATAAAATAAAGTTATTAGTCGTTTTTTGTCTTATGAATAGCGGGATTTTTTATTATGTACTAATTACGCTGTGAATAAATGATATTAACCCACCATATCCATATATTATGAAAAATATCTACGTAGATTAAAAACAATTCTTTTAATCCTAGAAGCTGAACTCGTATGTTCAAAATTTCAGGCGCAATCTTTAATGCTGATAATGAATTTTCTGAACTAATATACATAGATAGAATATTGAATTCTACCAGTTTTAAGTGATTCGTGAAATATTTTAAGTTAATTTCATAAGCATTACATCATAAACTTAAATATATGAGCAATCTGGAGACTTTTCATCATCATTTTTTGAAGAGTGTAGTCATCTTTCATCTAGGTTTAGGGATGGAATCGCTTCAAGACTATTTATATATATTTCCAGGGTGAAGCCTTAGCAAAGGTGAAACACGTTGAAAAACATTAATATACATATCTAAGCCATACAACGTGTAGGTGATCGTTCATCACTCAGAATAACTCCAAATTTAGCATATATTGGCAGTTATTATACTGACAAGATAATTTGATTTTTTTAATGAAGAATTATGTAGATTGGAAAACTAGTATTGGCGTGCTGTTTAGATTAAAAAATAGAAATATTTAGTACATTTTTATCTTGCCAGAGCCAATGTACAAGATTTATTATTATAAGAGATAACTGATCCGCTTCACGTGGAATGTCTCGTATGAATTTCTTCATAAATCAATAACTGTTCTTACTTTTTTCAATCAAATCAATTTCAATATGTATTTATGAATTAAATGGTTGATATCTGAATCAGCTACAATGCTTCAAAACCACTAATCTATTGGAAATCTCAAATATTAATAGAATTATTTATTAAGATATCTACTTCAATCTGCAGGCTACTGGATGTTTCATCAATGCCTATGAAAACGAAAATGCGAATAGAAATATTTTCGTTCAATTTCTAATTCGCGAAGATATGTCACCAATTTATTGTGCAACGCACTTCGTTAATAACCGTCATATAAATGTTATGTAAATACATTATTATCGGTATATGTGTCTCCCCAGACAGCAAAATAAAAAAGTGTTTAGAATAAATTCGAAATGTGCTCTTAAAGTAGTCAGATGTCTCACTTTCTGACGGTTTTTTGAACATGATGTCATTATGAACTCATGTTCAGAAAACCCTGAGAAAGTGGGACATTTGAATTCTTTTAGAACACATTTCGAGATCATTCTGAACTATTTTCTATTTTGGTGTCTGGGTCAGTTACTTTTATGTTTACTGAAGTCGAGATGGGGATGAAGGTGAAGATGCACCGTCAGTCGGTATGCTAAAAACACCTTTATCTCGAAGAAAATTCGATGCAGTGCCGAAATTAGCCGCTAGGTGTCAGCGTTTAGTACGAGTTTAAACAGTTTAAAGAGTTTAATCAAAGTTCAGTTTGAATTCTTTTTTTATGCGGGACATGACAAAAATTACAATTTCAAGGACTGATGCAATTGAGAAAAATAGTTGTAAGTGCCGAATGTGACATATGAAGACAATATATATTGGACTAAACACAAACAGAACTATAAAAAAGAGTTCAGAGTGATTTCGAAATGTGCGAATAAAAGAAGTCAGGTGTCCCACTTTCTGAATATGTTATTATTATGATATCTTTATGAACTCATGTTTAGACAAACCTAAGAAAATGGGACATCTGATTTCTTTTAGAGCACATATTGAAATCATTCTCAATTCTTTTCTATTTTGCTGTCTAGGAATATGCCTATATTAAATTATGTTCACAATTATGAGAACATTGATTTAATAATATATGATATCCAACAGAAAATGGTTAATAAATATATTTATGGTTTACAATCACTAGATATTAAATTATAAACAGATCATAGAATATGACAAGAACAAATTAGAATTAATTACATTTCAGGATTTAGTAAAGGAATGAATTACTGCATATGTAGCAGAATAAAAACTAGCTCAGAATGATCGCATAATATGTTAGATGCGCTAAAAGAGGTTAGATGCGTCAAACTATGAGGCCTTTTCAGATGTCATTTACATTTATTTATTACAGTATACGAAAAGAAATTGAAAGGGATTCAGCAATTCCAAAAGTGGTAAAAAAGGAATTCAAAGTTATTCAATTAAGTCTCCTCTGTATGCCTTTGAATTCATTTTTTGACAATTGAATTCCTTTTAATCTCTTGTTTACTGGAATATCAACTGTCATTTGTTTGGGTCCTCAGTAACTTAATTTTGATATATAACTCACAAAAACTCAGAGACAGATCGCATCTATAGATTTGCTGTAAATGGAGCAACATTTTTCGAGCAGAAAATAATTTTCGGGGTTAATATCTGTAGTCGTTTCGAAAAGTATATTCATTTCTTTATAAAGTAAATATATCTTTATTGTTTGTTTTTTAAGTGCTTTTAAATTGCCAAAGATATTTTCTATTTCCATCGCTTATGTATAATTGCACAGATATCAGTTTGCCCAAAATGTGCAACAATTTCTGTTGCTACTTTTTATCGATATTTAATGATGAAATATGTGAATATGAAGTATCTTTTTTAATGTTAATTAAAATGATATTAGTTTTTATGTGACGAAAATATAAAAGTAAAGGAGCGTCCCAGTGGATTGAATGAATAATTTGTTTCTCTTTGACGAAATTTCCACTTTTCAGAGGCCGACTATATCCTATAATGAACCTTTTCCTTTCGTCAGATTTCAATTAATTCGTATTGAAGAAGCCTAAGTTTAACATTTATAGTGATTTACATCGATATTTATGCATTAAAAACCTGTATTTTACTAATTTTGCACATTCTCTCAACTTTTTTGGAAAATGCGAAACATTTTTAGAGAAATTTTAACCCTGGTAGAGATTTGGCTGGTTAAGCTAGCCATTATCCTAGCTGCTGGCTAGATCTGTTCGGTAGAATCTCGGTAGAAATATACACGAATTCTAGATGAAAACCCGCTAGACCAGTAACATATATTTAAGAATCTCGAATCGAGCCGAGGCCGATAAGTTGTAGGAGCTTGTTGCACTCGTGTTAAACGATATGTCTGTCTCAAAATCTCGCGTCTCGGTAGATTTCGACTAGAATTCATGTCATTTTTCGTGGGATTTCTATACCCATATTATAAACTAGTTTCTACCCAGATTATAAAAATCTAGGATAATTCTGGCTAGATTCTCGTCAACATCTCTACCAGGGAAGTTCTGTAAATCTATTAATGCAGAATACTTCATTACATTCCATTAATTTGGGTTTGATTTTTTTTTTGTAGAATCGGTTGGCGGTCTCATTTTTTTCGCTGAAATGATAGGAATTGAGACGCTAGAGTTAAAATAAGTTTTGTTACTATTTAGTTAATTTGCACACATTACTCGAAGAAGAGACAAAATTCCAAATTTTATTCATTTTTTTTACAAATTGTTTATTAAATCGTGATGTCATACTCGTCTGTACTTCGAGTTGGCAAAAGTCACATTCTTAGATAAAAGTTAGTGTAATAATTAAATGTACTTTACATTATTACTAATTAAATATTAGACGAACGTCTTTGTCGAGAATATGCCGATATTTTAGTGATACATACTTTTAATTTTTCTAGCAAATTGTTGTCTGATAACATAAAGTTATCTGCTCTATCAGAAATCATGCAAATGTTACTAGAAAAATTAACCATATTTTTTTACGACGATAGACTCGTCTATTCTTTTTTATTTATTCTTTTTAACCATCATAAATGATCATAATGTTTGCAATATTATGATGGATGTCTGACGGCTTAGGGTATATATTCAATGTCGAAGAAGTTTTGCATTTTTAAACCTCGACAGCTCGAAAAAAATATTTACGAGAAACCCTTGAGAAACCCTATATATTATCCGAAAAAATATAGAATAATAAAGAATCATTTTAATTTAGTTTAATAAGACGACGAAAAATTATAATAAATTCAGAATCATAATGTGTAAAAAATGTGGGACTTGCTTATCCGGGTGAAAAGTTTTCTTAGGGTTTCACTTTCTAAGACAGTAATTTGTGGTTCGGTATTTTTATTATATGTAAATTTATAATAATTAATGTAACAATTATTTTAGTTTATTTGATTAATATTGAAAGTATTCAAATCTACAATAATTGTTAGCATTGTTGGTATTTTTCTTGTTGGGAAATTCGCATTAAATTTAAATTGACATAATGTTCCGTACTTCTTGAATTCTTCTTACAGAATTGCGAAAACTTGTTTTGCGAAATCACCGTGTGGCGTCTCTTAATATATTTACATTGCTAAATATCAGACCATACCCCATCATTAGTCATCAGCTTCATGGCAGTAATCATCCTTACCGTTTGATCAATCATTAAGAAGTTTCGTTTCTTCTGCCAAGTCAGTGTCATCAATTTAATGAAATTTACGATGCTTTAAGAAAGAACAATCTTTCACGACTGTACTAACAAATTATGTAAATTTGCAGCAACTGATGATCTTGTTAATTAATATTAATAATAAATCGTCAATGGCGAAGGTGACTCTACGAAGCAGCTTTTGTAATAGCTGTGACACCTTTTGGTATTTTATTTATTTTGTACATTTGTATTACGTCCAATAAAATCGTTTATTATTAATATCATATACAATAATAATTTCCATAGTACTAATGTAATTGAAAATATATTATTTTCTCACATTTTAAATTTCTCGCCAATCATGTGTGGTCGCAGCTATATTCTATATCTATAACTTTGGTGCACTTATTTATAAAAAAAGACAAAATAAACTAGTATTTTCAACTGGAATTTGGATTTATTATTACGAAAATAGGAGGCACTATGATTCTTGATGTAGAGGTAAACAAAAGAAAACAATTGAAATCTAATGTACAAGACGGTTTTATTTACTTTAACTAAAATATTACGACATTTAGGAGTTCCATTAAAAAATTACTTAAAACGAGTTAAATTGATGTCGAAAATGTCGACGACTCCTTAATGGAGTTAGAAACACAATTTCAGTGCTCGGCACGCGTGTCATCGCAACATGCATGGTTTGTCGTCAACATCGAGTGGCAAAAGCGGAAAATACCATTCGACCTTTACATCGAGAAACCTTACAACTTATCACTAATATTTGTCTTTTTTTTAACATATCCAAGTCGCTCTTCAGTCGGTTCTATAGAGAACTATACTATACACGTTTCGGCGATATCGCGACCCAATCATTAATTACAGAGCCATTTGGTACCAAAATGGTACCGATTCATTTGAATATGCGCTGATGAGACTCTAAGGATCACGTTCTTTCAGGACTCGTTTAATATTACACAATGCCGCAAAAATGCTGCGAATTCATCGCAATTCAGCGGAAGAACGGCGAAGAAGCATTTTCCCGAATGCTTGTAGGTTTTCTCCATTTGCCGGGGTGGTTTCCAATATTTAGTAATGTACAGGAATTTTGCAAAGCACTTCCGCCGGAGGGATGAACTGGAAAAGTCTAAAAATGTACGAGAAATTGTCACTTGACATTCGTCCAATTTTGAGTCTTTCTCTGACAGGATCAACTCGTTTCCGTCGATGAGGAAGCGAGGCTTTTCGACTTTTGCTACTTGCTCTTCTTTTTTTGCCTTGGGGGCTTCGCTATCGTGCTCTCGATTTTTTCCGTGAAACTTGTTCCATGACACTTGTCGTTCGTCCTGTCAAGGATCTCTTGTGACGACACCAACGTGATTCTGTAAAACATGATTTGTTTTGTTATTTCTGAATAATTTTGAAAATAACACAAAAATGTTATTTTTTTAAGTTTCGTATTTAACGAATATTATTCTAAATTCTAATATTAAATCGTATACTAACAATACTCAATAGAACTACATAGCCATAAGTAAGCAAAAATGTTTATTATAATATATGAATCATAATAGAGAATATCTTAATAGATAATAACACTGTTATAAGAAATACTAAATTAAAGTATTATGACTAATTATAACTGATGTAAACGGCCATAATTACGCATTCTGTTTTTTACTCAAGAATTCAACAATATCCAACTAATTTTGAGTTTGGTATGTCAAGTACCATTTCAAAAGAGTTTTCTCTTTCTTGCGGAAAAGTGGTGCTATTATGTATTTACTGTGTGTTATAGAGTAAAGTTAAACTTATAAAAATCTGCTTTTTCGATAAAAATTTTATTCTATTTGCTTTGATTTATGGGAGTATCATTGCGATATTTTTTATATTAATAACGATGACCTGCTCAGAATTTTCTTATTTCGTAGTATTTTCCAGAAAAATGAGATTAAATGTAAAATTTTTTTTTTCTCTTAAAAGAGAATTAACTTTTAAGAATGCTAGAACCGATCGATGTGATACTGAGATTGTGAAAAGAGTGCCAAACAAGAACTAGAAAAATGTCCAAAAAATACATTGTTTCCTTATTTTGATTCTTTGAGCCACAGACTGCCACCAATGTGCCAGTTACTTCGACATCATTTTGTGTTTATAAACACAAACACATGTCAATCATTCCTTTCTTTAGTAAAAATTTGTTGATCACAACGACTAAACATTAAAAAATTGAATTATTTTCATGAAAATTCATGTGTCGTTAATTGTTTGGTGATGTAAACTTGAAAATGAGCCTGTATGAGATTTCGAAATGGCAGAATACGAATCTGCAATCAGTTTTTAAAAATTAAATAATGTAGTATCCAATATGACAAACTAAATAAAAAATGTTAATAAAAATTTACAAAAATTCAGAATTTAGCGTTTCTGAGCTGGCTGATTACGAAACTTATATCGCTAATTAAAATTTCAAAATGGCACAGCCAATATGACGAATAAATCATTTCCAACATCCTAGGTTTTATAACTTTGATTTCAATAATTTTTAATTTTATTGTTATATTGGACTCGTTATTTAAATTTTTAAGAAACTAGTAACCGATTCGTAGTCAGTAACCACAAAAATCACAAAATACGTTTTATAAATTTTCTTCGGAGTCTTTGTATTTTGTTTGCCATATTGGGTCCTCCACTTTGAGATCTTAAACCGCCATAATGGATTCGTAATTTGCAATCCTGAATAAGCTTTTATACCAATGTTCATAACGATTCAATGTTCAGAAAAATTCATGACTCAAAGGGCTAACTTCACTCTTCCTGAAATGCTGCGGCGGAGTACAAAAATCATTAAGACATTATCACAAAGAAAATTTGGAAATGGCACTGCGATTGCTAAAAGAAAATTCGCTGTATCGGAAAAACGTTTAAATATCATCCAAAACGAGAATGTAATATTAAATGCAAACAGACGTTTAGCGGTCAGTTTAACAGATAATCTAAACTTTTTAATTACTACACTGTAAAAAATCAAAATGAAATTTACAACGCACTGGTAAAATTCGGACATAAAATTTCTGTAATAATACTCCGTTGAGCGTATGATTTTTTTTCCGAATTGAGGTTAAGTTCAAGACTGCGTTGTAAATTTACAACGTCGAGCTTAGGAAAAATGTTAGACTTGTGTACTTTTACTATACTGTACGTAGGTAATTTTTCGAGCCCACGAGGCATTGTAATTTTACATGAAAATTTTTTACAGTGTAGGACGAAGTAAGTTTTAGAGGTTATCTTGTTTCACATATTGCATTTATACCATACTGATAGTATTGAGTTAAGCCTGAGTCTGGATCCAATAATGATTCTATCATCTACCAGCGTGATCGCTCATTTCGTCCCCAAACAGCAAAAAGACATCTTAAAGAGCTCTTTAAGAAGTCTTAAAAATGGCAATATGTATTAAATCCTTATCAGAAAGAGCTCTCAAAGTAATCTTTAAGAAGATGTATGCCTCGATTTTAAGAGCTCCATAAGACCTCTCAAATATAAGGTCTCAGAAAAGAGGGGTTATTTGAGAGCTTTGACATAAAAAATAAATAATATAAATGAAAGCAAAATTCTGAAAATGATAGATTCTATTTTTTTACCCTAATTATTAATTTATAAACTTTTTACTTGAGTTCATTGTTACTGTTTGTATATTTATATATTGGATGGTGATTACATTGAATAGAATGGGATCATGCAATAATAATAAGAAACTGTGATAACACTGGCTAATTATTGTAAAGGCACTTATTTGGTCACGGCAGCTGAATGAAGTAAATATCGGGCGATCTTATTTTTGGATTCAATCGCCACCTAGTGTCTCTAGAAGAAACACAGGCCTCAACAATGGGAATCCCTTTACTGAAAGAGAGATGGTACAAAACGAGATAGATTTAAGCCCTTAAACACAAGACCTCTTCGAGATTACGATTTTAAGAAGTCCTAAGTAAGACATCTTTAAGAGCTCTTGTTACAGATTATCATAATTAAGAGCTCTTCAGGGGATCTTTATGGAGATCTCTTTAGACTGACCTCTTTAGGAGATATGTACTGTATGGGTCTTCACTTAACACTTAGGTCCTTATCACCACTTTTAAAAAGTAGGAAAAGGTGTTCATATACACTGAGAAAAATATTGAGTAAATTTAACAATATGCTGAGTACTCAGTGACAACTAATTATTTTGTAGTTTTTCTAGCTGCATACAGTTCAGATATCGAAAGTAGAATATATTAAATTATAGTTCGATTAACCGCCCAATATTAGGAATTTCTAGTGTATGTGATTAGATTATCTAGTCTGCTAGTACCTTGTACATATAAAATTAGGTGTCTTTTAAAGTATATTTATGCATTAATTTACCTTAATTGTGGTACACTTAGAGGACGAAGTAGATTCTTTACTGTAGCTGGCATTTCACCGGGTTTGGGTAAAGCTGGACTACTCGCACACAAGGCTGCAGTGGTTAATTGCGTCACTAGGGAAAAACTTCGGTCTGGACCTGATGTAGTCCTAAACACTCGCCTTATTCTTGATTTTAATCCCATTGTGGGTGGAGGTAGAGGACACGGCGTTGTGGGCGCCAACTGTAAGAATTACATTTTTAATATATATATAGTTTATATTTAAAACAATGATGAAGTACGATTAAAAATAATACAAAAATGACATGAAATTAATAATGGGCGAATTAATGAGGAGGAAATGAACTGAATATTTTTGTTGGTTAATCATTTTACCCGCAGTTACCATTTCATTATTTTCGATGATATATAGAAATTTCTTTATATCCTTCCGGGCTTTTAGCAAGAATATATTAGTATAATATAAATAGGCAGTAATACAATATAAAATATAAGTAAATTATATGACGTTCAAGCTTTAACGAATAACTTATAAATTCGGCAAGTCCGATCAGGTATAATTAAAACAAATTATATGATTATTTCTCATAGCTTATAAAAGAAAAAATGACGATTTGGCGTGATATGAAGTTTGTGAATTGTTACTTATAACAAATTTCAAAAAGAAAACTTGTTGTAATTAAATCATAAAGAGATAGTTCAGTATATCAAAATTATTAAATTAAAAAGTTCATAGGGTAAATTAAAAATCATGACTAAAAATCACAAGTTATATATTGAGATGCATATTATAATTCTTCGAATTTCCGATTGGATTAGACGTATAAGTCAAATTGTGCAGAAACAAGTATCGAATTATTATTCCAAATGTTACTCTACCTTATAAATAGGGTATGATAGTATTTTGTAATTAATTTAGTGTTTATGACTAAATATTTTGTATTTTTCACTAGCAACAATAGTGAAACCTAAACTGAGAAACTCGTAAGTAGATTCCTGGTGATTTGATAATAAATACTTTTCACAGTATTAACAAATCAAGAACAAAAATATATGAATCACAGTAACAAATTCATTTCTAATTTTCATTTTAAATGACTATGAAATGTTATAAATGTGAAAAATGAGAATATATTAAAAGTGCGAATAAATCGTATTCGAAATAAATAAAATTTTCGAATCATGAAACTTTCAGAACATTTTTAACAACATTTTGTATTGAAGTTAAACAATAATAAATGTCCAATGAAACAATATTATAAATTATATTTTAAATAATATATTAAATTATCAGAGGTGACGCTAGTAAGAGCGGGAGAAAAGAAATGCGAAAAATGTTTGAATATATTAACTTGGGTTTCTTGAAGGCTAAAGTAATAATTCTTATTTGAATTTGGTTATATAGCCCATAAAAGAATTTTATACGATATGAGATCCAACCAAAAATCGACCAAACTTCTTTGAACTTCTTGGATTAAGTTCAACTTGGTTTAAGTTTGATCAACTTTGTTCAATCTTAATTGTTACATCAATTGTTACATCAATATTGTTCAACTGAGCTCCGGATAAGAAAACCTAAATAATTCATTGAACCCCAGGAATACCAAAAAAGAATCCAGATGGTTCTTTTAATACTTGTTTGTAGCTCGATAAATTTAATTTAAAACAAAAACTTAATTTCAACAACAAATGATCAGATTATTTAGTAAAAATGAAATTACCTTGCCCTGAAGTACTTTGGCTGCAAGTTCAGGTTCGCTTCCCCACCGACACGAAGTCGTTTTCTCCAGAAGTCGATGCCTAGCGAATCTTTCGATAACTTCAGCACAGACGTATCTCCCACAAAACCTCGCCCATTGTTCCGCCCTCAAACCTCGGCCATGATCTCGTAATGTTGGATTGGCACCTTATAAATTGATCAATCGTTATCATATCACACATTATTCAATACGTCACGTCCTACTTTTGTATCATTCCACAGATGCGTTTTAAAATAGACCTTGTATACTTTTGATCAATACCTCTCTTAAAGCTATACGAGCTCGTGACAATATTATTTCACTAAAGCAAATTGGATTATAAAAATAAAAAATATGTAAATATTTCTGAAATGATGTTTACTCTGGTGTCATTTCCGTCCATATCTGGTATGGAGTCGAGGAATGTGAGTTATTTAACTTAAATCGATAAAATTTTAACAGAATGAATTTAAAATTCGTTAAATTCGCTATTTCATGGTACATTTGTAGCAAACAACATCCCATATTATTATTATGAAGTATTATCATTATGTGATATAAAATGCTTCAACTTTGAAATATCTGAATCTTGTGTCTTTTGGCGTTAAGTATTTGTTTTAAAATATTTATTTACGAGCTGTATGTATTCACATATCTTTAGCACATGGTGGGTTGGAACTATCTATGATTATAAATCGTGAAATTTTCAAGTTCGATAGAAAACAAATAAGTTCGATATAATACAGCAGGTGAATTTTCATGACTTTAATCCTTCAAGTCATTTTCCTTACTCGAACTATGGTAAAATGGTAGAAGTGGTTGTAAGTGTATAATAATAGTAAAATTAATAACGTGAAAAGTTGTCGGTTATTTTATGTTATATTTACAATTCAGAATATTTTAAAATAAAATATACAATAAATAATATTACTATACCAAAAAGTTGTTTAGTACATTTTGTTAAATCTATTTTATTAATGAGAAATATTTAAAGTTACTATTCGATTACAGAAATGTCGTACATTTGAGGTTATGTAATGGGATGGATATTTGAGTATTAGAAAATAGTAAACAGAACGATATCATGCACTTGTTTACTAACGAGATGTTTAATTTAACTATTTTTTGTAATTCTGTGTTTGGACCCATTAACTACTTTTTTGTCGCAGTAGGCCGCAAAATGCGATTTTGCGCCCCGTTTTCAGGGCGCAAAATGCGATTTCGCACCCGCGAGGGCGCAAAATTGGGGGGAGCGGAAAAACATATTAATCGCATTGCTGAATTTTCTTTTGTTTATAGAAAAGGAGAGGAGGAAAATCTCTGATCATAGGCATGGTACAATAAGAGAGGTATAGCAATGCGCATGTTGAGGAAGGAGAAAGACCAATTTAGATCAAAACTGATTGGTTGCTTCTATACCGCTCTTCTTACAACATGCTCCCATCCTGCCTTGACCGACCAGTTTAGATCAACGCTGGTTGGTTACTTCTGCGCAATCACCAAGTTGCTATACCTTACTTATTATACCATGATCATAGGAACGTCGAAATAACCCCACTCTCCCTTGCCATCCATTGCCCTTCCACTTCCTTTTTCGTATCAAAAACAAAAGATCCAAAAAAGAAGTAAATCAATCAAAAGTGAATAACAATTTTAATTTCACGTTTCAGTTCAACGATATAAATAAAAAATAAGTTATATTTGTTAAATTAATAATAACAATACAGTTTTTTCTGTTCATTCGATAACGATGTAAACAAATAAAAGATAAAAAGAAGTAAATAAATTCAAAATAAGCAGTCTTAGTTATCCAAAAATAAATAAATATTATTTTGTTTTGTTTAGAAAACAATTGAGTGGAAATATAAAAATAATAATAATTCAGTATTATTTATTGCTTAAATAATTAGTATATGATTTTCCGAATAAATTATCTTTTGTTTGGTCAAAATAATAAACAAAACTTTTCTTAGAAATATATAAATATACAATTAAACAAATTGTAATTGTGTTATTCAATAAAGTTATCAATCGTTCGTCCTTCGCCGGTTTTTCATTTTTTTTTTCTTAAAAATCAGAATTTCATTTATGTCGGAGGGGCTTCGCCCCCCCCGAACCCCCCCCTTTCCTGCCCCAATCCACTGTCCTTCGCCTAATTATACTATGAACTATTTTGCTACCACTTATTATATGTTGTGTGTAATCATTTTTTTAATTGCAGAGAAGGGGGGGGGGGGGTTCCGGCACGGCATTTTGCGGCTACTACTGCGACAAAAAATAACGTTCGAACCACGGGCGCAACGTTTTGCACCCTCGGGTGATCGCGCTACCCTCGGGCTGGCTTCGCCAGCCCTCGGGCGCGCCGATCACTCTCGGGGCGCAAAATGTCATTTTGCGCCCTAGGGACGAAAAATACTATTTTCTCTCTGTGTATGTCTCAATTTTAAAAGGTCCCAATGCCAGAATATCTAGGATAAATAAGTATTAAGGCTGAGCAATTTAACGGTCCAATGTAATTGTCGAAAATTGAAAGAAATAATTTGGATGTTCAAAAGAAAATTTATAAAAACGGTTAAAATTCAGACCTTTTGACCATTTAAGCTAATATTTTTAAAACCCTTGTCGAGCAGAAATAATTTTAAGATCCTTTTTTTTTACCGCAAAAAATGACCGGGGGAACTAAGTTAAAAAATCAAAACCCCCCAAAAGGCTAAAGTTTCGATATTGCGTGAGTCGAAGGTATGTTAATTTGCTTTCTTATGCCAAATTTTCAAAGACAAAGTGAAGAAAATCACGCTGGAGCCATGTTATATCGAAATTTTGGTTTTTCGATGTGTTGATTTTCGGAACTTTGTTCTCCGGCCCAAAAAATGTGCAGATTGCACCCTGCATGAGTATCGTGTTTACTCATATTCATTCATGTAGTTTTCTTTTCTGTAATTAAAAACTTAGAAAATATACTGACAATGAATGTAATATGAACTATCTACTGTAGACATTTTGACCCGAAAATCACGATGAAAATATGCAAGCCTAAGTGTATTCTTCCTTCCCAAAATTTATTTTTCAATATACTCCACAAATTTGAATCGACGATTTTCTTTGATTCAAATGTAAGAGTAAGACATTTTTTTCTACTTAGAAACAAAAGAAAATATCTTTGTCATTTTTGTAAATTACTGACACTGTAAGAGAAAAAATATGCTCGTTAAAAAGCTCTAAATTTGAACCACATCATATGAGCATAAAAAATTATTTATTGAACATACTAAACACATTTCATTCAATGTGCTGAAACTGAAATTTGTTTTAACTTATATAACTATCGTTATACATGATATTTGGCTCCAATCCAGAGCTGAAATCGTTCAAACGGACAAAATATCAAGTCATCAAATAAAATATGTCACTTAACTACGACCATTAAAATGCATGCAAACCGAGAACATAAGAAGGATGAGGATTATTTTCTAAATGATAACCGTTATTTCCGTTTTTTTATATACAGAGAATAAGGAAGAACTTTTTGTTTACTTTAGTTTGTATGTAAAATTGTTGTGTTCTTTTACTACTTAACAGTTTTTTTTTTGCACGATGTATACATATATATCTGATATATCTCGTTGAAGTAGTGAAGCTATTGAGGATACATTATTTGCCTGTGTTGATACTCTAGAATATGATTTACTATCTAAAATATTATCATACACATCACTGTATTAATATGTAAAATTTATTGCGAATAAAAAGTGAATTTTTATTGAATTTTATGGCGGAGATACCCTCTTCATAATGAAATACTTTATATTTATTAATGGGTATTATACATACATTTCAAATAACTAATTTATGTTATGATGCAACACGTAATTTAAATAAAAATGAAAAATCTACTAGTGATAATTTCACATGGATCTTCTGTACATCACAAAAAAAATAACGTAAAATAATTCACAGTTAAGTAAGAAAAAAGGGTGTTTTTATTCAGGAAATTTATTTAAAAAAATCATTCATAAAATTTCGAAATTTAATCTATTAAATTTAAATTTTTTTGATATACCTAATGGTTATCTACCCCCAGAAGTTTAGACTTTAAAATAATTATATTGTTCGTAAACAATAAATATTATAACTAGTGAATGAAAAGTCCTTCGCGTAGAACTAGACTACTTTATACAGAGATTTTTAATTAAACTCAGAATTTTAATAATACTGTTAAATACATAACATATATTTTTCTTTTAATATAATAATGTTATTTTAGTACAAGCTAGATACATTTTTAGAGAAGAAGTATATAACAGTAATTACCTACTTTGTTTGAGTTGGGTGGATTTAAGTAAAATGCGACTATACTTATAACATCTCTACTTTTCAGTAAATGGAAACCATTTAGCCCCCAACACGGCAAAGTTTTGAACGTGCAAATTATAGTCTTCAGTTAGAAACTTCGATATTAGGAATAGATACAGATGCATACCACAAACTTTGAAGAGAAATAACGAAATTATATGATATAAATGTGCTAAACTAAAACAAATATCATCTTGTGTCAGATGGTTATAACTGAATCAATTATTTGATTAGTGATATTTTAACTTTATTTTCCGAAGCAAGACCGAATGTGCGTTTGTCAGCAGGAAATTTTGTCGAACTAATTAACTCACTCCAAACTCTAACTTGTGAATGGTGTTATTCGCATCGATTTAATCTATATCATATTTAAGGAAATATGAATTATTAACTAGCAATTAAATTCTTATTCGCAGTGGGAATAAGTATTCATATCTGAATCTTTTAAAAAGTATCCAAGTAAAATACATACCGGCAAACAGGAGTATCTTCGCGCACTTCGTTCTTCCCTGGAGTGCAGCTTTCATAAGGGGCGTAAATCCCAAAGCATTCCGCACATCGACCTCGATTGTCGGACATCTTTGCAAGAGAATATTTAGACACTCGGTTTGACCTAGAATCAGAACCCATACAAAATAACTTCTAACGTTATTTTACACTTAAATTTGAAGTAATTTACTATTTATTTTAATTATCTAAAATTATTAAAGAATTTCAAATATAATAGATGCAGTTATTTTAAAAGATAAAAGATACTACTGAAGCGATTTAAAAAAAGACTATAAAAGAATGAAGGATGTTTTTCATTGTATATTAAGGAATATGCTCTTAACGGGTAATTTGATTTTACAGGCAAGTTTTGGTCTGACATTTACTTTTGTAAAGTAGCTTCGTAATGTAGACATAAAGTTCGCTTTCATCGAAGGAAAGTTCTTTACTTTATTCCAACATAGTTATGGACATACTAGAAATTCTGATCTTAAAGAAGTACCAATAAATTGAAGATCAGTTTAAATACCGAATTAGTAGTTCTTTTAATAAATACTAGTAAACCCCGTTACTAACCGAAGAAGTTGCGTCAATTTTAGTTTTTGTTTAATTGAAATTTTTCTTTCTCTAAATGTGACTCATTGAAATACTATTCATCCTGTAGAAATTTGGTAGATCTTTACTGAATTATCACTATACGGATTTGTATAAATCGATTTGTGGAACAATTCTAACGCAAAATTAAAATTCATATTAAGTAGATGTAATGATTTTCAAAGTGGACAATAATGTTTTATTGTATTAAAATTGTTCTCTTTTCTTAAATCAATATTTTACTTTATAGGACTAAAATGCCTCATTCTGCGAGTATATATTTAACTTAATCATGTCCTTTGATTTATTCTAATTCTATTTTTATTACCAAATTTGACTAATTACGATTTGTAATATTCCCAGAGTAAAAAATAATTGATCTAAATTTGATCAAAATTGTCCGGAAGCGAGTGAATCAAAAAATGATCAAAATAAAATCACTTTTTAAAACTTTTATGATGTGAAATTTTTCAACAATTAATTGGAATTAGATTAATATTGGACTCTAATAAGGTCTCTGTCCGACATATAAATGATTTTTTTATCTGTTTTTAAACCAATGCAATTGTGATGGTACTGCATTGATTCAAATTGTAGCAGATATCGATCAGATGTAGACTTTCTTATCGAAATCCAATCACATTCAACTCGCGTGGTTTTTTTAGACGACAGAATCTGGACCTTGTTTCAAAATGGACCGACTGTGGAACTAATCGATGCTAGAACGTTCAATAATTTCACTAATTTAGACCTGAAAAGTGATCCATTTTGAACCGAATCAATTAAAATAATCCCCTTAATAATATCCTGCAATTTAAATCAACTGTGAAAAGCACATAGAATTTTATTTTATAATTTTATTCCAAGATATTTATAGACCATCTCTATGCAAGAATGTTAAAAGCCGTTAGAGCCCCTTTCGTTCTACATTTCATTTTTTAAGAATCGATATATTACATCAATAAAAATCAATAATATAGTGCACATGTTTTCTTATGTAATTAAATGCAATAAAAACAAATACTGTAACAAAAATTGGCGCAATACCATTTAGATGGAAAAAAACTAGGAAAACCCAATAAAAACTACGATTGTTCGGATTCTTCTTGTTTATTTTCAAAAATTATTTAAAAATTTGTAAAATATTTGAAATGTGTAGTAGACCTTCAAAATACACATTTTATATTTTATCTAGTTTTTGCACAAGTTTGTCAGAAACTGAAAAAAATAACAATTATTTGTGTCACATTTATACACTCCCCGGCAATCACTTTTGCCATGCCAAAGACGAAATTTATTAAACTTAAAGCGAAAAATTATCGTAGCTTAAAAAATCGAACGGCATTTCAAAGGTTATTGCAATAGCTTTCATTTGAGCAGAGAAAAAAACCAAAAAGACGCAAAATTCTGATTTTTATCGATAAAAAACCAACAAGAAAAATACGATATTTTTTATCTTTAGTTAATTACTTGCCAATTTGAAACGAATAATAGTAGGGTAATGAAACTAACGGGGTTTTAAAGGTATGGTTTTTACCTTTAAAATAATCGCTCGTCCATTTTTGTGCGACCTTTCTGACCGGAGTTATGACTATTTTTATAAAAAAACATGATTTTTTTTATTTTCTTATTATCTCAAAAACTAAGAGAGATAGAAAAAATACTCGTTTTTAGGTAGAAAATACTAAAATAAAGTCAAAATTTTTAAAATAAAAATATTTGTTTTTTCATTTTTTTTTAGGTAGAAATTTTTTTTCAATTTCTCATTTTATAATACAGTTATAGTTAACATAGTTCTTTATTCAAAGTTATACATACGAGCTTGATCGTGCAGTAAGAGAAATTCGTCCCAAATCAAAATCTGATTTATGGAACCGTCTTACAACAAGAATGGAACAATTTGAAAGACGATATTTTGAATAAGCTTGCCTCAAGAATGCCACGCTTATGCAAAGCCGTGATAAGAAGCAAAGGTGGTCACTTCGATGAAAATAGTATAACCTGTATTATAAGTTAAAATTTGTTGATGTTATTACATTGTGTCATCTATGTATGTATTATAATTTTGAGCAATTTATTGTAACATAACATATTATGTCATATGCATATGTTCCGTGTACGTTATAAAATAAAAATTCTACAATTATCTAAATTAAACTACAAAAATTCTAAATTACATATTATCATTAAAATATTGATGTGTACATTTGTAAAAGTAACGCTACGTTTTGTTCATATACACAACTTTGAATAAACAACTATATTACATATAATGAGAAATAAAAAAAAATTTCTACCTGCAAAAAATGAAGAAAAAAATTTTGACTTTATTTTGGTATTTTCTACCTAAAAACGAGTATTTTTTGTAGGTAACATTTTTTTCTATCTCTGTTAGTTTTTGAGGTAATAAGAAAATAAAAAAAATTATGTTTTTTTATAAAAATAGTCATAACTCCGGTCAGAAAGGTCGCACAAAAATGGACGTGCGATCGTTTTAAAGGTAAAAACCATACCTTTAAAACCTTGTTAGTTTCATTACCCTACTATTATTCTTTTCAAATTGGCAAACAATTAACTAAAGATAAAAAATATCGTATTTTTTCTTGTTGGTTTTTATCGATAAAAATCTGAATTTTGCGTCTTTTCGATTTTTTTCTCTGCTCAAATGAAAGCTAGTGCAATAACCTTTGAAATTCCGTTCGATTTTTTAAGCTACGATCATTTTTCGTTTTAAGTTTAATAAATTGCGTCTTTGGCATGGCAAAAGTGATTGCCGGGGAGTGTAGATGTATTGTCTAATAATCATAAAAAATCTGTCGGGATTGTCAATAATTTTTATTACATGTATGGAGTCCTATGTACATTAATACGTATCCAATATCATGTCAAAAATTGACGCAAATGTGATTTACATGGTGGAAAACATGAAAAATTCATCATAATTATAATTGTTCATTAATCTCCTCGTTTATTTCGTAAATATGGAAAACACCGGAAAATATAATCAATATCAAATTTGTATCTTGAGTAGATCTACAAAATTTACTTCAAACATTTGTCAACATTTCCATTTTTTTACAGTAAACAAGAAAAACTGCAAAAAATAATATATATACAAAGTATATATATATTGTAAATATACAAAGTACTTCAATACGTAGGATACCATAAATGTAATACAACTGAAAGACAACCTTGATTTTTTTTATAATTATTATATATTACATTTATAAGAATTCATTAAAATCATTGTTATTTTCCCCAGTTTCTATCTTACAATCACAAAAAATGCACTCAACAAATCATATGTAGTTTGAAAAGGTTCAAACTTTTATTTGAAACATTCTTCGAATTTTTCAGTATATTTTTATACGAAGGAAAACAATTCAAACAATGTTATTTTTCACTAGGTTATTCGTATTCACCAAAGAAAACAGGGGTATTATGAATTTGAGAAACAATGTTTAATCGTAATAATAGGTTTATCCTTATTCTAATGTATTGACTTTTCAAAACTGAACTCAGAATATAACGAAAATCTCGAACGATTTTTCCATCGAGATGGTCTACAAGTGCCCTAGATTCGAATTAAAAACAAAGGTAAGGGTTAGTTTTGATCGAATTATGATCACATTTCCATTACGTGTTGAAGCATTGCATATCCGAAAATGTTCCAAAATGGTGATTTTATATATGTCACTTTCGGGTGTATGCTGTTTCGGGCAAATTTAAATGAAATTTTGTTTCACTCGGGAAAGAAATAAAAAGTCGGAAGCTTAAATTTCCATTCATGATTCATGGAGAATACATTATTTTTTAATTGATTTCAACGAAACATCGAAAATTAAAGAATCAATAACGTACAGGCACTGTAGAATTTATTTTTTGGAATTTTACACTTTTGTATTTCACACTTTTAGATGATTACACTTTCGAAATATTTGTCACTCATAATTTTTAACATTGTGCAGTTATTATTGAATTAAGAAAAAAAGGATTAATATTCTGAAAAAACATACGAAATTATTGAAAATAAATATTTTCACGAAATTGACGTTTCAATAACGACCAAATACAAAGTGAAAAATTACCCAGTATTCAATGTTGGATAATGCTCAAAATTTATAAATCTTAAAATGCTCTGGTTCGGAGATAAACAAATCCACGTCATTACGTCAAATATGAAACTAACAACATTAAAAAAATTAAAAAAAAAAAAATATTTTTGAACAAAATATTAACTAAAAACTAACTTGCGTATAACGTTTTTTATTATTTGAATTAGTATATTTATGCCTAAAATATCTTCCTTATTGTAGTACAGAAACCAAACATTAATTTTGAATTTCATTATACTTTTGTAAATCAGGGAGTTATTGAATTATTTTCCTATAACAAACCGAAAACTTATACATAAAAACCAAAATTCAATAACTAAAAATGTAAAAACTCTTTTTAGTTCATATCAGTGATAAAAATGTAATTACTTACCAGCCTGTGCCGCAAAGTGTAAGGGAGTATTTTGCTCGTTATCTGGTAAATTCGGGTCGATGCCGGAAAAAGCCAGAACCGTTTCCAGTAGAGTAGCAGAACCATTCCCGGCCATGTAGCTTATGGCAGTCTACATTAACAAACATACCGTTTACATTTAGTTTGGTTTATATGATCGTGCTTGCGCATGAGCATGCTTGCGTAAGAATTTAATTGTCCGAATTCCCCGACTACATCGAAGTGCTTGTTTGTTTTACGGCGTCTACTCTAACTCTAACTTCTAATAGCGTTCGATAGTTTTAATTAAAAGTCTTACAAAAATAGATTTGGTATATTAATACAATCCATGGACATTTGATATAAATTGCCTCGTTCGCGTATTCTGTGGTTTAACTATTGTGATCATGTGCATTATCCAAGAAACATTTCCTGCGAGGTTTCTCTCCATTCATTTGCAAACCTCAGTAAACATTAAATGAACTAACTAATCTCGGATAGATTTATGAATTCTCTAGTGAATTAACTCTGCGTGCAAAACTAGCCTGGTTGACATTTACATGATATAAAAATGCAAATTGTACAAAAGTTTATTCTAACATTATTAAAGCTCAATCGATGACCTAGTCAATACACATTTTCTCTTCTAGGATAGCTTAAAATAATAATCAATTAATAATTCTAATTTGTTATGGAGTTCTGAAGATGATTGATGAAACTTTTCGAAACATCAACAAATCCACTTTTTTTGTAATCAGGACTAAACACGACGCTCAAAAAAACTTATTATGAATTGGGTCTTATTTTAAGAGAAGAAGGTTTTTGATTAAGTTATCTTCAATTCAATCAACGATCACCATAGTAAATTAAAATAATACTAATGATTTGAGTTTCACATTTCTCATACTATTCGTTGTAGACCTTAAAACAACGACTGGCATTGATTTGCAGAAGAATAATTAGCTCGATTTTGCCCCTCGGAAGTAAATTATTCCGTCCTCCCTTTTTGATTTTATTTATAGACTTAGACTAACAATTTTAATGTTTCATCTGATGATATTTGTCAAGACGATAATAATGAATCCTTAAATTGTCACATACAGCAAAGGCAGAAAATAAAAAAATGTTTCAACTGTACTTGCGGGTTTAGTTGATGTATGTTGAATATCTAATTATTATTAGAAAAATGCTATATATAAGGAAAAACTTTGCAGATGAAAAATAGAACTTTACATGTAAAGAGTTAGAGAATATACTGATAATGCAAGTGTTAAATTTACAATTCTTTGGTTGGCAAGCTGAAGCTTGATTCATTAATGACTGTCAAAAGACTTCTTGTATTTTACCATGACATTTTTTCGGAACGAAGTACATCTCACTTTTTAAGGGTACAAAAGTTTCTAATTCAATTAATAGGGCAACTTTTGACCAATGAATTAAATATTTAATGTAATATATTAAGGTCTTACTATTGGCAATTTGTAGAACCGTTTTACTATTTGCATTAGTTCAAGATTATAAAAGGTTCTAAAGAATTGTTTTCAGAACTAAGGTGAGATATAATTGTTGAAGTCTCTCGAATTTGCTATATTAATATAAATGATATCTGTAATTACGCGTTGAACCTAACCTACATTTTGTAGCGAGCAGCATGCTTTCAGTTTAGAATCACAGAATAATAATCTACTGGCTTGGAAGCCTGTAATTATCAAAAGTACCGTACACATTTATAATATTATTGGTAAGTTTACGTACTGCGAAACAGATTTTACAGCTACATACAGTTTGGTAACTTTAAGAGTAGATTTCTTTGTTTATAACACGACTTTCACGTAAGTTTGTATAATTCCTAAATATAATAATATTCTAATTTTTTCCACGCAATGGATACCTTACAAGAAAACATAAAATTTTTGTAAGAATTCGTTATATTTTTATTAAACATACTATTTGAAAACTTGATAAACGTAGATTACAATGAAGAACGACCTCCTACATTTTAGTGTTGTCAATTTTGTCTTTAAATTTCTTAGAAACATTATGAATTCAGTTAGCCATTAAAAACTAGTCTTTCAATCAGTAATTGTTAGTAACCGAGATTTCTTTAATTCAATTAGCAGAATTTAACTAATAATTAGTAGAATTTTACTAATTCGATGTAAGAGAGTAAGGAGTCAATTTATTACGCCCCCTAGGTAGTTTTAGTCTTTTCTTGTATCTGTATTATTATGAACATAGTTAATTTGTAACCAACACTTTGAATGCCGATGTTCAAAATTCCGAATGAAAAATATTCAGAAAGGGTACGCCGAAAGTCTCAAAACCTGAAAATAAAATATCTAGTGGTGTCAAATTCCAAAAAATCAATTATACAGTCTTGGCGTGGTACTGATTGTACACTTGATTTATGATTGGTATTAATTTCAAAATGTGTTTATGGTTAATGTTATGTGTGGTTCAGGAATCATCAAACATCATGTAAAAAGTTAAGCACTAATACTATCTGTCACCATTCGAAATAAAGTAAATCCCATGATAAATTTGGTTCATACTCTCTAAATTTCTTGGAGTGAGAATTCACTCTTTAATTAGTGAAAACCGAGCAAATCTCGTAAAAGAGTGAATAATCAACTCTTCAAGAGTGGAAATTCACTCTTTCCTCCAGAGTTATCAACTCCACGACTCGGAAGGAAAGAGTCAATCTTCACTCTTGTTAGAAGTTACCAAAGAGTGAATTCTAACTCCTAGAAATTTAGAAAGTAAATATAGGATAAATTGATGGACTATCAGTAATGCAAAAACTCAATTACAATTATTGTTCAATTTATTCTTCGGTTTATCAATTTACGAAATTTTGCACCCTCGGATATTTTATTTTTAAATTATTTCCATTTCAGATCTTTTATTTACGACTTAATGTAATTTTGGAATATTTTTCATTCGGAATTCTGAACCCTTGCCACTTTAAAGACATGCCGTTACTTTCCTAAAGACCGCAGTTGGTCTATTTCGAAAGAATGTAACTTAAGGATTGGTATAATAGATACAGGATCCAATAACTATTGATTCTCATCCACAAACAAATAAGATGTTGGAAATTTCAGAGGGTAGGGATCTTTTAATGACGTCGATTTATATTAGTTGAGGTTTTTTCATCACTCTTGTGTATTGTGGACAGAATCGATGTTTTATCGACTGCGGTATCTGGCGTAGGTTTTTTCCCCACAAAGCTGGTTTCCCTTTAACATAAAGCTGTCCTGTTAGGTAAATTATATAAAGCCCCTTAAAAAAGGTGACGTTCGGTAAAACTATTACTAATTTGAATATTATTATAAGATGATTTGATCCATTTAAATGCTCTAGAAATTGAAAAGTCTAACCAAGATGTAAAAAAGTGAACAATTTTTTCAGTATGTTTCGGCACGTCGTCAGTTTAGAAAGTCCGCGTTGCAATCGGGTTGTCACCCCTTGATCGTAATAAATTCATATTTTTTTATTCGTTCGTTTAAATTGCGACTTTCATTTCGAGCCCTTCCACGCAGTCGTTAACAACCTTGATCCTCATTTTTTTTTCTAAAAATATCTAATAATCCAATCTTTCCATCTTTGCCATCATAAACAAAATTCGGAATTTTTTAAATAAATTTTGCATTATTTCTGATTGAGCATCACTAAAACTTCGTGATTTGCTCATCAAAGACATTTCGTCAGTTAGTTATTGATTAATAACTACGAGCACAAAAATACATTTATTTGATATATTTATTAAATCGTGACACAACCACAGATGATTGTCACTGTAAAAAATTATTATGTTACATTTTCCAACTCTTAATTCAGTTACTCGGTCTGTTTGAACTTCACGAAAAAATAGATAGCATAGCCAATCCTCTTAGACCTCGGTAATAAATCAGGCAGAAGAGAGACAATTAAAATACAATTATTTTTACTAACTTGAACTTTAGTGATATATAGTTGGGAATGTTTGCTTCTCCATATGATTAGGTAAAGGGTTTTCCTAGTTTCTGAACCTCAAATTTGGATTTGCAAGAAATGAAAGTTTATGACGAATGTTCGTGTAGAACTTTTCGCTTAATCATGAGTCTCAATTTTGAGGCAGGAAGCATACAAGAAAGAATATTATTGAAAAAATTTCATTTTTTGAAAATTTGTAATTTCGTATCTCTGAAAATATAAATTTTTTGAAAAAAGACATTTTTTACTCAGAATTATTCTCCGCACGACTTAATTCCTATTTTCAAATTACAAAATTTTTGGAATATTTCGAGAATTTGAATGTTGTTAAGAAAAATTCTCCAACTTCTTTAGACATTTTGAACAAAAACTGTGTCCTGGGAATTTTGTGTAAAAAATATCAAATTAAGAATATAATTTTTGATACAGTTGGCTTAAAATGGTCATGTTCCGTCCTCATTTGCGGGCGTAATACACCTATTTCACACTTCCTGTAGTCTAATAGTATTTTTTTATACAAAGCCGTAAAACCTTCATTATTTTTCGGTCCTGAAAGGTGTAAAAATTAGATTGCGGAGATTGCATTTAGTCCGTATGGGTTATGTTTTTGACAGCGCAGATTAATGTTACGCGTGATCCGTGAAATTTCATTTTACGGACTAAAAGTAGGCCGTAAAATCGGATTTTATGGCTATAGTACCGAAAAATAAATTTTACCAAGAAGGCGTGAAATTGACATTTTTGGCCCACAAGTCGAGGCATAAAATGTTTCATGTCTACTGCATCAAAAAACAGTGTTTGAATCTCAGGCGTAGAATTTTCACCCTCATATAAAACTCCATTTTACGCCCTTGATACAAAAATAACTATTTTTAAACAATATTGTCCCTTTGACGATCCGTAAAACTTTTTCATGAATAATGTAACATCATATATTTTCATTTCCTGTACGTTCAGACTCGAAGAAGGACGAATTTTTGACAATTTTTGGGGTTCTTTGTATAGTATATAAAATTTCCCCTGTGATTATTTACCATTGTTGTTAGTCTCTACTAGTTGAATGCTACGTATTTACCTACATACAGGAGGTCAATTTAATTAATAAGAAATAAATCAAATAAAATTATTATATTAAACTAATAAAAGCCACCAAATGATGGAGTATTGTTTCAATTGGATGATTTAGCGCCATTTGAGAAAGCTCCCGTCGCACGCAGTAGGTCGCGCAATGTCTCTTGCACGATTGGGTATACGGGCAACGCGACAGCTGCATCAGGAATCAATTTATTAAGTGGGACTTTTGCTTGCGTTGACGTGACCGAGCAAACCTCATTACCTTATACGCACGTCATACTTCAGTGGAAGGTTGAGTGAATATATGCTCACTTTAATTAAGGGAGCATTTCCGCGAGTGAAATTTAATAAATTATAATTCGATGAGGCCCGACGAAAATTTTTATTGATGCTTTCTTTAGTGCATTAACCTTTTTATTAAAAAATCCGATTTTCTGGGACATCGACGTGAAATACATCTTTAGGACGTTGCTATTGCAATTAATTGCTGCCGGTTGAGTAATAAATAACCTATCTGAATAATTCGTGTATTATTTGTCGTCTGTCTAGTATAATCGACTTTTGTAATTCTCTAAATATAATCATATCAAGCAAATTTACCAATCCATGGAATTATTTCGACAAATTATTTTGTTTAAACTTTAAAATAATATAATAAATTAGAGATAATTAATTGAAGCTATAGTATAGATTTTTATTTAGTTTTCTTCGGGAAACTGATATATACTAAAATAAGAATTAGTTGTAAATAGATACAATAAAATAAGAGACACTATATATATATATATATATATATATATATATATATCAGATATTTAGTTAAGTAAATAATGTCTTTGGGCGTACTTAATCATTGTTGTCTTCAACTGCACACACTTTTCAAAATTCCACCACGATCCGATAACTTTATAAACTCTACAGTAGTAACGCCTTCCCCTTTCGTCTCGTTATATTTACCAAAAAGAAGGGGAGCACCGCTTCTTCCACTCCCCTAAGTCGCGTTATATTAGTGTCGTCACAGCAGGCCCTTCCTGAGGCTCCAGCATGCAAGGAATGGGGGAGGAAGAGACGAGAACAGGAAAATATAACGAGACGGAACCGGGCAAATATGATTGGATAGAAATGCAATTACACCGTGACTCTACTGTACAAAATTGTACTCGTTTTTGTAATCGTATTTTACAGAAAGTTACTATTCAAAACCCAGCGTTTCAGGTACGATAATATCAGCTATCCACAATATTGTGCTATATTTCAACCTTTTACTTTACTAGAATACGTACGAGGTAAAATACGTTCGAATCAAGCTAAAAAAATAAAATTTTTGAAGGCGGTATATGTATTTCTTCAATAAAATTAGTAATGACATACTTACCCTGCCACTGTCATCTGCCGCATTTACATCAACATCGCCTAAGCCAGCTTTCTGGGCTCTTGTGATAAGTCTCTTTAGAACATCATCATCCCCCTCTCTCGCCGCCCTTATAAGGGCCTTAGGGCCCCCTAAGGGCGGATCCCACGCCGGAGGCAGGTTTGCTTCGTATATTTCAGAAGAGTTGCGATCTGCAATTAGAACACAATTGCTTACGTTAATTTATTGTTTTAGATGTTTATTGATACATATTATATCTATCACCTCAAAATGTTTTTAAACAGATAAAAGTTTGTTCTCAATAAAACTTATTTATTTCATGATAATTCCAAATGAAACATGATAATATATCTTTCATTTGCCATATAAATTGATCGAAAACATCGAATGCACTTAGGTAATAATTCGAATGATCCAACTTTTAAATTAATAGTAAAAGGAATGACGTAGTTCAATTTGTGTATTAAATGGGTTGGTTTGAAATTGCACTAATAAACAGCATTATTAATTGAGTTATTGATCAACATACTTTTTATAATAGTAGTTTATACTATTTTATTATGTGCATTAATTATTCGTATTTACAAAGTAGTTGTTAAATAGGGAACTTGTTAAAGTCAACATTTTCGACTGATATTTTTTGTTCCGCTTTCTTTCTGATATTTCTCGTACAATAAGAATGATGTGTAAGCATTCTTAATATTTCAATAAGTATAAAAAAATAATAATATTGCATAATTCTTTAAAATAATTGTTGTTAATAATAAATTGGTACTAAACAAATCATATTTTTCAGAAAAATCCTGACACGACTTAGTAGCTATTATTATTTGACATTCGCTTTATAGGAGTTTTCAGGTTTGACATTTGGGCAACATTCAAAATGGAGGGTATAATATGGCTAATATTAGCTTTGATAAAGGATGATCTCCTTTTTACATATAGAATGCAGGGTACGATGTTCAAGAAGAAACTTTAAAGCCATCTTTAAATAAACTAAAATTTTATTGCAGAATGTGTTTTATGCATACAGATAGACTATAGATATAACATTTTTAAAATATTTTATATAGCACACTTTAAATCTAATTTTCATTCACGATTTTAACAAAATGGCAGCATAGTGAAAGGACGTGAATATAGTCACCTGATGTATTTCTAAAGATAGTCATAATCGATTGTAAAGCACTATAGTCGCCATATTTAAAGTGTCATATTTTCAAAATGGCAGATTGAATATGACCAATCAAAGTTGCAAAGTTTATAATAATTTGCATTGATTGACTGAAATAAATCTGATTCTTAAGAATTTTTTAAATATTTTCGAAAACACATCATACACCAAAATCAATTTTCACACGAATATATTGTTATTTTGTTTGGCTAAGTAATCAAAAACTCCAGTGTACCAAATGTCAAATACATACCATCGCTGGAATTATCCATGACTGAAATGGTTAATTCCCGTTTATACACGTACGGCACTTTCGTTATAACTATATGAAATTTGTCCTACAGTGACGACGAGAACGAAAAAATGGTAATTAAAATGCTGAAATAGTATTTTGTCATGCAATACAGTTTATCAGAATTTTAACCATGTGTATCACATATAGTGGTTCATATCTTCTTGTTTATAACAAATCATAAGCTGAAGATTAGAACCAATCTATTCCAAGTAAGTTTTGATATCAAATTATCAGTTGGTATGTCTAAAACTGTACAACCATTATTAAGAAGTGTCAAGAAATAATTAACTTTTTATTGACCTATAAAAATAGAATTAAATTAATTTAAATTCCTTTTGACACTTGGTAAAGATAAAATCATATAATTTTTAAATTAGTATTGTAATTTTCTTATCAGAACACTTCATGTACTATGGACTAAATTTTTTGTTTGTAACGAATATTAATTTTTTGTTATAAAGACTATTATTATGAATTTAAAACATACACAAAATTTAAATTCTCAATGTTTTGGGTATTTCCTAGCACCATGTCAATTATTCATGTCTACATCGACACATCCCTAGACATTCCATGTGCTCAAAATAGCAAACATTTTATGGTGGAACTCATTTTTTTGAAAATGCTCATTTCATAAGATTTTATCCGTTTTCGAAACCTTCTGGAATCTGTTGATTCTTATTCGATTTAATCAGTTCCAGGACTTCTGTCTCTTTAAGAAGAAAAATAATTATTTTTATATCAATCTAAAAATATAAAATATGGCGATGCACGTAGTACCTCGTGCAAAAATCGCTTTTCGACGTTTTTACTTGCAATTTTTTTCTCCCTCTCTCTCATGAAAAACGTGAGTTAAGAAGTGCACATTTTTTTAAATTAATTACGCTTTTTTATAAATTAATTATTAAATGATTTAACACTTATGACAGGTTGCGTATTTAAGCTGATAGCCCATTCCAAAAATGGGCAAATGACCTTTGATACGATGTCGTACGCGATACTGGAACAACTAAAGGTTCATTTGAAACGCATGTATGTGTAAAGACGTCGTTTCACGTCAGAGGAACAGAGAAAACAGTGTTCAATGTGATTGAACCCAATAAGTATAATCTTTTATATTTTATAGGTAGCCAACCCAAATTACGCCGATATTGTGAGACATGACCATCATATTTGACGCTAAGAATAAATCTAATATAATTGATAAGAAACCTCTGATACTTGTTGTTCAGAGTCTTAGAGATATCATACCGTAAACAACAATAATCACGATGTGGTAAAACCAGCGATGTAACTAATCGAATTCTAAAATCTTTCTTCAGAATATTTCTATTATATTTTAATCGGTACGCAGAAAAAATGACACGACAAGAAACTTCATTGACTTGCGAAGCCCACATGGGAATGAATTGCATAGTTATTTCAAGATTCACTATCTCGTTAACGAAAATTTTCATAAAGGGAAGGATGATCTGCGGATTTAAACCTATGATATAGTGCCGACGTGGATATGAGAATTGCTTTGGTTTTTAGAGGCTGACATATCCGATTTGAGAAAATGTATACTCTCATGGATGTCAGAAAACTTACAACATTACAAGTTGCAGGTAATCAGTATATATAACATGAGACGTGTAAGTAAGAACATAAGATATGTCATGAAAATCGTAAAAAAGTGTCCCTAGAACAGATCATTGGGGGACTCCCGCCAAAACTTTTTTCCAGCTTGAAATGTTAGTTTCATCTCAATAACTGCTTATTTGCGACCAAATAATGAAGAGACGAGCCATTTTAGAACTAAAGAAGATAATTTTAGTAATTTTAGTGGTTCAAGAAGTAATATAGGGTCGACCATATTTGAACGCTTTGGAAAAATCAAAAAGCACAATGACTGTTATCATACGATCATCATTACTTTTTCTTACAAAGTCGTTCACAAAAATCAATGCAGTTTGCGTACTGAAGTTTCGACGAAATCCAGTACCAAAAACTGGCGGCTATTTCTAGCAGTTTCGCTAAAAAACATAGAATCATTGTGTTCAAAAGCATTCTGAGTTAGGCCCGAAAGAATTAATACATCGCTGAATCATGTCACTAGTTAAGATTGAAAATTGAAAAGAACTCCAAGTTCGTTGGGGATATCAAAAATAATATATGGAAGGGATAGGAACAGGATTCATACTGTTGGTGTTAGGAATAGAAACAAAATAATTAAGCTCTTCTAAAGAGTAAATAAGTGGATGATAATTAATTTTATTCTTTACTAGACCGGGATGACCAAGTTCAGGCTAAATCAGTTTCGGTTTACATAGTTAGTTTGACAGTTGTATTGGGTCAGTATTTTTCTTGAGGTTTATACAGTTTCTGTCTAATAATTTTGGGCTAGTTTTGGTAATCAAAAAAAACAATGAGGTCATCAGTTTCACGATACTTTCTGTATAGTTTATTACGATTGTTAATTAGATCCTACATTTCTGTAATTAACCACGGAGACGGAGGTTTATTAACATAGCAAGTTTGTAACGCCTCATGTTGATCGAAAATTGAAACGAGATTAATTGTAAAATATTATTCTTTAGATTTAATAGTCACAAAATTTGAGTTCTGTAACCAATTTCTTCCTGGTAGGTCAGCAAGAAAAATATGAGTTTAGAAGTTTCTAAACTCACAACGTGTGTTTTACAAAATGCACGAGGAACCTTAGGCGGTATGTAATTTCAATTAAATCATGGTTCGAAACTACAGGACCTTCATGTTTAGAAAAAATAGATTTTTTGTAGAGTTATCTACAAAACAATGGACTATCTAAAAAACAGAAGTCTGCGTAAAATCAAATGTGAATACATACAAGCTATTTGAATGGATGAAATCTCTTAAATAGTTAGATTCATAATTATATTTTAGTAGATTGATGTTTAGGTCATCAAACATTATAATGTTGCTGTACAAGTGTTGATTTAGGGTAAATTATTGATGCTCAAGTTCTTTCAATAATTGAGTGTTAGAACTTAAGAATAGTGATGTGCACTTTAAAAACACTAATGGATTTAGGGCATTCTCAAATAGTATTTTAGTGTGCCAGTAAAAAGTAACAATTTTCGATATGACCCGAAGCAAAGTTGTACTGTAATTTAAAAAGTGTAGTTTGCACAATTGTTATGTAAGAATGCTCATGTATTATTATTTTTGAAAACTCGAAATCGATTTTTTCTAAACTATAAAATGAAAAGAAAAAACTAATTTCCTTTATTTTGATCGCAATATGATAGAAACTCACTTTCATAAACAAGCACATTCTCCTTTAAAAAGAAAAGAATTAAAAACGAACCAATTTTGTAGGATTATTTTGTTTAAAATCTAATTTTTCTTCAATGCTGTACAAATCATCGGAGTTTTACGAATACTTTTTTAATATATTTCAGTAAGCCTAATAATTTCCCAATAAATAGTTTCAATTTCTACTAGGATTATTTAACCTTAATTCTCAGATAAACATTGCTATTGTTCTAAAATATTCTATTTTTTTATTCCTCTAGAATAGACGAACGTATATGAATTTTAGACCAAATAGAATGCTTCGCTTTGATCAAATGCATGAAATGTGAATTGGAAATTGCTGTATGCTGAAACTGAAAGTTGAGTAAATGGAACACTTTAACTGTGCTTGGAAGCGTGGGATGAGAACTGCAAATTCTGACTTTACTTCTATTTTCAATGTTGCTTAACAAGTATAAATTGAACTACAGAATTATTGAAATATACTTTTATATAAGACAATATTTGAGTTGGAAATTTTGCTTGTGAATGTATATGAACACATATTGTAGGGATTTAATATGGATTTTTTCAATAAAATAATGAAATGATATAGCATAGTTCCTAAATTTATCTTAGTCTTTTATTTAAGGATATCACGGTTAATCAATAGGTTTACGCTAGTTTAAATTAAAATAGCATATCCAATATTAAACAAAATCGTTGATAGATTAATAAAATTATGGAGACAATTCTAAAAAGGTTATAAGCTGAATAATGCAATATTTAAAATTTAACTTCTTAATTAACAAAATTTCTCTGCTAAAAATTATTATTTAAGCGTAAACGTAGACCGTGGACTATTTTAATCCAAGGTTCTATCTATTCAGCTATATTTTTCTCACTTTAGTGTATATTGTCTAAGAAGATTTCGTCGATATTTTAGATACTCTTGAGAATGAATGCGCACTGAACCATATGGGCGATATCGAACGTAGAACATGTAGTTTCTAAATTTGAATTGGCAGGAAATAAAAATTCGGGTCATGAATAAAAACATTTATTATTAACAAAAAGTCACTTATTATTAAACCAATAAACATTTATATCTTTTATTAATTATTGACAGAAGAGAAACACAAATATTCGCATCATGTGCTATTCAACAGTTGCTAAACTAAAATTAACGTATAATGCTGGATGATTTATGGAATATTACGTAACATGATTTTTCATCTATAAATATTTCATATATTTATTTATGTGTAACTATAACGTCATTGAGAATATTACAAAAGTTTATGTAGAAGATATATTATATTAAAGTACAAGTAAGTAAGATAGTAAAGCATTTCAAAAGTAAAGATTGTACAAATATCTAAGTAAAATAATAAAGTATTGATATCGATATAAATAACAAAAATTAATAAACAAATTCGTAAATGCCCAATGAAATAATAGTCTATAAAAGGTTGAAAAACATACCGACAAAAAAATAATCTTGAAGCTTAGGACTATTCTGCTCCCTCTGTAGAAGGATTTAATCTGGAATTATTCTAGAATGATGTTTTATTAAAAAAAATATTTAATCGGATCATATACTAAGCCGAATACCCCCATAAAATTCGTCAAATAATCAATGTTAATCATTATTAACCATTTATGGTCCACACAATGATACTACCCTGGTGGAAAATTAAGCCATTTTATGACCATTTTTCTGGGCTCCATTATAACCATAGTTATAGCATGCACACTAGAAAAAATGTCCAGAAACTGGTCGCATTTTCTTCTAGGGTAACTACGGAAGTTAATAATCTATTTACTATGTTTTGCAGTTATATTTTTGTCTGTTAATAACGAACGTAGAACATGTAGTTTCTAAATTTGAATTGGCAGAAAATAAAAATTCGGGTCATGAATAAAAACATTTATTAATTTAACTTTGTTAAGTTGGGTAACCATTGTTAATACAAATAATTAAAAGAAGAATCCCAATTTTCTGTAGTTTATCTGGAATTTATAATTTGAATGCTTGATAAACGCCAATGATGTATTAAATTTTTTTCAAAGTAAATAAATTCAGATAATTTTTATATTTAATATAATTGGTGTGAATTTTCTTGCGAGTGCTGTTATAGAATATCTAGCCTAGTTTTTCGTAAATCTCTGTGATTAAACGTCATTTAAAAACTTATTACTTAAAGACTAGAGTACTATTTATTTATATTTTTCTATAAATTTTTCTTTTAAATGAGACTGTAAATTTTACATAATTATGTTTGGCAAATTCTACTTAAGATTTTTTTCCGTGTATAAGAAACGATTCAGAATTATAATTTTATATTTCGATTTTTTTCTGAGGGGAATGCAAAGGCGTCCAGTTAGAAAAATCGGTCATCACTTATACGTATTTAGATCATAATTATTATTTTTGCACATTAATTTGAATGTAAACATTTCAACTTCACAATTTTGTATGAACTATCCAGAATTAAAGAATTACTCATATAATATTTTATAATTTTACCCAAAATTAATTTCCTGGTATTGTCTATAGGGACATAATAAGTGTTGCCCCACTAAATGGCTAAATTGAACCATACTCAACGGTTTAATTATTTCCCCGCTCGTATATCACTTGATCGTTTATTAATAATGATTGTACCATTATTGTTACATAGTTTCATTACACATTCCGTCATCATTTTGAAACCAACATTACAAGTTATAAGTTTTGTTATAAACTGCATTCAATTAAAACTAAACTGAAATTTTACGAAATAACAAGGCTTCTACACTGTCATTAGCAAATATGAATTAGAAACACTGGATATGATAATAGCATTTTTGCGGAATAAAATCTAACTTCGGAGCACAAATAAGTAAAAAACGGCACTACAACGTTGATTTATTATTAAATAATCCAATTTAAAAAAAAAATTTATTTAACCTTCATTGGCTCAAGTGCAAACTTGTTTTTCAAAAACAAGAGTTTTTGCCCACGAATCGCTCTGTCCAGGGCAAGAAATAATTGGTATCAATCGAGTGTACGAAGTTCCGATGTTGAATTTGATTGTTCACCATTTTTGATGTTCACAAAATTACATCTAACCACTATTTTTCAAAGAAATGTGACAAAAATTATACTGATTTATTCGGACTTAATTCGGACTCTTTTCCTGTATTTAAGACGGGAAAACATTTCTCTGTTGACACAAAATTTATCAGAAATATGTTCTTGATATTTGAAAAATAAGATAGAACCTATGAAAAATTAGTTTCCAGAAACGGCGGTTTCAAAATAGCTGCAAATGGTACCATTTATTTTCTATTTATGAATTGCGGTATTCACGGTACTTTTCCCCTGTTTGAATGGCACACGGAGAGAAATGGTATCTAGTACCATCAATACCCTGTAAGAAAATTGACCATAAGTTCTGGTCGGCATACTAACTTCTGCCTAGATCTTTTAGCAGAATCTGCCCGGATCTGCCCAGAATCTGATGAAGGAATGACATGTATAGTCCATAACCTTTATGTGTCTGTCTTTCAATGAAGCTTTTAATATGTTATTTGTAATAACAATTTGAAATCATAAGTGTAAAGAAAGGTTACGAAACAGAAAAATAATACAGAATATGTCCATCGACCAGAAATTGTGCCAGATTCTGGCCAATAACTCCTTAATTTTCTTACAGGGTATGTTATCTGGTAACATGAGTATGTTATAGGATACAATATTTTTCTCTCTGTACAGAATATCGTTTTTGGAGCCGATGAAAAGGTTCTTTATGTTAATGTTTCCTGTCGAATATATCAAATAAGGATATATATTATGTGCATGAATTGTAAATTTTGAAATCGATGATAGAATTACATATTTGAAATGTATTGCCTCTTTGCTGATGATTAGTTATCTTTGCCCGATTTTCAACGCGTGAAGGTATTATATATTTTTTGTCATCATTATTCATGTTTTGGTTATGAAACTTGATGTAACAGGAATTACAATAACATAAACCTCGTTGTACAATCTAGATTTGTTCATTTACCATACATTTTTTTATACCAATTTTTTTCGTTTTCTTTACGATTATATGACTGGTCTGTTGATTTCCATGTCATCTAGTCCATCTTTTTAAACGCACAGAGGGAGAGATTTCATTGCAACGTTCATCATGCATATCTACCCCATATATGACTTTATTGTAGAGACAAACAGAAAATATGTATTAGGAAAAAGAAAATCTTGTTTCTCTGTTCTGAGTATGACATTTTATTGATCACAAACGGCATGGATTGTCAATTTTGCCAACTTTCTTCACTAGGCGGTAGGCTTAATGATTTACCCTTCAGAGCCTCGCCATCCTACACGATATCCTGACCTTGTAAATAAGGAAAAAGTATCGTTGATAACGAAATTCATAAATAGAATTCTAATGAATGATTCCATGTAGCCATTTTGAAACCACAGATAAAAAAAAATTTTTCCCGTGTGAATACTCAGAACCTGATTCAATTGATGCTTGTGTCTTAAATCTTCACTGATTGAAGGATGATATTGAAGGAAATATTCTACTATAACTGATGAACCATAATTATAGGACGAAATGTATGGGAGGTATTAAAAATACTATGTGCGATATTTATATGACAAATTTTTAATTGTGCCTGCAAGTACAGTTGTTTTCTGTTTTTTATGATTGGTATAGTTTGTTGCATGAGCTCTACTTTCTTGGAGTTTTATTTTGAGACAATGTTTCCATATTGTGACACATTACACTAGAACTTCTTCGCTTACTATCTTTTTTGCGTCTTTATGTATAACGATGTATTACCGTCTCAGTAGTAGAAGCTATACTTTGCCTGAAGCATCGACTTTATCGCTTCTTCTACACCTTGATGTGATCGTATCCAGTACTATTATAGTAGCAGTAGTATCAGTTTATTACGGCTGGAGTCAATGCTGCGTAGTCAACCCAACAAAATTTTAGAAGTATATGTAAACTTAATAATAAGAAAAAGAACTAGATACTACACAAAAAAATTAACGAGTGACAATAAGAAATATTAAATACATTTACAATTTGCTTAGCTGTTGAGAGGAAACGGTTAAATGATAAGACAAATCTACCAGTATATTAACAAGCTGCGGTTTTCCCCATCGGCTATCCGTATCTTAAAAACAATTTTTAAAAATAGCCAAACCAGGTAAGTTCGGACATTAACGGCATCGCATTCTACAATCACGAGGATGCGATAACAAACGATTAGTTTTGTGATTGCAGTGTAAAATCGGGTGTCTTATGAGTGTTTCAAATGAAGATACTAAGTACTTAGACATAGCCTCTTTCAAAATCTGTCATGATTTAGGCGTCCTGAAAACGAAGTGTCTCAAAATTTAAGATATTTTCTGTGTGATTAAATAAAACGTGATTATTTTTTTAACTACGGGTTGTTCCTATGGTGTATATCATGTGCTTCACAAGTAGATCGAATTAAGTTGTCCGAAAATCACACTAAATATGCCTTTGGTCAATTTTTACTTACTGATTAGAGGATAATGACAATAAAACAAGACACCGAGTAATGTCTAGCCTAACATAACCTGACCTGATCTTACAAGCTAAATTTCACTATAATTTATTTTACCAGGTGGCGAGTTAACGTAATAGACACTTAAACGTTGAAATATGGAAAATAGTAAAATCTAGTATCTGTAAATGGAATAATTATTCGCGCAGTCGAAATCGTTCTTATTATACTAGGGTCGAAATGACGACAAGGATAACTATCCCAATAAACGAGGTCTTGCACAAAATTGTCAGTAATTTTCAGCTTGCATTCGAATTGTTTTCACTTTCCTATAAAATTCAACAAATTTTAATACGGAATTAAACGTTCTTAAATGTTTTCGTTCGTCCACTGCTCTTCAAATGTTTTTCGCTTTTCAAGTTGATCGGATCCCAACGGACACGAAAGTCCCGAATGTTTCTAAAACGTTATTAGAACGTTCCAGAAACGTTCCTAAAACGTTTTATGTCTGCAACATGGATGAAACGTTTATAAAACGTTCCGTAAACGTTGCAGACATAAAACGTTTTAGGAACGTTTCTGGAACATTCTAAAAACGTTTTAGCAACATTTGGGTCCTTCGTGCCCGTTGGGATGCCATACGTTACATTCGATTCTCTACGAAATATTGAAGGAAATATATTCGAAGAGTGGTGTTCTTTTGATTTATGATTGCATACTTAAAATTAATGTTATTTCATTCATTTTTATTTCGTTCTACATTAGTTTTGCATTCCAGAAATAACTGTTTTTACATGTATACATTGCATATAACCTCAAACTTAAAGGTCCATTAACAGTGCGGATATATTCATTAGAAAACGTCTAATATAATATTAAAATGTGCTAAATTTCTTTCGAAAGTGGAAATAAATCGAAAGTTAACAGGAAAACATTGAAAATTTTGCACACGATCTCGTATATTGGAATGTGTATAGTAGAAATGACCGTTGTTTAGTAATGTTGACAGTTTAGCACAACCTAAAAGTTTAGAGATTCATTTAACTACGTACTTAGTTATCCCATCTAGTTGGCAGCAAATTTGACTATTTATTTTTCTCTTAGTGAAAAGAATCATATTTCTTAACTATAATCCGTAATAGGTCGCGATCGGAAGCCGTCGAGGTGGGACACTAAATTTAATCATTTATGCGTGTCTTATATTCAAGGACACCTACAATAAGACACCAAGAAATGTCTTCAAAATGATCACATAAGTGCCTTAAATTAAGATACCTAATTTTATAGTGTGGGCGTGTACAAGGTGTTGGTTTATGGACTTAACTGACGAAAAGTATCCGACTCACACGAAATGTATCTATAGGTATATACAAGTAGTTGAGTCTTGTATTAGTGAATATCTGAAACAGAAGACTGCCAAAAAAATAAAGCCTTTGACCCGTTGAGGTCAGCCAATCAAGTTGGTTCCTGTAAGTAATGTGTTCGTACTTCTTCCGATTGAAAATACATATAGCAAATGTATGGGTTAAGCATATGCTTTATTTATTCGTATAAGCATAAGTAACATATTTTTATATCGAGTCAACCTAATGATGTCGCATACAACATTAAGAAATCAATTAATTTCCATAACCAACCCGTCATCACTTATGTAGGTAACTCACGTACTAGAGTGAACTGAATTCTATGTGTGCATTCTCGTATACACATTATCGACAAATTCCTGGGAAGAGCTTCATAAGCACCCTTTACATAAATGCCGGACCTACTGTTGGGTTCGCAACCACGAATTAATTTAATATTTGACTCTCAGAAGTCGTACTCTTCGACAAAATATAGATTTCTCAGAAATGTACTAATAAAACATAGAGACATTGCAAATGAAGATCAACTATCACTTTTTTATTAGATTTTTCGAAATTCGAAAAATGTTTGTAAATGCTAGTTACATTAAGTGAAGCAATTAGATCGGTAAACTTTAATCATAATGATTATTTGATTAAGCTCACAAGGCGCTCTCATTCTATGACGTATCTTGAGTTACGTCAAAATTTTAAACGTTTTTAAAGTGTATTTCAATTTTAAATTTTCATCTGCTGAAAGAACAGTTTTGAAATGTAAATTGAACCGATACTGCCTCGAAATTGAAAAGTTCGTTTTTGAAGGGAAGAAGTATTACTGTAGTTTATTCCAATTGAAAATCCAATTAAGAGATGCCCATGTAGAGGCATGTTGTCTATAACGTGACCATACCACTCAATTTTCCCTCGAAAATAGATTTATGCGTTTGCGTTCGGAAATATTCGATCTATTCTTAATGCCCTCAGCAGGATCATATCGTCTTATAAATTTACAGTCGCTTCTCAGTTTTTCTGCTTCCGTACATTATAAAGAATTGTCTGGGACAATATTAAAATGTAAATTTTTTGCGATGGTTTAAAAACCAATATGTAACGTTGAATTCATTGTTAAACTTCTTTATAGCTCTATTTTGTGATTTTTCAAAATTGAATTTTGTATTTATTGGATACGAAAATTGATAGTGATGAGGCCGAGTGGATTAAAATCTGAAAATTCAGTAACCTAGATAGAAATGGATGGAGAAAATCCTGGCGAAGTAATAATCGCCAGTTACTAACTATATCGGAAATAAGACTATATACAATGCGACTTCGCAGTATATTTTTACAACACCAAATCAACGATAGTAAAAATATTGTCAATGTACTAATTCAATGGCTATTGCCAGTATCAATTTCGGTAATAACTGATTTCGAAACAATCGAAACAAAATTAGTACTAGTGTAATGACTTCCACTACCGTTTCATTATGAAGTAATTTCTAAACCAGCAGAGATTTCTATTATTTCATTATTGATGCCCACATCTACCCACGATATTAAATAATTACTGTCATTTTGAACCTGAAATCGGGAAGGTTTGACTGTCAAAAGTAAATGATTGTTTTCCCGACATCGTTACAGAATTTTACATTGTTTTTATTATTGGTCCATAAAGTGTTATTCATATTTTTTAAAAATGGATATTGGAATCATAAGGATAATTATTTTTGGACTAAATTGAATGTTGCGATGTGCACTGGATCTATTTATACAATGATGCAATTTATAAATATTATGGTATGCAAATTATGTATAACTTTACGGATTTCACATAAAATTCGTCTGCTTGACTCTATTTTGTTAATATTTGTGTTTGCATTCTGAATGAAACAGTAGAACAAATTTTACTGTAGACCATCGAGGATAGACCTACATTACTGTTCATATGTACAATTATTTTAGTTAATTTTCCTAATTAGATCTAATATTTTTTTATTTTTCTATATAGAAATTTATCTAGACTCCAAAGACAATCATACTAAAATAATATAAAACTTATTAAAAAAACATGCATTTTCGAGTTGCTTTTCCAAATATCAATAAAATGCTTTTTAAATAAAAGCTAAAAGCAACCTATACAAGTGTACATTAATTAGATATTCAATTATAAAACCCTAATTATAACATTTGACGTTTAACACTTTTAATTAATGTACAGCATCAGATTTATATTCAAGCCGATAATTAAATTTATAACACTGTCCAAGTACAATGAAATTTCCGTTCCTTTTCTAGATTTTATAGTTTTCATGATTTCGATGCAGCATCGTACATGTAAAAAATAACAAAAAAGGAAGGTCTTTTCACCTACAAAAGTTATAAACTTGTTGCCTACTATTACGACCTACATACCTAATGGTTCATTAAGAGGAAAGTTCCTCATTATTCCTCCTGATGAGGGACCTAAGTTGGTCCAAAACGTTCAGAAGAAGAGAATTACTGACAAAATTAATATCATTGTTCGTTGTATTATAGCAGGTTTCTATACATACCACTAGTAAAAAACAGTCAATAACTATTTTGTAGGTCAAAATTAGTTAAAAAGCCCCTAATTTTTTGTTATTTTTTATAGTTAAAATTCCGACATTTCATTTTAATCGTGTAAATTAATATAAATAGATAATCGCATTGAGAAAAAAGAGCAGCGTGCAGTGGACACTTCGTCGAAAAATCATCCATAGTTTTTAATCACATAAAGGCTTTAACTATTTTTTGCTGCAAAAAACTTCCTGAATTCCTGAACATTTTTGGGTTTCGTAAATTTTGCTTCACTCCTCGAGCATTTGACAATAACTAACCATAAATATTGGTGAACGAAGTTTGAAATTGCGTGCAAATTTGTGTAGAAAAAACTGAGATTATATCACTAGATTATTATATGTTATATAATACTAGTTATATAACTTTTATATAACTAGTCATTTTCGGAAATTTGTATTGAATAAAATTTTTACAGAGTATTAGGCTGTTTTTTAATATTTCAAACCATTTTGCTACTTCAACAAATTATTTTTGAAATTTCCCATCCAATTAATGAGCTTAAACTTGGTGTAGGACAAAGGATATGGAATTTTCCCCCACTTTAATGATGAATTTGATTATTTGCGGGTCGACTCTTGGGTAGAAGCATTGAAACTTGGTGTACATCCCTAAAAAATACAGAAAATCGTGGGCTTGAATATATATGTCTATGTTATTAGCAAATAGATTGAACAATATAATAATAGTCTTAGTTAATAACATTTGCTTGACAATAGATTAGATCCATAAAGGGTTCATATAATAATGCAAACCATTTTTAAATTTGAAATTAATAAATGCACATCGATTTCAGGTATGTTCGAACGCCTGGATCATTTGCACGTTTCTTTACTTTGCTTTGTCTAATTAGTCATAAACTTCAGTTTCTAATAGGTGCAGGAGGATTGGATTGTTCAGCTCTTTTATCTTGCGAAATCTGAGCTGGTTTGAATTTAATTTCCTTCCTTACCTAATACTAGTATGTCCCTTTCTTGATCAGAAGATTCACCGGTACGAAAAATTGCTCAGATCGCCATTGCTGATGTTTTTTTTTTGAAAACTCATCCTGCTCTCTAGCATATCTCTGTGTTCAATAAAGTAATTGCACCCACAACGCAATTTTGTCTTCTGAAGACCTTCAAACCGACGATGGAAAGGTAGGAATTCTTGTATTGCCTCAACATCTTTGGGCACTTTAGCCCCTATTCTCTTTTAAGAAATATGTGAACCAGGTAGGTCAACAATGCATTGATGTCGTTTATCAAACTGATGTAGAGTCCTTTACTGTTGGATAGTGTTCTTAGATTTGAATGTTCTAAAAGTGTAGTATGTCCATATGTATGGTGAAATAATGAAAAAAGGTGAATGGAACCAATGGTATAATGGAACAATGCAAAAAGGGAAACCCGTTAGAAAAAGAAGAAAAGTCATACATATTATTGGTATATTTCTTCTCATTATAATATTATTTTTCTAACTTCCGAAATGATTTCGACGGTTCTAGGAAACGTAAGGTTCAGAAACTTTCATAATGACAATTCGGAAAATTTAACGAGGGAATTTCAAGGGGAGATCATTAAATTACATAGGTATCTAGTTGACAATACTTAAGCTTTCCTTCATCACACCACTCTTCCCTTTCTTATCAACCAATATACCCCACTTAAAAAAATTATTCAAAAGGACTTAATTTTAAAAAAGATATATTATTATTATTCGTAGTAGTCTTTATGACAGATTAGGCAATATATATTTCATATAGTTAGCGAATTTTATATTGTAAATATTAATAACATAATAAAATATTGATTTATCTTCGAGAAAATCTTCTCAATAAAAATATATAAAAGTTTTTTCAAAAAATCCAAACTTATATAGGTCTTTATTTCTCCTGCACCACTGATGGATCCGAACCACTATTGAGGGGCATAAACAATAGTATATTATGTAACTTGGAGCAGAATTGCTTTAGTTACATACGATATTTTATGTATCAGGATTGTGGTTTCCGAGGTTACGTGCGTGTAACGTGTTTTGAGTGCTTTATGGTATGCGGACGATAAAGTAAAATTATATGCCTATGCGCATGCGCATAGATACATAATGTGTACATTATCGTCCTCGGACTATAAAGTAGCCGCCTCTCCATAATAACTAAATTCAGGTCCTTAAAACATGCACATAATGCCGAGGAAACTGTACTTCTGGCACATAAAATCATATTTTAGAAAAAATGCTAGGTGAGTGTAAAAAGAAAAATTTCATTGACCAATCATCCCCATACTTCTTGAATGATTAATAAATACAACAGAAGGGCCAAAAGCGGACATTTGGACGTCCTTAGGAGCTCCTCAGGACATCCTGATAGTATGAGTAATTTATACTTTCATAAACAATAAATATTTGTGATAAATAAGAATTAGAAAAAAGACTGACCTTGAAGTACTCCTTTTCGGTATACTTTGGATTCGTGTACTGCAGACTTTTTCAACGAGGGTCTGCTCTCAGAAAAAGTAGTGTCAGAACTGAAGGAAACGCACTTTTTCACAAAATCTTTTCCGGGAAAGCCTCGATGATCCTCCGGCGATTTGTCGCGGCTACGACTGATAAAGAGAGATGTTGGACGTTTACGAAGTACCGTGGTTAATGTTCTGCTCTCTTCCTCAGAGTTGCACGACTTTCCTTTAACAAAGCTCGAGTTGTGGTTGTTACGACCTTCTGGACTTCGTCGTCTGTCAAGAGAACTTCGCCGACTAGAACTCGTCAAACTCGCGAGAAACGAGGAAGACCTTTTCAAAATTCCCTCCTGTGGCGTATGGCTGTTTGATTCTGTAACACAATCGATTACATGGAATATATAAAATGTAATATTATATGCAACTTAGAATAAATTATTGAAGGTTGAGACAAGTTAAAGTGTTTTAGAGTTTAAATTGACACAATTTTGTGAGTTATAAAATGTTAGACATTTTTCGCTAAATTTGAAAATAGGGAAATCCGAATTAAGCGTAGTAATTACGAATTCATTTCAATCCCTTAAAAATGGCATGAATAGAAACGAATTCATGATTACGTTTCTGAGTTTGTATTATTAACGCCTGAATTCGTTATCGTTCACTGAGTATGGCTTAAAGGCAGTTCATAAATCGAAGAAGGTTCAATTCGTAGATAATGAACAAATTTGTTTGTTTTATAGAAATGGCAGTCCTCTGAAAGTGAAGCAGCTGTCGATGCCATATCATTGGAAAAGACAAGGAAATTGAAACATTGTGATTTTCTGTTACTATACCCCTGAATTTCGATGAACACGTGGATTCTGGTTCATTTCATCAGTTTTTCGAAGTGCTAAATTCAAATTTTAAAAAAACCATTGTATCATCAGTTATAACCTTAGTTATGTCCATAAACCACTCACAGATAAAGCAAAATTTATCGTGATTACCATACATTTATTTGTAAAGAAGTTCAACTTAGCTCTCAAATTTCAAATGGTAGCAGGATCTCTTTTTAAAGGTATACAGCAAAGATACTTTGCTAGCATTTTTTTTATAAATGCAATGCCAAATGATATGCATGGTTTTTGGAATTCACAGGAAAAACCCTGGCATACCATTGTAGATAGAGCTCATTTTCTTGGCGTACGATAAAAATATTCACATTTCATTCCATTAATCCATTAACATTTCTAAGACATTATGGTTCTATGAACTCTTTCGCGAAAGCTATCAGTTTTCAAGAAAAAATATTGTTAAGTTTAACAACAAAATTAAAACCATTTTGTTTTAATAGATAATTTGTAAGTTTGCTTATCGTATTTACTTTCAGTTCAAACGTCTAAAAATGTTTAAGGAAACGAAAATCTATTTTTAAAAAAAGAGTTGGTCCGAAAATTTTTTGTTTAATTTGTTATTTTTCAATGATTAAAATTCATTTAGAAAAATTCTAACCACCACCATTAAAACGAACACACTTTCTGATATTGTAATATTGTAGGATCTAAAAAGTTCAATGTATTATTTCCAACTTTTTCGACTATAAACTTCAGTCTAATATGATAACCATTGAATATATTTAACATTTCTTCTATTTTGGATGTGGAGATGGATGTAAAAAAGTTATCTGCATATCAAAATAGAAAAATAGCTTTTTAAGGCAATGAGTTTATAAATCAGCTAACACCATATCAGAAAAAAGTGCAGTTATTAGAAAACCCATTGACATTCCAAATGATTGGTTATAAAATTGTACATTAAACTGAAAATAAGCGTTTTCAGTAAAAAATGCGGCTGCATTTAAGATTTTCTGAAGAGGTATATATATGAATTGACAAACGTGTGTAAATCTTCGTTCTAAACCTTCGATTACTAAGTCATTAGGGACTATAGTAAACATATATTTTATTATCGTTATAGTACTTATATTATGAATGAGTAAGTAGAAATAGGCAAATTCATCAGACACTACATTTTAGGTTTTTCAAGGATCCTTTCTTTGGTAGCACTTATTTTTGTTTAAATATAATGTCCCTTTTTATTATTACAAACACTATAAGTGCCTCATCTTTCGAATGTTGTATTAATTATAACGTAGGTATTTTTCTTTATGTTGTTCAAGAAATGTCATTTTCAATTTAAATATTAAAAGTGATAAACATGCATTCTTATTTATATTCAAAACGAAAGTAACATCAGTATTAACTTAAATAATGAACAGTGGATTTTAAAGGTTATGATATATTATACCTTCGATCTGACAAGAAATATTCGAGGTGATTTACACTTTTTCTGTGCTTTACCAGCATTTAAATTAATATATCCTTATTTAAGGAATTTAGATATCAAAGTTTTGAACTTAGAAGTCCAATTATCAACCGATATAGTGAATGTGTGTAACCAATTCAATTACCGAGTCTCGAATGGTTAAGAAGATAGTTAAATTGCGATATAGCTAAGAAATATTGAAATGGTAAATTCATTAGAGGAAAAATACAAGGTCCTTATTTCAAAATCGTGTCACTTTTGAAATAAGGGTGAATACAAGATTATCACATAATGTAATGTATATGCGAGTAAATAAATAATACCCTGTTTACTTTTAAATTAGGAAATATGAATAGATAATATATTTCATCTCACTAGAAATGCCCTACAAGTACAAGCTGAATCTGTAGCATGATAATTTAGGCGTTCATTTTAACCTATTTTGAACAAATAAGAGTTGCATAAGAGATATTAAGTAATTCTGCTCTAATCGTTGACATAAAATAATCATGAAATATCATATTAATTTAAAAGTAGGCACGATATTGGACGGAAATTAAAGTTTACAGTATCTTCGTTATAGTCACTCTAAAACGGTTAGAGTATTGCTCTATGAGAAAGGTATTTCAATCCTTTGGAATAAACGTTAATATGATCCCTAATTAGAAGTAGATTATTTACTCCAATGGACTGCAAATTTACTCTTTTACATTGAAAATTTACTTCATTATGCTGAAAATTGACTGAAGGTTAAATCGTTTAATTTTTGCTCTTTGGAATTAAATTTAGCTCCACTTTCAATGTATTGAAATCGTTCTTGTACGATATTTCAGTTGATAATTATCTTTATGTTATATATTCTATGCAATCAAAGTAATTAAACGAACAACTAATATACAAATATGTTTACTGAATGCTTAAGTACACGACATAAGTTTGGCATAGATGAATTTGAGACGGAACAGGTGACACGTGACGGATACGTAGTTTCATTCTTCCGTCATTGCAGAAACAATATAAGCTTTTTCCTTGGCGCTCGTTAGGGAGCACACGTGGCATTGTTGTTCTTGCCAATATTCATATTTTGCTAAGTGTAGTAATTAAAATTCTATTGGTAGCTGATTTACATAAGAATAATAAGAATTATACATAGAGAAAATATGTTTTGTCTGTTTGTGTACAGATATATACCAATTATCCTTTTTTTTATATTTTCGACATATTTCTGAATTTTATGTAAGCATACCTTCTGTAATGTTAAAATCATAAGTTACTAGTATTTAGTGAAAATCGGAAAAATTTATTTATTTGTATGGTTATAATACTTAATTAACGTAAAAAACGTAATCTTTAGGAAAAATCGATTCTAAACATTTTTCAAATATTTTATGCAGTTTTATAGCATATATATTTTATTCGGAATTTTTCACAAGCTAGTTTAAATAAAATTAAGAAATGTGGAACATGATTTTATTCCTTTGAATTGTACATTTTTCTTTTAAACGGAAAGTAACTGACATTTTTCACTCGGGGATTCTTAGGGTTGCTAATTATCAATGTAATCTCAGATTTTCAAAATTCAATAAGGCTAATGGAAGATGACAGAACATGTCAACAGAAATTTAAAGACACTATTTCTCTGCTATTTCTTCGTCTTTAAAAATCTATTATCTTATTAGAAATGAATAAAATATATTCATTTATATACATTTCAAGTTAGCAACACCTGATTTGTGAAGCCAGTTGCTGACTGATTATTAAGTAAAAATAATTATCTTCAGTAATAATTTTCTATTTTGTTTTTACAAACATTATAAAATAAGAATAGTCTTAGGTTTCACGTAGAAGGAAGTACATACATTTACAAAACTAGAATTCAAATAACTAGTTCTTCAATTATTATCTCGTCTTTAATACTTTAAGCTGTTTATTTTTACCATTATTTTTAAAATGTTTGATAAGAAAATATTTCGAATACGATTATGGTTTAACTGCGAAAACTATTATTATGTATTCTGTGTTAAATAATATGAGCTTTCATAGGTGCTAATGAATAATAATCGCCTACATACTGTACTATAACTCGGTAAAGTAAGTTTTAGTTTGTTATTTAGGGGGCTTAAGTTATGCGTTGGCCAATGTATACCGTAGAGAATCGAGTTGTCGAGTATTATAAGAAAAACAGCTTATCTGAATCTAAACTATCAGAACGAACAGTACATAGTTTAACATAAGCACTAGCTTTAGATCGCAAAATATCGAACGATGCCAAACAATACCCCAAAGGGCAAGTGGCAGACAATAGTAACTCAGTGCTTTTCCTTACTATCAGTTTCTACTAGAGTGAATCCATTCAAATAGATTTATTCATATTGAAAACGAGTATTTGAGAAAAATCGACCTACAGAAATAACGTAAAATACATTTGCATTTTTATTAAAAATAAGAATGAAATCAAGTAAATAATAACTGTATTATTTTAACGTTTTTAAACAAAAAAGTATACCTTTTTAACAATGTAAACATTTATCAAAATTCTGTAAAATGTGTTTAATAATACTAGTATCGACAACAAAATATAATTTTTCAAAGTGATTTCACTGTAAAACGGCAGCTTTCTAACATTTGTAAAATTAATTCGGGAACAACTGAATTCTCTTAAAAATTTCGAATTATTAATACAAATTTAGTTTGGTTCCACAGCAAGAAACATTCAACAACAACTTTCTCGAAATATTGGTTAGGTTAAGTTAGGTTTATTATTATTAGATATGGGAAACTTTGTCCCATCGATTACAACTTCGAAAATACTCCTTTTTTTATTTGTTTATTTCGTATTACGAAAATACAAGTATTACGATTACACCTCTGAATCTTTTTAACCTTAAAATAACCACTCACAAGTCAATATTTTCAACCATGTTGTAACGCAAAAGCTTCTTGGAAATCAAACAAAGTACTATAAACAAGTATTTCCGGAGTTTTGCTGATTAGGAATCAGGTGTCCGGTTTCGAAAAAACGACACAAAACTATGCAACATCGTAAAAGGGGTGCGGGTTGAAAAACCGACAAATCAAAAAGCCGACAGGTCGAAAAACCGACAATCGAAAAGCCGACAGTTCAAAGAATGACTGTCTTCCTGACGATGTGTCTCTTTTTTTATGTGTCGGCATTTCGACTGTCGGTTTTATGACTGTCGGCTTTATGACTGTCGGCTTTATGACTGTCGGTTTTTTGACCTGTCGGCTTTTTGATTTGTCGGTTTTTCGACCCGCACCCTCGTAAAAGAAAAAAAAAGGATAAAAAAAAACAAAAACAAACAAGAGATACGTTAAATAAAATTATAACAAACAAAAATTTTTTGAACCCTTATTGATAGTGCCAAGCCGATGTAAAAAAAAGAAGGGTGCCGCGTGCACTATGCTCAAATCTATCATTTAATATTAAAACTAATCATCTTTGTTGTAAACGTGTTTCAAACCACCTAATAATACATTCCGTGATTTTCCGAAAGCTTTAGCCTTGAATACTTTTAAAAATGTTGAAAATGTGTTTGTTTTAAGGGTACATGTAAAAAAAATGAATTTCAAAATTCCGAAAAATTGAAAAATCGACATTTAAAAAGCTGACATTATTGATTTCATGAATATTACAGATTTATGACTAATTGGCTTTTTGACAGTCATCATTTTTTGAGTGTCGGCTTTTTCAATGTATCGGATTTTTTGAATTCGGTTTTTTGACATGTGCCCTTTTTGAAGGTTAACAATAGGTTGGACTTGATACCGACGGTTGATTTGGATTTACCTGGTCTTTTGCCTACCAGAAATAGAGAAGGAAATTTAAAAAAGCTTTTTTTTATTTCTTATAAATTTTAAGAATCTTTTTTTTACTATGTCTTTTACCGTTTTTATGTGAGGCGATATCTTTCGTATATGCTTCTCGATATCATAAACTATATTATTTAATTTAAAGAATTGTGGTTGAATTTCCAAAATTAAAAATAAGAGGTGTTCGATAAGACTATCAATATCAAAAGAAGGAGGGAAAATTCAAAGGACACATATCTTTCTCAAGGCAAGTATTGAAACAATAGATTGAAAAAAGTCTTCAAAAGAGGTACGGAAGTTCAAAAGAGCCACAGAAACTTGAAAGAGATAAGAATGCTTACAACTTCGTCAACTTAACGTCACGGAAAACAAAAGGAGGCGCGACGATCTTGAGAAATGCAAGCGGCTCAAGTGTAAGATCATCCGGTAAGTTCAGAGAACAATGGTAAATCAAAAAGAAAAAAGAAATTAATTCATCTAACCGACTTCAATTCAAATTTTAAACCTATTGATATTAACAGCGTTAATAACTCCATTATGATTTGAAAATTAGAAAATGTTCTTATTTGGTGTGAAACAACAGTATATCACAACAATACGGCATAAGTCATATTTCATTTGTTAAAAACCGACCCACGTCGTTTCATTATTATAAATATATATCACATTATTATTGCGAAGTACTGATACGATTAAAATTAAAAGAGCTGGGATAAATAGAATTGTTCAAAAAGTTTATTAGCCAATTATTAATAATCTTTCATATGATTGCACCATTGATTAAAAAAATGTTATGTTCTAATAGGTTTTGGACGTTTGTCTGACCAAAATATTGATTTTTTTTAATATACCTGCTGACAAAAATCACGACTTTTTGAAAGATTTGTTCTTTATCAGTAGTTTGATTTACTTTTTATTTTGTCATTAATGTTGAAGGGAAAGAACTGACGTAAATATCGAAGAATTTTAACATAAATTGGTTGAGGGTAATCAGTTTTTTAACATTTTAAATCTAAGAGTTTAAATCACAATTAGATACTCGACTTGTACAGTTCCGTTCAATATTTATTGAAAATTAAACAGTAAATTTATAAATTCCGTATTACACAGTTTCATTAATTATATTACAGATATTTTTGTAGTTAGAAGGAATATTATAATGCATACCGCGAACTTCAAGTGCCGATACGAAAATATATTTGGAATGTTCAAATCGTCATTTTGTTTTCAAAAATAACAAAATTTTTTCCTTACATCAAACGTGAAGTCGATATTATAATTTTTCCATTTTATTTAAATTCCGAACCCTTAAATAGTATGTATTATGATTGAAGATACAAATACCATTAGAAAACCATACATGCATATAATGACAATATTATTCGGCGTCGAGGGAACTGTGAATAATATCGAGATCAAAGAGATTGTGTAGGGATCAATAAAATCAGATAACGGCACCTGCCGATAAATAGAGAGTATGATAGGTTAATGTTATACTGTGGTTAACGCTTTTGAGATTCAAATAGTGATTAAGCATACATGAGGAAATTAAGTAACACAATGTCTGTTAGTAATGATCGCAAACTGTTAAACACTAAATTAGTGATTAGAGGATCACCTTAGTTTCGTTTCGATTAATTTTGTAATATATCTAATCGTCGTTGTTTCTAACGTAGTAGCTCTATTAATTTTCTACGTACTGCAAACGATGTTGTATAGTTACAACTATACCAATTTTTTGTAACTATGTCTTTGTAATGCGTGATTAGAATAAATAGTATTTTTCGATACAAACGAGAAAACATTTTGTTTGCGAATAATTAAGGTTGTCGCTTTGGTTGAAGGTGAGGGTTTGTAATCATATTTGAAAAAAAAACATTTTTGTCCTTCTACTGAACAATATTTTGTATTCCAAATATGCGCAAAGTATAGATGTAAAACCGGACGTTACGCACACTGTAACAAAATAGTAATTTTCGATATAAGGGTGTAAAGTTCGACTTTATTCACCCCATTTTGGTATGCGTTTAGATAGGAAACGTGCGTAAAGTAGAAGATTTACGCCCCCTTCGCTTCACTCGTGCGACAAACTTCGCACTCATCGGAGATTAATATTTCGCCCGTTTTGCATACGATATTTTTAATACGACAAGCGTGGGGCTCGATGATTTGCGCCCGAAGATTTCACGGCAGGCGCAAAATTGCGTTCTACTCCCGGAGTGTTAAAAATGTATTTTTCAAGAAGCCACAAAACCGGACTTTACACAGTATTTTTAATCCGTAAAATAAAATTTTATGGCTTTGTAACCAACGTTATTACCTACGTAAAAACGCTGGAACAGTGTACGCGTGAGTGTGATCACGTTTTGCTAAGCCAAAAGAGTCCGCGAAATCGAATGTTTACGAGTATAATACTGAAAAACAATGCTCGGCATTCTACTGGAAGTTATTACGGTCTTAAAGCCAAAAATACAATTATTTAAAGGGGAAGTGTTATCCAGAATTTAGGTGCTTGATTTTGAAGCGCCAAACGTTTGAAAATATTATTATTTGGTACTATTTTCTTCCTAAAATTAATGGTATTTATTAAAAAAAAATCACCATTTTTCGTGATTTTGGAATTTGTATTTATTGAAATATGTGATATAATAATAAATTCTTGCGACAGACTAGTTAAAATGCCGAGGAATACGCGCACAAATTTTGTTGATGGAAAATATGTAAAATTGTTGTAAAATTTCTTTTGCCTTTTGGATAGTTTTCAGAATGACTGAGTTACCATGATATTTTATGTAATTTCCATTGTATTTCCATTGTATTTAAGTAGTCATCCGTTTTTAAAATAACTGCCAGATTACCTTAGTCTCCCTTGTTTATTAATATATTTTCTCTGTTTATGAGAAAATTATGCAACTAATCCAGATCTTCTTTGCTAGGTGTATGGCAATTATAGTTACTTTTTATGGTGACATTCTGTAAGATCTTAATACAAGAATATCTGACTGGATTCTTATTATCAACCATAACAACTCTTCATCCACAATATCCTTTATAGCTGTTAACCCATACTCTACACTGTCTTCGAAATTATGTAATAGAAATTTGTCCATGGTTTTACCAGAGATTCTCTGCTTTTACTTGAAAAAGAGTGTTTATCACCTAAAGTAATTATGCAACTAAAGCAACTAGTATTTATATAAATAAAACACCGTATTATAAAAAAAGTTAAATTAACTTTTTCTGTATTAAATAAATCAATAATATTGTTCCGCTCACTATTTCGCAGTAGAATACGTAACCTCGAATCGAATTTAATAGTTCAGTAGTCACGTTAAACACTCGCAAATATTAAAATAAATGTAAGAAAATTTAAAGAAAATAATCTCGTATCATAGTAAAAATAATTCCTGTATGATATATTTTGAAATATTCTGAGATGCAAAATTAACATACAGCCAACAACAACTTTTTACACTGTTAATTCTAATATTATTGTATGTTACAACCATTTTTATGGTTTATTTAAAACTTGTTTTCTCTCTATGTAGATTAATCGTAAATATGTAAAGAATAAATTTGAAATTAATTGTAATTATAATAATCTATAGTGGTCGTTTAACCAGATACAATTTAATAAAAAAAACTGTATGTATTATTGCAGATATAATCTCCATGTATCAACTTTTTCTCCTTTTTTGGGTGTTTTCATGCAAAATAAATTTCCACCCATTTTACTAATTAATTGCTGTGCCCAATATATCTCATTGCATAACTGTGGTACATCGGGATAAGAAAAGTGTAAATATGGATTCATTGATTGACCCAGCAAATATGTTTTACGTCAAATAATTAAATTCGTTAGTTTCTTTCATGAACGATTATGACTAATGTGCGCCAATTGGGACAATATGACCAAAAAAGTGTTAAGTTACATTTCCCTTTAAATGAAATATTGCACGTTATTTTTTTCCAGTTGTAAACGTATTAATGGTTAGAATATTTTCATTCGTATTTCAAATCATTTTATTTGCAAATCTAAATATACGAATACCATAATAACTTTCCAAATTCTATAGAAGCAACGCGAACTATACATGACAAGTACTTCTAATCAGTTTGCAAATCGGCGCAGCTTGATTAAGATTTATAATTAATTTTAGAACAAGTAGTTAGAACCAAGGTTACAGATAATTGAGGGAAGTCACCAAAATCCGACCTTTAGGCTTTAGTCATTCCAATTATGTGATATCATGAGACAAAGATATTCAGAAAAAATGAGTAAATACCGACATTATGGAAGGCAAAGAGCGAGTCTAAATAGTTTCGAAATATTACAATGTAAGATTGCTGGCAAAAAATACCACACTAATAAGTGGTAATTATAGTTCATATTATTTTTTACATTCTTCCAAATGGAGTAGCAATATAGCATATCTTTTGGAAACATAAATTGGCATTCGGTTATAAATGAACACTATCCTAGCAAAACTGTCAGCAATTCAAACTAATTTATGCAGGATCTCTATGTACTTTGACTATTCAACTGACGGACGATTCAGTTTTTAAAAGCTCAAAGGGTACATTATGAGATTCCGCTTTGCTAAGATATTGAATCGCAAAGCCACTGTTTGTAATATCCAGTCGAAATTCATTAATGCACCGCCTGGAAATGTAATAATATCATAAAGGCTACATTCACAAATATCTCCTATAAAAAGTATACCTATCGATTTGTTTAATACCCAAGATAATTAAGACAATAAATTAAAGAAATCGTACGTACTACATGTACGGAAAAAAATAATTAGTTGGATATAGTATCTAAATAGTAAGCTTGGCTAACTAATTTGTTGAGGTCAGTATTTACATAGCAAAATTAAACAAGAACGGTTGTATCTTATCCTACTATTTTAGTTAGTAGTTCCAACTAATTAATCAGTGTATATAAACCAATAGGTTTGAATGTTGAATTGTTTATAAACTTTGGATTACATAAACAAAATAACCGAAATAATCTTTGATAGGGTTCATTGTGGTCTATTATAGCTTCTATTTGAAACCATTTCAAAAGGCACTGAAATTAGAAACAAGTAAGCTTCGTGTTTAAATTTAGTAGAGCAACAGGTTCAGTAATTACCATTTTTCGATGGCACACTGCCAAATGACGAATTCATTGATTTATTTCTTATGCACTTACCCGAAATCTTATTAATTTGTGGAATATAAGTAACATGTAATAAACTTAACATGCACCAGGAAAAAATGCTTTTTTCAAGGAACGTTACAGTTAAATTAGAGATGGATATTTCGGAAGTAATTATTCGTACTTTTCGAATGCATCAAAATAATAAATAGACGATAACTTATTCTTAAAGAAGTACATACAGTAATTAAGTACAATAAATCATTAGTTTAATATCGCATTATAAAAAACTAATAAGAACCCGTGGTTGAAATCTGTTCAGTTTTTACATTGCCCAGTTTTCCTATACCTTTAACACGGGAAAGACAGAAACTGGCCAAGAACTGGACTCATTTTCTACCAGGGACACAGCAGGTCATATTTTGATTCGGGTCCATCATGAATACTTCCAAAGATTACGAAGGATTATAATTTTTGATTAATGATAATATTACTACATAATGAAATTTATAAAAGAATGTTTAATCATATTTAAAGCGATAATAATTATAGGTGATAATTTGCTGGTGTAATATTAACGAGTAATATAAAAATGCCGCGAAGGAATTGCGAGACAAAGAAAAAAACGAAAATAAATTCTTTCTAAGTAGGGAAAGGTGGCCGATTCCTCCTAAATTCCCTCCTACAAGGCACAGGGAACATAAATTCAGGCCGATTATCAGCTTGTTATACTTTTATGTTAAGTAAGTTCACAAACTTTTCTGCTGAAAACCAAAATATACACTTTTATTTTTCTATGAAAGTGAAACTAACGAAAAAAACATAATTTTCGAAATATCTAAAATCGGTGTCCCAACTCCGACCTCCATGTCCTAACTTTGGGCCTACACCAGATCCGTTTTTTGTTCATTTTTTGTACGTATTTAATTTAATTTCATAGATTCAAATTTAAGTAAGCCGTAATAGAGATACAATTATTGAATCAATAGCATTATTGATACAAATAGTAAAGTTTGCGCAAAAGTCGAGTTTTTGTGTGAGGATAAAAAAATTTCTTGATTGTGCTTCGCAGTTTTGTTGCTTGTTTGGTGTTTGAGGATCGTCAGAATGTAGTCAAAATTGATCTAAGTGTTGCGACAGCTTGGTAAAACTAGATCTGTCATCATTCGCCGTCATGCATTGACAAGAGAGTGTCAATATATTACATACTATCGTAGCTGGTGGAAAATAAATATTTCAGATGTTATAAGAACGATCATCCATTATCACTGCTATTCAGTGTAACAATCAAACAAAAAATCTAATTTTGATGCTAAATTTGGCTGCATATGCAGACAGTTTCTGATTATATTGTATTATTTTCTATATAAAAATAAATAATTTGCAGGGATATTGAAAAATCTGTTATGATAAATTAGTAGATTTTATTAGTATCGAACTAGAATGTAAAACTTTTACATATCTTTGTGACTTTGGAATAGTTCAAGTTTATTCTCCCCTACATTATGATAACACGATGCGATAGCGATCTGGAACTTTTATGGGGATGTAGTACATGTTGTAGATCTAGTGAAACTGAGAAGATGGTATGGTGTAATTTTCCCATGCACCCCCAAAATCTCATTTTATGACTAAAAAAACCGTTTTCAGGCAGGTTCGTGTGAAAAATCACTAATAACTACCCTAATTTTTATTCAATTTACTACTTTTTTAAAAATTTGATTGCCAAAAAGCCCACCTTTCAGACTATCCTAACATTATATTGATGGTATGAAAACTGTCGAAACTACAGTTGAAAGTATCTGTGATTTTTTACTTTTTTTCAATTTTAACAATATTATTCGATCGTCGAGATTTTTTATTGAATATACTTTCACCTAATTGAGTTGAAAGTATAACAATACAATTCCGCATTGAATGTGTTATTGTTGAAAGAATATGGATAAAAATTGAGAGAGATATACAAGTTTTAGAATTGTAGACATTTCTCGCAAAATTTACATCATGCATATCTATAGCTAAACTTAGCAGCACGAAGAACAAAAATGATAAACTTTAAAATACAAAAAAATACAAAATGTATAATGATTTGGATTTTCTAAATTATAAATCAGTATAGTTCAGAACGATACAAATGAAAAATATAAAACAAAGTGAAAAATACAATAATGGCTGTTTTATTTAAAAATAGTTGCTTGAACGCTTCCGTCTGTATAAGTCATCACTTGTTGTACGTATCAACTACCAGCAGTAATCAGCAAGTAGGTTGATTGAGCTCTTCCCTTGGAAACGTTCATCAATAGATTTTATTTCTTGGTGAAATCTTTCGCCTTGTTCGTCACTCATTTGGCCTAGCGATTTTAGAGGTGATTCGAGATTGAAAAATTTGTCAACCACAGCTTTATTATTTCCAGCTTTAAGCAATGGGCCTGGTCCATAAACAAAACGCATATAAAGTAAAACTTATTACGATTATCATAGATTTTTATTGCAATTTAACGTAAGTATTGAATAAATAAATAACGCCGCGTATTAAGAAACAACTTTCTTTTTGTTATGAACGTACAGAGTGTAGGCACCGTGCTAATGATTTGTTTATAAATAGAATATCGAAATGTTGATATTTCGGAATGAAGTACCATTTGAGACGACACGCAGCAACCAAGTAAAAACTTCTTATTAATATGTACCTATATCAAAATTTAGCGTAAAATTCATAAAATTTTAAGACTCGCATAACTTTGTCAATTTTTATTCGATTTCGTTCAACAAAAGCGTATTCGACGCGGAATTGAATATACTTTCAACCCATTAAGGTGCATAAAATTTTCACGATCGAATAATATTGTAAAATGACCGTTAAAGTTTAAAAAAAGGAAAAAATCACTGATACTTTCAACTGTAGTTTCGTCAGTTTTCATTTCGTCAATATAAGGTTTGGATAGTATGAAAGGTGAGCTTTTTGGCAATCACATTTAAAAAAATTTGTAAATCGTATAAAAATGAGGGTAGTTATGAGTGATTTTTCACGCAAACCTGCCTAAAATCGGTGCTTTAGCTATAATACGAGATCTTTTGGGTGTATGGGGAAATTATATCATACCATATTGCTCATTTTGATTAAATCTACAACTTGTAACAGGTCGCTATAAAAGTGCCTGCCGATTTATTTATTTTGTAACACTGTGTAATATTATATTATAGCAAATTAATATGCAATACTTACTACCAGTGAGATTTGTTGGTACCGATGCTGACTTGGATATTGATTGAAATCTGCCGTTTCTCAAGGACGTTTTGGGATTAACATCCTTCTGGTTGCAATCCTTAAGGCCACGTCGACCCTGGACAGGTGACGGCCTCCTGGTTTCCCCCGATATGGACCTCCGGGGACTTGATTCTCTACTGTGAGCCCTCGATTCGAGGATGGACGTTCGCTTCTTAGTCGATGTAGTTCCTTCACACGTGGTAGAATTATTTCGAGTAAACTCCCCGCGAGAGACCAGGAAGCAGCCTATCGAGGATCGTGACCGAGATTGTTCCTCTTGGATTCTCCCAGCCTTCTGAAAATAAGCTTAATTCAGTATAATTTAGCAAAAATTTTGATTAAATTATTCGTGTATTAGGTTTGTACATTTATTACGCAATACATCAAAAACACTTAATTGACTTAATTGTTTTTGGAGCAAAATACTTAAATAGTATTATAAGCAGATTAGATATTCATTAAGTGTAAATAAAATTGTCCTTTTTAACGAATACTTCGTTTTTTAATCATTGGTGACATAAACTAACATATTTAGACACCTCCATATGGAGATGACACCCTGTAGTTTAGGATTTAATAGTAAGAACTAAATAACTAAAGGTCATTGTTTGGGTCTTCATAATATTTTATATAATGGTGGATTTTATACCATATATTATGAATCCTGTTCAGATTTCAATGATTTAAAATAGTCTACTCAACAGGGCTATATTCGATCGGTCAGTTTGAATTTTCTAAATCTGAAGATCATGTTCGTAATATCCGTTTCCGAACTCCTGAGTATATGATTTCATCTTAGTCGGATTAATTTTAATGAATACAAGAGAAACCTCGATTGACCCACACACACATTGTTGAAAAAAGATATTTCTATATATAACGAGTCTATGATTGTAGCCTAATCTGATGCAAGATTTATTTCACACATTCAAAATCGGGCAAAAATTGGCATGCTATTAGATTGAACAATTAAAATCTTTATAGGTCGCATCGAACCGTTCATTCCGCAAGATCGAGCTAGTCATATGTGAAATATATTATAATTTAAATATTGTTATAAAAACGTTTATATTCGTTTCTTCTCTGCACACAGTAGTGTAAATATATTTAGTAATTTACGACAATAATCAAATGTCATGAATAATTCACTATATTTATTCCTTTCGCGCTAAACTTATTCAGTACCGTAAGAACTATATTAAATTTTCAAACTCTTGAGTGGAAAACTTTTGTTGTTTTGTTGTTGTTTGAGAACAATACCGCGCGTGGCCGGCCGTTTGAGTCGAGAAAAAATCTCGAAGTTATTTACAGAATAATAATGTCGAAATTTTGTTTACAACAAAAACTTCCTTTACTCGTTCAGCTACGCAACTGTATTTTTATTTTTTCTAAAGCAAAAATTTCTCTTGACTCCCCAAGTGTCGGAAGATGAAACATCAACAAGTTTTTATATTTTTTCCTTCGAAATTGAAGGTCGAATTAAAAATTTGTCAATGTAAACATTGTTCAGCATAAAATTCTCTATACATGCCAATACTTTTTTCAATTTGAATTAGATTTTGCTGGACTTACCTACTGCCTCATCGTGCAAGTCATTTTTACATGCGGGCACTCAATTGATGATGTTTATTTGTAATTACGCAAGATATTCTATATACGTATATAACTTGACATTATATATTTTGTTATTGTAATAATATTAATAAGCATCTGCTACGAAAAATTAAAAAGAGTGTATGGAACATGATAGGCTGTTTCATTTGTAAATTTATGTCATCAGGTAAGATAGGAAAAAAAATTATTTAAAAGACAAACCACATTTTAACTATTTTAATTTAAATCTATTAAATATGTCGTAATTATCAATTTGAGTACAATTCAAATATTGCAATATATACGAACAAAATATGTAAGGATACTTTTCAGAAATTTTTGCCAAGTAGTTGTGCAACTACCCTTTGCTCGTAACAAGTAACTGGATGTCTTAAAAGTCTTATTAACACTGCCATTAGCAGAGGAAATGTGTGGGTGCTTTAAGACAAGAATTAGGTAATAATGTAATGTTAATATCATTGCCTCCATGCAATATAGAGGCAATTTGGGATCTGATTATACATATTACACATGTCTATTTAAGTCGGTACATTTTTTGTAAAAGGAAGTTGGGTGGTTGCTTGAAAATTCAAATTAATATGTTTGAATACGTATAAATATCGCATCATCGGTCGTTTCCCATGTGCGAAATGCCGATGCTGACCATACGGCCCAGTATTGGTCCAGCGTTGGCAGCCGACTTTCGGCTGCCGATGCTGGCCCAACGTCGGCAACTTCACTGTGCCAGAATCGGGCCAGAATTGGTAGCCGATACTGGCTATAACAAATTGCCAAACTTCGGCTGAAAACTGGCCAACGCATCGGGCCAGGCCTGGCAAATTGATCTCATAGGTATTTCTCCCGATCGTCGTCCCAGCGTCGGCCCAATATTGGGCCCGAGTATCGGACCAAATCTGGCAAAGTGATAGTGCCAAATCACGGCCCAGCGATGGAAGCATTTAGGACCGAACGTCGGACCAATTCTAGCAAAAATTTATTTCATACAAGGTACTGCCGATCGTTGGCCCACAGTGGGTCCAAAACCGACCCGAGCATCGGACCAACCCCGTCGAATTAATAGTGCCAAATCTCGGCCCAGCTTTGACAGCCGACTTTCGGCTACCGATGCTAACCCAACGTTGGCACCTTAACTGTGCCAGAATCGAGCCAGCATTGGTAGCCGATACTGGCTATAACAAATTGCAAAACTTCGGCTTAAACCTGGCCAACGCATCGGACCAAGCCTGGCAAATTGATCTCATAGGTATTTCTCCCGATCGTCGTCCCAGCGTCGGCCCAATATTGGGCCCGAGTATCGGACCAAGTCTGGCAAAGTGATAGTGCCAAGTCTCGGCCCAGCGATGGAAACATTCAGGACCGAACATCGGGCAAATTATAGCAAATTTATTTCATACAAGGTACTGCCGATCGTTGGCCCACAGTTGGTCCAAAACCGACCCGAGCATCGGACCAACCCCGTCGAATTAAAAGTGCCAAATCTCGGCCCAGCATTGACAGCCGACTTTCGGCTACCAATGCTGGCCCAACGTCGGCAACTTCACTGTGCCAGTATAGGGCCAGCATTGGTAGCCGATACTGGCTATAACAAATTTCCAAACTTCGGCTGAAAACTGGCCAATGCATCGGGCCAGGCCTGGCAAATTGATCTCATAGGCATTTCTCCCGATCGTCGTCCCAGCGTCGGCCCAATATTGGGCCCGAGTATCGGACCATGTCTGCCAAAGTGATAGTGCCAAATCACGGCCCAGCAATGGAAACATTCGGGATCGAACATAGGTCCAAGCCTAGCAAATTTATTTCAAACAGAATATTGCCGATCGAATATCGACCGTATCGAAAACGATGCAAGATAGAGCAAAAATTTACTAAACTATTTTAGTAGAGGAGGAAATTTCCTACAAAAAAGTCCGGGAGAGCTCTAGTCTAAAAAGTATAACTTAGGCGGGAGCAAGCCTCGAAGAAAGCATCGTAGTTTTGCTGTCTCATCCGTGAGCGTTTTCACAGTCTGAGACTGTGACTTTCTTAGATTGATATCTCGCGGCATAAGGTGCAGAAGCAGCCTCGAAATCTTAGTACAGTGGCGAAGGATTCCCTACAGTTACATACTTGCACAGTTCTCTCCGTGTACGAGCCCTCCGATCTCTGGAGACTCGGCCCATAGCCAGCGATGACGTTCGAATCCCCAGGGAAACCCAGCAGTTAAGTTCCGGCCGTAGCCGCTAGGAACGCGTCGCCGAACCGCATATGAAGTAGCGCCCGCGTTCCTTGAAGTGTGGGCACCAACGCGGCAACTCCGGCCGGAAGGCGATCTCACCACTTTTACCTTTTTTGGTGTCGGGGGGACTTTCCCTCCGACTAAGCACTAACTCGTCGTGATAAACGACGAATTAGAAATTAATATTTTTATTTACAGGAATACGATGGAACTAGTACGACATTTTACGAACTTACTAATCCAACTCGTTGGAGTTCCAAATTTGGCCCCGCCCAGGGGCTTACAACATCAAAAGACTCGTCAATAAGCAGGGATATATGCATATACCCATCGATGTATATACATCTTCCAGGTTTCTTCCAATAACAATAAATTCGTTTCAACTTTGTTTTTCTTTTTTTATCGTGCTGCTGCTGCGACGTTGCAAAGACAATAATGCCTGTAAAATTTAGCTGCAATAGGCTCTGTGCCATCGCCGACGCTCAACGCCGCGCCAATACTGGCTTTGATGCCGGGCCAGTGCTGGCTGTCGATGCTGTGACAGTGCTGGCAGCCACTAATGGTCCAATACCGGTTGCCGAGTCTAGGCCGTAGTGTCCTAACAGACTCTGGGCCATTGTCGACAGTCAATGCGGCGCCAATACTGGCTGCCGATGCCGTGACAGTGCTGGCAGCCATTACTGGATCAAGACCGGTTGCCGAGTCTAGGCCGTAGTGTCGCACCAAGACTCATGCCAGTGTTGGCCCAATGTCGCAGCCGAGCCTCGGCACCGTCGTTGCCAGGACTGGACCAGGGCTGGGCCGTTACGAATTTCGCACATGGGTTCTATTAATCAATTAAAAGTAATTCGTTATTCGATAGAAAAAGAAAAATTCTGTGTCTTTACTAACCGTGGTCATTTTAAAGTAACAACTCTACAAATTATAATTGTTAATCAAATATAAAATTCAATTCACATTCTACAAGAACGTTCGAATGCGCTCCAAATGAATAAACATTGCGGTGCATAACAATATTGTACTTTCACAGGCTTTTTCATGGCCAATTTCGTTGTTTGCATCCAGATTTTGAAATATGTGGTTGTCCGCCCGAAAATTGTGAAATTATGTTTCTTCGTGCTAAAACGTTAAATTCTCTGGGTTTCGTCGCAACTTCTTAAATGTACGGTTCTGACAAATCTTTAAGATGTAATGGTTTTGTCGACATATCTGATATGTGTGGTTTTTCATATCGACCGTCCACATAAGACAGGTTTGTGCTCAACCCAACTCTGGAACTTTGTACCCAGCCCGAACTTGTGTATCTAATAAAAAATTTGGGTACGGCACAAACTAAGTATGTCTTGAACATAAACTTGATTGGTTTGAATACAAAGGTGCTTTGTGTGAAATCCAAACATTTATTAAAAAAAAAAGAAACAACTTTGCCTAAAATTAAGAAAAGCCTACATTCATATATGGAATTCAGATTTGGGGACCAATCAAAAACTCGAATATCACAATAATTTAATATTTTGATCCCAAGACCTCAATATGGTATTAAATAACTAACGAAAACATGCCGCGAAATCGCTATAAATCGGTATAAAACCCAGACATACAGAACTGGTAAAACGTTTGAGAAGAACTCGAAGACCTAAAAGAATAATTCATGATAATAAATTATACATTATTTTATTTAACGATACACAGATATCTTATATTTTTTAAAAATAAAATATCAATATCTAATTAAAAAAAGAACAATGAAATTAAAGTGGTTTTCATCTTAAAATGTGGAGTGTATAAAAGACTATAAAAAGTCTAGAATTTTGCAACCAGCAATAAAAGTTATATTATTACTTCTCAATGGTTTTTTCACAACGTTTAATGTAGAATAAAAACAATAATGTTCTTTTAGTGCTTAAAATGTCGAAAATTTATTGGTTTCCAAAAGTAGAACGTTCATAACTCTTGCGAAGTAAGGGTCACATGAACTTTTCTGAATTTGGCATCTGAAGGCCTAAAGGGCGGAGACCCTAATTTTCACATTTTTCAAACCGTAACATTGAAACAGACTATTTAAAAAAAAACGATTTATTTGTCGTAAAGTATGCTTCTTTGAAGGTGGTGAAATAAACCATTAGTTATCAAATCACTTATGTTAATTGTTGAAATATCTTGGTAAAAGTTTCTCTACAACATTTACGTACTTTTTTGATAAGCCTGTAAAGCAGATTAACATGATAAGCCTGTTTTGCATTCCCTTATTTGTATATAATAATATAATTAATAATAATCAATACTGTATTTTAACTACTCAATGCGTTTGTTACTTAATAATATAATAACTACCAGAGTAAATGAATGATCTAAATTTGATCAAATTTGGCCGAAAGCAAAAGAATCGACAATTGCTCAAAGTAAGATCGACAATTGAAACATTTCAAGATGTGAAATTTTTCAACAATTATTGGAAATTAGACAAAATTTGAAATAAAATTAGGTCTCTTTTAGATGCATATATTTAATCCCTTTTAGGCTGTTTTAATATACAATCAATTGCGTGTACTATTTTAGATGGTAGTATTTTATGTCAGATGTTGTTCATAATAGAATTACTTTCTTATCCAATTCAACTTTGGTTGTTTCGGGTGGCAGCATCTAATTTGACATGTTTCCATTTAAAATAGACCAAAATGTGGAGCTAATCGAGTATAAAACGTTCCATAATTTAACTCATTCAGGCCTGAAATTTTAAAATTTTAGTCCATTTTTAACCGAATCATCTCTTAATATATCCTATTGACTGAAATTTTTAAATATTTCATATTATTATAGAAGATTTTTCATATTTGATAATTTTAACTGGCTTCAGACTCTTCCAACTCAGAAATATGCAAATTCAGTCACAATTGACTGGTGCAAAAGTTCACAAAATGATTCTTATCAACCTCCATAAAAGGAGGTCATATTAAAAACATTCAATATTATGAAATAACGCGTTGAATAAATAAAAGTAAAATATAATTTCTTCCCTAGTACCCAGGTCATTGTGTCAGGAATTTCATTGCGATTGTTTCCTAGTAATTTTCATGCATATACAGAAGATAGTGTTGATCCATAAGTTATGGCCAATCATCGGCTGATATCAGTATTGTAGTCAGGTTTATAGGTCGCGTCTATTTTGTATTTAAGGTTCCATTTTCCAAGTGCCTGTATTTGTCGATGTCTTTTCCAGGTTAGTTAGTTGGAATTTCAACCCCGGTGATACAATCGTTTTGCGGAATTTTGCACCAATCGATTGCGACTTTCGTCTCTCCTGAATTTGCATATCTTTGATTTAAAAATTTCATATACCACATTCAATTATTCAATAAAATGTGTTATCCTACACTAGTATAAAATATTAAAAAATTTCAGGTTATATTTGTACTTGATTCGGACAAAAAAGCCCTTTTCAGGTTTAAATGTGTCAAATCAAAAAAAGGTTAGTGGATTTTTTAAATATTTGGTCCATTATGAACCATATGATGGTCGATTAGATGCTGTCGATTGAAACAACCTAAATTGAATTTGATTGGATTTAGATAAAAACTCGGCCCTATTCTGACCAACAATTGTGTGTTCATAAAAACCGATCAAAACCAGATCAAAGATGTATCTGTAAGGGACATGATTTGCGTGCAATTCTGATTTAATGTCCGTTAATTGTCGATACATTTCACATCCTGAAACGTTAAGAAGTGATCTTATTTTGATCATTTTTTTATTCATTTGCTTTCTGCCAACTCTGATCAAATTTAGATCAATTTTTTTACTCTGTTATGTTATCATATCTTAAAAAATCTTATAAGGAAATAAATTACCTAAATAAAACTGCGATTAAAGTTTCAAGACACTCCGAGGAATCATCAGACGTAAACAATTATAACATTGTTTTACAACAATACATAGATCTTAAGTACTAAAACTAATAAAATTCTTGCAAACCAGAGTATGCATCGTTATAAAAAAAGTTGTACTACAGTTTTAAAGAATTAAAGTTAAATTAGTTTGTATATTTTGCTATAAAGAAGCCATAACTTAAAAATAAAGTACCGGCACTTCCAAGTTCTCGCCCTTGGAGAGAATATCGTATTTTATATCACGTTAGCAACTTAATTATTTGTAGTCACTAAATTCCTAAACAACAATTGTTTGCCCTTTATGTTATGTTCGTCTTTTTATTACCCCGTTAAGTACCATATGGGCGGTTTTATAGAAAGTTTTCGACTTCTTTTTGATACGTATTATACTGATATTACAAAAAAAACTGCAAACTATTCATTTCTTACGTGATGTTAATCGAACTTTACCAATTTGACATTCAAATCCCAAAAAGTGGAAATCAGATTACTACGTTTTATTATATGCAAGAAAAAATTTTATGCATTATTTTCTCATCGAAATTGGACAAAGAGAGTACTGTAACGTCAAAAAGACGTCCATAGACCGCAAGCTTCAAAATGAAAATCTTTAATTTCCCGATATAGCTATATCCAATCTGTTGGATTATTAAGTATTTTAGCGCTCTTCTCGTTCTTTCGAAAATAACGATTTCCAATTATGATTTTTTTACCTAATCAGGTATCTAGAGGTATTTTACGTCCCTTATAATGAAGCTATTATTACATTTTCAAAATGACGGTGAACAAAATTTAATTCATTTCAGTTTTCGTAATACTTTATATATAAAATTTTTTGGGTGCGGGTCGAGAAACCTACAAATTTAAAAGTCGACAGGTCAAAAAACCGACTGTCAAAAACCCAACAATCGAAAAGCCCATAGTAAAAAAATCTACACTTCAAAAAATGACTGTCCGCTTTTTTATGTGTATTTTTGATCGTTTTTTGACGAACTTGTTAACTTTTGCAATTTAATATAGAGGACTGAAAATGGCGAACTAGAGTTTAGATTAATTGTAACTATTTGCAAATAAGGACTTTTAATAGGAGTTTTATATTTTTAGTAAAACTAAGAAAAAATAGATATAAAACACGTTTATTATTCGTTAGAACATCTTGTCATAGGTTGATTCTCACCAGTTAATGGTGAATGTAAACATACAGATTTTATTTGTTTTTTTTTTTATTTTGTCTATTTTCTTTGTAGCAATATTTAGCATATTTTTAAAATTTTGTATTAAGGGTACATAGTTTTTTATGTTTTTAATACATATCAAAAGAAATGGAAATTTCATTGAGGGGGTCCCTTATTTTGAATGGCAGTTTCGAAAAGTTGATAAAACTTTGCATAAGAAAAAAATTGGATTAGAATTTAAATGGTATGACTTAAAAAATCCTTATAAGCAAATTCTTACTGATTTTGGTTCCGCCATTCCGTTGTTGGAAAATTTAACAGAGAATCTACAATCCAAAAACACCGTTCCATTACGTAAGAAATTAAAAAGATTAAAATTGCGTAAGAAAATCTTTATTTATTCTTTAAAATTGTTATTTTTGAAAAAATCGAGAATATAACAAAAATTTCCACATTATGGTTGAGTTTCATCAACTTCTTTTTATGTTGTAGTGATTCCGTTGTTCAATTTCGATACAAAAATTTACACAAAAACAAACATTTTAATATAAACCCTGTTATTTTTTTTTAAATAATCAAACGCAATGATTCGGACCCAATTGTTTTTTTAAACTTTAATGACAGATTTGTAAAGTTTGATAAATTTTCCATATAAAACGATTGGTTGAAAATGTTTTCAATATCAGCAATGACTAGCAAAGAGACATTGATGAAAAATGGTCCGTTTTGTCCTTAAGAAGATTTAGAGGTCTCAACTCCAGATAAACATGCCTTAACTCTATTTAATAGACCGGTACCCATCACTAATAAATATTTTCGTACACTCTTATTAATATGACCCATGTGACGATGAAAAATCCAAGTCTTAAAACATGACCACGTCGGTTCTATTTCAGGGTAAATACGCATCTAGAACACACTATTAAATTTGCAAACTAGAACCTGAAACAAGGGTTGATCAAACTTTACGCAGATGATGTATTCAGACATAAAACTGAGTAATAAGCTACGAAACGGAGTGACGTAAAAATAAATTGCGTTATTTCTAAATAAATGATGAAGGTATACAGATGTAAATGGGTTTTATAGCTGCATCAAATGCGTTTAAGCGTAAAAAGCCTTAGAAATTATTTGGCACGAAACGTATGTGTTTAATGGATACAAAATCATCACGTTGCATGTTAAAGTAGGAAATTCGTAAAATGTTTTATAGAACTTTAAGTATCCCGAGATAAATGGAAACAAAACTTTTACAATATTCTACAATTTATCCATATATGCACAATAAATACGTATTTTTTTGTTTGCAGATACTCGGTCGCATATCATTTTTTCATACTTAGCCTCTCATGCTTTGAAAAATTTTTCTTATTGGAAAAAATATTCTTTTCATCTTCTTAAGCCATTCAAAACGAAAGAATTTTATATATATAATCTTAATATACGGTGTCTTAATTTTAAATTAATATACTCAAATATTAAAGTTTTAATATACATGTATCGCACTCAAGCGTCGGTCGGTTGTTACATCTCAAATTAAGCACTGTAAAAGGTTTAATTTTAGTCTAAAATTGAGCTAATTTTCTTAAATTAAGTCAATATTTGCGCTTAATATCTTGTTTTTAGGTTTGCAAACTTACTTTTAGTCAATATTGAGGTTCGAAATAAGAATTCTCTAACTTAGGTGTGACAATAAATTTTTCTTTAAGCATAAGTCTCGACTAAAATTAAACTGTGCTGTCTGAAAGTAAGAATTTAAGAAACTTAGCTCAATTAGGCTGAAATTAAGCCTTTTACAGTGCTTAGTTTGCGATGTAACACTTTTAAGACTTTCTTTTCTGTGTAGGGTCAACTCGGATAATTGCGATAGTGGGGTTATTGTGATATTTCATATTTTCTTTTCAGGTTAGAAAATTCCTTCAGCTGAGAGTTCTATTATTGACAAGAAATTTTAGATCTGAATTCTTTCAGTGATATAGAAGATTTTTTACTCATAACTTTCTTGTAGTGACAGATTTTCCATCGGTACAAGATTTTAGTTCTAAAACTTTCCTTGCATAAAATGTTCATCATCGCCAGAAGACTTTGGATCTGAAGAGTTGTATCAATGAAAGTATTGCCATGCGCACAAGATTTGAAATTTAGAAACTGCTTTCGACAAGACTTCTACCATTGATAAGAAATTCCAGATCAGAAATTTTCTTCACATGAGAGTCTATTCATCAACAAATCATTTTAGATCTAAATTTTCTTTTTTATTAAACTTTTATCATCACCTTCTTTTGGTGAGATATTTACCACCGATTCGAGGTTTTAAACCTGGTTTTCAAAAAGATTTTTACCATGGATAGAAGATTTTGGGTGTAAAGAGTTGTTTTAAAAAGAGTTATATCACCAATACAATATTTTTTATCTAAAATTCTCTATTATTTCTATAACTTCTATAAGACTACTGACTCGACTATATTCACGAATTGCAATAATCCGAAGGTGGTGTATAGGTTAGAATTATATGTCACTGCTATAATACACGTAAATAAGTATATTATTAAAGTTAACAAGTTATAAAAGTTTTCAAGTAACCTTTACATACACTTTATGACATTTAATAAACTTGTGTATTAGGTTTAAAATAACCATGTATATTAAACTTAATATACTTGTATATGAAAATGATTTCATATACATGTTGATTAATTTTGACGTCAATATTTTTAACAGTGTAATTTATCTTGCATCACAATTTTCGTTACTGATATGATTTGTTAAATAGCCTAGTTCAAAATTTATTAAATGGAGCAGTTTTTAAATTTCCATAACATTTAAACGAAGATATATAAGGGCTCGATTTGCCGCGTATTATATTTGTTTATATATGCGCATGCGCACGCACCGTACACGTGAGTGTGTATTTTTAATTACATCCGATCAATACGAATTCTACTGTTTTATTTATGCAATTGAAATATTTTCGAGCTATTTCAAATTCCAGTAAAACTTTGCCACGTGTCTTTAGGATCTTTATTTTTCGTTTCGCTGAAATCTAAATATTAATGTTCGCGTCCTCATTATGTTCGTACAATAAAGAGAATATCAACATTTATGTTTCCCTGATGCTGTGTAAGAGAAATGATTGCATAATACTTATAAATATTACTACTTTATTCTGCTGTTTAAGCTCACTACATTTATTCTAAAATAAATTTGTCGCGTAATTAAACTGTTCTGTTGAACTTATGCAAATGACGCATAATGGTTCGCGGCGTATTTCCAAATTTTTTATGTGACTAATATCAAAAGTGTTTTTAACATCTGGTTTTGAATTCTGCAGTTGTCTAATGTTTAGAAAAAATATTTCTATCTTTCTGAGATCGACAAGATAAAAAATGAGATTTTCATAAAAAAGTAATGCTTTTCTTTTGGGGAAAAAAAAACTTAGTGTTTTGTGCACGAAAATTAGTGGTTATTGGTAGGTTATTCTGATGTATTGCAATTAATGAAGAGACTCGGTCTTATTGAATATCTTAATGTCAATTACATGAGAAACATCTGAACTCCGTTTTTCGATATCCTTTTTTAAATATGGTATAAAAATTTTTGCAGTAAACTGCAATTTTTCTTCCAAATTTTAGAGATCCTATTAGGCCTCAGAATTCCTTGGCATAATTAGTTGTACTACAAGTTGGTCAATATTACGATTTAAATTACAAAATGGCGTCCTCAAAATGGGGCTATCAATATGGCATTTTTTGGTTGTTTGCGTTTTATTACAATATTTCTTTTATCATGTGTATTTTGATGAATATGTTCGTATTCATTGTTTTTTGTGGTAGCTGACAAATTCGTTATTAAATTTTGGAAATTCTAATTTCAAAATAAAAAATTCCAAAACAATGTGTATGACGCCATTTTGTAATTTAAATTGTAATATTGATCATCTTTTAGCAAAACTCATTATGCCACAGGATTCTGTGACTTGACATAACTCCGGAACTTTTCGTTTAAGTAGCCACATTCAAAAAATGAAAAGTGATAACGAAAAACAGATATCACATTAAAAAAAAAAGCATACCCAAATTTCATACAATTATCTCAAAGATATCCGTAAACTTACGGAGGATGAAAACCGGCAACAAAGAGTTTTGGGTTGAAAAGGGTTTAAAGAGACATTAAATCTTTGATTAAAAAGTGATCTATATGTTACTGTACCAAATGGTAAAATAATACCTATCTAGATTTTAAAATAATAGAAACCTGTTTATTAACTGTATACTCAAATGATGTTCTAGGGATGAGTCAATGTTTAGGAGTGCTAATTTCGTTATTCTCTTTTCTGTATTTCGTTAAATTGACAAAAATTTAGTTCATTTACAATCGATTATTTTGTTTCGACTGAGTAAATCACCCATTGCATATATTTACTAAACATTTTTCTAAGCGTAAATATTACTAATATGTCATTTAATATAAATATAATATAACCTGAATTTAAATTTAAAAAACCGGATCATTAACAACAGGGACTCTTAAAACCTTTTTGACATGGTCTTAAAATATTCTTTATCTTAAGGTATGGAGTCACCTAAATTATTGGCGCCCAAAATAAATTTAAATCATCTTCTTCCTTTCCTTTCAGATTAAATTCTCATTCATTATAATTCGAATGAAAAAAAATTACTTGTTAATGTAAAATGTCGGAAAGTAAAAGAATGTGTCTAAACACACCATATATAATTTTACAAAATCTACGATATCAGATGTTAATTAATTTAATAAAACGAATTTCTGTATTCAAGCATTACAGTCATGTAATAGAAAAGTCTAGGTATTAAACAAGTTTTATAGTATACATAAAATGACATGTGTTAAATACCACTATTGTTAGTTAATGTAAGAAAAAGGGACAAAAATATCAGTTTTTAATTTCGTAGAACTAATATTCATTCTTCACTTCTCATTAAATGCCAACTCTCAATTCAAAATTAAATTCTTCTTTTGACAATAGGTCAATAAGTAGAACAATTTAACCATAACTTATAAGATTCTGTCGGTACTTAGTTTATCATAAAAATTTATTCCATCATAAGTTTTCATAAAATCGACTATCAACAAATTTTATTCGTACTAAACTATACTTGACATAACTTAATAGGTCCTCAACGGCATTTCATAATTCGCAGTATATCTGCCCTAAAGTAGTTACATGAAATAAGAGTATACTTAGTAAAGTTACATTTTTAACTAGTTTTGCTAAATTACAAAAAATTATTGCAGTTGAACTACACATGAACGTTGTAATAATTACTGATTTTTAGCAGAAATCAAAATAGTTAAATTTAAAAAACCATGAACAATGGCAATATTTACAAAAATTCTTATATTAAACTAGTTGCCGATAAAATACCCAAAGGTATTTTTGTCAACTCAAAAGTGTATTTGTCAAAATGAATAAAAAATAAATTAACAGTTCATGAAAAAGTAGATTGAAGTTTATTTAGATTTGTAGATATTTAGTCAATAAATAAATTGATAAGACGACAATTTTGCACATTTAAAAATATTCGATTTTTTTAAACCATGCATTTTTCATCTATTTCTGTAATATTAATAGAAAAGTTGAGATTTTTTAGTACAAATTCTCACAATGATCTGAAAGTTCATTAATTAAATCACAAAAATCCAGTAAATTGCATTTACATTTCACATTACATCGAAAAGAATTTTATTACCACATCAGTCAAAATCCACAGGGAGTTCATGAAATTACATAATTTTTAAATATTTATATCCAAAATACGGATGCTGTCAATATGGGATCATTAAAAAGCACATGTTTTGACTGAATGTAATCTGAGATATTACAAGAATTAAGCGCTCCTAAACTTTAGCGGACGAATTTAATCTTTACTTTAAATCGCGCCCGACGGGTTTTTTATTTTGATGACCTAGTGTGACGATGCATCTGCTTTTTATTGCTCGTATTGGAAAAAGAAAAAGACGTAAGAAACTGGTCGGACTTTTACGCAAGAAAAAACTGGCAATGCGGTCACGAAATTGCATGGTATACCTAAAAATACCTAAATTCGAAATAAACGGGTATCTTGCCGCGGGGATCATATCTAGAACATTTGGGAAGTCCACGACTCTTGTCCAAAAACTTACTAATTTAAAGTGAAACTCCATATATATTATTTTAGTTTTCCTTGCTTCAATCTGATTTCAACCTCAATGAGAACTTGAGCACAAAACATTATCCGAAAAAAATAATCATTATTTTTATATGAAATTTGCAGTATGTAGTTCTGTATTAAGAGTAATATTTAATTATTTTTATAAATGCTGAAATTATTATTGTAAGAAATGTAGCAAATTCTGTTAACCATAAAGACGTTTATAAAAATGTTCGCAAGGAATAAGGTCTGGCTTAACGTGTTTGAGACAAAGAAAATATTTAGTTGCTAGAACCAAAATTTTGGTTATCATAACTAAACTGAATGATTGTTATATTTATTCATAACTCGCAGGAATCTAATATGGCGATTTTTGAAAAATCATGCTAATTCAATTAATTTCTCTAAACGTGTCCTCCATACTGCATCCCCCATATTAAATTTTCAAAATCTGATATCGGATTCGTATTCTGCGATCTCAAAATTCCCCGAGTTTCATGCGATAACGATTAATGTTTCAAAAATTAGCTGCCATACCGGATCCACCAATTTGAATTGTCAAAATCTGATATCAGATTCGCTAGCAGCGAGATTGAAAATCTATAAATGTGTTGAAATCAATGCCATTATGAATAAGAAATTAGAAAGGGGGTATTTTTTAACTATATTTGATTTTATAGCACCGCCATATTGGAATATATTGAAAAACATTTCTGTGGTGTTCATTTTCATGATTACTCATGTTACTGAATTAAATTTTTCACACAAAACCTGAACCAATTACATCAATAACTTTGGATTTATATCAAAGAAATGTCAACTCTTCTCTGTTACGTGTCCACCATATTGAATTCATAAACGTATAAATGTTAGCCATTTATTCCAATTAGTCCACCAGACCCAAAGGGCAAAAATATTAGTAAAAAAGTTCTTCGTTTTTTTTTTCCGGATTGCCTAATTTAAAAACCGCTATATTAAAAAAACGACACTTTAAAAACAAAAACTACGGCAAGATTTGAAGAAAGCATACTCAAAAATAGCGAGTGCCTATTGACAATACAGTATTTGATCGTTTACCATACAAATTATACCTTTCAAGACTAAGTAAAATTCGTTGCCGCTTGGGCAGAAACAGGTTAAAGTACCATTTACAACCATAAAAGATTTTCAATTTTTGTAAGCCGCAAAGTGTTATACCCTCATAATACACGGAGATAAATTTGGACATATTTGTTTATTGTTTATTAACATTTTGTGACAATTAACAAAGTTATAATTAAATAAATCAAGAAGCCGAAAATCAGAATAGCAATTTTCGAGAAAATGTCTAATATTTGTGGTTTTTCTAATGCGATGTATGAAGTTTCTTAAAATCCAACCATATAATCTTTTTCCAAATTTTATTTGCTTTATTTTAAAGAAAAATACCTTAAAGTAGTTTCGCCTTAATCGTAGTTTGAACAAAGCTCTACAGGTCATTCTCTACAGTGTGTAATTTTGTTGTCAATATTGTAGGGGACATCACCATGTTTTATACAAAGACGCTGCTATATCTTTGGCATTTGATGAATGAAATTGTATTTCATGAATGAATTTTTTTTTAATGGCCGTATTTATTCTATTTCATTTTTCTAGTTGTCTTTTCAAGTGCCACGTTACGTAACATAACATATTGGTCTAAATTGGTAGCCATGTTAATGGCAATTAAAATCTACAATAAATGCATACGATCCACTGCAAAAGTACACTCCGAAAAAAAAATCGACGCAAAAATAAAAAAAAGCTGCCCAAAAGAAAACAACCCACCTAGACAGAAAAAACTTTCAGAAAAACATCCAATATACTTCGTCATCAGAAGATGATGATGGTCTCGGAGATGTCTATTTTTTTTAAAACCTGCCGTAAAAACTCATTCGCTGCAATTCAGTCCAGTGGACAATATAAAGAATAATTGTAAATTGTTTTATTTTTGTAATAACCAATACAATAATAATGTTCCAAATATAATGCATTTCTTTGGTTTATTTTCATATTTTTATCGAACATAATATCAAATTATGTTCTGTAAAAATGTTGTATCCAATGATCATAGTTTTTTTATGGGCATATCTGTAGATGTCATATATAAAAAAAAACAATATAAAAACAAATATTGTTATCTATATAAACGAATTCAAAACATATGTATACTAAAAGTTATATTAAAACTCTATTGAGAGCAACAAAATATAGTGCGATTTAGAAATTCTATAGAATTTTTAAATATAGTAAAAAAATTTGCATAAAAATGTCATGATATATAATCTGGATAGTAATTCCGCTATCAGTAATCAATTCTTAGTGGTTTGAATAACGTTTATATCAAAACTTAGCGATAAAAGATATAATAAATCCAGAAAAGTTGTTACTTAACGTAAGGGAATGTTATTTTTTTAATTAAATCCAATTTACAGAAAGAAAACTAAATCGTACTACGACAATCCAAATTGTACTATCTAGGACATAATAACATAATGAAATTAAATTAATCAAAATATTAAGTGTAACAAAAGGGCATCATATCATAAGGATAGAGATTCCTAAAGTTTAATTCAGGACATGACATGAACTGCTAACCGACTAAGCCAAACCTAAACATTTTAGAAATATTCGTGCACTATATTAAAACAAATTAATTAAAACTTATTCTTTAGGTTTATCATTTTTGCAGTAGAAATTTCATACACTTTAGAGCTATTATTAAGAATATATTGTAAATTTTATAATCTTAAAATCACATATCACAAGATGGTCTATATTACAACTTGCAACAAATTTGAACTCATTTTAATGCTCGACCTTCTGGGACCATTTCGTGAGATTTCGATCTCAAGAGGTTTAAAACGTCTAGTGGATAAATTGTGTCTTTATTTTCGAATTAGTCAATATTTTTAACAATACCTATTAAACGTATTCGGTAATGTAAACTTGGTATTTAAATACAAAATTTGTTGTTAATTATTTGATTGAATGCATTTAATTCATTTCAATACTAAGTAAGTATTAAAAGTACAAAAATTTCTAAGTATATCAAATCTTATTAAAAATGTTAATAGACCACCTTGAATCTTATAGCTATTAAAAATAATGTTTTTGTTAGTTTTAATCCAAACTTTATCTAAATATTACAAATACATTGATGATTCACTAACTTAGAGATAGATTATTACAGTTTGTACAATAATCTTTTTTTCATACATATTTCTAATAAATTTCAGTAGTTTCTATATAAAAAAATATTATAAAGATAGTGTAACATTTTTGAATCAGATTTCTTAACATTTGAATTTGATAAAATTGTTATTTAAAAAAAAATATACGAAGTTTAAAGTGTACAATATCAGTTATGAAGATGTTTCTCATAAATTGACAGGAATTCTTTATTCAAAATTCAATGGAATGCACTTTACGGAGGTAGACTTAAATAAATAAATAACAATATTAAAAACAGTTTTTTTTTAGTTTTCATTTGACGTTTATTGTTTACAATTTGATAACAGCATGTAATATTTTTTAAATGTTCTATTTTGATGATAATCTGTAAAATTAATATTGCTGGTATATTTCCTATGAATGGAATCTTTTTTAAGGCGCAATATAAGTTCAATCTGATTATACGTGCATAATATTCCACTTATTACCTAAGACATAAAGCGTTACATCTATTTGAAAATAATCCATATACTACTTATTGTTTTTAGTTAAAAAAATAAAATTTTTGAAAAGTGAAAATATTTTTCATCGGAAAAGATACTTGTGCAAAATTCATTATCTTTTTGCATGTTTTCTATTGGTTATCCAAAACAGTTTAATATCCCATTATATCATGTTACCGATTTCATATTTGTATTAAACAATTGATGCTAAAGCGAGCCAATGACCTGTGTATACTAACTATGTTTTTGTAATTGCAATTTTACAATTATTTGTTGACAATTTACGGTGAATATTGAGAAGGAAAACACAATATACATGATATAGGAACAGATTCTTAGAATAGGGTGAAGATTTAAAAAGTAATTTCTGCAGCTTTACGTAATGTATATTATACGGCAAGTGGAGTACCAAATGCATTGCACAATTTCCGAATAGGTAATTTAATACATAAAGTGCTACACATTCTTTTATCAAACGAGATGGTTCTTTAATACCTCTTCAAATTGTATTTTTATATATACTTAAAACAATAAGTGATTTCAGTGAAATTGATTCGAATCAACTAAAAAACGTCTTTTTACCATTGTGTAATTATTATAAACTTTTTGTATATTCTGTATATTATATTTTCAAAGGAAAAATACGTATATTAAAATGTGTTTTCTGAGATAAATTTGTACGAAAAGTAGTAATGATTAAAGCATTCAATAAATTAAAAAATGTACACATTCGTATAAATTTCTTAGAGGCATATTTTTACACTGATAAAAGAAATTGTTAACTGTAAACAACGCTTCTTTAAATATGGCGAACTAAATCATTTCATTACTGTAAATATTTATTAATAGTGAATATATATTACTGAATAAAATGATTTCTTCAATATTAAGAAATGTTGTTTAAGGTTAAGAAATGGTTTAACTCGCCACATTTAAAGCTTTCTTTACAGAAAATAAATTATCAGGGTATTTACCAGAAAAAACTGAAGTACTTATTTGTACATAATTTGTTGTTTTCTCTATATGTCTAACATATAAATTTGAAACTTATATTCATTGTAAGAATTTTAAGAAAGTACACAGATTAACAATTATTACTTTTATGCGATCAATTTCCCACAAAATTAGTAACGTCATTTTCATACTTGGAATACTTAAATAATGGACTACTTAAATACATAGAATAAATAAATAAAAATATGCTTTCACCACTTGAAAAATTAATTTTATAAAGAAATACTAAGCTAATTTTTGTAACAAACAAACGTTATGATCGTATGCAAAAAACCTGTGTAATTACATTGTCTTCATTCGAGTTGGCATGAATTAAAATAAACAAAATAAACTAAAGCGACCTTTATAAAAATTAAAAATACTTTTATTTTGATTACCACATATTATTTTATTTCTTCTCGCCAGTTTTATTGAAAAAGCAGTCAAGGTCTAAATCGTCACTAAAAATGTGTCGCTCGAAGTATAGGAAGGCACCACAACTCAATTAAAATTTATGATACTTCAGTGATCACAAAACATTTTCTAATTTCGATACTTCCGTGAACTTCATATATACTTCAAGTTCGTTCGTTTAATTATTTGTATACTACTTCCTTACTTATATATTCTGTATACACTTATTGTATTGATATGCATTCTGAACTTCAAATAAATTATATTTATGAATTAATGCCCTTCGATATACTCATTCAATAATGTATCAGAAAATTCCTTCATATATTCCAATAAAGACACTATTGTTTAATATACGTTTATTACATGTCAGTTAGGTTTACTTTAAATTGAACATGTGAATTAAGCAGTTCCTTTACCATATACGTTTATAATACGTGTCTACTACACGGTATGTGTTGTAAACATTGATTAAATTAATTACGTGCTTTAAAAATTAATGTAATACAGCATATAAACAAATATAAAAGAAAAATGATAAAATTTGCTGAAAAATACTCCAGATATACAACTTCTTTACAAATTTTTTTAAAGTGTTTTCTCAAAACTGTTTTTTTCGACAGAATCCATACTTGCTCTATTCTTTGCAGGATTGACGTAAAATTTGGACAGTATAAGTCAAAAAAGATTATCTAGAAAAAGAAGTCGATTTTTGGGTTGTTGGCTACTTCATTTGAGAATCATATTGATTAGGGTATACTTTTAAGTAATCATGAATCCACTAGTTTTTATCAAGTATATGGCCGTTAATAAATAACTGTCAATATTAATTCGAATCATTTCTTGCGTTAGTTCTTTTGAAATAAAGCTAGTAAATTATTAATATCCACAAAGGTATTTAATACAGTATTTTCTTAACAAATAAATAAAATGTTGAAATGTAATTGTAAAATATAATATTTTATAATGTCTGATCGATTTAAAAATTTCTTTTCATGAAATCTGGGTTAAAACAGAAATTAAAATCATTTGTTTTAACTACAATAATTTATATTGTTATACAAATATTATATCGTATAGATGTATTATGCATATATGTGAATCAAATCACTGCTTTTGTATTATTTGGCACAACAAACGTTTCTATGATGTCCTTTTTTTCAATTTTTGATTTCGTTTTTGAACAGTTTGATGGATGGAGTTTGAGTTTATATTTACCACGATGAATTTCTGTACGCAACGAAAATAATGTATCTGATAATTAATGGACTCAGCAACACCATTAAATAGATTATGAATATTCAAACAGAGAAGCTATTTGCATAAATCATGTAGCTCTAATTATTTTTCGTGAAATCTTAAATAAATTTTTTTACAAATAAAACATTAATTAAGGAGCTTAGTTTTTAAACCTGAACATTTCAACTCAGGAGAAATAGTTTCAAAATTAGGAGTGAATTTTTCTCTATTAAGAAGTAAAATTCACTTGAAAACGCTAATTTTTTAAGAAATGAAGGACTAACCTTTTCACAGCACTGAATATAGATTATTTTTAAAAATTTTGAAGACATTAACTGTGTAAACGAAGACAAATATACTTTTGAAAATGTCCAAGGGCGACATTTAGCAATTTCCCCATTTATTCCAAATTGGATGCACAAAGAATGTCAATATCAGTATTAAATACATAAAAATGGATTACAATTAGATCTGTAGAGGTAAGAAATGCAAGTAGCAACAAATGAAACAAAGCATGTCAAGATCATAAATGTGCATCATAATTTGAGCATAAAGATATATATAATTAGTTTCGGACCTTCAGGAAGAAGGTTCCTTACTACAGGTGTAGAAAGTTAACTATATTCTAATCTAAAATCTGGAGAGAAAATTATAATGTAAAAAATGAAAGTCAAATGCAGATGAAAGTACATATGATGGTGATACAAGTTAATGTGCAGGTTGGAAATTGCCTTTGTTTTTAATTTTAATATTATAGGTAGCTATAATGATTTTTTAATTCAGAATTTAATTTACTCAAACTGGCGAATCAAATATTTTACTTCTCGGTATTTTTCGTTGCCGATGATTAGGGATCTAAATTTAAAAATTCCAAATGATTGATCCAATACAGGAGAGGAAGGTTTCGAAAATTTGATGATAAATGAAATTGTCTATATTCTGCTCCAAAAATAATCATTCTAATCGCACAACATTTCTGACAGATGTTATTCAACAAATTAATGATAAAATTCAAGTTATTATGTGAATATTATTTCAAACTATGATCGCACTATTTTCATGCCTAGAAAGTTTGTTTTCTTCGAAGAAAAAATGTTATTTGACGGTATATTTATAAATTCTTCTACTTCTTGATCTATTTTATTTACGCAAAATAAGACAAAATTTCTTGTACAAAACAAATTTGTACATTTTTGTAATCGTCAATTAACAACCATATTTTAATAAACCATAGTTTAAGATAGACATATTCTCTCAGATCACCATGTGTTTGAATAATTCTATATCGATACTTTTCATATACTAATTCAAACAAATTTTAATGTTATTGTTGTTGTTGAGTGTATTTTTAATTGTAATTAGTTGTTAAATTTTTTAATATGATTTTAATTTTTAGTATGATTTTAATTTTTATGGAAGTTAATAAAGCTTTAAACAAAAAACCGGTGTGTACCAAATGTTACTACAAGGTTTGCGGGGAAAATGAGCTCCCAATTTAATTGTATTTCGAAAATCTACATTTTACCATTCTTATAATTCTTTTTAGCTAATTCTGTACATTCTGTACATTAAGTTAGAAACATTGTTCAGTATGCATCGAATGTTTCATTTTAAAATTTAAATCAAGCTATACCTTAAAATATTCATTATATTCAGAAATAGAAAGAAAGAAAAGCTTACAAATATGGTGCTACTATAATGATTACTATCCAAGTCAAGAGCATCTAATTCGATAAATTTGTGCACTAAATTTTTTCATTTACATCCGATTTACATGTTTTTTAGAAAATCTGACACGTGGATTTTTAAATCGCATATAGTTTTCATTTGCTTTCTCAATTCTGTCGTAGTTATAATCAAACATATTGTTACAATTCTGTTTACTTTCCCAAATTATATATGCTTGATGCTTTTGACAATTGATATTGATTAATCATCAAAAAATCGCATTAAATCATCGTCGTGAGATGTTTGGTGATGCGTCGATGATTGTTAAGTGCTTATGAGTATAACATGACGGGTAAAAACTTAATTGAGCATGAACGTTCCTGGTCACTGCCCTACCAAGCGTCATCTACATCGATCTGTTATGATCTGAGGTTTGTGCCCTCCTTCCAGCATTTACATCAATGTAATTGTATAATGTTAGTGGTGGAATTAATAATTTTAATTTACTAAATAATATTTCTAAGTAAGCGTAAGTTTACTTCGTACTATGTGACATATTTGGCACCCAATTAATTACAGAGATGACTGTCGCGTTATTGTGCATTCTAACAGATAGCAATAATTATAATGAGAACATTTAAATTAACATTCAAACTGTTCTTAAGGATATGACATCTTAACTTTTTCATCTACAAATGAAAAATTCAATATTTTAGAGATTTTTTAATTGTAGAATAAAAAAGGATCTTTTATGTAGATCTTTTAGTAGATGAATTCGATGGCTGGTATGAAGAACCGGAAATCTTATACGTGAGAAGGAAAAAGGACAACTCGGTTTTGGGATTAAGAATCGCACATTTCAGCAGTTGCGACGAAAAACCGGATGCTTTAAAAGTTAGTGACGAAAAACTGGCTATTTCGTGGTATGCGAAGAAGAACCGGACATTTTAAAAGTTGTTACTGTATAAGAAATAGTTATAGAAAATCTTGAAATGTTCGGTTATTCAACGTAAATTCTGAAACGTCCGGTTCTTTATCTCATTTTTGAGATATCTGGTGTTTCATACCAGCCATCGAATTAATGGTTCGTGAGCAGACTGATATTTTGAAAAAAATATCAAAAAAGATTCTGTAGAACAATAAACTACGAGATTGGTGTGGGTTTAGGACTCACAGATCAAAATATTAAACTCTTCTTAAGATTTAGAAAAAGAAAATTTTGGAATCGATAAAAATGGTAATCAAAAAATACATTAAACTTAATAAAATCTCGAATTATTTATTTATTGGATCAATTCAAGTAATAAGCTAGTGCAACTATCAGCTTATCAAAACTACATTATTGCCTTAGATTAAAGTATTATTGAAATATTATCAAAACATTTTAACAAATAAAATAGGAAAAAAGTAAAGAAATCTATTAAAAGTGATATGAAGGGGATTGCAGAATTAATGAAGAAATTCCAAAATATCCAACATTATTTATTTTTATATTTTTTTTTTACTAATTTTAATAACTGCGTAATGTTAGATTAGGTTAAATTGCGTTAAGTTAAGATTAGGTTGGATAAATGTTTGAATTTAAAGAAACTCGGTTTTTATTTCGTGATGAAATGTCATTTGCTGAAAAGTCATATGTCGCCGCTTTTGGGGCATACTTTAAAAATTTTTATTAGCGAACAAATTAGTTGAAGTTAAAAGAAATGAAGAGGATAATTATTTTATCAAAATATCAAAAGGTGATTATGTGATTTGAACAATATTTGCTAACAGTGTACGAAAATTCGCTATTCAACAAGACCTTTAACATTGTTTTTCAAAAAGTACTACAATTCAAAAGTATTAAGTTTTTTGAAAAATTGTAATTTCACTCGTTTTACTCGAATTATATTATCATTTTAAAATTTGACAATTTATTACTAATATTTATACTTGATAAATAGTATAATAATTAAATAATACAAATCAGTATTGTATTATTATATTTTCAAACTTGGTAGGTTAATATTTACCGCACGTATTCAAGTAATTTTAACTTCGAATTGTTTTTATAAATTTTAGTACTCTGCGTCATCTTTCAAAGATATGCAGCATTGTGCACAATGATGATATAACTGCATATTCAGGAACTTTTGAACTTTCTTAAACTAATATTCGTTCAACAAACAAAATTTAAAATGGTCAAAAAGAAAAAAATTGCATTAATTCTTTTAAAAATTATTTTAAGTTGAGTAAAATTATTAAGTTTTTAAAACAATACATTGGCAGTTTCGAGTAATAGTTTTTTACTTGCTTCAGTTAAAGAAATGAACAAAATTCAAATGTTTACATTTTAAATGAAATAAAAATTGAAATTTACCATTTCAAAACGCTACTTGTATATTTAGGAATCATCACAAATAAAGCTTTTTTAAAAAAAAATATTCGACCGAAACATTAGATCAATTTTTGTCAAAATTATCGTCTACTAATTCTACTACAAGTGTCTTTTTCAAGTCATCATTTTTATAAACGTTACAAAAATTGAACCACCAGATATTCATCCATATCAATTATCAATAACACTACTTTACAAACGAAATGTACTTTTAATGTCACAGGTTTTCTCATTTTTCTTGTATTGTATTATATTTTGTATTATGTATATGTTTTCAATGCATGAATTATTAACTTTTTTTTCGTTTTTTTTCTGAAGTAGCTACTTATTTTCACCATGTATTTACATAATTTTATACATAATGTGTCTGTCTTCGTTCGACGATTAACAATTTGTCAATTTACTTAATTGAAATATTAATTTTAAGGTAAAAAGTGGCAATGGTCACTCCACGAACAAAAATTCTATGCTGATAATAAAGACCAAACTTAGATGGTTTTTCAATATAAATTATTATTTAAAATTTTAATTCTTCAATTATGTCCGAATATCAAGAAAACGAAATTTAAAGAATAACTTATAAATCAAACGCAGATAATAAAATCAAATTCAACAATTTATTTGTTGAGTGAAAAATCCGCTTGGATCGAACAAAACATATAATTAATGACAATTAAATCTGTAACAAACCTTTTTCTCAATCTGTTTAGTAGTTTTCAAGTTATGACCAAAATAAGTAAGAAATATCTATTTATTCAACCTAAATAAAAATAAAAAATTCAATATGTTGCCACGTTAAAATAGAAAAATATTACGGATAAATACAGGAGTTATGTGCAGTTCATTACAAAAATAAAAACTGTTACTTAAAATTTTTCGTTTTTGTATATTTTTCCTATTTCTGGTTACTATGGTGTTTAATTAAATGGATTCACAATAAAATAAAAAAATGTGTTTCTTTCATGGATTTGATATATTTTCCTATGTTTTTTTATTTACATTTGCATTTGGATTTACATGACACTATTGTATTTCATTTTGAACATCAGCTGCATTCTTAGTCCTGAGTCTTACGTTTCTAAAAAATAATGTGTGTTACTGATATGTGTTTATAAACAGAGTAAGCAAATTCGTTCTATTTTGCTAAGGATTTTATAACAAGATAAAGTTTTGATTTTTGTACCTCCACAAAATTACCTTATTTACCTATAAAAAAAGAAACTATATACAATTTTATGATTTTTATTTTTGCAGGTCACTATGATTTTTTATTCTGTATTGTGCTTGAATAAATTTCGAAATTTCTTACATATTTTTGTCGATAACACTTTAACTATTGAACAAATTGAAAAAACGTGTGGAAAATCTTATTGGGGACCCAGTAAACGAAAATTCTTCGGGATTTAAGTTTTTAATTGAAATTCATTCCAGAAGTTAAGAAAGCCAATTCAGAGATAATACGTCAAATGAGTTTCAATGAATTTCAATGAACTTTAAATAGATTTCTATGAATTTCAATTGGAAAATAAGAGCCCAATTTTCGATTATTGGGGACCTAGTGATCTTTTATTTCATACTTCGTGCAACCCAATCGGACATATTTTACTCCAATAATGACATATGATCAGTAGCTACTTCAGAAAAATAATAAATAAAAATTCAGAACTTGAAAAAACATATCAAAAAAACGTTGAACTTAAGTTTCACTTCAGTGGATCAAAATACTTTAGAAAAAATTGTGACATCATTAGCGTCATTAACTGATTACATTGTACTATACGTGTTACCTAAATATATCCGAACAGTCATTGTCTTCATACTTCCTATCGCACTATCAAAATAAAAGGGACTCTAGAGAAAATAAATACATCGACTAAATCCTCATTATAAATGACATTATAAATTTACCTGAAAATTTAATTGCACAAACTCTTCATGTCAATAGCGTTAAAATCACGACATCATTCAGACACAAAAAAGCACTTGTCAACATGAACTGAAATTTATTGACAATTTTCTCTACTTATAGTCAACATCACTTAACTTCTTCAAGAACAAACTTAGTTATAGCTAATTTGAACCAATTTCTTAAGCCACCGTTCAAATCACAATTAATCACAAAACTTTTAATTTCTGTCTCATATTCACTAAGTAGGTAACTTCAATCCAAAGTCCAAGCTTCACTTCTTTATGAGCAATCAGCACATCACCTCGTCTGTTGCACTTGGGACAAAAACTTTGTTAACCGGTCAATTTGAAAAAAATCAAAGATCAAGGCGCGAGTCGATGACGCGAGATTAGTCCTCTCCTGTCAGATCACGTCTGGAGGAGGAACAGCAATCCGAACAGCAAGAAACGATCCCTTCCTGATCTCGACTGACGCGTCTTCGGGAGGCTCTCTTTAAATGCGCTATTTATATGTCGGTCAAGTCCTCGCTTCCATGCGATATTAAGCATACGTCAGCATACGCACGAATGTACGTACACCGGCGCATAACGTGGTTCATCTCACTCCCACCCTCCCAACTTAGAACATCTCTCTTTTTCTCTCTGATTGTGTCATTTCTCCAGATGCGTTTTCCATCACCCCCTCACCCTTAGAGCCTATCAATTGTCTATGGCTCCCACTCGGATTGCTCCTTCTCAATTTCTACCAATCGACTTTTCCATCGCTTTGCTCCTACTCTCATTTGTCTACATTTCTTCCCAAGTGTTTTTTGTCTGCAACTTAGCATCTGGAGCCAGTCCGGAGTTGTTTTCATTGGAGCAGACGACGCCTCTTTGATTTTTCCGTTTCTTTATATTCACATTATTAAATAGTAGTACATCAAATGGGCAAACTGTAGATATTTCTTTTGCTTGTTTTCACGTCTGGCGCCGAGGCGGGATGAGAATCGACTTCGCCTAATGTTTTGAATTTCATAGAATGACCCTTGATGGTGAATGAATAGGAGTAAATGGTAGAATCATTGCATGTTTAAGCAAAAAGGTGACATATTTATATTAATACTAAATGTTTAATTATGCTAATAAGAAATTAAGCTATACAGAAATGAGAAATGTAAATATTACTCAATTTTTACTACGTTTTACAATAATTTGAGCATTTTATACGTTAGCGTCAGGTAATTTTTACTTGTTGGGAAAAGGTATTTTTTTCAAGTAACTTGTATCCTATATATCCGGCAATTAATCCAAAAACTTTGGAATTTTCAAATCCTTCCTTAATTTTGCATATTTCATGGTTGACACAACAGACAATATTATTTCGACCCAGGCCTGGACGAAGTATTGAATTTGGTCACTTCGGGCATAAAAATTATAGTTAAAATTACCCTAAAAGTACACATTTTTTTAAAAATCCCTGAAAATTTCACCCAAATTTGTTAAAAGTTTTCCCAAAATCGTATCGGTAAGGGCGAACATAAAGTTTTGTGACATATGCCGTTGCAATAAATACTGGCCTGTATGCGACTGTGATATATTTATGTACCCGATAATGATTTTTTGAAAAATCGTAAAGTGACCTTAACCTATAAAACATTGTACAATCATAGTCTATGACTATAAACTTTAAAGTTATCCCATCGTAAAAGAAAGTGTTTCATTATGCCACTTGTATATTTTTAGCTGTTGAATAAGAAGAAAATAATGATAATAGGCCTTCTAACATAATGAAGCCGTCATCTTAAAAAAATCCTGTTATTTTATTCGCATTTATGTTACAATATATTAATTGAAGGAAAGAATGTTTCGACCAAAAAAGTTGGAGCACCAAATTGTGCACAAGTAAAGTTATATATCAATTTTCTTCAAGTTTTTGTCATTATGTCTACTACCGTGTTTTAAGTCTCTTCGAAACGAGAACAATGAGATATAATAATTACTCTTATACATGTTTCGATTTCAATTAAATATTTACTTTTAAAATTTCACTGTCAAAAAATCAAATATAAAAAGAGTTTAAAAATTGCTCAAATTCATCTGAAATACGTCATGGGGAAAAGTATTAATTCCAAAAATATTATTTTCTAGGGTCATGGAAGTCAATTGTCATTAATTGCAAGATAGTATATCGTTAGTTAGTAGCAAGATACGAATTTCTTCAATAATGATCATAATTGATCAAATAAGATTTATTTTTTCGATATATTGACGAAAAAAAAAAATTGTAGTTGAAGTTCATAGGATTTGTACACTTTTGGTTGCGAATATAATAGCTATAGATCCTTTGCTACAAACGTTTACAAACAGCGAAACGCACGAAATCTTGTTCATTTTTTATTTAAAATGCGATTTTGACCACGCCAATCGAAAAAGCATAATCAAAAATGTTAGGGTTGGTCACTTTCAAGTCAATATTAATCTTATTACCTGTTGAGAATGTCAACTGAAAAATGCACAGCTCCCGGACATAATTGGTTATTAACGCATCCCCACAAACAAATGTTCCTATTTAAGCTGTGCATAGCCTCGTAATAATAGCGTAAAAAAATGTCATTGAACTCATGACACTGCGTCAGAAAAAGAAAAAACGAAAGCCCGCATCTGGAGGCCACACTATGTCTCTTTGTTTTTAGAAGTATTGGAAGTTCATTCATCTCCATCACGTCAGGACTGATTACGCGAGTCATTTTTAGCAGTATCCATAAGCGAATAATGCAATATGCTTTTATTCAGTTAAAATTGCATAATTCGAGAAGAAATTTTTAAAACAGCTTCCAGTAGAAGTAGAAATAAGAACTTCTCAGTAGAAAAGTTTAGAGAAATAGCACAATACTGCTAAAATCAGTTATAACATCAGTATTTGCAAGCGATTTTGCCATTATAGGTTAGTATTTATATTAACCCTTTTTTGCCCAAAATGAGAGAAGCAGGTATTTTAGCAAATTGTTTTAAGGTGCCCAAAGCTCGCGCCATGCGGGCACCCCCGATGGTCTGGGCACCACCCCTCCTACTTTTCAGGAGGGGTGATGGGTGGCTATCCCACCTGTCAGCCCGTCGATAAGGTGGCTCACCGGCGGGCTGCCCATCCACCCCCATGGTTGCACGCCCATGTAGGCGGATGGGGTAAGTTGTGATCTACTTCCCAGCGAACACTGCCCCCGCGAAGCCTACCCAACTGCCCGGGCAAGGCCGCCGACCTTGGCTCTGCCAAAAGAGACAAAGACAAGGACAGCGTAGCCTCGGGGCCCCGGGCTCCCGCGGTACCTTTCCCAGGGTAGGGGCCTGTCTTTTTGACGCGTGCACGTCAAGGGCTCCAGGCGGCCCAAGAGAGAAGCAGGTATGTGAACATCAGCTCGGTTTGTACAGTAGCAAATTTTTTTTTAACTTTTGGAAAATACGTTTTCGACAATTTTGAAGTGTGCTCTAGCGGTTCTCGTTGAGAAAATAGCCAAGATTATTATCTAAAAAGATTATTTCTGCAAAAATTGTTTAAATAAAAAGAAAAATGCCACGTTTTTTTATATTTTTCACAATTTTCTCCACTGAACAATTTACAGCTACAATTTACCTAAGGTAGCTATTATCGGTAAACTCAAAATTATTTTAATTTTCGTCCATAACCAGCCAAGATTTATATCGTCGTTATAAAACTAGAAAGAAAAAAGGCGGCCATTTTGAATCGGTCATTGCTTCTAAAAAATATTCTATTAGTATAATATTTATATTCAACATCATTGAAAGTCTCTTGGATTTCCCATCTACGATAAATCTAAAAATATTAATTGAAAGAATATAATTTTTTTAAATAAAACTGATCTTGGTGAATGAAATGAGAATTGTTACCTCAATAAATATTGCCTAGACTAAAGTTTTTTTATTCGTGATTTTTTAACAAGTTGACAGCACGGTTTTTAGCGGCTTTGACATTTTGACAGCTTTAACATTTTTTCGACAGCTTATTTTTTTTTAATTTATATTTTACTAAGTTATGTTTGATCGAATGATTTCTTCGCTGAATATTAATCGTGGCACTCACTTCAAGAAAACACGAAATATGAAATCAGAATTATAATAATATTTGTGATGACAACAAATTTTAATTGACTCTGTCAATAATATTTTTGTCGAACATTTTACGGCTTTCGTGTACAATCTGAACACTGAACACAGCATCTCTTGAACAATTTGATTAATAGTGCGGTCAGAAAACATTTTTTATATCGGATTTGATAGAATTCCGTGAACAAAAAACAAGATAACTATTTTTAACAGATTCTGATAAAGTTTTTAAACCTTGGAATTTCATAAGGTCACGGGAATAAGTGTTGCCAATTACGGTTCTAATTAAATATTGACAAGTATTTTCCAAATGTGGTTTACAAAATGCGGATTCCTATCAGAAATGGGGACAACGAGGGAGAATTTCTACGCGGATAGGCATTAAGGGTAGAAACAGGAGTGTTGTAGCTACTATAGGGTCATGGGGATGTAACCGGGAGATGGAAGTCGAAATCGGTCACTAAATTTTCTGATGACGTGAGCAGTAATATCGATCAAATGTGCGTTGCGTTTTCATCTGGAACACTCACCGTGTTTGTCACACCTGTACCAAAGCAAGTGGTTTCTAAATTATACCTTTCATTTACTTCGGATCATCTTTCTTAACATTGTATTATTCTATATTTCATGTAAAAATATTATGCAATATAATCCTATATAATAAAATATATGTCAAAATTCAAAATTGCTATCAGACGTCAAAATTTCCTAATAGAATTATTAATAATAAAGTCAATTACGTATACGTTCTTAATCTAAAATTTTCTTGAAGTAAATACGACTTGAAGGTAATAAAGTATACAGTAATAATTTATTCTGTGTTTTGTGTTAATATTTATTTCACATAGTTTAATCTTGTAAAAACATTACATTTCTTGTAAAAAAATCACCACTAAAATCTTGCAATATTATACAATTGCTTCTCCTGTCAAACAATTAAAAAAAAACTGGAAATTATATATTCTATAATAAAAAAATACACACGCGCACGATTAAATGCAGGCAAAATTCTAAATTTGGAAAAGTTTTCGTTAAAATGTTAAAATTTAGTTCTTTCTTATCGCAAGTTTGGTTTTGTAAGTATTTTTATTTCCCAGCAGAGAATCCTCAGCAAAACCCAGTCGCACTACTATCGACAGAACTGTCGCTGCTGTAATTTCACATTTCACATCAAACATTTCTAGGCTTTTATCATGTATTACCGATTTTAAACCAGCTACTCTACTTGGAATGTCACATATTTTGATAGCTTTTACTTAATTTCTTTACTTCCTGTCAGGTCGGTAATTAATGTAAATAATGAACACAGTAATATGGCTAATGCCACATTATCATCAGGTACACCTTTTGTTTCATTTTAATTATAATTTAGAAGGTTAAATATTTCAGTATTATTTCATAAAAAACTTTTGAATCACTATTATACTAAAATGCAGAAAAACAAATATCCCGAGTAGAAATTTATGAAGGCCCTGATGAGGCCCGTAATGATGTGGTCAGGCCCCAATGACAGCCTGAATATATTCCTACTGGACTGTCAACAAATTCTATGTATTCTTACTGAAGGATTCTAGTGTCGCTTATTACACTGGGTAACAAAAAAAGTCGATTCTTGTTTATCTTAAAATTCTTATGTTTATTGAATCTTTAGGTCTCAGAGAACAAAAAAGGAGGTTACAAATATTTTTTCAGTAGGTCCGTTCCATGAAAATCTAGATGAAAGTGCGAAAAATTGCTTTTTTAGTATTTTTTAAATCCCTATATGAGTAAAAAATGCGACGTAATATAATTTTCTAGTAAGGCTTGAATGAAAGCTTAAAATATGAACTTTTAAACGAAAAATTGAAAAATCAATAGCTGTGGTGATAAGAACTGATAGAAAACGATTTTCCATGATCAGATTTTTTGAACTGGTCCCATTATGGTCTTTTGTAGTTGCTGATGATGAATGGAAAGTTAGACTTAAGACATTCAAAATGGCGGACACAATATGGTACCCTAAATTAAAAATATTACGCAAACTCGGTTGAAACTTGTTACTCGGATATTTTTGAGGTTACTAATCACTATTCAAAATTCAAAATGGCAGATCCAATATGGCGACCGAAATATTTGTAATTTACTCGAATTTCTTTGTGATTTTGTTACCCAAGGGATTTGGAAGTCTCTGATTATAAATCTAAAATTTATTTTTCGATACAGGTAAAAATTAAGAAGGATATAGTTTTATTAACATCAATTGTATTATTTCATTAAAACTATAGTATTTGAGAAACATTTATATAAAATACAACACGAATGTTGTCTCTGAAATTTGCTACAGATACAATTATAACGCCCAGTAAATAAGTATAATTTACAAAAATTATAGTTCCTCCACTATTAATAGTGATTTTTTAATTTTTTGTCGAAAAGTTCATGTTTAAAGATTTCATTTACGCCCTGCTAGAAATTTGTATCACGTCGCATTTTTTACAAATGCAAAAAATGATAATAAAGCCACTTTTGCACTTTTATCTCGAGTTGCATGGAACTGACCGAATGAAAAAAAGGTTTGCAACCACCTTTTTTATTCACTAAGACCTAAATATTCAATAAACATAAGAAATTTGAGGTAAACAAGAATCGACTTTTTTTGTAACCAAGTGCTATCAATCGAATAATTTATGTTTTGAATCAGACATTTCGAATGTCTCCCGTTATGTACTTTTTATGTCGACTTCATTAGCTTGACATTTTATTAAAATAAATGTCTCCACTGGAAAGCTTAGGCATTGCTGACGGGATATGTATACTCGTCAGAATACACTGGTATGAGAAATATTAAATAATTAATGAAAAGAATGAACAATTTTAAATTTCCTACTCCAATCCGAATATTTAAGATTTATACACACAGAGTTTTATTAAATAATTACTCTTAGTTTGTTTACTATTAAATTTGTTAACGCGCCTATCAAATGTTTGTTTTTATTAAATTATGCTACTAAAAAATACTCAACATCATACTTAATTTTTATGAAATTTATTTCACCTTAATGGGTAAAGACGGAAGTACCAATATAAATTTACAATATTTTGCAAGTAAATATATTAAATCATCATTACAATGACACTGCCCATAAACATTCAATATTTGGAATGATTAATCTAAAAGAAATTGATTAAAAATATTGATTTCTATGTATTTTGTGAACTTAGTCACCACACAATGTCACCGGGTAGTATTGAAAAAAACTGTTCAGAAATTGCCTCGTGAGTATAAAAGGTAAAGTTTATGACCTACTTTCAAGAATAGATTGGTCGCATTTTTGATAAGTAAGTGCAGTTTTAATCGTTTACAAACACGATGGAAACAGGGTAAGGTGAGAAAAGAAAAGAAAAAACTAGTTATGACACGAGTAGAGCAGAAAATTATTGAAAAGTACGTGGGTGATAAATTACACTTGATGGACGAGAACGCCAAACTACACACGGAATCAACAGTAGTGTAAATGAATACAAGTGAGAATGAGAATAGAGACAAACATCAAAGAGTGAGATAGAAACATTATTGAAGCGCAGAGCGAAATGATATGCATATATGAGACGCCCTTTATGACATTTTGAATGCTTTCAACAATTATCATTGAATTATATTTTTCCTGAAATATGTCAAGTTTGTGACAAAATGTCTACAGCATCCCCAGCTGTTAAAATGTAGTAAATATAGCATGTTACAAATTGTAAATTATAAAATGATGTAAAAGATGACATCGAAAAGAGGAATTCAACTAACAATGTTTTAATGAGATGTTATTTACATAACTTGAAAGGAATTGATTAATCCATTTATAAATATTCCTACCTTTTATAATTTGTTGCTCTCGTGGTCAATTTTTCTGATATTTGTATCATACGCAAATATTCTTTATCCTATTTTTAGTTCTTTTGCAGCTGTAACTGTGTAATATATTTGAATTACCAAACTAAATGTGGTAATTGCAATACTAAAATTTTTGACATTTTTATTAAATTTCAAGAACGTCTGTTTACACTGCTATAATAAAGTGGCATCTGCAAAAAATCCGCTACCAGCTACCGCGTATGCTTGTTTATCCGTTTCAATCCTCTATCTGTTTCCTGTTACTCGGACAGTATTTTTTGTCATCGTTTTCTTTTTGCGTTCTGTTTCATTTCGCCGTCTGGTTCTTCAGATGCATTATTCCGCGCCTTCAGTCTTGTGTTTTCCGCCTGTCAACCGTTCGCTATTCTTTTTCTCTGAATTTATTCCTAATGAAATGTAAGCATTCAACAGGGAAATGCAAATCAAGTTCATTTGCTTTCCTTCGGTCAATAAGCATAATTCAGAAGGTCGGAAAATATATTAACTCATATTTTTCGAGTCGTTGAGATTTTTCATCAATTCCGGAAGAACTCGGATCGTGTTAAATAATTGGAATAATTTGAACGCATAATTGAGGAATTTAATACTAATAAAGTCAGGTAATATTTTTCGCACGAAATAATCATTCAAAATAAAATATTTTTAAAAAGTATTTAATGAATACATTTTGTTTGCTGATAATTCATTCAATTTGTAGATGCATGTGAGTAAGTATATCTCTCTTTACAAGTATCGATTTACAGTACACAAATCATATACTCGAACCAGATGTATGTCATTACTCTTCAAAGTACTATATGACCACCTCTTTTGTTTCATTATAATTTTGCTCTCCACTTAATAAAACTTTTGGAAACTTATATGCCCTTTAGCCCGATTCGTTGCAATAAATTAGAAAAATACTCTCAACGAATGTTAATGACAATACTGATAGGATTAAATATACATTTTTTTCATAAGCAGTAACATTTTCTGCGAGGATCATAAACCGACTTATTTGTTAAATAACGTTAAAATGGAAAAGATCAAATCAGGTACATTTGAAATCAAGATGAAACATTTCAACAACACTAAGTGGTCAAATAAAAATATACCAGATCCCATGTCGATGCCTGTGAAGTGCATTTCTTTTTCGTTAAAAAGTGATGTGGACTGCACAAGAAAAAAGGGTTAATAAAGCCATTAAAATGGAATAAAGGTTACCGTATTTAATAACAAGAGAATTAACAAACTTGAAAAAGATGTTAACAAAATGTTTTCTTTGGCATTCAAACCGTACAATATTACTTTTTACTTTGAAAAAGTTTATCAAATTTATTACATCTATTTTACCACCTCGAAATATGATTTTATATCTCTATATACATTTCGTTCTAAAACTGCAGTACTTGACTTTTCAGGTCAACAACATTCTATAATAACTTATTTTACTTCTACGAAATAGTCCGATTAACTATTTCTTTCTCTCTCTATGTATTTATTTTATTAAGAACCTACTTTGGTGCCTCACTAATAGTATTTTGCTAAAAACCATTTTTGGGTGCACCTCAAAAACCAGACATTACAAATTGCAAACACATGAATCTCTCTTTTTGGAAATGTCTGTTTTTTTAAATGCCTTGTTTTTTAAATGTATGTTTTGTGAAAGTCGGGGTTTTTAAGTGTCTGTTTTGTGATTTGTCGGGTTTTTTGGGTGCATCTCTGGTTTTTTAATGTCTGTTTTTGAAATGTCTGCATTTTAAATGCCTGTTTTTTTTAAATGTCCGGTTTTTTAGTGTCTGTTTTCTGAACTGTCCGGTTTGTGAAAGTCGGATTTTTGAAGTATCTGTTTTGTGATTTGGGTGTTTTTTGAGGTGCACCCCTGGTTTTTTAATGGCCATTTTTTTAAATGTCTGGTTTTTGAATGTCGGATTTTTGAAGTGTCTCTTTGTGAATTGGCTATTTTTTGAGGTACACCCCTGGTTTTTTAATGGCTGTTTTTTGAAATGTCTGGTTTTTGAAAGTCGGATTTTTGAAGTGTCGGTTTTGTGATTTGTCTGGTTTTTGAGGTGCACCCCTGGTTTTTGAGTGTCTGTTTCTTTAAATGTCTGGGTTTTGAAAGTCGGGTTTTTGAAATGTCTGTTTTGTGATTTCCTGGTTTTTGTGGTACACCCCCATTTTTGTGATAAATTTGAAATGGATATTTGTATTTGTCAATTGCGGCGTAATGTATATCCGTTAAAATGTCCGAATCAGAGATTAAATATTTGACTTATATTTTTCCTCTAACCTTTATAAAATATTCACCGCCAATAAAAATATGTTTAATTAACCGAGGCTTAACAAATAATTTTGAGTATACAAAATTTAACGTAGCTACATATTAAGATCAAAAAATAAAAAATATATCCATAAGAGCACAGGAAAATATAGCAATGGCTCAACAAAAATTTGAAAATAAAACAAAAACAGAAAATAGAAGTGTAACAGAAGGTTCCCAAACAAACGCGCATATATACCCATAATATGATGAATCAGTTAATAATCGAAATACAACCTAAATAAAATTCATGTTTGATCAGATTCTTACAGATATTCATTAAATTTTTTCAAGTACACTGCAAATACAAGTGTCTCGATTTGAAACACTTTCGTCCCCCCTTTTTACAACGTTTTAGAATAGGTAAAAAATGTCTGTTTGAGATGCCTCTAATGTCAAATCGGAGCCTAAATGCATATGTGCATTATTTAAGGTTACCAAAACCATATTGGGTTTATAATTTTCAAGCAATTTGCTTTCCGGTATTAATTAAACATGTAATCGGATACCACAAATGAAACCAAATTTTGAAGTACTTGGCAGGTTTCGTGGCTTCGGAGATACTTGGTGGCACAAAGTGGGATTTTTTAGAAGTCAGTAGTAAAAAATTATCCTTCTTAGAACAGTATATTAAATGACTTTAATACTGATAAATAATGTGAATATTTTATTGTCGTTGATGAGGAAAATGCAGATAATTAAGAGACAACAAACAACAAACCGGAGTTTAACTGCTGAAACTTTGGAAACTATGTACAGAATGGATTATGTTACCCTTAAAACGAGGTTGTTTAAATTAACAATGTTTTCGATTTTAAGCCTCTCATATATGGAAATGTCTCCAATTAGCTAAAACGTCTTAAATGTAGAGAATTTTACCATCCCTACTATATGTGTCAGATTATAATATTAAAAAATGTCTTATTTATAATTTATAGGCGAACATAATGTCTCAAGTTTTGAGACACTGCATCAAGGAGAGATATTGAAATGATTATTCTGAAAAGATGTTTTCGTTATGTCCAATATCATATCATTAATCCGTTAACCGCAAGAAAAGCCTGAAATCATACCTGTAGGGAAGGTCAGGGTATTCTTGGACATATTTTTATTTGGTACCAGCAATTTGACCTAATGGTTTAAAATTGTTCCTTCTGTATCAGCTGGCGCAAAAAAATGGTTTTTGAGATTTTAAAAATCTCGGGGTATTATTGGACAGTCTTGTAAATTGATAAAAAAAATGAAAATTATTCCTGGAAAACGTTTATTTGTTTATGAAAACGAAAGAATATCTATATTATAATGACTAAAATAAAGTAGGGCACGTGAAAGTGTTCCCGTTTGCTCCGACATAACCTCAAGTGAACACCTCGATCACAAGCGATACAATGACCACCCCTACTTAATGTCAGATGCAGAAAAAATTCTTGTAAAATATGTGAATATCGTTTTATTATGTTTTGGGTGCGTTTTATAAGATGGCACGGTCGGATTTCATTTTTGTTGATATAAAAAACGAATATGACGGCTTTATTGCAAAAAAGTGCGGACAAATATTTTTTAAGAAAACATAATTTTGACACTGTATAAAGTGGCACAAAATGGCACAAACTGTTGAAACTTAACAATTGTGCAGTATATTATAATGAAAATTCAAAATGGCGCATTCAAAATTGAGGATATTGTAAGAAAATTTGCAATTTTCATGTATGTTGGATCAAACGTTATCACTGTAAGTAAACATAGTATATACTTATAATACCCTATATAAACTTGGTATATAGGGGTCTTTGAGGTGGTTAATTACGAATCCGCCCATGATTTTTTTAAATTCAATATGGTGGATCCAATATGGCGGACCAAGGTAGTAAAATCTTTGGCCAATTTCACGAAACTTTGTGTAAATGTGTTTTTCGGGTCGCTGATTGCGAAACTGGCCATGGTTTTCAAAATATTTGATATGAAATATTTCTTTTTGTTCATTAGTAATATCAGTAACAATGCCTTTGGAGATTTCAACTACACTACTAATGATACAAACGCTAACATAATCGTTCGAAAATCATACATCCAGATTCGTATGGAAAATAAAACTGACAATTTGAACGGTCGACGTCTCGAAACATACTCAAAAACCGATAGTCACTTTTTCAGATGTTCGTTGTTCGACTTTTCAATTTGCCGTTTAAATGTGCCGAATTGATACCGCACTGAAAGCAAAAAAAAATTAAACTGCTTTTGCTTACCAAGTAGATATAGTACTTAAACCTTAAAAGAGCGATAAAAATTCGAAATTAAATCTTTTTTTATATATACTTTTGTTATATTATTAAGAATATTTGTGTATAATCTCATAACTATATGCTTTGTAAACGTCGTTAAAAGTAAAAAGATGAATATTATTTTCAATTTATGGCCTTCATATCGACAACCGTGCAAGTAAATAAGAAAATGTCCTGAACCTTTTTTGTAAAGCACGAAATTTCCTTCAAAAGAGTCAGTGTAAGCCATTCTCTAAAGTCAACTACTAAATCTAAATCAACGTTAGAAGTTGTAGCATATCTCATTTAGGTTAGAGAACACTTTATTGGATGAAATTTTAGATGAAGACTCTTAATAACTTTTTTGAAGGAAATGTTCTGCTCTAAGAAGGATACTCATTTTCAGTATCTTACACCATTTTCGAAACAGTAGCCATAAACTGAAAGAATACTGATTTTTTAACTTTTATCGACCATTACAAAGCATAGAAACAACACATATTTGAAATTTTTCACAAATATTCTTCATGATCCTACAAAAGTATATATAACAAAAATAATTGTTATTTTTATGATGTTTAAATTTAATCGCTCTTGTATGGTTTATGCTCTACACCTACTTGGTAGGAAAAAGGAGTTTTTTTCTTTCTGTGCGTATAAATAGACATTATAACATTCGGATTACAATTTATTAATCGAGAACGTCACCATTTGCAGTAAATTACCTAACAAGTCACCTTCATTCTGAGAGGTACCCGATTCAAATGTGCAATGGCGTAGGCAAAACCACCTTTAAGGGAAAAATCCATAAAACATCGATTCTGTCCGCAACAGAGATATATTGACATATTTCATTTCCGAGGCAAAATTTTAAGTCTACTTTAAAGATTGCGAAAGAGTTATTGCATCTACATTAAAACTCGTAATCCTCCACATTGTGTAGCTAAGTCTTTTAATAATACTTTAACTGTACTTTTTACCTGTATATAATGCACTGAATTTTAGTAAAATTTGAATTAACTGCTACTTTCAAACTGTAAATTTGTTCATTGTAGCATTTAAGTAAGTTTAAATTGTCGACTCAGGTTGTTAAATTGTTATTTTGATATAATGCAGATGAAAAAAGTGCAGAATTTTTTTTATAAGTATCAACGAATACTTTTTAAAATCATACATTGCCTTTATCGAATGTAAGAGATCTATGATGCATAATAAAATGGACAGGAAAAATAGGATTTTTTTTTTAAAATAATCAAATCCGAATTATCAGTTGTTTTCTTCTCTTTGTGATATCCGACAAAAACTGTAGATGCATAAACCTAAAAGCAATGTACATCAGATTAATTTCGCATAGTATTTGAATACAAAAATTATCAACCGGAATACAAGTCCAAATTGTACTAAACTTAAACATTATTTATTGCTTAGACCTTCTATATTTCAAAATAATAATAATACATCATAGTCATTTCTTCATCGTTTCATGAATTATTGATTTTCAGTGACAACACATGATATTTAAAAAATATTCTTGGTTTCCGTCTGACATCTTTTTTTTTCGATTTGCCGTTTTTATGACCCCCTCTCCCTGCCCTTATCAGAACGTTCATGTGATTAATAGAGCCCATAATGGATACGTCGACTACACGATCTAAAAGGGTTAACGTTCGTGGTGGAAACAATTTATCATAATTCTCGAGTGACGTGTACTCTGTCAAAAATGAAACGATTGAATGTTTTTTGTTCTCTTAAGAAAGTCGAAAATTCTTGGCCCATTTTATCCAACGTAAACCATATTTTATATAAAAAGTAGGTAATGTATCCAGTTATATAATATAACATGAAATTGCAGTGAATTATTACACAAAATTTGAAAAAACTGAGTACTTTTGACATTTGCCATTACAATAAGGTATCACGTGCAATTTCAAGTATAATCAAATGAAAGTTAACACATATAATTCAAAAAGTAATTTTAAGAATTGGGTCATAAAAAATGATTAACTTAATAAAAAGAAATTGCATATTAAAGTGCACCTTATATTAGCCAATTTTTCTTAATATTATGTACAAATGATCGTGACTGACAATTCTCATCTCTCTTCCTCTACGTTCAATCTTCATCGTCTTTGTTCTCATTTTTCTTTTCAACTCATCAGACCTTCGCACTTTAAATTCGTCCGGACTTTACTCCCTTTTTTTTTTACTAGATCCAACCTTTCATCTATTCTCACCATTTCACTCTATCGCACCCGTTCAATCTTTTGCTGTCTTTTTCTCGATATTTCACAACTTTGCATTCACCTCCACATCTTTCAGTTTTCATTCAGTCTTTGTTCTCATAGCAGCTATCTGTTTTTTCACAACAAATGAAATGTAGCTAACAAATGAAATGTAGGGGACTTGTGAGTCATTAAATTAGAGCGGTAATCTTGACGTATAAGGAGAATTACTCATATACTGTCGGCATTGTTGCAAACAGCATATAAAGCCGGCTTAATCTATATAGTTACGGTGTCAATCTAAACTGTCTAGCCGACTCTCGGCGCATCGCGTCAACCAAGGCATAATTTGAGAACGTTGGCTGCGTTGACTTATTGCAAAATCAATATAAGAATGACGTCTTCAGAAAATTGGCTGAACCAGTTAATGATTTTTCATTCCTCTCGTCGAACATTATGACATAAGAGCAATTAAGAGCGATTGAGAGCAAATAATGAATGTGGTAATTTTTCTTCTTATGCTCAAGATTCATATCCAATCGATTTTATTGGTTATTTTCTAACTTCTACAAAATCAATAATCTTCCAAAATGTTTTAGTTGGCAGCGTATTGTTTATATAACAATTAGATACTCTGTAACTCATTATTACCAATAATGAACACTATGAAGTTCCCTGTGAATCTAAAAATGACCATATGCATTTGTTGCCTATCCATAACACAGGTCTACAAAAAAGGAGGTCTTTGATGCAATTTTATGTATAGAATCCAAACAAGAAGTCAGAATTGCTCCATCAACTCAGTATTTTGAGATATTTGAGGTTATCTGTTCGAAAAACGCATTTTCATTATTAGGTTTGAGGTTACATACAGGACGCAGCAATTTTTGTTGCCTTCTATACTATTTGCATCTTTTAGTGCTACCCTTACCCTTCAAAATTATCACACTGGTCCTAAAAGCGTCGTAAGCAGTCACATTACCCCTTGAAAGTCTACATGTTTCTAGTTAATAATTTTTCTTGAAAACTTCTTCTTGGAGGTTTCTCGGTTCGCTGAGTACGAACATAAAGTCAAAAACTAGACATCGTCATTTGCAAGATGTCGCATTCAAAATTGTGTATCAAAATGGATAAAAAATGATAATAATATAATTTTGAGTTTTTTTAGTTTATAATTTCGAATTCATCAAATCACCTGGTGAGAACGTTTGAAAATTTGGTTTCTATTTCGTTATTAGGTACGTGAAATATCCGCAAGTACATATTTTTTTGGAGCAAAATTGTAATATCAATACTTTTTACTAACTTTTGAGCCACAATATAATAATTTTCACTAAAAGTTATTAGACGATGATTTTGTTGAAGAAACTAGATTTTTACATTTATTAGTTTATAATTATTTTGCTAAACTTTTGATTTTAAATAAAAATATTGACGGAAATATGTATTAAATGGATTTTTTCTAAATTTTGGTGATAAATATACATTAGATTTTTAAATTCAATACGGCAGATATAATATTATAATCGCAAAAATGTAAAATACTGCATGTATATATCATTAAAATATATCATTAATTCAACATTGCCGTAACCGAATTTTTTCAAACATCTCAAAACCCCAACGTGATCGGTCACTTCTGACTTCGAATTCGAATTATACGCACAAAACTAGTTCGAAAATAACCCACAGCTTCACAACAATAAACCATGTTGACCTGTATAATCCGTTTATAACCTAAAGTTAATTAAATTATTTGTAAATATTAAAAAGCTTATCTTAATTATTAACGAATCATAATGCATATAATTTCATTTTGCAAGTTCTTAATTTAATAGACAATTATAAATAAACCAACAAACACATATATAGATAATAGTAGTGCACTTGAAATGGGTTCCTATGGAATCGAGACGTCGTGCAAAAATTTATTAAATGAAAATAGCGGAAAAAACACAATATTTTGAGAGATTGTTTATTACTGTTCTGGTTTTTATATATACATCATGCCAAAGTAGAAATCTGTACGTAGTTAATAAACACGATGTTGTATCTAAATTCGTTAATTCTTTCTTCCTACAGAGGGACCCTAGATTAGTCCGAATCGTTGCCGATTAATTTCAAAATTTTGCTATCACTTTATTAATATTGTAATTTATTGATTAAAAAACCTGCATGTAACATAATTTGTTTCTATATCGTTCATTCTATATGCCATCGTGAAATTAAAAAACGTTGAATCTAATTTTGCTTTCGTGAATTCAAATGTAGAATACCTGATATAGCGATCTTTTTTTAGTTTTAAATTCGATTGAGAACATTATTTCTAACCATTTTTCTGTATACAAATACATTTTTAACAACATATTAATCAATATATTTTTTAAAATGTGGAAAAATTGTACCTAAAACTGTATCTTATAACAAAGAAGACTTTTTTTATTTATTAAGATTGAAAAGTGGTTTTCGACCTATTTATTTTAAACAAAAACTAGTAAAAAATATTAAATTGTTAATATAAACAATAAAAATTGTTATGTAGCTTTTATTATAATAAACGATGCAATTATCTACATTGGCAACTTCATTATCTTAATAAAGTCGATATTCATAGTAAGAATGTCATGAAAATGAACTCTCTAAAATTCGTAAAGTTAAAAATTCTCCGTAACCTCGCTGTATAAAAGTGCGGATTGGACCACATCAAATCGGTAAGTTTATACATAAAAATTTCACGTTTATACAGTTGAGATTTCAAATTTTTCACTTTAAGGATTTTAGAATGAACAGAAATTAGTTTGTCAAAATTGATTTTCTATTTATTTGGAGAAAACTATATTAATAATTGTGATTTGTCAAGTGAAATAAGTATATTATTGTCCCAAATCAACTTTACTTTAGTCCAAATGGAAATTAATATTTTTTAAGAATCGTTGTGTCAATTGTAATTTTGTCTGACCACGACATACTATATTCACTTAACAATTCACCATAAACGTGCTAAAAACATTTTCCTTAATTTTTATCATTTGAAAAGTATCAAAAACTTTTTGAACTATTTTTTTAATCTAAATTTGATATATTAAAAATGATGAACGATTTCGAAAAACAGCAATTAGAATATTTTATAAATGCATTTTTTATATGATTATTTTTTGCCTTTAGTATAATCTAGAAAGTGAGTAATTTGTAATAATGAGATCGAAAACTCAAAAGTCCAATAATGGGCTCCATGACGTAGATAAAATACGCCGCGTTGTCTGCAGAGAAAAAGTTTCTATCACTTTTCTCTCAGCGCCTCCACCTATATTTGCTTTACACGTGTACTTTTCGTTTCCTTTTTCCTTCATCGCAATATTTCCGTATTTTCTTAACCTATTTTCTCTCTTCGACCAGTTTTCGTTCCTCTTCATTTCTTCGATTCCCGCTCTCTTCTCTTTATATCTGTATTTCTCAGAGTACTTATCGTTCACATTTATCTTCCTTTTCTATATTATACTTAACTATGTTCGCCTAACATAGAATGGCTGAGGATATGTTTTCAAAATCCCATTTTATCCTTTTCGTAATTTATTTCTTTTCTTCTCCTATTGCAACTATTTCTAAAGTCCATTAATGAACTTAAACAGTTAATTATATTTTTCTGTAAATTAATCAACATATCTTTAATGAAACCAAAAGTTACTGAAATAACCAAAAAATCTAAAATTGGATATCTGATTTTCCTTGTGTATTTTTCATAAAATTAAGTAATCGTAACTAATCAGTCTTATTTTACATCGTCTCCATATCACCAGTTTTTAAAAATTAGTTTTTTAATCGTATATCTCTACATCGCATTCGTGGGAATGATGAAATTCGTTTCTCTCGTATCATTCAGGTTATCTCATCGGTAGGATATTTATATCTCTTCTGCATAGAAATTCCCATTAAGTCTCCCTTTATCCATTTCCCTCTCGATTCTTTACGATCTTCTCAATCACTCTGGTTCGCGTTCACGTCATTGTTTGTGTGTTGATTTACCTTCTCTATAAATTTACATACTGACGTAAGTACTCACTGTTTTTCTCTTTCTCTCTCGTAAACAAATCTCTGCTTCGCATCACCTCTCGTAGAGATTCGTCTTTTGTCCTCTCTCGTGCACCATTTTAATCTTAGGTCGTGTTCTCTTTTGCGTTAGCTATATTCTTCCCCGTCATTTGCTTCAATCGACTGAATGGAATATATATGAAATTCATACAATATATCGAATCCAACTAAATTTAAATGGAGTAAAATCTCTGGTCGAGTATGATTCATTGCAACTCCAATTAAATGCATCAATGCAACATGAATCCAATACAAAGTCTGCGTAATGTACGAATATAATTATAATGCCATATGATTCCAAATCGAAATGATCAGTGTATTCCAAATATGGTCATTAATAAAATAAAATTTTTACTTTTTTCAAATCATTTTATATTTTTATTTAAAATTATTCGCTCATTAAAAAGAAAAATTTTCGCATTATGAAGGCAATTGCAATTCTAATTCGACTGCAGTAGAGTCCCGGTATATTTAACCACTCAGTTCCTTGTCTTCCCCTCCCGTCTCGTTATATTTACTTAAAGAAGGGGAGCGTCGCTCCTCCCACTCCCCTCAGTCGATATATGTGACGTCACATCAGGCCCTTCCGGAGGCCCCAGCGCGCAAAGTGGGGGAAACAGAGAGCGGCGACAGGCAAATATGACGAGACGAAACCTGGAAAATATACTGGGATGTAAATATATCGAGACGCAATTGTATCGGGACTCTACTGTATACTGATACTTTTGGATGTCGAAACAATAAAAACTTATGTATAATATAAAAGTACTTTTATGTCTCTATTGCTCTGAATCGAGAAACATCTCAAGAATTTTTCTCATATATTCCAGGATGGTGCAAAAAATATTGACTATCTCCTTGTTTTTCACTAATTTATATACATATGCCTTTTTTCATGACAATGTTATATACAACATTATTTTCAAATAAAATTAAAGGGTTACATGCAAATTCAATTATGTTTTCAGAATAATTCGTAACATCGATTTAAATTTTGAAAGATTAGTCTTGAGCAAATTTAATTGTTCATATAACTTTCATTCTTATACAATCTCTTCATTATTCAACCCTCTATCGAATTAATACTCCCGAAAATTATCCGTACTTGAAAAATTAATAGCAAATAGACTCCTTTTTCGTCATATTTTAATAATCAGACAAATTATTAACTTCAAATTACGGTCAAGTTAAAACTGTATATATATTTTTTGTGTCCTTGAAATGATCAAAATTGACAATTTGGCATACAATTCAACGTTTTTTGCGTTGCCGAATTTAAAATTTTTAAGATGGTGTCTGTTATTTTGAAGCAGCCATTTTTAATTTTGAAAATCTAATCTTAAATATGTTATCAGCATCTAAAAACTATAATCAAAATCACAATAAGCGATGAATGTTTGATATGACACCTATTTAGGATCCCCCATTTTGAATGTAAAAAATTTGATCGCAAGTTTGTTATCAGTTACCCCAAAAAAAATTCGGATAAAGATTTTTTGTTCCAGCAGAAGTACTTGTGTATCTGATTTAGTGCTGTTTTGAAAAAGGCACAAATATTTCTTCATATTGAATGCCATTTTGTTAGTAAGACAATAAAATACAAAATATAATATCACAGATTTATTAGCAGATACTTATCAAGTGCGCATTTATCATACATGTTACGTCATTAAAAATGCGTTTTGATAACAAATTTTATGAGATGCGAAAAAAATTATGTACGAAAATCGTGTTTGTTACATAGTTGCGCGTAAAATTTTGAAGATTCAAAAATATAACATATGTTCTCGTAATCATTTTAAAGACCAAACTACAAATAATAAATTCCAAATTTTTTTTTATTCATTATTTAATGGGTGGAATCGCAAATTTTTCGTGTTTGTTTCAATAATAACCGATTTTATAGTTGAAATAGAATTCTTCTAATCCGTCAAAATAAAATTGTCATATTGATGAAAGGAAGATGCCCACGAGCTTACGTGATTTCCGCCCTCGTGATGGAACCTCCGAAACTGATAAATTCGGTTAGAGTATAATGAGACCTAATACCTAATATCAAAGTTGAGTGTTTTATCAGGTGAGAATGTTTAAAAAATTCTTGTTGAATTGGCAGATTTTAAATAGAAAAAACCAGTAATCTAAGTAGTAATAGTCCACAGTCTTTTGTTGGTACTATATAAACAGACTGTTACTACTTAGATTACTGTATTTTTCTACGTATTATCCGCAAATTGAACAACGATTCTTCAAACTTTCGCAGATTATAAAACATTCAAATTTGGTATTAGATGTTAGCTTTCATTATACTCTAACCGAATTTATCAGTTTCGGAGGTTCCATGTCCTATGGGCGGAAAACATGTATGATCGTGGGCAGTATCCTTTATTCAGGTCCTGATCAGGGCATGATTTGATCTTAATCAATTTCTGTTCGGGTACGTTATTATTTTAATATTAGGTTTGACAATAATATAAATGTAGAATTCTGAGTTTAATAACTTTTTAATGAAGACACTCACATATATTAAATAATAAATACAGTTGTACTGCATGTGTAACTTTTAGAAAAACTAAATTACAGTATAACAAAATTGAGAAAAATTTCTATGGAAAGTAGAAGTAATAACGTTGATATATGCCAATTTTAGATACAGTATTATTCAATAATAATTGTTAACGATCAGAACTGTAACAATTGTGAATTATTCTATATAGACTTATAGTTCATATATGTTTTAGTCGCAATAAAAGGGATAATTCCTTATATAAAATTTCTATTTTGGTTCATTTTAGATTTGCATTTTTATATATTTACGCAAACTCTACTAGTATTCAGATCTCGCGCTTCCTCCCTTCAAATATTGTCATGTGACAAATACACAAATATCCGATACTATTTAACTTTCAGAAGGGGATAGTAGTTTCTTTTCGTGACGAACGATGAGTATACACTTTGCCATGAACTTGATATGCTGGTATAAGCGTGAAAACGATGCTCCACACTTACAAATGCGTCTAATGCACCCTCGCAGTTGTATTTGCTTACCTTTTCCCGGACGTCCGGAATAAATCACTTTAAAGATATATTTACTAATCCCGTGCGATTAAAGTTATTATTTGTATTTCGATTAATAAATTGAATTTTTCGTAAATAAATTGTAAAGAATCATTTACATTTTTCTCTTTGTTCTACTTTTTCAAACATTATTTGAAATAGAAACGTGCCAATTCATTGAAATCCACTCATATTTAATGCAATATCTATAAAGGGTTAAATTTAAATCGTTATAATATGCTGTGTCCAGAAAGAAATCAAATTTTTAAATAACCTGAAACAATCTGAAAAAGAAGAAATTAAAATATAAAACATATGAATATAGATAAGTTTTTATTTCATTTGAAATATGTCTATATATTATTTCACTTCAAAATGTTATATTGATTATGTATTTAAATATATTTAAATAAATTGTCTTCAAAAATTGTAATGTACAGGAGAAAACACTTCCATTGCATAATGTTTATCCTAAATTAACGAGCATTTTTATAAACTAAAGAACTTATGTCGATGTCGATGATATGAAGATACTTATGTCGCTCTTTAGAAGCCTGATCAACTAAAAAGTGATTTAAGTTATTAACTAATACGTTATTAAGTTATTAAGTAATAGTTAGTTAATCAAGAACATGGTGGGAGAGGGCCCAAGCGGTCTGAAATGTTGAACTAAATTTTCAAAGTCGTTTTAACAAGAAATAGGAGAAGCGCTTAAACGAATTTTCATTTGAAAATATCGACCTTATTTGATGCATTTATTCTTAAGAATTTTATAAAATAATGCTGCATTGCGATACCATAGTGCGCGATGTGGGCTATATATCAGCTACTTCGCTACTTTATATAATACTTTATGCAATTCCTACTAAAACGCAATTTCTTTTACTTTGTGAGAGTAATTTTTCGCGCAGTAATTTACTGTGTGCCAAGTACAGTGCGCAAATCGGGCCCGTTGCATACTAGAAATAGCGTCCTAAATTGAATTTCGAATCGATTTTTTTAATAGAGAGTTAAAAATTATATTTTCAAAACAATTTGCACATGCCCACTATGTTGTAACATTAAGAGATAAGTATTGCAGTTTATTTGCAGATGTACCACCATGTATGTTTGTGACAGTTTTATGTAATTGCAAAATGGTGTAATTATAAATTTACATAATGCTCATTTATTTCATTGTTTATTTAATTGCAGTGTCCTGACTATGAATGATCACGTTTGTGAGAGATATATAAAGATGTCATATATGAGATTTACTATTTATATTACTAATACTATCCCGAACTTACTAGAAACTTACAGCCTATAAGGAATTTTTACATAAATATTAAAATACAAAGTATTAGAAAGAAATTAGTACTGACGGCGCTTCTTAAGATAATTACACTAATCGACAAAATATGAAATGCATTTGGATTCAAAGCATCAGCTAAAAGAATCAAATTGGAAAGACGCTGAATCAGTCATAGAGTTTCATATATGGCATGCGCATTTTTCACTATGAATGATTCAGTGTCTTCTTGATTTGATTCTTTTAGCATAAGGTTCGAGTTTTAATTTCAGCCTAGTTAGAGACTTTTAGCACGTCAGCTTCAGTTGCTACATACGATCAAAACTGGTAAAAAAACAGGTTTTTGTTTTTAATTTTTGAACCCGTTTTTCTCAAAATCTCGATGTGATGGGCAATTTTTGAAGCCAGATTCGTATTCTGCGATGAAAAATCTATAAGAACGATCAAATCCGATGCTTAAATCAGAAAGCAAATCATTTTTTGTCGACTAGTGTTGAAATTTGGTACAATAACTTTTTTAAGGTTACGACGAATCCGGTATCAGGTTTCAAAATTCAAACTGGCGGATCCATCATGGCGACCAATTTAAATAAAAATGCGATAATTGAAAAAAATGTATACCCAAAAGTTTTTGAAGTCGCTGATTATTAACCCGATGTGGATGTTACAAAATTCAAAATGGCCACCATAATAAGAAAATGCAATCAATATGGAGGAACTTTGTATCCGAGGTTTTTTGGCATTATCGCAGATTCACATGTAAGGGAGCTTCCCTATTTGATTTGATTCATTGGGTACTAAGTAAGTAATACAGTAGTCTACACTCGATTGAAGTCATTTGAACCATTTCGATAGCATCCCGTATATGTAAGCAACCTAAACACAAAGTACAACGTTACCAATCGTTGCCAATAATGATGATGCGAATTATGACAGCTGATAACAAACAAAGCTTTGAAATCCTACAAAGTCTAAGCTTTGAAATCCCTAAAATTTACAAATTCAAGATGCCGGGCCAAGAATTGGAAGTCAAAAGAATTTTTATTTTACGGAAATATAAGGTAGTATTCGAATTCTATGAAAATTTTTTCGGTTTTTTAGATCGCTAATTACGAATCTGAAGTTGTATTTTAAATTTTTAAAATGTCTAATCCGACATGGCCAACAGTTTCTTAAAAATCAATTCAAATCTATTTGAAAAATGTTACTCGGGGGCTTTTAAAGTCACTGATTACGAATCTGATGTCAGATTTTAAAAATTCCAAATGATTGATCAAAAGTTGCGGAATTTTTTATAGTATACGAAAAATTAAAAATATGCTACTATGAGTAAGATAATAAATAAGTTCTACGGATGTGCTTTAAATTACACATTTGCCATTTTTAATTTTCAAAATTTCACTTTAGATTCGTAATCGGCTACTTAAAATACCTCCGACAAGCACGTTTCAAACAGATTTCATTTGATTTTCAAGAAACCTATGTCGAATCGGCCATTTTAAACGTTTAAAATCTGATTTCAGATTCGTAATTAGCGAGCACATAAACCACTAGCTACCACGTGTCATAAAAATTCACCATTCTTAAAAAATTCAAAATACAGTGCGGCCTGCAAAATTGACTGTCGTCCGTGCCGACGACCCCCAAAATTGACTGCAAGGGGAGGTGATCCCCACTTTTTGCAATTTTAATCTTACATTCTTAACCTCAAATTGTCAAAATTTTGATTAGCTTCAATCAATTGCTCACTTTTCATTAAAGTTAGTGAAAAGTGACATCAATAATTATTTCATTTTTAATTCTTGTCTTTTTATAGATAATACATCAAACTATTTCAGAGAAGAGTGGGGGAAAGCGTTTCCCCTAAGGCATCTAATTTCGAAGAGACAATTTCCGTTGAGAGAATTTCGGAAGTTGGTCAATTTTGCAGGTCCTACTTATAATAATATCGTATGCATGTGTAAATGAATAATTCTTCTGACTTCCATTTTTGGTCCGTCATTTTGTCCATTTAAAAAGTGTGTATGGAGAATCTAACGCTTAGACCTGGTGGACGCGTCCTTTTAAGCTATCGGAAAAAACATACTTTTACAAATAACATTTTAAAACCCTTATTTATTGCCTAAAAAAAATGGCCGCGTAGTTTTCGGATTTGCATTCTTTCGCGATTCCGATTGCAGAATCTGAAAAGGCGAGCTTGATACCATAAGAAACGGTTCTACCAAGTTTGTGGGCTGACCTAATCGTAAAGAAATACGGTGTTGAAAATTAAGTTCAAAATGGCTGTCTCGCCCTTAACCTTTAGAGGACGGGAAAACCACTGTAGTGGCTCGATTTTCCGGTGATGCTCCGCTTGGGGATGGAAAAGCGCTACCTATCGGTGAGCGAAGAAACTAATGTCATGGGTCTAAATACTAGAAACTTTATGAAATCACATCTATCTAAACGCATTTTTCAGAATTGATAGGCGTTTTTCCCACACGAAGGTACCCGACCAGAAATTTAGTCAGGCCCTGATCAGGGTGTAACGCTTTTGGTCAGGCCCTGATCAGGGCCATAATCAATTTCTACTCGGGTAATATCGATTTGTATCCGCCATTTTGGATGCGCCATTTGGAATTTCAGAAATCTTATGGTTTGTGAATAATCAATCAAGGTTAGCTCGTAGAATTTTTTTTCATTTTATTATATCAAGTTTAAGTCAAATAAAACAATTCTTTCAAATTGTCAAAATTAGCTTTACCCCTAAGGACGAGACAGCCACTATAGTGGCTCGACCATAGACACTTTACATATGAGTATTTCTCAATATTAGAGACACATATTACGTGTTTTCTATAGAAAATTCTGAGAAATTGAAAATTCCAAATTCCCCGTCCTCTAAAGGTTAAAGGGCTAACATCAAGAAAAATGTAAACGTCAAAGGATTAAACCATGAAAACAGGCAACATTTAATAGAGTACACAACTTTTCATAAACATGTGCAACATCCATAGGAATTTCATACCTAATTATACCAGGATGATCTTTGTTCATATAAATATGCAAACTTCAAATAAGCTGACACGTAAATTTTAAGATTCGCTAATTCTGCTTGGTTATACAAAAATAATGTTTACCACACCGGATTTGAATTTCTCGTAACAAAGCATTTTACACGTGTTAAAAATATATATCGTGCATGCGCACTGGCTTCATAATTGAACAAAAGAAGAAAATAGAATTTCGCTTATTCGATAAAATGGAACTTACCGGATGAGCAGCCGTGCGCGGAGTGGTTACAAAAGTGCCGGAGTCGATAGTTACAGCATTCGCATTCGCAGCAGCCATTCTCGACGGGAGTTTCGTCCGACGATTTCCGGTCATAGGCGCTAAAGCAAATCCAGGATCCATGAACGGCTGCGGAAGATTTACCGAGCAGACAAAGTAAACATTAGTCAACTTCGGCACGCCGCTATTTCGAGAGTCGTCGATATTCCAAAGAAACACACCGCTCGATTTAACATTAGCACCGAGTTGCCTTGCATATATACGTCCGCGCGATTACGCGAGACAAAACGTAATTTTCTTTTGACTTTTGTTTTTTTAAGAAAAAAAAATGCGAATTTGTTATGTCTTACTGGCGTCGGAGTGCGTACATCACATTGTTATGTCGATAGGTTAAACAGGTTAATTCGTTGCTTTCGTACTTAAATTTGGCTTATCCGATTCAGGGATTCTTCACTGTTGTTACGAAGAATGTTATAAGTCTTGCTAATAGTCCAAACATAATAAATATCGGTTTAGAAAATGTTATTCGTCTCGATTAAGATAATACTTTCATTTGTTTTGAGACATTCTTTAAATTTCAATTTCTTTTTAAAATTTCTGACTGCGAACTACACAAATCGCAATATTTATTGCCGTTATGCATAGTGTTCATGATGAATCTCGTTTTCAAGAAATTTTGAATTATATTGTGTGTTCTTTAAATTTGTAATCAAAGTTAAAAACTTCAACTATGTTTACATTGTGTGTTACGTAACTGTTTTGATTTTAGGTGATCAAGAGATAATGTTGGAGGATGGGAATAATATAATGCACATTTTATTCGAAGTTAAAAGAATATACCGATAATTGTACTATCATTTGCCTTGTGGAATGTAATGTTATGCAATGTAATCTAAAAATATGGAAAAAACAACATTCAAGAAATTCATTTTCATGAAAAACGTTTTAGACGAATATATTAGGATTTTTCTTTATCCTGTAAAAGATTTCATGAAACTAAATGTAATTTTTATGTATACTCGTTCATTGAAGTTAACCCTTTCACGCCCAGAATGCATTTAAAAATTTTGGTAGTATGAAAATATAGCATTTTGAACAAATTTCCAACTGAACTATCTTGTAAGATGTTTTTTGGTATTCTGATCACGAATCTGAGGTCAAAATTTGTCCAGAATGCACGTTTTCCATGTACATCTTCCACGGCATATTTCAAACTGAAAATAATACACCTCAGTTAGGAATGTACCTTATTTACTATTTTCGAATGATGACTTCAACATTTGAAAAAATTAATTTAATTAAATTTATTTTCCTTTGATTTTAGCAAAAGCATGTGAAAAAAAATATTTTTGCCGGTCATTCTTTTTTTTAAATTTCATTTTTCATGTCGATACCTCTATTTCTTTGACCGGAAATGTACATAAAAAGTGCATAAAATATTTGAACTTAAAGGATATGCAGGTAGGCATTTTTTATTTCACCTTGAAATATCCAAAATGAAGGCTTATTCCAAGAAATTTTTTTAATATTTTGGCAGTATGGAAATATAGCGTTTTAAACAAATTTCCAACTGAACTATCTTTCTTATAAGCTGTTTTTTGGCATGCTGGTCACGAATCTGAAGTCAGAATTTCAAAATTAAAAATGGCTGACCTAACATGGCGGCCAAGATAAGAAACTTTGGAAATTGTTTCTCGACATGCGGAAAACTTTGTATCTGTACGTTTTCGAGGTTGCTGATTACGTACACTGAGAGGAAAAAGCTATATTCAAGTAAATATTTATTTGAATAGTAGCAACTAAATTTTTACTTGAATTAAACAGCATATTTTATTAAATTTACAAAACATAAGACAATATTTTCTTACTTCAAGTAAACATTTACTTACCGCTATTCAAATAACTTATTTACTTGAAAATAGAACTTTTTTTTTCTCAGTGTGTGTGAGGTCAAAATTTCTAAATTCAAAATGGCAGACAAAAGATGATGGCCGTGGTATTGCTAAGTTCAGTTGAAAATTTATTTATAATGCTATATTTCCATACTGCCAAAATTTAGAAAAAAATTCTTGGCATAAGCCGCCATTGTGGATATTTCAGGGAGAAATAAAAAATGCCTACCTGCATGTTCTGTAAATACAAACATTTTTTGCACTTTTTATGCACTCTTCCGGTCAAGAAAATCGCGGTCTCGACATGAAAAAACAAATTTGAAAAAAATAACCCCCAAAAATGTGTTTTTGTCACATAATTTTGCCAAAATCAAAGGAAAATACACAATTATATTGCAAGTCTCGTTCTCAATGATAATTATTGTATTCATGCTTGTCTTGCCAAAATTCACAACGTTTAATGTTTCGATTTAAAATATTTTGGCGCCTTTCGCCATGTTATCCCTTGCGTGACACTCCACTAACTTCATATTGTTTCGTTGTGTCAAAAAATCATAACGTTTTTTCGTCGCTCCGTTAAAGATTAAATAAATACTCATCAAACAATAAAAGATGCCGAGTCACAAGAAGAAACGTTCTAGATCAAGATCTAGAGATGACCGTCATCACAAGAAAAGATCGTCGGACAGTTCCAGAATTGATAAAATGGAGAAACAGTTTGATAACCTCACAAATTTGGTTACGTCATGGCTGGATGTTCAAAAAGAACAGGCATCAGCTACTGTTTCGCATACAACTTTTAATCCCACGCCTCAAGCAGGCAATACTGTTGTACCTGTTGTAATCGGTAAGCAAACCTCTATACGAGTTTGTTGTTTCTCCGCCTAAAGGCTCTAAATAATTATAACTCAAAGTTCCATACGAAATTTGAGAGTCTACACGACTTATTGGGTATTGTGATATCACATCACAATATACACAACAAGTGTTACAATTTTGCACACTATTTTCTTCATTCTTTTTCCTTTCAATTACAGAAGAGGAAAAAGAAGAGAATGGAGAAACTGAGATCCAGTCAAATAATATTCCCGGTTCCATGACAAATGTTGAAAATTCTCAAGGACTGGAGTTAACAGAGCATTCAATTTCTGAGCCTGATGATCCTTCAGCTAGTGAGACTGTTCTAAAAGCACTTGGTATGGATTTAGTGCAATCAAAATTTAAAGAGGTTAAATATCACTCAGGATTGATAAATATTTGGTCAAAATGGACCAAAGAAGGTTTACCTGAGAAAAATAAGAAAGAGATTCTTGACTTATATAATCGCAGTGGTGAATTCTTTGTGGAAGCCCCAAAAGTTAATCCAGAGATTATTCCATTGCTTTCGGGCAAAGAAACGAGACAATCATTTTGTAGAAACACAAAACTGTGTTGGTACAGCTCTCGCTTCTTTAGGTGCTGCAGTATCTTTGCTTGTAGATCCTCCAAAAGAGGAGGTCGATGAAGTTGTCTTCACTAGCTCGAAAATCTTTCATTACTCCGCATTTTAATAAAAATATGAAATCTACGGTAGATTCGTTGGTTTCAAATGAGTGGTTATACGGAAATAACCTCAAGGAAAAGATTAAAGATGCAAAGGAAATAGAGAAAGCTTCTGCGGAAATAAAAGACAAACCACAACAAAAAGCGCCTCAAAAAATCAGATTCCAGGGAAATTGAAATACCCACCTGCCAATTATCGTCAGGTGGGTCATCAACAAAAACCTCGCTTTTTCCGATCGAAAAGGGTTCCACCGAAAGCTCCTTCACACAATCCCTCGAAGACGAGCTCTCTGACGATGAACCAATCTTCATTAAAGAAGTAATACAGGTAGATAAGCCAGCGGGACGCTTACGTTTTTACTTAAAAAATTGGAAAAAATTAAGTTCTAATAAACATATTTTAAGTTATGTAAAAGGATATCGTCTCCCTTTTTCTGAAATTCCATTTCAAAAAGCTCCTCCTAAATGTAGAAATTTTTCTTCGATTGAATTAATGGAATTTCAATACGAAATTGATAAATTATTATCATTAGGAGCTATTGAAGAGTGTTTACATGAAGAAGGTGAATTTATTTCATCATATTTCTTAATTTCAAAATCTGATGGGACTAATCGCTTTATTTTCAATTTGAAAGCCTTGAATAAATTTATTAATTCTCCACATTTCAAATTGGAAGACATAAAATCTGCTTTAAATCTTCTATCAATGGGAGATTACATGGGCACGATAGACCTGAAAGATGCGTATTTCGTAGTACCCATTCATGAAGATCACAAAAAATTTCTTAGACTCGAATTTTGCGGTAAACTATATCAGTTCTGCTGCCTGCCATTTGGGCTAACCACAAGTCCTTATGTTTTTACTAAGATAATGAAACCCATTGTTAATGAATTAATACTGAAAGGAATGACGGTAATCCTTTATTTAGATGATTTTTTATTTATAAATAAATCAAAAAGCATGTGTGAGAATAATTTAAAAGATACTATATTATTTCTCGAACAATTAGGTTTCATTATAAATTTCGAGAAGAGTTCCTTGATCGCTAGTCAATCATGTAAATATTATGGTTTCATTATTAATTCTATAGACTATTCTTTAAAATTGCCTGATAAAAAGAAAAAACAAATAATAGAAATGGCAGGTGAATTCAAGCTAGGCGTTGCTTTTAAAATTCGTACATTTGCATCATTTCTAGGAGTTTTAACAGCAGCTTGTCCTGCTGTTGCTTACAGTTTTATTCACTGCAAGAGACTAGAGAGACAAAAGTTCTTAACGCTAAAATTTAATGGTGGAAATTATGAGGGAAAGATGTATATAAATAATAATATGATTGAAGATTTAGATTGGTGGATAAAAAATGCAGCCATTGGTTCAAATCCAATAAGAATTAATAAATTTGTTATGGAAATATTTTCTGATTCGTCTCGGACAGGCTGGGGCTGTCATTGTAATAATATAAGTTCCCACGGATTTTGGAACGAGGAAGAGAAGAAAAATCATATAAATTATCTCGAGTTATTAGCTGCTTTTTTCGCACTTAAATGTTTTGCTTCAAACTTGTTTGAATGCGAATTATTGTTGCGTTTGGATAGTTCTACTGCCAATAGCTTATGTTAATCGATCTGGAGGTGTACAGTACCGCGGGATAAAACCCCCTTGATATGGACAAATTTCAAGAAATTCCAAGATTTATGATACGATCTGAAAGAGAACAGATTATTCCGGTGACATTTGCGAAAATATAATTCCTTGTATACGATGGATCGTATTCTGTTGGCCAATAGTCAGGTTAAGCACATTCCAACAACTATTGCCACGTAGAATCCGAAACCAATTTTGCTTTTCGACATTCTTGAACTTGCACGTTAACGGGTTTTTAACTCCAATTTCCAATGCGACTTTTATGGAGGTTGAACCAAAAGTGTCAAAGAAATCCGCATCATCTACTTTCGATACAATCGTTGGTTAGGTGGTTGCTAAGGTTTGTTGATTTCGAATACCATCGGCTTTTTTCCCAATTTATCATTTTTCGTCAAATCTTTTTAAGAATAAAAATATTAATAACTTTCAGTGTTATCTCCTTCGTATTTGCAGAAATTTGTCCTTGATAAGGATTTGTGTCGTTTCTACTTTAATATAATGTTCTATAGGTTTTTATTTTTAGAGGCATCGTGGCGTGGTAGAACTTTCAGAGCAAATAGGAGAAACGTTTCCAGATATTATTCATCTTGTTTGTAGTTTTTCACTTACAATTGAGGGGCCAGATCGTGGAACTTTGTGGGATTTTAGCTAGCCCCTGGATTTCTTTGGCTATAACTCAGCCAATTTTCAACATTTTGAACTGTAATTTTAACTAAGTACTTCTTATAGTATTCTGTGAACAATAATGTAAACAAGAAAAAGATATAACATTACTTTTTGCTTCTGATAAACAATGGTTTATAAATAGATTGTGTCGATTGCTACTGGATCAATAATTTGATTATTAATGTTTATCTTAAACAATGGTTTCTTATATTTTCGCGGTCGCCGATTAGGAATTTGATATCTGATTATCAAAATTCAAAATGGCGGATTCAATGTGGCGGATGAATTTTATGAAAGCAAATGAAAACCATTCTCTTTGATATTGAAAAAAAGTGCCCTACATTAGTTGGTCTAACATAATAAAAAATTAACCTCAGAAGCCTGATGAAATTCCTTTCTTCCGAAGGAAACGTATTCTTTAATGAATATTTTAAAGTTCTGGAAAACTCAAAAACACCTAATGAAAATCCAATCAGTAAATAAAGGTTCAAGGTTATGATTTGGTGAATATTGTAATCATTGTAAAATATAAACGTAATAATTATTATTAGTTTCATTGTAATTATAAAATATATACGTCATAACATTATTAAAATGACAACCTAGTTTAAAAATACCAGTTTTAATTGTTATTACCTCTACTTATGATAGTTTGTCGAAGTTTTCTTTCGTAATCAACAACAGCAAAAAAAAATCCTATTAATAAGCTTCAAGAGAAATCCAGTTGATTTTACAAAATTCATCGGCCATGTTATATTCGCCATTTTGAATTTTTATAATCAAATATCAGATTCGTAATCAGCGGCCCCGAAAATATAAGAAACCATTGTCTAAGGTATACATTGGTAATTATCAAATTAATCCAGTAGCAATTGAAATCCATCTGTAAACCATTGTTTATAAGAAGCAAAAAGGAATGTTGTATCTCTTTAACATTTTTTCTCATTTACATTATTGTTCACAGAATACTATAAGTAGTATTACTTATAGTAATATAATCCCACGGGGCCGGTTCAAAGATCCGGCCTTCAATTAGTAAAATGGGGAATTACTTATTAATAAGTAAGAAGCTTTCACATGAGAATGGAAAAAAACCTGGTATTTAATGCCAGGTTAATTGGGGAGAAAAAATGGTTTCATTTTCACTTGACAATTAAATTAAAAAACAATATAATAATTAAACAATATCATGTAATTTTTCTGATTCCGCAAGTCTATGCCAAATTACCATTTGAAATAGTAAAATTTTGTTGCGATATTCGTGTAACTGAATTAGTTTTTTAGCAATATTTTCATACAACATAATTTTATCACATTTTCTGTCAAAATGCATTACATGGCTTAAGCATCCATGTTTAAGTTTACACGAGAAATGGGAAACTTACCTCATCAAATATTGACACAATCTATAGTTTAAGTGCTTATTCAAAGTTTAAACTTTCCATATGTTAGCATTTGATCCTTGAATGGCTGGTCGTTAATACAAGAATATGTTTCAAAAAGATTTTTCGAACGTTTTAAAAGTTAAAACAAATCCATTTGAGAAAATACTCTAAACAACACAAATTTATATAATATGTACAACCCTTCCTCTCTTGTCAAGATTTCATCTGCATTATTTTCATTTAATTTTTGCATTTGTGGCAACATTTTTAGTACAGACCTTACATAACATTTCGTTAAGTTAAATTTCCGCAATACGATTATGCCATTCTGCATTATTATTGCCGGAAAATGAAAGTAATGATAAAAGTTGTACTGTCAATATAAGCAAGTATTCTTGTTGTAAACGCAATGCACACCACTTAGGTAAATGCCCATTATTAATGTATTAAAATAATTATACAAGTAGTTGTTGTTATTACGTATTGTTGAAAACTTTTCACATTTGAGAAATCTCTTATCAACATATAAGGAAAATATTTAAAATATTCCAAAAATTGACGACTACATTAGGATACATTACAAATCTCGCATTTTAATATACAATTATTTATGATAATGCGTTAAAAATTTATTACTCAAATAGCAGTACAAATAACCTGAACATTCTAACTGATGTCAGGAACTAATTAATTATCGCGTTCGTGACTCGACATTGTGAAATGACTTGAAACAAACAGAATGATATAAGACACTTTACGAATAAAGGCATGGCCACTAATTAGTAAATTTTCTGGGTGTAATAAATCGTTAAAAGTTGTTAAGGATATTATGAAGTAATTTATGGAATAAAAATAATGCATTTGTAGTAAACCCAACAAAAAAATGGTTAAAATATAAAAAATGCATTATATATAATATGTTTCGCAGACAGAGTTTGTATTCGATTGTCTTCTTATATTACAAAAGCTCTTCTTAATCGAATTCACTGCTCAGTAAGGTAGCTCTTATATGACATAAAAATTTGATAAATTTAGGTGAGTATCGTTAATAAAAATATAACACATCGAAAAATTGTTCTGAAAATTAAGGAATATAATAATATTTTTCCTATTCTACTATTTTTGAGGAAATAATGAGGGTATCGACGTCTAAAAAATGTTTTACAGAATATATCCATTCATGCATGTATAAAACCTATAATAAGAATATAAATATGTGTTTTATATGAGAGTGGTTCGTAAATAACTGTCAAATTTTCATGACGATTTCTTAAAGTCCGTTCATACAAGGTACGTATAAAACTCTAAATAATTGTCTAGCTATTGCAAAAATGAAAATGACCCCGGTCCTGGCAATTAACTTGATTATTCATGTAAGCGCTTGGAAGTTACTTTGTACTTTAAAATAATTAATTTAGAAATCAATTCAAAATGGAATTAAGTAATAAAACGATATTCTCATAGGCGATGTTCGAGCAATAAAGTAGTTTATTTTGAGCACAAACTTCCAGGCTACGACGAGTTCAAACGTGGCTTGTGTTGAGTTTAAAGTATTCTCCTGTGAATCTTAATATAAAGAAAACAAAATTGTTTGTTTTCCTGAAATGCAGATGTGTGAATAGTTTTTCACATTGAAGTTTTAAAGATCAATTCGACTGCAATAATAATAAATTGGTTAGAAAATATTAAAATTTTCTTTGAGGCATCCAACAACGTAGAAAACTGGAACTTTGTATTCTTTTCGTGAGTTTGATACACAGCTTCTGTTGCGAGACTACGAAAAAGCCTTGATTGATCTTGACAGGTCGAAATGCAGGAATTCGGACTCACTGCTCCTTTTATACCCTCTGCTCCCGGGTAACGAACTATCGGCTGCTCAGTACTTGCAATCGTCAATTAGGCTTTCTATTAAAAGGTCTCTTGCGCAATTTCGTTTGTTAAATCTAAGCTGATCTAATTATATCAAATTTAGAACAACAGCTATGCGTTTCTCAAATAAAATATGTACAAAATATGAACTATGCACAGAATAGTAATCGTAGCATGTTACAGCCATCTGTATTTTCCGTTGATTACATCAATTTCTAACTTAATATAGGCAAATTAAAGAGAAACTAAATATATTTTGAAGTCCAGGTTTATGTTAAAACTATTTTATGCGATTATGAATGAAAGGCAAATTTCAGCAAAATTGGTTCAGAAATGGTCAAGAATTCGGAAGAATAAATGTCTGTATGACTCATTCAGTGTTTTTTTGAACTTTTTAATGAAAATATGACGTCGGTAAAAGCGAATTTGATTCAACCGATTTAATATATGTTTACGGGAATTACTATTGGAGGAATTAGAATTGAATGTGAATCTGGATCTAAATTCAATATAAAATTATGTATTAGGACATATATCTAGGACTTTTGATGTTAGTGATATTATATACTTTCAGAGGTATGCGGTAATAAATATTATATTTTTATCAAATTCTTCCTAAGAAAATATGTTATAATAAGGGTAACTGCGGTGTTGTAACTGATTCAAACCGCAACCCCTCGGCCTAATCCTCACACCAGCTGAAACCACAATAAGTCTATGTAATCAGTTACAGTTTTTTTTTTCTTACAAACGAATCGCAACTTTTGCGGAAAGGTTTTAGTAGCTGCTAATTTTTTCTAACAGTCTGAAGTATACAAGTATTGTAAACACGTGTGGTAAATATGTGGGCCGCTCATAGAAAAAATTATTCAAATAGAGATGGTAGGTTTTTGAATTTGAACTAAATTTTCATATTTTTGTCTGTAACTGTTTTACCGTTCGGTTTTCAAAAATGGGAAAGGGTAGCAATATCCTATACAATATTCTCTAAAAAATGGCACCTATACGGAATGTGTATGCCATTCATAGAAACGAAGTTATGATTGTTGGAAATTTAGTATATAAATAAGTAAACAAAAAAAATCACTTTTTAAGTGGCACACTTACGTATTGGTAGGACGGTTTTACCGAAACGATTAAAACCGAAAAAAGGAATGAGCAAAAATGTAATTAGAATAACGATGTAGAAGAAGGAACCCGTGCGAATTTGGAACAGTCAAGTCTGAAAAAACAGAAGTTGTGAAATAGGAACGACGTTAAAGAAGTAAATATTTCTAATGTTCGAAATCAAAGAAAAAGAATTTAAAAAACAAATAATATTTGTATAAAAAGAAGGAAAAATTGTTACACAATTTAGAATTTTTTGTTTTCTTTGTACTTTATACGTAAATTTATATTGTAGTTTGTTCAATAGTTCGGCTGAGTTCGTATTAATATTTATTCCAACATTTTTTAATCCATTACAAATATATCACTTATGTTATTAAATTATTATGTCTTTTCATTATATCACCCTCTAAATCCGGCCTAAACCACTGGATAAAGAGGATCATACAAATTAATGTTGAATTGTAATTTGAAAATGTTATGTGCACGAGTTATAGTTATATTTTTCAAAATAAATGCAAAAAAAAAACAAAAAAAAATACCTTTTGTCACTAGTTTATCATGATCACGGTCAAGATATGGCAGATCGTCAAACTTTTGTTGTCATATTCGTCATCAGCAGTCCAAAATACTCAAGAAAACAGACTGAATTTTCTTTTAAAATAACGTAGCCTTTCCATAAATTCAAATAATTTCAATTCAATGATTTTATTTTTTCTTTGACTTACGTTATTGAGCTTGGAAACTGAGTAACCACATTTTTTACTTTAAGTGTTAAAGATGACTTGAGTTAAGTGTGCCACTCTTTTTTTTGTTTTAAATGTTGAAACTCAAAAGTTCTAGAGATATGCCCACCAATGTTCTTAATGATGTAACGGAAATTGCTATTTTCTAATGTTTTCAAATCTTGTTATCTATTTTACAAAATAAAAAATATTGAAACAGTTTCTCAAATTTACACTACATACATGATCTTCTGAAAAATACAAAAGCAATTTATTGAGAATTTACCCATAATTTCCAGAAATAGATTACTTTTGATAATTTCCGAAAAATTTTAATCACTTCTTGACGAACTTCGCTAATATTGTAAAGGATATTATGTATAATGGTTAGAATTGTAGTTGCAGTGCCCGAATTTTGGAAAATGGCTTAAATCATTTTAAATTTATATCTTTCAACCCAAATTACTGCTTTAACAAGTGTCGACTTTAGAATCCACTGAAATTGGTAAAAAATAACAAAAAAATCCAATAACTATCTGTACACTGACATTTATTAGGTACTTTATCCAGTTTTTATTCGCAAACTATAATTATCAACTTTTTTAACTCTTTAATACGAGTCAAGAATATAGAATTAATCTTTTTAAGTTCAAGCCTACAAAAATTAGATCAAAAATACAAAGTATTTTTTACAATTGATTCTGTTATTTTAATTCTGAAATTAGGTATAAGGTCAAGAAATATCTACTAAAATTCATCAATGAATGCAATTCATATTTATTAATTTTAATTGATGAGCCTTGACCAACACAATGATGGGAATAATAAATACCTTAGACTATGAAATCGAATTAAATGATGTAACGAATTGAAAAACTTATTTTAATTTCCAATATTAAATAGCACATTTAGGAATACATTTAAAAAGAAGCGGAGATTTCAAATTTAATAACCATATTATTTATATCATCATGACTATGAATAAACAGTTATGAATAAGACAACATTTTCAATTTCAAGTTTTCTGACGTTTTTCGAATCTGAGCATGAATAATAATGCAGGTCTTACATTTCCCATGAATGTGGCACTTTTAGTACTGTTTTATAAACAGAGTATATTCATAGTGACACGAATGCAGTTCAGAGCGTTATAATCGAAGACAAATAATGAATTTACCCAATACCCACAAAAAATTTGGTGATTGTAAATTCAGTCGAGCTTGAAAATACGGTACAGTTCTTGGTAGCATTTACTGTATTTTATGAGGCTCTATTCAAGTATAATTTAGAATGCAGTGTTTGACGTGTGTAAGCAAATAATGTTTTGTAATAATTACTTTACTCTTTGATATTTTTACTTTTCCCATGTTACTAATTCTTACAATAAATATTTCTACATATATACCAGCATCTTATGCAATATTACTTTGAAAATAACTATGAATGTTGTATGCTGTACATAAAATATAGCATATATTTAGAAATGAATAGTAAAATAAATAGAACATAAATATGTTAATAAATAAATTAAAAATTATGGCATGGTTTGGTTTGAAGGGAACAAATCTCACGAAATGAATTTACTAAGGAGGTTTTTAATTTAAATTTCTCGATTTTTTGTTAATTTTACCTCGGGTAAATGTAAAAATGTCAAAGACTAAAGTAGTAAATAAATTCAAGTAATTTTCAACTGAAACGATGGAGATTTATCTCGTAAGGACCTTTTGCTTCTTCGCCGCTTAAAGATCGCACAATTGAATTTGTTATGTTGTTCGTTGCATGTGATATGACAGATTTCTTTTCGTCACTTAACAAACAATTAATAAAATGTTTATTATATTTTTTCAAATACTACATGAATTCCGTATGATTTATAGTAATTATTAAAAGTACCAAAAACCATTTTTAATACAATCTAATGAAATTTATTTCTTCTAAGAATATTTTCATAAATTTAGTAATTTTCAAAATTGATTTCCTCTATCTATCTTCTGCTATATTAGTGAAATGAAAAAAAGCACAATCCTCTTATAATACATTTTTGATATGAAAAATGATAATTTAAAATATAAAAGGATTTGATAATTGCACAAAATTCGAGAATTTAAGATTTATAGTCTTATAAACCATAAAAGAGGAAGATTTTTAATTTTATTTATCGCGTATTAAGAAGAACACATATTTATGTTCATTTGGAAGTGAGGTAACCCAAGTTTATCAGACGTTCACAGTTAAAAGCAAAATAGGACAAAATGGAGAAATTGCAAGAATTGGCATGAAACATAAGATTTTGATAAATTGATCATTTACAAAATATAATTTACCATTAAAATTATATTTGAAAATTGTTATAAAACCATGATTTAATACATTTTGAAAATACAGTAGGACCTGCGAAATTGACAACCTCAAATGACCGCCTTGTGAAATAGTCTCGGCGGAAGCCTTCGAAATTGGCTGCCATAGGGGAAACGCTTTCCCCCACTCTTCTCTGAAACAGTTTCATGTAATATCTATAAAAACAAAAAGAAATAATTATTGCGGTCACTTTTCACTAACTTTCACGAAAAATGAGCAATTCATTGAAACTAATCGAAATTTTGACAAATCGCGGTCAAGATTATGTAAAGTAGGAATCACCTCCCCTTCTCTCGTTTTCACAACTTGCAGTCAATTTTAGGGGTCGTCGGAATGAATGATTGTCAATTTCTAAGGTCATAGTGTATTGCGTTTCCGATTAAAAAATATGATTATACAATTGTCATATATCCAAACTTATTTAGTAGTCGACACTTTCAACATTCGAAAATAAAGGTTTAATATGATTGCAGAACTAGTTTTAATAAAAGTAAATTGAAAAACCAAGGAACGAAGCAGCAAATGATGTCACAACGTAAATAAATTTGTGTTGCTCTTTAATCTTTAAATTTTACATTGTAATTACATTTTTTGTGATTGAATTACCGTTTGCTTTTCCTTATACATGTTAATTACGAAAAACCATTCTTATGCATTATAACATCAATTTCCTTTTTAATTTGGAATCATACAACTGCATTACAGGTCCTTTACTCATAATATTACTAATGCAACTTACTGTTTGGACAAATGGCAATTTAAATTTATGATTTTGTATACCATGAAAATCCAATTTTTAGAGAAATGAATGAAAAATTAGATTAGAAAATGTGTACCAAATAATGCTCTACATGTGATTTATATAATACATTGCAGCAAATTTTCAGTCAAATTGTACTAAATATATTTATGCATTTCAGTAAAACATTATAATTATTCATCAAAGCATGCCTTCACCTTAGTAAACATAACGACATCAAATGTTTTTTATGAAAATCTTCAAGTTAATTATACGAAAGAAGAGATAATCGTAAGCCCCAATGTATGAATTGTAGCCTAAAATAATTGATAAACTCAACAGCTTTAACCTGCAAACATTTCAGTAGAATTAAATTAATCGCTTCAAACTTACTTTTCAATTTATTTTTAAAAGTATATTTGACATCTAACTAAGTTAGCTCAATTGAATATCAATTTGAATAAGAATTATATAGAGATGCAAGAGGCGAATAAAAGGCCATTACTGTAAATTTGTGAGGAATTTATCATGCGTGTGTGATGAAGCTCCTGATGAGGACGAACGAAAAGTCGAAACATTGGGTGTTGATATTCTTTTTAAAGAAAAAGAATACTTTATTTAAATGAACCGCAATGGACTTTTGCTCTCTATTTGATATTGGTGGTTCTTTCGATGAGTTCTCTCTTTGAATTCGCAAGTTTAGAAATTTCAATAAGAATTAATGTATTCTGTTATAATACATTTGTTTTTGAATGTATACACTGAGAGCATAAACTATTCATCGGAAAGATAGCTTTTTTATATAATCATTTTATTTGTTAACAAACATACCTATGTTACTTTATTATTAAAAAATTGTTAAGTTTGCAATTTCTATACTGTTTTCTTTACACAAATAAATTCTTTTTTCTCATCCACCAAACTTTCTTCCCATTGAAGAGGGAGGGAAAAAAGTGTTTTGTTCAGTCCTTATTTTTAACTTAATCTGGGTGCCAGGTACATGCGTGATTATCTGATGTAAAAGTTGACAGATGGCGAACATAACCAAACTTTTTTGTGCAATTTACACTGAAAACTATACAAATATGGTGTGTAAGTTGAAGCTGCAATCATCTGTTCATCTGAACTGCTGTAAGAAAGTTGAGTTACGAATCTACACCATCAATTTGTAATTTAAAAATGAATGTAATTGTCAAAAGAAATTTTGAAATTGCAAAAAATGTGATTGTAAATGATTTATTACCTAAAAATTCAAGAGCAAACTATACTGCACATGCACTGATTAGCAGCCCATACCATAGAGCTGAATGAAATAGTGGCAGTGTACTGGGTGATATTCAATGTACTTATTCGCAGTGATGCCGTTTCCAATTTAGAGAGCAATATCTTATTATTTACACTGATTCAAATTGCACTACGGTAATTAAATTACGAAAATATTACGGTCGTTCTTATGTTACGTAGGCAATAGAAAAACAACCAAAACTATTGCCAGATGCCTAAATTCCATCCACTTTTAATGTTGAACATATATTAATGTTGTAAGAAAGGGAAATCCTGTACACTAGCTTTAAAAATAGGTTTATAGGTAATACAAATTTTAGGTTTTTGTTGAACCGTAATTATTTTTGTGTTTTTAAGGTTGTTGATTACCAAATTGTGAAAATTCAAGGTGGGGGATCCAATATGCTGGAGGAATTTAAAATGAAATTTTTTGTTTTCGCACATATTTGCGTCTTATGGTTTTTAGGATTACTGATTACGAATTTGAAGTCCAATTTCCAAAATTCCAAATACCGATCGGATTTTTATAAATATAAAATCAAATTTTAAAAAATTCAGACAACGGATATTACCATCTTCAATCCATAATCATGAACCATTATGCACAGCTCTAAGTCTTTAGAAGTCTGATTTATAATTGCCAACCTAAAATCATTCTCCTACTTACTTTCATCGATATTATATCTTATCGTTTTTAATAACTAGCAACATTTTATAACTGCCATTTTTAATTTACAAAATCGCATAACTGATTCGCCACTACCAATGTTAAAAATAATACAAATATTTGTTTTTCATATAACATTGTGGAAATTGAATTCTGTCCAGCATAGTTAATACCTCACATAAAACTATATTTATATTCGTTTATTATAACAATTTTAGAACCAATAGCCAATTTTGGACTGAAATTATTGCAGTAACAAAAGAAAATATCAAGTATGGAGAGAATTTAATCCCAACAGAACTCTAGCAGATAAACATTTTAATTAAATACGTTATATTACGTTTAATATTTAATATATTGTTTAAATGTTTAATGTAACCCATTTAAAAAGATGCTATTTTTCAGACTTTAGACTTTTTTTTGCATTTTACCCACAATTGTAACCATTTGTTCCACATTTCCAAAAAACTTTGTACATAAAAAAATCGCAAAAGCAAAATTGTCCATGCAAACATTTAAAGATAAATGCAAACAATTTTATTTGTTTTAAATTTGTTCAAAATTTTATTAGATTGTTTGGTTAATTCTGTTTTTTTTTAAATTTTTTTTTCTTTATAATCTTTAATAAATGCTGCGTATTTTTGAAAATAAAAAATACCAACCATTGTAATTTTTAAATTTTGTCATTTTTTATATCCAAAAATTATGCATTTCCGAAAAAATTACAAAATATTATACAAAGAATCTAACAAATATGTTTTCGGACTGAAAATGTTTAATTTTAAATTATTAACAATATTTGTTAGTAACAATTGAAAGCTCACAATGGTTTATTTTATTTTTGTTATTTTATCAGTCTAGAAACAAAGTACTTTCACTACTGAGAAGAAAATTAGTAATATTTATCAAATATGTGATTGCCTGTTAGCAGACAAATATTAAATAATGCCAACTACATTTTTGCTGAATTAACTAAATGTTTTTGAATCCGTATCATGATGTAGTTGGAAGCACTAATTTGTAGTTGTATTGACTAAAAAGTTAGGTGCTAATCGGCAACCACATATTTAGTCAAAATTACTAATTTTTTTTAGTGTATCAGTTTAAGTATCAGAAAATTTGAAGTATGTATTTTGATTTCTGGTTTAATTTTTGTCGAGCGTGCCGTGATGAATGTTTAAAATGAATACTATCGTATAAATCGGAAAATGATATTTTTTCTTTATTAATAAGATGCTTTTAAGCATTTTTTTTAAAATAAAAGTAAAATTATTTTTGCAACAAAAAATCTATCATTAATTCATTTTTTTGATATGTTATTCCAAGTAAAAAACATTTGTAAACCACTTTGATATTTTTAAACGATTTCTATTTGCCCGCAACGAAATATGCAGCGATTGCAAAGTCATTGTCATGGCTGTCTTAATGTAATACGAAATATTCCTGGATTTTCCCTGACAGGAATAAATTCGACTTGAAGATGCAAAATATTAACAAACGAGATAATAATATCGTTATTTGATTCAACATCCAAAGACATGATGCAAGCACGTGTAGCAATGCATCAAAGGCAACTCAGCGTAAATGTAAACATCCTTTTAAGACATCATTCCACCTCTTTGAACAAAGCAACAATTTTGAATAGTTCCTTACGATACCGCCATAAGCAAGCGTATGTAACCACTAGACGAGTTCAGTACCACTAAATCCAATGATTGATTTCATCAATCAAAAGACATTCTCGAATTACGTCATCAGAAAAAGATGAATATTTAACTGCAAAATTGCAGTTAAAAATGTGATAAAAATGGTACCAGTGTAGTATTTCTAACATGTCGCAATACTTTTCGTCGTTTGAAAACAGACAACAAAATTTCCGTGTCTCGAAATATCAAAGCTAATGAAACGGAACTTCAAACAAGTTCCTTATTATAAACAGCACTTTTAAACGTCACGAAATAAAAGCATCACTTTTGGAGCAGCATGAAGATCGTTACATTGTATAACGAATCGCCGTAACTTTAAACAATACAATTAGTGCCTTACGGCCACTTCATAAATTTCACGTTTTAGCAAGTTTCAGGTCGTAAACGCTGAGTTCGTCACACGTCATTCGCGGCCTTACGGTTCCCCTCAAACAGCCTACAGAAGCTTATTCACTGGTGCCCGACAAATAAATCGTAACGCGTTTTATAAATAAATCACCTGTTAAAGGGATTTCGACCGTAAAAAAAGTCTTTAAACCGGGAACCCTGAAGATCACAAGCGCTCAATAAAATCGCGGCTACGATAAAATCGGGCTATTCTCGGTGGCCGTGCGTTAAATTTGGAAAAGCTCGATGGATTCGAGATTTAAATTGACGGGCGTACCTGCACCGCCAAGTTCACTTTGTGACGATGCGAGAAAAGCCGTCTGGAAAAATCACTAGCCCGAATACAATATTCGCGTATAACGCGTCTAATCGAAGGAGATCGACTTGAGACTGTGTTTACGTGTCTTTTTCGTCTCGCTTCTCGCCGGGCTGCTATTTTTGTCAACTACGGAACACACGCAGGGCGCTTAGCGGTTGACGGAAAAGCATGGAAAAGCTTGTCACCGAAGCTCTCCTGGCGGAAGGCCAATGTCGTCTTCCTTCTATCGTCGTATCGGTGCGAAGACCTAGCGTTTTCTTTCAGTGTCGTCGTACAGTCGTCAATGAGTCGAGAATGACTGATAAAGTCTTGGTCTCGAATGTCTTGACCACATTCGATAACATTGAATTCATAAAGAATGATGTTCATCTTCGTTGGAGAAGGTATGGTGTCTTTACACTCATTGTTGGAGTTAATTTTCACTATAAAGTTATGTTTTAGTCCCTTTGGAACATATCCATGGTGGAAAAAATGACCACTATTTGCCTGGTTTATGGCCATTATTATCGACTAATGACCAGATTATGGCCAACATTTTCGCGGAATTCTGGCCGATTTTCTTGTGGTAATGTAACGCTGATGTACCCATGAACTAGCCATTATTGATGCCCAAAAACGTTCGAATATAATGCCAGATAGTTGGCTATTTTCTACTCATCGCAAACTCTATTTAAATTAAGGTATATAGCACCAATAAGAAAATGGCCAAAAACTAGTCAATCGTAATTACAGATTTTATGAATCTACATAGGTTAGAAATGGCGAGAATATCTGTACATGTATGTATGTAAAAGAAAGTTAATAATTAATACATGTCCATTTTATGCATTTATATCGCACAATTGTATGGTTATAATTATATTTAATTGGAAGAGTATACCGGGTGTTTGCGAGAGAATGTAAATAGGAAAATCCACGTTAACCTACAAATGTTGATGTGATTGAAAAAGGCCCAAATTTATTTAACAAATAGCTTGCATTGCATGTGCGAGTTTTGTCCTTAATCTGTGTTTTCTTTTCTTGGACAAATAAATTTGACCAGACAACAACATTCGCAAATTCAATAGAACTTTTTATATACAAATTAACATATATAGTTTGCTACAAAACCCCCATGTAAAGGGAAATATAATCTGATAACCTCTGCACCAAGCAAGTTATATCCACATTTCAACAATTGCAATCTACGTTTCTGAAAATATGATTCACCTATTAATAGCGAATTCGGGATCTCCACCATTTCTGCACTTTTACACGGTTTTTTGCACTAAAATGTAGCCAATATGTATAGAGATATGTAACGTGACGTCACGAACGTCGAGAAGGTTAGTTACTTAGGTAAATGTCCAGTTTTTTGCTAGAATTGAGGAAAAAAATATTGGGCAGCAAAACTAGCAAGTCCTGACATAAGAAGGAAATTGTTAATTATATTCGACTGATTATATTTTATGATTTTAAATCAGTATAAATTGACCTATTATACAACTTAATATAACATCGATCCCCGACGAGTGCGACGTTTGTGGCAAAAATGAAGCAAAGGCGAATATCACATTCGATGGGGATCATTATTTCGCCCGTGATACATACGATATTTTTTAATATTACGGACGTGAGGTTCGATAATTCGGGCTGGAAGGTTTCGCCCCAGGGCGCGAAAGGACTGTCTTTGGGAATATAAGTATAAAGTTTTTAGTTTCAATTTTGACCTTGACCGTAACCTGAAATGTCATTTTAAGAACGAATTTTTCGTTTAAATTGAAACACATATTTTTTACTACAAAAAGTGTTCCAGAGTTCGATTTTTGAAAAATAATTATTAATTTTCTTATTTTTCTATTCCATTCCTTGGTTTTAGGTGCACTCCAGTAGAGTTTCTAATTTAATATTGATTTCCCATAGAAATGTTCTGAGTTCAAGGTTGTGGGCTAGGCGTTCATGAGTCATACAGTCGGAACTTTAAATTTAAAACATTACCCCCCCCCCCCCCAACAGGGTTGATTTTAAGAAAATTGGGTAGAAGGTGTTTACTTCACTATTTTGAAATTTATTAATGTGCAGTTATGAAACGAAATATCTATTATACCTACTTATTATTCTTTTATGAACCCTTTTAAATATTATCCTTTCATGGTAGAGTTTTGAATTATCCTTCCTTATTCCTTGTAGACGTGACCAAAATGTCAGTTTTCTATAGGTTGAAGAGTATCGTTTGGGGGTAGTTTTATATACCTGTATTACCTTGAAATATACATGGTAAATAGCCATATCTCCAATAGGCGAATCCGGCACATTTAAAAGATATAAATGTTCTATAAACAAAATATATATTTGCTAGATTGAATAGATTATTACAGAACACAAATATTTACTCAACTTTCATTATAAAATTAAGTATCGCTTGGTTTTAGCTATGGCGTTGTAATTTTATAGGAAAAATTCCATACTTTTTTATGGATATTCAACGATAGTAACACATATCAGTAGTTTGAATAAAAATATTTCCTTGATTACACAGGACCACCAAACAAACAATTGTTTCAAGATCACTTGAATCAGAAATATTGGACCTTATACATTTTTGGATTCTGAAAACGAATCCGTTATTCAATTTGGCTCATCGCGTCAGGATTTTAAGATAACTAATCCGAAAAATATTCAAAAATATTCTTTTTGGCAATTTAAGGTTAGGATATGTGAAAAATCTGAAATGATACAGTCGAAATAATTGACTTTCACTTTTTATATAAGAAATAGTTTGCAAATAGTTCAAATTTAGTGAGTGGCTCACCTTTATTTTTACGAGTTCCCACTAGTTCATAATATCATCAATTTCTATACCTATCGATCATAAATAATTATTATGAAGTAGATAACAATTTTTATAGAATTGACATTTGATTTATGTTACATATTTAAGTAATTTATTTTTTTATATTTTTTAGTACTTTCGAATAAATATTGCTAGGACGTTATTTAATTAAAACGGTATTGTAATTTTCGAATTATGTTCGTATATAGAATTATAAATACACATTCATCACGTACATGCACATTAAAAGCACTTTTTCATATGTATCGAACATAATCTTTCGATGCGAAAGCGAAGCAAAAAATAAAAGACCCTGTAATATTTACGCACCCTGTAATATAAAATATTTGTAGAAATAAATTGAATATAATATGTACATTATTGATGGTTTAAAAAACAATGCGTTCGCCTTTTACAAAATGATTATATATTGTTATTGCGTACGTAATTATCGACGCAAATATTGGTTCAAAGTGCATTTATTATTGATTTTCTTCTTGGGTGAATATTGTATAAACTGTTTTCATTTTACTTATACAGGTTCATGAATTTGCATTTTACGGAATAAGAATAATTCATAATATCGAATTTTATGCGCATATTAAATAAAATTAATTGCCGAACAGTAATTTGTAGAGGTGAAAAGAATGTATAGAAAATTAAACGAACCAATATTAACGATTAGCAATATGCCTGAAATTAATTAAATTTACGAATAGTTTACCAAATTTTTACGATTTGAAAAACAGCACTTAGTGGAATGGTTTAAAAAATTTAATTAACTTCCTTAAAGGTAACGCATTTGTAAAATGCTAATCGAATTATTTATCAATAACGTAAATTAAGTATTTCATTTCTCTCAATTGTGTTTTTTAAGTATTTTGTAGTTATTTCTTTAATTTAATTCGTGTTTACAAAACTAAAGGTCTTTCAACTGGATAGAAAGAAAAATTCGTAGCATAAAGAGTTGGGGTGAAAACGTATTTAATTATGTAAATTTCTCTTTAATAAATTACAAGGGAGACACTCCTCATAAAGTCAAATTTGACTTTTACTACAGCGAAATTCTTCGCTAGTTATAGTGGAACAGTCGCTATATGCTAAGTGAATTCCAAAACGTAAGTACTCAAATTATGGAAAAAAGAAGGGATTCAAGGGTACCTTGAATTATCAAAATAATTAAATGAATGATTTTAAAATAAAATATAATAATCATGCAACTAGATTTCTTACGAAGCCAAATGAGGAAAATAAGTTAATATACGTATAACCGCAATTAGTAAGTTCTACAGCATGTGTAAAGATCAACATGTCAAAGTTATCATCATTATTAGAAAAACTGTGGAATGTCTGGACAATATTTAAATGTAAATTGTAACATCATCTACTTTTAAGGACAATATGAAACATGAATTTAATTTTTATTATTAACCTGTACAAAATGGAATCGTTTTTAATCTTTCAGTTCGGTTTACTGGTAACAATGAATGTTGCATATAGATCTGAAAAACGACATTATTAGGAATATTTGCGTTTATGATCTGAAGTAAGTTAAAATAAAGTAATCTTCAGAAAATTACTTAATATTTTACAGGCGAGAATGTTTATAGCAATTTTAATCTCGTCTCATTTATCGATTATATAAAATGTAAGATCAGCTCATTATACCACGACTGTACTACTTCTGAAATGTACTTAACAAATCCAATTTTAAGATACAAAAATGATAAATGCACTTTTTGATATTTAAAAAATAATTAGAACTAAAAAATGGAATAAAGTTAGATGCCATTGAAATATTTGGAAGTATAAAAGACAATTACACCAGTAATGTGTTTAACCGTTTCTAATATAACTTTTCTAACATAAAATTTAAGTGTTAAAAGTAAGAGTATTATCTTATTTAAATAACAATAGATTTTTACTATTTAATTGACATCTGTTTAGAGTATTTTGACCTTAAACAAAAATATCTCATACATTCCCGTAGCTTTTGGCGGTACACTAAATTGGCATTGTGCCCACAAATTCGAAATAAAAAAAATTAACGATTCTTCAAATGGTTTTTCAGCAAAACAAGATAGGAATACATTCTTGCATTTATAGACTGGTTTTCCGGAGTTCAAAAAAGCAAATTTCGTTATCAGCCTTTTTCGATTAGATCACTGAGTCACTTATGATTTATTTATTGTTCAGTATAATTTCTTTATACAAATTTTCTTAACTTTTACAAATATTGTGTTTGGTTAACATATACAAGTTAATTTAAATATACAGAGTACTAAATGTAAGAAATTTATGAACTGTTTTATTTTGACTGTAGACCATACACTAAATTAATTGATGAAAATTGTAATTTATACTATAATGTGAACATTCTCACATACCGGTAAAATATAGCAATATAGTAATATAATACGTAGGGTCTGTATATTAAGAAATGCCCATATAAAATATATTGAAAAAAATCGCAAAATTTTTATTGTAACATTTTTAGTGTAACACTCCAATCACTGCTAAACAAATTAAAAAGAATTCAAGTTATATATCACAACAGTATACTTTCGAAATACCTTTAATAAACAAATTTTTCAATAACATGCGTTTATGTCGAAAAATAAAAATGCATTATTCATTTGTTCCCGACGCGAATTAAATGAAAAACTTCAAAACCGCCGCGTTTCCGCATGAGTTTTTAATCACTAATAAATTATTAAAACATAACACCTGCTTTAAGTTGTCTAGTAACTGGTTTTCTGGTCAAAAGATACATACAGAGCAGAGTAAACCGCAAACCCCTTCTTTTTGGGGGACATGTATAAATGTTTGCCTTTAACTGAACCGCAATGCTGAATTATTTGTTACTTCTATCCCTGAAAATTTCTTCACTTTTTATTATCGTCACTGGACAGAAACATTTTTTTAACTTTAAGAGAAAGTAAATATCAGTGTACACATTTTTCAAGATTAAAATAATTAATGTAATGAAAAACTTTAATCTTTGACCTAAGTTTTAACCAGATGCAACAGAACATTGTATTATTGTTCTCCTTTGGTTCCCTCCAGGTTACATTTTATAAATCGTAGTTTTCATGGTTTGAAGCACCCTAATATATATATTTGTTTAATGTAACTCTACTAGTACATAAAAATCGTCCATTATTTTACTATATTACACTTATTATACCGAATAGCACGCACTTTTCAATTTATCATTTTAATTGCCTTAAAAAATGATAATGCGGATGAGAATAGATATTTTCGTTCACTACAATACATTTACATTTTTAACTTAATAGTTGTACCGTTAAAAATTAATTAGTACAAAAATAGGAACTGCAATTCGGCAAAGATTCAGTCATTAAGAATCGGCAACTATTTTTAAACACCAAGGGTTACTAAACACCATAATGTTTAAGATTATGATATATGATAATAAGATGAACAGAATTTCAAAGAATAACATTTTTGTTCATCATTCAATTGTAATTTTAAGCTATTAAAGTCGGAAATGACATTTTTCACTTCAATTTCAATCAAGTATTTCGTATAAAAATCGTTGACAGAAAATTAAAGATTATACCCTTCTGTTTTCTACGTTGCAGTTTGCACGTCAAGACTCTTAGATCAAAATTGAGTTTCAGCCATCAGAAATTCCAATATGGCATTCAATTTGAAAAAAAAATTCTCAAGAAATTAGGAAACGTTTATATTTAAAGTTGTTCTCCAATTTTCTGATTATTGGGATGCTATTCAAGTTATAGTGAAGAAAAGTGAAGAAAATATTTGAACTTTAATACAAAATTTTATTTTATAACCCACTTTATTTTTTAAACTATATTTTGAGACATATTTAATTTAATTTTTGTTTATTTAAACATTTTTCGATGAATTCGAAGCATTTCTATTTTTTTATTTTAATACAATTTAATATTGTTTCATATGATATTTTTTAATACGACGGGCGTGGAGTTATATTTCAGTGCTGGGTGCAAAATCGAGTTCTACTCCCGGACATTTAAAAAAATCTGTAAAAATCCTCTATACATTTTTTAAAAAAGCTGTTAGTTGTTGAGTTTGAAATTTTCATTCGGAACAACATTTGGGGTTCTTAAAATGAAATGAGGTATAAAACTAACATTTTTTCTTAAAATTCAGATATTTCTTCGTTTTATTTCGCAGCTAAAATAAAGCGTCCTAATACTCCGACATTGGAAAAAAAATTAATAAGCCTAAACATTTCATAATTTTTTGACAATTTTTTTCATATTTGTCGCCCTATTGGAATTCCTGACGGCTGAAGCTCAAATTTGGCCTGAGAATCTTCAAGAGCGACGTGAAAATAGTAAATAATTTCTACCTTTAAATTTTTCTTAACTTTGATTTTGATGCGAAATACTTAGATGAAATTGAAATGACGGAAATGTAATTCTCGTCGTTTATAGGTTAATGAATATAAAATGCCTCGTGCTGATCAAACATGGAATTGCAACTATTTTTTAAATTTTTGTTTAATTTTTTTTTAGTTTTTCAAAGTCGCTGATAAATGTTGAACAATAAAATTACGATTGTTGTAATCATTTTAAAATTCTGAACAAAAATTAAGTATAATAATTTAAAAAATATTAGAAGCAATTTCATTAGTGTTCAATATAAAGCGTTTTATATTAGTTAATACTACTTGTAAAGTATGATGAACGTAGAATATAATTTATTCAGATGCAAATCTGGCGTTTTGCCGAGTACAATGCATGTCAACTTGGATCATTTTTAAATTGTAAAATAAATGATACGACTTAACGAGAAAGCACTTGGATTAGTTGGTAGGTCGACAGGTCATTCGTCCAGGAATTGAAAGGTTCTAGGTTTGGAGTTCAAAAATAAAAAAATGATAAAAGAAACGTAATTTATTTTTCAACCATTTCTTGTTCAGCAGTGTCACTATAAGAAGGTCTTTGATTGATTATCCCTGTAAGGTGTGTTTCTCATTGATCACATGGCTAGTTACCAAAATGCTGTCACATGGAAATACTGATGTGCCATAAACACGACAGTTCAAAAAGCCAACATTCAAAGTCCCGACTGTTCCAAATCCCCAATATTAAAACCGCGATATATAAAAACACCGACATCAAAGCCCTATGGCTCAATATTCGGACTTTTGAACTCTCGATGTTTGAAATCACGACTCGGCAAAATGCCAACACTCAAAAACCCGACTAAAAACATTGATTAGTTTTTTGTGAAAACATGTTCTTGGTTTGACGTTTCTTCAAAAAATTCCCCTACAAATGACACTTAAAAAAAATTGTTCTATGTTTGTAGAGGCTATAACATGAAACTTTCTAGACTGGAATAATAAGATACGAATGTTATTCAGACAGAGTCATGCGATTCTAATATAAATAGCTACAGGTTCATTGTTAATATAAAATTTAATATTAACAGTAGTATAGTTGTTCAAAGAATTGTTTATCGGTCTTCCGAGTCAAACATCCCAGTACAGGAGAACAACTTGTTGGTAATAATTATTTGGATCATACCTTTCGATACGGTCAGATTGCCTACATATTCGTGGAAGCTACTAACATTATTATCACAATTTAATATCTGGTAATAAAATAAGTAGTCTATAGATTTCATTATCAGACTGAATGATCTAATGAAAATAAAAAGAAGGAGAAAATACCCTTAATCGCAATACAGTAGAGTCTCGGTATATTTGCACCCCGCTATATTTACGTCCCAGCATATTTGCCCAGTTCCGTCTTTATATATGTATGTCGTCGCTGTCTTTTTCCCCCACATTGCGCGCTGGGGCCTCAGAAAGGGCCTGCTGTACCGTGAGAAGAGTGGGAGAAGCGGCACTCCCCTTCTTTTGATAAATATAAGGAGGCGGGAGGGGAAAGCGAGGAACCGAGCGGGCAACTATACCGGGACTCTCCTGTATACAATTCATGATCATCAATCGACGAAACCGCTTGAGAATGAAAATCGTCAATTGATCAAATTACTGAAGGCGCGAATGCATTTATATGTTTGCCATCCACCGCAGTGTGTGTGGAATGCAGATTACAGTAATGCGGTGATGTAATAATGTAATGAGAGTAACGCGATTTACAATTCGGAGAACGTAGTATTAATTCGGTTTTCAATATGTCAGCGTTTCGAATACTCTTGACTTCATGAATTGACGTTCCAGTGTCATGTACGCGTATCGAAACAATTTGGAAAGACGTCCTCCTGTGCATGCATTACGAAGCAAGGTACTTTCTGTGTAATACATTATGCCATTCGTTTGTTACTCTTCACTGTAAAAATCCGTGTCTTTCTAAAATTTATCTTCGATGCAAAGGCCTAAAAATTTGGAATATAATTTGCGTCTATCCATCATAAATAAGACTTGTTCGTATCTTATAACTTGATACATATAATGGAAATAGTTAAAGTATCTGCGTTTAAGACGTTTTAGCTAATTTGAGACGTTTCCATGTTGAGACTCTTGAAATCGGAGATGCCTTGTCGATTTGAGAATCATCGAAAATATTCGGCAACTGTCGTCTTCACGCTGACATAACCTATTCTATAGATCATCAAAGGTTTCAACAGTTTAACACCAGTTTTTTGTTGGGCACCTTGTAATTATTTTGTAAACACAGTGTGTGAAAAGCAGTTTTTCTTTATCGTCGTCATGAAAAACTTGTATACATATTATACTGCTGTACGTCAACCTGAGCAGACTAATCTTAATTGTTAGTAACAATCAATAAATTATAAGTGTGATTACGCAATTCATGTCCGGAAGCGCTACTATCGTTCAAATATCGAAATTTGATTTTGATTTGATTTTCCCGAATGAGGGCGCAATTACGCGGTTACATAAATTTTCAAAAAAATATACTAAATTGTCTTCTTGCGTTTATTATTCTAGATTTAACGTTATACAGCACAAGTTCAGTCCGATGACGGGTGATTATGTTTGATATTAATGTTGCTTGATATTGTTGGCTGCATCATTTTAATGTGCAGTTATGATGACAGCGACAAACTCTAAATTTAATGACGATGTCATATGTTATTATGGAACTACAATACTCAATGAAGGTGATAATAATAATGATGATGAAGATGATATTGGAAAATCATTTTGGTTTGTAGGACGGAATATTACTATTATATAGAGATGTGTCATTTAGGAGCTACTAATCCTTTGTTTATTAAAACGGTTTCTTATAGCATTAACTGTAATTTTCCGTACAAGGCCGTAAATTGAGATTTTGCGGTTCGAATTCAACCGCAGCGTATGAAAACCCGGGAGGACAGTCCGATATCGCTTATTTGGACCGTAAAAACTTGCGTCCGTATGGCGAACATAACTATTTTTTGTTGCTAAATTGCCAGTATTTTTGGTGAAAAATACTACAATTTACTATGTGAATAGTAAAAACTCCTAAAGAACTAAAAAAACCACTAAAGATTTTTATAATAATGTTTATCCGAAAAATGGCAATTTTTCTGTTTCAAAATCACGATCTGGATTGGTAAAATTTCAAAGAACATTTTTCTCCGTATTGCTGTGCGCAATGCACCTATCACAACTTGGGGTTGTGCAAATTTAAGCTCTGATCAGTTAATATTATAATCTCTGCATCTAATTTGCCAAACAATTAGAATAGACATACAGGACAGAAACGTTTTATGACCAAATAACCAAATAAGAAGTTAACGCGGTTAAATTAGGTCATCCAAAAACAGCAACAATTTCAACCAAGAGACATCACAGAACAAAGCGAAAAAAGTCTCCTCACAAGGAAGCGATGTCTCATCTCCCTGGGATCTTTGGATCTACAACTGAAATGTATTAAAAAGCGTACTCCAATAATAACAATTTAAGGTTCTAAAAATTTGTTAATGTAAAATGCGATACGATTCTAGTAAATGCGATATTAAATATCATGCTACACTTACGGCATTCTTATGAAATTCCTGTGAATGTAATTTAACGAATTTGAATTCGAAGGAAAATATGTAAAATTAATTAAGTTTCATGCAATTACATTGTCGTAGTTATATGAATAGTATTATGAATACTTTAGGAAGACAAGTGTAATATGATTTCAGTTTCTTTGGTTTATATTAACACAGGTTTTGTATCCCATTTCAATTTCTAGATGATGGTAGCCATTTGTTAGCAGTAGAAATCATTTTTATAGAGACAAATTAGTCTATTAATTGAGTGGAATGTGCAACACTGTATTCTTTTTTGTGTTCCCTGTACTTAAGTTGGATTCTTTCTGCACCGTGAGTAGGTACCTGTTAACCCTTTGCGGCATGGTGGCCACTCCAGTGGTCACCGAAATTTATTTGAAAATTTGAGTTTTTAAAGAGGAAATAATGCATTTTCGCCCGTTGTTTAAAATTCAATTTAAGTTTGAGTTAAAGGAGGGTTTAACAATGCTTTTATGTCAATATTTCTTTGATACTATGTTTTATAAATAAATGAACGACCAAACATCGTCATTTTTATAGAAACAATTCAGTTACTAGCACATGTTCAATTGGATCGAGATGAAACTGGGTACTTGGAGGTTTTCGAGGTCGCTAATTATGAATTTGAACTCAGATTTAGGACATTCAAAATATCGGATCCAATATGTCCGACCAAAATAAAAGAACATACTGAATTGAGGTAAAACTGGGTAATGGGAGATTTTTGGGGTCGCTGATTATTAATCTGAACTAAGATTTTGAAAATACAAAATGACGGAATCAAGATGATTATTAAAAATGTAAAAAGTTACTTAATCCAGATGAAACTAGATTCTCGGGGGTTTTTGAGGTCGCTGATTACGATTCTGAGTTCAGATATAGAAATTTTAGTTTTCAGATTTTTATTTCCAAATCCGAGTTCAGATTCGTAATCAGCGACCTCAGAAGCCCCCGCGTACTCAGTTTCATCTGGATCGTAACTTTTTGCATTTCTGTCGGCCATACTGGATCCGCCATTTTGAATTTCTAAAATCTGAGAGAATCATTCTAGGTATATAATTGTCAAGAGTTATCTGATTACATATTTTTTAAATAGCATTTGAGTTAAATGCAACGTAATGTTGAACAAATTCAGGTAGTAATTCGGATGGGACAAAGTGGATTTCTTAGTTACAATTGCCCAGTAATTGCCTAGTAGGCAATAACCAGAATATTATATCGTAATGCAATAAAAACAGAAAATGCACAAAAACTAGCTAGTCACTAGAATTATTCGATTTGGTACATTAACCTAAAACCTGCGTACATCTACACTCATATATTTCGTATTCACTATTTCTTTTCGAGAATTTCCTACCCAAAATGCCTGAATTCGGAATAATTCTAACGATAATTTTATTCCGAGCATTGAATATTGTGCAATGTACTTAAACTGTGAAGGTAAAGAATCAATTGTAGTTTCCAAAATATTTCTACTGACAAACTGCACTGATCAGTATTTGGTGAGAATTGTATAAAAGCACTAAACGAATTGCGTATCCCACATTATGCCAGAAAACTGGTCAGTTTCTTTGCATAGGACCCGATTATTGGCAGGAAAAGTGACCAGTGTCTTGATTTTGCCCGGATTAACTATTTTATTTTAAATTCCTTAAAATTAAAAAAATGTGTTTATTTTTATGAATGTTTTCGAAGATTATTTATTAAACTTAATGGTATTCTGTCCTTCAACCTTTCCAAAAGTTAATTTGTAAGCCAAACACAAGTTTTCCTGAAAATGCAAGTTTTACATTGAATGATTTTTGCATATACCTCTATGATGTATATCAATCTTGAAGTACGTACTTCTTATCTGAAAATTCCATATAAGATTTCGCGACATGCACTTCTTGCCACGCTCGATAAAAAGCTCTGACAAAAGCTCGATTACACTTGGACGTCTGACGTGACACGCGAGTTCACGTTCACATTCGTGTGGACGACAACTCAGGCATTTAAGTAAATTGAATAGGCAATCCAGGTTGAACTCGACACTTATTCAAGAACTTTTTATGTGTTCTTTTACAGAGTGTTCATAAAACACGGAGATGCACCCAGTAGTAACGTGATGGGAATCACGCAAAAAATCGCAATAGAGGGTGCTGACCTTGGCACGACAGTATTCTAAATGGGCGGAAGAAAAACGCAACAACTACATAATGTGATTGCGTGACCACCAGTTACTCCCAAACCAGGAAGAAAACACGTACGGTATGTTTTGTGGAAATATGGGAAAATCTTAGAAACAATCCAATCTTTTTGGTACAAAAGTGCCTTGGACTTATTGATTGAATACATACGTGAAGAGTATATAATAACATATTGTTAGAGCAGTTCTCTTTTTCACAATGTGGTGAAACCTTTTTAGACGTTTAATTCTCTCGTAACTATTGGTCCTTTTAGTACTTGATTTCTACTACCGACTTCCGCAGTTAGAGAACTCAGTTTTCATCTGTCTTCAGTTTTACTTTATGTACATATTCCTCGTTTGGTAATAGCTTACTTATAAAGTCTTTGAAAAATCTGTAAATGGTTCTTTGTCTCGCTCATACCTTTGATGTAAATGAATCTTATTTTCTGTAAAACTAATAGTGATGGAAATAGCTGAAATACACGAAATACTCGCTTTTAGATAGAAAATACAAAAACTAAAGTCGAAATACAAACGAAGACAATTTATTTATCTTTTTGGCTTGGTATTAAGTAGTACGCTACTTAATTGTTGTCTCCAACTTTGCTTGGAGTCCAAAGGACATCCAATTTCTTTATCACACAATTAAACTGTTTTTTTTTTTATATGGGTAAATTGAAGTTAATGTTGCACGACGTTTAAATAATTTAGATACTTATCATATGGACCAATAAGCTCAGACAAAAATAAAATTTTAATAAATCGATGGTAACTTTAGGTTTAACCTTGAGAATTTAACCTCAAGTTCATATGAAGGACAAATCCATGTTTTCAAATAGAATCCCTAATCAAGTTTTCGCTCTTTTCATTTGAGATGTAAAAAATGTGGGTTTCCATTTGAAATGTCGATTTGTCCTTGACAAGACCTTGACGGACATTATCAAAGTCAGAACTATAGTTACTAACGAATTATTCCAATATTTTCTCCATGGTGCTTATTTTCCGAAGTTGTGCAGGAACTTTAAACATGCATAAATAAATCTCGTACGCATCAATAGCAATATTTAGATCAAGTTCATTGAAAAGCAATAGAGGATATAAACGTTACACGTCACTTTTACATAATTCACTAATGAAACAAAATGTCACTATGAAAGTAAACAAAAAAATTCCACGGCTAATGTAATAAGATGCAACGTTTCAATTTTCGGTTTGAGATAAATAAATTAATTAAAAATGATTGCCAAAGAGACCTTGAACACGAGATATACTTATTCGCAACTATCAGTCCTCTTTAGGACCTTTCCAACACAATTCACGATTTGACTTTTGTCGATCCTATCTAAATAATAATTCCGCCCCGACCTGGACATTTATTTTTAAGGGCCGCCTGATACTCGGCCCATACCTTCGAACCGTGGCATAATAATAAGTGCCTATACAGCTTTATGATACGCTTTGTACGTGACGCCTCCACCTCCCCAAAATGCAGACTTTAAGCTTGCTCATATACGTTATACGATCTTTTTATTCCCGTAGATATACTGACGGAACACTGCCTGATTCAAGGGGATAGTGCAAGATGAAGGAAGCGCACGTCACACAAAGGTGCTGAAAATTTGAATTTATTATTTCGATAGTTGCAGCACACACAGAAATATGAAAAACTGTTATTACCAAGAGATAAATTCTCATAACTCAGTTCAAGTTAACTGAAAATTATGTCATAATTTCTTGCATTAAAAGTATACTCAGAGATTTGAAAATTAATAGTTGGTATTCACAATTCAGGGCAAACGTACTGAAATATCGTATGTGTCTAGAACTTATTTGAATTTTAGAAAATTTGTTTGTTTACTGCATGAAGTGGAATTTATGATAAATATTGTTTCATAAATGGTTGCATAAAAGATTCATTAAGTTTTGCGATAGTCATAACGATCAATAATCAAACTGTGATTGAAAACGTGCATTTTTTTCTCTGGAACAACAAGAAACAGTTAGGTTTACCATCTAAATAGTAAGATGCGGCACAACTGACTTTTTTAGTTGGTCCTAGCACCTAACCAGTAGCCTCGATTACCTAATTTGTGGATGTCACTACTATAGCTGGTAAAATTAACTAAAAATGATGGATGTCAGTAATTCACTAAGTATGTACAAAAACTACTTTATAGTTTCTCCAATCAACCGTGTTTGTACCTACAAGTAGGTAAATTCTGTAATGATATCCGAAACCAAACATTTTAGGGTGCAAATCAAATTTTATGTTCTTAAAATACTCGAAGTTATTCTGATATATGAAAACACATTGTTAACAACTTCCTCAATTATAATCCAAATCAATAGCAGAACGAATAGGACCATCATTTTTTTCTAACAATATACCGTCATAGGAATTTCATATAATAGTAAAGTTAATCGTGCATGGCGGAAATTTGCTGATCCTCTGAAGTAGATTTCAAATGATAAAATTAACGAGCAGTATATATGTAGAGGATGTCCGTTACTGAAATTGAATTTCTAAAGTCATGTTGAGAAGGTGATGACATCTCGACACGATATTTGATAATGTCTAGTTATTAGTTTTTAAACATTGATCGATATGTACATATTTCAGGTTATTTGTTCATACGAATCTAACAAATAACATGAATGAGTAAGTTTCATTTTAGTCACTAAATGACTAAATTGGCAATCGATCTTATTTAGAATATGTGTAAGGGAGAATCATGTAGATTACAACGCCTTTGAAACATATCAGTAATCATAAAGAAACTGAAGTAAAAACTTATTACACCTGGATTTTGGGGTCGCTGATCATGAATATGAAATCATATTCCAAAAATACGAAATGGTGATCCAATATGACGGACGGAATACTAAAAATCAAACAAAATGGTTTGAAAATTCTTATTCGAGAGTTTTTGGGGTCATTAATCACAAAAACCGGCAATGATAATGGCGATGATATGATGATGGTGATGATGATGACGATAATGTCGCAGACCACAACAACGACCATCATGACGATGATAACCAGTGATAATGATTGTAACGATGACGATGACGGCCAAAATGATGATGACGATAATGGTGTTAAAAGATGATAGCGAATCAAGATCTGCCATCAGGATGATGATTCTTATACACTGACTTATTTTTTCTACGAACTAACTAATTAATATTTAAAATATTGAAGTTGAAACAAACTTCAAAGGTAAATAACTTCTTAATCCGTTACTATTTGAAATAAATATGTTATTTATTTTGTTTTTGAATAAAATGTACACTAATTTACGTTTCGGTCAATTTATTTAAGACCCTCTTCAGAAATGTATTAAAAATTCTGTAAACAAATAGAATTTTTACAAAAAATGTAATTTTACAAAATTATTAAAAAATATGTATGAATAATTTACAATGCGAAAGAAATGTCATAATGTAACATCGCGATATTGTAGATGATGAAAAAAGGAATTACAGGTGATACACTGAAAATGTTTTTTTATTGCCAACAAAATTTTTTTTCCTCGAAAAATTCCCAATAAAAGTTTAAAACAAAATTCACTAAATTTGTAAAAAAAAGAAAAATTTATAATTTACATTCTTACCTGTATAAAATCCATATAGGCACAAGACTATTTAGAACAAAACTTAAAATTTGTGAAAACAGAGCGTCTTGGAACCCTAAAAAATAATTAAAATGTTTAAGTTTTCTAAAAAAACTCAGTAAGAATGTAAAAATTAAAATAGAATAATAAAAAAATTAATAAATATATAAAAGATTACAAATAGTCACGATAATTTACAAAATATTTTTACAACTAATTAATATTTATAAATGTCAATTAAAACATTTTTCTTTTCATCTCAGTAGTAATTACAAGCATCCAACAACCGTAAGAAACGCATACGATTATAAATAATTGAAAAACAAAGGGGGAGGGGATGATAAACTGCATTTTCAAGTGCATGGAGAAACATTTAAATTCTTGAGAAGTTTGGAAAATTGTTTTGGAATATGAACAAAAAATACTTACCTTGGATTCTCGACAAAAAAGTGAAAACGAAAATCTTACTAAGACTACGAACGAATTTTCATTACCCATTCAAGGAACATTATGTACCATTGTCGATCTGCTCTAAAATGGATATAAATGGTAACAGCAGGGGCTCGACAAACGGTGACCTTGTTGATGACCTTGGAGTTAAATGTGGAGATTATTTAAAGGTCAAGTCGGTTTTTTTTTTTTAAATAGGAACCAACCCATTTTATTCGTCGGTTATTCAATTTAGCTTCACGGATGATGCTATAATCGACAAACATTACATCTGATCTGACGAAATTTAAATATCTCTGGAGCTATATAAGATATCAAAAAGGCAAATAATGAAAGTTGTTTCACTAGAAGGAAAACGCAATGTCAAACTCGATCCCCTTCCATACGTTTAGTATCATTAGAAGTCCTCTTTTGAAAGAAATAACTTTTATTATCCTATGTTCACATCTTTTGTACATCAGGTATGTATGTAACCTTAATATTTGACTCTTAAGTGGTCCACATTGGTTGACACATTGCGTTCCCATTTTTATTCTCCTAATTACATATCAATGATACTGTCGAAACTGGATATAGGCCTAATACTTTCGAAAAGATCTCATAAAATATTAAAATAAATAACAAACATGAAGAACATTTCATCATAGAGTAGATTACGTGTAAAGTGCGAAATGTTGTTCCTTACAAGGTTCGAGACTAAAGTGATACTCGCTACACATCGAGGTCAATCAACGTATGCAGGAAGTCACGCGTGTCTGAAAGGCAATCAACACCGATTTCCGGGGGTTGTGAAGTAAAATCGTAATCTATATATATTACCCCAAACGGCGAAAACGACTTTCCTTGCGGCCGTATAACAAGCGGATGATCGATCCTTACGAGTCATTAAATTGGAGTTAGTAAATGCATCTAACTTGCTCAACTCCTCATAATTTCCTTTAAGCGCTTTCAAGGCCATTTTTCGAACCTTGACTTCACGTAGATATCCTATATGCAATTGACTGATAAAGAGGGTATCACACCTAAATGCTTATATAATATTACGTAGAGGCCTTATGTCGAATAGATCTGAACCTGATTTTGAATGGGAAGATAGCGAAATGACAAAAGTGATTAGCTGCTTCCGCACTATCACGTAAGGTAGTAGTGGTATATTTATAAAAAATATTTAATATCGTTACCAAGCAATTAATTTTTACTAATAATAACAAAATTGAAGGGAGAAAGTATTATTGTTCTTGACTGAAAATTGAGACCTGCAAAAATAATTTGTTAAACAACTTTTGTTGATGACTTAATCTTTCTTCTCAACTAAATCAAGAAATCTTTATTTGGACATTTTCGATTCGATTAATTAATTTTTTGGTCCTCGATTGTCACCGGATTTGGTGCCCGTTGTGGACCTTAACCTTAAAAAGTAGACAGAAGTCAATATATTTAGAAAAATTAATTTATCATTCTACAATTGAAAGATAAGTAACGGCAAAAAACATCTTGCAATTTTAATTTAATTCTATTGAATAAGCGACTAAAAACTAACATGGAAGAATGTGTACATTTATTGTGTTCCCTGAACATTATTACAATAATTTATCGTCAGATGATACAAGCTAACCCAACTTTATAGTGAGTTGTATTTCGTACTTGATACTTGTACGAGTTTGGGACGCTAGATGTCTAAAGTGCAGTTGTGATATTTTCGTAATCGAAATGATATCGACGTAAGGCTGTGCCGCAAAACCTTGCTAATAATTCCAGCGGGTACAGACCTGGATGAAATGTCACAAAAAGAGATTCTATCTATTTTTAGGAGATAAAATCTCTTTCAATCGTCTGATGATAAATTAATTTGTCTAAAAATATAGACTTCTGTCTATTAATTAAGGTTAAGATCCACAACGGGCACCAAATCCGGTGACAAACAAGGATTAAACAATTAATTCATGGAACCGAAAATGTCCAAATAAACATTTCTTGATTTATTTAAAATATTTACGGTTCGAAGTAACGTCAAAAAGCATCTTGCAATTTTAATTTCCTCTTAACGCCCGTCAAACATTTTTTAAAAATGAATGGATTTTAAGGAATGATGGCTTATTTTCTCGAGGAAAAGATTCTCTACAACTTTACCGAATGAAAAGTGTCCTTTTTTGCCCTACCGAATGCATTTTTCATCAATACGTTCATCAGAAATTGTGAAAAGTAATAATTTCTTTTTTTTAAATAAATAAAGATGTTTGACATTAGCTTCAGAAATTGCAAAAATTGCGTGATAAAGTTGTAGAATTATTAACTGATGAAAAAAAAATAAATGTTTCAATTTCTTTTTAAATATAGTAATGCTTTTTCTCGTCGACCATATCATTAACAATGAAAATTAATTTATTGCAAACGGTATTAAATATTTTTGCTAAATGTACTGTATCCCGGGATCTACTTTAAGTGCTAATTTAAAACAAATTTCTTGACAAAATATCAAGGGAAAAATGTTTCTACGTCTCGTCTCAACTGACAATATTTCAAAATATCAGACTAGTGCATTGGCGACTTTCTGATCTGTATTCCATGTTGAACATTATAATTATTTGTTGTACAACAGTTGATATCATTGTCATGGTCAGCATTTTTTCAAATAATGCTCCGTTGTTATTTAACAAATCTAAATTATTTGACGTTTCGCCTTCTTATTGGAAAAATTATATATTTTCCTACAAATCATACTATATATAAACGTTATGCAAGAAAGATGTACAACAAAAATGCAAACGGCATAGGAAAGGATTTGAAATTAAATCTGTAGCTTTAACTCCATTTTTTGTCGACTCTTCTTGTTTGATCAAATAGAACAAATGAAAAGTCAAAGATTTTATTCGAAAGCCATTCACATTTCCCTGAATAAAATCAATATTCCGAATGAAATAACTTGATAACGAAATTTAATACTAATATTAATAATAGTAAAAGTGGGTGCGGGTCGAAAAACCAACAAATCAAAAAGCCGACATGTGAAAAAACTGACATGCATAAAGCCGACAAGTCAAAAAACCGACAGTCATAAAGCCGACAGTAAAAAAACCGACAGTCAAAAAGCCGACATATTAAAAAATGGACACATTATCAGAAGGACAGTCATTTTTAGAACGGTCGGTTTTTTGACTGTCAGCTTTTCGATTGTCGGTTTTTATACCTGACGCCTTTTTGATTTGTCGGTTTTTCGACACGCACCCCACTTGATTTTTTGGGTGTCGGGATTTTCACTTCCGGTTTTTCGACTGTCGGTTTTTTGACCTGTCGGCTTTTTGACTTGTCAGCTATCGATTTTTGGAATGACGGCGTTTTGAATGTCAGTATTTTTACTGTCTGTTTTTTAACTGCCGGAATTATGACAATTCGGTTTCTCTACTATTGAATTTTTAACACGTCTCGGTGTTTTGACGGTCGGTATTATGACAATTCGGTTTTTTTACTGTCGGTTTTTTGACGTGTCGGTTTTTTGCCTGTTGGTTTTTCGACCCGCACCCGCAAAAGTAATAATAACAAAAGGGATGTTATTTGCTGAACCTTGTAATTTTGAAATAATGCTTTACTATTCTATAGTTTTAAAGCTGATATCTTCGTAGATATTTTCTATTTTAACGGTTTTAATTAGATCATCATGAACAATTAACATATTCTTTTGCAATCCTCGTTATTGGATCATATTTCACTTCATTTGTATTAAGTTGCACCCTATGAATATTCGTTGTAGTCTTTTATACTTTGTTTTTCTGAATATTTTCAAGCCAATTATTTCAATTAACCTCTCTTTGTAACTGGGTTCTCAACTTTTAAGTAACGTCGAGCGATAAAGGGTAATAGTACTTTTCAGAATTGTCATGGCTCATTATTTTTTATCGTTCCCATGGAATTCGCCAAGGGGCAACTGTTCTTTTCAAAGCTGGTAACAGAATTTCTTACATTATCATTATACCTTTTCATCGTTTTCATATCATTTAAAATTACAGTTAGTTTAAATGTATAAGATAGTTTTTCATAATATATTTTATTTTTCTCATTGCGAACAGTAAGAAGATAAAAGTTTTATTTCAAGTAAGTTTCATCACATGGGTGTGGTAGTGAATATCAATGCGAGTTAAGCAGATTATATTGTATGTATTCTTTAAAAGAGATAAAAGTTGGAAGAACGTATTCTCTTTGATCCTGACATGAAGATATACACATTTCTCTATAAAATACATTAATATCTCCTTCGAATTTATAAACCAAATCTTGGCTTTCCTATTATTTATGAAAAGTATGTTTATTTCAAAACAAGGGCAGTATATATTAGTCTCCATATTCATTTTTATATCTCGTAATTAGTTCATACGTACTAATTAATCGTCATGAGCAAGATAGCGTGACCGCAAAATTATAAATTAGATTCATTATTGGCCGATTGAGTCATATTTGGTAAATACATATTTCAAAAATTCCCACGCCAGTTTTAGTTTATAGCATGAGGTGCTCTATATCATGACTTCCATAATCAATGATGTATGTGAAATTCATGTCCCCTATAGATTCAGCTTCACGCGATAAAATCAAAGAACAAATATGGATCATTTCAGTGATTTATACATGTTTCACTACGTGGCAGTATAAGCAATTAATAAGTTTAATCGTCGCAATTAGTATAACCATTATTATCTTTCGAATTATATCATAATCTTAATCTTTCACATTCTTCTTCATTTTTGTATAAACAAATGTCATTTACCAATCTCTATAACTAAATTAATAATAGTAATTTAATAATAAGCGACTTCATTATAGTACACAATTTTGAATAAATGTTTGTTAATTCTGGAAAAATCTCACATATAAAGACTTGAAAAATGCCATTTTAGGCACAAAACGTTTTTCGTAATTTCTCATTACACTGATGTATCCAAAAGACCGAAAATATTCAGAAAATTCATTTCTTATTCACATTAACGTTCAATCATTTTCTTTTTTCGAAATCTGTTTGATAATTCTTGACCATTCCTTAACTAATAAATTCTATCTTTTACACAACATTTTCTATCAAAAATTTGTATAAATCTCTGAACTGTACAGACTAGATTCTGCCGTCAGGTTTAAAATTATTGTCGGAAAAAAATGCAATTTCCATCTTTGGCTCAGTACAAAGTGTAATTAGAAACAGTTCAAACTCGATTCTTTCTTCGATCGAATTTTTTTTTTTTGCCAGCAAATGGCCACAATTATCTGCACTAGTATTGTAAAAAAATCGACTCATCAACGATTTTGTCTAGCGTTTAACGTAAAATCAGCTTTTAATCGGGAAAATTAAGGGAGGGGGTGTAATTATTTTTTTTTTATTATTATAGGTAATAAAATATGACATTTTGACCAATCAGGACCAAAATTTGACAACGATTCACTGAACATAAAAAATCATAGTAAATTTCATTAAGGTCTGAACACAAACCTAAAATATTTCAACAGGTCCTCAACGAATCTGTATTAGTTGCAGTTACGACCGTAAATCAGTTAAACCAACTAAGAATATAGTTAGAGGAGCGAAATTTTGAAAGTTCATTTTACGAAATTGAACCAAATTATTTGGGGGTTTTAGTTGATATTTACCAGAGCTACATTCTCATTTGAGGACCCATTGAAGCACACGTTGAGTAATTAAAAAGCAGTCAAATTTATTAAGAATTTTTCCAGATATTTTTTTAGTGCAATTATTTATAGTGCAGCCATTGGCGGTTTCTTTTTCTGTTTCTTTAACACTCTGGGAGTAGGAACCGATTTTGCGCCCTACAATGAAATCTTATCGAGCCTTTCGCCTCTTGCATTACAAAATATCGTATGCAAGACGGGCGAAATAATGATCTACGACGAGTTGTCCTTGCTTCCCTCGTGCGACTAACTTCGATTTCGAAGACCGATAATTGCGCCCGGGTTACATAATAGTACATTATATTATTTAAGTTAACAACAATAATTAGTAGTTTATTTGACGTAAATACTTACCGAGTATTCAAAATGATTAAAGACCAACAAATGCGATACTATGCTATAAACTCGAAGAACTATATCATAATAGCATATTTTAACACTCCGGGAGTAGAACACGATTTTGCGCCCTGCTGTGAAATCTTCGGGCGCAAATTATCAAGCTCCACAGATATCGTATTAAAAAAATATAGTATGCAACACAGGAAAAACACCGATTTTGGACGAGTGTGGTTATCGTCCTCGCTTTGCTCGTGCGACAAACTTTTCACTCTTCACAGATCGATAATTGCGCCCTTGTTATGATATGCTTCTTCGAGTTTATTGTATAGTATCGAATTTATTGGTCTTCAATCATTTTGAATACTGGGTAAATATTTACGTCAAATAAACTACTAATTATTTTTATTGACTTAAATAATATAATATACTATTATGTAACAAGATCGCAATTATCGGCCTTCGATTATTAACTTAAATAAAAATAATTAAAGTAACAACACCAACAGAGTTCTGAAAAAGAAAAAAAAATTGATCTTTTTACTACTTGCCTTTTAAATTTCCAATGGAAGTTGAATTTGTCAGATAGATTAGTTTTAGTGCTGTTAACTTAGATAGTTTAGAATAATGGAGTAGAATTCATGCGTTTCTGAATGAAAACCATTTTTATTAATTGACCAATAATAGCAAGATAGTAACCATACAGTAACGAGCTTTTCTTTCTTCACTAACATTGCGGAATGACCGAAATAATTGTAACATTTAAGTCACCCCTTACGTATCAACTTTTCATATCAGGCACAGAAAATAAAATTCCAACACTGGTGCCCGTTGCTATTTTTTTCTGCATGCAATATTAAAACAAAGGAATATTCAATCAATATTTTCAATAATTGTGAGACTAATTACAAAATGATCAAAACGAAAATGGAACAAACACGACCGAATAATTACAACTGATTCGCTCAAGTTTCCGCGAATTTAAAATTTTCGAATCACTTAACATAGAGAATATGAAATCGAATCAAGTTAAATACAATCAATTAACAGCAGCCAATGGTATTCTTGAAGCTTATAACGTAGACTTTCTTTATAAAGTTCAGTTCATTTTCTACCCAGCGGAAATGAAACTTTGAAAATCAATAAGATGAATATGTATTGCATCAGGAGACAATTGTGTCAATCTCGTCTATTCAGCTGTGGAAAGGAAAATGAATGTAATCGGTGACAATAGACCATGCACTGCGTCCAGTTTCTTAATCTGAAATTCATGTGGTCATGTTTTACTTTATAATCGGAGAGCGTGGAAGCATAATACAGTTTTTTTAATAAGACAGTTTTATATTGTATCAAATCATCAATTACATGAAAGTTACGTTATTTGTAGGCCTATTTAGAAACATTTCTTTGTGTGAGAATGTCCTGCTTATAAGTTATGGCATACAAAGTTTTAACTTAAGAAAAGTTTCCGAAGTTAAGTATAATAATACTTGGTGGTAAAATCATCAAAAAGAAAAAACAGAATATAGTTGATCATAAAATTACTGAATTAAACCTATTCCTAGTTATTAAGATGATAAATACATTTCAGTAATAATTAAGAGGTACAAATTTTATTGTACTGTGAAAAATATCAATTGTTTACTTTATAATATAAAATGCTTATAGTTGTAAATAAATAAAATACTGAAAAGTACAACAAAATGTAGAAAGATAAACCAAAAGTTGGGAGCAATTAAATTTATGTCGGTAGAAAATTTCCAAGTCGATAGCGTAAAACACTGCATTTCCAACTGCCAATCCATACTGTAGTCAATAATACAAAAGTTTAAATAAATATCTTCAAGAGAAAGATTAAAGTAAAGAAGAATAGCTTTTGGAGAATCCATCTTTGAAATTGCTAGTCGGTCGGAACAGAATTGACTGAAGATTTGAAGCGTTGAAAAAGAATAGAAAGACATTTTAAACGTTCTTTTTTTCTAGAAATGACGTTTTATTAGTTGGCGACCAAAATGAGTCGAACAGTTCTGAAACGATTTTTTTAAACTTAATTGGTATGTTTTTCAATATATAAAAGTGTAGTTTTTAATCCTTCGATTTTTTGTAGTCATAAAACGAACGGGTTTTTAGTGAATATGGAACCGGTAAGATTGATGGAATAATCAATATTTCTTTAACCCATTTTTGTTTATATTGTTATTTAACTAAACTAATCGACGTAGTAATGTAAAAATTAAAAAGCAATTTTTTGACAAATGTATTCTCTAGAATATAATGATCACTTCAAAAGGTTTCGTAATTTTTTTGAAAAGAAGTCATTTAAAATGACACTAAATAAATTCAAGATAATAAATGCAAAAACTCTAAAAATGTCATATTTCTAGTTTTCAGTAAACATGACACTTTTAAAACAGAAAACGATTTAAAAATCAATAAATTTTCATGAAATCACTTCTGAGAATGCATATACGCTTGCGATAAAACTGCATGAATATTTATGTATTTATAACACCAGGCAATTGGATGCACCCCTGGCGTTATCGTAATCTGCTCCAACACAATTTTGTATTAAGTGCATTATGTAACGCGTGATGATAATAACTGCATACTATATTAATTAAAATGGTGACCTTACACGCTCCCGAAGAGCACGAATGAACTGCCGTATTACTTTCACGTGCTCCCTCCGTTATTGGTTTATCAAAACTCTATTTAGCAAATAATACATTCAATTAAAATAAAAACAAATATTTATTTATTTATTTATTTATTTATTTACAAAATTTACGGGACTAGTCCTTACAAAATAATTGACTGCTGTGATTTAAAATATAACTGCTAAAAAATAGTCCTCTTATGTGAAATAAAAACAAAAAGCGTACGTTAGTTGAAAGACATCCACTAAAGCTTTAAAAAGAAAATGCACTAATATGCATCTGTCTTAGTCACTATAATAAAATTAATTAGGAACTGTTATTGAAAATAAGGGCAACGAAAACTCGTCTAATATAGAAATATATAGATATAAATTTGGACTTGCTCGTAACAAAATTAATTGTGTACAAAAATGAAAGGAAAAGGAACACTATTTTTTGTGAATTAATGTGTATTTTCAAGAGGGTTGGTTATGTTACCCACACAAAGATTTATGATTTTATTTTAAAAAATGCAAATTTATCGTTGATTCAATTTCACTTACTATTCAAAAACACTATTAGTTAATTTTTTAGATGATCAGAAAAAATTGGAAGAGGGCCATCATTCTGGCCGAAACGTCAAATAAATTTTTAATTCAATGACAACAGACTATACATCCGTTACTTCTTCATTTCGAATTGTTTGAATTAGCAATCAAGATTTCTTTGAATCAGCGGTCAAGAAAAATCAACATTCTTTGTACATTAATAATATAGACAAACACACTACTAGTTGAAATACCAATTTTTTACCGTCAATATGTACCATTTGGAGTTTCACGTTTATATTTTCGCATTGAAAAAAAAAATCGTTAATGTAGGATGAACAAAAACGTATTGGAAGACAACTACACCTTTATTTTATTTATTTCCGTCATAGTGAGGATAAAGTAAAATTCGATTTTGAATTCAAATGTTTACCCATCATACCCAGGCTTCGCAGCTCCTCAGGAATGTTCAGTTTGTGGAAGTCAATGTTTCTTTTTATGTCCTTGTTACGAAACAGTATATTATACACCAAGAGGTAGAAGTGGATCTTTTTGTAAGGCGTTTAATGATAATGGTAACCCAATAATTTCTTTATAATGACAATGAAACAATGTTTTCTTAAATAGCATAATAAATGGGATTCAATTTTTATTTTCTCTAGTAAGAATAGCATACATTTTGGCCACACCACTCTTTAAATTCCTTGGTGTGAAAATTGAGCCACTATTTCACGAAGAGTGATATTTTCACTCTATAGAAAGTAATATTTGATTCTTCTAGGAACGAGTTTTTTTTCTTTCACTCTTGATTGAGTGATTTGTCACTTAATAAAAGTGTGGGTCAATTTTCACTTCAAGGAATTTAGAGAGTGGGATGAAAAATAATGAGAGTATAAGGAATTAAAATTGTAAAAATATTATTTAATCTTCTTCAGTGGATTTTGCACCTATGTGACAAAAAAAAGTACATGACCCAATATTGTCGACTCACAGGTATGAAAAATACTATTTCGTCATAGTAGGCGTAAAGTACGTCTTTACGCCTCTTTTTGCGGGCGTAAAGTTGACTTTTACGCCTACTAGGCGTAAAGTAAACCTTAGGCGAGGCCGGACCTCGAGCCGTTGATCGCCGACGGTCGTAACTTTTCTAGCCCTATGTTTCACTTAACGTCCAATAGACGTGAAAGTCAGTTTTACTCCTGCAAATCGATGCGCAAAGAGGTATGTCTTTCCGCCTACGATGAGAAAAATAATGTTCGTACGACTTTACGCCCACCGTACGAAAATAACTATATTTGATGAGTTACGTCCATTTTGAATTTCTGCTGGGAAAATAAAGTACATTATCTGCCCGCGTAAGTCACTAGGTTAGAATGTCCAACTTCTGCCTCTAAATATAGACACGAGTGTAACCCATTATCGTGCAATAGTCATGTAAATGTATGTTTTTGAACCTTTGACACAATATTTTATACTTTCAATGTAAACTTTTTGAAGTTTCAATGACGCTTTCCACTTTTTAAGAAAAGGTTAACAAAATATATTAGAAAGAAATATATTCGAAATGGAAAAGATGAAATAGCAAATGCAGCTACAAATGGTACACAATCGAACACGATTTATACATATTTTGTTTTGTTTCAACAAAGATTACAATCCTGACGAACATTTGCAAAAATGATATATCGCTTAATAAAAACATCAAATAACATAAAAACTGCAATTCAAACTATACTTCCTACAAAAATTTGTTAATTATGCCACAAACAATACAGATCTGTGAATATCGAATTTCAACAATCTTTTGCAATAGATTAGATAGATATTTTATAAGTATTTAACTTCAAAGCTTTCTTATTTTTCAGCTTCTCTTTAAAACCTTCTTCGACAACTATTAATACTTAGAATTCAATCCAAATGTATTTTTTCTATATTACAAATGAAATAACACATGAGAGAAATCCATAAAACTTTTGAAAATGACAAAAATTAAAAAAACATAATACAAAAAATCCTAGCATTTACTACTGAAAAACTGAAGAGTATAAAAGAGTCTGAAGAGGCGTTAAAAATATCATTAAGAGTAACGGTAATAAGGCTGTCGACTTCATAAATTTTCATTTTTTCTTTACTGTGTATAAGTTATTAATACCATTTGCTTTTGATTTAGTGAAATGAAAAGAACGGCATATAGATTTGTCAAGTAAAAAAAAATAACATGGCAGGTCTAGCAGAAAGTTAAATTATAGCAGATTGCAAATTTGACTTTTTAGTTTACAAATCATTTACTAAATTAAGTATATCTAGTATAGAAGTTGTTTTAAAAAGTAATTTAAATTTGTAAAAAGTTTTTATAAATATTTTACAATAAATACTAGTCAAGAACAGTGCGCAAAGTCGGAATATACTTGTGTTCATTAAGAGAGAATGCGCTCCCTTCAGTTTTTCCGCTTCCTTTCATCCTCAGGGCACACTTTTTCGTCTCGTGGGATTTCTGTATTCCTGTTAGTTTCTCACTATTTAATTCAGGTGTTTCTTCATTAAATTTTATTCTTTCTCATTTCTGACGAAATTTAAAAAGTTCTTGAGTTTCACAAACTAAAAAGTATGTTAAATTAAATAATTAAGAAGAAATTAAATAATTTCATAATGATTAAATTTTATTCAATCAAGCTTTGGTATATTTTAATTCATCGTTAATAACATTGTTAATGTAATTATTTAATAATCCATAATTACCCTTTTCTTTAATAAATTTTAGATCCAAAGAAGAGGAACTTACGCCTACCTAACCAAAGAAACTTATAAAGTGGGTATGTTGCATCAAACAGATTTCTGGTTCTAGAAAACTGAAAATTGTGATGAATTTAACTGTAAACTCAACGGAATTGGGTGATTTGAACTTCAACAAGTTTGGTTTAAGGAATGCACATTGTTAACCAATACATGGTGAGCGCGAACCAATTTTAAATGAAAAGTCTTCTGAAATTGGACTTTCTGGTTGATTCTAGTACTAGTAACCTTCCTTAGTAGCTTTAGGAAATAAAATCGTTGGGGCCGTTGTTTTAAAAATTGACTGTTTGTAGTAGATTAAAAAATTACGAAACAAAACGTATGCTTAAATAATTTAAACAAATTTTGTTTTGTTTTTAAAGACAGGTTACAGTATATTATTATTCATAAACCAGTGAAGAAAATTTGAAAACGTTTTCCGCAGCAATCTTATATATTTACCACTTGTATTTAAATATATCTAGGAGTTTTTCATATATCATATAGATAATTTGTATTATCTATAATACCATACACAAGTCATCGAAATGACGTAGGGTAAAATTATATTGATTATTGTTATCAATTTTGTTTCATCCGTTCCATAAAATGTATGGAACCTTACGTAAATAAACCTAGACCATAAAAAAGTGATCAAAATTTATTTTTACTCGCACCAATCATGTAATATCACTCTATCCAGTTTTACTCAATTATTTATTGAAGCGCTGAATTCGTATCTCATTAAAAAATGAGAAAGCAGGTATGCGCGTTGCAGCTACGTCACTAGCTGTAAACTTCATTTCTGCATCTAAATATAGAAGCTAACTCTGTATCATTTTCACCGCAAAATATAAATAAATACCATTTACGAAAGTAGTATTTGGATGATAATTGTTCATTAGACATTCAAGGTGACGACCGTAATAACTGACCCGTAGGTTATACCAAATATTCCCGTTTCATTTGCTGACACAGGATCATATCAATATTCAATATCGGTGGTACAATTTTAAACTTCTGGAACCCACCTGCTTTATCTTGATCTTGAATGGCGCCGACGTCGGGTACTTCGATTCGACGATTGTTCCTGCCAGTACCATACTCTCCACCTCTGGCCCCGAACCCTTACTTTAAATGGCTGAAAGATAAGTTCATTTTTACGATATCGTACTTTAACTGGCATGCGGTGTTTACATAATATAAAGATAAGTAAAATTTTGCGATCTAGTAATAATTTTATTTTGTAAAGAACAAAATTTATTTTACAAGGCTATTTCTAGCGGTACATCTATTACATTTGTTAAAGTGATCAATCCAGAAAAGTGGGTTACGTCTAAAGTCTTTACTGTTGTTTCAGATAAATCTTATTTTTATCGACATTTTACCGCTTACTTCGATCGAACGTTAATTTACCGACATATATTTTCGTCAAAATGAACACGTCAAAAGTGTTTCTTTCTTTAAGTAGATGTAACAAAGTGACGATTTATTGGATAACTGTCACGAAGTTAATACAGAATTAAGACTGGTAAGACGAACTCTTGTACACTTTCGAAGGTTAATCAAAATTAAATATGCTATTTATAGGAAAAGTAAAAAAATGTAAATTTTGTATTATTTCGAAATTCTTGGATTATTGAATATTTAGAGGTTTGCACTCAAGTACATAGTACCAACCAACTTCATTGTAGCACTGTTAAATCCACTATAAAACAAGATTGATAATAATTAATTTTTCTACATATTTATCCCAGTCAACAACTTGCAATTGTGACAACTTGAAAAACGATTCACTACCACTCAATTTTTTAAATTAGTCGGTATTTCATTGCGTGAATGTTTTTGAGGTTACAATTCGCCTATCTGTAAGTGACACATTATATTCACCATTTTGTATTTTAAATCTTTAAATTCATAATTAGCAATCTCGAAACCCCTAGACAGATAAATGTAATTTTTAAAGACCTGCCATTTCATTTATTTTGGATATGGTAGAAAAGTGAAAAGCGATACATTAATATTTAGTAATTTCCTTGCATCATAAACGTGACCTTTTGTTTTAAGCCGAAAAGTTCATATCTAAAGCTTTAATTTAAACCATCGTAAAAGTTTGTTGTACGTTGGATTCTTTATAATACATAATGTGCAGGAAATTTCGTCTCGTCTGCTTGACCAAGAAAATCTCAAAACCATCCAACTTTCCCACATTTATTATCATAAAATTTCTTGTATTTTTCTAACAAAATTTGTATTACTTATCTTACAGACGCGTTTCGAGCATAAAAATTTGGTTAATATCTTAATCTTAATCGGTTCAAGTGTACGAATTTCTATGGTTGAGTTTGTTTGCTCACTGCATTAAAAAATGCAACTTTTTTAATAGATCATATTAGATTTAATGGGTCATATCTTATATTGTCGAAATCACTTTATCGACTGCTAGTAATAACTCAAAAAAACGTAACATAACTACAATTTTTTAAAGAAATGAGAAAAAAATACTGATTTTTCCATACTTTATTTTTTTCTTGTTCTGTATTTTTTTTACCAGAAAATATTTTTCTATGGCTGCAAAAGCTGTAAATGCTAACAAAATCTGTAAGAAAAGTATTCCCGATATGTAAGGAATAAGATCCGGAATACAAAATAATAGTATTTTACGCACTTGTATCGAAATATACTATTTCTAAATCAGCGTTTTCAAGCTGATTGCTTCCGGAATCATATGTACTTTCAATTTATGAATTTCTGTATTAGCGATAGTTTTTCATTGTTTCCAATACAAGAATAAGGAATCCTTTAAGGGGCAACGATTTCTGACGATCGACAAAGAGGCAATGAATTTCAAATGTATAATTCTATCATCACGATAATAATGATAACAATATTATGGCAATATTATCGCAACAAGTTTACATACATATAAAATACTAAAACACAACAATTTTGTGTAGTAAAAATAAATAACGAATTTCATAAATTGAAAGCAAATGATTCCCTAAGCGGCCATTTTGTTTCATTTAGAACAAACGATTTAGAACACATTTTTCGATATTCACGATCTTATTCCTCAGTTATCGGGAACCCTTTTCTGGATCCGCAGGACAGGTTTTGTGGACCCAGAAAATTGTTTTCGTGTCAAAAAAATATTGAAAAGAAGACAAAAGTACGTAGAAATCAGTATTCTTCTCTTTTAATTTAGAAACAGAGGTTTTCCACATTTCCATAACAAAATATAACATTTTGTGAGAGCAGTGAGATCACAGTCAACCTCGGACATCCATGTAATTGGAACAATTAGGGTTACAGCTTTTTAAGCTACTTAATCGATGGCTACGAACTCATTTTGAATAAGAGAAATAGTAATTAAATCATAATTTACGTTTAACAACGGATAATGTCCGTTGTGGGCCTTGTTTTGTATTTTTTTTACTCGTAACCTGTTTCAAAGCCGACATTATGCAGGTGTCGCATAATGGTAAACACTTGAGAACCCCCTTAGAAACTAAGATTGTTCTGATTCTGCTTCATAATTGTCCAAAATATTGAAAAATTCAAAAACTAAAACTTAAGAAGCTGTAAACCTTCAGAAAACCTGAGATATCTAAAAAAAATTGTTAATTGACCGTGTTCATGTACTTCTGCGTACCGATTACTAATATGATGATAAAAATGCATTAGAGCTGCAATTTAAAAAAAAAACATCCAATATACACAATTTTCTTTTTTGTTTCTTCGTTTTATTTTGAAAAATACTACTCTGATGAAAAAAAAGGTTTTAAACAAAATTGTAGCTCATAAATTTCTCTTCGAAAAAGTTTTATGAATTTTCTGAAAGACTCTGATTTTGTAGTTTATAATTAAACAATCTTGATTTGACGGAAGTCAAGACATACTTAAAATTTGAAAAACGAATTTTCTTCCTGTCAGATATTAACCCTTGTCGTCCCGGAAGTCTTTTTAACGCTAGTTTAACGCTGTAACTTTTTTCCGAACGCCGTTAAAAGAACGAAATAAATCAAGATCATTAGATTTGGACCTCCTCTTTCAAATCCCGCAGACAGAATCAGCCGCTGATCTGAAAGAAAAAAGTTATGATCATTTTTTCTAAAAATATCGTTTTATTCTTAAGTTTCTTTGCAAGAATTGCATTTTTTACCGTGAAGTGGGCAATATTGACCATCGCAGAAGGAACCAATCGCGTCTTTTTGCTCAGCCCTTTTCCGGTCTAATTTTTATCAAAAAACAAAATATGGATTTCATAATGGCGTCTGCAAATTGTAATTTTGCAGCTAAATGAGTTATGATTGTGTAGTTTTACGGTATTATATTTAACGACATAATAAGTAGAATTTCCAATAATATCTATAACATTATGTATAAACGTATCTATAATATATAACCTTGGGAATTAATAATTTTTAAATTCATCTTTTAAAAGCTCTCATAAATAAATTGCAATGTTGCACTAAAAATTCAGGTTGTAAATCGATTTTTGATAAATTACAAGTGTATATAGTCATTTTCAGTTTCACGCGTACGTAATGACAGGGAAACTTCAGAAAGTATGTGAAAATCACACAAAAACTCAGTAAAACTCGAGGTTATGAAAGAATGATAAGGAGATTAGATGTTCAATAACGATGATAATAACTTTTTCATTCCAATTCTCCATGTTTTGCAGAGATACGCAGTAAAATTATCGTTTGTGTAAAAAAATGCAAAAAATTGCCATCTTGTAGTCACCATTTTGTTTTTTGAAAATGTACGACCGAAAAATGCAGTGCTGATCAAAATGACGCGATTAATATCTTTTACAGTGGTCAGTATTATCATTTTTAATATCCAAACGCGATTCTTGTAAAGAAGCGTAGACAAAATCGGTGATGTTATTGAAATAATTATCTAAACTTTTTTCTTTAAAATCGATTCGACAGAAGAGGTCGAAAGTTTTGATCTTGGTTTATTTAACTTTTCATTAACGGCGTTTGAAATAGAAGTTTTAAGCCTGAAAGTTGCGCCCAATTTCGGACTTTCAGGACGAAAAGGGTTAAGCAAAATCTTCTATCACCAAAATTAACGCTTTAAAACTTTTACTTTTAAAATTAATGTTTAAAACATGCTAAAATTGTTTACTTCCCGAAATTATCTTGATTTCTCTTATAGATCGTTACATATTGCACTAAACCTCATGAAAAATGTTGATTGTCACCTATTGATTTCATTTAACTTACATAAAGATATATTTGTAATAGTTTGTATTTTCAGTAGAAGTTGTTCCATCATTAAAATCTTAAACTATCTTTTGAGCGTAGGAAACGATATTTCAGAGTTTGCAATTTAGCGCTGGAATTCAATCATTCGATAATTTCCAAATAATTACAGAAGTTAAGCATCGTCTTAAGATCAAGTGCAGGGTTTTAGCTGGAAACTTAACTTTCAGACTTCTTATTTCAACGTGGGCTTGCACCAAAACCGACATGAGAGGTACAAAAAGTGCCTTCGTGTTGACTGGATATACTAAGTCTATCGAAAGTTTTGATAGAATTTTCGTTGCCTTACCAACTAATTTCGACGGGGGCGTCAGGTCACGGTCTGATCATCTTTTTTTCATCCTGCCAATAGTCCGAGTACGTGCCAACACGAATCACTGTTAAGTGGAACGTGATAGCGATCACGAAATAGGTAAACAATGTTACACTCTTTCAACTCGTTAACTGCGAAATTAGTTTCAGAACATATACATATAAATCATCATTTGAATCGTGAATCTGCAAAAGTTTGGGCAATTTTTGTACTTTTTATTTTTCCACTTTTTCTCGTTAATCAATGCAACAATTTCTAACTAATGAGAACATTCATTTGTTAAATCAATGAAGAAAATATCTTGTGACACTTGTATGATTTTCATTCACTGAAGTACGTGTTAGAGAATGAATCATTCAATCGGTAAAGCTCTGTGCTATGTAGCTTCGACCTCCAACGTCAAAGAATATACAACCTTTTAAACTATGAATTTCATTTATCGTTGTAATATATTATGTTATATAACATTTACTGCTTTTTAATGCACAATGCACTTTACTATGCTAACGTAGAAAATATAACCATTACTTCAAAGTTTATAATACAGTTTGGTTCTAATAAGAATAATAACAGAATAAAAAAATATTATAATAGTACTTTTTACACCAAGGGCGTGAAATGGTTGTTTTACGCCCGTGGTGCAAACAATATTTTTCGATTTAGGGGGAGTAAAATGACCATTCATTCTATTATTCAAATTAAGGATATTGACGAATCACTGCGACGTGCAACACTGACTAGCGAGTTTATTTTTCAATCAGTAATGTTTATGTTTATAATAGAAAATTCGTGTAATACCCCGCTCCTGCGTATTTATTTGTATTTACATTTGTCGTTTTTTATTGTTTCCAACCATTATCTGAATGTATTGTAGTGTAGAAAATTATAAGATATCGTATTTATAGGCTTTTTTTCGAAAAATCGTCCATTTTCAGACTGTTTTTATTTTACGCCCGAGGGCGTAAAACGCCGATTTCGCGCTTCAAGGGCGTAAAGGAGGCGTATCATGGTCATTTGACGCGCCTTAAATCGAAAAATAAATTATAGAAATAGCAGTCATAAAACATAAACATGTAACGTATAGTATGCTATTAAAAATGTATATATATTTCACAGTTTTTGGTGAAACTGATTGTGATTTTGCTACCTATTTTGAACCAAACATTTTGTTAATCTTTATACTATTTAAAAAGTTTTCAGTAAAATATGTCTCATTAGTCACCAAATAATTTGGAATTTTCCTTTCGTTCTGCAGAAAATTTGTCCGTTTTTTATAAATTTTATTGCCAAATCGCATTTCTCTTAATTTAAAATTTGTAGAAACATGAACCCGACGTGCCTGCTAATAGCATGACATATTAGATTTTCAAAAAATTGTTTTATTATCAACAGTAGAGGTCGAGACGAGGAAATATTATAGGATATAAAACATGTGATAAAGGGAAAATAACAAAATGCACTTTTTATTGACAATTTGGCATACATTCGATGACATTTTTTAATTTTCCATTTTAGAGAAGGTGCCGCAATTTTGAAGCTGTAATACGTAGTTTCAGATTCCATATTATAGTAGTATTACATATTATTTGTAGTAGCATTGATAAACAAATAGTAAATTACCACTACGTTTAGTATTAACCACTTGAGTGGGAGGGTACGTCTACAGACGTACATTTAAAAAAAAGGATAAAAAGTACAAAAAACAAGTAGACTTACATCACACATACATTCTTCTTAACCCATTAAGTCCTGAATGGACGTTTTTTCACTACAATATTCAACGGTTGTATTTAGTGTGAAAAAAGGCTCTAAAAAATTTGAAAGAAGACATATCTTACGTAAAATTAACTGAACTTTCAGAATCTGTTATTACATTTTTCAGAAAATGCAACCGTGAAAAACTATATTCGATTTTTTCAAAAAAATCATGCATTTTTCAAATGAATTTTTTTTTTCATTTCGTCTTTTCACATTGAAATTGCTTCAGAATTCCTCTAAACGGTAAAGAAATCGAGTCCTCGAGACTTAAACTTTAAGATGTGCCTATGTCCATTTTGAAAATAAAGGTAAAAGCATCCAAAATGGCGGCCCAAACACAAACAAATTAGCGAAAAATTCAGGAATTTTTCATTCAAAGACGATCGACTTTAGGAAAAAAAGTTACAGAACAAAAAGTTCTTACAATTATTCAAAGAATACGCTGAATTTTTTTCAGAATTTTTTAAACACTTTTTTCATTTTTCAAAATCCCAAAATTTTGACAAATCGAAAAAGTCGTCAAAAAATTCTAAAAAAATTTTCGGGCATTCTTTGATTAATTGCAAGAAGTTTTTCTTCCGTAACATTTTCTCCTAAAGTCTACCATTTTCAAATAAAAAATTCCTGAACTTCTCGACAATTTTTTTCGAATTTTTTTCGAAATTTTTCTCGACAAGACTTTTTTCTTGAACATTTTCTCCAAAATTCGAAAAAAATTGTCGAGAAGTTCAGGAATTTTTTAGAGCCTTTTTTCACACTAAATACAACCGTTGAAAATTGTAGTGAAAAAACGTCCATTCAGGACTTAATGGGTTAATATGACTTTTCAAAAATCTTGTGCTCTATTTCGCGTAGTGATCTTACTCTTATCTTAGACATTTAGTGTTAAAAACATTTAAAAAATGTAATGTATGATAGTTTATTAAATTATCTGTAAATGTGAATATATTATCGTAACTCAAGACGTGAAATGTTAAATAAACATATTTTTGAAACAATTTCAACACGTAACAGGTTTCAACAGAATTAAAAAAATATGTTCGCCATATTGGATCCACCATTTTGAATTTTTCAAAATGGACTTCATATTCGTAATCAGCGATCCTGAAAACCCAAGTGTACCCAATCTCACAAATTTTGGTAGCTTAAAAAACCTTTTACCCACATTTCAGATTTTTCTCCTCAGAGCGAAGGTGTTAAAATGTTTTCGTATTTCTGTCAGTGTGTAAATGGATTACGAACGTTTAGTTTTTTTTAATTAATTAATCGCTTGTAATGTTAGCAAATAAGGGATGAAACAATAATTAAAAAACAATTCTGTGTATGTTACGGGTAACTTTAATATTTTAGCATAAAAATATCTATTCTATTAAGTTAACAAATTACACATTACAAATTCGGGGTTACGTTTTGTTTCATGATTTGACGTTAGCTTCATCTCGCACATTGAAATGTATTTACTCTAATTTTCTCATAAAATAATATTACTTTTAACTTGAAACGATTAAAAATATTCTGCACATGGAATCGCCGAAGAATGAACTAATTTTTTTACTATTACTAATTTTGTAACGATGGTACTATTGTAGTTATGCAACGACAAACTACTAAACAAAACTAATGTTGAGATTTAAAAAATTCGATGTTTACTATACAAGAAAATAATGTTTTTCATGGCTTAAATGGTTGACTATTCAGCGGATATAACTTTAAATTAAATCATTATATTTTTTCATATACACAAACAAGTAAGAAATAGGAAGAAAATGTGAAACATAATAATAATGCGACAAATCAGAATTGCAATATTTATACATTTTTATTTTTACTGCAGTCTCCATAGAAAGAAATAAAGAAATTTTAATCCACAATTTTTATTTATAAAATCCTTTATATTTTCTTTCAAAATACATTCAATCCATATGGTTGATTATTATAAAAATCACTTGTAAGCAATTACGAAACGTTGATATATAATCCAAGTACTATTTAAAGGTTGGTTTAAATGCAGGGGTTTCGGTTAGCAAATTTAAAGCACTCTGAATAAAGGATTGAACCGTAATACATATTTAAAAATAATGCTTTTAAAATTCGTTCAGTAGTATTTAAACATTGATCGAACCCCTTTAAATATGGTGAAAGTTTTATTTTTTGTTTAAATATACGTGTGAAGTATAACATACCTACAAACTTTAAGTTAAGTGCTTTTCATTTAATGAATTTAACAAAAATAATAATATAATAAAAATGAAAAGATAGGCCAAACATAAACACGTATATGTAATATTTCATACCATGCAAAAAAGTTGCACTGAAAAAGAAATAAAGCAAAATTTATAAAATTTTCAAGATAATTTACACGCTGGAGTTTTCCCCCTTTGAAACGCAAGCAGGTCATTACTGCAATCGTTCACAACATCAACTAAATGTGCACGCGTGTTACTAATTTGCATAGAAATAGTACATTAATCATTTGAAATATAACGTGCTATTTGCAATCTGCTACTCTAATAACGATATAATGCAGGTTTATAGACGTGATATCACGCCTTGTGTAAGAAAAATGCCATTTCCATGTATTAAGTGCATTTTCTGTGAATTTATTGTAAATATACATTTAAAATTAAGTTATTGGTTTAGGCCACGTATTATTGTGATTGTAGAATATGTATGGATACTACATTTTCAAACTATAATTGTAACTATAACTGTAACCTATAAAATTCCGTTGAGGACCTATTGAAATACTTTCAGTATTTTGAAGTAGTTAAAAAGTAATCAAATCAACTAAGAATCTTTTTCAGTGTTATAACATTAAATTCTCTGTTGGGCATTACATTTGACATCTAGCTTAGATTCTTGAAAAAAAATTATAATTACATATTAACAAAGCTCTCTGTATAATTAGCACAACAAAATATTCTGTAAGCTTATCTTCTGAATTGTAAGTAATATGCGACATACACAGATAATCAGTCAAATGGTCAACTCATAAATACAGGATATTAATAACTATCATTTCTAGCTACGGAACCCACATATATCTAACTGCGATTCAGTTAATATTTAGCATATCGAAAAATCATCGCGATTAAGTACATTGACCAATAAACTAGGTGCAATAAATCACAAAAAGACAAACTGGACCGTTAAACATGTCAGCCATTTGTTACCCATAAATATTAATTTTGAAAATCTGATCAGAAATTCAGAAACATCGCAATCTATGATACAAAAACATACCATTTTAAAAAACTCACAAATATTACGTCCACTGCTATTTTATTAATAGGACCAAAAAATAAAATACATGATATCACGTATTCTATTTCCAGGCGTATCAGGTGTACATTTATGATACATTTTATGTCAATAAAAATTCGTTATGACAGAAAATTCGATGCGAAACAAAAAAAAATTATGTATGAAAATCTGCCTAAAAAAATGCTGAAAATTGACATTATTAAAAGTTGTTGTCTTCGTCATTCGAAAGAGCAAATCCATATTCTCGTGGTTTGTTTTCTTATTGGTTTCATACGAGAAATAAACGCGAAATTCGGGACAAAAATCCAGCGTATTTGTTAGTTAACACTTTTAGTCACGCATTTTAGTATTCCGGAATTCAGTAAAAATCGTAACATGGAGTTTTCGGGGTGCCTGATTACAAATATGACCAAAATTTCGGATTTAAAATTCAGACACTCATGTAAAACCACGATATTGACTAAAATTGCGTAGTACAGATTTTTTTTATCAACGATGAGTAACATTATTTAAAGGTTTACTCTACTTTCTTTTACTTTAATTCAATTTACTCTTTCTCAGCATTAAGTGGAGCTCGTGGAGGTGAATAGTTTAAGCTCCATTTTTTCCCTTTTTTTTATTATTATGCTTTATTGTTTATTTTCTATTTTTGTGTGCGGTTTTTTCTTTTTTTAAATTTATTTTATTAGTTACGTATGATGCTTTTGAAAGTAATTCCTATTCTGCAAAATTGTTATTTTTTACATCTTAAATCCGCCATATTGAATTTCATAAACATCGGATTATCCATCCCAAAAACCCTCTAGCAACAATCTTGTGAAAATAGAAAAACTTTTGTTCGCCATATTGAATAGGCGACTTTGAGTTTGTTAAATCTATTGAAATTCGTATTTCGAGCAATTAGCTTTAAAAACATCGTCTATAATGAATTTATCAGAAAATACGTGTTTTTTTAATTTATCCATTTACATGACCTAACCAATAAAGAGTTATGTGCACTTTGCCATTTTTATACTTTCTTTCATCACAAAAGTAGCAGAAAAAAAGTAAAAAGACTTATCTGAATGCTTTAATTAGAATGTGAATAGTCAAAATTCAAAGAAATCTATGTGATAACGTACTATCTAAATTTCTTGAAGTGAAAATTAAGTCACTCTTTACGAAGTGAAAGGTCACTCTTTACGAAGTGAAAGATCACTCTTTATAGAGTGAAATGTTCACTATTAATAAAAGAGTGGCTCAATTTTCAGTCCAAGTAATTTAGACAGTAAGTTATCACTACTACTCAATTGGTTAATGGGTTAAGTATTTGAAATTTAGTAGATTACTTGATTTTTTAACAGCAAACAAAACGAAAGGATTTCGACCGTGGTTATAAATATGGCGTCATATTTAAATAAAATCCACTGAAATAAAGTCCAATCAATTAGTAACGTTAACCACGTGTCAGTGTTTTCTCGCGCGAGGTACGAGGCATTTCTGCAATTTTAAAATTGCCCATTAATAATTTAAATGCGTCGCGGATATAAGAATTTTTACCGTCATTGACGGAAACGTTACATCCGTTTATTCTTTATCATATATATGTGCAAGGAAGAGCACATACATACCCACATATAAAATAAAAATGATACAAATATGTGTTCACTGTTATGTAATACATAATATTATGTTTCACAAACTTCATTTCTGTAATACCTAATTAAAGTGTTCCTTTTTAAAAAATCACTTTTCAAATTTTCAGAATTAAAAATGGACGGATCCAATATGGCCTTCAAAATGTTGAAATTTGTATAAATTCTTGTACAAATGTGCATAGCCGGGTTTTTGAGGTTCTTGATCACGAATCCGTTGTCAGATTTTTTACATTCAAAATGGCGGACTTCAAAACTTCTATCAATTTTTGTAAAAATGAGTATACGTGAGTTTTTGTTCCTGATTCAAAATTCATTGACAGATTTTCGAAATTGAAAATGACGGATCTAATATGGCGGCTGAAACTGAAATTTTGGTAAAACATGCATTTAGGGGCTTTTCTGAGATCCTACCAATCCGTCGTTAGATTTTTAGAATTCAAAATTTGAAATTTACATCGATTGATTCGAAAATTTATATATTTTAGTTAGTGGATCTTTTTTATCAAGTTTGTGTTGTCAGAGGCTCGAAAGACAACATTGAAGTGAAGTTACTATGGAAGAAGTAATATCGCATAATTTTAATAGTCAATAGTCCTATTGATATTTTGAGTTCTGAAATCTCCAAAAACCACCTATACTAATTTAACAAAAATTGATAAAAGTTTTGGATATTTGTCAGCCATATTGGATCCACTATTTTGAATTCTAACATGCGCATTACACTATCTTTTAGTACAACCAATCACTCCACCAGATCTAAAAGTAGGAATCAATTGGACTACAGTTTCATATAAGAAAAGAGAATTCCAATTTACGAAACTACACTTTTTTCGGCGTTTTTGCCATTCTGGGCGTAATATTGGAAAAACGACTAACGATATTGGAAAAAGTACTTCAGATTCAGAAAGAGCAGCCTTGAAACCTATAAGATATGGACTTGTATCAAATTCATCAAAACTTTCTATGAAAATTATTTTGCTAAAAAACGGCGACAATATGTGCCATTTCAGGACGAAACGGGTTAAAATACAACTTTGAGGAATGAAAAATCGTTAAATAAGAGCAATTACTTTCTCCAACTATAATTTTTTATATGGATTTGATGAATATAATTCAATATCATTATATTTAACTAATGATATTTTGCAAATTTGACACGAAAAATGTATTATTACATCAGCCTCTAATGTTATTTCGATTTTCATAAAAGTAAATGAAAATGGAACATAACCAAAAGTACATTCTCATTAGATATGTCAAGAATACTTTAATATTCCTTCAATTTGTGATGCAACAAAGTAAACAATTTCTAAACATAATATCTATGCATATAGCACATAATACACCCATTCAGTTAGAAGAATCAATTTCATCTAGAAATTCATAGTGTAAAAAATAACATAGAAACATTCGTCATTTATTTTTTGTAACCGTTATAAAGATCTTACCATTCAAAAATTAAAATCGTAGTGATAATCCGTAATACTCTGTATATTTCAAATGTAAACGTGTAGCACTAAGTATATAGAGCAACATTGCAGACGCGTATTCTGATTGATTATAAAAAAGTGTATAATCCTTTCACGTGTGCCACATCTGTCGCTATTTCGTAGACTCTACAGCAATATGCTGCATTATTTAAAATCAAATTAGTCACGAGATTAGAGAATATTGGAATAAATTTTTGTACCATTTCGTTTACGTTTTCGCTTTTATTTCGTTTACGTTTCGATCACAAAAAGTATTAAAAACAACGTGGTATTGAATACCAACATTAGTATATTACACTATTATCTATAAATTCAAAGAAATTGGAATATCTTATTGGGCAATTATCGAGGGAAAAATTCCTTCTAATTTTTTAATTTAACATATGTAATGTCCATTTTTTCTTTACCCCTTTCTTATTCGATCTATAAAATTTTGTGTGGGTAGAATGCAGCAATTACCATCCCTTTAATTTTCTTTAGTTAATTACAAGGGACTAGTAATTAATGACAAGACGAGCAGTAATTAATAGATTTACCTTAGATAGAGCCGGAATTTTAAGGCAAAAATCAATTTAGGTTATGTGCAATAAAGTTACGCACATTGCCGTAATTATAATACGTCCACCGCAAAATAGATTTGGTACGGTAATTGATATTTAATTAGATTTATTTTTAAATGAAAAAAATGTAAAAAATAAATTTAGAATGAATGAAATTTTTTGTCTAAATTTTAACATTAATTCGTTCTACTTGTAAACTTCACAAAACTATTTAATACATAAAAATAATATTATTTAAATAGAAAAGTTCTCTATATCTGTACCTGCAATAGAACTGCGTATAAACAAAAGAAAATATACATTCCGCATTTCGAAAAGGCAAATTATTATTCCCTTTGTGTCCGCTCTTGGCTGAAAACTTTTAATCATTTTGTCAGTATTCTCCTATCCTGTGTGGCTCACAAATATTGCATATTAATTTTTACTGTGAGTGGCTATCGTTCATTTTTTACAATTATTATGTACTATTCATTTTGTAATAATATCTCGACCATATGTGTGTTTGTTATGATCTATAATGTTTCCTTTTCAATACATGAAAAAAACTAAACGGTTAACTAACTAACAAAAATAATAAATTCAGGTAGAAATGTTGCGTATGTATACCCAGAAAACTTTTTTATTTGCTGCAACTATTTCCAGTTTGCTATTCTACAACCAAAAGAAATAGTTGAAACAACTAATAATAATGAATAGGACTAACGGGACTAACAATACCATTTAACTAATTGAAATAGTTGTTTCAACTATTATATCGAAGCAAATAATTGGTAGTAGCCAAAGAACTGACACATTACCTCACAATGCTTATAATGGTTGAAACAACTATTTCAATTAGTTAAATGGTATTGTTAGCCCCGTTTTACCCAATTAAAATAATAATCACGACTATTTCAAATAACTGAAATAACTATAAAAATAGTTAACTTTTTTTTTTGGTATTAGAACACTGACAGAAACAAAAAATAAGCATTGTGAGGTAATGTGTCAGTTTTTTGGCTACTACCAATTATTTGCTTCGATATCCATGTCTTCTTCTCAAAGATTGAATATTATCCCTAACCTAAAATTTTCTACTTTTTAGATATAACTCATGAATTTATACCTAGCAAATAAATTCTCCATGTTCACCTCTTTTTTCGACAAAATTTAACATACAATTAGTTAAGGGGGGAAGGTCCCAAAAAATTTTGTTTTCTCGATGTTTGGAAAATGTTTGTACTTGTTCTAGAACATCTCAAGGATGTCTTCTTGAAATTTTAAAACAAAATCTTTATTAGTTTTGAAATGTCAGCATATTTTCGACCGCAGGTATAGGTTTTGTAACGCGAGGCAGCTTTAAACGCGTTTTTCTCGAAACACCATTTTTTCATACTGCTTACACGATAACTCAAAAAACAATTATTCGATTGCTTTGAAATTTTGTGGAGGTCTGCTTCAAACATCTGGCTATACTCCAAATCTATGGTTGGGATTTTTTAATGCAAATTACGGAATTTATTCAAACAAATTAATTAACAAAAAACGTTCAATTTTTTAAAATCTCTCTCATTTTTGTAGAAATTACTTTTTTTGGTTTTAAAGGTTGGGAGTATTAAAAATAATGTTACTAATAAAGTTTTTTTGGTGTAGATAAAAAATAAAGCCGCCATCCTGCAAGCAAAGGGTCTAGCAGGATAAGATGGTCCAAAATGCCCCAAAAGATATTTCACTGGACCAAAGACCATTCTTTTCTAACCAGAAAACCAAACATTTTCAGCAATTTTCGACTCCCTAACCCCACAAATAAGCTCGTTACACCGAAAACGGTGTTTTTCAGTTTTTATTTTTTTTATTTCGGAACTATGAGAGCAATCTCTACACAAAAATTCAAGTATATAATAGATACCAGAATACATATAAAAAAATTTTTTTCGGAATTTTTTACCGTAGTGGAGATTTTTAAAAAATTCATGAAATATTCAAACATCTTTTTCTCGCGTTAAACAAATAACGTCATCTGGAAAAAAATTTATAAGATGTATTTTTGATCAAATTATATTGTCAAATTTTTTCAGATTTTTTTAAAAATTGGGCCGTTGTCAAAAAAAATAAAAACTGTAGGTTTTGCTATATTTTTAACTTTACGAACTCAAGTGCCCTATATTTGCATTATATTTATCGAGCAGGTAGTTATATTTATTCGCATAATTTAAAGATATACTTATCTTTCCATCCTACACTCATTATATAATATAATTTGCGGCTTTTTGTAATTTTTGGGCAGCTTTTTTATAAATTAATTTCAAATAATATCATTATAATGCGTAAATTGCAGTTCGACGCCTCCTATTCATATAATGCTCATTCGGAGAGGCCAGTGTGTATAAATATATAATTCGATATAATGTAATATATTATATTATATAATATAACATTACATTGGATTCACTGTCATTGAGCATTATATCGAACTATCTTTTGAATTATTATTATAGGAAGCGACTTTTTGAATCAGCATTATATGAAGCTACATTTTGAATGAGTATTGTATACATTGGCTTTTTCGAATGAGTATTCTATGAAAAGGAAACGTCGAGTTATTGTTTATAACGTTTTAATTCCATGAATTTTTTCAAAACAGGCGCCTTGACGATACGAGTAATATTAAAAATACGACAAGATTACAATACGTATCTTGAAACCCCCTTTTCCAGCTGTTTTATTTATTTACAAATGAGCGATCACCTGTTTTCAATATTAACAAATATGAGTTATTTACGTATGATTATATGTAACAAGTCGCTTTGAGATACCCCACCTTTTAAAATATAATCTACGGGATGGTTTGCACATCGCTATTTTTAGAATTGTGATGGGATTACTTAGAAAGAAATCATAAGAGATTCTAAGTCAGACATATTGTCAAGGCGCTTATTTTGAAAACAATCATGGAGATACGACATTATACACAATAACTGCATTTTACGAATTATAATGATATTATTTGAAATTAATTTATAAAAAAGCTGCCCAAAAATTACAAAAAGCCGCAAATTATATTATATAATGAGTGTAGGATGGAAAGATAAGTATATCTTTAAATTATGCGAATAAATATAACTACCTGCTCGATAAATATCATGCAAATATAGGGCACTTGAGTTCGTAAAGTTAAAAAAATAGCAAAACCTACAGTTTTTATTTTTTTTGACAACGGCCCAATTTTTTAAAAAATCTGAAAAAATTTGACAATATAATTTGATCAAAAATACATCTTATAAATTTTTTTCCAGATGACGTTATTTGTTTAACGCGAGAAAAAGATGTTTGAATATTTCATGAATTTTTTAAAAATCTTCACTACGGTAAAAAATTCCGAAAAAAATTTGTTTATATGTATTCTGGTATCTATTATATACTTGAATTTTTGTGTAGAGATTGCTCTCATAGTTCCGAAATAAAAAAAATAAAAACTGAAAAACACCGTTTTCGGTGTAACGAGCTTATTTGTGGGGTTAGGGAGTCGAAAATTGCTGAAAATGTTTGGTTTTCAGGTTAGAAAAGAATGGTCTTTGGTCCAGTGAAATATCTTTTGGGGCATTTTGGACCATCTTATCCTGCTAGACCCTTTCAAAAACACTCGTGTTTGACGCAGTACAGCGCCGCCATTTTGAGCGTTAAACAACAAAAAATCATATCCTATACTAAAGATGTATCTAACTCACAATAAAGGATTTTAAACAAAAAAACAACACTTATTCACTTAAAAAAAAATTCTTGAAAATCCACTTTGTTTCGGGATGTGATCGTCTTCATGGCTCAATATAGTTATTCAAACTACTAAATAAAATATGTATTAATATACACAACGGAAATAATTGAACTTACTATTTTTCTTAGTTGGATTGGGTAACTACCTAAAAATAGTTGAACTGATTACATGACTTGATAGTAAAACAGATTGACAATTTGACCATTTTTTACGGAAAATTTAACAAATTTGAAATAATTCATTCAACCATAGTTGGTTTGTCATCTTTAAAAACTAGAACGTTATGTTGCAGATAGTTAAATTAACTATTCTCTTTTTTGCTGGAAACGTTAATGTACATCCCCTAACTCATTTCTCGATGACTGAATATTGTTTAGGCCCCGATCCAACAAGCCTTATCCTTATCCAGTGTGACTGAATACTAGCTGATCAGGACCTAGGCAGGCTTCTTCGTAGCAAATCTTATCAGGAGAACAGGAGTGGCATCTGATCACTAAATATGTATTTAAAGTTAATACCTAATGATGACAACCCAGCCAGTTATCATGTACTGATAAAGTGAATCATCGATTTTTAATAAAGTTGGAATTGAATATTTCCAATTGGAATCTTAAAGTCTGATCATAATTAGTAACTCGTATTGATACATGAAGAACCTCATATGTAAGCAAAAAATGGTTACTCATTTAAAAAATTCACAAATTTACTGCGTTTTTTGCATCAAATTAATTTTGTCTTCTGATTAGGTTGAGCCAATCTACAAAACATATGACAATAATAAAATTTGCCCAGGACCTGACATCAAAGAACCTAATCATGCTCTTATTAGATGAAACATTACATTCTTACCATATCCTGAAGGATAATTCGGTAACCTAAGCATGACCGGACCAGAGCCATAAGAAAGTCTCCGGGTTGATTCATACTATAAATATTTTAATGATTTACAGGTAATTTTTTGTTATTTATCCAATTATGAAAAAGTTATGAAAAAATGCAAATTCCGAAGCTGAAGAATGTTTTGACTTTCTCTCTCGTTTGACATCTCGAAAATTATCTATCGGACATCTATATTTAATTAATACAAATTATAACGTATACACGAAATTCAAAAATTGCTTTTATATAATAACATTTTCCAATTTACTCAGGCATCCACAAATTATGTACTATATATTTTATTTTTTGAATTAAATTTTACAATCTAGTACTAATTCCAATAAACTGAAACAAAGCAATATTTACCAAGAAATATTTTGTCATTATTTAGTGAATAATGGAAGTAAAAAATATATGATTTCTTATAAAAAGAATCTATGAATTTCTCATTGAATAGAAAAAAAGTATGAGTAATTTCAGAAATTATATAATGATTCGTAACTTCGAGAACTATACATCGATACTTTCAAATAGTACAGAATTTCATGTAAATCTCAAATTCTTTGGGAATAGTACGCATATTGATTATTGTTTTGAAACTTTAACAACGTGAAAAATTCTGAAAGCGTAGAAGGTCTTCGAAGAAACTTTTTTCTAACAATTATATATTTGAAATTTAAAATGACTGTAAATTTTAAATCGAATGTAATATTTCAATAATATCAGTAAAATGACATATGTTTCGGGTTATTTTAACTAAATTGAATATTATTTCGAATTTAATATCATAAAATGCTTACTTTATCGATCGCTTTTCCGAAATAAATACTGAAACAAAGGAAGCCGAAGTAAGTAGATTTTAGCAAACTAACAAGGTATTAGTAAGATAATTAATTCCACTGTAACCGCCTATTTATTTAAGTCAACTTCTTCTCTTTCGATTTCCGATATGCAATATATCTTGAAATGAAGTTTTTATCGGATTTCCATTTATTTTGCGCCACGTGCAGCGAGATTAACGATTTTTTTAAATTCTTTGATACCATTCGCCTTTGGGAACTCGTGGAGCAATAATTACGAATAATAGTTAATTCGTGTATATTGATAATACATATTAATTCTATATTGTAATTTAAGAGCAATAAGAAATATTTTATATAGAAATAAACATCTGTGGGATTGAAATAACATTTTTCCGATTCTTAATATTCAATCGGGATGATAGAAACTCATTAACTGGCATATAACAAATACTATTGATGAAGTAAAGATATTTGGACTTTTCGTATTAAAATTATGTACACGTTATATTTTGATTATTTTATATAGTACAGAAAAGAGTCTATCACTCTTTAATTAAAGCTTAACAGGCTGATCTTCAATTGCGTGTATTAAAATGTCATTTTTATTTGTTTTACTTCTTCAGGTAATGCTTATATATATATTATTTAATATGATAATGTACATATATTTTATTTTAAGGAAATCCTGCCTTTATTTCGTTTACATTTTCATGTGTGAAGAAATATAGGCACAAAAAAATTGTTTACTTGCTAGAATCATTAAAATATAGCTAATTATAATCTACAGTTGCGACTCATAAAAATAGTTGAAAACTATTTGCCACGCATTTAAAAACTAAAAACTATTTACCATGAACGAAATAGTTGCAGAAACACAACTAAAAAATAGTTAATACTTTGTTAACTATCCAATAATTTTTCTAATTTCATATAATGTTTATGAAGAAATTCCCGATAAATGATAAACTGCCTATCGAGTAAAAAGATCCAATAAATCCTTTGTAAAGGACAAATTATACCTCAAAGAGTTAAAACTCAATATTCATAGGTAATATGTTAAGAATTTACTAAAGCGGGTCTGTTATGCCGATAACGATAAGACACTAATATTGTGATTTTACTTATACAAATTCCCAATTCAAATTTGACATAGATTTATGAAAAACCTAAAGGGTCACAGCAAAAATTTGGACTTGAAAGTACATCGATTTTATTCCAATATTTTAGCTTGATAAATTACCTTTCTTAATGAATTAATTTATATTTTAAATTTCACTTTCTCTTTCATTGATCAACTTAATTAAGTTACGATGACAAATATACCACGAAAGTAATATTATACAGAATACATTTGCAAGACAATATTGATCTATATTACAATGTTTGAAGCTCGGCTGTTAATTTCAAGTAGAAACATTTGAATTAAAGCTTTTTTACTATTTGTCGTTTATTTTCTTGAATTGGAATTAGAGTTTTGTAAGCACCAAACAAAGCTTGCAAATAGAGATAAGATTAAGTACTCTTAACATTTTAAGAACCGACATTACATTGAGAGCACCCTTCAATAATACGAAAACAACGGTCTTTGAAGATCGAAATATTTATTTTAATGGTTTCGTTACCAAGATAGGATACTTTCGAGAAATATTAAAACTTCTCAAATTCCGTAAAATATGCAATTTCCATTTTGAAATTAAAATTCAACATTCTGAAATCGTTACTTATAAAGCATAATTATTTGTTAGTCTTAAAATATTAAATAAGTTATTATTTTTAGTAATGTATTTTGCACGTACAATAATGCAATAATTAATACATAAATCAAAGTTTATGTCTTCATAATTTCAATGCAAGAACACGCAAAATAAAATTTTAGTCACAGCACAAACTAAGTTTGCGTTGAGCACGATTTTCTTTTCCGTGAATAATACACACAAATAACACCGAACTACAAAAAAAAACTTATGTCATGTGCAAGAAACGCAACTAGGTTTATCTTATAGATTTTGGGCTGCTGAATACGAATTCGGGTAAAGAATTGGTCCTATACGTCAGGGTTTTCTAAATCTGAGGTTTATACTGATAAATTGTTTTTTTCCGAGAAACTTGACAAATCTTGTGCAAGAACAAAAATTCAACTGTACATTGGATAAAAACTAGGCAATTCTTATGGATTTTTGATTACTAATCCGAATCCATGGTCCAGAATTTGTTCAACTTGTTTACAATTTTATAATACAATGTTATAGTTTTTAAGAATATTTCAAAAGAATGTGAGAATTTTTCATATAGTGAGTTCGAAAAATTAGTATGTGTGTTAGAAAAACCTCAACATAATCTCGTTGAATATGCGACACACATTTTTCTAAACAAGAAAGTGAGAGAAAGCTATAGAAAGGAAAGAAAGACACTTGCATATTGCACATACAGAAATTTAAAACGTATTATATTGGAAATCTTGTCTGTTGACAGAACAAAAGTAGAGGAGAAAAAAGAATGACATAATTCAAAAAGTTTTGTAATGACGCCGATTTTTCGTACTTTAAACTTCAAATTCTGTCCCGAATTCGGACTTAGGCGGCCCAAAATCTATATGAAAAACCTAGTTGCTTTCATAGACATGACATGAGTTTTTCTTTGTAGTCCGATGTAATTGAATCATTACCATTAAAAACTGAAAATACACCTCTACGGATTTGAAAATAAGATCCTATGAATACACATTCGCAGTGAAGTGCCATTTTGAAAATGATAAAACATCACATAAAATCTAAGAGAAAAATGCAGTGTTTTTCAACAGTTGTTCAATTTTCATTGCATACTTTACTGGAAGTTATCAGGGAATATTCACAGCAGATCTGACTTAATTATCTTGTATTATTATGATCAGTTTCAAATTGATAGGAAATGTTAATGTTATCTTTTATTATCATCATGTATAAAGTTTATTTTAATCTAGCGATTATAGATATGAAACTGTTACCGGAAAATATATGATTTTACTCCGAATTCACTTTATGATCCGCTAGAAAAATTTGTTTCTTGGTGTAGTAACGAATAGAGTAAACGATTTATTTCAAAATTTATTTTTGAGAACCTTTAAATACACATGTTAACGAATAAAAAAAGCTCAATAAATTTGGTTTCGTAAGGCGATAAGTGAAAGATACAAGTAGAAGTTTCCCACTCTTCAAAAATCAAAAAATTTATGAATTTTATTTTTTTCAGTAAAACGTTTTCTACAACCCAAATTTGAATAAGTATCCATGTATTCTAATTGAAAATACTAAGCCAATTCAAGATTTTCATGGCTGTGCCTTGTAAATACTACAATTTACAAACTTTTGGAATCCGACAAGTCGCTGGACCCCTTCTGTATAAAATTGTAATTTTCATTTCTTGCACACTAAAATAATGAATTAATATAATAAAGTGATGGTGAACTGAATTTAGAAACTTTTGTAAACTATTCCAAATTTAACAAAATATCAGAAAGTTATAAAATTCGCAGCAATATATGTATGTAAACATGAAATAAACTTTAGATATACACAGATTGCTGTTATTTTATGTGTTACAACCACCAATTTTATGCAACAAGTGTTATGGAAAAATGTCTAATCTTTCTGTGCACAATCTGACACGATTTTGCTCATTCTATTATAACCATATATGATCTCTTTTACACGAGACAGGCAAGTGAGAATACAATTAAATGCCATGCGAATAGCATGTTTAAATCAGAATAACGATAAGATTAACAAAGGCTTTTTCGAATTTTGAACTTCACGCAAGTGAAAATATCTTGACTACAAAGAAAATTGAGAAGGGAACCTTTCATATTTGACGACCACCGACTTTAGCAAATGCAATTTGATAGTTAAATTTTGTCAGAAGTGGTAAAAGCGTAAAATAAAATTTACTAATGATTATGTCGTTCTATGATTGTTTGTCACTCAAAATTATAACTTGACATAATTTTTAATATTTTTTTACAATGATTTAAATCACAATCATGCATTTATCATATAAAATTTTGGAAGCGATTATTAGTTCACATAAATAACAATAAGAATCATCAATTATTTTATTATTACACCGCTTACTAAGTGAAAAATGAATACAAATACACTTTAAGGTTAAATTTCCACCGACTAATTACAACCTTTCACTAAAATCGAATATAAGAATTTAGTAATTTTAATTTTCATCCCGTGAAAAAAGAAGCCTTTTATGTTTTTTCGAGGCAATCAAAGATTTGTTATTAAGGTGGTTCAAATAATATGACTCGAAAATTATATTTGAAAGTGAACATTATTTAGAAGAATTTTATGAGAAATGTTTTATAAAAATTATACATTTCAATTTTGTACTAGAATTATCCGTCTAGATCTATGTTTTGAAATTTACGATTTAGATTTGCAATTAGAGCTGTAAGTTTAATAACATAATTTTAATATTTATACATTTATATTTACAATTTTGTCGGTACATTTTGCTATGTTTGTTTTACCCATAGAGTAGATTTAAGTATGTTCCATTTTGCAGTTTCTGTAGTCTCAATTATCGTCAATTAATTTACTCATAAATATCACCAAAATTATCAAATTGCATAACCTTATTATAACTCGAATGTCAAGTCTTCTCCTTATTTCTATAACTGAAATAAAGCCAAATGAAATTAGAGTTTGATTAAGTATCGATGCTAGTTAACGTGCTACAGATCATCGACTGAACGGTTCGTTTCACAAGATTTAATCGAAACGAATTGTCCTGGTTTCTGTTCAGATAAATCCTGATTTTTCTGGTACAAGGAGCTAAAAATGTTAAAATTTAAAATGAACGTAGTTGAATTATCCGAATAATGAAGTTAGCGTTTATGAATGTTAATCAGATGCATTTTAAAATTATTTTATGTTATAATTTATGTTATATATTTTATAATATAATTAAAAACTTTGCAACAAATTTTTTAAAGAATCTTAGAGTATACGATATGAAAAGTTATTGCAATGGTATTGTTCTGAAGAAAACTTGCACTACGATATATAAAAAATTAATCTGTAAAATGTAACTTTGACGATGAATAAAGAATATCAATCTCTGCAATTTTTAACATGTTTATATAAATTCATATTTAACTCAATTTTCTGGGATAATTATCTGGATCTATCGACTATTATAATTTAACATCAGTTAATTAGAATTATTCATCTTATAATATGATACAATTTAAGTGAAATTTCACTCAATTACTCTCACTATGATAATTTTGCTAACTGCTCTAATCACTTTTAATCTAAAAATACTACAAAGCTGACTACATTAAAAATAAAACTTTTCTCGAAAGAAGAATTCTCTTAAGAACAAATCTGAGTGAAACAAAAATCTGAATGAAAAAACTAAGATTAACCAACATAATAAAAAAGTTTTAATTATTCCATCGTAAGCAATATGAATTAAAAATTTTATTCGGTTAAACAAGTGAAAGAAAGCAGAATATTAAGTAAAATGCAGTCATAATATTAAAACATAGAAAATGTTGAAAAATATAACCAATTACAATGCCAAAATACATGTTATATTAAAATAATTACGACTTTTTTTTACAACTGTTCCGTTGCTACTTTAAAGTAAATGATTATTATTTTTGTCGAAACTAGTTGAAAGTAGTTTCTTGTCTTATTACAGTACTAATAGTTTCTCAATAAAAACTGCAAGAGCTGTAAAATTTCTTCGAAATGTACCCTAGAAAATTCGACTAAAAAAGAAAGCTGTACGAGTATCAAATCATCAGTTATACAAATCAAAAATATATGGAAACGAGGGACACATTGCAGAAACAAAAACAGTCGCTGCGTTTTGCAGTTGACACTTTTTATCCCATCCATATGAATGCTGACATCCCTGAAAACACTCATAATATGTGAGAAAATATATATGCATACGCATAAAGGTTATTTGTTTGTTTGATATATACGAGTGTGATGAATAACATCCAATGTATAAAAATCACAAAAGCGAAGAAAAACATCGAAGTATCTACATTCTGTAATAAATTTTCATTGTTCGTGCAGATTCACGAGAAAGAAAGTGCAATGTGCATATTTAATATTGTTCTGGACATTTCCGGAATGTAAGTAGTATAGTGTGACATCAGTCAGACATTATGCGCGGACAATAATAATGCTATTTAATTTTATATGGTATGTTAAATATCATCACTTTCATATCCACGTTTTGAGGTTCGATTTTTCTTTTCCGATATCCTCCAAATCTTCAGGTTTTTCAAGTTTAATGATGGTCTGGATACCAGTTAAAAAGTATCCAGAAATTTCGATTTGGCTAGTATTTTTTTAACTAAAAGTTCCAATTAATTCTCAACCGTGTTTATTATACAATAATATAACGAAATAGGCCAGGTATACAGTAGATACGTTTTTTTAATATTCATGTAATATCACTCTTATTAAAATGAAACATGACGGAAATATTCTTCACGTATTGATACAGCATCGAACTACCAGGCCAGAATTTTTTGTTATTCGCTAAGATGCATAAAGAATTAAATCCTTCCTTCTTGTTTCATATTAATAGAAATTAAATTATTTTATTTTCTCTGACGTCTACGACGTAACAAAAACGTTAAAACGTCATTAAAATTAAATTAAATGAACGAAATCGTTGTAAACCGCGACTATTTTTTTTCATTTTTACCATTTAGTTTTATTACTTTTACTTTTATCATTCAAGTTTCTTATTACTCTTTAAACGTTTAAAAGTTATATGTGTCATATTTAAAAGTGTGTTAATGTCTATGAAAGGAACAAAGTTATTTAGTTCTCATTAATTGAGTACTGGAAATATGTAGTGTATATTTAATTTTTCATAGAAACGTTTCACTTTTAGTAAGAACATAACATCACATAATAACACCAAACAAAATATTAGTACCTTTACCTGAATATTTGATAATAAGAAATAAATACAGTTTGTTGCGGAAAAATTGATGTTTTATCGACTGCGGTACCCGGCGTAGGTTTTTTCACACAAATCTGGTTTTCCTTACGCCATATGGCTTATATATTATCATTTTATATAATATCAATTATATAAAAAACTATATAAAAACTGTATATAAATTTTGCAGAAGGCACAGTGCACAATTTCTATATAGATTATATATGCCCAATTTTATATATAAACTATATATAGGAGCCTGTATATAATTTATGTATAAATTATATATAACTGTTTTACTTGGGTTTTTTTACACCTGTGTACTGTTACTGAAATATAATAAAATGATAATCGTTTCTTACATAAGTTATTATATTCTTGTTCTTTTTCGTCGTACTTATTGTAATCGTAGCAGTCATCGATAAATCCCTTTTGAAATAGAAAAATCATCAATTCATGATTATAAGTTTTCAAACAATGGTAACTAGCTTGTACAACTATCTTTTCACATTTTCAGTGACTTTCATCAGACTCCCAGTGTTTATAATGGTAGTTTGTTTTTATTTTTATTTAGTCCATCGACTGTGTTTACTGCATATTATTTTATAACTATTTACATTTTCTAGCGGTCAATAAGTTACAATATTTATTTAATGGTAAGTTTTGTTAGGATGAAGAGGGAGGAGGTAAGTTGCATTGAAAAGCGGAAGTCGAAGAAGTGAAAAAAACGAGAATGGTTTTACACTGCAACATTAGCGTCCATGGTACTAAAGTTACTGTAAGTTTGAGTCTTGAGCCTTAATTTCATATAAATTGAGAAATTCTCACATCAATCATTTTAATAATTAATAAATTTAAAAAGTAGGTTGGAAATAATAGATATTTAACCCGTTAACGAGCAAATTTTATTTATGCAACAATTTTTATTTTAAATAAACACATACATTTCCGGCTGGCTTTGAGGTCGCCGTTTCAAGTGGTCATGCTGGTCAAATTTTCAAAAAGATGACGATTAAAGAATTTTTTTAAAAATAGATACGACCTATCGTTGACGTCGAAGTAATATATAAATGAAATGTGTATTCAGTCTTTTTCCTCTTTATACGTCTACTCTATTTGAAATACCTTCCAAATAGCGAATGTGTCTCATAGTTTTAGTGAAATCGTGCAAATAGCAAGCCTTTACTAAATAATAAGCCTCTACTGTATAGGAAAAATTAATTACTATAATTCAAAATAATCTAAATAAACTTGGATTGTATTTAGCAACATAAAAAAATTAATATACACTTCAATTGAAGAAATACAAGGCAATTCGGAAATCCAAGAAAAATTCTTGGGAATAACTTTTTCAGACATTTTTCAAAACTCACTTCAAAAAAGTGCAAAAAAACGTCTCGTAGCTTGCAATATTATGAAGTATTTAATAGACAAAATGGTTTAATTCACTCTATCAATGAGTGTGGGTGCTTCGTTTATTTTCAAAACCAGATTGAAAATGAAACAAAATTCAAAAACAAAAAATCAATACGATGCAATTCGATTAACATTTTCTTTTCTCATAAGTACACCAGCCACCACACTATTAGCGAAATCGAAAATGTAAGTAATTGAAGAAGGATTGAAATATTTATGAGAATGCTACCTAGCTAAAGTAATAATGACTGCATCATTATTCATTCAATAGAAAAAATTTCGAAAAACTTAATATCAGCGTAAATTTAGCTATTATTTCTTACAACAATATATTAATGTAATCACACGTTATGATAAAGAATATATATCAACGACCATTATAATATCAACAAACATAATTATTCTATTCTAACCGGCGAATTTCAGAACGATACAGAATAGTATCCAAATAAGGTAGATCGTCTTCTCGCGATATCATTCTCAAAGACTATATAGCAAAAAAAGGCGTTAACAATCTACATGGATGGAAATAAATCCTTACCCGATAAGCATCAAGACATCAAGACAATGAATTCTTAATGAATGCTTTTTTGTAAGAAGCATTTTAAAAGAATTCTTGATGATAACTATATGATTTAACGAATGTCCGCTTCCGTCTAACATTACAAGTTGTCATAAAGAATTCTTGATATCAAAACGACAATTTGTACTACCAGAAAAAATGTCGGTGAAGTAATCATGAAGTATTTTTTATGAATACTTTTGATATCTTTATAAATATTTTTAAAACATCTATATAGGTTTGACAATACATAGCATGCATTTATCCCGCCTATTTTTAAGGGAGTCACAATAATAATAATTATAACTAATATTAATGTATACAAAAATTATAGTTATAATTATCATGATTTATAATACCGGGCGAGTTATAGAGAATGGAACATAGAGACACCCATTCTTAAGGTTCACAAGCGACATTTTTAGGTTAAACATGGATTATTCCCATATATTCCAGTATATCTCACTCACTCAATATAATTATTACACATCTGTATAATAGTGCTTTTTGATACAAGGGCGTAAAAGTTTTTGTGTAGCCCGAGCCGAAGACTAGACGTTTGCATAGTTTGCACTGGCGTTTGACGAATGCACAAATGTTTTACAGTAATAATATAATATAAACCTTTTCTGAAGTGTGTCGTAAACAAATGTGATCAACTGACACCTAACTTCTTTTTATAAAATTAGTACATAACTTTTTAAAAATCTTTTTTATCCGCATTGTCTCTGACAAATCTTCGGAGAAAATAGTTTACGACATCGCTACAATTGCATGATACAAATATGCATTCATAAAGAATACTTTAGTATTCATTAATAGTTTTATTAATATATTAAACCAAACTTTAAGGTAACATTCTGTGTGGCATATATTTATCCATAAAGAATTATATGTATTCATTTCATAAAGAATACTTTATGAATACTCTTATTACAGTTTTCCCACACTGTACTAATGGCCGGTTCAGTTCTGTAATTCATATATTTATATCATAAAGATTACTTTTTGAATACTTTTTGAATATTGTAAATATTGATTTAAAGCGGACATTAAAGAATTTTTAATGAATTCTTATTTTCTTTAAAGTGTGCTTATCATGTATATATTAGAAATAATAAAGAAACGCTCTGCAGCAATTCTTAAAAACGAAAAAATGAATTCATTCTGTATTTCGACATCTCCAGGATTAGATCACAATGGGACAGCTCACTTGATTACAAAAGGGGTTTCGAATAATCAGCAAGATTTATTAATAAAAATCCCCATTACAGATCTTAACGAACACTTCAAAGCAGAAGGATACGAAAAAACACTTAGACAAATTATAAAGCAAAGTGAAACAAAAGGAGAGCATTATTTGCATACTACTACTCCGCCAAGCAAAATGCCGTGATTTTCTAAATTAGTAACTCGTAGTACAATCATTTCACATATAACCAAGGTGCAAATTTGGGCCGGGGAATAAAGTTCCGAAAATCAAAACGCCGAAAGGATAAAATTTCGATATTGCGAGAGTCCAATGTATTTTAATTTGCTTTCTTTTTGCCAAATTTTCCAAGACAAAATGAAGAAAATCACGCTGGAACCATGCTATATCGAAATTTTGGCCTTTCGGTATATTGATTTTCGGAACTTTGTTCCCCGGCCCAAATTTGGCCATTACAACTTAGCCGCTTCACTAATCAGAATGAATTACCACATATGCGCAGTGTTAGTGCGGTGACAAAATTCAAGATCTTAAGCACATAATGTGGTAATTGAAAAAATTCGATATAGAACGAAAAACATTTGTAGAAGAATTTGAGATATTGAATTTCAACTACCCCTCGATTGCGTAACCGTGCTGTCCACACCAACCGAACGAATTTGTAAATTCCTCCACCGTTACTTTATACATTACGAAATAGATAATGCATAATGTACGATGTAATTGTTGTAAAGTAGTTGTAGCATTATACCCCAATTAGGTTAAAATGCTTAAACAGAAAAAAAATTCTATAAATTGCATGAACGGAGATGGAATACCCGCACATAAATATTTTCAGTTTTTCCAGCTTTTCCGTTCTAAAGTCAAATACTCATCTGCATAATTTAAAGTAATCTCCATTTGCTAGAAAATATTTGTTTAATTATAATGATGGTGATAACAATAGACATTTTGTAATGTATTTTTAATCATTTTGTCTTTAACAAGGTATAATACGATTATCTTGTATGATGGATCCATCTTCATTCATCATAAGGCGCTGGAATGCAATACCTGCCAAACTAAAAATCTAAATAAACACGAATTTGCAATATTTCGGATCTTTTGTAGATGTTCCAAATGTTAAAATAAGCTAAAAAATGTTTACTGCATTTTGTCAAGGGTATTATTTCCAATGTTACTGTGAATCAAATACTTGCGAAGAATTATCATTTCAAAATCTAGTCTTAAAAGACAATGTTCCCGAAATAATAAAAACAGTGTTTAAAAAGGTAATCAAAATAACCTTTATAATATAATGAGTAAAAAGAGAAATTAAAGTTAACAAAATAGTCTGCCCCTAAAATGTGTAATATGTCCGATCGATTTGACTCGTTCGACTTTCGATTTATGATTTTGTATTTATCACACTGAGTCACAAAAAGAAAGGTTAAGGTTTGTTTATTTTTAAATTCTTGTGTTTTTTTTAATGCTTTCGTAATAATCAACAAGAAAAGAGTAAAAAGAGACATTAAAGTTAAAAAAAAATAGTCTGTCTCTAAAATGTGTAATGTCTGATATTTTGTCTGGTTTTACTTTCAATTTATGATATTGTATTTATCACACTGGGTCACAAAAAAAACGGTTAAGGTTTCTTTATTTTAAAATTTTTGTATTTCTTGAATGTTTTGGTAATAATGAACAAGAAAAGAGTAAACAATTATGTTACATGTCATCATTAAAATCGAGGTTAAAATTTAAAAAATGGCTATTTTATCACTTTTTGAGTCACAATAAAACCAAAATGCGATGGGATACAGCATTTATAATATAACTGAAATGAAAGCTTAGAACTTTTCGACCCAAAATTGAAAGGTCATTGACGGTAGTCACTTATAGTACCAATCGCCTTTTTATCGTAGAAAAAATAGCTGAGGTTACGAGAAGTAATGGAAAACGGTTCTTTGTGATCAGATTATTTTTTTAAACTGTAGTGACTCCAATGTTTTTTAGGTTGCTGACTATGAAAAATGTATTTATAGATAAATTATTTACTCCACACATAATATGCTAAAAAATGTAATAATATTATATTTAAGTTAATATGTCTAACTTTAAGAATGCATTATTTAATTATTCAGCTTTTAAAGGTTTTCAATCATATTATCTTTTAGCTAAGCTATGTATGGGCTACTCTCCTCGCGACTATTGTTGAGATTTTTTTAATAAGTCCGGAAAATACTATTACGTATATTATTCTATGGTTGGCTAAAGAAAGTTTATTTCTGTACCATTATTAAACTTAATTATATTCAGTTCAATATATGCCATTAGAGACTCCGAAATCCCTTTAATAACAAATTTACTTTAAAATAATTCGTCATGTTGGGTCCTCAATTTTCAATGTACCATTTTACTACAGCTACATAATTTTACGAAATTACGCAAAATTACTACAGATTCATGGATCAAAAACTTAAAAAACCTTCAAGTATAAAATGTCTAACGAATTCGCGTAATATTAAAAATGTAGTCTAACATATTGCGCCTGCCATTTTTAATTTTTTCAAAGGTAAACAAATTTTTTCCGTGTTACCAAAATTTCACATAAGTACAATTTTTATAAACTTCCCTTGTCCAAAGGACCTCTAATTTTTGTTAACCTTCAGTATCTTTTTATCTTTCGGTCAATATGCAGATTATTATTGTAAAATGATATGTGTAGCATGTATCCATGTGCAATGACTACACTCTAAATTTCTTAAAGTGAAAGTTGAGCCACTTTCTGATAAAAGCGACTTTTTCACTGTTTTTAAAATGGAAATTTCAATAGTGAAAAAAAAGTGAAAAAGTCACCTTTAGTAGAGAGTGGCTCAACTTTCACTTATAAAAATTGAGAGTGTATCGTTTTTGATAGAACTCTTATCCTCTTTTTTCATATAAAGTGTGTTCGGTAAAAAAAAAGACAAAGGCAAGTCGAAGACACCAGATTCATTACGCACGAGTTTACATCGTGCAAAATGTAAATACAAATGGATAGTATTTTTTACTTAAGCCATTTTACTAAATGAGAACATTATGGTGAATTATGGCAAACCACTGACAAATTCCAATTGTACACTCTAAATTAAAAATTGAGCCTCTTTCTGCTAAAAGTGACTTTTCGAACTTTCTAAAGTGAAAATTGCATTTTATTAAAAGTAGATGGAAACATATCGCTCTAATAAAGTGAAAATTTCCTCTTTAGAAGTAGTGAAAATTATACTGAGTTTTTTTAAAAACTAATTTTCTTCTGCACATGTGAATTGGTTCATGCAATAAGAAAACTAAGTCAAAATAGATCATTTTTGCAAAAACGCAAAAAACTGATTTACTTTTCATACCGAATGAATACAGTAATATTATTAAGGAGAAATGTTATGCATTTAAAATAATGCATACAGAGAGCTTTATGCTGAATATTAAAGACTCTTTTAGATAGTTTTAAAAATTAATAATGGTTATAATACCTTTCTTGCATACATCTTTGCCGTAAGGGAATCTTTGCGCATGGCATAACAAATAAAACTAACGAATTTACTATTAAATCGAAATAAAGGAAATTATTTCATAACATACATCATAAAACACTTTACAACACTAATGGAATTTCACAATCTGTAAGTCCATTTGATTGGAAAATTATTGAAATTGTATACATACATCTATAATTGCTGTTTTTTTTATTTGTAATTTGGTCACTGGGCGGCCTGGTTGGGTACTTTTTTTTGCATACAGAAATGAATATAAACACGCATCAAATAATATAAATAAAGTTACTCTTAAATGTAATAAAAATATTAAACAAATGTTTACAAGGAGCAAAATATCATTAGTAAATTAAAAAAAACTACAAATCTTAATATAATTGTTCAATTATTGTGAAAAACATTGTATAATAACAATTTAAGAATTTATAATTATCTCAATTTACCCAAAGAAATTTCGACATTTTCATGAATTAATTAGAATACTTGTACCCAAATTTATTCGCTTCTATGGGACTTTTTTCATGGAAATGTAGGAATTATCGGTATTTTCCAGACAGTATGGGCCTTTTCCAAAGATACAATTTAAAAATTTTCATTTCTCTTCTCAGAAATTTTGTTTTTTCTACTTTTGCTGATTTTTAATTGTCACGTATTGCACCTAATCTTCTTAATTTATATAATGTCTTGTTACTTAACATATAGTTTTATTTACAATACAAACAACAACATTTTTACGGGAAACAATTACAAATTTCCCTACAATGAAAGTAGGACTAAAAATTGTCATCGTAGATGGTAATAAACAGTCGAAAAAAAATTTCATTTTACACCCACCCCTCCCCCAACATTAATAGAATCTTTATCGTATATCTACAATTCATTCATTGATCACATGCATTATTAATATGCATGTTTCGCAGGAAAATAACTAATCTGTCTATGTATGTTAAATTTGTAAAAAAAGTAAGTATTTTTAAACTGAAACATTAACATTAGTATCGCTATTGTTCTATAATTTGGTTCTTAACTTAAATTTTAACAGAATGCATGTTTTACTAACTTACCTTCGGTACAATTTAAATTCGGTTAGTAATTCCCATTGAGATTTATGAGAATAAGATCAAATTTTACATTGATTTTAAAGCTTTTCAATTCGATCAAAGGGGGTAAAATTGTCAATCTAAATTTAAATGAAGGAAATGAAATTTAAACCGTAGTACGTTTTAAATCTCCAGTGAGTTTATAACTAATCACATTCGATTTTCTTCGGATGATCTCCCTTCCATCTACTTTGTTTAGATTTTTCTATGTTACTTGTTAATATAAAGTATCCAATGCACAGGACAACAGATAATTCATTTCTGACGTGTAAATAAATATTTTACACACCTGCCAAAATCCCCTCTCCGCCACATTATTTAACCGAAACTAGCCAATCAGTTAGTATCAACCACTAGATACACGAAATAAAGAAAACATTGTGTCACATCCCCGGGATGAGAGATTTTTATCGTCCGATTGACACAAAAGGAAAGTAGGAAAACCCGTGCTTTTCCGATGGAATTCCGGCAGATATCGAAATCCAGTGATACGAACCGTATAAGGGTTGATTGTCTACTGGGCCGAAGTTTAAATTGCACCCCCGTCCAAAAAGTGCGCTCGGGGTTGCCTTCGGTCTTGGACGCAAGCGCGGAACTGAGCCAGACGCCGCGCGCTGATATAACGCCTGATTCTAACTTTTAATGGAAAATCGTAATTCCTACAGCACACCTGTAGTACGTGCACACGAGGGTCTCTTTTTCATGTCGAATTCAACTTTCCTTCGCCAGATCATTTGCCCGAGTAAAAATGCAACAATGTGTTGGATTGGGCTTGGAAATTCCAGTAATTTTCGTGGCCTTCGTGAACGTTTTGAGGCTTCCGTTCGTCTAATTTTGCTTGAACGAAATTCGCTATCTTGTGTTTGATCCTTCACTTAATTGCAGTGAGATTTGCGGACTGTTGGAGAGTGGAAAACGTTTTGGGTTGAGAGCTTTGTAACCTTTTTGGATTAGGGTATTTTAATTAAAACATGTCAATCAGAAAAGAAGATTTTCAGTATCTTAACCCTTTGCGGCATAGTGACACTCACGAGTGTTATCTTTTTCTTCTCAATTTCTTGAAATTTTTAAAACGCTAACTTTATATTTTAACGCCAAAATTGGTATCGCATGTAGTTCATGATATTACTATAATAATGGCATACAAAATGTATGTCACTAATCACACTTTTGATATAAATAAATAATATGTAAAAAATAACTTTTTTTAGAATATACGTATGTAGGTAATTCTACTAAAGCTACAGACTGAAATCTCATCCCAAGAAACTTCAAACTCAAGATTCAAGAAATTCAAGTTTTCACGTTGAACAAAATTTATAATATATGTTTTTTTATTTATAGTTAAATAACGTGTAGTTACAATATCTTTGTCAAATGAGTACCATCCAATGGGAGAATAACTCGCACGTTCATGTGCATTTGTAAAAATTAAAGTGTCTTATATTACTGATTGTAAATAAATAGAAAAAATAATAATAATAATAAACATAAGAACCGCGTAAGTTTTTGAACATTAAAAAAGGCGGATTCAACTTGGCGGACAAAAGTAATTATGCAGTTTGGATTTTCATAAAACTTTGTATTTTTTGGCATAGATTATTTGAAAACCAGCGTGCATTCCCAAGAATGAAAAATGATAGGTACTAGATGGTAATATATTCGATCCACCATTTTATATTTAAAAAATCTGAAGTCATAATGAACAACCCCGAAAATTCTCGTGTACCTAGGTTCGTCTCGAGCTGTTACGAATTCGGTATGCCATTTTGGCTCCGACATTTTTAATATTTTAAATTTGAGATCAGAATCGTAATTAGTGACCCCGGAAACCAGTAGAGGGAACTAGTGTAAACTCTGTCCATGTAAAAAAGCCATGCACCCATGTCATAATAATGTACACAACAATTGCCTTTTTAATCTACATGCAATGTTAAAACGTAAGCTTTTGTTACATCTTAGTGACGTAATATCAAATGTTTAATTATTTAAATGACAAAATTTTTAAAATTAAAAAAATTATCTCGGCTGTTCCATTGGATTAAGCTCCCATGGATCACTGAAGTTTTTATTTTGATTTCGGAAATGGAACGAAGTCCCGTAAAAAACGAAAATTCGGAAATTCTCGTACGGGTGACACCAATTTACGTGTGATGTGTAATATCTTAATTTGCTAACAGTTTTATGACAAAAATGACAAAACTAACTTAACGTTAAACGTACATATACATCCGTTGCACTTAATGTTACTTAAGGTTATGAGTGTAATACTACTTCACATAAATGACAATGATTGTGTAAACCTTTTAAAAAAACAACATAAAAAAAATGTTGTTACAGATAATTTTGACGTGTTTTTACCCCCTACACAGAAAAAATTTACTTGACAAATTCAACTACCATTGAGAAGTTGAGTCGAGAGTAGTTAAAAGAAATACTTTTTTTGTTGGTAATAACTTTTTCGATGTTGTTAAGTTTATTACTTTTACTTAAGTTAATATTACTTCCCCAGTAAACGCAAAAGTATTCTGAATGATTGGAGAAATGCGATACTATGCATAAACCTGAAAAAGGCATGCACTATTATAATAAAAAAGCAATCTGACTACTTTTTAACTACGCAGAGTAGTTCGATACGCTTCATGAAAAGTTGCGGTTACTACCGTAAAGAAGTTAAATCAACTAAAAATATAGTTCTGCTAAATTCAATTAAAAATATATCGCTGCAGCATGTTGAATAGTTTTTACTATACTAGGTAGTTAGACTCTAAAAATGTTTTTAAATGTAGTAGAATTAACTGCCGAAATGTCGTTTCCATAACTATATTTTTTGTTGATTTAACTTCTTTATAGTTGTATCTATAACCTATAAAATTCCGTTGAGGACCTTTACTTTTAGTAGTTAAAAAGTCGTAAAATCAACTAAGAATTTTTTCAGTGTATTTACGAATACGACAATAGAAATTGGTAGTTCGACGAGGATTCAGAGTGGGAGTTATTAAAAAAAACCACCACAAACCAGTTTTTTTAGTACTGTAGACTTACCTATATATTTTATTTCCCCCATTACTCTTTCCTGCAATGCATGTAGAAAAAAGGGATAACTAGAAGTATAAAATAACGAAGAAAGTCACCATCTTTAATAAAAATGGTTATTAGTTTGACGTATCAAAATGTTAGTAACGTTGTCAAATTTGACGCGTTCATGCTCGTAGAAATCGAAATATATAGATAATATCATTTTTTAGGTTTTCTGATTCTAGTTGGCGTTAGTATTTTGGGTTAGTTAGAATTCTTACTACTTTTCTTCGTATAAACAACTACCTTTATACATGGAGTTACGAGAATCTTATTGATTTGTAATTTTTAGAATATAAGGTCCACTAATATTTATCATGATTTATAATACATTGAAACATAAACAACTAGAAAGTTACATTTTTAGTTCAAGCTGCGTTGATTGCATTATTAACTCAATAAAATATAATTATTGCAAACAAAGATAACACGCAAAAAATAAAACATAATAATCGAACTCACGAGAAAAATGATTCGCTGACGAAACCTATGACCCCCTCATTTACATTTTCCCCTCATATTATAAATATGTACCGCTTTATATTTTTTATGCAACAAATTTGTGCTGCATTTATACTTAAAGAAATAAATAAATAAAGCATCTTGAGCTTTTGTTTAAAACTGCTATCAAAATATAACTGAACGAGAAAATGTTTTATTAATTTTCATTGACCCTACATACATAATAAATCGTCTCAAATATTTTATTAAAATGCTTTTGTCACATCTATCGGCGCGTTCTGAAAAGTTTCGTTTCGTTTCTGAAAAAAATAGTTACCTTAACTACAAAATGCAGTAAGAAGCAGGTTTTACAAATTTCGATAGTTAGTATAACCATTTAAAGTTACTAACACATTACTAACAAAATAGTAACAAACATTAGTTTATTGGATTTACTTTTTTTTTCGTTGCATTTACTAATTTTATACTTACCACTTTGAAGTAGTTGTAACTAACATTTTTTGCCGTGTTTACACATGTACATCGTTACAATTATTTGTGAAATGAACTGGCAAAAGGAATAAATTGTGTAATAGGGTTTTTTTAAGGAATATAAAAATAGATATTTATTAATGTGTTTATATGTTTCTTTAAATTTTAGAATATTTAAATGTTGGAATTTTGTTAGGTTACATGAGTCTTATGGGAGTGTCGGGAGGTATATAAATCGCGCAACGTTACATTAAAAATAATTATTTCATTATAAAGAGAAAAAAAAACGTTTTTTAAGCAGCATGAATCAATTTTTTTACTGTCAATGACATAAAAAAAATTTGTTTTAGTTCATAAAATGTAAAACAGCGCTTCAAAATAACTTTACATTTGTATAATTTTCAAACCAGAACGTCAAAAGTTTCTCCCTCATTGTAGCTTTATCGCGTTTGTTAGCTTTAATTCACAAATAAAGTTATACAAGCCAGAAAATATTCAAAAAGTTCTACTTTATGAGTATTGTTGAATACGAATAAACATTATACGAAATTTGTTTGTAAATATTGATCGGGATGCGAAAATGAAGTATAACCAAGTATCGATAACATCTTGAAATTTTTTACTGTGCACTGCTAAAAACTATTGCTTAATTTATTTACTTAACCGTATCATCATGTAATAGTACAGATATTAAATAAACCCAGAGAAAAAAAGGTTAATGAAACCATAAAAAACGGCAGAAGTAGTTGTAAATTAATAAACCAAAAAGTTGTGGAGTGTATGTTACTTTTCCTATTCAAAATATTGTAAAGTGTAACATATAATAAATAGTTTTACTATGACAAAAAAAGATTACTTTCATTTAATGAATTGTATAACAGCTGTCTTACTACTTAGGAATATAACTACTTAAGTGATTCTTTAAGTATTGGGAAATAAATGAAAGAATATCTTGTTCTTCTTTGCTACCGAAATGTTCAATTAATTACGTTTTGTATTCCCATGTTTCACTTTTATAAAATTGTTATTAACCTTATTATTATTTTTTACTACCCTTAACTATTTTTTTTTCTGTGTGTATTTGAAATTACTATCGGTGTCACATTAGAACACATGGTACCTATTAGCAGTTACCATTGGAACTATGATTAGTATATATAATACTACTATAAAACTATTAATAGTTGCCACTAAAATCACGAATAGTTACAATCGAAACGATTAAATGATGTAGAACTATGTAATGTTCGAATTTGCTGTCCAAAATTATTAATATTTCTCAATAGTTCCCGCTTCTTTCCAAGTGCCTAAGTGAAAACACTTTTACAAAATTCGATAAAATAAAATTCCTATGCAGAAATAGACGTTTCCAACATCCCATTGTAGAAACTAATGACGTATTCATTCCAAAGCGATTCCAAAGACTGCGAATGCAGGCTTCGCATTTATTGAAAGGCCAGCTGGGCATCAGCAGAAGGATTACTGTTTCTCCGCTCTAGAAACCAAACTGCGAATCCTTCGAAAGGCCATTCCAGAACTAATTTAGATCAGAAATTAATTTCATAAGTACTTAGTTCCTTTGAGTAAATAATAAACCATGACCTTCTATCTAAAGAAAAAATAACTAAGAATAGTTTCGAAAAGTATCGAATATTGATAAAAGTCAATTATTCGAACAGAAAGTAAGTAATTTTTGTAATAAACTTTATTACGTAAACCCAGTAAAAGTTGAAATTTAATGCAAACCAAGAAGAAATTACTGAAATGCTCAATAGTGAACATTTTAGAAGTAATAAATAAAACATATTTGGTAAGTTGCAGGAAGATGCCATTCCATAAATTTAAAAAAAGTCACAATTGTTTGTATGATCTTTTAATTACAAATCGGATAATAAAAAAAGATGACATGTAAATAACAGAAGAGTAATTTATTTATACGTTTCATTCTTGTAGATAATTTTAATTAAATGCGTGGTTAAGTATAACAGTTTCTAAAAATTTAGTCAAACTAACTGAAATACTCCCGTTTTCTTTCGACTTTCTGTAGAACTTAGATTTCTGTAACAACTTTAGGACACTTACTGTAATTTATGAAATGTACTTTAGGAACTATTGAACTATACAAAGTTGTTGAAAAGAAATCAAATTTACTAAGGAATTTTCCTAGTGTACATTTCTTATTTAAAAAATGTTTTTCGACTGACTTATGTTTTCTTTTAATTTTATTTCAGATAACCTCAACAAATTACGCTTTATATAGATTTTATCGAAATGCCGACTTATTCAACCAACAATTTTGATTTTTATATTCCTAGTTATCAAAATTAGAAAAAAAATTGTTGAGTAATTATCTTATTAATTTTGTGACGAAGATGTGTAGTTTAACGAATATATTTTACGCGTAGAATTCCATATATGGACGATTCTACTAAAATGGACTCGGTTTCGGAAAATATTTATGAAAACATTTTTTTGTTGAAATAATATATTTGGAAGAGTGTTATGCACGTATTGTAAACAGACAAAAAAGAAGTTGCGAAACATTATTGTTATTATTATTAGAAATTTCATAGTTCGTAAATGTTGATGTACTAATTTGCAATTATGTGTTATGAATCATTCCTTTTATCCGATTAATTTCAAATGTTTTCATTGCGAGTTTTCGTGGTCGCGTATTACGAATCCGTGGTCAGGTTTTCAAAATTCAAAATGGCCGATCATGTATAGCAAAAATTTGTGTGATTAAACCGAAATCTGTTACCTAGAGATTTCAGAGTTTTCGATTACGAATTCCTTGTCGGATTTCAGAAATTTGAAACAGCTGCGACCGACTTAGCCCACTGAAATCCGAAAAATTTTGAATGTAACCAATTTTAAATCTCTTATAATTATAAACTGTATTTTGTTTACTACACTACGTGGAGAAAATTAACATACAAATGTGACAGCAACTATATCCAGTAGATACTGCTAAATTTATGTAATTTCTGTAGAATCAGTTATAAATTTAATGCTAATATCTGTGAAGTTGACAGACAATTCTGTTATTTTTACACCAAAATAGTTGCTGTTACTCGAGATTAGCAAACGTCTAAATAAAAATGTTAATTTTTTCATTTTGCTTTACAGTTTAAATTTGTAATAAACTACTCATATATTACCTAGTTTCTAGTTTCTGGCTATAGAATTAATTCTTCCTGTTTATCCGTCTTGTTAATGGAATTATCCTAAATTCATAAAAAACCCTATTGTTTTCAAAATTTTGTAAATTTATACTATTTTGTTCCGAAATGCTGCTTCCGCTGTCATGAATTTATTTCATATTTATAATCAGCGACCTCAAAAACTCAAAAGTAACATGGTTGTAGTGAAAGCTATCAATTTATTCATTCGCCAAATTGGCGAATTGAAACAAAAATCAGCAACTTCTTGCAAAACACGTCCTCCATTTTCAGATATTTGGAAGTTAGTTCAACTTCGAAAAGCTCGTTTATGAATGAAAAATGTAAAATATACTATCTTTAAATCTGTAAAATGATAGTTAGTACATACTAATTAGAAATAATTTACACAAGATTGCAAACTATAATACGACGTTGGCAAAATGATATCTGCACGGAGAGAATATCTGCATATCTGCGTCGTAGATCTTACTACCATGTCAGTTACATTTACTAAATAGAATAGTCCATTTTGGATTTACTAAATTGGTAGTAGGATTTGCTAAATGAACGTTTAGTCGATGTGACAAGACAATAAAAAGTAACCTCGAATGGGCAGCAAGTTAAACGGACAACAAATTAAACCTGTTTAGTAAACTGTGAAACTATACAGAGAGAACGAAAAAGGTTAATGGAACCGTTTTAGAAAAGCAAAATACGTGATTATAAAAAATGGTTGAATTACCAATTTCCATAGTAAATAAAAACAAAAACGTTGTTAGATATGCAGCATAGCACATAACCTCATATGGTATGCAGCTTTATAGTTAAATAGTCACTCGAAATATTCTTGACTAGAAAAATAGATTTATTAAAATGATTAAACGAAAGTGAAAAAACGAACGACTTCTGGTCATCATAAAAAGTAATTGTTGTATATTTTACAATATTATGAATTATAGAAATAAGATACTCTCAACTATAACTTTTCCTGGCGTTAATTATACTATTATGAAATGTTATAATTATTTCTACCTTTTCTTTTTTTTTGCTCTCTGTGTACACCTTAAACGCGGTTAAATTGAAAATCCTGCATTAATTTGTAATAATGTAATGAATAGTAGAAAATAAGTTATAAATTTCTTTTCCGTAACAAAAATTAACATAATCATCACAAACTTATTAAAAGTTCATTCACAGATTTTTGTAAGAGGTTATGCTAATTGGCAATTGGTTGATTGATGAACAAGTTAACCTCAAATCAGAGTTTCAATTAACATTGCTAATTGGCATAAAAATCCACAACAACGAAGAATTATAATGTTTTGTTTCTCATGTTAGTGGCAAATAATGACAAATATATGTATAAAAATTTAGATATAAATCCAAGTGTTTTCAAAGTGAAATAAAAAAATGTATGAAAATTAATATAGTTGCTTTATGAAAGTATGAAACATTGTCAAATGTGTTGAGTCAATCATAACGTTCGGTATAGATATAATTGTGAATGCACATTTTTTGTCCATAAATTCATATATTTGTATAATCCTTCCTGACGAAGACCGGCATTTTTTTAAATAATAATTTAATTTACGGCGCAAGTTTGGTGCAAGCACAAAAATATACGCTTGTTCTAGTACAATCACATATGATACTAACCTTCAAACGCACTGCGTACTGCGAAAATCCCCAATGAGATTTGTTCTGTAATATCCATTGTGCGGTTAGTATGAATTTTTTACAAACTATTTCACCGTTCAGCCATATTTAAAAAATTCTACACTGCGCATTGAATAGTCACTTTTACTAAACAGAAAGTCCCTCGTACTAAGCTTTTTAGTAAAATCAACAAAACGAAACTAAACCACATTTCGTAAATGCTACTTGATATTTAGTTCATTTTACTACATTTTAGCTGACTAAAATTGTTAAGTAAAATTGACCACAACTTTTCTCTTCGTGTGTGTTTTTTTTCAATACAATCATCCAAGCGTGGTATCATCTTTCTGCCAACATCTAGGCATTTTATTATGAGAAATAAGATTAAGTTTTTTTACTTTTTGAAGCAGTTATTACGATCTCAGAATGTTCAGTATACACGTGGATATACCTGCAAGAATCATGCAACTCAATACCCGTTCAAACGCCTGTAGAATGTTGTTAAAACATCAAAATAAAGTCTATAGACACTCAACATGCTTCCGAAAGCTTCGGAGATGCACGATCTAACCCCGTAACTGCTTGAGCTAAATTCTACATTCTAGACTAACAAAGATGGAGTGGGTAAAGAAGAACGCCATCGTTAGATTTTTCTAAATGGTACATTTATTTTTATCAAATTAGTAAAACTGAATATATGAAATCGTTATACAACTAGGACGGTGATACGATATCACAAGCAAATGAAGCTGTAGGCCAAAAAGCTTTCTTATATTGTACGCGGAAAGTATCGTAGAGAAGCATACGCTGTTGAAAATGATATAACATTTAATGTAAGATGGTCACTAATACACTAAATTTCATGTGATTGTAAAGTAAATGTGTACTAATGTGCAGGGACGTAAAGTTCAATGAAGTTTTGCACATAAATTTTTTCTCTCTTTTCTTTTTGTCAAGGAAATTGAGTGATGATAATTTTAGGTTATCGGTTATGAATATTCACTTAGAGTATACTGAAATAAATATTCGATTAGAATATTATAAAATAACAAATTATGCCAATTATGACTGAAAAGTTTAGGATTACAAATAAAAAGGAAAAAGTTAATTTATGTATATATTGAACATCAAAAATCATATAATATGATTTACATTATTTCTATATCGCGGAGAGAGAGATAGAGCGAGAAATCAAAGACACCATACAAAAATTATACCCGATATCATTCCTTTACAGTAAAATAGCAAAGCTTACGCAGTCTAATTCTCAAAATTAGAAATGACTCACTTTCATTGGAGATAAAATGCTTCCCTTCGGGTTGAACTTAAATTCGACTCTTCAAATTGTCACCAGCAATTCCAATTTGTTCGGCTAGTTCTGAGTAGATGAATAATTTATTCCTCCACTAACCCTTGCAGATTGGTCGCCTCTTGTCCAAAAAAGGGGTCTTCATGTAGAACACACGGCGTCACTCAGATTTGGGCGAATTCCTCCAAGGGCCATGGTTTCTCGTGGAGACTTCCGAGACTCGAATTAAAATTGGAAGCCAAAATTCCCGGCCTCGACGAAAATCCCAGAAATTGGCAGGTGATTCGAAACAGCCACTTTGACCTTGAATCAAATCCGATTAAGCTTGACCGATGTCTCTTAAGCACAATCACTCCTTTCACCACACTTCACGTTAAAAAAAGGAACCTCACCTTGAATCAGCAGCGGTTAGAATTCACCGCCTCCGCGGTGGATTTCGTTCGAAAATCGTCCTAATTAGCACGTGGAGAAGGCGATTGCCGATCCTCTATTTGGCACAGATTACCTAATTGAACAAACGGAAAAGAAAGTCCCGCACTATGTCCGTCCTTTTATAACCCTTCCCCCAACATGGGAAGTCTAACACTTTTCTTCAAAAATTACACACACATTCAATCACATTGCTTTGCGAATGTGCAAATTTATAAGAACTTAAATGTATTCTATTCATTTCTTCATTTTAAATAAATTTCATTTTCTACTCATTTTTTAGGAATTGTCTTTTCTTCTTCTCATACTCCTTTTATTCCAATTTTCCTTCATATCACTACTTTATACTATTCACGTTATATTTTCATCCACGTTCTACTTTTATTTATACTTGTATCATTACGCGTTCTCTCTCTCTCTCTCTCTCTCTCTCTCTCTCTCTCTCTCTCTCTCTCTCTCTCTCGACGTTGCATGTTACCGACGATACATGGTTCATGTCACAATTTTCAGAAACATGTAACCGAAGATTTTTATGGTTACCGTTTCATAATTTTCTGAAATAAAATTTAGTAATTTTTAGTTACAGTAACAGAAATACGTAAGGTAAATAAAAAAAATTGTTTACTTCAGTAAATTTATCAACATGTTTGATATACTTACGTATAGTTTACCCATGTAAATTCTTAGTAACTTAAATTGATTTGTTGTTATTCAGATAAATAAATTATTTAAAACATATCAAATTTAATGAAACAACACTAGCACAAACAATTTCCCGCATATAATAAAATATTATTCATATATTGTTATTGTACTCTATGATTGTATGCTTTTCGGATATGAAATGCTTTATGCACTGAAGCGAGGCCATGGAATCCACATTCAACTTCTACAACAGGAAGCACAGGAGCCTCTCGTCTGCCCCTGGCGCCGACAAACTAAACTAACTTCAACATCGCTCCCTCATTCATATTCTTATTTCTATTACAAGTTTCGTATTATCATTTGGGAAAGTTTAAAAAATCGTTCTCAAAGTCGCGGATTATACATAGAAAAATGGTGGAATTTAAGCAGTAACAGTCCGCACCTACTGCGAACAACACAGTGTGGCCTTTTACTACTGAAATTACTGCATTTTCCTATGTATAATCCGCGGCTATAACGGCGTTTTTTTAATCTTTCCCACATCATAAAACAATCAAATTTGCCATTAGATGTTAGTTGTTATCATACTCTACCTGAATTTATTAGTTTCGTAGGTTCCAAATTGGAGGCAGAAATCACATATACTCGTGGACATCGTCCTTTCATAGCAATTTTAGATCGTACATTTCTAGTGAATCTAGATGATTGTTATTGAGCTTTTGCGAATAGTCAATTACATGCACGTGAAATTTCAATAAACATAAAAAATATATTTGGTAGATGTCTGCATAGTAAACCCCATCCCCTTATATTTTCTCATTTTTTGATCGTTTTCTTTCTTACAGTTTTGGTGGTGAGAAAGAGTGAATTTGTTCTAATTAGAGGGAACCAACATTATCTTTCAATATTCACGTGAACCTAAGGGTACTGCATGTACATTAAATTTGAGATACATACGTAACATTTTTTATGTACATTAAATTTAAGGTCTGACTATTAAAAGTCCTATAATGTCAGAATTGAAATGAGCTTCCAGCATATGTTCATTAAATTTGATATATTTCTTTTTAATAGTGTACTAAATTGTAATTATTCAAAAGCTACTCTTTCATTAATTATATTCTGCTGTCTAATTCGAAGTTAATAACAAACTACCAATGAAGGCGTGAAAAATTGTTCACTAATTTCATTGGTAAAGTAATTTTCTTTAGTAACATGTTATTAAAAGATTTAATTACTAATCTGATATTATTATAAATTGACTACTGAATATGTAAAATCAAACCAATGATAAATGAATTGGTACTTTTTACGTTACATATCATTTTCTTCCCTCAGATAAACTCAAACAAAAGGATTATTTGAATTAAAAAAAATCGATTTTCAAATAATTTTAATGTGAATGACTAAGAATGTGTTTTTATTTTAAACCAACAATTTGTTTGAGCGGGTTGTTTTCGATTAAAAATTGCATTTGTTGGAATTAAGAATATGATTTTCTAGGTTATGTAAAAGTCATTTGTGTAAACAGAACAAATACTATATGCTGCTTTATGTTGGAAACACATCTAGCGGAGATCATAATAACAACAATAATAATCAATACATAATTGCAATCACTTTAACTTTTTTTAAATAAATTAAGTTCAAGTGGTCTTTCGACAGATTAAACTTGTTTTTGCAAGGTTGGCACCTTGGAGACTTTTTATTAAGACATCTCAAAGAGTATTTTTCCATGTTTTTTTTTTATTTGACCGGGGCTACTTTTCCATTTAATTAGTCAACAGCAGTTTTCATTTCAACATAACATCATTTTATACTGTATGTGAAACCCATCTCAGTAGTTTAAATCTGGATATCAGAGTAACTTAACATGGCGAATAGTGCATACTTGGTTCAAAATAAGAGGTTGACAAATGTTACTTAACCAACGATAAATTTTATAAATATTGTTAAAAACTGGTGGAAGGGATCGAAATAAACCCTGCAATATGATCGTTTACAACTAACCTTCAAAGGACCTCGCACTAATTAAATGGTAAAGTGGCCCCGGTCAAATAAAACAAAAACATGGAAAAATACTCTTTGAGATGTCTTAATAAAAGGTCTCCAAGGTGCCAAACTTGCAAAAACAAGTTTAACCTGTCGAAAGGCCACTTGAACTTAATTTATTTAAAAAAAGTTAAAGTGATTGCAATTATGTATTGATTGTTATTATTATTATTATAGCAATAACTCGATATAATTAACAGAAGCATATACAATACCATATATTAATTTTTAGTTTTTTGGTTCTATTCAAATTACTATGTAGTGAAATTAAAATGGAGTCTAGTTTATACAATCAAACTTGAGTTTTATTTGTAATACACACACCGAAAAAAAAAGATAGTTGGAGCTACTACTTAAGTAGTAAAATACGGACTAGACATTATAGGTTCTGTTACTACTTAAGTGACTCACTTTACCATCTAAATAGGAAGAATAACCTTTTAAATAGTAAGAGCAGCTATAAAAGATGTTTGGTAGATATTAATAGACTACTTTCGTGGTTATTCTTAATATTTAGATTAAAAAAATTAGTCACTTATGTAGTAACAGAACCTATAAATGATATCTAGTCCGAATATTACTACTTAAGTGGTAACTCCAACCATCTATTTTTCCGTATGTGTATCACAAATAAAATCAAGCTTAATTCCACAAACCAGATTACAGTTTAGTTACACTACGCATCAATTTGAATAGAACCCAAAAACTAAAAAAATTATATGGTATTGTATATGCTTATGTTGATTATATCCAGTTATTGTTTATGTTGGAAGCACATCCAGCGACACTCATAATAATAATAGTAATAATAATAAGTAATAAAAATAACAATAAATAATATAATATTCGTATTATAAATAATTTTATCGAGTTCGTCACCATTTGGAAGGGACTATACCTAAACAGGACTATTTTTGAGAGGTACTCCCATTCTCATGTGCAATGGCGTAGAGAAACCTTGAAGGGTAAAAACCTACGCCGGCTACCGCACTCAATAAAACATTCGATCTATCCGTAACAAATATTTTGTTCGGTTTATAGGGACACGGATAAAATTTTCTATTTGGATAATATCTCCAAATAGAAAATATTCCAAATAAAATATTCTCTTTGGATAATATGATTAGAATAGAATGTAACCGGATGCCTCCCTGAATAATTCAAATTTTTCTATTAATAAGAAGACTTTTCACATTTTTAGAAGTTTCGATTTGGGTAGATTTAGTGCGAGAAAACGACAAATGAAAATAGATATGGAAAAATAGCTCCGGATAATTATTGTGTCTCAAAAGGAATCAGTATAATATTATTACACGCTATATTCACCTGTTGTACATCTTATTTATACTAGAGCGAATTTCGAATAAATAAATAAAGAGTAAAGTTTTTCAAAATTAATGTTATAGGCCTTTACCTCCATTAACGATAATATAATTTTTTCGTAGGATTTTGAGTACACAAATAAATATGTTTTGATTAAAATTACATTTGAGAAATCTAAGGCATTTGAACACTATTAGAATGTTGACTAAAAGTTCACTAACATTTATTAAATTTTACAGAAATTGTACTTGAAATAATATACATTTTATCCGTATCAGACTTCAATAATATTTAGAAAAAGTGTTATTTTTTATACGATTTAGTAAAACCACGATAATGATCTTATGCTCCTCAATTTTTAAATGTTGCTAAGATGAGGACATTATATCGCGTAGAAGAAACCTCATTTTAGTACACGGAAAAGACCGTTAGTTAGCACAACGAGAGAAGTTGTTGCTGCTACTACAAAAAGTACTAAATATGCTCCAGCGGCATTTTCTAGTTGGCGTTACTATTTTAGGTTAGTTTACATTCTTGCTACTTTTCCTAGCAAGAAAAACTATTTTTTTCTTGGAGTTACAAAATTTTGATTCTTATTGATTTGTAATTTTGTATCATTTAATTTTCATAATTAACATCATATTTTATATGAGTGTCACTAATATTTCTTATGATTTATAATAAATTGCTACATTACTACTAATAAATTAATTATTAAAAAAGGCTTGTCAATTCATACGTCACCAACAGATATGTGGTAGACATAAAAAACCTACATTTCATTTTTAGTTCAAGCTGGATTATTTAATTATATTCATTAAAATGTAATTGCTGCAATTCTGTCGTCGGAAGTACATGTACCGTATCTGCATTTGTGACAGGTTGAGATATTCGTCAAACTTCTACGTAAAGGTACTATTTTAATGGCCGATGTTACTGTGTAAGCCTGAATAATAAAGTTTTCAAACTATTCGTTATCATTATCTTACATAATTTTGAGTGTAGGTAAAAATCCCGAATGATCAAAATATATAGACGGGCCAATATTCCGATTTTTGTTGGTTCCTAAATAGGTAATCTCTGAAATTCAAGTAGCTGAAGATGAAATAGTGGACAGACCAATATATCCACTAGTATAATACCGATGAATTCAAAGAGCCGACGAAAAAAACGAAATAGTTGGAACTACTAACGAGATAGTCGGGTAAAGCACAGCCGTCTCTTTCAGTTAATTTTACTATCTAAATAGCAACCTCGATAAATTAGATAGTCCAACCGACCAAAAAACTCAGATCTTAGTATTTTGGTAGTAAAACGAAATATTTATTAGTTTCCGCGTGTCCCATTCGAAACCCGAAAACAAAACGTAATTAATGGATTATTTAATGCGTTAACCTATGTAATGCTTCTCGTTGTATTCTCCTATCATAAACTAACCTAAACTATACCTCTCTATCTTTTGTTATGTAACACGTTTTTTGGTCGGATTTATACTTAGTTAAATAAATTTAAAAAACTAAAAGAAATCATGAATTTAGAGTATTTATTTAAAATGGCGACTAAAATATAACCAAGCGACAATTATCTTTATCGGATTCGTTTTCATCGATTCTAGACGCATAATAAATCCTATTAACTATTCCACGATCTCTCGTCCATCGTCGTGTACTGAAAAGGTTAGAAGTTTCGTTTCGTTACTAGAAAAAGTAGTTACCGTGACTACAACAAATAGTAAGGAGCCGGTTTCATAAATTTTCATAGTTAGTATAACTATTTGAAATTACGGGAGGGAACAAACATTGGGTAATTTGATTTATGAGTTTAATTTTTTGTATTCAGTAATTCTGTGCTTACTGCTTTTATGTAATTAGTAGAACTAAGCATTTTTTTCGTAAGCAGAAAAAAAAAACTTTAAATATTGATGTTTAGGATTCAAATTTGATTACTAGCTACCCAGTCATTTCTAATTACTATTACTTTTCATGTGTACATTTCGAAGATTTGGGAAGGAAACTTATGGTAGTCAATGAATTTTCCTTATTTTTTTCAATTTATATAAAACATTACGTTCAATTATAATGTCAGCCACCAAATACCTAGGGTCGGTAAGGGAAATCCTTTATCATCCTCAAACTTCGAAGGATTGTCTCCCGTTCGTGACTGAATATGTTGTATTCAGAAATTTGGTCAAATTTAGATGAACGGGTGGTTCACTGAACTGAACGCTGAGTGGTTCAATAACGAAATCCTCCATCGTGATCCAGGGATTGGTGGTTCAATCTGTGGACACTCCACCAAGTATCGTCCTGCTTTGCCTGCGATAAGTGCAAACCCAAATGCTTCAAAATAAATATAAGTTATTTAATATATATCCTGCTCGCGATAATAAAGAGACAACGACGTTTTAAAAACTTATTCCGTTCGTAGTGTGCTTAATTTTATACATTGAACAAAAACTTGTAAATGCTTGTTTACTTGCATACTCGTAAGTAGATACATGCAGTAGGGGATATATTTTTCTTACAGTAGGTCAGCTTCATTAAAAAGTAAAAAGTATTTTCTTGACTTAAGAATTTGATTTGTTACTTGCGACTATTCAAATAAATATTTTCAAGAATAATAAAAAAATATTTTCAGTACAAAATTTTTATAACATGACTAATTTTATATTGTATAGAAGTTGTAAATATTATTATTAATTATCAGCGATTGATGTGTATTTAATTGTCACATTTAACTAAACTGATTATATTTTCTATCTTTATGGCGGATAGATAAAAGAAGGATGTAATTTACTTTTATTGTACACTCAAATAACAGTAATGCAGTTCTAGTACATAAAATCTTAATAATTACTAATTCTTAATTCGCAACTGCTATCATTATAATTGGTGTTGAAAGAGCAAAATGTAAATCACGTCATTTTAGTTTAGATATTAGCCAGTACATAGAATCAATAAATATCATATTATAATAATAATACGTCTTTTATCGAAACAGATATATACATAAACTTACAAACAAATATTATTTATAAAACACAAATTGAATTAAATGTGTCGCAACCGGCCGAGCCTTAACTATTTGTTGTTTTACAGGCTAACCAGTAATCTAAGGTACTTCTTCAAAGTTAACCGAGTACTTTGCAGAGATTGAATCGAACACATTATTAGTCAGACCGAAACCATAGATATTCAGAATCGGAATATAGGAAGTATATAAATAGTGAATTCTAATAGTAATATTCATATATTTATTTGTTGCATTATAACTCTAGTAAACTAGAGAATCATATATGAATTAATATTCAACTCTTTAAGGAAAGTTACCACCTTTATTTTGACCCCTTCATATTAAAATTATCACAGACGGTTATATATTGATAATTTTTAACCTAAAAACGTATAAGGTGGTCAAGAATTAAAAAATTTTAATTTTTTATCAGTTTTGAATTTTTCATTCTTTATCAGTTATATATTTTTTCACATCCATACGAGAAGTTGATCGAAATTACAAAATATACATAGAAAAAAATAAACATTGAAAAATATTAAAAATTGTAAAAGAAGACACATTTTTAATATTCAATAGTTTTTAGACTAAATAAAGTTTGAATCGTTTGAAAAATCTTCTTATTACCTAATAAATACTAAATTTTAAAACATAATATTAGACTTCTACATTCGTATAACAGCAAAAAATTACGAATCATTTTCAATACGTTCGTGGAGGTCACATCTCTGGAGGCAAGAGTGAATTTCCACTCCAAGAACTGGGTTACGATATATCAGGAGGTAATTCTCTATGATATTTCAAATAAAAAAGTCCTGTACCAAAATTGGATCTGAGGCTCAAAATTTAGAAGTGACAGGCCATTGAATTTTAGAAAAAAAAACTTTTTTTTTTGCAATAACTCGGCTCGCTTTTAAGTTATTCCAATGGGTCAGAGCTCATTTTCAAACCTTTTTTAAAGCCCTACAAGTCATCCCAAGAGCATTTGACCTTTGATGAATATTTCTGAAGTTATGGCCTCAAAAACAGAAAAAGGCTAATTTTCTGAATATCGTAACCCAGTTCTTGGACACCCTGTATACATTTTTAGGTCGCTGAATACGAATTAGATTTAGATAGAAGTGAGATTTCAAAATTTTAAATGACGGATCTAATATGGCGGACGATATTTGTGATGATCGATCGAATAGTTTTGAATCTGATTATTTTGAACTTTTTTGGGTCACTGATGATGAATCTGAAATGAGATCCCAAAAACTCTAAATTGCGGTTTTATTCTACTCGAAACGTATTGCTGGTCATTTTTTGTATATTATGTTAGATTTTAAATCTATTTTTACCAAAGACCATGTAAAATAATTTTAATAATTAAAAGCAAAAAGTATTAAAAATGAAAATGCTACAAAAAAAAATACCCGAGTAGAAATTTATTACGGCCCTGATCAAAAGCGTTACACCCTGATCAGGGCCTGAACAAATTTCTGCTCGGGTAAATAAATAAAACTAAAAAGAAATGCGAAAAAGACCTTTCAGATACTGTTGAGAGATTTCTCAGAATTCAAATGTGGATTTAAATGATTCAGCATCACCGGATACGGGTAAAAAAACCGATAAATCAAAAAGCTGACAGGTGAAAAAACGGCAATCAAAAAGCCGACAATTCAAAAAATGACTTTTTGCTTATCGATCTATCTATTTTATATATGTCGGCTTTTTGACTGATGGCTTTTCGATTGTCGGTTTTTGGACTGTCTTTTTATCTGGCGGCATTTTTCCCTTGAGACTTTTTTATTTGTCGGTTTTTCGACCTGCACCGACATCAGCGACCTCGAAAACCTTGAAGCTAATCTATTTGCTTCAATTTAATCAAATCCTGAAGTAAGAAGATTCTAACCAATCAGATTAATTCCAAAAATATCGTCCGACATATGTTATTAGATCCACTATTTTGAATTTTATAAATCCAACGTCAGATTCCTCCACAGATATCGAAAAAATAATTTCAATGCTCAGCGTCATAAATGCAACAGATTTTTTAAAAGAAAGATGGTTTTTAATATTTAAGCAAAAATTCGTTCATCAATATATTTGAGCCGCCATCTTGTAATGTTTAAGAATACGTTTCGCCATTTTCAAGCTTAGATATTAGGGACGCAATATTTTAGGGGGAAAATGGCTCTGATGGTTACTTTCTGTATGAAAAACTAACCATTTTAAAAAAATCTTGATTTTCATCACTCATATTTTTGTTTCTACAAATGCTTATCAAATTTTGAAAATTCAGTATTTTGCCATTTTATTAATAGATTCTGAAAGAACGAGGGCAATCCGTAGGAAATATTTTTTGAAATTTGTTGTATATTTCTCGTATTAATATAAAGTAACGTTAAAAATTATTAAAAAACTGTTCGTCCCGTCACGGTCGTTAAAGATTTAAGTAGTAACAGGACACCCAGATTAAGTAGATAAAGCACAAGTTACTCTAACTACTCATTTCCTTCAGTGCACATATTGACTGTGGAGAACTTCAAAATTGACTGTTAAGAATTACTAAGAACCAATGTTTAATCTATTAGCAATTATTACAGCAAACATGAATAGTTACTAATAATTATTGAAAATATTGTCTAATTTAATCCTATGCATAATTTATGTATTTTTATTATGTAAAATGATTATACTTCATGTTGTTATAATATTATTTCGCTTTCATATCATATTTTAGCATGTATGGAACCCGCTACATATTGTTGGCAGAATTATTCAAAATTTAAGGGGAGATTCTTATCTATTTCGTCCAACAATTTTTTTATTGCATTTTCTGATAGCTTGTGACATGTAGAATTTGTTCCCACAGCGATTTAGCCGACAACAAGTGCATAAAACATTTTTCGCATAAGAAAATGAAAATTGAGTAAAACCAGTTTGCGCGTTAATAAAAGCTACAGCAGTATCGAAGAAACCAGTCCAAATGGCTGAAATGAAGAAATATGAAGTCTAAGAAGGATTAATGTAATCCTTGATTAGTTACAAGGTATTCTGCTATTAACTTAAAAAATATAAAATCAAATCCTGAACAATCTTGTTTTGTTAAATGGCCTCCAAGATATGGTAAAGATTATCTAATGAATTTTATTTTGTCATTTAAAATAAATAACATTTAGGGTCGCTCGAAGTTTATCTATTTCTTGTATTTTTAAAACATTTGAAAGATAAACAAAGTTGAAAAATGAAACTAAAAATTTACATGAATCACCATTTCTGCACTTTTCGACTTTTTATCACCAAAATCGGTTCAAGTTCTGTTATATTGCATATCATTTTTAAACCTTTTTCTTTTCTTTCATTTCAGATCACATGAACATTCTATGGACTTGAGTCAGAGTACATTTTGTTTTAAGTGTTACATTCGACGGAATGGGATCACTTTCCACTAGACTTTTATGCGCTGAACAAATATTTTGTATACTATAACACTCAATAAATAAAGAAAGTTGTTTATTTACTTAATGTTTCAAAAAAAATCAATATAATAATCGTACTTTTGAGCTTCTAGAGAAGAACCTCCCCTAAATACAAAATAATTATGGCAATGCATCAAATCTACAATGAAAGGTAGGTTCTCTACATCCAGGTATTTCTTTGAATTAAGAAAATATTTTTTTATACTTAACAAATGTTTCCTATCTCTAATAATTATTACTTGATTTAGGAATCTACTATCTTTATTCAGATAGATATTTATTTAAATATGCAAAATTGTCAATGTATAAAATTCCACGATACAGTGGTCTTTAAATTAATTAACATATCCAGATTATCAAATTTAATGTAGATTAGACTGGGAACATTATTGAAGTAGAACGTATAAACAAGAAATATGTCTTAAGTTCGTCATTATAACATTGTTGCATAATTTTGCTCCCTATTATGCGTCCTAATGTCAAACCCAGCTGCAATACAGAAATGTTTGACGCCGTCATATGCAGGACTAAGTCGTGCAACTTTTTGTACGTGACACCCCCTCATTTGCATTACAGTACACGTGCTGCAAATGAGTGTGTACATACGTGCATGTTTATCGAGTGCATGTATCTACAGCAAGCACTGAATATTTTCGCCGCATTTTGATTAATCATGCTACCTCAATTGAAAGTTAACACACTCATTTAAAGCGATTTTTTAACTCGAAAAGTTATACATATATAAGAAAAATCAATTTTTGCATAATATTTGGCCGTACGTAGAAAAACACTTCTGTTAAAGTAGAAATAACGATCATTGTTTAGACTTCAAAATGTATTTTATCCAATTCTTTGAAATATTTATTACTTTGCAAACTATAAATAAGGCAATACTTCGCGCTATGCGAAAACACAAAGAGTAAGTATTCGAAAGCATACCAGAGCCTGATGTAGCACGCTGCAACTCGACGTCGACAAAAAAAGTAGTTGGTATTTACGTCCAAAGAAAATACAAGAATTAAAGAAAAAGTTAATCCGGAAAAGTTATCGAAAAGTTTAATATTTTTTTTACGTCACTAAAGCAACTGTATGTATTCGAATTTCGAAATCGGTATTTACAAATTTTTTAGTTTATTTTACTAAATACTTACCTTCCTTCGTCACCTTATACTAACACTTACCTTATTATAACTAAATAGTCGAGTCTATACATGGTTAACCTTTTTTGCCGCAGTGTGTATTCCAAGGGATTCTTTTCTCTCATTATAAAAATGTTATGCTTAATTAAGCTAGTATGAACCTTTTAAAAACTTGTATTATATATTTACGTACATACCTTTTTTAAACAATAAATTAGAGCTAATTAAAGAAGAAAATGACATTTTCAGTGTTACTACAGGTATAATTTTGAGTTCTTATGAGTATAATTTTTTTGGCGTCGAAGGAAGTAATCTTATATCTCGTTGATTTATAGTTTTATAATTCTAGAATCCACACACCATTATAATTCTTATATACAAACACCAAATTTAAATTTTCAATCTCTACAATTTAAAAAGACCAAATGATTAAATCAAATATGAAAAAAAACGGTAGTGAAACAAAAAAACGTTCTTTCCATATACGCTATAACCTTCCATTTATTACATTTTTAACTTCAATTAGTCAAGATGAAAGGGATAAAAAATTATTATTCAAAAAGGAAAAGTGTGAAAATCTTGCTGCATAACGTACGCTGAGAAAACACAGTGATATAACAAAAGGACGTAAATTAAACTGATAACAAATAATTTTGGATTGCATACAGATTTTTAAAATTTTGTTACAATGTTAAGAATTAGAGTGATAGTTATGAAACTTCTTGAATATACTGTAATTGAAATAGCAGATGTATTTTATTCAATGTTAATTTCATGCTGTCTTTAATAACGGACACTTGAAAAGACATTCATTAATATTCTTCTATAATGAAAGAGGGATATCAATAGAAGATTTCAAAGAAAAGTAGGTTGTAGCTGAATGAACTTTGGTTTCAACGTCTAGTGATATGCCATGTGAAATGCACTGAAAACACAGAGTCGCAAGAGACACTAAGTCTCGAGAGAATCCATTATCCCCTTTACCGTAACATGTATTCAAAATCGGACTCAAAAGCATAGACTTGTTGCATTTGTGGATTATAAGATAAAGATATGGATGATATAATGATTTTGTTTTGTATAGCTGGAATAGTACATTGTATTTTCTTCTGTAAATCTTAAAATGGTGAGTAAATCTGTAGAACCGTATTCTAATATACAAATATAACGCTTGTAAACTAAAAGTAGATTATTTGCGTTAATATGTGTAGTGTGAGGCAAAATTATGCAAAGACCTGAATGATCTTTTTAAGGTTAAGCATAGCCTTGAAGAGGATTCATATCAGAATCGAAAGGTTGCCAAACATTTATTTAATATTTATATTACAAAACCCTCCAAATTATTGACCCTTTTTTTTCTTCTTCTAAATTTGAAATTTGTATTAAACTCAGCCATTTTTCATTTTTATTCTTTACGTGACCGAAAAATGCCAAGACTATTTAAGAATATATTAGAACAACATCTTTAATGGCAGCATCGTAAATAAATTTAAAGCCATTCACACTTGTAGGTGAACTCATGATCATAGTTATATTATCATTATTTCTTAACCCATTAAGTCCCAGAAGAACGAATATTTTTTGAACATTTCAGCTGGAAGTTGTGAAGGGTTATCAACGTTGAAAAAATTTTGGACTTATCATTTCTAACGTAAAATTGATCGTACTTTCCGATTCTGACCTTAAAATTTTTAAAAAATACAAAAAGTTGGATTTCTTCACGGTAATTTTTTTTTTGATCTACAATTTTGCGCGGAAATTGGGTGAGGAGGTCACTATAATGTGAAAATCTCTCGGCCTCGCACCCTAAACTTCAAAATGTACGAGCGCCAAAATAAAATTTCAAAATGGCGTTTACCCAATATGGCGGCTTGAAGACGAAAATTTAATGACATTTTCGATTTTGCGATGTTTAACGAGCTAAATTGATCAATTCTTTCTGAAAATGTGTTTATTAACAGTCATTTGTGTCCCTAATCACTAATCTGATGTCCAATTTGCGAAATTCAAAATGGCGGATTTAATATGGCCGATGAAAACTTTCAATTTTTATGAAAATCGGCATACCAGGGTTTGTAGGGTCGCTGATTACGAATCTGATGCCAAATTCACGAAATTCAAAATGGCGGATTCAATATGGCGGACGAAAATGTCCAAATGTCCCCATTTTTATAAAAGTCTGCATTCATTGTTTTTTTTGTGTTGTCGACGATGAAACTGATATTACAGAATTCTAATGGCAGTTTATCATGACGCTCGTGATGCTCGTATATTTGTAAAGTTACTAAATAATCACAATTTACTCTCGTTATCCGTCAGAAGATTTTTCCGTTGCCCGACTCCCACCACTTGGCGATCAACGTATAACAGGGAGCTTTCTTTTTTTTTTTTTTTTTTTTTTTTATTTTCTTGTTATTTTATTTTTTTTACTTCTTTAATTTTTATTTGTTTTTCCCACTTTTGTTCTTATTTGTTTTTATTAATTTTTTTCAGTTTTATTTATTTTGTTGTTGTTTTCTTCATTTTTATTTACTGTTTTTCTTGTTTTTAAGTTTTAATTTTTATTTCTAAATTTGAAATCGATAGTAAATCAGGATATATAACTTATTATTATTATAATATAATTAGAATTCTTTTTTGAATGAGTAATGTTTTTCTGAATATAAATACTTCTGAAAAAATTATACACATATCAATAAAAAAACATTCAGATAATAAAATAAAATAAAAAGAAATAATAATGGTTGGCAATTTTCATCTATTTTTTTTTGCTTTGAGACGGCGGGTAACTTTACCAGAAAGGAAAGATTCGCAATTTTTATTTCGCCATTTTTGTACAGAAAACAGAAATTGAGAAACGATGAAAGATGTTTTGGCATCCATTAGATATGAATTTGTAACAGAATTAGTCAGAGCGTCCTGAAATTTCAAAGAATTTTCAATGGTAACGCCATTTCGAGGTCGTTAAAGTAACGTGTGCTATAAAAACAAAAATCTTGAAGAGCAACCTTAAAATAGTAACACGTGTACCTTTCAATTTTTTTCAAGTGCTATTTCGATACGCAATACTTTATTAAAATTGAAGTAATAAAAATGTAATTCCCGGCGTTAAGATGTTTTTAATTTAAGATGCTTAAAGGAATTGCGTAGAAGGAATAATTCAATGCTACATAACCTCACATCACTCTTTTACATCTCGGAGTCCATTTTCAAAAAAAAGTCACAACCATTTTGGCAATATTTTGGAAAAATGTACTGTAAATATTAAATAATATAAATTGCTGAACTTTTTTACTCTTGGTTTTTTGATTTGTCGGTTTTTCGACCAGCGTCCAGAAATTCCCATTTAAAGTTTCTGCTTTTTATTACAGGTATTATATGATTTTCTTTTTACTCTCAGGCAGTTGCAAATGCCTGAATGCATTTGTGTATGGTGGTGTTTAGAATATTTGTTTAGAAAACATATCAAAACATTCATGAAATTGTGGTTCAAAAATTTATATTGATCTATCTACGTAACTCGCATTCATTATTATCTTTTACAACGATATTTTTAACCGATCTACGTGATCTACGCGATGTCTTCCATCACGACGTGATTCTGGCAGTGATAGAGGTCTTATAATCACATTTAGAAAAAGTTGGCATTCGTCGACCATTGACTTAAGTTCGTCACTAATGCTTTTCCGTTTAATAATGCTACAAGTGTTAAACATATATTATTGAATATGCCAGGGGAATGAAAGCGATATAAATCATTTTACTATGTTATAAATTAAACGCTGTAGTCCGTTATTATATTTCTACGATTGGTTTATTAAATACTTCAAACATATGTCTGTTGGCATTAGTCGTGATCTTTAATAGCTATATCAATAACTCCACAAAGGTTTAGAGAATACAAATGTAAAATATATAAGTAAATATGAATAATCGTCACTCTGATGACTAATCAACCAGTACTCTACCTATTTTTTGTTATTCTCTTAAAGGTGATTAGTTTTAAAAAAGAGCTTTGAAAATATGATATTTTATTTTGTTTGTTTGTCTGTTAAGTCCATTGAAAGCATATCTTTCATAAATCCCAATGTCAGTAACGATACTTTACTCTTCATTACATTAAACAATTCTGCATTAAAAATAACAACCTTCTCAAATCTTATTTGATCATTTACATTACTAATAAAGATTATAAACAAAAGACATCCTTATTCCTCGTGTAACTAACTCATTTAAATACGATTTTATCCATAAAAGTAACAAAACTCCTATATATCGTAAGATTCAAGTTTCAAACCCAAAAGTTCGTGGTTGAATTTTTTACAAATATTCCTGGAATAAGATTAGGACCAACCGACACTATTTCCTCTATGGAAATACTTAATTTATCCAAAATTGAGTTCGAAGAAAATTGGTGTCTTAAAATTTGAATAAACACATTCAAAAAAAGACAGGAAAAAGTTTGAAAAAGGTTCATTGATATGCAATTCGCTCATTCTCTTCAAGTTATTTACAAAAGACCAACAAGTTTCATATTAGTTGTGAAATGAGTTTGAACATTGCGCAAGTAGTTATTATAACTAGTTCTAGAAAATTTAATGGATTATGATCTTATAGCCGTTTGAACTTTAATTAATCAGATAAAAATGAGATTCTTCGCAAGTTCTATGCGCTATTTTCTTAGACATTAACAGGTTTTAATTCTTTAGTGTACCAACTATGAAGGGTACAAAAATGCACCCATTTTTTTTTAATATTACTCTCAATAAATTTAAATAATATATCGTAAAATGTAGTAATATTCTCAGTAATATCCAAGTTTGTAAACCATTCCCGCCATTCAATACGTGTATATAGGACTATACAAATATACAAGGAAAAAAATCCATAGTTCAATTGACTATATCAAATAGTTGGAAAAATTTCGTTAAAACTACTATGAAAAATAGTTAAATTGACCACTTTCATAGTCGAGTTTACTGTAACTTTGTTACACCAACTATCTTCTCGTAGTTAAAAAAATCAACTATGTAGAATGATTTACATAACTTAAAATAACTATAATCTAGTGTAGTCCTTATTTCACACTATGTCTCGTAGTAAATCTTTACAACAAAGAACAAAGGAAGAAAAGTGGACCTTTCATATGCTATGATATATAATATATATAGTTTACAAATATTTTTATAAAGTAAATATCGACTCCTTTCCATATTTTTTATGACAATTACTTATTCAATTTCTCTCAGTAAAGGTACAAATTTTCAGAAATTACTATTTCACAATAGTTGAGTATATTCGTCTATTATAAGTAGCATTTTGAATCATAAAAAAATAGATAAACATTACCATTTCAAAATAGTTATTTTAACTATCACCATGCCTAGTCCTCATTTCACACAATGATTCATAGTAAAAAATGGCCATTTAACTACTTTTGTCTGAGTGCAGGTTGTTCAATTTTTGAAAAATTTTTCAGCGGTAGTAAATCCACCACTTTGACCGTCGAAAAACAAACAAAGATTCGTAATTAGCGACCCCAAAACCCCCAAGTAGATTTTCTAAAGTTTCAAAAATTTGTTAAATTTGTTCTCCCGTATTGCATCCACCATCTGCAATTTCGAAAAATGACGTCGGATTAATCAGGGTTCGACGAGTATTGATTTTTATGAACTACACTTAAGTTTTCAAATTTTGTCCGCCCTGGATCCGTGATTATGAAATTAATATCAGATTCTGAATCAACGTAATTTCTTCGTACTTGAGTTAATCATAAAAAATATGACATTTTTAAGCATCAAACAATAAAACTACTAAAAATACGGTAATATTGAGAAATATAAACTCTTATCACATTAAAAATGCAATAAAAAAGGAATATTAATTATAAATGCGAAAATGTGACCAAAATAAGAAGGCTGGAATTGACGAGATTATAGCGCCTGGTTAAATCGAAGGGTTAAATGATAGAAAATCGTGTACATATTACAAACACCGGTATTTCTAGATTACACATTCCATTACTTCAAAAGTCCCCTTTATAGAAATGTTACTAAGTAGTATTCAACTAAGTACTTTCAAAGTACTTTGAAAAGTATCCTTTATGACAATATTATCACAATTTATAAAATAGCGAAAACAAAAAATGGACATAAAAGTCAATATTCATCATTTAATTTAATTTTTCAACAGTGAACATAAACCCATGCATTAGAATTTTAAGGGATAAAAATCGTTATATGATTATCATCTATTTATTTTAAGTAGAAAAAGTCCGAATGTCTTTACCTTATTTTGTCAACGAATTCATTTCACCTTAGAATCAAATTAAACGTGCAATTATCATCAATGAGATTCCGGTCCTTGAAATCGCCCATTACATGAACGTAGCAGATCTAAAATGGTTAATTCGGATTTAAATAGGAATTAACCTGCTCTTTCCAGAATGTACTTGGCAATTTTTTGAAAGTTATAATACTAGTTTGGACTGTGGTTAAATAATTTTAAACTCGTTTTATTGTTCTTTCTTTAAACCTTTATAAGCACGGTATCGCTCTAGATGATAACGTTTTCAATTTATTTTTAAATAATTTGAAATATGATTTTGTTACAAATTTTTCTTTTCTTTATTTTTACAAGATGTTTAGAAATGTAAGTAATTAAATGTTTTTCATCAATATTATGTTTCGTTAGTAAAAATGGTATACGCAATACGCAAAAATATAGGTTTTAGGAAGAATGTATACTAAAAGGAAAGTGCTTAATCAAGACCAAATTTGTTATAATAGGTGATTTACGGAGAAAACATCGTATTTTTTATTATTCATTTTTTATACATAAAAATCAGAATTATGTACAAAAATTATTATCAGTTTTTTACCAAAGAATAAGATTTTTTCATGAAAAAATTCTGTTTAATTACTCAGAAAGATAAAAATGATGAATGGAACCATACAAAAATGTATAAATGGTCGTAACATACAATAATAGTAGAATTAAGAATCTGATGATTTTTTATTAAGTAGTAATAGCTTTCGGTGTGACGGTCAATTAACTAAAAATAAGAAATATTGATGAACTAGGTCTAGAGAGAGAATGGTGAGACCTAAATATTTCAAGTCTTACACTGTAAAAAATATTTTATGAAATTTTAAGAAAAATGTAGGAAGCAAATTTCATAAATGTTACAAAAAAAGTGTTTCATGACAATTCTTAAACGCTTTTCATGACATGTTATTGAATTTAAGGAACTTTTATTAAATTTAAGGAATTTTTATTAAATTTAAGGAATTTTTATTAAATTTAAAGAACTTTTATTAAATTTAAAGAACTTTTATTACCTATATATATACAATAGAGGACAAAAATATATATACATGTGTATAGTGATGTTATATAAATTATACACAGTATGAAATATATAATTTATGTGAAGTGTGGGTGTGTTCCAAAATTTTTATTTCTTTTCAATTTAACAAGTTAAAATAAAATTTCAGGTTAGCTTGTGAATTTGACAACCTAATACACCAACATTCCTTATCTCTGTAATAAACTGTTTAAAACAATTTACTTAATTTATTATGTTATTTGTAAAAATATTAATATTATTCTTAATTATTATTAATAAAACCTAAGTTGAGCTAAAAATTCTTTTTATTTTGTTTCTAATTTTTGAGGATGTTAATGACAACCGATTGATATAAAACAAATTTTGTCAGCTTCGTGAGATCAAAACGTGTCCAGAAATATGGTTATAGACTAATTTAAGGGTGCATTTACATTTTTGACCTTAGCGTCCAGTCAAACAATTTTCTTCTTTTAAATCAATACGATCACAATTTAAAGTTTTTTTTTGTTCATTTCCGATATTTGATCACACAGAAATTCCTAACTTAGTGATTCTGTAAATTCTTTTTAAAAAAACACATGTATTTCAATAGGACCTTTGAGGTTAGGTTTCAGTGCGCTGAGATACTCTGCGTGCTCAGTAACGTTGCCAAGTTTTCGCTCCTTCCGTGTTACTTTTACTATGCTCGTATGTATGTATAATTGGTAAAAGATATGCTATTCATGTCTTTTTTATTAATTATTATTCATAGCAACTAATCACGGCAGTGCTGGATTTTGCCGGATTTCAAGATTTCAACAGACCGACGGAACGGAACAACGATGCGCTGTTTTAAGGGGATTGAAGTTTATTAAATTTAAGAAAATTTTCTTAAATTTCATATTTTTCATTAATCGATATTAAGATTTACGTTCCTTAAACTGTTTTAAGGAACAACATTCATAATTTTCAGTAACATTTATGAAATTTGCTTCCTACTTTTTTATTAAATTTCATGAAATTTTTTACAGTGTAGGTGATAAGGAAAGCCATAGACTTGAATCAATAATATAGTATTTAATTATTATTTCAGAACCTTAATTCCCTTCCATCTTTCACAAATGTTAAGTGGGACATGTCTTAAATTTGAAAGATTTGCTGATTTGGTTTTCTCGAAGCATGTTAATAGTTTCTCCTTAATTAGCTCGTAATCATCTTGGGAGCAGAACACTGAATGATGTTTCTGACATTACCAGGAACCCATTCAAACAACTGCTTGGCATTTATTATTTGATCTTTGTAACCTCTTTTCAAAATATTATTCAACAGTTCTTGATAGGGACCATCTCACTTACAGCATCAAGTGAAAATGAGTTCAAACACTTCCTTGCTTGCGGCATGTCGGGATACGTTGTGGATACAAAAGATTAAATAATTTGATATCATTCTGGACCGAACACATTTTTAGTGATTACAAGTACTACAACAATATTTAGTTATAAATATTGATTAAAAAATAGGCATAATTATTAAAAAATAATTACGTAAATTACTGGTCAAAATTCGTGAACGCTCTGAATTTTCAAACTTGTCAAATACCGTGTTGTATCTCGAAACCTTTTGACGATACTAAAAAAACTCAAAGGATATCTTGAAGTACATGGATAAAGCTTTCAATTGATGCTTTCACTTTTACTTTAGACATAAATATTTCTTAGCTGTCAAGTTTTCGAAATGTTGAATTTTGCAACTTTTTTCTTCAAACTTTTAACGCTGATAAAAACTGTAACAAAATTTTATAGCAATAGCCTTCAAAATGGGTTTTGTAAAAAGCCGCAACAATTTTTCGTTTCAGAGTTATAATGTTTTGAAAATTTTAAATTTTACTCGTTGTAAAAAGGCTAAAAGTTCGTGAACATGGAATTTTTCATGTTTCCGGAATCGCAATGATACATTTCTTCTCAATATAATGCAAAATACTAAAATTTATAAAAAAAATAAACTTTTTCAATTACGAGTCCAAAGTGAAATGTATAAAAAAATGAAATCATGTAAATAAGTGAAATAAACATTAATTTGTCATATTTTGCAGTAAATAAAATTTATTTGGATTTAATTACTATTGAAGATTTTTTCAAAATCCATGTCACTGCGACATCAAACAACGAAATTTGAATAACAAACTTAATGTCATAAACACTTTATAATTAAATATTAAATTTTTTAAACGCCCAAATCACCCATTTTAATTTTCATTACTGCTTTGTAGATTCTTGGCCATTCTGTCGACACAAACGCAATAAAAGTCTACGAAACTTGCAAAACAAACGACAAAATGAAGATAACTAAACTATTAGTTGTAAACACTAAATAACTAAATTTTTTTTCATTCTTTGTTTTTCATTTGGTTTCATTAACGAAACAAAAGTTTACAAATAAATTATGAAGTGCTTATAACCATAAGTTTTATTAGCCGAAAATCGTTGTTTTTCTCTTTTGATAAAAAGATAAAAACTAATAGAGATAAAATCTTTGATAAAAATGTTTGATAGTAATCGAATGAGAATGAGTGTCATTTTTGGCGAAACAAAACAGATTAATGTTCATTTCATTCTGTTATATTTTTGACTTTGAACTTGCAGATAACATTGAATAAGTATATTTTTTTATAAATTTTAGTATTTTGCATTATATTGAGAAGAAACGTAGCATTACGATTCCCGAAACATGAATAAATTCCAGGTTCACGAATTTTTGGCCTTTTTTCGAAGAATTCCGACTCAACAAGTCAAATTTAAAATTTTCAAAAAATTATAAATCTGAAACGAAAAATCGTAGCGACTTTTTACGAAATCCATTTTAAAAGTCTCGACTTGTAGTACTCATGAAAAAATTGTCAATTGCTAAAAATTTTTGTTATACGTTTTGTCAGCGTTATTTGGAAGAAGCAAGTGGCAAAATTCAACATTTTGAAAACTTGACTGCTAAGAAATAATAATGTATAAAGTAAAAGTGAAGCACAAATTGAAAGCTTTATCCATGTACATTAAAAGATATCCTTTGAGTTTTTTTAATAACGTCAAAGGGTTTCGAGATACAACGGAGTATCTGACAAGTTGGAAAATTCAGAGCGTTCACGAACTTTTAGCAGGTACTGTAGGTATGAGAAATTGTGAGGTTCGCAGTTTATCATCCAATATAAAGCACAAAACTTACTAAAACCTAATGCGAGATTGGAACAGCACCCGATTATTTCATAATTTTTATTATTACAATTTATGATTTATAACTTATGTAGAACGATTCATGTAAACTACTGAATAATTTACACAGCCCAACAAAATGTTGTTGCCCTACAAGTAAAAGTCGATTCTGATAGGATTTTTGTTCCAGAATCCAAATATGACCGCCAAAATATCCAACTGGCTCCAGTTTCTGAGATATTGAAGGTCAAAGGGGTTACAAATATGATTTTCGGCATTTTTCAATATCTGTTCACAGATACCAAAAAATGATGTTGCTCCACTAGTAAAAGTCAATTTTCATATAATTTTTCACACAGAATCGAAATATGTATTCGGAAATATTGAATTGGATTTATTTTTTGTCCAAATTCCAGGTCAAAATTGTAAAAAAGCTTGCTTTAGGATATTCTTTACGTCTATACTATAGAACGCGACGCAAATAATAAAAAAACACAAAATGGTGGATCCAAGATGTCCGACAAACCTATTAAAATTCGAACCACTTCAAACTCGTTATCGTCTTAACTAGTTTTCTAGAAAAAACAGAAAAGAATGTCTGAAAACACGATTTTTTACCCCTTTGACTTTCAATTTGTTAAAAAACAAAATAAAGTTTCCAAAATGATAATGAGTTTGAAGTGATTCAAATTTCTAAAAGTTCGTCGGACATATTGGATCCGCCAATTTGCATTTCTTGATATTTTGCGTCGAGTTCTGTAGTATTGATGTGAAAATGTCCTAAAACACGATTTTTTACTTTTCGACCTTCAATTTTTGGCAAAAAGTAGGTCCAAATCAATATTTTGGCGTACATATTTGGATTCTGTGGAAAAACTCCTATCAGAATTGACTCTTACTATTAGAACAACAGAATTTTTTGGAGCTGTGAATAAATGCTCAAAATGCCTGAAATCGGATTTTTTGACACGTTTGACCTTCAATATCTCAAAAACTAGAGCCAATTGGATATTTTAACGGTCATATTTGGATTCTGGAGCAAAAATCCTACCCGAATCGACTCTTACTTATAGGGCAACGTGAAATTCTAAAATTTTTGTTGGGCTGTGTTATTGATGCATTCCATCATAACGGTCTTTGCAAAATAAGGTTACTCCATGTAAACATTGCAGAGTTTGCTCGATACAAAATATTTTTATTAATTTTATATCATCATTGTTTTTATGCTAGGATTATGTACTAGTAATTTACCCATAGCGACATTGAACACAGGCGGAAAATTTTTTGAAAATTTTATTACTACCATACGAAAGAGCAGCCTATAAAATGGCTGAATCTGATACTTTTTATTTTTTCGAAATTTATAACATTGAAATTAATCGTTGAAGTTGGAGTAAACTTTCTGTGCATTTAATGGGTTAATTCAGAACAGTGAAATCTACCCTACAAGACGAAAAAAAAAGCGCCCATGTGTAGGCTCTGAAAGAAACTACACCCCACCGTCCACCGCTTTTCAGCACACCAGTGATTATTTCGTACTTTAATTATTGCGGACTTTTCAAAAAGAAAATAATATCAAAAATAATCTTAACCCGTTTCGTCCCAAAACGACAACATTTGTTGCCGGTTTTCATCCTCCGTAAGTTTATGGATATCTTTGAGATATTGTTGTAAAATGTAGGTTTTCTATAGTTTTTGGGTATGCTCTTTTCGAAACTGAAGTCCGTTTTACGATATCACGTTCCATTTTTTAAATTTGACCACTTAAACGGAAAAAATCGTGGAAAAAAGCGAAAACTTTTTCAGAAAATTGCAATTTTTCTTGCGAAGGAGTTCCGGAATCGTGTCAGACCTCAGAATCCTGTGGCATAATGAGTTTTACTAAAAGTTGGTCAATATTAAGATTTAAGTTACAAAATGGCGTCCTCAAAATGGCGCTGCTCATACGGAATTTTTTTGTTATTTGGGTTTTATTAAAATATTTCTGCTATCTTGAAGTGAACTTTGATGAATATGTAGATTGCTTTTGAGGTGACTGAATACTAATTCGTTATTAAATTTTGCAAATTCAAAATGGCGGATCCAATGTGATTTCGGAACCTTCTATGTACCAAATACCAGACAATTTTTTTTAAATTGCGGCCAGCCTATTGGATTCCCTATTTTGAATTTCCAAAATTTAATAATGGATTTGTATTCACCATCCTCAAACAGAATCCACTAGAACATATTCATCAAAATACACGAAAAAATACCAGAAATATTTTAATAAAACCCAAATAACAAAAAAATTCCGTATGAGCAGCGCCATTTTGAGGACGCCATTTTGTAACTTAAATTTTAATAATAACCAACTTTTAGTAAAACTCATTATGCCACAGGATTCTGAGGTCTGACATGATTCCGGAACTCCTTCGCAAGAAAAATTGCAGTTTTCTGAAAAAGTTTTCGCTTTTTTCCACGATTTTTTCCGTTTAAGTGGTCATATTTAAAAAATGGAATGTCATATCGTAAAACGGACTTCAGATTCGAAAAGATCATACCCAAAAACTATAGAAAACCTACATTTTACAACAATATCTCAAAGATATCCACAAACTTACAGAGGATGAAAACCGGCGACAAATTTTGTCGTTTTGGGACGAAACGGGTTAACTTGCTTGGCGTTTTGTTTTTGGTTTTCTCGATTCTTGCAGGCCCTACAGCTTATACTGAATTCTGAACCAGTTTGTTTATTTGCTATTGTCTATTATTGCTGCTTTTAGCTATTGCTATTTGTGTTTTACATTAATTGAATTACTGTTAATACTAGTATTATTTTCAAATATGTACAAAATTTTATCTATAGAAAATATGTTAATCACTATCACAAGATTAGAGTTCTTCGATGAGATCACTGCACATTTTTTCGTCTAGCAAATCTTTTGCAAATTCGGTGAAAGTTTCGCACAGTTCCTTGCTTTTAAGGATTTCGGAGAGATTTAGTTCTGCTTTTTCTATTTTTGTTAGGTATTCTTTGCGGATTTCATTGAATTTCAAACGAAAATGGATTAAAATAAATTGAAAATTTGAATTTTTTTGAATCCGGATTCTTAATTCCGTGTAAAGAATTTAAATAAATTAGAATGTTCAGGGTTAAATAATTTTCTATTCATACTGGGTAATTGAAGCGTATAATCATTTTGAATTGAAAAAGATTCAAAATATCAATTAATCTCTATCAATGAAGTGAACATGACCTTAAAATGGCAATTACGAATATCGAGAGCAAAATTATGTATTTGAGAATAGGAAAACAAGCTTTCGTGTCGCACATACCAAATGTGTTTGAAGCCGACTAAACCTGTCAGTCCGTATCAACACTTTTTAACTACTTTGTAAATAAATAATATTTGATAAATATATATTTTTATGTACTTTGTTATTACGTAGGTACTAGAATAAATTGTGAATATAAAAAATTACTCTTGTTCTATTTATTTACTTTTGTGCATACCGAGTGGATACGTAATTACTGAGGATATAGTAAATTCATGTTTCTAAAAACGTTTTCTTCATCGATGGATTGCAGTATATCAAATTGCACACAAAGACACATGGTAACATTATTTGCTCCATTCCTCTTCGTTCACAATATTTTCGGTGTTAAAATTTATGTTTCAATTAGTATATTACTAACTTTCTAACGAAACCCGGAAAAAACATTTTCTCATAATATTAATATTTTTAAATAATTGGTTATTTATCATATTTTATGTGTTATGCGTATTAAAGTGATAATCGCCTACTTAGAAAAAAGTTATATCCATTATTTAATAACAAAGAATAATTAAAATGACGAAGCTCACATTAAATATTAAAAGAATTGTGAATAGATTCTCGTATCGAGGAATTCCCTTCCACACATTTATTTCATTCGGTATTGATTTCAATACATACAAAAATCTGCAATTCCGCACACTAAACTGAAATGAATTCCTCTGCAATATTTCCGCTAATAATTTGATTATATACAGAAGAAGGTTGTCTATTCTGTTAAAAGAATAAAAAGTAATCTGATTTTGAAAGAAATACACAATTATTGAAAGATTGTCTTTCCAATTCTACTTCCTGAATTCAAATAAATTGACATAACCTCTCATTTTACGAAGGATTCAATTGAATCTCAAATAACATTGGCGAATTCTATTTATTGGAATTGAAATCCATAGACTACAACTTCCATCTTGTAATTGATTTCACTGAATACAAATCGGAGCATGGCAATCTATGTACAGGAATACAAACGAATTCAGAATTGAAATAGATTTGCTAAAATCAACAATCCGGATTGGCGGGTAAATATTTCAATTAATTTCAATAAATTTCTACCCATTTTCGTTTACTGGGCTGACATTTTGTTAGGACATGTTTTAATGTGTTGGATGCACCACAAGAACAGTGTTCTTCTACCCTACAAGAACTATTTTTACTAATTTTACTCTCTATTTTTAACATTTTTTTCATTTAACCGATTGTATTAAATCTATTTTCCTATTTACGAATGTTTGGTGACTATTTCATTAGAACACTACAGTAAATTTGAGGTTATGTATTCTACTTCATACATCGGGATCGGGGAATAGTAAACAAATCGCATTGTTTACTACTGAAATATTACTATCTGTGCGTAGTGTTTACGCATACTAAGCTGCTAAGAAAATTGTTGAAGTGTCGCGATTTTGAGACCTTCGATCTTTAATTTCAAAATATACCACAAGTTAATTAGATTTGAAAATCGCGACTCAATATGACTAAAAGTCGAACATTTTGTTAAGTTTGTGCAAGTGTTAGAAAGTCAAAATGGCCTAAGGGAAATGGCAGACATGAAATTCATAAAATAGTATGACAGTAAAAAAAAATTGAAATTTTTGTCCGCCATTTGGAATTTTTAGAACTTTTACAGGACAAACGTGAGCATGACTAAGTATGACTAAAAATGGATATCGTCATTTCCATAGAAATCAAATGAAATTACCGGCTTTCAGCCGCCATTTTTACATTTAACTGCTCCACGATAGATTAAAAAATTAAATAGAAAAACTTAATTTTTCTACTTAGTAATCATGATTATGTACATTATTTGGAAGAGATTAAATAATAATACAGTATAATAAATCGATAATATAACATTTGTAATTACCTGTATTGAATCTGCTTCCCGCTTGGCTCCAGACTTCTGAGAAACACTTTTTCCTTGGTAAGAGCAAGAAATGCGCAACATCTTAAGATAATCCAATTATAAAAAAAAAGAAGAAAGGCGCCAACACGGAACCCAGACTAAAATTTAAGAATAACCATATTCGAGCACCAATTATGCCGTCTTCGTTCGTACAACCTGGCTCGTATCCCCGACTTATTCCCGTCTCTAACTGTCGCAACCTGGTGTAATTTTGTCCGGCCGTTGGCACCTTAGTCTGCGACACTCTCGGAAGAAAACTCTTCGGAAAATCGAAACCGCGTAAACGTAAACAATCGCTCGTAAATAAGGCCAGCTCAGGAAGACCACGGAAGCCAACTGTGCCTAGGTCGTCTATTTCGATCTCGACTTTTTCCCCCCATGCTCTTAACGATTTCCCGCGGAAAGGTCAGGGAACGTCCGAATAAAGCGACCGCCGATCTCGTCAACCTTCCTGTATTTCATCGTCCTCCGTTTACGTACAACCATACATCAAGATTGGATCTATTGCGATGCGTTAATTATGTAAAATAGCGGACTCGTGATCTTCGACGAATGGAAAATACCAAGTCGATCGTAAATTCTTTCTTTTTCTCCTACATTGTATATTTCTTTTTTTTTATATATATATAGTTTTCTATATGCGTATCGATACGTCTTATGTATTTGGCAACAATTAACAACAATCGGAATTTCCTCGCTCGTGGTAACGTCGGTCGAAGGTCATATTTTTAGTCGCGCGACCGACGATTTAGCGAAAGGATAAAAAGTTGTGCGAAATTCCAGGAAAATCGCTCTTAACAAAGCGCCGCACGCTTTTAAGGACAGAAGACGATATTGCGCTTTGTCTCAACCGATCAACGCGATTCGCCGCGTGATCGCCACAAACGTCAACGTTCGGATTTTTTTGTGTACATTTCAAGCATTTTCTTGTGCGAGAATGAAAACTTAAACGCAAACGGGCACATTTATAATTTTAAATTGCAAAGTCGACGATTTTGGTCAACTACTCGTCTAAATTGCGATTACACATTGTCGCACCATTTTTGTTAGTTGTCAAAAAACGTTTCAAAAAGTTAATCTTTATTGTGAATACCTACGAACTAAGTCTTGAACTTATTCCGTAAGTTCTTTTTTCACCAAGAATTGGTTACTTAAATCTACCATGCCTCGAATATTTTAATAACCGGTGCTATTCGTTTAACATTTTTTTTTTTAAGGAAACGAGAAGATGTCTATGCTATTTTCTACTTTGAAGCATATTGCTTTCGGTCAAGGTCAACGAGGAAAGTCCAAAAGAATGTCAACGACGACTAGTCAATTCGGTGAAATGAAGGAATTGAAAATATCGCGTAACTAGATTATTACAATGATTGTACTTTCCATCGCTCTCCGACAATTATCCTGTCGAGCTCGTACTTTTTTTCATGCATTGAGAGAAAAATAACTACTCGCTTCTAAATGCCGGCAGGTCACGGTATCCTAAGATGTTAGAATTATGCGATTTATCCTAAGATGTCATATAATTATGCGTTATTAAATTTATGCTTCCTACTTGCTGAAAACTTGTACTTAGTCCTCGTGGAATCTTTGGCTTGCAACGAGTCGCTGGTTAGAAAAAAAAAATATATATATATATATATATCTATTCTCGGCGCTGTCTTTGGTTTTTGTCTTTGTTCTTCCTCGTGGAGAGTAGGTCAGAGGTGTTAAACCCAGGAAGCCGGTACCCAGAGGGGTTCCGATTCTAGTTTGTTGATCGCAGCAACCAACTGTTCAAAGGCCATCGGGAGATCGGCGTTTATGATCACTTCGTCGAACATGTGCGAATACAGGAATTCGATTCTTGCTGCACTGTGAAGAATGTCGTTGAATTCTTCGTCCTAAAATTATACAAGTTCCTATGAACTAATTTACCTGTGACATAATTTCCTAAATAATATCATATAATGGAAGAAAAGACTGAAGTAGCCACATTCTAGGGGTTGTCCGGTATGGAAAATAGCTACCATGCCGATAAAAAGTACGATAATATCAGTTTTTCTATGATTACTTCAAACATTTTTATTTTCTTTCAAATATAGACTATGTTATGTATCTATAATTAATCTTCAACTACGTCAAATCGGCAACTTTTTCCATACAATTTTTAATTTTAGTTTTGTCATTCGTTGTACTTTAGTACATGTAAAAGAAGTATTCTTGATACAACATTTCAAAAGACTGCAGTGAAAGTTCTGAGGATATTTCGAAAAAAATTCAATAAAATTTTGTGTTTTTGCAATGTTTAATTTATCTAAACGCAAAAGTATCAGGACTAAAAATTAATCCATCAACGTCAAATGTGCACTTTAGTTCATGCCCACTTTCAACACTGTATTCACTTCGTGCATGGCGATGGAGGGGATATCGAAATCGACGGCAGCGCTCAGCGTGGAGATTTCTGACAACTCGCATCTGCAACGTCCGAGCTTTTCCATTAAAGTCAATGTAAACATGCTCTTATTTATTCGTTAATTTCAGATATTTTAAAGTTTATTTCGATCTGTGTTGAGTGTTGCAAGTAAGTTTTATGGTTTAAAGAACCATTTGAAAGGGTTCATTTTATTATACTGTGCAAAAAAAATGATTACTCCGAGTTCGAAATTGTATAGAATATAATTCATTATTTTTCTTATTTCCAATGTAACTTTGTACGGTGGAAGAGTCACTGATGTTTGCCGAATTATACTGGAACGAATTAATTTATGCTCTGTACATATTCCAAATACTTCTTCTACACAAACTACATATCCTACAGCCAAATTTTTTCCTATTTCTATACTTACTGGATTAAAGTTTATTGAGTTTGTGATTGATTCAAACCCAGTTCGGATTATCATATTCATTTCAGCCCCTTAACCTCGTTTTATCCAACTCAAAATGATTCGAATTAAAAAAGTATAATATTTTGTTACAAACAAAAATGTACAAAATTTGGGCCAAATTTCAAACAATATACTCAAAGTGCTAATGCTTTTGAAAACCCGCAGAAAATTAAAGAAAAACTAAATATTTCACTTTCTCATATCACTCTCCATACAAATTGCAGATGCGAGTTGTCAAAATTCACCACCAGGCGGCGTGGCCGGCGTCTTGCAGTAAGCGAATAGAAGAATCAAATCGGACAAAAATTGCATGCTTTTTTTGAGAGACAAAAGATATACATTTTATATGTCAGCATTTGAAAAATGTTGGAAAGTGCAGATCTTAAACAGAGAGAAAAAAAAGTTAATGGAACCATGAAGAAAAGGTTGAAATGATTATAAAAGTTCATTACAGTACAATTCACATCGTGAAAAGTTGTAGTTGACAGTATCTTATTTTTATAATTCATAATATTGTAGAATATTACATACAATAATTACTTTTTATGATGATAAGTAGTTATTTTCGTTTAATCACTTCTAATAAATCTATTTTTCTAGTCAAGAATATTTCGAGTGACTATTTAACTGTACAGCTGTAGTAGATTTGAGGTTATGTGCTATGCTGCATATTTAAGTATCTGGAAATAGTAAACGAAACAATGTTTTTGTTTTGTTTTACTATGGAACTGGTTAATTTAACCATTTTTTATAATCACGTATTTTACTGTTCTAAAATGGTTCCATTAACCATTTTCGTTCTCTCTGTGTAGCCAACAAGAAATTATTAGTGATAACTTTGTCTAGTGGAGATTATATGATAAACTATATTGTCAAACTTCATAAAAAAATTTAATACATTTGGGCGTTTAAAGGTTAATTGGCTTGCGATACTCGCTGTAACAGAATGAATTTATGGACACATTGGATTCCCAATTTAGAATTTCGATGTTATATACAGGGTGATCGGCCAACCATTACTCAGCGGCTAACTGTAGATTGTACAGATAATTCTGAGCAACTTTTTCCTCTGAAAAAATTTCCGGGAAGGTAGAGTTTTTAAGTTATTCAACACTAAAATTTAAATTTAAAATTTTTTTTAAATATCTCGACTCTGTATGAAGGTATCTTAACGAGCCGAAGCTCATTTTAAAGATATTTTCAAGCTATACAAGTTGTATCTGTTGATTTTTGACCTGCAATGAATATTTCTCTTGTTATAGCCATAAAAACGGGGGTAAATACCGATTTTTCAGGTTTTTCGCGTCTAACTCGTTTGAACACATAGCTATCGAAATATCACACTGGAAAAAGTTGTAGGCCTTGAAAACACAAACATTTTTTGTCCTCTAATACGATGCGATTAAATTAAAACTGAACCCTATTTGTACTCGTTTTCATAACATTTTGTTATTAATATCGATTTATTTGTCGAACTGTATTTTGTCAACTTTACGAGGCTCTTGTAGGGTTCAGTTTTAATTTAATCGCATCGTATTAAAGGACAAAAAATTTTTGTTTTTTCAAGGCCTACAACTTTTTTCTGTGTGATATTTCGGTAACTATGTGTCGAAACGAGTTAAACGCGAAAATCCTGAAAAATCGGCATTTATCCCGTTTTTATGGCTATAACAAGAGAGATATTCATTGTAGATCAAAAACCAATGGCGACAATTTATAGAGCTTTAAAATATCTTTAAAATGAGCTCCGGTTCGTTAAGGTACCTTCAAACCGAGTCGAGATATTTCAACAAATGTGATTTTTTCACCTAAATTTTAGTGTTGAATAACTTAAAAACTCTACCTTCCCGAACATTTTTTTAGAGGAAAAAGTTGTTCAGAATTATCTGTAGAATCTAGAGTTAGCCGCTGGGTAATGGTTGGCCGATCACCCTGTATTCAAAATCGTAATCAACTACCTCAAAAAGGACCAATTTTTTTGTCAATTCGATCAAAATTTTCACTTAAGTCCGTCATATTAATTTTTAAACTTCTGATTTCGTATTTATGATTACAGGTCCCGATAATAGAATTTAGCAATTTTAGCGATTCAGGACATTCGTGTAGAATACGACAAATTTGAATATTCTATTATTTACGTAAAATTAACTACAAGTAAGACGCCATCCACGTAATAACAAATTTTAAATATATAAGTGTATCTTTTAAAGGGGTTCTAAAGTACTTGACCGATAAGGTTTAGGAATTTTCATTAAAAATCGTAAATAAAAAATGAATGAATCGAGTTTTCAAAATTCGGGCTCTGTAATGGCAATTTTAATTACTATAGACGGTATCCTAAAAAATGCCAAGGAAATTAATTGAAAGCTGACCGAGAATTTTCGGAAATAAAAAAAAGTCACGTATTTCCGAAAAATGCGCTGAATTTATATCAGAATTTCTTTAACACTTTTTTAATTTTTCAAAATCCTAATATTGTGAAAAGTTCAAAAAATCTTCAACAAAAATTCAGAAAAAAATTGAGTGTATTGTTTGATCGATTCTAAGAACTTTTTGTTCGACAGCAAGAACTCCGCACAATCCTTATGGCCCTCGGTTTAATTCGCTCAAACTAATGTATGTTTTTATGTTCGGATGAAAAGTCTCTATGGCCACAAGGCCTGAAAATGAATAGTTTTTTTCTGCATATGTATACAAAGAACTAATATTTTGATGTAAAAAAATCGCTATTCTGGCTATAGCTCAATTCATTTTAAAGATATGCCATCGAGCGGGGGCTCATTTTGAAGTTTTTTTCAACCCTGCGATTCGTCTTAACCCATTAACGCTCAGATGGACGAATTTTCAGCATTAGATTGAACATCGATAATTTGTATATAATTGCCTTTAGAAAATTTTGAGCTCCACTGTTTCTAACGTAAAATTGTACCTCTTTCAGAAGCTGTCAATAAAATTTCGATAAAATGAACCGCAAAAAAGTTATACACGTTTTTCTGTTAAAAAACATGGTTTTTACATTTTAGTTTTCATAAAAACACCAGTTTCACCTCGAAATAGCGTTGGGAGCACATCTAAGTTGAAAATATCGTGTCCATGGACCCCCCGGATTAAAATGTACCATATCTGAATTCATAATTGAAGATGGCAGTTTTCAAAATGGCGCCTAAAGCTCAAAATTCTTTTTTAAAACTTAACCATTTTTTTCTTAAAAACTATAGACTTTAGAGAAAATTTTCTAAGGACAACAATGCTTTGGAATGAGTGAAAGAATACTCTCAAATTTTATCAGCATGCAATAATACACTGCTTGATTTTTCAAAAATTCGAAAAATCGAAATTTTGAAAAAAATCATTTAAAAAATCTGAAAAAATTTTAGTAGTTACTTTAAATAGTTCTAAAATATTTTTTGTTCTACGGAAATTTTCTGTAAATATAAAGTTATAAAGTGATGGCCTACACAGTTCAAAGTTTAAGAAAAAAAACTTCAATAAAATTGGATAGTATTGAATTTTATTTTCACGCCCGACGTTTCGACCTTGTTGGAGGTCCTCCTCAGGGGCATCGTACAAGAGCATCGCTCGAAGTATACAGAATAAAGCTCCCCTGTCATGTAAGCCTCCTTGATAATTGTATTAATTTGCGGAAATTCCATTCTTATTGATGATAGAACGGATTTTTATTGAACTTCACATCAATTTTCTTAACTACTTTCAGTATTAATCGCGCATCATCAGTAATATGCGATAATCAAAACTTTTTTTTACATCGCTAAAATAACTAAACATATCAATTTATAATTTTCCATAATAATTTTAACTGTATTGAGTTTTATAAAATAAATATTATTAAGTTACTATTTTTATTCTTACTCGTTATGAGTCACTCATTCGCCAAGAGTGAACATTTCGCCAATTTTATATAAAATTTCCATTAAAAAATTAAATTACTTGCATATTTCACGCGTATCGATGGCTGCTACATTATTACTTCGTATTTACGTAATTAACAAGCCAAAAAAATACGTCGATTTTACACTTTTTCGAAGAATGACCCATATTAGACCTCGACCGACCGGTTTCTGGTCATTTCACTGAATTTTATGGCGTATTTCGCATTGAAAATTGCAATTTTTTGAAAAATATAGCCTTAAAACTACTCTTCATTTCTTTTAATTGAAGAAAATGAGGGGTGGAATATTGTTTTTCTGATTTATAAATGGCATAAATCGATAGAGCGACCTCGAAAATAGTGAACTGTGGCTTTGGCGGTTTTTTTAGGTGCTGAAAATATATAGTAATACGCCGTTGAACGTTGACGGACAAAACGGACACTTTGGTACGAAATAGGTTAATAGGGTAATATAATTTTTTTTTTAAATATATTTTTGTATTATATTATAGAAAAATAGATAACTTATAGCAAATAGAAAAATAAAATAGTCATGATTTGTATCGGCATGGCAAGTAAACTTTTTTTCCTTCAAGGCCACCGTATGCAGCCACATAAAAATAAATAATATCTTAGCACTAGATAAATTTCGAAAATTGTAAATTAATTTATATTTGACTAATAATCGTAAAACGATTACAATTTTTAAAATATTACGTAATGTACTTGGCTGGTTGGATGTCGCTCCTAGCTTCAGTGTCATTAATGCCACTATTTATTAAGACTAAATAATATCCTCTTCTTTAACTTTCCCCTTAGTCATTCTACGTTAAACGCTCTAAAAGATCTAACACTTCATACTAAATTCGATTAGTTTATCAGGTGGAAAGTTTAAAAAATCATTGTTGAAGTCGCGGATTTTACATAGGAAAATGCACTAAACTAAAGTAGTAACAGTCCGCGTCATCGTTTGTTTGTGACGGATTTGCTGTTACTACTTGCATTACAGCATTTTCTTACATAAAATCCGCGATTTCAACAATAGAATTTGATATGAGGTGTTACATCTCATCGTACTCTCTCCAAATTCGGACTCTGCGACTTGTAAATTAATAAGAAAGAATAGAATTATATAAGAGTAAAACACCCTAAAAAGTTTCTGTTTTCCATACATAATCTCAAAAGTAGTAAAAACATAAATTTTTCGGATACATAACCTCAATTAACAAGGTAACTTTCGGACAGACGGATAAATGACCAGCTAAGCTCTGTTAATTGAAATATTTTGATCCCTTTGCACGAATGTACTAACAAATACATGCAATCCTTCCCCGATATGTTTTATACTTATATCATTATTTATACCCAAAATCAATAAAAATATAAAAATGTAAATCTTACAGTAAAACCACGAGAATTCATTTCATCGAATGTTGATCTAGCTCTTGCTTCGTTTCGCGTCTCCTTAAAGATCTCGAATCTCGGCGGTTTGATGTAAATGATATAAGGCTTCAGCCGAGGTGTACGCAGCATCTTCAGGGCTTGATAATGAGGATTCAAAATACATATGTATCCGGCATTAACGATGGATGTAACACTTTCAGCGCTCGTGCCATAAAAATTCCCCTTATACTCGCCATGCTCGATGAATTTGCCACTCTCGATATCTTCCTCCATTTTTTCCCGAGTTACAAAATAATACTCTTTTCCGTTAACTTCTCCGGGTCTTGGAGACCTCGAAGTATCTGTAAAAAATTAGTTCACCCAAATACAATCATATATTGTCATTTTAATCACTTTTCGATTATAAATGCAATACAAAATTAATACAGTCGAACTATTAAAAAAATACAATAGTAGTGTCTAATGATTTATAAAGAATCCATAACTTACAGGGCACTGGTGTTTTATACTTTTGAGGATCTGTCGACATCAACCATCTCTTGAGTTCGTTCCTACCAACTCCTGGAGGTCCGATGAGGACGACCGGTCGATAGAGTCCGGGTCTTGGATAGAGCTTGGAAACTTCCTCGTAAGTTGGAATTTCTTCCCGATCATAGTCTTCGTTCTCTGCAGCGTCATACATAATTTTTTTAACTTTTACGCCCTGTAAATTGCACTTAATGGGCGAAGCGTGCAAAGAAGTAGGGCGGGGGCACAAGATTTGCAAAGGCACTGGAACAGAACACAAGCCTAACCGACGGTTAGGTGAGATGTTGGGTTAGCACGGAGTAATGGATGAATTTCTGTATTTCCAATCGGCATCTCGAAATCCAGAAATTTTATATGTTTATCTGAATATAATCATTTTGACAAAGAGTTCGAAAATATAATGAAAAAAATACATTGGATTGTTTTATTGAACACATTGATTATGACACAAGAGTTTCTACACTGTTAAAAATGTTTTTAGGAATGTTCTGAAACATTTAACTAAAAAGTTTTACGGTTACCCTGGTAGAAATTTAGCCATTTATTAGACATTTATTGTCTAATATTCTTGTTAAATGTACAAATAATGGGCAATAAAACTAGACAATTTATAGACAAAAATGTAAGATTTGATTGGACAGTTATTAGACATTTTTATTAGACAATATTTGTCTATTTTATATTGCAATTTATAAGGAAAATGACATTACATGTTACTATTGTAAGGTCATTGAGGTTAGAAAGTTTTGGACATTTATTAGACATTTTTATTAGAAAATATTTGTCTATTTCATATTGGAATGTGTAAGAAAGATAACATTATATTTTACGACTTTAAGGTTAGAAAGTAAGAAAAATGCAATTTTCAGGACAGTATATAGTAATGCGGATAACGTGGTAGCGTATATTCAAATATAAACTAAACATTTTGTAATTTTCAAGTACAAAAGTAGATTTCGACGGAGAATCGGTGCTCTACGGGACTTGGTTCCTGCAGACACACACATCACAATTTCACATTTATGCTCATGTGCATTTATATGATAGTTACTGTATTCTTATATGATAGTCACTTTACTAAAAATTACAGTTAACATATTATATTACATTATGCGACGAGTGTGATTGCTGGTATCGTAGCCTTCTGAAGCAAGAATCTTCTTCCCTTCTGTGATCGTCTTCCACTGAATTTTCACATTTCACTTCATTGGCCGCAGTAAACATCAAAAGCAGGCTTTGCTTATATTTTTTTAATTGTCTACGTTTTTTTACATAACCCTTTGAGAGATTCATAATTAAATTGCAAAAAAAACTAACTAAAAATCTTTAAAAACGATAAATATACAATTACAAATGTTGTTGTTCGTTTATTACATTTTTTTTGGTTAAATAAATTTAAAACATTTTTCTTGTGCAATAATTAGATAAAAAAATTGCATAAAATTTCAAGCCAAGTTTAGAATAGTTTTAATGGTCATTTAATGGACAAAAATGTTCCCTAATTAATACACCTGTATTATATCTAAGAATTAGACAATTATGTAAGATTTTCTTATTTAATATATATTTTGCTTAGAGTTGTCCAATTCTTGGCCATTTTTTAGACATTTTTATTGTATCCATTTTTTAAGCAACATATTTGCCTAATAATTAGTTTTAATCCAATAAAAATGCTTACAATTTCTACCAGGGATACCGTTTCAGAATTTTAAGAAACAAATTTTAGCAATATTTAGTAACCAAAAAATGTAAGGTGAATAATAAAAATTGTTTAATTCATTAAATTTATTAATATGTTTCATAAAGTTAAGTACGTAAATACTTAATATTTTAGTTAATTTGGGGAAGATATCCAATATAAAAGGACTTCACCATTTTGGAAAACTATTTTGTAAATACATGGGTCTAATGTTTTAAGTACTACTCGAACTTGACCATGAAATCCCTGATCACCGAATAAAAAATGTTAGAACAGGAATCAGCCGTCTTTTGTACCGATGTTAGCCTTGCGTGAACACCTAGCGGCGAAAAACCAAACTAACTTCACTGTTTTAAATCTGACTTTCTAAATGTTATTGAGTTTCAAGTTTTTTCCCCAGAAACTTGAATATACAATAGCATTTATAAAATTACAAATTTAAATCTGCAATCGCGTCCAGGGTAAGGCTGTCAGAACACTGCTGATGAGCCGAATGCAAAACGCGTTTTTTTAATGCAATAGTTTTGTGTCCAATAAAATATTGGATGGGGTTTTTCCACAATTCTCAATAGTAAAGTAATTTTGTTCATCCTTAAATTCTCCGCTAGTTTCAATAATTATTTGCGTTTACGTTCGCATTTTGAACGACGCATATTTATTTATTTACATTCCTTTTATTTACATGAATATAATCGCCGTCTCACCAAGAATTCGCATATTGAATTATTATTTTAAAAAAGCGGCAAAGAAGTGTTTTAAGTTCTCTACATGAGAACTAAATATTGATAACTTCACTGTTACTCGCTGATTCATATTTAGATTAATGTTACAAGTTTAGCAATGTTCTGATAATGTTGCTTAATTTGTTTGTGTTACACGATTTAGTAAAATTCTGTTACTTCTGGTAACATAAAAGTATCTAATTTTTCCATACATTTCTAACAGTGTACAAGTCTCTTTAATCCAATCATACGTCTTAATGTTAAACAAAAACTTCGATACATGATTAGGATTTTGCGTCATCCTTGAATTAAAATTTCTTGAAGATTAGCATATTAAAAATTTTTTAGCTTCGTTGTACTTTTAAAAATGACTCAACAAAAATGTCGTATGTTATAAACACTTGTCAAAATATTCTGTTTTTATATCCAGATCGACAGTAATTCAAAATGCGAAAGTGTAGAGATGGCATGAGGATGTTTTGTATAAAATGTAAGTGACAAAATGCGTTAAAATAATAAAATAACAATGACTATGATGAAACACAAAACACATCATTCTAATGAAACATAATGAACGTGTATAAAATGAAACGATGGAGAGGAATCGGTTTAAGCGTATTATTACATCCAAATGCACACCTTATGCTGGGGATAAGCTTTACACATTCAATCATTTTAATTAATAAGGAATGGATTAGAGGAACTTACTAATGCTATCATCATCCAACTTTTCTAACTTTTGTCGTTGCATGATGATCCTGTGTTCTTGGAGGGCTCTGCTAGGAATGAGACCTGCTCGCATATTTCTGTCGCCTTCCCTCCTTGCCTGCCACCTTTACATAATATGAAGATTAACCCATTAAAGGTATAAAAGTTAGTAAGAATTGTTTTACCTTCATTAATACTCATATTTACTGCATGTGCTATTTTTAATAATGTTCTGTATTTTTATGAGATGGATTTGAGGGTGCACCGAAAAATCCCGACATTCAAAAACCAGACATTTCAAAATACAGACATTCAAAAACAATACATTTCAATAAACAGACATTCAAGAACCCGACGTTTCTTCACCTCCGATTGGTGCGTTGATGAAGATATAAAAAAATTATCTCGGGTACTCCGTCTTTGAGGTCTCGCTGAAAGGTCATTAAAAGGTCAAAAATGTTTAACCAAGAGATTTGATTATTTTGTAGGTCACTTGAAGGTCATATCAATTTTTAACATGTCTGTATTTTGAAATGTCTGGGTTTTGAATGTCTGTATTTTGAAATGTCTTTAATTAGTAATTAATAATTTATTAATCGTTAATCTTTGAATTTAAACTGATTGTTAATATTAAAGTTTAGTAAATCCTCATGTATTAACTTACACATTGATATTTTATAAACGCGCTACAGTAACGAGTAATTTGCTTTTGCCGAAATGCCCGTGAGAATGATAGTTTACTCTGTCGAAATGTCGGACTATTTATTTTTAATTTATTGACTGTTTTAAACACAAACATTTCTGGAACTACGATTTTAATGACTCGATTTACACGTTTTTAAGTTCATTTTAATAAATTCATACCACGTGTTTAAGAATATAAATATAAAAGAAAGCAAAAATAATGCTGGCGTTTGGCGGTATTAGTAAACAATTTAGTGGATATTTTGAAACGATTCGATGAAAGTTAAAAGCTTTATGGATTTGTCCATATATATTTATTGTTATATAATTCAAAAGGAAACATTTTTTATTAATTTTCGTAAAACACAAACCAACATTTTTTATAATATCTCTGCTTAATTCTTTCCGGAGAGGTGGCTACTAATGTTGAACATTTGAGTTTTCAAAGACAAACTAATACATTTGCGCCCTCTTTTTTTGAAATCCAATTAAAGTGTTTAACATTGTATTTCAGTCAACATTTATTTAAAATGATATTTTATGAACAAAGCATCAACTAAAAATCGTCAATTTTATATAATGCAGTCGCTGGCAAATGTTCAGTTGGATCGAGATGAAATGGGTAGTCACATTTAATAAATAAATATTGCTCCATTAAAGTCAATCGATAATGAATGTTAACAAAATGAAAAATTAAAATTTTTAATTTATATAAAAATAAGGCTTTAATTTTAGGAATTTTTTGATAAAAATTCTTTTAGTGTACATAATAAATGTTCTAAATTCCAACCAATAAATAGAGTACAAAATAATCCTCTTTTTATTTTATGTTACCCTTATTGCAGATTTTCAATTCACTAGAAAGGAGACTATTTAAGTCAACGACGAATATAATGCTTACCAATGAGCATCATCTTGACAGACGATATGCAGGACATCGCCTTTTTCAAAATCAAGACCTGCTTCTATGCATGGTGTTTCAGGATCATCCGACGCTTTGTAAGTGAAATGAGCTCGAACACGTACCTACGGTGAAACGAAATATATTTAATTTCCTTAAAATTTACAAATTATAATAACGATTTTTACAGCTTCTAAATTCCATGAAACCGAATGTTTACTTAAGACAATATTTAAAAACTTATAAAGTATAAAAACTAATTATTCGTTTAATAACTTAGGTGAGATTTCGGATTATTGCAGATTGATTTTATATTCTGAGGTTATAAAACGTTCAAAATGTGGATGTCAGGTTTTAAAAACTTAATATTAAAATTACGAATAGCAATGTACACGCCTGTTTATCGAAAATCTTATTACATATAAGGATTGAATTGTATATAAAACGATTCATTTTATGGTGAATAAAGTATCGCTGTTTATGCTCTATTGTTTATATAATTCAGTTCAATATGGCTGACTCTAAAAATGTAATCTGTTAATATATTCCTCGAAAACAAGGTAATTTTTTCAACAGTTAGTTATTAATTTGTTATGCTTGTTTGGTCATCAACAAAAATTCATGCATGATAAAATATTCCTAAAATTGTTTATGGTGAATTGAAAACTGCTGATGCTAGTAAAATAAGTCTCATATTAAATACGAATATACAATTTGCACATCGGTATTTCTTGGTGAGTGAACGAAACTAAGATACAAAAAATCACAATCTCGATTTAACTTGTCACGATTGTCAATCAATTCTGAAGAGGGCTGTCATTAACCCCTTGACTGCCAATGACGAAGATCTTTAGGACTTTTCATTTAGGACTTTTCCAAAATCTTTGTCATGATATAAAGTAGATTAACAAATTTTGGAATTTATATAAAATAAAACCAAATCCTTTTCTAGACAGTCTAAGGTGTACTGAATATGATGGCGTTGTCCATTTTCATAATCGATGTGTAAAAAAAAATATATAAATCCAGAAAGATGGTAGTCCCGAAAACCCCAAAGTAACAAATATCAAGTGAAATGGTTGGAATTTAGAACATTTGTCCGCCATTTTGAACTTTGAAAATCTGACTTCAGATTCATAATCAGCGTCCCAAAATACACCAAGTTAAAGTAAAATCCAACAGATTTTTTTTTTGCATTTTGGGCATTTTTTGTAAAATTCTCATGGCAGTCAAGGGGTTAGCAGCCGAAACGTCAACTGGTTTACATTTTTTTAAAAAAAGTTCAACTAGACCGCCTCTACCCAAAGACGGCTTTTAAAAGAGTAAAAATTTCTTTATGTATAATACAGTTGCGTAATTACCAAAAATTGATAAAGATGGTTTCATCTTTTAAGCATTTGATTTACATGCACAACGATGTCACATTTTCAAAATTCAAAATGGCGGATCCAAGAAGGCCCTGAAGTCTGATAAGTTATTTTATCCTAATGAAATTCAGTACTCGGGACGTTTTAAAGATAGCCGATTAAGAATATAGTGTCAGTATCGTTCTAATTTTTCAAGAGAGCAACAAACTCTTTACTTGAAACATAAATTTAATCCTTCTAGTTTAAATCTTTATACAGGCTTAGACATATTTACCGGCGGCGATAGGGAACAGAAATAATTAAATCTACTATCATTTTCGAAGGCATTCATGGATTGACCATTTTCGATTTTGTACATTTGATGCCCTGATTCCCAATCAGCGACCCTGAAAAACTCTGAATACCCAGTTTCACATTATTTAAGATTATAAACAAATAAACGCAAGAATTCATGATAATCATTCATTTATTTATATTCACAAATATGTTGTCCAAGTAAGGAACCAAAGATTTGCTAGATAAGTAATTTTTAAGTATAGCTGAAAGTTACATAAAGTGTAAAAAAAGAATTACAAAAAAGTTTCCTTCCCGAACGAAATGCCTTGAGGGTTAAGGAATTTTTTCAATAATACTTAGTTTTTTTTTGTACAATGTTTTGTCATGACTCAAAAAATTGCGATACGTTAAAGGGTTCTCGAAAAGATGTATACGAATATATTTATTAAAGATAATTCTTGAGATTAAGGAATAAAGAATGTTCGAATACAGATTCTCTTTTATCCTTGTATATTAAATTAGTATTAAATTGTATGCTGTACATTGCATTTAAGAATAAAATATTAAATTTATAATAGGGAATATTTTGGTTCTCCAAAATATACTAACATTTTCTCAAGATAAAACCTATCAAGTACTAAATTAAACTGAAATTATCAATTTAACATTCTTTCATCAATAAATGTTCTATTTGCAAATTGTGCTGATTTAAGTTTTGAAATTAACGATTGAAAGTTACAGAAACATGAGATTTTCATATCGATAATCGGACATAATATATTATTGAAGAAACGTTTGTTAAAAATCATATCTTATTATAATTTATATTATAGTGTAATTAATATCTTCTTTATGACACATACCACTTCTAATAAAGTTTATTTGCTCTGAAAGGAAATAACATCCTAAGTTGTTATCTTAGACTTAAATTTATATCTAGATATTTCTTCTAAAAGAATAGGTTTGAAAACCATTCAAATCAACTGTCTTTTGTATATACAAGCGTATCTTACCGCTGATACAAATCCCAAAGTACAAATTTAACACTCGATTGGAAAGGCTTCGTCGGGATCGCGAATTACGTATAAAAAATAAATATTTAAAAATCTAAAATAAGCACACGATTGTGATGACTTAACAAGCTTTTACAGAACCAGATGATTCATGGGAGATTTCATGAATTTTTTAAAGAAACATTCGCGTCTAATGTCTTGCCACGAGTATTTTTGAAAATTAGACATATTTTTTATAAACAATTACGGTAGTGATTGTGGTCTATGTTACGTTGAATGTTATAATTATATAATGTATTGAAAATACAGAATTGTTAAAATAGTACACTGTTTAAACAAAAAATCGTAATATAAGAACAAGAAGAGAGCTTTGAGAAAAACACAAAATTTTTTATTCTGAATGTTTCCATACTTTTTGACACAAATAGACATTTCTAATCATAATTATTCCATTTGTTTGTAAAAGAAAGGTAAATACAGTTTAAAATGATTTAGATGCGTTCTAGATATGGAGCTATGAGCAGTTGAATATACGAGCAAGATGGCCCCAGTATTGTATACATTTACGTATAATTCGGAGTTCTTTTTCTAACCGTTCGTTTTCAACTTATTTTTCGTGTGTCTTAGTTGCTTATACCAGAATTCTATGTATAGGTTCTTACTTGATATAGTTATTTTTCTGTATTTTTATCGGTATATTTAGAAGGCACGAACATTTCAAAAATTTAGTTGGTTTTTTCACCCTCCATTTATTTAATATCAAAATTAATATTTTTATTAAAAAGATTATTCAAAAATGTACAAAATTTATGTCGCATATTATTTTTCCAACTCGTTTCCGTATAAATAAAGAATCAATGGTTACATTTAAGAATAAAAATCTAAAATACGCTTTAAAATGATTACAAATTACATTTCCAAGTCTCTTCAAGCACATATAAGTAAAATTAAATTTAAACATTTTGTAAAAAAAGTGGCCTGCTTCCCATTTCCCACAAACCAGCATTTTTCTTTAGAGTACCACCCTGTTAGAAATGAAAACATTTTTTGTACAATTCTTGTATAACATTCTTATTTACCATCTTAAAGGTATAAGTGAAATGACCACTCCAAGAAAAAATGGATAAATTTCTACCAGGGGAGTTACCTACGAGATTTATTTTATTTAAGGTACCGATAGAAACCTATTAGGCCAACTATTTATTAACAAATTTAGCAATGTGACAGCATTTTATAAACAAACATTTGGGAACCACATATAGGCAAATCCACAGAACATTTGACTTTTATGAAATTTTAAGATTCACTTTAATTAAACTGTACATAAATATTTATAAAATATTACTATTTACTAAAAAGTACATGCTTTTTAAGGTAAAGTCATTTGCTTTGCATGAAAGTTGATTAAAAAACCATAGGAAACACGAAAACTTATGAAATACTGCGTGCAAATTGTATTTTCTTTAATATTTTGTGCTATAACTTATAGAACGTTTATTATTTTCATTTGAAAATCGTGTGGTTCATTAATTACACTTTATAAAAGCTAAAAAGACTTGAAAAATAGGCGTGTCTACCTCTTAATAAGAATGGCACGCGTCCAAAGTAGCCTGCAGTAAATTTATGAGAAATTGCATTTTCGTTAAATTCTAACTATAACTTTTGGAACAAACAATGGCTCCATACTTTGCGAAGTTCTAATTCATGATATAATAACTGTTGTTAAAAAATTACACTTCTGTTAAGCACACAACCCATACTCAATTATATGTTTGGATTAATGGCGTAATTTATTATTTTAGTTTCAATAATACTTTGAACTTGTTCCAAAAATACAATACGATTTTCAGGGGTAAAACGTTACATGAAATTATCTCTTGAAGTAAACTCCTTTCTTTACACGGCAAAATTTTGAAATTTGTTACGCGGGGATTTTCTTGGTCGCTCATCATGAACCCATTGATAAATATTTAAAATTAAAGATGGTGGATACAATATGGCGGACCGAATTTCGAAAAAGTTACTTAAACCAGCTCAAATTGTGTATTCGGGATTCTTCGAGGTTGCTGATAAGTTGAGATTCGCTATAACTTTGCTCCAGAAATAATAAAAATATGACAGTTGGTAACTTGAAGTGGGTGAAAAAACCTCATTTACCATTTTTTGTTCAATTCTATAAAATTTGAACCTACTAAATAATTTTTTAGCCTTTGGGTCAGGTTGGTAACCATCACATTCGTAGAAAAAATACTTGCATACTTGGGTTGAAATATACTATTTACCTAGAAAATCCTTGAATATACAATTTGATCATCGGTCCACCATATTGAATTCGCCATCTTGAATTTATAATATTTGTCGATGGATTCGAGACCAGTAAGTTAAAAAACCCCGAATAATAAATTTTCACTGTTTTCCTTCCCAACAAACGAAAAAGAATATAAATTAATTCAATACGTTTTATTTCGGTTTCTCGACTATTTTCTTTGAAATTATTTACATTCTAATCCGATATAATACGTGAAAAGAAAAGAAACATAACCTAAAAAACATGAACTATTAGTTTGTACATGAAAAAACGAACTAAAATGTAATAAATTTCACAGAGAATAAGTAATAATAATATGTGTGAAGGTAACATTTGTTTTTCTTATTTCATTGTAATAAAAAATATATCTATAATTGAACCCAAAGGATTAAAACAAATTGAAATATTCAGAAATTCACATGAATATATTGAATCTATGAACTTCGAATTGTGTTGGGACGTTTCTCAATTCGAAACGTCAAGAAACCGAATTGGAAACGAAATTTCTGAATTCGATTTTATACTTTTTCGTTTGTTGGGCTGTAAAGAAATATGTTTGGTTCAAAGAATTTTATGTGACGTTTTACCCCTCTTTACACTGGGGAAATTCTTTATAAATCTCAACGTGACGATTTTTCTACATTTTATAAATTTAGACCTCAGGTTGATTTTAAATGAGTGCCAGCGAGAAAAAATGTTTGTTTTTCATAAAGCAGAGAATTAAAAGTTCTGTGGATTTGTCCATACATGACCTAAATAAAAATTAATACTCAATGATGTTCAAAATATCAAAATTTTCCCAGAATTTTCAAATCGTTCGTAGCTTAACGACTTTTGGTATGTATCGGTCATTAGTTATTTTCAGTAAATATTAAAGATGGGAGAACAAGTTTAATTAAAATGAAAAAATATAGTATAACATAGGAATTAAAAGAAACGTGTATGTTTAAGGGCCAAGTGGAGGACAACAGATTTTACTACATTGGCCCTCCCCTTATTTTAACTGCGTCCTTTATTTTAACTTTCTTTCGTCCCTTCCCCTCATGAGTTCCCCCACCATTTGCCATTTGAAAGTGTTCAAAAGAGTGCGGATTGCTGTTTGCGCTTGCGCATACAGGTGAAGAAAGACGCCACTATATCTACTCTCTCTGTTTTTATTCTCTCATACTGCCAGTGGTGAGGATGAGGGGAAGCGGTAAAATAAGGGAAGAAGCCGCCATTTTCTTTGACACGAAAAGTTAAAATATGGAGAGGACGACTGTATATAGACAAAATGAAGCAAGGGTCTAAATGGAGGAAAGAAATTTTGTTTGAACGACTTTCTATTTAAAATTCTTTATACTTTATAATTCTTTTTTTATGCAATGTTTTTCAAAATGTTTACATTACATTTTCGGGAAATTTTATGTATTAAAAATATATTACCTTACTTTCCCTGAAGATGCCTTTACTATCGGCCGGAACGATTTTAAAGGTGATAGTTCCTTCAGACTTTTGCTGTTTAAATGCAAATTACAAATTTGTTATTAAACAATGTAATTCTGACCATTTTTGTTGTAAATTACCATCATGATACAACAGTCATGCATATAAATGTTTGTCAAAAAATTCAACGTACCAAAATTTTTAAGACACAATTCGGAGTTTTGCCTTCTACGCTGATACCATTGACCTCATGAATTTCATCACCGACATGGATAAGACCAGAACGATCAGCTGCACCCCCGTGCATAACCCTGGCGATCACAATCTTCCCCGTCTGCTCATCGGTCTTTATAGTTGCACCCTGTTATTAATGTGTAAAGCATTGTTTCACCAAGGATTTTAGGCAAAACGAGCAATTATCGGAAAACTCTTCAGTTGCAATAAATATTGAACAATAGTGCAAAATGCAGCAGTTCGTGCAAGTTTTTAGGGAAATCTCTTAAAACTTATTTCAAGACACAGGAACAATAGGAATGGTGGAAGTATGATGAAATGGGTAGAAACAATAACTCTATTTTAAGAAACTCATTAAATTTTAAAATCGACCATTGATGAGGTCAGCCAAGCTCGAAGAACGCAAACGCGTCATTGAGTATATTAGGTGGATTAAGACGAGATGTGAATAATATATCAGACATTTTATAAATAATAGACAGAGGTGACGCTGTTTTATAATTTATTCACAGAACAACACAGTTTCATGCAAGCTTTTAAATAAAAAGTTCAAATATACAAATAAATAAAAAGTTGTCTACAACTCATAATACTATACAAATACCAAAAGCGCACTATGTACAATTGAGACATGATTTGCTTACGCCTGTAAAAAATATTTACATAGAGAGAGGATGATACACAATATGTACATGAAAGCTCATCGATGAAACGAAATAAATGAGATGGTGTCGAAGAGAATAGTGATTGTTAAGGCTACAACTTCAGCAAAACTTACCATTATTGGTTCGAGGCCAGCGCCTGACTTCTGCTCAAGTTTGAGGATAAAAAAGAATACAGTTACTTGTGAATTATTAAGGGCAGAATTTAACAGACTGTAACTTTTTTCTTAATTTTGTTTAAGGAATATAAAATTCATACAGGTTAGGTTTCATCCGAGCGCCACAAGCTTTATCAAAGTGCCTAAGTACTTTGCAAAAGATTTTACTAAGACTCACTCAGAAAAATGTGCATGCACGTTGAAGGAATGGAGACGACGGAAAGAAATTTACAACAAAGTTGACTAGTTCGCAATTAAAATCACGCCAAACATCCTAATCGATCGTTAGCTTCAGTTATTTGATGCGCTTGTCTTACGAAGCATGTAACTTGAGACACCCTTGAAACAGAACGTACCAGGGGCTCGTCGGACTTCACCAATTGCACGATTTTCACCGTCTCCTCATCCTCGTCGACCTCCAGAGGGATGTCCGGAAGCCTGGGGTAGTAGTCCTTTTGAGCGACTGCATCATGTGCGATAAGTAGTCCCTGTCAAATTAATTTGATTATTTTACAATAATTGTACATCTCCAGATAGCAACGTGAGTTCAAGTAAGGTGCGGAACTCACAAATGAGATTAACCCCTTTCGAATTGAAATGCCCTAAAGGATCTAGCAGGACCAGAAGGTCCAATCTGCTCCAGCAGGGATTCAGATGAATTAAATTTTATCCTTTTCTATGTCGAAAAATAATAATTCTCAGAAATTTTCAACTCCCTATCCCCAAAATTGCGCTCGCTATAGGAAAAAACGTTTCAGTTTTTATTTTTTATTTCGTAGCCACACTATGCAATCTTTACAGAAAAATTCATGCGTGTAAATAATATTAGAGTGTAGCTAAGAAAAATTTTTCAAGTAATTTGACCTTATAGAAACTTTTTAAAAAATTCATAAAAAATTCAAAACATGTTTTCTCGCGTTTAAAAAAACGCCCTCTTGAAAAAATTCAAGAAGATGAATTTTAGGCCAATCTATATGGTCAATTTTTTTCAGATTTTTAAAAGTAGTGCGCCATAGTAAAAAAAATAAAAACGGTATTTTTTTCGCTCAATTTCTATCAAAACGAAACAACTTAGGGTGTTAAATTGTAGTTCTTTTTAAGCTTTACAACTTTCTCCTATATAAAAATTTACTAGCTGTTGAACGAAACAAGTTAGAGGAGAAAAACCGCAAAAATAATATTATAAAATAAAAATCTGAAAAAAATTGATCATATAGATTGACCTAAAATACATCTTCTTGTAATTTTTTCAAGAGGGCATTTTTTTAAACGCGAGAAAACATGTTTTGAATTTTTTATGAATTTTTTATGAATTTTTTAAAAAGTTTCTATAAGCTCAAATTACTTGAAAAAATTTTCGTAGCTACACTCTAATAATATTTACACGCATGAATTTTTCTGTAAAGATGGTATGCGTAGTATGGCTACGAAATAAAAAATAAAAACTGTCAATTCACGTTTTTTCCTATAGCGAGCGCAATTTTGGGGATAGGGAGTTGAACATTTCTGAGAATTATTATTTCTCGACATAGAAAAGGATAAAAATTCATTCATCTGAATCCCTGCTGGGGCAGACTGGACCTTCTTGTCCTGCTAGACCCTTTTGACTTCTTTTCATCAAGTGCTTTCTTAGGGGAAAAAACACTCAATCGTTTTGATATAACCATACCTATTCTATTTTTTCTCGAACTTTCTAAATCCGGTCTCAGATTGACGCTCTCCGCCGCCAATTTTTTACTATGGCGGTTTAAACATAAAAAAATTGTGAATTTTGAAAAAATTTGTTCAAATAATCATATTTTTGAATAGGAAACCTTGTTTGGATCAAGCTAAATCTCTGTATGTGGTGGAGTAATTAGTTATACTAAAAGACAGGATGGTTATTAATTCACCATTCAAAATGGCGGCTTCAAAATAGCGGTTCTCAGTCAAAATTTTGTTGAAAAATTTCTGGACACTCCAACTCAAAAGCTACGAGCTTTTAAAAAAAATGTTAAAATGAAAAGTTCTTAGAATTCATTGAGAAATATAGTGGAATTTTTTCAGATTTTTTAAATGAAGTTTTGAGAAATTTTTTTTCAACATTTTTTTCAAAATTGTAATTTATTTACGAAAAATTCTGTACAAAATTTAGTGCATTCTCTGATGAATTCTAAAAGTTTTTTGTTCTTTGCAATTCTTTCCAAAAGTTGATAGTTTTCGAGGAAATCAATTTCAAATATTATAGTTTAGGATTTTTTCCCCCAAAAACTATCGACTTTTGGAAAAAATTGCAAAGAACAAAAAACTCGTAGAATTCATAAGTGAATACACCAATTTTTTTCAGAATTTTTTATAAATAAATTATAATTTTGCAAAATTTTTTTGAAAAAAAATTTATTTGAAAAAAAAATTTCTCAAAATGACATCACAAAAATCTGAAAAAATTCCACTATATTTCTCGATTAATTCTAAGAACTTTTCATTCTTAGCATTTTTTTATAACAGCACGTAATTTTTTAGTTAGAACGTTCAGAAATTTTTCAAAGAAATTTTCATTGTTGACGCCATTTTGAGGTCGTTACAATGATTTGGGGAATAAAAGTAACATTTTTTCTTAAAATTCAACTGTTTTAAGCGCCATTATGCACGGTTCCAATAGAAGTCCAATATTCCCATAACTCCAAAAAAAATGGATAGGAATAAATAATTCCCAATTTTTTGGATTTTTGTTTAAATTCGGCGCCATATTGGAATTCCTGATGGTCTAAACTCAATTTTGACCTCGGAAGTTTAAGATTTTTCTTTCTCAAAAACTATCAATTTTTGAAAAAAAATGCATAGAATAAAAAACTCTTAGAATTCATCAGAGAATGCACTAAATTTTTTTCGAAATTTTTTGAAAAAAATGTTGAAAAAAAAATTTTCAAAACTTCATTTAAAAAATCTGAAAAAAATCCACTATATTTCTCGGTGTATTCTAAGAATTTTTTAAAACAAGCTCATAATTTTTCAGTTAGATCGTCCAGAAATTTTTCACTCATATGAGTCTTGCCTTATTGAACAATTTGCGCATGCGTACACCACTAACTTCTTTGCGCAGACATTCCACCCGACGCCGATTGGTTGCCCATCAAGACTATTAGCCAATCATTGCAAGTATCAGAAAAAGATGTGCGCAGAAGCGGTGATTTTTTACGCATGCGCAGTCCAATCTCGTACAGTAGTCTCCACCTTAAGTTATACCGTCGGTTCTTTTAACTCTTATGTGCACAACCAACTTTTTCCACGTTGTTGCACAACCGGGGTACCCGGGTATCCACTGCGAGTTTATCTTAATTTTTGACAGTTTAAACGAATGAAATCGTTTGAAATAAATTTATTTCATTAAATAGACGTTAATAGAAAGTATTCAAGTCATATTGGAGACGCTGAGCCCGCCACAGCATTCCTAAAATAAATATAACAATAGCGTGTCGGAGCGTTGCGCAGTAAGGGGACCGCGCGGCCGCACACTAGGGAAATATGGGAATTGTAGGTTCAAAGAGTCTGAGCTCCGGCAATTCTTAGCCGATTTAAATAATTTTTTTTTAAATGCATATAAAAGCACTTCTAAGACTCCTATCGAGAAGAATTTTTAAAAAAGTGAAAAAATTCACGTGTATTTCGTAATAAACAGTGCAGATTATTTTCATTTTTAAATTCATCAAAGGTACCATATTTTGAGAGTGTTTTAAAATGTTGTAAATTGTACACATAGTGTCTTTTTAATGGACAAATACAAATATGAACTCATGGTCCGTAATTTCAAAATGGACGATCAAAATGGTGGCCAAATTCTTGACAAACTGCCGAAATGATCTAAACTTGTTATATAACTTATTGTAGGAGTTTTAGAGGTCGCCAAGTATGAATGTGACGTCACATTTCCATAATACAAAATAGCGGATCCAATATGGCGGACAATTTTATTTACATCAATCAAATCAAAAAAATATGGTACCTTTGATGAATTTAAAAATGAAAATAATCTGCATTGTTTATTAGGAAATACACGTGAATTTTTTCACTTTTTTAAAAATTCTTCTCGATAGGAGTCTTAGAAGTGCTTTTATATGCATTTAAAAAAAAATTATTTAAATCGGCTAAGAATTGCCGGAGATCAGACTCTATGAACCTGCAATTCCCATATTTCCCTAATGTGGGCCGGTCAACAGTAAAGATCTTGTTTGCGTTCAATAAAGGTTTGCAGTACTTGAAAATTATATTTATTGTTTATTTATAAACTACTATTACCTAAATAAAATATTTATCAATGTTATTTATTAATTTCTGAGCGAAAACATAATTTCACACCAAGTGGATACCAGGGTACCCGGTTGTGCCCAACGTGTATGTGTCATAAAACCATGTAATTTAGGTTACAAATTTTCGAAAAATTTTTTTTTTCCAGTGGCTTCATATTCGAAAAGAGTTCAACGAGGCATTCCTGGAGGGAAAAGTCGATATTTCAATTTTTCATGAAGATATACGCAAAAGTATGGCGCGGTGGATACCCGGTTGTGCACATAAGGGTTAAAATGGCGGAAGTTTATCCAAAGTTATAGACCCTCACTATCACCACTTTCGTAATTCTGTTTATATCCGACAAGCCAAATGTATAACTTTAAATATACATATAACTTTGGTCGGTATAACTTAGGGCGGGGCCTACTGTATATTGCACTCATTAGAGTTGTCGTTCCCTTAAGTTCCCAATAAACGAAAAAGTATACGAAATTGATATTTTGCATTCTGTTTCTTTCTAGTGGTGTATTGATTATTCGAGATTCTTATTAGAATTTATACTATTTTCTATGACCTGTAATACCAGAATTGAATTAATTCGATCTTATACGATACCGTATTTAACGCATTACAAAAATTGATTTGTTGCGGCTTAGAATAGCTTTAAATTCTGTTAATTTAATCGAAGAATTATATCGTATTTCATAATTTTCGAAGAACTGTTCTGTTTTCTAGTTTTGAGTTTAAATCATTCCATAATCCAAAATAATCGTTTCTTTGAGGTTATGTGCGTTTATGTATCGCGTATAATATCGTATACACTCGCATTCGTAACTGAAAGAGTGGGAAAGAAACATACTTATTTCGTATTAAATCGTACACAGATTTTTCGTATACTTTTTCGTTTGTTGGGCTCCCAGTAAACGAAAAGGGTTTAAGGGCTTTTATCTTTTATTCTTTTATTGAACATTCGGAATTGGCAATTTTCCAATTCCTTTATAGGAATTCACGCGTGAGACATGTGAATTCCGGTGAATTCCGTTGAATTCTGATACGCAATTTTTTATTTGCATTTCCATTGAATTCCCTAACCTAACCTAAAATAATATGGATTCGTTGGAACTGTCAGGAATTAAAATTGTAATTCTTTATTCCGCGGAATTCCATTCAATTCCCCAACCTAACCTATAATGTTTACATCAATACTCTCAGGGATTCCTTGGAATTCGTGGGAATTGCAAATTTAACTTTTCTATTCCAGTGAATTCCATCCAATACCTTCAATAAAAGGATTCAACGGAATTCAAAATTCCAATCCCTTTCAATTTGCTGGGTTGTTTTCCCTTATGTTGTAGGTTGTCCTTCCTCTATGTTATATTTTCCCCTAGCCAATGTTGTCATGTGTAATTCATAAGTGAGGTTAAGTGATAAATTTGCTTGCGTTTCATGAACCTGAAGATGCTTCCATCATTTATTTTTCTTTATTAATAATATGTTTTCGATTGTATTTAATTATATATTCGTTTAAAATGCATTATACACTACAAAAAAAATACAACTTAACAAGCAGCCATCTTGCCTGTCTCAATTGTATAACATAAGGGAAGGACTACTGTAATGAACTCTCATATGCCTTCATATAAGCACTCATAAGTGAGATCTCAAACATGAGAACAATGTGAGACTCATGCCTTGCTATCTGGGTCATTATGCAATTCTTTTGAATTTACATTACAAGTATAATAATTAATTACAAACCTGAATATTAGGTTTCTGGAGAAGATGAAACAATTCCTTACAGTCGGAGGAAACATGAGTTCTTGACGCCAGTAACTCCAAAACTTCAACGTCAATGTCCATTGAATTTGACAAGACTGGTGCAAACTTATCATCTTTGACGTTTGTTAAGATTTTGTGATAAACGCTCACAAGTGCATTTAACTCTTTAGATTGTAGGAGTTCACTAAGAAACATGTACTCCTCCTCTGTACAGCTCGGAATCATAGATCCATTTTGCTCCAAGGATGCTAGGAGCTTTGCAAGTGCTGGAATATATTTATTTAATATTTATTTCAATAATGTTCCTTTGCATTTGTTTAATTAAATTTTAATTGTTTCTGAAACAGATTCTATCTTCTATTTTTCAAATAAATCCATTATAAAATTTAGATTATAATATAACGTTTAAGATTATTCAAAATTTGGATGCCATGATGTTAAATAGATTTTATTTTCAATTTTGAGTCTCATTTAATAAAAATAGTACTGTACACATATCTTATCCACACATTATAATGATGAAATCTTATACCGGCTTAAGGTTCCCTTCTTGCAGTGAAATTTAATATCGTGGTGCTGATTAAGAAATTGAAATGTAAGTTTTGTAACAAAGCAGGTTAGTAAAGGTACACCTGTATCATGTTAACAATAAGTTATTAATAAATTCAAGAAAATATTTAATAAATTTCAATATTGTATATTTATGTAATTTTTTCTTTACATAAAATTAGTTTTGTGTTATGTTATATGCAAGTAATAAATTGTTTTTTTATGAATACATCTTGATGTGTTTAATTTATTTTAGATAATTAAATACTACCACAAATTTTATTGGTATTCAGCATTAATTTTATTTTGTAATCAGTGCCATTACCTTTACTTCTATATTACAAATTAAATTAAAGATGAGTTGGATTTTATTAACCATATCCAAGTAGACTTAAATCATTACAATATCTAAAAGTTTGTAACACAAATAACTATTTCTCTAAACTTTAATAACTCCAAGTATTTCTAGAACAACGCTAATCAACAAAAAGTCCTCACTACATCGAAATAGCACAAATCAATAAACTAAATTAAGCTACAAAGACCTTTTCTTATAGACTCTATTTAAGTAGGCACTCAAGCAATACAATAGTACAATATAGATATATGTTAGTGTACAGAAAAAAACAAAATGTACCTACGTTGAATCAAAGTGTATCGATCATACACATGTAATATCGTTCAATTACTTGCACAGTTATTCTCTACAATAAACATTTTACATTCAACTAGGTCGTGTTGTAAATAAGTCACTGTTTTGTAGAGGAATATGACAGAAAGTTAATAAACGTCAAGAGAAATCATGATGTGACTATAATATAGATTTAGGAGATTGCCGTTCTATTAATACAAAGCAAATTGAAGAAAGAAAATTAAAGAAGCGATTGCGTCCTCAGAATATTCATAGCACATCTGTATATGTACATACATATCCAAATTATTTTTAGAACATAGCATAAATTATAATTGTTTTCAACTGAGTGCATAAAAGTTTATAATTTTGTATCAAATTTGTTATTTTAATCATAGAAGAGTTCATTTTTAAATTGTGTATTTCTAACTACTCAAATCATAATTAAGATGGAGCGCTCCAGATTATTTCGAACAATTTAGAATAATAATTTATAACAAAAAATGGCTTTTTGTTCTTAATGCAGTACTCGGTAAAGAATCAATATTCCCTTTATGATTTTATCATGCTCAGAAAGAGAGAAATGATTAACTATAATACAATTTAATGAAATATTTACTTACTTTTATAAAAGACAAATAATATTTTTAAATCTTGACTGATTTTCATTTAATATCAATTTATAATTTACTAAATTACTCAACTATCTAAATTTTATTAATTTGATTATGTGATTACACCAAAATTATTTTTTCTGTTCGTATTAAAAATGAAATTTCAAATTTCTTAAGTAAATATCTTCAGTCGCAAATTGAAGAAAATCTGAAAACCGTGGGTGTACTCATAACAGAATATAAATTAATTCAATGCATGCATTATAATATTGATCTAACAATGCTTAAAATCTAATTAACATATATTTATTTTCGACAGTGGCTTGAAAAAATATTATTTAAAACATACATTTACGTTTCTTATATTCGTTATTACGAATAATATAACTATCATACAGAAACTGAAGATCGTCAAGAGTACTATTAAAAATTGAATTTTTTCGTATTTCATATGTTTAAAGAAAACAAATATTATAAAATAATGTATCGTCCCAGTAAACGAAAATGAATAGAAAGTTAAAAATACGAATTGAAATGAATTCAAGTGAATTAAAAATACGAATTGAAATGAATTCAAGTGAATTAAAAATACGAATTGAAATGAATTCAAGTGAATTAAAAATACGAATTGAAATGAATTCAAGTGAATTAAAAATACGAATTGAAATGAATTCAAGTGAATTAAAAATACGAATTGAAATGAATTCGAGTGAATTAAAATGAATTAAAAAGTGGATTCAATTAATCATTTTCATTTTAATTCACTCGAATTCATTTCAATTCGTATTTTAACTTTCTATTCGTTTTCGTTTACTGGGGTAGGAACTGTACAAAGTAAAATATATTAATTGACAATATTAACAATTCAAATACAAAACCGTCACCAATTCTTAGCTATTTGTACCATTTATGACGAACTGGAAAGAACTGGTATTCACGACTTTGTATTTTACTTATTTTCCTTTCAGTAGTTCTGTTGAAAATTACGATTTTAATGCTTAATAAATAAAAATTTAACAAAGTCTACGTTCAATATAATCATTAGATTCAGTGGGATATAATATACTAATTACTTCGAAAGAATCAAGTAGAATTTCCTTTGAACCTTGAATAATTTCAATAATTCAAAATAAGTTTAGGTAACGATGGATCATATTGATCATATATAAAATTTTAAGATTAAGCCTTGCAGGATGACACAAACTTAGTGTCGAAACGTAGGGCAATAAAGAAAAATTAATAGAACGATCGTGGCCCTTACCTACACTTATTTGGAATACTAATTACTGTTCGTGAAAACTATAATAGATCTATTTTGCTAATATTACATACTCAAACATCTGGCATTTAAAAAAATATCCTATAATTTTTGTATTTACAATATTTTTATTTGTACAACTTGAATTCTATACATAAAGAAATTTTTGACTATACATATAAAAATGCTGCATTGTTTTTCTAAACTTAAGTAAGTAAACATTCGCAAATAAGAAAAATTGGTGCAGTTTTTTAACTTTTAATTGTATAAAAGCAAGTGGAAAGAAATAAAGGCGTTGTACACATATGTTTCTTGTGAGGAAATAAGATATTATGAAAATCATTTCTCTTGCTAATGTTGGAATTTATAGTCGTTTTCAGTTTCTCGAGTTAGAGAATTTTAACATCTGTCTGCTTTCGAAATAGTTAAATCATTTAGTTTTGGTTGTTAACATAATTTATTCATTTATTTATTTATTTATTTATTTATAATATAAACGGGCATTAAATGCGCCTGTATCACTGTATAAAAAGCACTCTAAAATCACAGCACATTTTCAATTAAGTAACAAACTTATAATAACTAAAACTAATTATAATAGTAAAAAAAAAGTGTTTTTACACTCATTAACAAAGAGGGATAGTGGTTCCTGAGATCTTGTGGCATTATCGAGCAAATTCCATAATATATTTTTTTTGTCAATAAACGTAATTTGAAGAATTGAGTACTCAGAAAAATGTCAAAAGACATGGCTAGATCGATTATCCGAGTCAGGTACTTTCTCAATAAGAACAGTAGATTTTGGTCCATTTATGTAGTCGACGTTTCAACAGCGTCGTTGTCATTATCAAGACTACTTTAAAAAATTAATATAGGAGAATATTAAGATTGATTCCTTCAATCAATATAAATTTTATGGGCTCTGTCTATCACTTGAAAAAAAAATTCAAAATTTCTTCTTTCTTCCTTCTTCATGAATTTAAAGACACTATCACTTTTTAAAATTAAGACTTTATTTAAAATTGAAAACATACAAAAAAACAATTTTTGTTAAATTATAAATAAAACTTAAAACTCTTTAAAAAATATATACAAAAAAATAAAACTTAACTTTAAAAGACTCAACGGTTCAGACCTCTCGGGTCCCTCTTCAGGAGTCAATAATTAAAGACTCCTTTATTTTTTTGTATATATTTTTTAAAGAGTTTTAAGTTTTATTTATAATATAAAAAAAAATTTTTTTTTTGTATGTTTTCAATTTTAAATAAAGTCTTAATTTTAAAAAGTGATAGTGTCTTTAAATTCATGAAGAAGGAAGAAAGAAGAAATTTTGAATTTTTTTTCAAGTGATAGGCAGAGCCCATAAAATTTATATATAGGAGAAATTAATTTACATTTTTGCAGTAAGAAAATTATTAGTTGACCTCATTTTTAAAATTTTTAGTTGTTTTTGTAAATACTTTAATCACTACAATTTTTAGTTTTTAATTAAATTAGAATGTGTTTGTTTTGATTGCATTTAATACAGTTATAAATATAACTTTAAAATAGTAAATATGAAAGAGTCGTTTCATTACATTTTACACTTGCTGCGGTAAACGTAAATACATAAGAAATATAAAAGTATATTTATTGAAACAACAAAATTGGAACTCTACTAAACTTACTCGCATTATTTCACATAATTTCATCATTTATGAATTGCGTAGATTATGAAGGTTTGATTTAACGAATTAAAATGATTACATAGGTTTGATCGTTACCTTACTCTTATCACAAATTACTAACAGATAGCCAAAGGTTCCCCTAGTTGCGTGTAAAATCTGCTGTGTTTTCGTTACCGACCCTACTTGCACATTGCATTACAATTTCTGTATATTTACATATTGAAGAATTGCGTTTGATTTATTTCATTTTATTCCTAAAATACTTTTTGTTTTTGAAAACGTGGTCATCTGATATACAAGAGAACAAATATTATAAGCAATGTACAAGTAGAGTCAGTAACGAAAAACAAGTCACGCATTTAGAGGGACCTTTGGCTATCTGCTATTAATCTGTGCTTTTATAATCAGAAATACTTTTAATTTATTTTAAAAATTAAGTTTGCACTGAAACAATGCATTGAATATAATCAAATATATTTTGTTCGTACCATTCTTTTAAAAATGGTAACTTCGATCAACGTTAAATGTAACTTAAAATTGCAAGATTTATTTGGACATTTGTTTTGGTTCCATTAATTAATTTTTTGGTCCTCGTTTGTCACCAGATTTGGTGTCCGTTATGGATTTTAACCTTAATTAATAGACAAAAGTCTATGTATTTAGAAAAATTTATTTATCAGACGATTAAAAGAGATTTTATCTATTGAAAATAGATATTTTTATGGAAGTGTAAACTGATGATCGTTTAATGCAATCGAAATGAATTGCGGACATTCTAATTTACTTAAAAACTTTCAAATTGGTAATGATTAAAATATTTGAAATAAAAAATGTATTATATTAACAAATTAATTTATCATCAGACGATTGAAAGAGATTTTATCTATTGAAAATAGATGAATGCACCAAACGATTCAAATGTATTTTTTGTGCCTCAATTACATCAAATAACTTGTTATATTTTTGATATTTTAGGAAAAGTATCGTCTAATTACATTATGCACTTTCTACACTAAACATTAAGTACATTAGAAATATAAAAGTCTACTTCTTTTAGTAGCGTTATTTCAAATAATTTCAGCATTTACGAATTGCGTAAATTTTAAAGACTCGAATTAACAAATTAAGACGATTACATAGGTTCGATCGCAACCTTATTGAAATTTCAAGCAGCAAATTACAAGTGCATATAAAAAATATATACTCTGCCGAACACTCAGTAACTTTTTTACTCGGTAACTTGAAATTTATTTTAAAAATTAAGTTTGCCTTAAAAAAGTTCAATATAATGGAATATATTTCGTTTGTACCATTCTTTTAAAAATAACAAATAATTTTGATTGACATTAAATGTAACGTTTTCATATTTCCGTACTGAATATTTGTTAAAATAGTCTGATAATATAACAAAGATAAGTAATATTTTTATCTATTATAAAATCGACAATACTTGTGACCAGTTAAATACACTGTGAAAAAGTTCTATGTACTTTTACAATGAAATGGTGGAAATTAAAATACCAGTGAAAATCATGGTAAATTTACAATGTTGCAGTAAAATTTCTACATTATCCTACACTATCGACGTGATTTTACATGTGCATTGTAAATAAAAGTCGATCGGTTATTAGTGAGACAGACCCAACTCGCCAGAGGAGAGATACATAAATCCCTATTGCACAATTTATAGTGCACTTGTAATATTGCAAAGACGATTATATTTTTCTAATTACACAAACGATGTAAAATTACTACGATTATTACTGGTATTTTTATTTCCACCTTTGATATGTGAAATTCACATTTCCATTGTGAATTTTACATGTCTATGGTAAATTTCCTTCTACTTTCAGGTGATATCTAGACAAAAATTGTGATTTTACTACAAAAATTGTAATTTTACTACAAAAATTGTAATTTTACTACAAAAATTGTAATTTTACTACAAAACTTGTAATTCTACTACAAAAATTGATGATGCTGAAGCTAGCAGCGGATTCGAAAAAACTATGGTTTTCAGCCATTAAAATTGCCAAAAAACAGATTATTTATATAAAATTTGTCTAAAAATGTTTAAATGCACGTAACTTTTAATAAGAAAAGTTATCAATTTCCATAAATCGGCTGCTAGCTGCAGCGTTGTCAAAAATTGTAATTTTACTACGAAAATAATAGAAAATTTGAACAAAACTGTAAAAACTTCTAAATGTAATTTCACTTTTACTTTTCACAGTATATATTAACAATTCTATGAACAAGTGGTGGGATTTCTATATATCAAGTCGTTGCTAAATAACACCGATTTCAATCATTTATTTTAAAGAAATTAGTTTGATTACTTATCCACAAAGAGTGACCCCAAAATGTGCCTGTTTTTTAGCAATCGAAATTCAATAAGAAAAAAGTTTCGAGTTGAGACGATACTTCCTTCTCGAGTCAAATATGTTAAATTATAGCGTTTTCTAGTATCATCTGTATCGAGTATTCTGAATGACAAGCCATCTCGAGAATACCATATTTTTTAAATAAATTGTGAAATTGTGTGGGTGTATGTGTCCCAAAGACCTCTACACACGCACTCTCACACTCCAACACAATTAATAGAAAGAATCTGAAGTAAGTGTAAATACGACATGAGGTTCGAACCGTAGATTTATTACACTGTAAAACACTACTCTGAGAGTAGGTAACTTCTACGACCCACTCTGAGAGTAGTAAAATCCCTAGGAAAATGGTAGAATTAACATGGAATTTGTAAATTTACAGCTTCCAGATTAGTAAAATTACATTAATCTTGTAAATTTACTGCTTCCAAAGTAGTAGAAATTACAACTTTCAGAGTAATAAAATGACTACTTTCAGAATAGATAATTACTACGACCCGCTCTGAGAATAGTAATTTTACAATTTTGTGGTAATATTACAATTGCAATGGTATAATACCTAGACAAATAGGAATTTTACATTTTTCAGAATTGTGATTTTACACTTTCACTAGTAAAACTGTGGTTTAATTTTACAACTCTCTAGTAATTTTACACCGGCATTTTTTTACAGTGTAAGTAATTTGACACCATCATTTTTTACAGTGTATCACATCCATATTACACACATACACGTTTACCCGAACACACTCACTAACGCAGGCACACACCCACACAATGTTAACCCTTTCGCAGTGTCGGACTAAAATCAGAAAGTGGACTCATAGTGCGGAATGGGATCCAGGCAACGAAATTTAATGGCTAAACGTATACAACTGTTTTCGGGGTCACTGATTATTAATCTGATGTCCGATTTTTGAAATTTAAAATGGTGAATCCATTATGACAGCCGAAAATGCAAATTTTAATTCTTGCACGTTGAAATTAGCCAGTGAAGGGGTTAAAATTTATTTTAGAAACATGGTATTCTCGAGACAGATCGTCATTCAGAATACTCGATACAGGTGATACTAGAAAACGCTATAATTTAACATATTTGACCCCCTATTTACTCCAGAAGGAAATGTCTCAACTTGAAAAGTTTTTCTTGATTTTATCTCACCATAACTTAACTATTGGCAGTATAATTAATCCGAATTTCAATTGCTAAAAAACAGGCACTTTTTAGGGTCTTTTTGGGGACACTTTTAGACTAGTACAAATACTATTTGAATTACAACATATAAAATTAGTTAAAAATGTTGAGTTTAGTGATATTTAAAGTTACTTGAATATAACAAAGTCTCTAACCATTTCTTTCTAATGTAGTTTGTTTAAATGCAAATATCAAGTTCATTAGAGACGTTACTATATTTCTGACAATAAAATTATACAATATTAGTTTTTAAATGTGTTTAATAATAATAATAACAATAATAATAATAATAATAATAATCGACTTTATTGCTTATATCAGGAATACACTATTTACATCAGAGAATTTACTAACTACATAGAAAGAAATTTTAAGTAAATGCCACTGCTCAGGGAAGTAACAGCTACCGCACGATTTCTGACGAATTTCAAATGGCGGTTAACATTCGAAATCGTTAAAAAGAACATTTTTATAAGTGCATACACTTTTATTACACCTTTTTGAATAGTTATTCATAATTTTCCGACTATTTAGTTATTAATAAATCATTTTAATGATCTAGAAACGTTGAAACGGAAAAACTTGGTACTTTTTTCATTCTAAAGCTTCCAGATCGAAAACAGTGCAAGATACACTAAAAATGCACTGAAACTTTTCTGTAGAGCACAAAATTTCGTACAAAAAAGTCAGCGAAGGCCTTAGACTAAAGTTAATAGCTTAGCCACGAGCAACGATGGAATATGCCTCATATTTTTCAAAAATTCTAAAATATTCATAATTAAGTTGTAAGACAAAATTCCAGCGTTATTCATGGATAATCTATTAACTTTGGACTAGGGCTCTCGCTGACTTTTTTTTAGGAAATTTTGTGCTCTATAAAAAAGGTTGAGTGCATGTTTAGTGTATCTTGCACTGTTTTCAATACGGAAGCTTTAGAATGAAAAAAGGACCAAGTTTTTCCGTTTCAACGTTTATAGATCATTACAAATAATTATTAATAACTAAATAGTCGGAAAATTATGAATAAATATTCTCAAAGGTGCACTCAATTTGGATCTGTTTATAAAAATTTTTTTAACGAATTTGAATTGTAACCGTCATTTCAAATTCATCAGAATCAAAATTCCGTGTAACTAAATATGTATAAGCAAACGGCGAGACACAGCACCACTAAGCTGTTTTACAGTCTGACCATGAAAATACAACATAACAATATATTTGTTAACTTTTATTTACTCGAAACAGACGAAAATTCTCGAACTTAAGCAGAGAATCTCACAACGACTATAAATTCCATCCTAAAAGACAATAGAGTATCGTGACAGTGTTAAGCCAAGAATGCAGATATCGTTAGTATCTCGATAAAAAAAATACATAAAAAACTCCATTCCCAAGCGTACACGTTAAAAACATCTACAAAGACCATGCGAATAGAACCCGAGAGAGAGCTCATCTGACAATCCGCAACCTTCCATCCCAACAAGAAGACTGTAGTACAATACATAACCATTTACTTGTATTAAAATAAATAAAAAAATCACCAGGATCCAACTTGACGTGTTCCATGGCGAACGTCACTTTTCATATTTCGCGCCACGCTGCGCCCGTCCACCTGTCCCGTCAATTGTTCGCCCCGAGATCGATTCCGTGGGAGATAAATAATCCGTAAGGGGAAAAACGTTAATTCCAAAATCGCCGCCCCGAATTTTCAAATGACTGACGACGAAAAAAGGAAAGACGTCGAGGTAAAACGACACACCCGTTAATAGCTTCGCTTTGGCCGACGGATATTCGACGAAATTAAAGATAGAAAACGGCGATTCCGCCTCTATTTCCCCGGTCACTCAAAAAAGTATTTCATTACGTAAGCGAAACGACGAAGGTCGCGAAATCCGATCCGTCACTCCGAATTCGCGAAACATCCTTTTTCAGTTCCGTTCTTTTTTTTGAACGGATTCCGCAAAACGATTCGTATACGCGACGGCCGTAGAAGAGCTGGTGACGTTTGTCGCCGTCATTATCGAGCAAGGAAAAACGTCAAGAAACGTCTGCACCGCGGCGCCGCCGACGCCATTTTGAAACAACTTCGGTTTCTCGGTTGGCAATCACCGGCCCTCGTTCGACGTCCTTCGCACGCAAGCGTTAGAATTCGGACGTCCTCGGTAATCATCGGTAGACGAAGGATACGAATTCTTCAGGATCCCGATGATCGATTCTCGTCAACATTCCAAAACTTCCAAGAGTTTAACCTCCAGAAGGTTCTGTTCGTCTACATAACAATTTAGAAGGTATTTCCAAAATTCTCGTCAATCTCGAAACATCTAGAATATCTAGGTATCTATTCACGTTTCCAAATTTCGCTATAAAAAAAAAACTGTAGATACGGTAAGAAATTTGAAAAAAAAAATGGCCGTCGAATGTTTATTCTCATTTCAAAAATTCGAAATCCCCGCGAAGTTTGGCCGGTGGTTCGTGAAGACGTCGCGTGACGGCAGCACCGTCGCCAATGTGTACATACATTCAGTTGTCCGGAGCGAAGATCTCGCCGAAAGGTCCCCGAAAAAGGCCCCGAGTGAATTACGGTGCACCCGGTCCCCCGTGAATCTCGTTCCTGGACCTCGCGTGACAAGCGCGAGGTGCGAGCTCGGGGATTCCATCTTGACCGGTAAGAAACCGCGACGATATTGTTTTTTTCCGAGCCGCCGGAGACGACGTCGGCGTCAATCTTTTTTTCGGAAAAAAAAGGCGTCCGGCGTCTCGGCGACGCTTTCTTTTATTTTCACATCATCTTCGACGGGCGTCGTCTACAGGAGGATTATACGACCTAGGGGAAAAAAACCGGGAATTTTCTTTGCGCGAATCCACAAGTGGTTGCCTTGTGCGTTCCAAGAATAAACACGACGCGAATGGACGGCGCTAAATAAGAGGCGACGCTGGGCGACGTCTCCACGGGGAAAGTCGCCGGCGACGATAAGGAGCAGAGGAATTCGCGAGAGAACGTCCGATGATTTCGGCATCAGGCGCCGCGTGTTTACGCGCCGAGAAACGTCACAATTCTGACGTTTACTTTCGAAAGAATTTCAAATTTTGTGCCTGTAGCAAGATCGCAAATAATTGGTTGGTTTTTTTCTATGGTGTTTTTTGTGCCAAGTGCCAAGACGTAAAGAAATCATTTAGGTTTCAAGTAAGGACAATTTTGGAGGTGGTTTTTAAAAGTTACCGGCGAGTTACTGCGCCTGCTCGGATAGATGAATTTTCTTCACTATTGTTCCGACGTGTTCCAGGGGTCCAAATATGAAAATGATTTGATTTTCTCACATGTAAAATTGACGTTTCGGAAAGCACCACTTTAGGCAGTGTCGATTCGCGTAAAGAATTTTTGGCGGCAATACAGAAAATATTGATTTATTATTGTTGTAACATTATTTTTATGTAACAGGCGTATAGTTTCCTCGGCATTATGTGCATGTTTTAAAGACCTGAAATTAGTTATTGTGGAGGGGCGGCTACTTTATAGTCCGAATACGATAATACGGTAGGACCTCTCTTATTCTAATCGTTCGCCCACAAGTCTTCTCCCACTATCACACGAAAAGTCAACGAGAAATATTGTCCACGAATCACAAGCTCGCAAGCAAAGTAAGTGGGGGTAAGGGGAAAATTAGAATAAGAGAGGTCGGCGCCATCTTGAAAAACTTTACTAATTCGAATAAGAGAGGTCCTACAGTATACACATTATGTATCTATGCGCATGCGCATAGGCATATAACCTTACTTTATCGTCCGTATACCATAAAGCACTCAAAACACGTTACACACACAAAACCTCGGAAACCACTCTCCTGATATATAAAATATCGTATATAACGTGGAACAAAAACAATTCTGGTCCTCGCTGTGTTCCTGGTACTCGTCTGCACGGGAATACCATGCCCAGCTCAGAATTACAGTTTTAGTTCTATATTACATAATATACTATTAATGATTTACAACTATTAAAACAATACGTTCTGTTAACCCATTAATGCCTAAAGGACACTTTTTCTTCCTTCTATTTCAATCGAGTATTTTGTATCAAAATGGAAGTTAACAAAAATTAAGAGATACATATTCTACTGGTTTCGAGGTCGCTCTTCAAGATTCCGAGATCAAAATTGAATTTCAGCCATTAGGAATTCCAATATGGCGCTGAATTTGAAAAAAAATGTCAAAAAAAAATGGGAAATATTTATTCTTACCAATTTTTGTTGAGCCCTTAGAATATTGGGATTCTATTGAAACTCTGAACAAAGGTGAATAAAATACTTCAATTTTAAGGAAAAATTTTACTTTTGTACCCTATATCATTCTAACGACCTCAAAATGGCCGCAACAATGAAAATTTTTTTGAAATTTTCTGGACGTTCTAACACAAAAACAACGATCTTTTTTAATACAATGGTAGGAATGAAAAGTTCTCAGAATTCATCCAGAAATATCACGGAATTTTTTTAGATTTTTGTAATGAAATATTTTTTTAAAATTGTAATTTAGTTTCTAAAAATGCTGAAAAAACTTTAGTGCATTCTCTCATGAATTCTGAGAGTTTGTTCTCCTTTATATTTTTTCCGAAAGTTGATAGTTTTTGAGAAAATTAATTTTAAATATTATAGCTTAGGATTTTTTGTCTCGAAAACTGTCAACATTTGGACAAAATTGCAAAAAACAAAACATTTTTAGAATTCATTAGAGAATACAGTACATTTTTTTATAATTTTTCGTTAACAAATTACAATTTGGAAAAACAATTTAAAAAAAAAACCCAAATGTCATAAAAAACATCTAAAAAAATTCCATGATATTTTTCGGTAAATTCTAAGAACTTTTCATTCTTATCATTTTTTTTAATAAAGCTCGTAGTTTTGAGTTAGGGCGTCCAAAAAATTTTAAAGAAATTTTCATTGTTGCGGCCATTTTGAGGTCGTTAGAATGATGTAGTGTACAAAAGTAAAATTTGTCCTTAAAATTGAAGTATTTTTTCACCTTTATTCAGAGTTTCAATAGAATCCCAATATTCTAAGGGCTCGAAAAAAATTGGTAAGAATAAATATTTCCCAATTTTCTGGACATTGTTTCCAAACTCGGAGCCATATTGGAATTCCTGATGGATGAAACTCAATTTTGACCTCGGAATCTTGAAGAGCGACCTCGAAAATGGTAGGGTATGTACCTCTCAATTTTTGTTAACTTCGATTTTGATACGAAATACTGGAGTGAAATCGACGCAAGAAGAAGTGGCCCTTCGGCGTTAATGGGTTAATATAGTCCAGGAGCTGGTGACTGATTTCCTTACAGCTAACATTTTACCGCAGACCAAACCTATTGGAAAACTTTCCTTTTTATATTGTCTAATTTTGATAAAATAATTAGAATTTTGAAAAATTATGTTTTTTAGAAAATCAAGTTTTTCTTTTTTTTTTTAAATGTGACCGCCATTTTGTCAATTTTCAAAATTTTGTAAAATTTCGAAATGGCCATGAAAGAACAGTTAAAACACTGCTAAATTAAGGTAGTTCTTACGAAACCCCGTTTATTCACCATCAACACGAAATTTAGAGAAATAGTATATTACTCAACGAGGGAGGTAAAAATTACACGCAGTCTGAGGCATTCTTTTTTACTTCCCGAGGGAAGTATACGATTTTTCTTGATGACAGGGAGGAAAAGAAGTAAATTTCCTCCCGCTTGCGATATTCAAAATGGCAAATTCAATATGGCATACGGTAATGTTAAAATGTCATAGTTCGCGGCTGTAAAGCTCACCTGTATTCGTCGTTTTGTTCTAAATTATTTACCTAAAATAAATAACATTGCCTAAAGATACCAAAAAAAAATAGAAACAATAACCGCCACGACCCGTTCGTGTCTCTGGATTCGACTGAGAGCGGTACTATTTGTATCAAACTGAAAACGTTCATTTTCATCAGTCGATCAAGTAATTTTTTCACATTTCGGTCCGTCATTTTGGTTTTGAAAATCTGAGTTCCGATTCGTAATCAGCGACCCCAAAAACCCCCAGTACCCAGTTTCATCTCAATTAAGTAACTTTTCCACATTTCGGTCCGCCATTTTGGATCCGCCATATTGAATGTTGAAAATCTGAGTTCAGATTCGTAATCAGCGACCCCAAAAATCCCCGAGTATCCAGTTTCATCTCGATTAAGTTATAACTTTTCCACATTTCTGTCCGCCATTTTGGATCCACCATATTGAATTTTGAAAATCTGCGTTCAGATTCGTAATCAGCGACCCTGAAAACCTCCCGAGTAACGATTTTCAGCCATTTTCCGCGAAAGGAAAAATGTATGCTTGAAAGGGTTAATGGAACCCCTCACTGTTACCACGGAAATGGTTAAAATGATCGAAAAAGATCAAGAAAGATCCAAAATGAGAGATCGAAAAAGTTATAGAAAGAGATCACTTACCTTGTCTTAAGTTTCTGGGATACTCACGACCTTTTGACTGGAATGGCTGCGTCATTCTCGACCTTGAATTGATTGACTGGGTCATTCTCGATCTTGCCTAATAATTATCACAACAATATAATAGTATTTGTCAGTATTCAATCAGATTATTTGAAAAAAAAATAGAAATATCATATTATTTGAAATATTCAAGTTCATGTAGCGTAAAAACTCCACTCCGTAACCGTGCATGAAGCAAATTTTAGGGTGGGGGTGAAAAACCCCAGATGTTAAAAACCGACAGTCGAAAAGCCATTACATAACAAAATAGACACATTCATTAGCGGACAATTTTTTTGAAGTGTCGGTTTTTCGACCTACACTCACGTGTTAAATTAGCCATGTATAGGTAAATAATGTTTGGAATATTAATGCGATTATAGAACACTACAAATTAGGATAAAAAAAAGAAAATATTCAGTGCAAGTACGATTTTCAGCAGTGTTCATCGACATAAAGAAAAGTCCACGCCGTAAACTCTCAATTTTGGTACATAAATGATAAATTTTAGTAATAGTTCCTTGAATATTTTTTATTCAAATCAAATTTTGCAAATACTACTGGATTTTTGTTTATGAAATGTATTTTTTTTAATAATAGAATCAATTTATTTTGGAGCTGCAGAGCAAATTGGAAACTCCACTCCGTTACATCCAGTATGACAATACAATAGTGTACAAAATAATGTTCATACATACACATTATAACAAAGCATTTTACAACAATATTGAGGTCCGTCTCTTGACATGAAACCAGTAATATTAGTGTTTTTAGTGTATGCCTTAATTAAATCTGAATTGTGAATTTGTTCTCTTTGAGAGATTGACCCATATAATGTTTGAGTTTGAAATAATCAGGCGCACTATCTTAGAAATCATTTGAAATCAATAACAGTGTGTTAGACTGAAAGGCCATAGTTTTAAATAAAAGGCGTTTGTAATTTTATAATTAGAAATGTTGTAAAAACTCTTCCTGCTGGATCGCGCTTTGTAAGTGTCATTTTGTAGAGGGGTTCCCGGACAAACTTTTGAATAGTTCATCAAAGTAGGAATTTTTATTTTAAATTATTAAAGCCATTTGAGAAGTTTTTATTTTAAACCAAGGCATTGTCTATTGTTTATATTTTTACCGTGATTCGACAAACTTTTGAATAGTTCATCAGAGTAGGAATTTTTATTTCAAAATTTTAAAGCAAATTGCTTCCAAGTTTGTCGGATCACAGTCAAAATATAAACAATTTTTTATAAACAATAGCCAATGCCTTGGTTTAAAATTAAAACTTCTCGAATGGCTTCAAAGGTTTGAAATAAAAATTCTTACTCTGATGAACTATTCAAAAGTTTGTCGGATCACGGTAAAAATATAAACAAAAAAAAACGACTTTAAGTCGACTCAAACTTCGGGCACATAAAGGGGCAATGTTTTTCAAAGAACGCGGATTCCCTCACTTTCTATTCTTCCGCGGAAAATTTTTCGCGATTTCTCGCAGTAATGTTTATTTAATTGTTGTGAGGTCACATGTTCGCATATGAAAATACATTGTTCGCGATTCATTAAATAAGTTTGATTTAAAACTTGTATCAGCTTTAAAACGTAAAACAAAGTTGACTGAAAGCCTAGAACACAAAAAAAATGTACTATGAAGGATACAAGACGACTATTTTGCATTTTGCTTAGCGGAACTGCTGAGAACAAGGTAAATGAAATTCGAGAGAAAAACATTCCAGATCAGTAGGAGGGGAACAAGGTCGCTCGACAAACTGGGGAAGTAGAAATATTCGTACGTGTTGTATTTAAAAAAAACTGTCATGATTTTTTGGAATAACACTTCCTTATTTACAGGCACACGATATTATATTATATAAAGTGATTCAGGGAAATGAGAGAACATTTTTCCATTTCGTCTATTGTAACGGTTGCAATTTATTACAGTTAAATTCAATCTCAGTTCTCTAACCGATTTAAAAAAAAGTTAAAAATAATATACACCACGTTTTATTTAGTTGTTTCAATGTTTCGTTTACTAGGACTCCGTAATATAATATGTCCTTAAATATATATTTGTTATTCTTACATTTTTTTATTTTGATATTATGTGTAATTACGTGTGATTGAATCAAGAGTTTGATCGAGAATATATCCATCTTGATTCAGGCGGGCTAACTGGGTCGAAGTCATCAAATTAATCGCCATTGAAATAATATATTACAGTAGAACCTCACACTAGTGGCACTGTCGGGACCAGCGGTTTTTTGTTTTTCTCACACTAGTGAGATGCGGAGGGGTGGAATGTTTACCCCCTCTCTAGGGACGTATCGTATTTGCGAGCGCATGCGCATCGGCAGATGTGCAAACATGTGCATACATATGTCTACACACTTTCATAACGTTCATAACCAAAAATACTTGTATTTTTCTCGCTTTCTCAAAATAGTATGTAAACATTGTTGAAAACTGCATGCTCCTTGTCACTATTATATGTATGTCATCTGCAATATGTTGCTACATGCTGGTCTAGGCGAATGTAATGTAACGTTACAAGTTACTGTAAAAATAAAAACTACCATTACCTTGAATCTTTTTCAAAAGTTTATTATCAGAAGTGTAAAATTTCTTTACCATGGCAGTTAATTCTTCAACTTTGTAAGTAAAAAAGGATAAAACTTGTTAATAATAAATGAGTTGATCCACATAACACTTCTATTTAACCTCTTTTGCCAGTAATTTTACATTTGTGTCCGCATTTAGGTTCTTAAGCGTAGAATTATTTTCACATGATATTCCAAGCCACCGATACTAAATTAATTACAATAAATAATACACAAATCGTAATGTGTTACAGCTTGAGTATGTAAATACATACGTAATACCCATATGTATACATACAGCTTTTCGAGTATGTTTGTGTACATACATACACATGCATAAGAAAGTGGCAGAGTGGGGGTACGAGGAGAAGTTGATGTTTCACTAGTAATAGAGACAAATGTTCACTAGTGCGAGAATTTCACTAGTGTGAGTTTCACTAGTGTGAGGTTCCACTGTATTTGAATTCTTTTATTGAAATAATTAATTGTTATTTTGTTTTGAATAGTAAACTTTGTCCTTTTACATAGTGAAAAAAATGGTTTTTCGGACCCTTTCATAAAAATAAAACCAATTATTGTAGAAAGTAACTTAATTGCACTATTTGTATAATAAACCAGATAATAATTTTGTTTTCTGGTATATAAAAAAGTTATCCCAGAACATGATGTATAAGTAATGAAATATTTTCCTGAAATCTAAGTTGTTTAACCAACAATCAACTTTGTAATAACCAACAATCGAAAACACCTGGTCTTGAGCGATACCTCTGTCTACCACGTTTTTTCGCGATACCGTGAAATTTATAAGTACCTATATAAAAATGGTAAGTAAAAGAAGTATTGGAATATTGTATCGGGGCATATTTTGAAAAATGAAAGTATTTAATATTTGAAAAGGTACGTCTGAAGGGATGCTTTGTATTCATCACAATACTTATACAGATGAATTATTTCTGATCATATCAGACTTCATATATATATGTGGTGTACAAACTTCGATTGTTATGGTGGTTTTCATTGCCTTAAAGTATACGAACCGCTATACATATTGTGGATATCCTAGTAATGACGCGTTGACGTCCAGAATATCCTGGTTGTGCGTAGGATAGCCATAAAATATACCGATAAATATCTTCGACAATGGAATTTTATTTATCCTTGGGGTATCCAGGCAATATCTAAATATATCACACGGATATTTCAAAGAAACTCTAGAGGACAACCCGAAAGATGTCTTTGGAACATCTCAGGGATAACTTCGAATATCCCGAAAACTGAAAAATTCTAGTAATAAATTTGTTATTAATAATGTTACCGAATACCGAATATATCATTTTCTCATAATATGTTGAATAACATCTTTAGAGAGTATTTGAATTATTATTATGTTATTGTGTGAGATTGTGTTATGAAAATTGGGTTATATTCAAAGTAGGGTGTTATTCATAAGCATTTTGAACTGAAAGTTTCAGAATCGAGTCGAAATCATAATTTTTTGATAGAATAAAAGAGTTGCAACTTAAAAAAAAATGCTTGTATAATAAAATTGGTTATCTAATCATATATATATATATATATAGGGGAGAAGGGGGTAAATAGGCCATATTAAGGAATTTTCTCAAAAAAACTTTACAAAATCGCCCGGCACATTTGTATAATAGTTAACTTGAAAGTTTATTAATTAACGCAACTTTTTTCTCAGATCATATGTACTATATGAGCCGTTATTGTTCTGCTGCATTCAATATAAAAAAGTGTAAAAAATGGCCGATTTGCCCCATCATATGGGTAAATCGGCCATCCCATGGGGTAAATCGGCCACATTATTATTTAGTTTAAAAAATCAATTATTTGGTATCAGAAATTCGAAAGAAATGCAAAGTATCAATTTGTAAAGCGAACAGTTTATTATAAAGTATGAAATTTAACAAAATATTAAACTTAATTAATATTTAAATATTAATTTAACAAATTTAATCTGATTCCTCCGCGTAGCTCGGAAATGATCGGCTGTTATTACGCGCAGAATAACGCATCGGTGGTCCAGTGCTACAGCTAGGTTGCGAAAGTGCTAACACTTTGTTGGAATGCTGTTTTGGTGGGCGTCCGCGTTTTTTAGGTACTGCTTTTTTCTCGTTACTTTCAGCTCAGTACCCACATGGCCTATATATATATATATAAGAGAAAACACACCACTCCTGAAATCCATGGTGATATATGGAATACAGCCTTTGTCAGAAACCAGAAGCCGATCAATTGATGGAGTTTACAAAATAGTCGGCAATATTTCTTGTTTGCTCTAGAAAACAAAAAATCCTTAGAAATTATACGGAGTACGGACGCTCCTGTTGCACAACTAGCATCAAATACATGAATAAGGAACGCAGAAATTTATTGAAAATTTCTTTGTTATCATTTACCAACTACATCTGAGAACACTGACTACATGTATTTTGCACAGAGGTTGAAGGAAAACTGTGAAAACCCCGGCGCATGTATAGAAACAACAAACTATAACAACCGCGTTACCAACGATTGCTTTGAAAAAAAATGGAATACGTTTTTCTGATTCTGACAGTTTTTCTCCAACCTCCGCGCAAAACACATTAGGTTGAAAACTAATAATAAAGAAATTGACAATGAAATTCATGGTTGTCTTATTCGTGTTCTATGTGTGTTTTATAGTATAGGAACTGTCATGTAATTTCGGGTTCTAGGGATTTTTTATTTTTCAGTTGCCGAAATGCCGTCTATTTTCTAAACGCCAATAGACTCGACTATTTGCATAGATTTCAGTTTTCGGCCACATACTGTTGGTGGATATCGTCGTTTCACGTTTGACATCCTCACCGTAGATTTTGTCTGATATTGAAATTTTCTCTACCATTGGTGGCGAGATCGTTAAATAAAATGTTCAAAACAAAAACAGTCCGATAAAAATTACATAACGTTATGTTTCAGCTTAGGGATAAGCAATGGATATCCTCTGGACATCTTCGAAGATATTGGAAAAGGGGGAATTTTTTATATCCCTTGGATGTCCTAATGATATTTAAAGCATCCTCTGACGATCTCTAGGATATTCGTATTTTTTTAGATATCATGTGGATACCCTGAGGATATATTTTTCTTCTATATTTTATACATCGTATGTGCCTTGTTGGTTACAAAGTTACTCGTTTTATCTTCTTGGAACGGTGAATTTAGTTTTCCAAATGTTTAAAAATAATTTCCAAAGATCATAAACGTCAGGTCGTTAAACGATAGGAATGATAAAAAATATATTTTATAAGCATTGCGACTTTTACACAGTGCAGAGTGGATTATAGAAAAATATATTGGATATTATTAATTTCATTATAAGTTGGTTAATGTTATCTGATTTTAGGTCTCGTCAGAAATTAAAAAAAAAATTCGGCAAATACGGTTGTAACTTTTATACCCTACATTGTTGATTATTTTAAAAATTGTTGGATATTGTTAATATCATGGTAAGTTTATTGACGTTATCTGCAATCAAAATTAGCTTTATCTAAGAAAAAAAAATCGATAAATTTTGTAACTATTGTAAGTGGTCTACAGTTCAGAGAAGGTTTACAAAAACAAGTCGGTGCGTAATTTTGTGCCAAATGAATACCATATCTGTTGGTGTTGTAAAAGACGAAGATAAAGTTTGTTGTTTTGTAACTGTTGTCCCTTTAAAGTACAATCGAAAATTCGTGTTGTACAATCTAGTACAAACGATTTTAAGTAATTTGAACCCGTCTGGATACATTTGTCTTATTGTCGGGTGCTGACGTTTTTTGTAATCTTTGTAACTTTTTTCGTTTTGAGGTACAAATGAAATATTTTATAGTACAATCGAATTCAATCAATGCTCTTTCAAATACACTTTTAACATTTTCAATACGTTGAAGTTCATATACACAATTGTAGGCCAAAACACAAATATTATACCGAAAAGATAGTTGTGGAAATGTACTATATTTTAAATATTACTGTCTATTAATTAAACATGGTATATTCCTGGCATTTTCTAATCTAGTACTTTAATTTAAGTGTTTATCTCAAGAAGGCAGCTTTTAGAACACTTTAGTTTTAAAATTATATCGTCTTATGATTTAGTAAATCATAACAAATATGGCGATATGTTTAGTGCCATTGTTCAATACCATTTTTGTAATAAAAAAGTAATTGTAAAATATGCATTTTACAATGTATAGAAATGTTATACTTCGATTAAATTAGAATCAGAGTCAAATATGTTTCATAATTCTTTCAATGGAAATTTTGAAAACGGGTTTTAAATCATTAATATAACACGAAAAGGTATAGTTTATATATATTTACATTTGTGCATGGTTTTGCCAGTGTAGTGTGAATTTTAGTTCTGTCATTTTTTACCTCTTTAATGTTAGTTATTAAACAGAATTATTTTGAAAAGCACATATTTTTACAATTATATTTTAATTCTGATTATTTAAATAGTTTTTATAATTACCTGGTCATGCTATTTTCAGTGACATTTTTATATTATTGAATAAGAACGGTGATATTAAGAAGGCAGTCAGAATAATTTTAAACTCTATTGTCGTTTTTACAATGATTATTATTATTCACTTTGGTAACCTCATGCTATCGTTCCCTTAAAAATGAACTAACTTTTGTGTAGTCGAGAATAATAGTCGATATATAATATTATCAAAACCTTTACTGAACTGTATTATAGAAAATTATTTTTGTCGAAATAATAAAAAAATATTTATTTTCAAGACGAGTTGCAATCTTTTTTATAATAGATCAGCGTGTTTGTTAAAGTTGAATAAAGATTTGTCCTTTTTCTAATATCCCCCAGAAAACTCCTAAAAATAATTTTGTTAGATACTTATTTTTCTACCTACTTTTTATACTTTGGTGGATTTTTGGAAAATATTAGATTTAAAACAAAAAATTATTTACTGCAAATAAAATTTTACAATGTATATAATATGTTGAATGTGTTTTCCGAATTTAATTAATTGCACTATTGCACGATTTCGCACCGTAATTAAAAATATTAATCATTTTATTATAAATATTTGTATTTACTTTTAAATGTCTGTGTTTGCACTATATGAATGAGTTTATGTGGTTGTGTCTTTTTGTTTCAGTTTGCAGAACTTTGTTTTGTGACTTATTTTCCAGCTTGGTAAGTTGAGTTTTAGTTTGCAAAATATCATAAATAATTAGTTAGCAAAGAAAAGTAAATAGTTAGTAATCATTTATGTGTATTATTGGAATGATTTATTTAATAAGTTGATTTACCTTTCGAAACTGCGGTTCATTTCTGCGCTTCCCCAGAGATTCGCAACTATCCCGAGAGATGGCGAAGCATTGTCCTTCAGAAGAATATTTTACACTTTAATGAAAAATTTAGCAAAAAATTAAAGAATAAACATTTTTTGTAGTAATTACATGTAAAGTCTAAAACATCCACCGCAAAATATTATTTTCAAAAAGGAAACGCTTATAAAGTAAAATTATAGTACTTTTTTTTGCATTAATTAAATGCTCTCTCTAAATCTGCACTAGTTACAAACTACCAATAAGAAAACGAAAAGTGAGTCACTAAATGAATTAGTAATAATTTTTGCTAATAAAAAGTTAAAACCTACTAATTCATTACTAATTCTAGAAACTACTAATTTATAAAGTCAATATTTACTTGTAGATTAGTAGAATTTTAGTTATGAAATAGTATTTTCGTACTATTTGCCAGTAAAAAACTCACTAATTGATGGTATCCCATTTTTCGCTGTATACAAGTCGTTTTTGATTAATTCAAGTTTAGAGAGCTGACGTTAATAAAAAAGTATTTGATATGAGTGATATGCATTAAACATTCGTTATAAACATTTTCACTATTATTACTTTGATTGTTTTTGTCGCACTGAATATCGTGAGAATGCTATTTAGAATAAATTTCTTTCTAACTTTGCACCCGAATTGTTTTCAATTTGCTATTTGATTCACTTTTATCAAAGAGGAAGTTTTTAAAAATCTGCATGTACTAATGCATAAACTTATTTCTATGCATTTAGTTAATTAGTTAAAAAACATTATAAATGCTTTCCGGTGCATAGCCAATATTTTTGGTAATTGTAATTAGTTTTCTATAGATAATCTTGGATATTTATTTACATATTTATTTTGGAGACTGTGTTCTATACAGAGTAATGGTAAAGTAATTCCTATATATACTCCAAAACAGTTGGAGTACTTTGCTTAGTCTAATAAAGAGCAGTCAAGATATTTTAATCATTGGAGATAAATTAGAAATAGAAATTATTTATTTACTCCAAGGGAGTAATAGTTTTAGTGTGCATGTCTTTCAATATTTTATGCAGATGGTTTATAACATACAGGTAAGTAATTTTCAACTGATATTCTCATAATCATATACTATGTAAGTTTTAAACAGCAGAAAAAAGTATGTACCAATAATCTTTTAGTTTTGTAATGAAATTATATTTGCTTTAATGTAGACTGTACATTGACATATGCTACTTTTAATAAAGTTGTAAGGAACACAGAAAAAATAAAATAGTTGAAACTACTAATTAAATAGTAGGATAAGACTCAGCCATAATTTTTAGTTGATTGTACTATCTGAATAGTGATCTCGACAAGCCTACTATAATTTAAATAGTAAAACCAAATGTTTCTTTTCTTCCGAGGAAACTATTTGAAATATAAGTTAAGAAGGAAATAAATACATACAATTTAGACATAAGTATTACTAAAAAAAGTATTTACTTCTTTCAAATAAATGTACATGGTTAGCAAATTTTCATAATACTCGTTTAATATAACACAAAATAATAGTAAGACTTCCTGAATATTATATATCTGTAGCAGTTATAATAAATATGTGGGATAGTTGAAATTAATAGATGAAACGTTATCCACACAGGTTTACATGTAAATATTTATGTATATAAATATTATATGTAATTTTATACTTGATGTTATTTATGGTCCACATTTTTTGTTAACTGTTAACTAAAAAAAACATATTGAAGGCTTCTTTAAATACGACAGATTAAATAATTTTCAAACTATGAAAGTGCATTTGTTAATAGTTAGAATAAGGTGTTACTTATTAAACCTTAGAATAAGATTAAAAATCCCATTTTAACTTTTAGCTAATACTGCTTATTGTTAATAAATAATTTATTTCACCCTTTAATTTATTTCATTCCTCATGTCTTTAAAATTGTCAAAAAATAGCTCTTATTTCTTGTAAATATTAATGAAAGAAGCTGTTATTTGGAATTTAAGTTTGGTTTTTTAATTTGGTTTTATTGATATGAATGAAGTTACGTTTATTACACATTCGTCTACAATAATTCTACATTCATTAACAATTAATACCTTTTCGTTTTATTTTACCTTCTTAATGACAAATATGCCTTACGAAGTTATGAATTTGATAGATTCCATTTAAGTTTGAAGTTATGTTACCATGAGTAAATGAACATATTATACACATTCCCTCGTGGAAATCTTCACAGATTTTATTCACCAGTTTAACTGTGATTCAAGAAATTCATCTACGTTTTATAGATGGTTTCAAAAAAACTTTTCGACCGTTTAACATAAGTGATGAAGATCTTGGTATTTTTCGGTCATTATAATTAAGTGGACAATAATAAATATTTTCAATAAATGCGTAACTGTAATATCATTTCACGCGACACTCGAAACTATTATTTTAATTTATGTAGCCAGAAAAGAAGCATTTTACTATTGAGAATGTTGAAAAATATCCCTGTAGTATGTGTCATTAAACTGTTAAAAAATTAATTTCGCACGGACGATCAAGTGTGCTCATCAGCAGGGTCTTGATAGCCTTTCCTAGACGCAAACATTTTTTTAATATTGTGATCATTACATAGTTTTTTCAATTTCTTAACATTATTGTTTACAATATTTATCATTTTCTACTTAATTATAATGACCGAAATATACCAAGATCTTCTTCACTCACGTTTAACTGTATCTTTAAAACATCTGGAAGTAACGAAATTGTACAGAAATTGATACTGGGTTCATTTTCTACTAGTGGTTCACGTATTACATTTTATGTTCCGACCCGCACCCGACTATCATTTTTTGAAGTGTCGGTTTTTTGACCGTCGGCTTTTCGATTGTCGGCTTTATGAATGTCGGTTTCTTGACCTGTCGAATTTTTGATTTGTCGGTTTTTCGACCCGCACCCAAAACAGACGCATCGACATCCGGACTATCATTTTTTGAAGTGTCGGTTTTTTGACTGTCGGCTTTATGAATGTCGGTTTCTTGACTTGTCGGATTTTTGATTTGTCGGTTTTTCGACCCGCACCCGAAATAACGAAATTGTACAGAAATTAATACTGGATTCATTTTCTACTAGTGGTTCACGTATTACATTTTATATTTCACATAATTTTCTTTTATTGTTATATAATCAGTAAACAAAATATGTAAAAAGAAAAGTAAATGAGAATAATAGTAACTTGTTCAACAAGGGAGCAAAACAGTATTTTGTACTTAGATTGGGAGAAAAATATATAATATAAATTAATTTGTTGTGTGCTAGGTATAATACAATTGTACGTTTTATATTATCTAGCACATAATACTTGTTCAGACATAAAGTAGTACTTTTAGTATTGCAATCATACATTAAGTTAATGTTTGTATCGATCTTAATGCACAACAGTCTGTTATGATATATAAAAAATACAGAATGAAAAGCTTGCATCGACAACTCATAAAAAATCGAAATGTCAACTGAGAAAAAGAAACAAATTAATAAAAATCAAATTTGTTGGTATGTAAAAAATAAAAAATTTATCCTTTTTTCATTAAAATCCGTGGCCAACTGTAATTTACCCGATAATATTACTACTACATGATTAATATTTATAATATATTATTTGAATGTAAAACTAATGAATAAATACTTAGGACACGTATATAGAAAAACTTTCTTAAGTAAAAGTGATAAAATATCTTGATGATGGCGCGATAATCTTTCGAAATTTCCTTAAGATTGTTAAGAAAACTTTGGAATATTTTCGTTTTCAGGAAACCTGAAAATTGTCAAAATATTTCGAATTTTTCTTGATAATGAGTAAAAGAATGTTTTAATTGTTCTCATATCCTCAACATCCGAACGTTCGGAAATATTCACTGAAAATTTCCCCGTGTATAATAGTTTGCTTCAACCGTTAAATTCATACACATATACTATAATTTATAAAATGAGATGCTCCAGTTACACTTTAAATTTAATAGTAATTGAATTGTTTAATATTCAAACAAGTTAATTATCCACCTTATTTCGTTTCACATCAGAAACTTTGATGTATCATTGTAAATTCAACTAAATAACAACTCATACATTTTCTTGAGATTTTTCAAATTAAAAGTACAGTTAATAAACTATTTTTATTACAATATATCTGCACAAGACTTCTGAGTCACGTCGTGATTTTAAGATATCCTAACCTAAAAGGACAAAACACACTGTTTTTGTTCATTTTCAGGAAGTTTTTATGGCGGAACAACATTTGTGTTTGCAATCTGGCTGAACATACATGAAAATGCTATTTAGTAGTTTTAAAATGCTCTTGTATTAATTCCGATTCGATTTTTGTTCATCGAGTTATCGAAGATTTTGTCAAGGCACGATTATGGTTTTCATTTTTAGAACTTTCAGGTTAGGATAAATAATATATAGGATAAATAATAAATCCTTCGGAAAAGTATATTCAGGTTTCCTATGAATGCATGGTACTTTGGTTTTTGCCAAATTACGAACAAAAATTTTGTTTCTGCCACAAAAACTCACTGTAAATGGATAAAAACTGTATTTCTTACACGTTTAGGTTATGATATTTAAAAATGTTAACGTTATAGCACAATTGTAAGCAGGAAGGTCAGAAAAGCACTTTAAAGCGGATGAGTAGCGCTTTAATCTGCGTATTTACCAAATTACAAACAAAAATTTAGTTCCATGACAAAACCTTACTGAAAAAGGTAAAACGCGGTATTTTTCACTTTGAGGTTAGGAGATCTTAATATCTTTACTTGATTTATCAACTCTGAGGCCAAATTTGGATTCAGTGCAATGAATACCTTTAAAAAGTATAGTCCTGTTTCGTTTTATACATTTTTTTGGCCTTCGTTATCGTTACAACTTCAAGAGTATAAAGAATGGTATTATGTTGATAAATTCATTTACTTCTTACCTTAAAAAGAGAAATACATGTCAAGAATGTCAAGATTTGCAATATTTATTAAAATATTTGTTATAATTGTGGGAAATGACGCAATAGATGTTGATGAAATACATTTCTCTGCGAGCTCTAATTGAAATATCCAAGTTTACTGTGTAAGATATTGGTACTTACTAACAAAAATAAGTCATTAATAATGGATTACATAATAAATTTGAACACTGCACCTCTTCGTAAGAGCGTATATTATGTTCATGTAGAATATTTTAGTAAATTTTCCTATCCGATGTTGTGAAATGTCCTACAGTGACTGGAAAACGGCTGATCTGAATTGGAAAACTTCACTAAAATAATAATACATATTATCATAATTTCAGAACTGTCGTCGAAGTTGGAATAGTTAGAGTTTCGTTCACAATTTGTGTCAGTATAGCCCATTGTTTCCTTGCTTAATAGCTCACTTGTTCGTCACTCCCAATACTTACTAAACATTCCAGAACTTTCTACAGTGATCGTACAACTTAAACTTCACCGTAAGAATTTATTTCTTATTATTTTGTAACTCGAATTCATGAACGTTTATTGAGGAATTATAATTGTACTTCTACATAGGATTACAAACCAAATCAATATATTTTTTAAACAAAAATAAAAATATTAGGAAAAATAAAGCTTAAAAAAATATTTGGTCATATTGAATTTAAAGGCTTTTTTTATGCTTTATATTTCCTTCTTAAAGGATGTCAGGGGAAAAACATTATGTAGCCGGAACGTTTAAGTTATACCATCTGTTTTGTAGGGCAAATGTTTTTTTTTATTTATTTAATCATAAAAATAATATTGTGTCTATTGACCAATTCTAAACAGCAACTGCCCAATGTGCATAGCCTTTTTTGCTATTTCACAGAACCATCTCCTCATTAAACTAAAAATTACGTATTACTATTCTATTTTCAAAAATCGCCCAATCGGCCTGTACATTAATTCCTGTCTATTTCTATTTCTATTTTATAGCTACCACTATCGAGAATTTGTTTAATAGATAATAGTTTGTTGACTTGTCAACATGAAGCTACCCGCAAAATGCAGCCAGTTACTATAATGATTAATATATTGACTTAATATATATACCGATTAATAATAAAGGGATTTTTTTAAAGTATTGTATATTTTTTGTGTTTTTGTATTTTTCGTTGTATTTATTTTTTTTTTATTTTTCTTTGTATTTTTTGTATTCTTTTTGTATATTTTTTTTTTGTTATAGTAATTTTTTTTAGTTTTTCTAATTTTTAGTGTCTTATCCTCCTTCTATTCGAGGATGAGCAGTCTTGAGGCATGTACCACAATAATACATATTCATTATCTCGCTCAGAGTCGCTGTTTTCGAGTAAAAAATTATCAAAGTATCAGAAATCGAAAATTCACTTCCAAATTTGGCAATCGTGCGCAGTCGATCGAATCTTCCGGATTCACACTGCAAGGAGGTAAATGCTCTTGAAGACCATAGTTTTCACATATATGTACAATAGAAATAGACAAAATACAAAAAATATAATAAAATGCAAAAAATACAAAAAAATGTAAGAAAAAAATAAAAAAAATATGATTCTGAAAAGCGTTCACCCTCCTCGTGGTGAGAATCGTGAAACTCTGGTGAATACGAATAAATCAGAGGCAAAGAATGCGTGATCATCATCGAAAAGCCATTGTACATCCGTCTAAAACCGTGATTGCAAAGTTTGGAGGCGAATTTTTTATTTCGATAATTTTTTACTCGAGAACGGCTGCTCCTATTCTAAAAAAGTATTTTGATTGCAAATTTTACGTAGAATACGGTAGTATTTTTTATTTCTCCTAAATCGCTATTTTTGAGTTTTCGGTCCGCCATATTGGATCCGCCATTTTTAATTTTGATAAGCTTATAATGAATTTAAATCTAATGATCCTGAGAGTTCATAAAGCTATTGAATGAAGAGGTTTGAACATTACACAGTGGTTGCAGAGCTGTGTAAATACTTTATTTTAGCTGACTTATCACGGCCGCCGTCTTGAAAATCAATAGCTAATTTTGCTAACGTGCATCCAATCTGTTTTTCCCGGAAAAACTCAAATTAGACTTCAAAAGTGCACATTACTGTGATTTTTCAATAATTTCGGGTATTCAGTCGACATTTTGGATAGGTTAACAATAAAAATCAAAGTATCTAAAAATACATTTTGGAAGTACAACGTTCGGGTCCCGCATCCTGATGGGTTAGAATGTTCTTAAGTACCGACAACATAATTAAAAAAATTAAGAAAAGCAAATCGAAATTGAGCGTTTTTATTTGTTTATTTTTAAAAAGAAACAAGTTGCTGTCATTTATTGATAAATTCGGCTATGCCATTCGGAAGATGAGACATTTTTTATACAAGAATATGTATACCAATATTTTTCCACGCTGGTTATAATTGAAAGGCACGAGCTCGAAGTTGACGCTAAAATTTTGGTCATTTGAGCGTTAAATGGTTAAGCTTAAATGATAATATATATTTCGAACTTTATTTAAAAACGCTATGACTAACTAAAAATTTGTGAATTACACGAAGCACTGAAATAATAGGACCATGGAGTAGAACACTGATTTTATGATGTGGACTGAAATTTAGTTTTATAAGTGAAAGTGACATTTTGTTTCTATTTAATTGTAAATTTTGACATTGCCAGATAATATGATCTAAATCTTCAAGTGGATAACCACATTTACATTGAGGATCAGCAATAAAACATGACATTAACAATAAAAAATTATATGAATTCGCAATCAATTTCTGGCGAAGAACCTTGGTAAAAATTGTTCCTACGTTTTAGCTAGTTTTGGACTAATAAACTTGCATACTTGACAGTGTATGGACAATAAATTTGGACAGTTGCCCATTGCAAACGTAACAATTTTATAGATATCTTTTAGATAAATTTTGGACAGTTTTTGTCCAGTTTTATTACACATATAACAGAAAATTTAAAACAAAAATTGCATACATATTTCAAATAACTTCCCTGAACAGTTATTAGGAAGGTGTTTTAGACAAATATTTGGTGCATCAAGGGCTTCAATCCATTTTTTCTATCTAATTTAAGCCGGTTTTGTAACAAAAAACTGAGTTTTTACTGATTTGGAGCTATTTATTATCTACATTCTAAATTTCTTAAAGTGAAAGTTGAGCCACTCTCTGGTAAAGGTGACTTTTTCACTATTTCTAAAGTGGAAATTTCACTTTATTAGAGAGGCATATTTCCATCCACTATTAATAAAGTGAAATTTCCACTTTAAAAATAGTGAAAACGTCACTTTTATCAGAGAGTGGCTCAACTTTCACTTTAACCCCGTTAATTAAATTTAGAGTTTAGTTTGCTAGATGATCATTTCTGCTGCGTACAGTTTTAAACCTCGTAACTTAGGCCCGAAAATGGACTGGATACAATAAAACTGAACTGAATTTCTACCAGGGATATTCATTGTACTTTTTCCATTTTTCAATTTTTATTTCAAAATGGCGCCTATAAGCTACAAATATTTTGCAATTTTACATATGAAGAGAAAATTTGTAATACAATATGCTCAAATTCATTGGAATAGGGTGAAAAGTCGATTACTAGAGGTTTTTAAGGGTCGCTGGTTACGAATTTGAACTAAGATTTCAAAAATTCAAAATGGCGGTCACAAAATGGCTAATTAGTTTGTTATTACTTGCTCGAATTCGATTGAATCTACAAGGAAAATAATGGTTGTATTGCCAGAGCCTAACGCATGGTATTGGCGCCATTGTCTTACCACAGCCTCACATTTATTGTTTATACGCTTTCGCTACTGTGTTCTAGGAAAAGTCTTGTGCTGCGGTAGTACAACAAATGTTTATGCTGAGGTTGTTGTTATACTGAGGTCATTGCCATATCGGCACCACAATTATACTGACGCACCATACTATTAGCCTGTCGCGGCGTAAAATTATTTTCCGTTTAGGTAATTAGGGGTCGCTGATTACCAATCTGAAATCAGATTTAAAAAATTCAAAATGGCTGACACAAAATGGCGGACCACTTTTCCATTATTTGCGCAAATTTTATTGAATGAGGGAATTCCGGGGTTTTAAAGGTCACGAAGGTCAAGGGTCACATTTGTAAACATACTAAATGGTTATTTATTTGAACTACAAGATCTGATAATCAGAAAAAGCAGTAGGAGAGAGTGGGGTAATTCGGCCATGTGGGTAATTCGGCCACTTGATTTATCTCTGTTGGTTAAGACGGGAAGCGTGTCGTACACAAATTTCAAATACTTATATGGTGTATATCTAATTTCCAAAACATTATATTTCTTGTTTTGTTTACATCATGTAACTGGAGTGATTTATTTTCATCGATTCAACATTGTAATATTTTGGTTTTGTTCATAAGGTTATTCGGAGAAAACCGTGTGTTGTTGTTATGAATTATGTGATGGGTCTGGAAACTACAGTCGTATGTAAAGTTTTGGCATGTTAAGCAATGGTGAGTGTGAGAAGCATTGTAAGAGAAATTGTCTTTCAGTAAACAAAATATTGGTGGGGCAATTCGGTCACTTTTTGATGGGGTAAATCGGCCATTAAGGATTTCTTTTTAAAAGTCGTTTAAACTCATTTTTTTGTTCTTTTAACGTTTATTTATTGTTGTTGTTATTTATTCTTGTTACTTTTAACACTACTTTTGTTTCTTGTTCGCCAAATGTATAAAATGATACGAAATTATTTACAAAAGAATGAGAAAAACAGTCCCGAATCATTACGTGGTAGCAGTTCAATGTGGCATGTCGGCGTTTGAAGCTGCTGAATATTTCAAAATTCCTCGAACAAGAATTTTGTTCGATTTAGTAATTAAAACGAATATTATGTCAAAGTGGATAAAAATCTTCAAATAAAAAGTATATTTGTAATGTTCCAAAGTGGTCCTACTGCACTTTATTGTGCAAGAATCGGATAAAACGATATGGCCAAATTACCCCACGTCCTATTTACCACATGGGTTGAGGAAATTCGGCCACTTTCAACTTTTTTTTAGGTGTTCGTTTTCTGCCGAATGACAACACCTGCAGTATAAAGCATAATATACAAAGTTGCGCAATTAAATAACCTTTCGAACAGGCCATATCAAAATCAAATCTGTTGATTTCTCTTGTGCGAATCCTCGAAATGGCTTAATATGGCCGAATTACCCCACTCTCCCCTAACATTAACCAGAATTTATGTTTATTGTATCCTAAAATGTTAGTTACAGTACACGGAGAAAAATGACTCCGCTGGATTAGCTGATTCATATCAGCTAAAATTTTTGGCTGGAATTGCCGAAAATATATGCAATTTTAGCTGTTTTGATTCCGCTAATGTAGCCTTAACCCTACTCAGTTCGCGCTTAGCTCTAAATTTCCGCTACATTAGCAAAATTGTTTCGTTAAATTTGCGGACTTTTTCAGTAAATTTAGCTGAAATTATCGGCTATCCCTAACGGAATTCCAACAGCTGTCCCTATAGGATAATATTGGTAGAATCTGCGGATTTTTCGGCTGATTTTGCTGATTATTTTTCTCCGTGTTCCAGTAAAATATTCTTATTGTTTTAACCATACATTCTTTGAGTGCATGAGGGACGTACTAAATAATTGGCTGTTATAACTTTATTTAGTATAGCCAAAACAGCATGTCGGTCCCACAGCGACAACTTTAGGTCACATGACCTTGCGCTTTCGCATCACAAATTCGCAGTCGATTATTTACGATTGCTCACAACGCGATAGAAAATTGAAAAGTATAAAATAGCCGTGCAGCACAGAAATGTTTTACGGTACGAAATTTCGTCATTATTACGAAAGCCATAAGAGTCATCAATTTTCTTGTAATATTATTCGCGAATGTATAATCGAATAATTTACAAGCCCGATTCCGCGCAGTGGTACGGTCGTCCGTTCTCGTTTCGATTTAAAAATCTCCCACGCCATTCGTAATCGTTTCATTTCCGTAGCGTAATATTTATGGAATCCACTTTCCTCTTAAAATCTAATGAGCGCAGCGTTTTAAAAATGTTCTCCTGTGTGTCGCGTAGCATCAACGTTTTAACGAGAGCCCTAAATATCCGTTTGTAGTTGCAGTATCGAATATTTGTCGGACGAGGGCCGGGGCTACGTGTCAGAAGAATGTTTTAGTAGCCTTAATTTCGTGTGCTTTCGCAGCCAATATGTCGGGCAGTAAATTCCAAACTTTCGCTCGGTTCGGTTTTCAGGCAACACAGTGCAGGAGCTTTTTGCGATCGCCGTTCAACGCGAGGTCCAAGTAGGAAATCCCCGGATATTAATTTCGCTCCTACAAGTAACGAACCTTCTTCTACGTAGCTGTTCCAACTTTCTTTAGCTTTTCTTTCTTTCTCTTTCCGGATTGAAAATAAAGCGCATTTCTTCCCGGCTAGTTCACATCGATTTACAAGCCCGGTACAATCGGTCCCCAGTTCTCCACTCCAACCTTTTTACGAGTTATTCGAACAATTAGTGAATTGTTGTAAATTAGTAAATAAGCCGTGAATCCCAGCTTGAAACGTGTCCTTTTCCCATTTTTGTACGATATTACAGATTTAATCAATTTGCCAACAGCAAAAACGGTCAATTTTAGAAAATTGCACGAAAGTGCTGTGAAAATGTCAACATTTGCCACTGAATCTTCGATAAAAGTATCTCCCCTTTAGTCTTCAAGAAAACATGTATTGAAATCCGTAGAAACAGCTCTTTTTGGCAATGCAAACTTTGTTAACCCCTTAACAGTCGATGACGTCATGGTGCAAGAGGGCTCAAACTGTCGATGACGTGTATAGACGCAAGCAGATTTTTTGCTACAAAAACACACAGATTTGTCCACAAATTAATACTCGGAAATTTTTGGGGCAGCTGGTTACGAACTCAGATTTTGAAAATTCAAAATGGCGGATCCAATATGGCGGACGACATTTTCACAAATTCATCAGTTTCACTTGAAACTTGTCACTCGGGAATTTTCGGAGTCGCTGATTTCGAATCTGAACTCAGATTTTAAACATTCAAAATGGCGGATCCAATATAATCTAAGACATCAATAAACTCCAAGTCCCAAATTTTTAGTGAATATGATAAATTTTTTTAAATAGCGTCCGCCATATTGGATCTGCCACATTGTATTTTCAAAATCTGAATTCGGATTCGTAATCAGCGACCTCAAATACTGTAGTCTGCTCATTTGTGCAAATTTCAGTGTTCTAAAAAGTTACCGACATTTTGAGCCCACTTAAGAGATTTTGGTCTCGACTGCGAAAGGGTTAAGGGGGTTTTAGAGTAGTCTACCGATAAGGTACGAATTTTCGCGAAAAACCATAAATTAATAACGTCTGAATCAATTTTTCGGAATTCGCGCTCTGTAACTTCAAAATGGTGAATTTTATAAATGGCGCCCAAATATGTAATTTTGTATATTATTTTTTTCTTAAATAACCGAATGACGTTTCTAAATAGGCCATTGGTCAGTAACTCAATATTTATATTTTTTTGGTTCGCTGATTACAAATAAGAAGTCAGAAAAAGATAACATTTCAAAAATATTACAAGATTTTCTTAGAAATCGTCACTGAAGGGTTGCAGTAGTCACTGATTATAAATATCAAGTCAGACCTTCAAAATTCAAAATTGTAGATCGATTTTGTAAAAAATTGTCCCTAATAGGATTTTGTCCTTGATTTATCAAATGAACACGTTTTTCAGGATACCAAGTTCATGTTATTCAGCGACTCTTTTCTTCATTTATGGTTACTCCTACTATTTGTTTTGTCTCTGAATCCTTGTGTATTTCTAAAAAAGCTCAAATGCTTATATAAAACTTTTTACACTCAGGATTAAGTATTTCTAATTGCAAGAAATTTTTTCTAATTGACCAATCAGCAGTTGGCGTTTTCTTGATTATATTAGAATAAAATTTTCAAACAAAATTTATTTAAAATGACTTATATTTATATGATCGGTATACTGTACAGTTCAGATAATTTATTTATTAAGGGATCAGTAATTTTATATAAAAATGAGAAGTTTTCAATCTGCTCATATTGCGTTGTATCTTTTCTCAATAATTCGTAATCCTCCAAAATACCACTTGCCTTTTTTCACTTACATTAGAGAATGAAAGCAATTATAGAAAGTCCTCCGACACTCTGCAAGTAACAATGTCAAAGAATCATATAAATTTTAAATTCGCAAACATAAGCCAGTTTCCTTATTATTCATTGCTAGTCAACAGGACATGTCAAGAATACAGAATATCAATGGCAATAGACGAATTTCCCTCTAAGAATAGCGTTTTATCATAGAAGTAATCATGATTACTAAGCACTTCAGTAGTTATGACCGATCAATGTGAGACTAACTTTTCTTATGCTCATAGCATGCGTTGCTTAAAATTATTTAAAAATATTATTAATCAAGAAAATAAGACGATATAAATTAATATATAATTATATATCTAATTATATGTGATAATTCTGCGATACTTTTAATATTTGACATTTAAAAAAAAGTTTTATGTTAACTTCTGTCCAGCTGTAAAGTTATTTTTCTCGTTTTAGGTGATATGAATGGCAAAAATGTTTTGAAGCCAGGCATCTTTTTTAACACTCATTTTATGTACCCAACTTTAGAATTTTGAATACAATAATCATTTTATCTGTTTTGAAACCTTGTAGAATCTGTATTTATTAATCGATTTGATTGGTTCTAGGATATTTGACTGTTGAGACATTGGAATACAATATGTAATGCTACCATTTCCAAGAAATTAATTTTCATTATTCATGATATTGTTGATGAGAGAATGCATTATTTTTCTAAGAAACCTGAAAAAATAATTTATGAAGTAACTTTAATTAATGAACATTTTCTTATTTTCGCCAGTTAAGAATTTTATTTAAAAAAAAATGAATTTTAACAAGTGACCGCTTACTTTTTCGAAAAACAGATTCTCTACTGCTTTAATTATGATTTTTGAAAATTTCTGAAGCTAACGTCAAACATCTCCATTTATTGAAAGAGAAAATTATAACTTTTCACAATTTCTGAATAATTTTGGCGATCAGGTAAAAAATGTTTAAGGTAAAGTTGCAGATAATCTTTTCCTCGAAAAAATATGCCGTCCGTCGTTAAAATCAATTCATTTTTAAAGAATTTTTAACTGACGATAAGGAGAAAGTTTTAGACAATAACAAAAGTTGTGTAACAAACTATTTTTGCAGGTCTCAATTGTTTTTTAAGAACAATAATACTCTGGCTTCAATAATGTAATTATTTGTGAAAATTAAATGCGTTATTAAATATTTATAGTCGGAGATCTAACTATCTTAAGATATAAAAATTATTATTTTAACATAAATCTAAGAATATAAGACATGGAGTACAGCGCTGCCCATTTGATGGCTAGCGCAAAAATAGGTTTTCACCGTTTTTTATCTGGAATCTTCTGTCCCTCTCCCTCTCCCTCTTCCAAGCACCAATCGAAAAAAATTAATTAAAAGTGCACATTTTTCAAATGAATTAGTCTTTTTTTAAATAAAATTTCGATGAACACAAAATAATTTATTTAACAAAATTATAATTCCATTAACAAAATAAATAAACATTATTTCATACCACTTGTTTCATCAAACTTGTTTTTTTTAGACCTGTTAACTTTCCTTTTGTCTTTATAATTTTCACTATTTTGAAATTGATCTACTTTCCAAAGATTCGGGTTTAAAGGGTACTTATAGATTGTGATCAATATAAATGAATAAGGTACAAAACATTTGGATTTTCTTAATTTCATAGCAGAAATATTTTATTTGACTATGGTGCAGCTTTTAGCCCAAACTATATTTTTTGTGCAATCACTTTTCAAAAAAGGGGCTAATAATATTAACTAAATAGTGATGTACACTTAAAAGTAATCCAAACAAAAAACAATAGGTTTTGAGGATTTTCAAATTGTATGATAAACGTGTCAGTAAAAAATAGCAATTTTCTATACGAGCTATTCAAATAGTATTGTTTTTTAAATCCTCCTAATTTGTTTCGGTAAAGTGCCATGGTACGGTAATTTAAAAAGTGTAGTTTGAACCATTTTTATGTAAGAAACACACTCGTGCATTTGTTTTATTAAAACTCGAAACACACTTTTTCTAAATGATGAAATGTAAAAAGAGTGAACAGGTACCTTTTTGAGAATTTTTGAGGTCTTTAACAAACATACACATTTTCATTTTTTTCCGAAAGAAAAAAATATAGGACAGCGTTTCCTGCGCTATCTTTCAATACTCTAAAAACTAGCAACTATTCTAGAAACTACACAGAAAAAACTAAGTGGCTTAAAATTAGTCCATGTACAGTGAATAAGTTTGTCCTTTTCTAATGTGGCTTGTTTTTACATCTTCAATATAGCCCATCAATGGGCTTAAATTAAGACTTATTTTTCAGTGTAATTATTCTTCATCCACCAAAACTACTGTGTGATATTTCCCTGTATTAAAAAAATACGTCTTGTTTATCAATTATTCGCCTTTTAAATATACAGTTTCCAAGTATCGCGGAATTTCTCATATGTTTTCTTGTATGAAAATAGCGTTTAATTACAACCAAAATACCTTAATTCAACCAAACCTTTTGTATGGGTAGTTTAAAGGTTTAAAGGGACTTAGTAGAATCCTCAACAAACGGTATTTATTTTTCTGTTTACTCTAGACATTTCTAGACTTAAAAAATAATAAACACGTAAAAAAGTAAAATTTGCAGTAACAAACACGCATAAAAAATGCATGCACTTCATCTTCCAGGAAAATTTTTATATTATCATGTGCACTTCTTCAACAAGTAATAGGACGCAGTATGTTTACTTAACGAAAAAAAATGGTACAAACGTAATTTAAAAGATAAACACACATACATCATGTGCGTAACCTGACATGCATAGCTGCATTATCTCGGTGGAAAAATTTGTATAAAAACTGTTTTATGTTAATTAATTTGCACGCACAAGTTCGCATTATTGTTTTACATATAAGTACATTTCTTTTTCTGTACACTTGATGTATATTCATGTGTACCTACATTTACATGATGCACGAGTAATGCGCACCCGTGCGACGTACGTACGGACGCACTTGCGAATATAAATTAATCGTCAAGTGTTGCCGTGACGTCAATTCACACTTGAGTAGAGTAGGAATGTTTATAATTAAATGTACGCATACAAGAATATATATTCTTGCCCTCTTTCTTTATTTTCAGATGCTCCGTAAAGGATATTTGTTTAGGTTAGTCCCGAGGTAAACGTTCCGTTGATAAGGGAACATTATATTTATGACATGAACGAATAGATGAGTCGAGGCCGATAGATAACACTTATTTGGCACGAATGTATATGCATACACGTTTAGCTTTGACATTTCATGGAATTTATTGTAATGTAAATGGGACGCAGTTTCTCTGTTCACTTTCCGGACGATAGCGCAACATCTTGAGAGAAAGAAATAGGGACATCGATTGCACATTTTCGTCCTGAAATTTTGCTGAAGAGCACATTTACGACTCGTTATTTATACATTGATATTCGCTTCAATATCCTACTGAATTCATGTACTATATAGGTTGCGAAGTAATCCATTTTATTCTCAATTGTCGTTAAATGACATTTATTGTTTATATAAATATTTAATTGTTGTTAACTGCAAAGTACTGTTAATTTACCCATTATTATGGAAACCAACATTATGCATCGTAAGTGCAATGAAATATTAACCTTTCTAGGCAACGGGTACCGACATACGGGTACAACCTCTCTTGTTCGACACTTCGCTTGTTCGACAACCTCCCTAGTTCGACAGTGCCGGACCTCCTTAGTTCGACAGTGGGCGGGGACTTCTTCCCTCTCCCGCCCCGACCATTATATTACCGACGAACACGAACGCACCCATGCCAGACTCGGACGATTGCACCTCACCCGTCAAATCGAACGACATAACCTCCGCATTTGTTGTTGTTAAGTTTTAGTTTTCTACTTGACTTCTATGCGTATGGCAAGGAGGCTGGAAATTAATGCTAGGAAAACAGAAGGTTAGAAGGTTAGAAGGTTAGCTGTCGTAAAAACAAATGAGCCAATCACGATTGCGTGACGTCATAGTGGGCGTGGTTAAAAAAATGTCAAACTAGCGAGGTCAGAGAGAGAGCGTCTGGCACCGATCATGTGGAACAAGAGAGGTTGTACTGTATAAAGTTTTATGAAATTTTGGACTCGGAGTAATTAAACGACATTATTTCTGTCTTTAAATTTCCATTGATACCCGAGGGGTCAACCACTGGTGGGAATACCTGTACATTTGAGCGGGAATACTCGGAAATATTTGGGAATACTCGGGACTATTTGGAAATACTCGGAAATGTTTGGAAATACTCAGGAATATCTGGAAATACTAGGAAATATCTGGGATTATCTGGAAATATTTTGAAATATTTGGAAATACCTAGCGATTCATTTACTTGCATTTGTTAAAATATAATAGTTTTATAAACAAAGTCAACTTAAAACAAATTAAGTTCCAAGTGCTAACAGATTGTATGATTGGGTCCAATCCTTTCACCATAAAACGTGCAGACCGTATTGAAATTCAAAAACTCTATAAAAAGTTTAAATATTCCTCTTAACCAATTAACACCTGAAATTACATTTTTTTCTCCTCATTTTCCATCGAATATTTCGTATGGAAATCGAAGTTAGAAAAAATCGCAAGGTACATATCTTACTATTTTCGAGGTCGCTCTTTTCAATGGCGTTGTTGAAATTTGCCTAAATTTGCAATGTGCATGTGTTTTTTGCAAAATAAATTTAAAAAAACTGTTTTTTTTCTGGTACATTTTTTTTAAATTCATATTTTTACCCCCATATCGGGTTGCAAATGCGCTAAAACGCATTTGAATCGTGGACCCAATAGTTGTACTAAAAAGTTACCCAGGTTGATTTTTTAAAACGAAATATTCGATGGAAAATGAGGAGAAAAAAATGTCATTTCAGGCGTTAATGGGTTAAATTAATAATTTTTTAAATGTTATCTTTGTGTTTAAAAATAATGTAAATTATACTATGTTAATAAATTAATTGAAATCTATACCTATTTTTCATTTAAGTTAAATTTGTTCATTTAAGAACGTTGACATGTTGAACTATGTAGTAGAACATCTGGATCTAATAAGTAATTAATTAATGTGGAAAGGTTACGAGTCAAGGAATATATTACAAGTTTTAAAATGCGTTAGAATTAATGATGTTACTTTGGAAATGCTGTGAATTCAACGAAAATGTCAAGTGTGTCATGAGAATACTGGGAATACAGCCGGAATACGATGGGAATACCGGAAATATGATGGGAATACTAGGAATGCAACTATGAATATTCCCACTTTTGGGAATACCTGTACATTTTTTTGTCAGTGGTTAACCCCTCGTTGGTACCATATAATGAGGACGACGAAAAGAGATTCGGGAATCATGGACAGATGTGCAGTTACAATTTTCTAAATTCACTTTTAGCCATATGAGACATTGAAAACTAACCCTTAGAAGCATCGTGGTAACCACGATTACCATTTAATTATTTTGATTTGTCCCTGGTGGAAAAATTGACCACTTTCGAATATAATGCCTGATAGTTGGCTATTTTCTAGTCATCGCAAACTGTATTTAAATTAAGGTATATAGTACCGGGTAAGAAATGGCCAATAACTGTTCAATCTTAATTGCAGATTTATGGATCTACATAGGTTAGGATTTTCATCTCCTATTCATAAATGACGGGAATATCTGTACATGTATGTATGTAAAAGAAAGTTAATAATTAATACGTGTCCATTCTATGTATTTATATCGCACAATTATATGGTTATAATTATATTTAATTGGAAGAGTATACCGGGTGTTTGCGAGAGAATGTAGATAGGAAAATCCACGTTAACCTACAAATGTAGATGTGATTGCAAAATGCCCAAATTTATTTAACAAATAGCTTACATTGCATGTGGGAGTTTGTTTTGTCCTTAACCTGTGTTTTCTTTTCCTGGACAAATAACATTCGCAAATTCAATAAAACTTTTTATATACAAATTAACATACATGGTTTGATACAAAACCCCCATTTCGAGGGAAATATAATTTGATAACCTCAGCACCAAGCAAGTTTTATCCACATTTCTAGAATTGCAGTCGATGTTTCTGAATATATGTAATAGCAAATTCGGGATCTGCAACGCTTCTGCACTTTTGCGTCGTTTTTGGCACTAAAATGTAGCGAATATGTATAAAGATATCTAACGTGACGTCACGAATTTAGGAAACAATTATTGGGCAGCAAAACTATCTATATTCTGGGTAATGGCCAGTCAATCTGCTCATATTTTCCACCAGGGCATGGATGTTATTATTCGAAAAAATATCCACTTTATACTTAAATGTAAATTGAATATGGACAGGACAAAAGTCGGCAACAATGGTATACAATGATGGATAATGGTGAATTATTACGAAGAATGATTGGAATTCTTAATGCACGTTGATATGTAAAGAATGACAATACATAGTTTAGGATGATCAGGAACCTTGAAATTTGTGATAATCATAATTATGTAGATGATGATGAAATTGGAGTATCCAATTCTCCAAAAATCCAAAAATCTAGTATTCGAATTCTTCAACTTTCTAATAAATTGAATTCAATAGACTCCATCGGTTCTCCATTTTGAAAATTTCCAGATTTCAAGAGAATTTGTCAAGGATATCGGTAAAATATTGTTCAAGGTTGTAACCCTCAAAATTACATTTACAATTTACAACTACAAAATTAAATTTTTTATTTTTCACAATTTGCTGTTTTTTTTTTGTTTGAAAATACATGTTCTGAGCCTTAAGATCAGTTCTGGTTCAAGTCTCTGCTACTAAAATAGCCACAGGAATTAGTGTTTGAAACCGCTTTTGAAAATTTTCAACTTGTCACTTTTAAAATAGAGTTAAAAAAATAATAAAAAATTGTTTCCTGTAAAATACAGGTCTAAAGAGTGCATGGAAGAATTGGCGACGAAATCCGTGACCTCGAGTCCGAAAAGTGTCTCGGCTGATGTGGAATGGTGGTTCATTTTTTATTGAATATACCTAATATTTTATGAGCTTCGCTAAATAATTAAGCAGCATAGTCAGTTTGTCCATAAAGTTACATTGATTACCCATTTTATTAAATTGACTGCACATAATGTTTTACAAAATAAAGCAATGGATACTTGCAGTGAAAAGGAAAAGGTCTCAACAAAAAACGCTTTATCTACTTAGAAAATATGTCTGATCTATATCTTTCAGTGATTCGTCATATGCATCATAAATGTCGGTGATTCGAATCCATTTTCCACCTCCAATTTTTTTCTGTGATAATTTAATTTATTTCTTAAGTATGCAAATATATAGAAATATATACAATTATATATTATTGAATAGTAATGTATACGGTTTTATACCAATTCTAGACAAAAAGTTCATGTCCAATTGGATACAGACAATATTATTCATTTTTCTCGAGTATTTTTTAGATTTTTCGAGAGAAGTAATGTAATATGAATAAATCTAGGCAACACATAGTAAGTCTCACTATGTCGCGAAGGGTTAAAGCCAATTACTGTTGAATATAAAGAATTGAACATTTTTTCAATTGAACCATGTAATAAAAATTATAAAGTATATTAACCCTTTAACGCCCAAAAGTGGTCGATTTGCACACAGATTTCAGCATCGTTTTATGCATAAAATAATTTTTGTTTAAAGTACGAGGGATATATATCCTACCGTTATTGAGATCGCTCTTTCGAATGGTGTAGCCAGAGTTTTTAAAAAACGACGTTTAATCCTACGTTTTTCCAAAAATTCTCAAAACATCGCGATTTTTTAGCAACAATTTTTTTGTTTAAATGCCATTTTCACTATGATACCAGTTTTTGATCACCTTCTAACCTATCAGAAAAGCGTTCCAGATTGCTAAACTTAAAAAATATGTACTCACATCTTTTCATTTTTGTCGATTTGGATTTTTAAATGGCTACAGAATGCCAAAAATTTTTCGAAAATGGGGAATTTTCTGCATTTTCAGGTTTTGTAGGTTTCTATATAGTTCAAATGTATAAAATACGTTATTTAACATTAAGAGTAGTTTATTGATATTTGTAGAAACAAAATTAGGTGCTGTTATCAATTTTCAAGATGGTGGCTTATATTCACTATAAGTAAAAATGTACTAAATTTCGTGTTTTCATACGGAATCGAGAGGAATCTGGCGATTATCATTTTACGTAGTTTTGGATATCACTGAATATGAATATAAAATCAATTTTTTAAAATTCAAAAGGGTGGACCGAACGGGATATGTGAAATTTTTTGTAATGCTTAGAACAAACATTCTTCGTTTTGCGACTTTTTTTTTGTTATTTAAAAACAGAATAAAAAACGGAACATGCCTTACATGACAAGTACCCTGAGGTGGATTCTAGTAAGGTAAGGTTTAAAGTAATTAGCGTTATGATCAAGAACTTCGATACCATGCTCGACAATTCTATTGACAATATCGCATGATGTAATCTATGCAAATTGTAGGTGAAGCTTTGTAGTCAAATTTAGAGATTAGATGCGGAATACAATAAGTCCTAGCATAATGCTTCGTTAGGAATTCGATGTCTACAAGGGTCGGAGTCAAGCAGGCAAGTTGACCAAAGTGGAAGTAGGTCTTTGCGCTGTCGTGGATGCAGAGATGACGAGATTGTCTTGCTGAAAGCTGATAAATGCACTGATGTAACCTGCTGCTACCATAAGATAGAAGATCGCTCATAAACTTGGTGAGTTTGCTGAGCATGATTGTAGCAAACTGTAAATGATTATACCTCAACGTCCCTGCACTAAGGCGTATATTGTTTCTTTTGTTAAAAAATAATTTTGCCCTTACTTTTTATGGGATAGTTTTCTGCATATGTGTTCAGGAAATAGCTTTATATATATACATTTTATTTATTTTGTTTGGTTTATTCGACAAACTATGACTTGATAAAGTATTACATACAATATATCACAAGAGGTTCGAAATCATCAAGTAACTCTGGATAGATTCGTTGCATTGAAATAAAGCAGTCAAGATTTCTAGGTTATAAAAACATAAGCGCGGTGTAACCGAATTTGTGGAAAATATATCGAACTTATCTAAGTGCAGAAAACCTGAAGATTTCTAATTATTCTGCAACTATTCACAATTATATTACCTCCACGCAGGGAAGTTATCAAAGCGAACATTTCCTTGTAGCCAGTAGATTTGTAATGGGAACTTAGCATAAGCCATTAAATATCGCACAATTGCGCCAAAATCTCAATAACAAAAATATTCCTCTGAATACGTTTGGACCTTCAAAGGTTTGGAGTATTAAAAGTGATAATTACTTCGATCCAAGACCGTAGGCAACAAAAATTACCCACTAGTTTTTAATGAATTATCGACGTTTCAGACCCAAAAGATGACAAAAAACGAATAATGTGTTTAATCAAATTTCCCACAGAAGACTAGCATGTTTTAATGAATTGATTTTGCTCTAAAAATGAATTAAATGTTTATTTAAATACGAATGAAAGTTATAATTAACTACTAAATAAGGATGTTCTATTTCTAAAATATCTTCATAGTAGAAAATAAAAACTGAATTTTCTAAACTGGATAAATAACATTAAAATTTGAATTGGTGTTTATTAACTGTGCAGAAAATAAGAAACGGATAGTTAGTATCACTAATATATAAATCCATATTATGCTGAATTTAGAGAGCTATATTACGAAATATAGCAAAACAAGCTACTATTTGATTCCGTGGGTCGGCAGAATATGCAACGATCGCTTGTGAAAATGGAGGGTGATTGCATTGGCAATAACGAAGCATTTGCAACTTGAATTAGCCGTTAGCATTTGTTTAATGAACAGAACTAACGCTCGTAAATGTTTGCAAAATTTACTTATGGATTTTACGTCTTTTACGCTGATAAAAATTAAAGTTTCAATTTTTAAGAGGTCAGAAAATACACTGATGAATTTAATAAAATTTTAATAAAAAGCCTATGATGAAAACTATTATTCGGAAACTTGATAATTTTGAAATAATTCCCAAAACTGTACATACTTTTTTTATATAAACCCTAATGTAAAGACGCTAAAAGTAATTTTTAAACGAACATGATATGGAGACATTGTAAGTGCTTAATAAGCCTAATTACAACATCTAGAATTAGTATCATTTTCATTATCTTTTTTAAAGCCACATAAAGTTGAACTCAAAATGGGTATCTTTGAATCTTTTAAGATAAGCAAGGACATTTAATTTTATTTTACATTTTTTCGAACATTTTAACCGCTTGTATCATAATGGTCCCTACAGGAACCACCTTTTGCCTGTTCATCTTTTTTCCACCTTAAAAATCAATTTATCATTCTGCGCACGTCACTCTTTAATTTCTATAAGCCTAAGGTATACAAATTAATCTGAAAACATTTTTTAATAATATTAATTAATTATAAACAATAATATACCTTAAAAATACCTTTCTTCCATTATAAATCGTTTATGCAATTCCCCATATAGTACATGGGAAAGTTATCATTTATACGTTTTTCATGTTACTAATTACGAAACCGAAGCTAGAATTTTTAAATTCAACATACTACGACTTGTATAAATCATACACGAACAGATTATCCAAAATATTATGATGATCTACAGAGGTAAATTCTTTTCGCAATGCTAAATTTAAATAATATATCACATCTTGATAATAGTATCATTAAGAATCTGTTATTTATTGTAAATCGGGTGTACTTGGAGTTAACTTTTCCAGTTTATACAAAAATATATTAAACAACGTTAGTTTTGATCTTTAGGTTTATAAATAATTCTTTGTTGAATCATTTTAGCATTCTTACGTAGAAGTTTTAAATACAATGTTCAAATTTCAACTGGTATTTTGATAATAATAATAGACGAATTTTTCTTAACTTTAATATCACATGCGCAAACAGCAATTCTACCAGAAACTCACGGAGCTAACCCTCCCAATATTTGCCTAGTGAGGGGAAGAAATGTTTCCCCCACTCCGACGACATACAGTTGTAGAACGCGCATGCGTGGTGTCGCCACAGAATTACCACTGCGTGATAAGTGGTGGAGAACACCAATCGAAGGGTAAGGCAAATATTGGGATGGACCTAGTGGCAAATATTAGAGGGTAACATATATTGGGACCGCAAATATTGGGAGGACTACTGTAGTATCAAATGCCATGATATTGAGTATTACACAACATTTTTTAGACGCTAAACTTTTGTAGCTCAGGACACGCAGCAGGGATACTTGAAGCGTTCACACATACTCTGAAGAGTAAAAAAATCATTTATAAAGAACAATGTTTAAAAAAATCTCATTTTTTTGTCAAAAAGTAGCTATGTCTTTTTTCTCCTTAAAGTTATTTTAATTTTTATTAGAGAATAGGAAAGAGCAGTTTTGAAATATTATTTTCATCACGCTGAAATGTTTTTAACATCGGACGTCGGATTAAATATACATTTTTTAGAACATAACGGATTTCAGACCATTTAGCGACAATAGCGACCTCTAGAGAATGTTTAAAAAATCTCAAATAATTAGGACATTTATATTTCACCACATAAAAGAAATTTACGGAATAGAACTTGACAAAAATTTTGTTTAAAAATGTTTGATCCACCCTAATGTTTGTATTGATTACGACAAATATCACTAGGTGTCGCATCTGGCTTTGTCGATGGGCTAATGCGATTACTTCATACATAGCATACAGATTATTACGCAGTATAACTAACAATTTAAAAATTTCTAACCAACGAAGATCTCAACATTACTAATTAAATATCAGTATCATGTTTAACTTAGTTAATAAACACAACCATTTTTCACATTATAAGACCTGGTAATTGTTTTGCTTGTAGAACTCTAACCCTAATACAATTTTAGTATTACTGCACAGAACAAAAAATAGCTCAGATAACTAAATGGGCAGTTTCCCAGTGGGAATTAAATATTTAGTCATTTTTCAGCTGCATTTAGTTAAACTAACAAAATCAAGGTCAGATTAACTATATTTTAGTAAGTTTAACTAAAAGCAGCGAAAAAATTAATAAATATTTAGTTCTCTCTAGGTAACTACTCGTTTATTCGTCTGAACTGTTTTTTTTTCAGTGTGGGTGATCCGAGGATTCTTAGAGTCTTTGGAATTACTAATTTCAAAACTTTTATAATAATAATGCACCATTAACATTATTTTAGTTTTAAAGGTTCAAATGCAAGTGTTTTATCATCTCATTCTTCATCCTCTTTGTTGCATTTTGCTGTATTATTTGCAAACTACCTACTTGACACATTTGTATCGTAAGGGACTATTAAGCAACATTTATTTCATTACCATGTTTAAAAGATTTAGAGCAACGAAACCGAAACATTGTAGTAGAATCTTAAAAATAAACCTGCCAATTACGCTATAAATCACATTATATTGTTTTAATTTTATTAAAATTGAATACATTAAAAAATACAAAAATATTATCGTGCGTTCTTATTAAATATTGGCGCGAAACGCAATATATGACTAAATATTTTTGAAGCTGACTTTCAAGTTATGACTCGAACAATATTGTGATATTGATCGACAATAAAATGGGTGCAACCAGGCGTGTTTTACTTACCTCGGACCCAACTAATTAACTCTCACCTTGATTAGGGTAACTGATATTATCAATCTCGCACGGAAATTATGGGCCAATCACGAAAGTGCAGTTTCGCAATATGCAGTGATAAGAAATAGTTGAAAATAAATAATGAACAATGGAGTTACGTTTATGATAGGAGCAAGTTGGAGCAAATCATATGCACTAGTATTTTTAACCTAAAAGACGTTGCACTCTATTGCATCGCATTATATGAGTTGGTAATCAGCATAAATAAAAGTGACGTAATGGCTATGCTCGGCGATGACGCCTAGATGTCATACTGTTTAGTGGCAACAGTGTAAAGGGTGCCGGGAAACACAGGTATGCTGTGTGTTATTATGCCCTCTAAATGTTTAATGTGTTTGCCTTCCTACGCTAGCCACCGCAGCTTTATGTTTTACTAAGTAAATTACTGTTTTTTTTTGTTCCTCCGTTCTAATGTTGATTCAATCGATTCGGCCCTCCCCGCGTCCAATTTCGCCGTTCCTTTTTCCACATCGAGCAATCCCTCATTTCTCCCCAGTCAACTAGAAATTTTTGTACGTCGTACATTTAATATTTAATTCCCATCCCGCACCCGCCCGTTCACGCGCTTTTACTCTCCAGCTGGACGCAAGTTTATCTTTTACGAGGTGTCTATTTCCTGACCCATGGGATCCACGGAATTGGATAGCCCTATGAGAAAATTATGACGTGAAAACGGCCAAGGGCCTAGCCCTGATGCTTACTGATGGCCCTATTCAATTTTATTTTCCTACGTTAAATTCACCTTTGACCTGATAATATTTTTATGACGAACCGAATCGAATTATTGCTTAGAATTGATCTTTGACAGATGACGTTTTGTTTTCATAGAAAATTGACAGAATAGTGCTAATGGTAAACATTTGTGATCCATGTAAGTATGCCGGAAAGATCAGAGAGTAAAAAACAACTCAAACGTTGTTAAAAAGTTGGAATTTATTTCAGCATTAGGTCGGGTTTTGAGACGACATGATTAGTAATCTAGTAAAATGAAAATACCCACGAAAACTTGCTTCATAAACTGTAAGTTCCTTCAAAGTAACAAAATGACAGCTGAGATTTTGAACTCACAATCCGGAAAAAATGTGATTTCGTGTCAAAATTTTATTTACCGAACATCTACTACTAACTTGTAATTTTCTAGTGAATTAACTTATTAACATATACATTTTTAACATTAAAAAGTAACCGGTTCTCGAAGAAACTTTACCCCATAGTTGCTAATAAATTTGAATCGAAAACTTTAAGATTCAAAATAGCTTATTCAAAGTGAAGTCAATTTTTACGTTGCCATTTGGAACTAAAAAAAAAAATTGATTTTATATCGATATCATTAACAACGTAATAGTTTTCTTCTAGAATTTTGCATTATTCATTTTGAATTTTGCAATTCTGACTTCGGATTCCTTTTCTACGGCAATAGCTACAGATTTTGCTTTTCGTAATTTTTACTTCGAATTCAGGATAAATGATTGCTTCAGAAAATGTGCCTTTTTAACCCCTTCACTGTATGAGCTAAAATTAGAAAGTTTGGGTAACTAATAATAAATCCGTTGTCACATTTTCGAAATAAAATAAGAATTTTAAATTCTTACAAATATGATTATAACCGAAGAATTACTGGGTAACAAAAAAAGCCGATTTTTGTTTATCTTAACATTCTTATGTTTACTGATCTTTAGGTCTCAGTGAACAAAGAACGAGGATACAAATCTTTTTCCACTCTGTCAGTTTCATGCAAATCGAGATGATAATGCGAAAAAATTGCTTATTTAGCATTTTTTGAAACCCTATGAGAAAAAATGCGACGTGATAAAAATGTCTAGTAGGGCTTAAATGAAAGCTTAAAACATGAACTTTTAAACGAAAAATTGAAAAACACTATTAATAGTAGGGAAACCTAATTTAAGAAGCACCTCAAAAAAAAAAACATCTGTGGTGACGAGAACTGATAGAAAACGATTTTCCATGATCAGATTTTTTTTAACTGGTCCAATTATGATTTTTGTAGTTGCTGATGATAAATGGAAAGTTAAACTTAAGAAATTCAAAATTGCGGACACAATATGGCGGACTAAATTAAAAATATTACTCAGATATTTTTGAGGTTGCTAATCACTATTCAAAACTCAAAATGGCAGATCCAATATGGAAACCGAAATATTTGTAATTTACTCGACTTTATTTATGATTTTGTTATCCAAGGGATTTCGAAGTCTGTGATTACAAATCTAAAATTTATTTGTCGATGACCTTGCGATGCCCAATACATATTTTGCATGCTTTCCAAATTTCACTGTGAAAATATTTACAATAGTATTACGAAACAACAAATTAATTTATTACTATCTGAAAAGTAAAAAGGCTGCAAAATAACAAATATTATTTACACATATATACGAATCGTATACAATCGTAGGCTAATATACAAAATAGAAATACATTTCCTGAACAGGAATTAACCCATTAAGTCCTGAATGGACGTTTTTTCACTACAATTTTCAACGGTTGTATTTAGTGTGAAAAAAGGCTCTAAAAAATTTGAAAGAAGACATATCTGACGTAAAATTAACTGAACTTTCAGAATCTGTTATTACATTTTTCAGAAAATGCAACCGTGAAAAACTATATTCGATTTTTTCAAAAAAATCATGCATTTTTCAAATGAATTTTTTTTTCATTTCGTCTTTTCACATTGAAATTGTTTCAGAATTCCTCTAAACGGTAAAGAAATCGTGTCCTCGAGACTTAAACTTTAAGATGTGCCTATGTCCATTTTCAAAATAAAGGTAAAAGCATCCAAAATGGCGGCCCAAACACAAAAAAATTAGCGAAAAATTCAGGAATTTTTTATTCAAAGACGATCGACTTTAGGAAAAAATGTTACAGAACAAAAAGTTCTTACAATTATTCACAGAATACGCTGAATTTTTTTCAGAATTTTTTAAACACTTTTTTCATTTTTCAAAATCCCAAAATTTTGACAAATCGAAAAAGTCGTCAAAAAATTCTAAAAAAATTTTCGGGCATTCTTTGATCAATTGCAAGAAGTTTTTCTTCCGTAACATTTTCTCCTAAAGTCTACCATTTTCAAATAAAAAATTCCTGAACTTCTCGAAAATTTTTTCGAGGTTTTCTTTTCTAATTTATAATTCTTTACTAATTTGTTGATAACAAAATTTACTCGTTAAGAAACATGATGTTTTTAGTATCAATTTAAATTTTTTGACGACTCATCATCAGTTATACTTTATTTTAACATAATCAGGGTTTAATTTGGGTGTCCGCTCGGGATGTTTTGAATAGTTTAGAAGATGCTCGTAGAAACGGGTATCATAATTAAAACTGCATTGAAAAAAAAACTTGCAGCTAAATATTACGTTTATTACAGTATTTATAAAAAGTGTTTAACCTGACTTCAAAACTACTCTCAGATATGGCTGTCTCTATTTTAAAAAAATGTTTATTGTATAATTAAATCGGTGCTGAAATCCGTGTGCATGCCATGCACATGTGTAAAGGGTTAAAACGCTTCTCAGTTATTTTTTACTGGCCAGAAATAAAGCAAAAATTCATGTAAGCTTTTAGATATAAACTATTTAATGGAAGTCTTGAGTTGTGTCTTTACTGGGTTGGAGAAGTGAATGACACATATAAGATACTAATTCACAAATATACATATATGTAAACTGTGAAAAATGTTCTTAAATTTAATATATTTTTAATAGGCACGATGTCTGATAATCAAATATTAAAGATTTAATATACGGGTGATTCTCCAAAAACAGGGCATTTTCAAGAATGAAAATTTTTTTTTTAAGTTACTGTAAATTCGTTTTTTTTTAATGGAGTCTTGCTTATTAGCACCAAGTTAAGTTATTGTTAAAGTAGTCACGCTACAAAATTATTTTAAAGGGAAGGGGAAGACTTTTACTATGACGCATTTTCATACGGCTATATAAACCAACAATTGCTTATTAAAAACTTGAAAAAAATAACTCTAAAGAGTCAAAAACATAATGTACATATCTGATTTAGTGCATTTTTGTGAATAATTGAAAATTATTTATTAAGTAATAATTAAAAAATTAAGAAAAACACATGAATTTTTGAAGAAGTTTTAGACAAAATAAGTTTATTCAAGTTAATGTGTCGTTGGTTAGTAACTACAATGATAATATTATATTCATAATTTTAATAAATAATATTATTTCATAATAAACTTGATTCATAACGTTGTAACAATTATAAAGTTTAATTTTGTGGTTTTTTAAATTATATTTAAATAAATGTCTAAGAGGAACAGAAATATAAATGTTATTTATGATTTGAAAAATATTTTTTGCTACGGGTTACACTTTGTTCTTGTTTCGTACCTGATACGCCAAATGTTTGGTAACGACAATGAAGGTGACGACAATGAAAATTTGTAAAAAAATCCAATTTTACATATTTTAAACAATAATAAATTAAAAAACAAATTGCCAGTTACGTTTATTCCTTTAATCTTTAAGTTTTCATAGTTTTTTAATTGCTGTTTGTATCAAAATACCAAAATTAGGACGGGTGACGACAATTAATTTAATAAAAATATGTGGTATTTTTATACAGTTTTTACTTGTTCATGAGGTAAATATGTTCTATTTTCAATTTTCTATGGAGGATTAGTAAAGTGTAGTGGTTTTTCTTTCATTTTCTCATAAGTTTTAGTAAAAAAGTTAATTATTTCCAGTTCATTTATACTAGTGTCGTATGTATACGCATTGTCGTTACCTCATAGAAATTTCTTAAGACATTAATATTTCAATAATTATAAGTACATATATTGATTTAATTAAATATTATACAGAGAGAAATTGTACAGTTTGAGCTGTACTATAGAAATATTATTTGAATAAATTCAAATAATTCGGTTTCTTAATAGCGCCAATATTTTAAAGTTTTGAACTTGGAGGTTTGGACATATCAAAAATGCTACTTTTAGTCTTTAAATGTCATTTTACACCAGTTTTTTGTAACAAAAGTATTATTTTTTCAAATTAACATGGGCCAGGGATATTTATTTAACATTTCTATCGAAATTTAATAATTTATTGTCAAAGTTTTTGTAAGATATAACGTAAAGACACGAAAATGCCCTGTTTCCGGAGAATCACCCATACACGTATCGCACTCGAGTGTCGGTAAGGTGGGTTTAACTCGGATAATTCTGATAGTAGAGTTATTGTGATATTTCATATTTCCTCTCTATTGTACAAACAGTAAGACAATTTTGTACTTAATACTGTACTTCATAATAAAAAAACCACTCATAAAAAATGTCAGGTTAGAAACTGCCTTCAGGTGAGAGTTCTATTCACAAGAAATTTTAGATCTGAAATCTTCTTTCAACGACACAGAAGATTTTTGGTTAAAAACTTTCTTTTAGTTACAGATTTTCCAGCCGTACAAGATTTTAGTTGTAAAACTTTCTTTCAACAAAATGTTCACCATCGCCAGGAGACTTCGGATCTGAACAGTTGTATCAATGAAAGTTTTACCATGCACACAAGATTTGAAATTTAGAAACGGCTTTCAACATAACTTTTACCGTTGATAAGAAATTCCAGAGCAGAAATTTTCTTCAGATGAGAGTTTTTTCATCAACAAATGATTTTACATCTAAATTTTATTTTAATTGAAGTTTTATCATCGACAGAAGATTTTTAGTTCAAAACCTTCTTTAGACGAGAGATTTACCATCGATTAAAGATTTTAAATCTAAAACCTCTTTTCAACAAGATTTTTACGATCGTTAGAAGATGGGTTTGGGTCTAAAGAGTTGTTTTGAAGAAAGTTTTATCATCGATACAATATTTTTAATCTAAAACCATATACTAATGAAGTTTCTGCAGCCCAAAAATTATCTTACTTTAAAATATGCAAATTATTATACTAATATTAAGTGTTCATCTACAAAAAAATAATAGTAATTCTAACAAATTTCGATAAGAAATACAAATCATTTCAGTTTCTCGACTTTATGAAAAACCATATTAACATATTTTATTCATGCTAACCTTTACGTACACTTTATGAAATTTAATATACGCGTATATTAGTTTAAAATAACTATGAAAAATTAAATTTAATATACTTGTATATGCAAATGACTTCATATACATGTATATTAATGTTTACGTCAATATTTTTAACAGTGTATGTAAAAGTTTCAAATATAGGCAATGTTTAAAACGAGGTCTACGTATATAGAAACTAAAAAAAAATTCTACAATATATAAATATGAAGCATGTTCTCGAAGAAAGGTTTAATAAGATAATTCTATATTAGTATAAATTTAAAAATGTTAAAGTTCACGATGACCGATGTTCAGTGCGCCAGAATCATCTTGATGTTTATTTCCACGTCAAATTTTTAGTTCTCATGTCTTATACAAATGTTGGATATCGACTACTCCGCAATTGTACTACTTATCAAAGACATAATAATAACATTAAACAAGTCCTTGCATATTTTCTGCATAATGGGTTACATTATCATATTTTCTGTACCACAGTAGTACGTTAAACGTAAGATACTGTTGAAAATGTCAAAAAATTTTCTTTTATGAGGATCAATGACGTCTATCTGATGTTTTCTACGTGCTTAGGTGTCATAAAAATGCAATCTTTATTCTTCGCAAGACCGAGGAAATTTCTTGGCGGAGCATCAAAAAACTTTCATATCTATGTTTTTAGATATTTTCAGGGAGTATATGGTAAATGCATCAATTATCATGAAAATAAGAATATGTGTTCCACAGAACAGTCCTAACTTTGTTATTTATGGCAGAAAATAAAACTAGTTAAAAATCTACATATTTTCTTTCCGAAAATAAATTTTAAGATTGTTTAACGAATGTTTAGTAATAAAATGAAATAATTTAAAAATTCGGTAGAATAAAACGAAATTTTACATTTTATTTACAGTTAAAGTGGTTGAGCATTACATTTAAAAAAATATCGTCAGAATCATAATTATGTTTAGTAAAAATATTTAGTAAAAAAATATCCAATGCTTAAAACATGCGATTTTTCCCTTTTTATTTTGCAAGGATCACCACGCTGAAATCCATGAGAAGAAAATTAGTAATATTTATCAAATATATGGTTGCTGTTAGCAGACAAATATTAAGTAATGCCAACTGCATTTTAGTTGAATTAAGTAAATGTTGTTGAATCGGTATCATGCTGTAGTTGGAAGCACTAATTTGTAGTTGCATTGATTAAATATCTAGGTGCTAATCGGCAACTACATGTTTAGTCAAAATTACTAATTTTTGTTCAGTGTAGTATTTTAAGATCACTAATAAGAAATGATCTGACTAAGGAGTTCAAACTTTCATTGCGTATACTCTAAAAATTTAACATTTAATGTACATCTGTACATCGTCATCATGGGACGAATATATGTGAGGAAAATAATCAAGTTCGCATTCCGTGATATCTGGAGCACATAATGTGAAAACAATAAACTGTTTATCGCCTTAGTTAGCGGTGCACTCTTTCTCTCCCACTACTTCTCATGGTTTAACGTTATTATTACGTATGTGTACTAGAACGAAGCTTGGTCATTTACAACTCGCTCCCAATAGCAAAGCTCTTGTGGTTTTTTAATATCCTTAAAGCATGATTCACGCGTTTCGTACGTGCATCCTATGCATCATTTTTTATACCGAAACCAGCATAATCGACAACGATGATAATTCCATTGAATGAAGGATAAAAGATAAGTTTTGTCTGGCGCATTTCAATACCGATATTTTTTTTCATGGCGAGAAGAGGTTATTATTATGAAAAGATCGCACTGTCTTGTTTGCACGCGCCAGACAATGGAATTCTTTTGCGTTTCAACAAATACACCAAGGCATGTATATATTGTTCAAAATGATTGTGGGAGACAAGCGCTGTTGACAAAATATTAAGAGGAAACCGCTCACAGACGATAAGATCAACGAATTACTTTGCGTCATATTGTAAATGGTGATAGTGCTTGAAATAAATGTAGCAATACTAATTATTTATTTTTTTAAATTTATTTATTTTTACGGGCGATAATACCCCAATACTGACAATATATGGTATTGCTATGGTATATTGGTATTTGGCCAGTAATGTAAAAACATAAAATAACAAATAAATACTATATTTTGTGCCAAGGGAGCAATAAACGATTGTGAAGTTTGTCGCCCGAGCGAAGTGAGGGTAACAATCACACTCGTCTGAGATCTATATTTCGCCCGTGACCAATACTGTATTTTTTTATCCAATTGTCGTAGGACTCGGTAATTCGCGGCCGAAGGTTTCGACCTAGGCCGAGAAATCGAGTTTTACGGCCGGAGGGTCAAAAAAGATATTATTAGTTTCCATATTTTATGAAACCTTGGTACATTTCTAATGGTGTAATTTTACGAGTTAGGGAATACCGTGTTCGGGTTCGACGGGGTATTGTTGAGTAAAAACATCTACATATTGCTTTTTGTCTAATATAATAACCATAAATTACTACTAGAATATAGAATTTTCTGAAGCGTCTGAAATTGAATCGTCTAAAGCGAAATAAACTAGAGATTTGAGAGCCACGAACAAGTACAGACATGATGCGGGTACACCAGGTATCATTATTCACCATTGATTCAAGTAGTTGGTTTTTATTATTAAATGTTTTCATGTCTCCGCTTGGTAAGTAACATTTTTCTAATGGTCCATTTACATTTTTTTTCTCTCGATTCATTCGATTGGCGGGTTACTTATGCAACTGTAGACAAAAACGTAAAAATTGTGCAGATTATGCAACTGGTTGTATTAAACTATGTTGAAACGGAATATATCACACCGTTTGTCCAGAGAATAATCTGAGACAGAAACTCTACTGGGGTATTTCTTCAGGGAAAAATGTTTGCCTAAGTATAAATATAAGTATTAAAATATATATTAAAATAATTTCGGCTTCGTGGTTTCAGGCAGCAACGCACTGTAGTGGGCTACCTATGTTGCTGTAGCCCTTTAGATGTCCCAACTTGAAACAATGTTTTTTTATGTATTTTTGGCCGCTGAATATGAAAGTGGTCGGTTAATTGTTTATAACAATTTTTTAAAACAATTGAATAATTTTATTCCTTTTGCTCCGGAAAAAGTTTGTTCATGTTTCTTGGCTAATTTTGAACAAAAAATGTCGATAGTAACTTTCACGTAGCAAACTTTAAAAAAAGTCGATCGTCGCCATTTTCACACACTACCACAATACCCTCATATCGCCTCAAAAACTATGATAACGTTTAGAAAATGTCAAAATCAAATCTTTTACTTAAAGTATACTACTATAGTATAGTACAAAAGGTTAAGCGTAGGTTGATTTAGAATAAAACCATCGGTATAATTTTCGTTCAAAGCCGCACGACGCAAATCGTGTTTTTTAAAACTGACAAAATAAAGAGAAAACTAATTTTGTTTATAATAATCTCTCATACAGCACATACCTGTTAAAGACGTCGTCCAGAGCTCCGTTCAAAGATATCTCTAAAAATACTTCCTCAAGAGGTCTGAATTATGATAATCTAAAAAGATGTCTTACTTAGGACTTCTTAAAATCGTAATCTCGAAGAGATCTTATGTTTGAGGTCTTAAATCTATCTCGTTTTGGACCTTATCTCTTTTAGTAAAGGGATTCCCAGAGCTGAGATCTGTGTTTCTTACAGAGACACTAGGTGGCTATTGAATCCACAATTGAGGTCGTGCGATATTTACTTCATATACAGACCGACAGTTTATAAGCTACAAGCACAAATTAAGTGCTTTTACGATATTTAGCAAGTGTTATCACAATTATTGCATTCTTTTTTTTTTTTATTATTATTTTACGTCGACTTTTGTGAACCCACATTGGACTAAATAGCGATGGGACCTACAATTTATGAAGGTGGAATCCGAACCACCTGAGCTTTGGCGTTATTAGACACTTATAAACAAATACAGAGGTGTCCCAATGACAGATGGCAGACGCCGGGATCGAACCAGGGTTTTCTGATTACGAAGTCGATACTCTACCAACTGAGCCACCGCCACTCCTATTTTTGTGTTCTTATTGTATGATCCCAATTTTATTGAAAGCATCATCCAATATTATACAAACAGTAATAAGGAACTTAGATAAAAATAATATAAATGACGGTACAAAAATACATCTATAAAATAAATAAATCTATAATTTTCGGAAATTTGCTTTTCATTTATATTATTCTTTTTACATGTCAAAGCTCTCAAATAAGACCTCTTTTCTGAGACCTCATATTCGAGAGGGCTTGTAGAGCTCTTAAAATGGACGCATAAGTCTTCTTAGAGTACACTTAAAAAGCTCTTTCTGATTAGTTTATAAGACATTTTACAATTTTTAAGACTCCTTAAAGAGCTCTTTTTGATAAGTCTATACTACATCTTACAATTTTTAAGATTTCTTAAAGAGCTCTTCAAGATGTCTTTGGGCTAATACAATTTTTACAATAATCCAACAAAAACAACAGAAAATTTGTATGCAAGTAGCCTATTAAAGTAATTTATATTTTGAAATATTTCCAAAAATTTTTATAATCATTACAATCGACAAATATCACTATTGCTTATTTTACCATATAGAAGACGAAAACAAGTAAATCGCGCTACTATTTCATTCGTCATTGCATTATATCATCAATGCAACACGACGAGTCCAACTCCCAGTACTCTCATTGCCGCAGTACAAACAAAAACATACGCAACTTCGAAGTACAAAAAAAAAACAAGAAACAATCGAAAACGCAAAATTACTCGACGAGAGAGTCGTAATTTCAATAGGAAATTATTCCCAAAAGAGGCGGCCGTTTTATCGTAACTAACCGCGTGTGTAACGCGTCGACAAAGAATTACAAAGAACGATTGCAATGTAATGCGAAAACAATCGGAGGAAAACGCCCGTGCTAATTTCGGTGAAACAAGCGGACTGCGATGCGGCCGAAAGCTTCCCTATATATATGTATATATATATATTGCGAAGCTTTCGTGCTTGCGGGTGGCGGAGCCGATACAACAAAATGAAAGCTATCAGAGGTGACAATCCGCGGGCGACAAATCAGCGTGTATATTTAATGCCCGTGGTGCAACCTGCGCTCGCGGGCACGGGCGACCCGGACGTGCCATCCCTATACGTTGGTTGCCCGTGCCAGTACACGAACGCGCCCCGTTTCCAGAGTCAACTCATCCAGTAACACGTACGCGCAATATCTCTATATCATCCGCCGCAATCAGTGCCATTATATTAGGTATTCTCCCGACCCGACATTGCTGACGATTTCTGCGGGACTCGTGTATACAAACGGTATCGGCTTGGCCCCCCAAAAAAATTCACACCACCGCCAAGTGACGTTTAATTTTATTTATAGGATTGTCGGTGGTGATTGGAGCGTCATTTTTAAAGAAATACCTTCATTTCCAGTTTTTGAAGGTTACAACGTTAAAGCTTAAAACGAAACATTGTCGTAACGTTAATAAAAGGTTTTCAAAAATGTACCGTAATGTGTAATGTTAATATAACCCTAACAGCACAGAACCTTGAGTTAATGTTACAGGAAGGTTACAACGTTAAAGCTTAAAACGAAACATTGTTTTAACGTTAATAATAGGTTTTCAGACATGTACCTTAATGGGTAATGTTAATATAACCCTAATAGCACAGAACCTTGAGTTACGTAATGTGTAATGTTAATATAACACTAATAGCACAGAACCTTGAGTTAATGTTACAGGAAGGTTACAACGTTAAAGCTTAAAACGAAACATTGTCATAATGTTAATAAAAGGTTTTCAGAAATGTACCTTAATGTGTAATGTGAATATAACCCTAATAGCACAGAACCTTGAGTTAATGTTACAGGAAGGTTACAACGTTAAAGCTTAAAACGAAACATTGTCATAATGTTAATAAAAGGTGTTCAGAAATGTACCTTAATGTGTAATGTTAATATAACCCTAATAGCACAGAACTTTGAGTTAATGATACAGGAAGGTTACAACGTTAAAGATTAAAACGAAACATTGTCATAACGTTAATAAAAGATTTTCGTAAATGTACCTTAATGTGTAATGTTAATATAACCCTAATAGCATAGAACCTTGAGTTAATGTTATAGGAAGGTTCCAATGTTAAAGCTTAAAAGGAAACATTGTCATAATGTTAATAAAAGGTTTTCAGAAGTGTACCTTAATGTGTAATGTTAATATCACACTAATGGCACAGAACCTTGAGTTAATGTTACAGGAAGGTTACAACGTTAAAGCTTAAAACGAAACATTGTCATAATGTTAATAAAAGGTGTTCAGAAATGTACCTTAATGTGTAATATTAATATAACCCTAATAGCATAGAACCTTGAGTTAATGTTATAGGAAGGTTCCAATGTTAAAGCTTAAAAGGAAACATTGTCATAATGTTAATAAAAGGTTTTCAGAAGTGTACCTTAATGTGTAATGTTAATATAACACTAATAGCACAGAACCTTGAGTTAATGTTACAGGAAGGTTACAACGTTAAAGCTTAAAACGAAACATTGTCATAATGTTAATAAAAGGTGTTCAGAAATGTACCTTAATGTGTAATGTGAATATAACCCTAATAGCACAGAACCTTGAGTTAATGTTACAGGAAGGTTACAACGTTAAAGCTTAAAACGAAACATTGTCATAATGTTAATAAAAGGTGTTCAGAAATGTACCTTAATGTGTAATGTTAATATAACCCTAATAGCACAGAACCTTGAGTTAATGTTTCAGGAAGGTTAATGTTACAGCTTAAAACGAAACATTGTTTTAACGTTAATAATAGGTTTTCAGACAAGTACCTTAATGTGTAATGTTAATATAACCCTAATAGCACAGAACCTTGAGTTAATGTACAGGAAGGTTCCAACGTTAAAGCTTAAAACGAAACATTGTCATAAAGTTAATAAAAGGGTTTCAGAAATGTACCTTAATGTGTAATGTTAGTATAATATACCACTAATTTTACGATAAATGTTAATCATAATATTACTGAAATATCCACCCAATATACTACCCTAATAGGACCTGAACCTTCCAACAAGGTTACAATAACCTTAAATTGCGAGGTTGTAACATTCTCTAGGGGTTAACAAACATTTAAATAACCTTATGCGCACCTTATATAATATGAGAACAATCGCCCTCATTCCTCCCAAGGATATTGTAGGATAAGGTTAATTTAAGGTTTTTTGACATCGATACAACATTATCAAAACCTACCTAACCTTAATTTAACCTTATACCAACAGGGTGTTAACATTAAGGTGATTCCAGTCCGGTCGGCCGTTAGGGTAGTAATCTGCACTAATAAATGTAAATTAAAATGATTGAATCCATTTTTCAAAATTTGGATTCTGTACCAGACATTATAGTAGGTAGGTTTTGATAATGTTGTATTAATGTCAAAAAACTTTAAATTAACCTTATCCTGCAATGTTCCTGGGAGGAATTTGAGCGATTGTTTTCATGTTATGTAAGGTGCGCGTAAGGTTATTTAAAGATTTTTTAACCTCCAGCTAATGTTATCTCGCAATTTAAGGTTATTGTAACCTTGTTGTAAGGTTCGTGGGTTGTTTCGAATTCCCAAACGTGTTACTGTATAGAAACAGGTATCGAATGCGATTACGCTCGCCGCACTTGTCGGCACTCTCGGATTAACAACGTGAAGCACGCACTTCTGTCAATCACGTTCGATCTTTTCAACAGATTATACTGCTTAGACTCCTCCGACTTCGACTCCGTTTACGTCAATTACCACCGACTGTTTCGTTTTATTAGACGTAATCGCTTAACGCTTAAGTCTTAACTGACAGATGTAAGATATACGAATTATGTTTTCAACGATGTGATTTTTTAATTGTTTATTTGTAGCGGTAATACCTTTTTAAATTAATCAATAAATACTTAGGGAGCATCTTAATAAAAAAACAAGATTTCAAATTACCTTTCTTCCTACGAGACGTAGACGATATTGTCCCAAAGAAAAAACAACGATTATTTTTTAAATATGTTCAACGGGCAAATGAAATTACATGGTTTAGACAACATAATGACACTTACAATTAAAATAGAATAAACCAATAACATTAATTTTTTGGACCTATTAGTATTTCGAAAAAATCATTGAAACTTAGAAACCGATTGGTATCATAAAACAACTTGGTTAAGGAGATACTTTCATTCCTTATCAAATCATCCGATGAGCTACAAAATACCCAAAAAAGGAATTTAGATTTGGTTAAAAACATCCTAAAAGAAAATGGATATCCAGAAGATCTTGTAAAAGAAATCATAAAACACAGAATAGATCGATTACACAATACCAATAAAAAAACGAAAATAGACACTACAGTAGAGTCTCGGTATGTTTACCCCCTCGGTTCCTTGCCTTCCCCTCCCTGCTCGTTATATTCACCAAAAGAAGAGGAGCGCTGCTTCTCCCATTCCCCTCAGCCGCGATATGTTTGTGACGTCACATCAGGCCCTTCTTGAGGCCCCAGTCCGCAGGGTGGTGGAAAAAGAGAGCGGCGAAAGGTCAATTTAAAGAGACGGAACCGAGCAAATATGCTGGAACGTAAATATAGCGAGACGCAATTATACCGGGAGTATACTGTACTTAAAGATGACAAGTATCCCTTACATCAAATGTCCCCAAACACCAAAAGACATCTTGAAGAGCTCTTTAAGAAGTCGTAAAAATTGTAAGATGTCTCAAATACTTATCAGAAAGAGCTCTTAAAGTAATCTTTAAGAAGAGTTATGGTCGTCTTTTTTAAGAGCTCTACAAGACCTCTTAAATATGAGGTCTCAGAAAAGTTTTGTGGCATATACAATAAATAACATAAATGAAAACAAATTCTGAAAATAAAGGTTCTATTTTTGTATCTTAATTATTAATTTTTACAATTTTTACCTTAGTTCCTTTTTACCGATTGTATTGTTATATATTAGATGGTGATTACATTCCATAGAATAGGTATCATACAATATTGTAAAAGCACTTATTTTGTCATCGTCCGTAACATAATCTATCGGTCTGCATATGAAGTAAATATCGCGTGATCTCATTTTCGGATTCAATAGCCACCTATCGGTCTCGGGAAGAAGTACAGATCTCAATTCTGGGAATCCCTTTACTGTAAGAGAGATCGTCCAAAACGAGATATATTTCAGACCTCAAACATAAGACCTCTTCGAGTTTACGATTTTAAGAAGTCCTAAGTAAGACATCTTTAACAGCTCCCTTTATAGATTATTACAATTAAGACTTCTTCAGGAGGTCTTTTTGGATATATTTTTGCTCTGAACTCTGGACGACCTCTTTAAGAGGTATATATGCTCTAGGGGACTAAATGGAATATTAGCCAAAAATCTAGGAAGAAACCAAATCCGAGTTGTTCACAATCCAATTAATAACAACGTAGGACAGATCAAAACCATTCAAAGACAAATTAGAAGTTGGAAAAAGGAGTAAATTTGCGTATCTGACTCCATCCAAACATTGTGATAAGGAATACATTGGTTAAACCAGAAGACTACTGGAAATCAGGATTAAAGAACACAAAAGAAATATATTGCTTGCCCTGAATACGCATAGTGGATTGACAAAACATCGAATCGAAACATTGCATGACATCGATCATAAAAATGTCAAAATCCAAGCAAGTGAGAAAAATTAAACCAAAAGAGCTCAACGTCAATATCAGGATCAACTCCTCTACATTACCGACGGAGTATTATCCATTACTGGAAATTACATAACTAATTTCGAAATAATGTCTCAAAAAATAACTTATTTATTAATAATATTTTCAATAGTACTACCATTCGGCCACTGCTGTCATGTGACGTAGTAACTAGTGTAGATAATATCGCTGCTGTTTATTATATTGTAGTTAATTCAAAATACATGATTAATATCAAAAGCACATGTCACGTTTGTAACATTTGGACGAAATTGTCTTTTATTTAATTTTTTCTTTAAAACCAGTAATACACGTAAGTGAGATCTTTAACAACTATTATTAAATTTTTTTCTTAAAAGTCTTTTCAATAAGTAAGCTGAATTGTTGAGTAATTCAACCAAAAAACTTTTTCTTTTTGACTTAAATATTCAGCAACCCATAAAATTTATACAAAACTCTTCTAAATCTGTTAAATATTCTCTAAACAAATCTTTCTCCACATGAAACTTATAGTGTCATGGAAAACGTGAAGCTTAAACGTGCATTTGGTTTACAAAACTAAACATGTACGAAACTATATTTGACAGTAAAGTGGTGAGGTTATGGTCTTCCATTAATTTTTATCTGAATGCAATTCGTCAAATTTTATAATTGTTACAATTTTTAATAAAGGAATTTCTGATGATGGCCGACATCGGAGGCCGAAACGTAAATATGGTAGCAAAATTATTTTGAAATAATGCCTGGAAATCCAGGGATTTATAGTCATTAGACCATTAATCCAAGAACAGCAACCTTCATTATTATTTATGTAAAACGGTCAAGAAGATACAAAAGACAATTTGTTATTTTTAATCAATATATTTTCCACGAAATATGCGTGTATTCTTCTTCTCATCCAGCGATACATTCGATACATTGTCTTTGAGGAGCAACATTCAGGTACAACGTTATTTTTATAACTGTCCTACAAATTTCTTTTATCCTGTAAATAAGATGGCTCCTTTTTTTCCCAACTCATTTTTCGAAAAGAAAACGAAAATATACCCCATCACGTTACGTTTTCCAGAAAATAGGGATTAAATCCACTAAATAGAATTTTTTGTCGTATTTGAAAAATGTAGAACTGAAACCTGCGTGCCATGAAGTTTCTTAATATTAGAACTTAAAGGTTGAACCATGCCCTTTTAAACAAGCCAAATTGATCGCATGTTCCCTTAGAGCACTGGGTATATTTACTTCTAGACATGTGAAAATCAATGTATCTAATGGATTTCAACTTAACCCATTAACACCTATCTGCACAGAAATTTTACTTCAACTTTAGCGCATATTTTTGGTACGAAATAAATTTTGAAAGAAGTTGAAGATACTTATTTAAAGAGAATTTTTAAACAAAAATGTGATGGACAAAACTATTTAAAAATATGAATTTTTTGGGGTACATTTTTTAATATCAATTTTTCGATCTGATTTCGTGCTGCAAAGTAACCAGAACTTTTTAAACATACTCATCATTATCATACCGGGCGGCAATCGGGCACTTTCCGCCCCCTTTTCCGGGCAAAACATTAATTGCGATAAACTAATGAGCATTGACTGAAGGAGTTGCTGAATGTTTTCAACTCACAAACGGTCAACAAATTTTAAGCCTTGGTTACATAGAAAATTCTCGTCAGTACCACTTGTAAGTAGTGTTCCCCCAAGGGGGTTTCGCCCCCTGAGGTGTAACCTGCGAAACTACCTAATTCGGGGGGAGAGTATGATGAGAGGTAACGGTTCATACCAAAATTAATTGTTTTATTACGTGGGAAAGTTTAAAAAATCATTGTCAAAGTCACGGATTATACATAGAAAAATGCTGGAATCTAAGTAGTAACAGTCCGCACTAAATGCGAACAAAACACAGGGTGGCCTGTTTCTACTGAAATTACTGCATTTCCCTATGTATAATCTTATCATACTCTAACCGAATTTGTTAGTTTCGGACGTTCCATCTGGGAGAAACAATCACCGCTGACGTTGAACGTTTAAAAATTCGTTGCGGAAATCGCGGATTTTACATACGAATGCATGAATGTAAGTAGTAATAGCAAATCCGTTACAAATAAACGATAATGCGGACTGTTACTACTTAGATCACTGCATCTTCCGTGTAAAATCTGCGACTTTAACAATGATTTTTTAAACTTTTCCACCTGATAAACTAATCGAATTTGTTATGAGGTGTTACATCTCATCATACTCCATTCAAATTGCGCTATTAAATTTAAGATTAAAAAAGCCTTTAAAGTGGCGGAATATACATCCGAAAATGCAGTAATTTCAGTAGTAATAGGTCGCACTGTGTGTTGTTCGCAGTATGTTCGGACTGTTACTACTTAGATTTCCAGCATTTTTCTATGTATAATCCTCGATTTTGACAACAATTTTTTAAACATTCCCAGATGATAAAACAATCGAATTTCCCATTAGGTGTTAGTTCTCATCATACTCTACCCGAATTTGTCGGTTTTGGAGGTTCCATCTCGAGGGCAAAAAGCACCTATACTTGTGGGCATCCTTCTTTGAGGTTATATTTTACTACATATTTAAGGATTGGTCAATATCAACGGAACAATAGGCGAGCGGTTTACCCTCAAAAAAAGGTCTGGAAAATATCACTAACCGATCACAGAAAGCGAACAGTTTGAAACCTTTTGGAATTCATTTATTAGCTTGTTGCGAACAAAAAATGTCAATACATTTTTGTAGTATGAGTGGTCAGTTATTTGTTATCAACAATAAACATAAACAAATATGACGAAGTGGAGAATTCGTTCCATAAACCCATGGATTAACTAAATTGTGGTAAAATAGGAACCTTTTCACTCTTGTCATTTTTTCGAAAAACGCTTCCTTTACGAGCTACAAGCGATTTAAAGTCGAAAAAGACCAAAAAGCGCCATTTTCAAAATTTTCTTTCTCAGCTTCTACCCAAGGTAATTTAATTTCTCAAAATGGAAATTAAAATTCGAAACTTGTACTTTTATGCAGTATTTTGTATATTTCGTCAGGTTTTTATTTTCACCGAAAAACGTGTGTAGAAAAAGCGTTATGTTCGTCGGTTTGCTACGAGATATTTTATGAGACCCGGTGTGCCATAAACGGTCAAATATCTATGGAACGATTTCTCCACTTCTTCATATTTGTTTATATTTATTGTTGATAACTGACCACTCGGACAACAAAAATGTATTTACGTTTTTTGTTCCCAATGATCTAATAAATGAATTCGAAAAGGTAAATTTTTTAGGGTAAACCGTTCGCCTACATTATCATTGACTTGTTTACTACAGAACGTAGCAAGTTTCGAACGGTTTTCCTTTTGTAAAATTGTTCTATTAACTATATTTTTTCTTTATGTCTACAAATTCTTATTTAGGTTATCTTTAATAAGCTTTAACAAGCTGGAAAAAGGTTTATTTTTAAATTAGAAACAGTCATGTTTTGTACATAAATCAATAAACCCCATATTACTAATTTACTGATATTGACCGTTGTAGTAGTACAACTTTTCAAGTTTCTAAACTTCTTGGGAAGTATTTATGACCATCGAAGAGCGGAAGTATAGTCTCTTATAACCATTCTTACAATTAGCATATTTACGTTTTGTCTAGCGTATTGTAGTAAGATACATTCTATGAGCACGATAGACAAATATTGGTTTAAATAAAATATATAATCGTTATTTATACTTTTGTCAACCCTAATCAGCCTAATTATTATATTAAAGTCGTAGTTATTCAACGAGTAAGTTTAAAATTTACCTTTTTTACTTCGACCGAGACTAAAAGTCTTTGGTCACTTCAGGCCAAAAAATTTCGATGCAAATTTTCATGAAATGTCAACGTTTCAGACCCTATAGAATAAAAAAAAAACAACAAAAAAATTTGTGTGTGATCTTGTACGTGGGTCATTCTACAGAAAAGTGTAATTTGATGTCCCCAGTTAATATTTTATCCAAATAATGGCATTTATTCTCCAAACATTTTTTTTATTGCGTCTTATACTTTTATGTAAACATTGCAGAAGCGATTATTTGTTCAAATCGCACGATAAAATTTTCACAAAGATCCGAAATGTAAGCCTCCTGGCTGTCCCCAGGTATAAAGAACATGTTTTCGATTTTAATAATTACGCCAAGAACTCAACATGATATCAACTAATAAATCTGATATATAGACGTGAGAGGCATAAAAATCCTTAAATATATTTTTTTATTGACATTCACTCATTTCTTTATTGGATCCACCATTCTAAATTCTGAAATTTATTTTTAGATTCGTAATAAACGCTCCAAAATCCTGAAAATACCAATATACAGGAAAATTCAATAATATTTTCAAAATTCATGCTCGATACTGAAAAACTTCCCTGATAACACTAGGATTGGAAAATAACAAATTTAAATAACACACTTTTATTAATAATAAACAAATTTGGTAAACACCTCTAACATTTTTCTATAAATTGATTACTTTTTCTATTTTTCTGCACGGAGAGAAATAAATATTACCATTTACAATAAGTATGGTAATATTCACATTTATTATTTAAAACGTTTCTGTAAATTTTGCAGTAGAAGATATAAATCTTAGCGTCCATGTCTGTTAGTGTTTTTTAATTTAAATTATAGTCGACGATTAATGAGTAGACACTTGAAAATGTCAACAAATCATCGAAAGAAACTTATTTTTGAAAATGGATAACTCCATTGTTTTCAATCCAAAGGAAATAGTTCAGATTGATAAAGCTAACATAAAATTGCATATCCTCCACGACCTAAACATCTACAACATGTTGAACAAAATTGATGTTTACGTAAAGTAGGACATTTTACAAAGAAATGAAATATTTTAAAAAATGATTAGAAGATAAATTATTCAGCATAAGTTTGGGATTAAATCAATACATCAAAAATTGAAGGAGTTACGCGAAATGGGCGTAACAATCGGATTTTGCGTATTCCAGGGGATTGCGACAACCCCTTAATGTCGTTCTTTCAATGCTAATCTTATTACGAATAGACCACACAAAGCTTGATTCATATATAATGCCTGTTCCTTATTGATCGCATGATTAGTTACCAATATCACATACGTATCTCAACTGTCATTTTAGGTATGCAGATACAAGAAAATTTGCATAAAGCATACAATTCTAGTTATGAGTTTTACATTTTTGTATTTTGTAGGTTATTTAGTAAGTGGAAGATATGAAGAAAAATAATCATTGAATATATAATTTTAAAAATTTAATAGTCTTCTTCATTTTTACTTCCATTTTGTATAGTTTCCTTCATGCCCGAAATATTTGTCCGGGCTTGTTTTTAATTAACAATAAATGAAAATTAGCAATAAATATACTAAAAATAATAAAACAAAAGCGGACTGAAAAAATGGTCTGTTCTGTTTACTGAAGACTAAACAGTTCTGCCCCTAGTTGTACTGACTGAAAGAAAAATGTAATAATTTATTTACAGTATAGAAATAGTCAATAATCAAGTAGTGATTATTTTCACTACTTATTTAATAAGATATACTACTAGATAATAGACGTTAAAACTGATACATATCACTATTAGAAATTCCTGTAGCAATTTCCTGAAAGAGTAACCGTAGTTTTTTATAGTTTCGGTTTCAAAATTTTACGAAACGGAATTTTAATAGAAAAGTTTCGTAAAATTCTGAAACGTCACAAGTAAAAAACTTCAGTTACTATTTCAGAAAATTCCTGGAGAAATTTCTAACAGCGTATCGTCTGACTGCAAATAATTTACAATGTTGGCAATACTCTTTTTTAATTAACGAATTAATGAAAGAAATAAAGCGGAATTTTAATTTATCTTACTATGCAGATAGTAGAAATGACTTTCGCTTAGTAATTTAACTTTTGTAGCATAATCTATTATGGGACGCGATAGTTAATTTTACGGGTGTGGGTCGAAAAACCGACAAATCAAAAAACCGACAGGTCAAAAACAGAGAGTCTTAAAGCCAATTGTAGAAAAACCGACAGTCAAAGAGCCGACATATAAAAAATAGAAACATCGACAAATGGACAATCATTTTTTGAAGTGTCAGTATTTTGTCAGTCTGTTTTTTGACCAGAGGTTTTTGATTTGTCAGTTTTTCGACCCGCACCAAATTTTACTATTTTCTGTTATTCTGTCAATTTAATACAGTGGACAGTATTTTTTAAATAGAATTAAGTACTTCTGCCTTTCAGTGTACTCATGTTAGTTATTTATATGTTTTTTTGAAAGTTATTAAATGTTAACAAATCAGTAATTTTTCATTTTAGTTTTTTTATCAAAAACAGTAAATTACATCAAAAGCAGCATAGCTCTTCTTTGAAAGTGAATACTTTACATACGAATAATGTTGAAATTTATAACAAAAATATCAAATGGTTTTTGTATTTGTATTTTGTCAATTTCTTCAAATGCCACTGTTAGTTCATGTAACTTTTTAGCTTTCAACTAGTACCGTCTTTTTATGAAATAATTTGTTTCATTTGTATATATTTTACAATGTTTCCCATTCGGAAGCCTCAAAATGATTTTTAAAATTTCTTATTTTAACTTCCGTTAGAGCAGATACGTGGTCGATTAAGGCTGAAAGAGCTTGGATTAAGAGTAAACGCAACCAGAAGCAGAAAATCTATGTATATTGACAAAAATGTAAGTTCTAATAATGTAAAAAAAATAAAATATTTTTTGTAATAAGTAAATCAAATGTTCTGGTAGAATATAAAATACTACAGAATTACGTGAAACTAAAAATACTGTTTCCTAGTATCACACAAGTTTTTATTTTCTCTTTCATTATCGATTACTAATAATAAACATTCTAGTCTTTGTTACTTTCTTGTAAATATTTAAAATCAGTCCAAAAGTGTTCTGTGAGAGAAATCATGTCTTAAACATTTCAACAATATTTGTTAGTTTTGTTCATCCTTCCCACTCTGGATGTTAATTTCAATTTAATTATTCGTATTAAGCTATAATAACGTAATAATAATTCTCCTCCGTACGCATAATTATGACAGATTAGTTGTTGAAATGTACCAAACCCACCATTTTGAATTTATTTTCTTTGATGACACATGTATGTAATCAGCGACCCTTCAAACCCCGAAGCGCAAGTCGTGATGAGAAATCTTTCTGATGCTCCTGACTCATGATAAATTATAACACATGTCTATCATGTCTTGACATATCAAATCCAAAGTTTTTTTAAAATGATGTTTTAATCAGTTATATTTATAATTTAAACAAATCTCAATCTTCTACAAAGGTATTCCATTCAGGAATTTTTCATGGATTTGATTTAAGCGTTGACTTTTACTTCTCGTTTTCCTTTTATTTTTATACTACTTTAACGCCGATATTATGAATGTTCTTTATTTATTTATATATTTTTTTGTAATACGCGATTTTCACTAAAATGAAACTTTCGAGGGCTAAAACACTAGGAGAACTTGTGTACGCCACATCTCCTTTATGGGACATCTCCCAACATTACTCTTGTATTACCTAACATCTCCTAATATTATCCGACATTTCTTAATATTACATGACACATTCTAATTTACCCAGACATCCTCCAATATTACCCTTTAAATGTCCCATGATCTTCAGGTAAATTTAATGATGTGTTTAGTCACCGCGTTTAAATCTGATTTTCTATATAAATTTCTGAAATTTATGGAAACAAAACTAAATTACCTTCTATATTGGGTTCAATTTTCGGAAAAATCTTACCACTAACATCGGGAAGTGCCTTGTGATGTAACCTTTGGAAACTTTTTAATTTTGAGGGCATACCTGGTTCTACGAAAGTATCAGGGATGCCAAATAATTATCAATACGTATAGTGTGCTACAGAACCTATAATTTGCTGTTGGTATTTCATTAAATTATTGGTTTTAGTCAAAGTTTTATATTTAGTTTGTATTTCCTATATAAATTAATGAATTAAATTGTTGAAGTCGAGATGGAATTGCTTCTACATATTTCATTGCCTACCTGTGCTCTATTTAGTTATTTAATACCAATACTTTTCAAAATTCTATGTTTCGTTAATGTTTCGTTTTTCAAATTCAGGTTGTTATTTATAAGAGTCTGAATATTCTGCATGCATATGAAGTTCCATTTGACGTACAACTCGCGATGTTTATTAAATTTTAAATTTAAAAACATCGACATTTGTAAATTTTAAAACTTTATGAAGATTAACATCTTCGTGCCATAATGTACAATTAAATGTTAATATCATTTATGTTATTTACGTATTTAAAATAAAAAATATCAAAATCTTCTGTTACAAGTTGTAGTATGATTTACAGTAGAGTCCCGGTATATTTGCACGCTCGCCTTTTCTTCCCGTCTCCTTATATTTGTCAAAAGAAGAGGAGTCCCGCTTCTCCCACTCTCCAGCGCGCTAGGTGGGGGAAAAAGAGGACGGCGACAGACAAATGTAATGAGACGGAACTGGGCAAATATGCTGGATGTAAATATAGCGAGACGCAAATATACCGGGACCCTACTATACATACATGATAACCCTTAACGTCCAAGTGGGTATTCAGGAAGACTTCGGTACATAATACGATGGAAATAGTGCTCTATATGTAAAATGAGCTAGTATTCATAGTTAGCTATCACTTAAGAGGTGAAAATGAGGTGTGAGTAGTAAAATATATAATTAAAAAAAGAAATTACGGGACTAATAATATCAACTTTTATACTTGTAATACAAAGTGGTGAAAGATCAGAGAGAATGTGGACATAGTGTCTTTATATATTAAACCTAAAAAAAGTATTTTTATCTTTTTATGGATTATTTAGCATTAAAAGGTATTGCCTTAGCTCTTATTATTATCAAAATAGTTAACGATCCATTAAACATAAATAGCTCTTACTTTGCAAGTAACAAATACAATACAACTGTCTCAACAATACAACATACACTTAACCCATTAAGTCCAGCAGATGCACATTTTGTAGTGGATTTTTACCTTCCTTCTTAACAAAAAATAAGATTAACTCTGACTTGAAAGTTACCAACCTTACAATTTTTGATTATGCTCTTTCGATTCGTGATTAAAATTGCAATGAAATTGTTTCGAAAATCAAAATCGCGCATTATAACTAAAAATAATCAAAATTTCGAAGGTTTCTTTTTTTTTGATGATTTTTTGTTCGCATCAATAAAGTTACAGGATCGATGCCTATTTGGATACAAAAGCGGATAAAATGTGGGAACTATGAACAAGAATTTTTTTTTGTTTTGCTCCAAATCAAGTCCTGCAAAACGTCAATACCTGGAAAAAATAAACCTGATTTGATCAATTATGAACTTTATTGATAGTCTTATCTCTAGTGGTATAATAATATTAAAAATCTTGCATCAAATTCGGGATAAACGACCCTAACGTAACCTGTCTGTTCTCTCGTGATTTTGAAGTATTTTATTGAATTTCGGAATACCATACTGAATCCGCCATCTGGAATTTTAAAAATCTAATCTCAAATTTTTAATCAGCGACCCCAAAAACCCCTGTACATATACATGTTAGGGGCAATTATACCACTACAGTCACGAATTTCATCAATAGTGTTCATAATTTCTCAAATAAGGCTTATTTTTTCGATCTATTTACGTTTTCAAAATGTTAGGTAGATTTAGGACAAAAAAATAGTTGAAGTTCATTGATTTTCTAAACTTTTGGTTACGAATACGCATCAATCCCACAACTTGATATTGATACGAACAAAAATTCACAAAAAACGAAACCCGCGAAATATTATTCATTTTTTATTTAAAATACGCCATATTGCTTTTTGAAGCAATTTAAATGAATTTTGACAAGCGAATCGAAAGAGGCTACTCAAAGATGGTTTGGTCACTATCAAATCAATAATAATATTGATTTCCTGTTCAGAATGAAGATCGAAAAATCGACTAAAACATGTGATCTTCCGGACTTAATGGGTTAAAATAATTAAAGAAAATGTAATTAATAAAAAAAAATTAACAGGCAGTGAAGATAACATACGTACATGAATTTAATAATTTAATAACCCTATTACCCTTCGTCGTACATTTATAAAATGCATCCTACGCATCCAATATATGCTATTTAATTTTATATTAGTAGCTTATTCACATTTGCATATGTTTATATGTACATATGTAAATGTGTACCTCATTTATATAAAATTTAAAGAACAAAACTTGAAAGCATGGGATACTTTACTTTACTAAAACGATAAAAGATTCAGTAGCGTACCCTCTGCTTTCAGACTTTCTTCTCTAAATTTTATACAAATGGTACATACATTCCATGGAAATAGATATATGGAAATAAGCAAATACAAAAATTAAGTATCATGAATTAGGTGCACAGGTTTCATTAATATTTGACTAGGATCTAATAAAGATTTGGCTTATTGAATGCTTATGGATAAATCCATGGAACTGCTGTATTTTTAGCTTTTTTTATTGGAAAATTTGTAGTCTTTTTTATAGAAAATTTGGTAAACATTAGTTATTATTGTTATTATTATTATTATTATTTATTTAATAACTTTGGCTTGAAGTGTAGGCTTCTTTGGCCAACTACATATAAGAATTACAAATAGTATAAAATTATACAAAAAATGTGAAGTACAATAGTAGAGTGATAGATATAGAATTATAATACATCATTATCTTTGATATCGTTCGAACAGTTTCGTAGTGGTTTCGCATGCAACAAACTAGTAAGTTATAATATAAGGAAGCGCCAGTTGAATTTCTTTCGCCTTCAATACTGAGTAACAATTCAAATGAGGACATTTCTAATCATAATTATAATCGCGCTCATGATCATCCTCGGTTAGAATGATTTATTCGCAAGTTTAGTATCACAACAAGGAATACTAGTGATTATGTATTAATCCTAAATAACGGACGGCCTGACGTATCAGACTCCAAAAGGAGACGCATAAGCTTAGTACCGAAGGCGCTGTTGCTTGTACACTTTTTAAGGTCTAATGGCAGAGCATTCTGTTATGTTCTTGAGTAGTTAATTTTATGTCCACGCCAAAAGAGTTGAAAACCAAAAACTGAAGTAAAATATTAAATAAAAAAATTGATTTTATTTTAAATACATATTAGTATTTGTACAAAATATTTCAAATAACTCTCACGCAAATTCAAATTCTATTTAACTGATTCCCGTCGAAGATATTACATATCAGAATTTTCAACAATAAAGGGCATTCTGTGGCATTTGGAATTACCTTGCTTTATGATTTTGGCATCAGATCCATTTTTTCCAGACATAGTCAGTGTGAACCATTAACGACTTGGAGGATGCAAAATATGCCACAACGTTACAGCTCCCAAAATATACTTCATATTGTGAAACTCGAGACGATAGACATCAAAGTGACGTCTAAGAGAATACAACATTTTGAGAGCACATCAGATATTAAAAAACATTAAAATTTCGAATTATTTTCATGAAATTCGGTACACAGAAATGTCTGGGGATGCCGAGTACGAATGCATTAAAAAAAATACATCTGTCATTTTGAATTTAAAAAAAAATGCTTTTGTATCACTTTCTTGAGAGTTTTAATGGTTTATTAACTTTTAAGGTTTAAGGGCTTTATACACGGGTCTTTTGACACTTTACCGCAACTTTGTTGTGCACCACTTGGAATTCACAATAAGTAAACACGGATTTTTATAGCAGACAATTCGAGGATGTCTTCCGACGTGTACTTCTAAAAATTTTGATTAGCATTTTGTTTTCCTTAAAAATCGTGTTTTCTTGCCTAAAATGTGCCATAACTTTAAATTAACACTAACCAAATTTTAGCTTTAGAATCTCAAAGCGGGATCATTTGTAGGTAAAAATGGTTGCAGACATTTTCCTTCATGGAAAAGGTGAGTATTAGAGTTGTGGTACTTTTGCGTCCTCGTGAATGGTAATGGATTAATTTTCACCCTACAAATAAGGAATTTTCCCTCCAAGAAATATAGAAAGTATATGTTGCGTTACCAAGACATTTTTTCTTATTTTCACATTTACGCATTTAAAAATAACGAAGGGAACGGCTAATATAGAAACTGGTATTACAGGACCTGAAATACAGGAAGAAATTGTTATTTTTGTACTATAGGCATAATGTACAACTTTACTTCCACAGTGAGAACATTATTGCAGTAGTACTGCATCAAAAAACAATGTTAGAATGTCAGGCGTACAATTTTCACCCTCATGAACCTCGAGCTGGCTTTGCCGTTTCTCGGATTCTATTACCGAGGCGTAAAGCTCCATTTTACACCCTTCATACAAAAATAACTATTTTCATTCAGTAGGCGTAAAATGGCTATTTTATTCTATCGTTTTCGGGGAGTAAAATGACCAATGTATTAAGATAGGGATTGAGCTAAGTCACTATTCTTAAAAATCATTTTTCACACCTATTGAATAAAAAAATTATGACCGTATAACCAGCGTAAAAGTTATTTTACACCCTTGATACGAAAATAACTATTTTTCCACTAGCATTAAAATTCGTCTTATAAGAAACGTAAGATAGGGAAAGGGAAGAAGAGGAAACCCTCGGGGAAACCTAATCAAAAAAGGGAAACGGAAGCGGAGAAGTAACATTTTTTACTTTAACCTGCCGAACACTCAAAATTTACACCCTGCCGGTTTAAAGTCCTATTTTACGCCTGTAATGACGAAAACCCATTTTAAGTTTCAATATCCCATGTAAAGAAACACGCTATGCTGAAGTAGGGTTCAGAATCAATACATCCAAGAACTAGTTCGGCAAAATATTATTAATTTCTTCCTCGTAAAAATAAGAAATACTTTAGAACACCGAAAATAGTTATTTTTGTATCAAGGACGTAAAATGGACTTTTACGTCTCGACGGCAGAACCCGAGGGATAGCGAAATGTTTTTACGTCTCGATTTGCGGGCCTAAAATGCCAATTTCACACCTCCGACAGCGTAAACTTCATTTTATACCCCAGAAGGCGCGAACTGGTCATTTTACGCCCGCAAATGGTGGCATAACATGACTATTTTACGTCTACTGCATCAAAAACGATCTTTCTTTAAAAAGTCCGTTTTTAAGATGTATTTGAGTGCATTTTTAATGCTTTCAAACTATCAGCTTATCAAAATCTTTCTAAGATCTGCAAAGAACTTTAAAGAATATTTGTAGGTTCTTTTCACACAAAATTTTCCGATGACATAATTTTGACGAATTTTTCAAGATCTCCAGTTCGAATGCGACCGGGTTTCAAATCTCGCTTGAAGAAATAGGTTTTTGTAATTTATTTGGCAGGGATAAACAATGCTATGGAAATTTATTAAGAAAAAAAGTTAATAAAATGTTTAAATTAAAAATAAATTAAATTCATTTTGTTAACTTAACGAACATAAAACCTTTTGAAAAGATCATTGAAATTAGGTTATCGTAAAATGATATCGTGAAAATAGAATTTTAAATAGTTCTTTGAATAGACCAGAAGAAAAGTCATTAAAGATTTTTTGAAGATCTGAAAAAGTTTTGGATAAACTGGATGTTCAAAATCTTAAAATGTTCTCAAATACATCTTAAAAACGGACTTTTTAAAAAAGATGATTTTCCTGATCTTCTAAAGTCTTTTTTACGAGGGTTAGTTCTAAAGGTCAACCTATAATTTTGCAGAGAATCTAATTTGAATATTTTATTTTAACACACATGATCTATAACTGAGTTAAATAATATATCCCTGATAATTGTATTTTATTTACACTTTCCTATTAAATTATTTCTCGTTTTTACTATGTGCAATCGAGTGACATTTATTCGTGCGAATAGCATCGCATCGTTTTATAAAACTATTTGAACCTTTTACAATATTGGTAATAATTTAGATCGTGAATTTCTCCGCGATAGAAGCGAAGTGCTTTTTTCGTCCGCGATGTTGGAAATTATCGTAGTGCATTCATTTTTTTTTTCTCATTTTTATAGAGTTACACGTGTTTCGTCCCTCCTCTCTGCCAATAAATTCTGTGTTGGATGGCAATCCCGCCAGATATATTCCGATTAATCGAACTTCAAATATCAAAGTTTACATGAAAATAAAACGATTAATTTCAGTGGGAGGTCCAAATTTAATAAAACTGCAGCGAATATTCGGCAATAAAAAATAATTTGTAAGTAAAATATGAAAGCAAAGCAGATAGAATGTGGGTGAAATTATAATTGAATATAAGTAGATGGGACTACGACCATTGGAACAAACCATTTTTCATTTTCTTGAATTATTGGTTATGAAAAATTGGGTGAAAATTCGTGAAGTGGACCTCGGATATTCCAAGGGTCGTAATTTTTTAACTAAACTTTATAAATATAAAGTACCAATATAGAAACAAACAACCACCAAGTTTTGTTGAAATATATTTAACGGTTTATTATTTATGCACGATTGAATTTTAAGGTCACATATTTATCTAAAATTTATTTCTCTGCAATGAATTGCCGGATCTTGATGAATTTTTTACACATGGTTAAGGAAGGTTTGACCTTTAAAAACATTTTTCTCATTGAAAAACAATACTCACCATGGTGAGTTACGATTGAGTTCATGCCAAAAGTCCCCCCACCTCGCGGATTTTTTCAGATATCATTTCTTACCTATGCTACTGTGATCTTATATTTGACCTTGACCATGATCTAAAAGGTTATTTCGGGATCACAATTGCTTTTATAAAAAGTAACCCATATTTTTGACCACGGAAATAGAAATAACGGATTAATTCAACTGGCATGATGTCAAATCAAGGCAGAAAAAGTAGGTATACTCAAAGCTCTGCTACTTTATACTCTGCAACTTTTGATGTAAAGATAAAAATGATTCCAATTTTTTTTTAAATTGTTCGTAATTACCCATACAGCGCAGACGTTACAAATACATAACTGTTATGTTGCAGGAATGTAAAAATGTCCGACTTCGTAATCGTTATATATCAGTAACGTATTTGGAATGTAACAAAACTTTTTGTGCTGTCTGGATACCTTCACTTTAACTTACTACCCTATAACTTTTCTCAGAAATGCATAGGAAAAAATTTAATCAACTATAAACAACAACGACCATACTTTTTTCCCCTTTTAGGTAACTTTAATTGACCATATTTTTGGAAATACATTAAATAATGGAAAGTTATTACACTAGTTTTGTAGATAATTTTCTTCGCTTCAATTCGTTCTTGAGCCATTTTAACGAGGAAACTGTAGTAAATGAGCCAGATGCAAAAAAGCTGTAAAAACGGCTCGTTTCGAGCTATTTTCGAATATTGCTTCGTATTTGAACATTGAAAATGTACTACTCATTATGGGATTACTTTCCTAATACAAAATATCGAATTCAAATGAAATACAATTATGTAAAAGAAGTACTGCAAGGAAATTATTTGAAATAATCTAAAAAAAAAAATTGAAAATTTGGGATATTTTTCGTTTCCCTCCGACGATTTTTTTTATTTATGGCTTAAAATAACCACGGGACATTGCTGAAATTATATCTGAAAAGATTCGAGAGATGGGGGGACTTTTGGGTTGAACTCAATCGTAGCTCACCGTGTCACCGTGGAAAATTATTGTTTTTATTAAATAAATTAATAATTGACTATGTTCTGGATGTATTTTGTGAATTTCACTTACATGAACTTAAACTACATACATCTAGGATTAAATACCTGAAATAAAAAGTTTGAAGATCGAAATAGTTTCCTAACTATTATATCAATCGAAATAGCAACTTTTAACCTTTGTTTTGTTTAAAATATCAACATTTATAGCATTCGTATATAAATTTTGTCTGCAGTGCATTAGTGGACAATATTGATCTAAAATTTTGTTTTGCAGAATATCTTAAACACATCGTTCAGAGCATTTCCGAAAGATCTCCAAAAATACCCTTCCAGTGGTCTTAGATTACTGCTAAAACTCAATACTGTTTTTTTTTACTTTTTGAAACGTTGCTATTGAAAAAGTCATTTGTTTGAAACACTGTATTTACCTCAATCCGATCACACTTATTTTGGTCAAACTTTGTCATTTATAATTTCGAAATACAATTGTTTTTAAGAACGCTAGGTGGCGAAAGCATCCAAAATTAACTCGAGCAATGTTTGGTGGATTAAACTAAAAATATGAAAGAATGAACTCTATTATGCGGTTATTTATTGTTCTATTAGTGCAGTGATGTTTCAAAACGCGTATTACTGATTTAAACGGAAAATTGCTGTGGAATAGATTATTACGATGTAATATAATTCAAATAACGTAATAATACGTGTTGTTAACTTCTTGACCGCTTTAAAAAAGTTTTCTTCTAATCGTTTTAAGTTACAAAATTTATTTATATTTTAGAGTTTTTAATTTTTGTCAAAACATGGCATATGTTTTGAACTTATTTGTTAAAGCTGATATCTGGATAGATCTGACGAAAAATCAATTATTATTATTGAAAAAACTTCTCAAAGTATTTAATATTAATTAAAACATTTTGTGTTTATTTAAATATTACATAAATCTTTTTAATTATAAAAAACTTGGTGGGTAAGTTGAATATTAACTAACACATTATAAATATTTTATTTTTTTTATTTTTTATTAATAATTATTTGTTTTTTTTCGGTGATTTTACTACTGTAATGATAGATTAATTTTTAACATGACATTTTCTAGTTGATATCAATCTTTTCTTATTTATTGGTAAAGATTTTCGCTAAAATGTTTTAATACGATGTTTTGTTTTTTAAAAAAATGCTATTTATTGTAAATTATTTGTGAGTTTTGTATTTTTTGTTCTAGTAATAAATTTCTGATGAGGGTCCTTATGATTAGCCGAAACATTAAATTGTGCATTAAAAATTTTTTTCCATGTATGGATTGAAAGAAATTATTTCGTAAAAGGATCGTTTATTCCAAGAGTTATTTTAACTGAATAATTACGTTTTGATATTTAAATATAAGTACAAGTATGATGTTAATACAGTCTGATAAAGAAACAAGTAGATATAAGACTATCTCTTCCAAAGCCAGAAACATCGTTGCAAAATTAAAATTTTCAAATATTTTACAATAGACAAAAAGACATAGTTCAGGTACCCTTCCGTATGAACGTGGAGGTCCTGTAAACAAAACGCCATTTTTATTATTTTCTTTTTTCGGACACAAATGTTAGCATACAGGACTCGAAAACACTATTTATGATTTCTGATAACAATTTGGATCCAATATGAAAAAATAATAGCACCTTTGTTTCCACATGTAATTGTTTATAAAAGTTTTTAAGTTTGAGTTTCAAAAGAAATCTGGTATTTTCTACGAAAGAGTGTAAATTGTATTAAAATGTTGCATCAGAAACTTTGGCTTGATTTAATTCTTTTTGGTATATAAAACAAAATCATGATGAAAATTCATTAACAATTCACATTTCCCAGACGGATTCAACTCACTGTTTCATGTATTTGTCACATAAAATACTATGTCTAGCGATAGAGAACGATACATAATGATAGTCAATTGTATTAGCAATTTTATTTGTTTTTCGAATACAAATTAGACATTCATATTACAAATACTTGTAGTTCTTCTCATGTAATTATATCGTTTGACAGCATTTTCTTTAAGGAGTTCTAACGGAACATTTGTGAATAGGGAAACAGAGTCTAGAGAGATTTAAATGTAATCTTTAGGAATTTTTAAATCATAAATTAGTGAACGAAGATGAGAACTGGTTTTAATATCAGAATTTGGCGTTTTAATATGTTTATTAAGTATAATGTTCCCCTATGTTTCATTATATGTTAATAAAATTTATTTAAATAAACGACGATGTACACAGAAATATGTACACAGAAATACGAAAGCATTTTAACACTAAACGTAGTGATGACCTACTGTTAGTTTACCAATATAAAACAAAATAATATCTAATACTGCTACAAATGGAGTCTAAAACTACGTGAAGTGGTATCCAATACGGGTGCGGGTCAAAAAAACGACAAATCAAAAAGCCGACAGGTCGAAAAACCGACAGTAAAAATACCGACATTCAAAAAGCCGACAGGGAAAAAACCGACACTTCAAAATGCCGACAGTAGAAAAACCGAATTGTCATAATACCGACAATAAGAAAAACCGACAATGAAAAAACCTACAGTGAAAAATCCGACATTCCAAAATACGAGAGGCAAAAAGCCGGCACGTCAGAAAGCGGATAATAGAAAAACCGAATATCATAAAACTGATAGTCAAAAAACCCACAGGCAAAAGGCCGCCAATCGAAAAGCCGACAGTAAAAAAACTGACACTTCAAAAATTGACTACTCGCTTGTCGATGTGTCTATTTTTTTGTGTCGGCTTTTTGTGTCGGCTTTTTGACTGTCGGCTTTTTGACTGTCGACTTTTTGGCAGTCGGTTCTTCAAAGTGTCAGTTATGTGGGTGTCGGTATTATGACAATTCGATTTTTCTACCGCCGGCTTTTAGACGTGTCGGTTTTTTGTCTGTTGGTTTTTTGACGTGACGGCTGTTTGCCTGTCGGCTTTTTGAATATCGGTATTTTGACTGTCGGTTTTTTTGACTTGTCGGCTTTTTGATTTGTCGGTTTTTCGACCCACACCCTCCAATACTACTTGTAGTAGTTGACTTGTATTTAACAAATGTAAGTAGAATTTTACATCATTATGTTTTCTCAGTTTAGGGTATGAATCAAATTTAAGAATCTGGCTCTTAATTTTAAAACTAAGCAAAACATTTAGGCAGAAGTCAAATTTTTTAAAAGAAATTGTTCAATCCATAAGAATAAATTCGTTTTTCCATTTAATTGTAATCAGTCCTAATAAGTAATCGATCGTCTAATTTTTTTGCAAATATGATGTATTGAATTGTCAGCGAAAAGTTTTCTAGGTCATTCGTTTGATGAGTCATAAATGTCTTTAATGACATTTAACTAGTTTATTGCGAAAATAATAATTTAATACGCATCGTAATTCCCTTATTAACAATGACCTACATCTTTAAAGATCGAACTAAACATGTATTTTATATAACTATAAGAATTTATTAACGTTATATTCCTATATTTCCCCATACTTATTTACAGAATTTTTATTAGAAGCAATATTTCTTCGTAGACTCGGGATCATCGTGTTTTTTATGTCCCACTGTATAGAAGACGCGCCTGTACGTCGCGGAACGCAATAACTTTTATTTCCCGACGGCGCGCTCGAGCAACAATTATCGCCCGTTCAAGAATTATTAGTATGCCCTGGGTTATAATTATTTCTCCAACGATAATGAATAGTGGCAGGTTTCAGGTTCACGCGTCTTTTCGACTTCTGACGTGCAACGCTCCCCCTACATGTAAATCAGTTTTGAGTTATTATATTCGATAACTTATAGTTAATATTTATATTTAGGACGAGCTACAGGCGATGATGTATTAATCTTGAAGTAAATTTGTTTATACTGTACACGTCTCCCTCGAAGGTAGTATAATATTATCAATCATCACACAGCTCGGAAATTAATGTTTCAGACCTGTCATGTAGGAAATTCCGCTTTCTGTTGTACCTTCACTGTTTTTATGGAAAACCGCGTTTATACAATGAGTAAATTTAATATAAATATAATATATCAATCATATAAATTTCTAACAGTTTATCTTAAAGTTAATTTTTTTTGCTAATTTAGTACATTAACCCTTTAGCATCCGAAAGAATTTGCACACCGAATTCAGTGTTATGGTACTTGCAAAAAAAAATGTTAGGAAATTGAAATGATTATATCCTACGGGACTACTTTTTTTAACAATATTAAAAAACACCGATTTTTTTAGTTAAAATGTTTAGTTCAATCGTAATTTTTACCACTATAACACTTTCCAGATATCTTCTAACCTATAAAAAAAATGTTCTTAACAGTTTCCCTTAAAACATAGAGGAAGACGGGGCGAAGCGGCGAGAGTTTTTTCCGTGTATCATATCTCTCCTTGAATTTCGTATTTAGGATGATGCAAAATATTATTTGATAGGTAATTTCATAGTCAATATTTACATGCGTCTTACTTACGATATATGGGCATTGTTCTAGAATTTTTAAACTTTATGTTTTCGCTCATTATGATACCATAAAAATTTTAAATATAACTTTGTAACACTACAGATCAACAAATTTTTGTTCGATTTACATGTAATAAGTGTTTATTACTGATTACAGATATGTAGAAAACAATGAGAGTAAATAAAAGTAGTGAATTTGCCTGTTTTTGGTGCGCGACACTCACTACATTTTTTCAGTTTTAACACTGAAACTTTTTGCACCTTTTTTTTTATGGTCTGTGGTTTTTTGTGGAAGTATTTGGGGATGTAAACAAATGAAAAATCCTTAACTTAATGATGTGCCTCACTGAGGAATAAAATTCTATACCTTCAAACTTGCGTGATAACTTTTTTTTATAGTTGACAATTTAGCAATCAACCTTAGATAATTTTTTTCACATTGGTTTTTAAGAAACCACACAACAGGGGTACATTACCTATATGATAAGAAGTAATTTGAGCCTTTGCCCGAATGTGTGCCACCTATACATAAAAAATGCGACCACGTCAAACTTTAAATTTCCAAGCGAAACTCACTTTGAAAAATCAAATTATTTCATGGCACATCTACAATTTAGCTTCTAAGTACTTTGGAATCATTGTGATCTTTTCTCCTATGTTATTAAAGTATTTATAAATTTTGTGTTTTTTTAATACAACAAAAAACACAATTTTTGACAATAATAAAATGATTATTCTTTACAAATCGTTTTAATTTTTTGGTATCCTTAATGTTAAATCATGTATTTGAATTTCAAATTTTAATGAAAACCGACTTTGGATTTGTAATCAGTGGTCTCAAAAACCCTAACATATCAAATTTTATAAAAATCAAAGAAATTTTGTAAAACTAGTCCGCCATATTTAATCCATTATTTTAAATTTGAACTATTAACTAGACGTTTAATTTTATATACTAGCTTCTAAAAATTAGGCCATAAGCAAAAGAACTGAATTTTTTATGTATATTAAACGTTACAAAACTAAAAACTAATTTTACGAGTAACATAACATATGTTACATTAAAAAAAAATACATTGTGTATAAATGAGTCACGCAAGGTTTTTCCTGTCATTTGATCAATTCTAAAGCCAATAAAATTAATTTCATGAATATGCCTAAAAAAAAATGCAATTTTCTTCAACCTCAAAGTTTAAAAGTTCTAGAACAATGCCCATATATTTTACAAATGGCCAGCTATGGCCAATTTATAAAACGTAAAAAACAGGGGGCGAAGCGTCGATACTGGGGTGAAGTGGCGTATCCTTATTTTCAGAGGTCTCTGAGACGACTATCATAAAATTAAGTGCAAGTCATAATCTTTTAAATTATTATTGTTTGTTTTAATAAAAATAAAATTTCCGCATTGGTGAAATAAACCTCATCAGATACATCAAAGTTTCCAACAACAGTAAAAAAAGAAATTGCATCATCGGAAGCTTTGAATACTCGTTTTATATCAGGATCACATATTTTAACTTCGTCTTTAGTGACTCAATGCATTCATCAAAAGGGAATTCTAAATTAAAAAATAATCACGGAATAGAAACATCCGGGAAAAAAATTTCGCCGCTTCACCCGAAAGTATCATTTAAACTTCCAGGTACGATATCTCATGATAAATGCACAAAAAAGGAACAATTCATGTTTTATAAATAAGTCCAAAAAATATACTTTTAGTATAAATATCTAAATAATGATTATTAATCTGCCAAATGAAAATGCTGACCAATCTGAGAACAAATTGCAGGAAAATGTCTTGAAAATTTTGTTTAAAGATTACATTTCTCGCTCCCAAAAGTAGGTAAAAGAACGAAAAATTAAATATTATGCCTCAAAATGTAAAAAGTGGTGTAAACAAAAAACCACATATGATATTTGACAATCAGTATGATCATAATGGAAATATTTGAGATTCGCCACTTCGCCCCACCCCTATGTATTTTCGCGTTTTGATGTTTACAGGTTTCGATTTTTAAATGTCGCCTGAAAATCATTTGAAATCTCTAAATTTCCATCATTTTTAGATTTCGTCAGTCTTTGCATACTTGAATTGTAAAGAAAAGTTACTAAACTTTAAAAGTGACATATTTTAACTTTGGAGCTGCAGTCATTATTTTCAAAAATAAAAATGTCGGCACTCAATGCATTAGTTGAAATTTGTTACATTTTTTATTAAACACGAATGGAAGAGTGTAACTAGTAGTTGGTGTTTTATATATTTTTCTACGTCAAAGAATACGAATCCATGGTTAATATTCCAAATTCAAAATGGTGGCTCCAATATGGCGGACGTAATATGCGCAAATTAGAATTTCTAAAAGATATAAAATACGCTGTTCTTCGCAAAATGTTAAATACTAACTTCTTCTGGTTTTTGTCGATTTTCTGCGTTGTTTTTCAAGAACAAATTGCAATATGTGAGTTTTTCTATATTATTCGTAATGTTCATTATGGTTAGTCCCTTCGACTTTGTTCTGAGGAGGTGGATGATTTGGTGTCATATTTTATTTTTTTCACCTTTTTTGTTTCTAATTTTGTATCCTTTTAAATTATTTTCATTTTGTAATTTCTTTTTTCATTTTTTTTCTAAAAAATTTAGTTTTATTTGTGACCTTTTTTAAACATGGATTAGAGTAATACAAAAACACGTTTTACAGAATTCTCATTCTGATTTGAAACTTGGCAGTATATATTTGTATATAGAAAGCCGGTATTTTTTTTTTGAATAATGTCTGTAGTTTTTATAAGTCAAAATATGTTACTTTTATCTGTGGGTCAAGTACCATATAAAAATCGATGAGTCTGTGAGCAGACCTGGGACGAAATACCGAACCATGTTTAAAATGTATATAAAATATAACTATGCATGCAACAAAATTTGGTACAACTGGTAAATTAATATTAAGAAATCGTTACAATGTTTAATATTAATGGATGGAGGATCATAAATCATCAGTTGGGCTATGTGAGCAGACCCAGACCAATACACGATATTACTAAAATACTAGTAAAAAGCTAGTAGATTTGTTGCATTTAATACAAGACCAAAAAACCAAAATATGTTGCTTAGCGGCATATCAGCGTGAAATGGTATTTAACTAATCCCGAGTAATTCCTTACAAGATTCCATAAGGAAAGCTGATTAAACTCGATCATCACCTCTTATAAAATCACTTAAACTCTGGCTAAATTTTTGTATTCTGAGCACATGTCCTGTGGCGAGTCGCTTAATCCTTAGGGGTGAGCTCTTTTGTTTTTTATAACATAATACAAAAGTTCGTGAAATGGACGGTGACATTTATATATTAGAATCTTAGACGATTTTCTGCCGATTAGTTTTAGTACAGGAGATGTCAACATTCATCAAAATATAGAAGCATTTCGAAATTAGGTTTAATGCAGATGGAATCGAATGAATACATTTTTATTCTCTATAATTATTTAGGGCGAAACACTTTTAATATTTAGTAAACGTATTACTGAAAAGACAGTTAGACCTGATCTTTTACGTACTAAATACCTAATAGAGTTAAAAATGTATTTAAATAATAAAATGATAGTTCAAATACTAGAATTAATTACAATAAATATTTATTATTTCTAACTATAAGAGATAATGAAAATCATTATTTAATTAAGGTCTTTTCCAATAAATAAAACTGAGACATTTGAAATCTTTCTAGGTATGTTTGGTTTATTACTAATATTGAAATATAGTCATAATATTTTTCATGTTTTATAAATAAGCATCAGAAAATATGTCGATACGAGGCAGAGGTATTCGATAAACCAATTGTTTCAATATGCATTGACATATGGTCTTTTGTAAATAATGTCTTTGTTACTAAGAAAAGAAACTACACTTTGTTTCATGTTGTGACATTTCGTTGGATATCACATATTTCAATGAAAATCGAAATTTACATTCCATTGCGCATATTTTTTTACTAAAAGAATTCAATGTGGTCATTATTGTAGGTGTGTCACTTGCTCATTACTAGAAGTTCAATATCAAACTTTATCTAATTCTGTGGATTAGTGTAGAGTATAACAGAAAACGGAAAAATTGAAGTTTATTTTAAAATTTAATTATTGTAAGCTGGAGATAGTTTTTGAGCATTTAGTCTGAAAATTACAATCAACATTTAGCTTTTAACTCCCATTTTCACTAATATAAATGACGAATGAAGATTGATATATTATTAATATTTAATTATTTTCTTCTAAAGTCTTCGCAATTCAGAAATATTAGCAAAGATGTTGGCAAAAGTGTTGTAATAGTGGATCATTTTTTATGAATTTTTGTTTCGAAAATCAAAACACATTATAACCATGTTGACAATATTGACCGTACCCAAAATTATTAAAAATTGAAAAAGAACAATGAAGATTTATTTTAATCAGCTAAGGCTTTTAATGCCCATCTTTAAGACGATTTACATAAATGAAACGGAAAGATTAAAACACTGAATTAATTAACAGTGAAAATTAGTTGTACCTTATTAAATCGATTCGAATCTTTCCAATAATCTTGAATTGTTTAAAGATAATTATTATAATTTTTCTCTTTTAGTGATAATGCGAAAAACATGTACGACATTGCTACAATCTTAGTCGTATTTTTTATCTTTTCGCATTTTGAATGGTGCCTTTAATTTGTTTATATGATACCGAAGGTACCTTTGACAAAAAAATAAAAATGTTAAACCTTACAAAAGCGCTATGTTGTCGACATTTTGTACACTATTCCACAATTATTTATGATATATACTTATAAAAACACAGTACAGTAATCCACTACCTTGCTGATAAGTATCACAGAGAAATGTATATATTTTATTGTCATATATTTGTCATATAAAGACATTAAAAATTCACTAAAAATATAATTTATTTTTAACTGAAATCAATAATAAATCATATGTAATACACAACAACAAAATGGTCAATTTTTTATTCCAACATGCGTTGATGATATAATATATTATATTCATCTCGATTATCTCGCTTAATTTTGATCTCATTTAAACTCATCTGGAGTGACATATGAGAATATATGGGGCATTTCACGAAAGATCGTTAACTGTTTTTTTACACAATTATTGCTTTTAGTTTTATCATTTGTGTACTGTGAGTACATCAAAAGAAGTATTCCTGACCACATACAAAATTTCAAAATTTGCTATAGTGAAAGTTTTGAGGATATTTCAAAAAATGTAATTTTATTTTCGCAATATATAATTTATTGAAGCGCAAAAGTATCAAGACTAAACATTAATGTAATATAGGTATTACGAAGTTTTTCAGTTGGCCTTGCTTGTAAAAATTTTATCACACTTTTATTACTGGTATTGCAAAATAGTTTTTAAATTACAAAAAAAGGAAGAACCCTTTTAATCTTTGGGGCAGTATATTTGAAATGTTTGGTGTGGATCGCTTAACAATTAAAACGTCGACCAGAAAAATTGTAAATAAATAGTCCCTTTATTAACATTTAGACTGCATGCTGCAAGGGTCTTCACTTCGATTATCTCGCCTAATTTTGATCTTATTCAAACTCATTTGGAGTGACATATAACTGAAATAGAAAAAAAAAAGATATTTTTGTTGATCTGAAATTATTATAATCAATTAAATAATAAAATGTACAATAGTACACGGATCCCGTTTTAAGTTTTAAGAAAGCTACAAAGGCTCCAGAACATCGCAATTTTACAATGCTCGGCGTTTTTATTTTGATATCACAAGTAAACCATCCAACGCGCAAAAAAGGTAAACAATAAGACTAAAAATGTAATAATACGTACATCTCTTTTGAATTATCATTGAAAGGGAAAATGTAGAATATTTGTCGTTTACCTAATTAAAAAAAAAGAAAATTTGTCCTATGGACAAACGGTAAGTATTTCCTTAGAATTTTTGTACTCGAAATATGGGGTAAAATTCCTCAACTGTCCTAACTAAAAATCCGATGACGTAGAATCGTCTCCATTTTTTTTTTACCAGATAGATGCCAATCAAACAAGCATTCTCAAATTTTTTCAAATTTTTAAAACCACAGTTAACCGTTGTAGAATTTTTTTTAAATTTCACAATATGAAAAAATGCTAATTTTTAAATGGGTGTCCCTTTTTTTATACTTATCGGATTGGAAAAATAAAAAATGTGATTTCTTCGTCTTGAAACGTACTTTCATGTAAATTTAATCAATTTTTAAGAAAATCAAAATGTCATCAAAATTTTCGTAAATGAAAAATAAAAACGATTTTTTTTCAAAGATGGGGTATTTTTTTTGTTTTAAGTAGTCTAGAAAGAAAGCTGGGAACTTTTCCTAAAAGACCACCAAGTTTCAAATAAGCGTTTTTTGTTGTTCTCGAGAAATTAATTAAATTTTGATGAAATTTTGATTTTGCTAAAAATTGATTAGATTTACATGAAAGTACGTTTCAAGACGAAGCAATCGCATTTTTTATTTTTCCAATCCGATAAGTATAAAAAAAGGGACACCCATTTGAAAATTAGCATTTTTTCATATATTGAAATTTAAAAAAAATTCTACAACGGTTAACTGTGGTTTTAAAAATTTGAAAACATTTGAGAATGCTTGTTTGATTGGCATATATCTGGTAAAAAAAAATGGAGACGATTCCACGTTATCGGATTTTTAGTTAGGACACTTGAGAAATTTTACCCCATATACGCATTGGGAACGGAATTTACTGCACATAACAACTTTTCTATTCATATAATTAAACAATTTGTTTTTTGGCATATAAATGCGGTTATGAAGTGTTTTCATTCGACAACTGAAACACCATAAATTTTTTTTGGATACCGTGACATTCAGTAATTAAGTTAAATGAAATAGTTGGCAGCTTTGCAAAAGAAGCTATATAGTTATGGCCTCTCTGGTAAAACCAAAAATTTCAATTACATAACTTAACCCTCTACTTACGCAGACGCCGCCACACTTAGGATACTTATGAATGAGTCTTGGCACTGAAGGGTACCGAATTTTTCAAAAGTTACTACATCACAAAAAAAAACATTGTTTCATAAATTAAACCTAAAAAGAGATTTTATAACTTGGTTAAATAGAGCACGAGCAAATCACTACCACCTGTCGGCATCCTTAGCTCGCATTGGATTCGTAATTGTTGGTCCTTTTGATCTTAAATTAATATTTCGGTAGTAAAGGGTTAAAATGCATGTTTTCGCTGTTTTATGCGTCTATTTCATTCCGCTCAATAGCTAGTGAAATGTCACACAGAAGAAAATTATAGATGTTAAAAAGTCCGACATTTGACACTTTCTTCCATTCGATTTGACAGAAATTGAACCAAGTAGAGCCTTTTTACGTATATTTTTCAGAAAAATTGTAATTTTTTTCAAAAATGCCCGATGTTTTTTTCGTTTTTAAACTCATAATGTTTGTGCAGTCTCCAAGAACAATTTCACTATGATAAAACCCATATTGAAATTAATTAATATTACTTTTAACGCACTGTGAAAAACGATAGGAAGGAATCATTTTTATCGTTGGTTCGATTATTAAACATAATTTTTTATGTGCCTTTATTCTAGCAGTTATATTTTAATGACTAAATAACGCCACTAACGCAGCTTAAACCGAAAATACAATGCTGGTTTTATGTGCTTACATTTGTTGTTTACGTACGAATTGAAGAGATTTTTTCAATCATTAATTTATTAGCTCATGATGGAGCAATGCATTACAAATCATGATAAATATCAATGGCACTTATATTATACAAAATCTACGGTTATTCTGAATATTAATTAACTGCGATAATTCAGTGATGTTAGTAACTTCAACCAGAAAATGTTGTTGGAGCATGTTTACTAATTTTTGTAGTTGGAGCAAAAACTTCCCTCGCTCTGCTAGCCATTTTTTTCGTGTACACTGAGATAACTTTAAGACATTAGCTGTTATGCGGGTATAACAGAGCAGAAGTATTATGCCCTAAGACAACGTCCTTTTGAGACGGCTTCTGTTCCAAAATAAAACTCCATTTGTACATAATATGGATGCTGTCCCCTTTCACTGGAACACCGGATGTCTGAAGTTAGGACAACTGCTGTCTCAAACTTAATCGCCATCACCTTAATCGATGAACAGCAGCCATCTCCAGTTTTGCACCACAAATATATCTATCAGCACCTCTGAAATAGAAAACTTCTCTAAGGGTAGTCCATAGGCAACACCTAGGTGCCACTATTACGATGCCACATGAGCAGATATAAACTGATGTACCATAAAGGTAATTATATCCTGGAATTCCCACATCAGATCTCCTCGCTAAGGTAACCTAACATCTATACATACAGGTGTGGATAATAATTGGACCCCCATAGTATTTGAATCTTATCTTTTCCCGTAAATGTTCTCGCCTAAGAGACGTCGCAGACTAAGAAGTAGAATGCCATGTTAATTATTTCTATGTTCATCCTTCATTTATGGCGTTACCTTTGATTTAACAAATAACGCGTATAAAACCTTTTTTGAACAGAATCTTGTAATCGGCGTTTTTTATTGGACATTTGTTTCGTCCAAGTTCAATGTTTCAGGATAAATTCAAAAAACCTGAAAAAAGAATGAACAAGAATGAAGCCAACTTTGACCCAAAATACGTATTCAGTGACCCAAAGTACATCGGAATTGGATCGAAATTGGAAGAAACCAAGCCAATTATTTTTATTCCAGCTGACTTGTTGTTTCCGAAATTCTACCTACAGCTGTGTTATATTACGATTTAAAATGATTTTCGTTATGTTTACTAAATAAGTAAACATGAACATTTCTTTTACGTTTGGTAAATAAGACAATACATGTAGTATTTTTTGCAATACACATTTCGAATCTTAACGTACATTTTTCTCCGTGTAATACCTGCAAAATGTGTTTTAGAAATTCGTAAATAAATTTCCTAACCTCGGCAGGAACTTATCTGAAAAGGTAAAGAATTGTTTGAAATTTTTTGTATCGTTTTCATTCTCAGAGTCCAGTAGTTTCTCGGAAACTTATATATATGTATTATTCTTCGAATGTTTTCTACGCTACATGCGTCGACATTCCAGTAAAGCATTACGCAAAAATAGTTTATAGAGCAGAGTTTATAAAGCGAGTGTATACGCACGTGGGGTATATCGAGGCATAAAAGGTTAATCGCGAGCACATTCGTGAGCAGGAGTTTATCATTTCGCCGTCGGCGTTACAAGTCGTTAACTTTATTCGCTACGATACCAGCCTACCAAGGCGTAAAACCAAGAAACCGCTGTATCACGTGGCGTTAACTATCGAATTAAATTTATTCCGCGGCTGCCATAGTCGTCCTTTATATTTCCGGCGAAGGGCCGACACGATGCCGACAGTACAGGAAAGGAGCTTAGCTTATATATATATATGGACGAATTTTATATAGTTGTTCGACAGATGCTCGAGTACCCTCGATTCGAATCGCAATTTTGGTCGCCCGAGGGACGGTCGAAGTCAATTATATGTTATACACATGTATCTTGGGCACCCACACCACCATAGGTGTTCGTGTACGAATTTCCTATTGGTTATTAAATTGGGGATGGATATTGTAATCACGTTCTTAACGGGGTGAGGCACCCCCCGCGGGCCTTTCGAACCTCCCCCCCACCGCCCCTGCGGCCTTCGTCGTAGGGGGGTTCGCGTGCGGGGCGCGAGCGCACCCAAGCGACGCGGAACGCAACCGCGGGTGCCGAGGGCGAGACGTCCTCCCTCCGTATACGAGTAACCCGGTTCCACGCTGGGTTTTTGTCAAACGGCATTACAAGTATTAGCCCGAGAACCCGGTAAACTTTCATACTGTAAGAGGGAGAGAGAGAAAGATAGGCATGCCTTCAACGAATCATTAAAACTTGGTAGATGTGGCGCTTGAGCTTCTCGACTCTTTTATTGTAGGTGTTTTATAAATAGAGTGAAGTGAGGCTCCAATCTTTCGGGGTTTCAAGTAATGTTTACTTCAAGGACCTTCCAATGTCAGATATAACGAAAAAACTGTGCGTTGCCTTTTGTTACGTGTTGATGGATTTTTTCTTCACGGAACTACGGGGACTTTGTTCATTAAGATTTTTGACAGCTTAATTAAAAGTGAAGTGTTATGAAGTACTCGCAAACACTCTGCGGAAAGAGTTCCGAAGAACGACATAATAATCCGGTTAGGATTATATTGTGGTTTTTTTAATATTGCGTGGAAATATTGCTGGTTTTTATTTCAGTTTATTTTCAATGAAATATGTTTATGAATAATTTTCCTATTTAAATAGGATAGTGACAAATATATGAATGAGGAAATACTATTGACTTTCGCTACTAACATTTTGTTTTGTTATTTTCGAAGCACATTGTTGTCCCAACTATCCTTTATGAGTAATAATTTGAACTCGTTATTTATTTTCACAAAACGCCGTTAAGATGAGGACTTAGTATATTTGATGAGGTTTTAATTTTTAACCGATTTATAAATTAATATATTCTTAAATAGTTTTGCTGATTTTCAGTCACATAAAGAATAGAAATTAAAAATTGTTGAATTTAATAAAAATTTAGCAACTAATATTATAACGTTTCTAAAAATATTCTGGAGAACATAACATAACGTCCTTGTACAAGCGTCCCAAACTTACAAAAATACGGTGATATCGTAATAACATTCTAATCTTCTAGTCGACAAATTGATTACATATCTGATTCGCAGGTAAAGAAAATGTATATGTAGAAAATCGCACTGTGCCTGAAATATGTCATGGTTAACCTAAAATGGTTATCTAAATTTCTTTAGGGCATGATTGGTACGTTATCCCAGGTCAAAAAACCGTTCATACTTAAATGGTAACTACTTTCAAAGAATATAAGATTTATGATTATTATTTATTGCTTTATTTTATTAATTTACCACTATTTACGTGACCCAGAATCACCGTCATGGACGTAATTTAATTTTCTATATTTTTATTTTTTTTTTATTATTTTATAATTTTTTGCAATTATTTTATTATTGACGCTCTCAAAATTTCAAAACCTCTCTGACTGAACTGGTCAGTTTATTCCGCCCAAAATCCAAACTTTCTTACCAAAAAATTGTAGGCAATGCTCTATGCGATTAAAAATATTGTGCATTTTTAAAGTTTCGGAAACTCGTGTAGTTGTATACATTTTATTTATTTCACGAATATGCGTAACCAAATTATTCTTATATATTTTTAACGTTGAAAAACAGTCTTAAACCACATTGTTCATGTTTTAAAACACGTTTAAATAGTACTATCTTAGGAAAAACATTGCTTCCATACATTTCAGAATCATGCAAAAGTTTGCGGCATGCGTTTTCTTCAAATATTTCACTTTATAATTTGTGGTCACCAGTTTAAGCTTTTTAAGCCACAAAATTTTTTTTTTGCCACGAAGTGACAACTAAACCTTACCGAATGTGGTGATTAACGAAACCATGAAGTACATGTATTTTATTTATATTATCATCATCATTAAAAAGAAATAAATTAACATTACTGTGACATTCCATTGCGTACTTTTTTATTTGTCTCAAGCATGTAAACTTTTTTAGAACAATGCTTAAAATAAAGATAATCGGAGGGGAGAAGTTTTCATTTTTTTGTTCCATCACTTATGCATGTTGCATGTTATTGCCCAAATAAAAATTGTCGGCTCCGGGGATTGTTACACTGACCCAGATCCGTGGCAAACCCGGAGGTCCGATTTAATTCTATAATTTCTCTTTCGTCATTAAACGCGGAAAACTCACTAATGATCAATTTCTTTTACTATACATTTCCAAAGACTCAATATTGACTATACTAGAGCGTGTTGAAACAAAAAGTGTGTGCTAGTCGGCCGCGCAATAACCAAAGCTGTCTAACCTTTTTTCTGGGAGAATAAAATGGGATAATAAGATTACTTCCAGCAGGAATGTTTCTCAATCTCATAACCTTCTCTAAAGAAGAAACATTCGTTTATATGCTCGCATACTGTATATTATAGCAAATAAGCTCGTTTAGTAACTGTTCTGCATAATTTATTATCAATTTGATTTTAATATTATTTTCATATCTTCGATAATAAGACTATTTTCATTATTTATATTTTTATTTCAATATTATTTGAAAAGTATCGTACTAAGAAACTATTGATATTTATTGATCTTTCCTACGAATATTTCGATTAGCTTACTAATTTTATTTCTTGCCGCTGGTAGGATTAACTTTATTCATCTCATGAATCTGAGTCCAAATAGACACTGTAAATGACACGTGATCAGGAATATTTGTTGGCAAATTGAAAAAACTTTTCAAAATGAAAAAAAGTAATACTATAACATCAGAATAGACTCACTAACAATAAGCTTTGATGAATAATTTTGGTTAACAAATAACTCAATGCAAAATGAGCACATTAAAGTTATAATGTCCGTACCATGAAAAATATTTGTAATACTTTAAACATGCCGTACTTTACAAACTCTAATCGTGGAAATATATTAAAAGACTTGTAAGTGTTTTCATTTGGTACATAATAAAAAAAACAATACGCTACTAAAACAAAAATTCGGTAAGATTAATGAAATATTTGAATCACATAAGTAGAAAGCATATTTCATTGTAATGGTCAAATAATTTTGTCAAAGCAATAATGTAAATTCATTTAAGTAGATGAAACTATGTGAACAGAATAATCAATTATTTGATTGGTATCATGAAATAAATTAGTAAACGTTTCCATCTTTAAATGGTTTGAATTTGTAGAAAAAAAAGTAGAGATTAGGAAAAATTGATTAAAGCAGGAAGGAAATGGATAAAAAGTTCGCTCGATTAAAAAATTATAGCCTTAATATTAATATTTCTTTGTCACAAAGCAAGTTTTTTAAGCTAAAAAAAGATAGTGTCCAAAGTATTCGATGTCCAGATTTCGAACACATTTATAGTAACGAAAGTCATTCATTAGTAAAATTCTACTAATCTATAAGTAGATATTGACTTTTTTAGTTTAGTAGTTTGTAGGATTAGTAATAAATTAGTAGGGTTTAACCTTTTATTAGCAAAACTTATTACTAATTCATTTGGTGAGCTACTTTTAATTTTTTTATTGGTAGTTTTTAAGTAATTAAGATTTATAGAGTGCACGATGAAATTTCAATAATTGGAACTAACAAAGAGTATAGGATAGAAACTAGAAACGGTAGACACAGCCACCCTTTTTAGTTCATTTTACTGTATAAATAGTGTCCTCCATAAATGAGGCAGCCAAGCTTACTATTTAAATATAAAAGCAACTAAAAAACATAGTTGGTCCGGATCTTTGTATTAACCGCTTTACTGTTAGCCAACAAAAATTGGCTTTAAAAGCATACAATTTGTAGCAGCCTTATTAAATCATCCATATTGATTTTTGAAAATATGATACCAGATTCGTATTCAGCTACTTAAAAACCTATAGTATACCAAATTTCATGTAAATTCATTGAAAACTGTGGAAATAATTATATATGATACATTACCAGTGAAGTGGTTAATATAGTAATAGATAGTAAAACCTTTTTTTGTACAGAGGATACATCAACTTTAGTATCGTTTCAATAAATTTCAATACTTATTTTCATATTAAAAATCCCAACGATTCCATCTACAATACGAAAAAAATAGCACAGTGAGAAAAGTTGTTGCTCGAAGTACAAAAAGTACGCAGAAAAAAAAATTAGTAATTTTGACTAAATATGCGGTTGCTGATTAGCACCTAAATATTTAGTCAATGCAACTACGAAAAATTAGTGCTTCGAACTACATCATGTCCCGATTCAACACTATTTAGTTAAATCAACTAAAATGTAGCATTACTTAATATTTGTCTGCTAACAGGAAACCACATATTTGATAAATATTACTAATTTTTTTCTCAGTGTAGTTAACATGCCCTACTATTAATAACATCACTACCTTTTTAGTTGTCGTTACTATTTTAGATTAATTTACATTCTTCCTGGATAGGTGAGAAGTTTCGTGTCGTTACGAGAAAAAGCAGTAAGAAGCAGATTTTACAAATCTCGTTAGTTAGTGTAACTATTTAAAATTATCAGCAGTAAAATTTGTTGGATTTACTATTTTTTTTTGTTACATTCATTACTTTTGTGCTTACTACTTTTATATAGTTGGTATATCTAACCAGTTTTTTCGTGAATTTAAAGTTGTACAGATGGCTTTCGAATTTGATTGCGGATTGGAAAACACTTGATGTGCTGACGTCATTAATCTCATAAATTTTTGAAAGTAAGTCATATTGCATGATTCGTTATTATTGCGAACTTAATACCTGCGTCACGGTGAGACTCTTTGTGATAAAGGGTGATTTTCGCAAGATGGTCATGTTGTCATTGGCCAAAGAATTACAATATGTATATACATACATGTAGGGGAGAAATTGTGAATCGCAGGGTCGATTTCTTTGGGCGTGACGAGGCCCTCTTGTCAATCAAAATTTCATTTCCGATCGTATGAATTGGAAGCTCGCACCCCTCTATAACGTTACATACCAATTACTTTCGATGCGACACCAATGGCTTCCTCTCGTTTAGATATTTTTTTCCTGGTCGCGTAGGTGTGCAAAAAACATTTTGATACATTTTTCTACGTCCAGCACTCGTGTTTTTATTTATTTATTAAATTCATGAAGGTAATATTTATGGAGTGTTTTAAATATACAGTAAACGCTTTTTAAATTAAATTTGTGCTTTCTAATAATTATTCTTAATCAAATTAATTTATGTACCACAAAAAATACTTGATTGAACTGAATGAAATATTCATAAATGGCACTTAGAAAAATCGAAAGTTCTCAATAATGTCACCAGTTCAAAGTTAAAGAATTAATTTTTCATAGTCAAATTACGGTTAAACGATTTGTACTATTTTTAACAATTATTATCTGTATTTTTAATAAAATTTAGTGATGTAATTCTTCCTAAACTAATTTTATTACTTACTAATTTTTTCGCATATGTGTTATATTATCGTCTATGAAGGTGAATATCTTTGTTTAAAATGAATTTACGTCTTAAAACAAGATTGTATTTGCATCAATTAAAACTGATAATCATTCGTCCGAATATTTATTTGAAAAAGCAATAATGTTTTATCTGAATAACCGGGATAAATTATTCTTTTCCATTTGCCTTAAAGTTTAACGAGTTGTTTGGAGTTCTTAATACTCACTCTATTTATAAAGATGAATTCATGATGAAACTAAAAAAAATGTCAATAATTTTCAGTGGCGAATATTTTTTGTTAGTTTTGTTTCAAACTTTCGAAAATAAATATTTTCACACCTGAAATAATTTTTATATCTCAATTTGCATAATTCAACATAATATCTACAATTATAACAAAAATTGTATTTAAATCATAAACATTTCAAAGTAATTTCAATCAATTGTTGATTTATTAAAATTGAAAAATGAAAATAGCTTATAAGGCATACATATATAGAAAATGATCTTTCTTGAATTTTTTAAATAGAATTAGTACCCTCGAAGAAATTTGTACATTTTTTTCTTACACTGTCCATTTCCCTTATACCTTCAACATGGTAAATAAGAATGTTATACAAGAATTGAATAAAAAATGTTTCCATTTCTACCAGGGTATTTTTTATGTTTATTAATTTTTATGCTCTATATGAAATTGTATCTGATCGTAAAAATTTTATTTCAACGTTTTCGAATTTTAACCACCATTTCTAATTCGTCAAAATTCGTGCGGTAGCTGTTAATTCCCGGAGCAGTAGGAGCTACTTAAATTTTCTTTCAGTGCATAATTATTGATTACTGGATTTTAATAGATTCAGAAAATACATTATATTATTCATAAATCCATTAAATTTTTTAATTTCATTTAATTTTATAATTTTCAAAAAAAGACAACGAAAATATTTGAAAAGAAATTTCATAGCAGATTTAAAAGTATAGTTAAGTAAAAGGTCAGAGCTCAAAAGAGTTAAACAACTCAGTACAATGTATGGGCTTTTTGTAATAGGAACGTTTATATATCAAGTGCCATTTGAGATATATATCAGAATATTTTATTTTCTTAATTACTTTTCTGTATCTAATTGCACATTATTTTCATTTTTTTAATCACACTAGCGTGTTGAAGTTTTCCCAACGCATATATACAATATCTCAGAACTTCGCACTATACCCACGACCGTTATTGCGTTTGACATGAAACTCCTGAGATTTCAGTGTATGTTATACGAGGCTTAATTACTTCCAAGATTTCGTTTATCGGTTCATGTTCCTTGTTATTGTGTTAATTTGGCACAATCTTTAACATTTTTTTTTCTCCTCTGTCAACACGTCATTTTATATAGTTTTAAAACGAAAATATTAATAATGACGTGGATTTCAATGTTTTTTTAAAGATTGGTGTAGGTTTGTCAATATTTTTTTGCGCTGGTATAGCCAATTCGAATAATATTTCCTTCCTAAAAGATGCGCCAGAAGTTCTGAACGTTCAATTGAACGAAATTGTTACCGGAACTGTCTTTAAATTATAATTTTATTGTAAAATATTACTTTACATACCAAATAATTAATTTTTATAGAAATATTTTTTAATTTACCTTTTTAATTTCAGTTACAAAAGTAACAAATGGCACAAAATTTATACGAAAAAATATTTTGTTCATTTCAACGTTCAGAACTTCAGGTACGCCATAAAAGCAGAATCACAAATAGAATGCAGGAAAACGAATTGTCGAATATCGACCTATTTAACGAATTATTTATTCAAATACTTCTATTGACTTAGTTAGTAGAAAGTGATTAATTCATATTTAAATGTTACAAGCCAGAGTTAAATTTTGTAGCCACTTTCTCTACGTAATTAACATTAATGCTGAAAATGTTCTTCACCTAAACACATTGAAAAAGACCCAAATTGATGTCAAATATTTTCGGGAAGTATTTTAATACTAATTTATATTTACATACTAAACTATACTATCTGTATGTTGATAAATATTTATTATTAAGTAGACGTATTTATATTGTAAAATTGAACATACTAGCACAATTTGTCGATTGTTTGTTAATATCCACAATACGTTACTTGTACGAAAACTTTTATAATGGTCCTACAGTTTGCCTTTTTCGTTTTGTTTTTCGTCGTAGAGAGCATCAAATCTCTTAGAAACCAGATTGGCAAAAAAAGTGTGAAGAGAATAATCTTTCTTCCTCCATTCGCCAGAATTATACGATTTTGGTAATATTAAAAGCAGTTGTACAGACTTGAGAGTAAAGCAGAAATAATAATTATTAGGTTTTAAAATTGTTTAACAAATCATGGTCCTTCAAGGTGATACATTTACAATATATTTATTTACAATAAATGATTAAAATTGACATTTCTGTAAGGGATTGATTGTAATAAATGTAAAGTGGATTGAATGTAAAGTTTTTAAAATTGGACCGAAAGCGTAACGCGTCTTTTTGAATACACATATTATTTTTGTTTAACAAAATGTGGATAGCTTTTTTTATCAGCTCCAACTTAAAATTTTAGTCATGGAATATACTAGCAGTAACTGATCGCCAAGTTTTATTATAAACATTTATACTATTTTACATAGTCTAAGAATATGATATTTAACGTTTCACGTCGTCCTAGCTACTTCATTTTTTGTACCCCGTTCCATTTATTACACATTCACAAAAAGCATTAATTAAAATTTGTGTTATAAAACTGCAGTATCAACAAAAAATGCAGTCATCCACTTCAACATACAAAAAAGTGTCGAGTTTGGTTTTATTGTCTGGGCTGTTAAATTATCTGTAATCAGATTCCGTCATTAGAATTTAATTAATAGTTGTTTCCAAGATAATTCATAATTCTTTAGGTATACAAAAAACAGTCCAAAATTCTTTTATTTAAACTTTCTCTGTACCATCCGTAAAGTGCGTCACAACAAAAATTTAAAGAAGATTAAAATGAAAAAATGTTAGACTGATCTCTATACCGATGAGTATTAACTTAGGTAACTTCAGACCTTATAAAGATAAAGTATACTTCTAACAAAAAAAGTTTTGCGGTCGATAAAAATTCCTTGCCTAGATTTATAGCAAATTTTACATTGGTAAGGTGAAACGATGATTGGAAAAAATATTAAAATGAATATTGAGTACAGCAATGAAAAACTTGCCAGTTTAACTATACGCAAATAAAAATTCTATTCCGATTTCTATTCCGATTTCTATTCCGATTTTCAGACCAATTATTTCATCCAATCATCATAAATGAATCAATTTTCTTCATATATTTCCTCATTTTATATTTTTTTTCAACAATCGGATTTAATTTTTTGTAATTGTTAGAATAAATTTTTTTAGCCTCTGAAGACGATCACATTGTGACCGAAAAGTCACGCACTTTGTGTGAATAAAACAATATGTTGGCATTGTTTTAATTCGTCAACTATGTTGGTTCATTGATTCCAAGATTGTGTTTGTGTTAGTGCGCAAAACCTAGTAAACTTGTCTAAGATTTGTACTTTGATTTCTAAATGATTACTATTCAAGTCTGACAGATTTCTGTTGATTTCTAAAATTTCTGAACGATTTCCGTAACGTTAAAAGAAGGAAATCCACTTTTTTGCAATTGGAAGCCCCTCGGTTAAGACGAATATTTGGTTATATTTCAATTTATCTGCAAGCTTCAACTGGTAAAAAAACATTATTCATATTTTTCTGCAACTAAATATTCGCTATCTAATACTATTTTTCAATCAAAGGTATTTAAAATTGAAAATGTTAACGCGAAATGCCACAATCTCGCCAAGAATTATGAAAATGTTTAAAAATTACGGAATGCTGCTCCTCCAATTCTAATTGGACATTGACAACCATTGAAAAAACACTGAAAATTTTAAAATGAAGCACATAAAATTTATGAAGTCCCTAGAATTCTCCAGGAAGGGGAATCAGAAAAGTAAATTTTGGATGCAAATTCATCTCGAACCTTGTGCTTTCGTTGTGAGAATCACTGGAACTTCTGCTTATACAAATTGGACACGCTAATGTATACAAATTCCCGATACAGAAGGGAATTGAAAACACCAGTTTGCAGACAAATTTAATTGTCAATTTTTAAATCCGTTATGATACATTTTCTGAAAACTCGTTGTGATTCTCACAACGAAAGCGCATGATGCGATGAATTTGCTGCCAAAATTTCATTAGGTTTCTTATTTCCTGAAAAGCTCTAGAGATTTCTAAAGTTTTATGTATTTATGGGTTTGTCAATGGTCGTCTTGGATTTGGAGGAAAAGTATCCCTAATATTTGTAATATTTTCATAGTTCTTCGAGAGATGGTTGTTTTATTTCCGCTTTGAAATGTTTAATTTTACATAACGGAGAAATTTATCGTTACTGTATTTCACTCAAGTTTATAGCAGTCAGAACTAAAAAATACTTACTGCAGAAATCTTAACGGGTACCTTAAGTATAGTTAATTTTACTATAAAACAATGCAGCACCTGTATTTCACTCAAGCGTATTGTAACATACCAAGGGTCCAATACTGTTTAAGAAATTGGGTCCAGTTTCATGAGAACCTGCCCTCAACTGGGTCTTAAAAGTGTTGAATTAGGTCAATATTGAATATCGGATCACTGTTCAGTAGATTTTGTCCAGTTTCCGGTTTTAAGACCATTTATAATATCCAAAATTTTTGAAAGAAAACTTTTTTATCAAGTTTCGATCAACTTATTTTTTCTAACAATTTTCACAATCAAAACCTTCAAAATTAAAAAAATTAACATTTCAAATAAAAACAAATTCGAAATATGGGATCTAAGAAATGTTTCAAATTTTGTCATTTTTATTGTAGATAGAATTAAATAAAAGAATAAAATTTGACCAGGCATAAATCTTTAATTTAAATTAGTCCAGACCCCCGTGATCAGTGAAACGATACAGAATATCAATCCAAGCGATTGAATGACGATTTTAGAGGTGACGAAAACGGCGCCAAGAGCTAAAAAGGCCAATGAACTTGAGTCGGTGACAAACCTTGAGAGTTATTTCCTTTCATCCTTCACTTTTCTTTCGAAAAGAGCAGGTACGGCTCGGTCAGAAAGGTATAATCTGTTCATCGAGAACGTTATAACTCGTTAATCAGCAATGCTTTAATGCATCTGTTTACGGACACCGATATTCGACGTAACCATGAGAAACTGATTCTTTCCCTGGCGAAAGCGCAGGTTGCGCGCCGTATTTTTTTTGGGCCCTGGCAAAATATATGCCTGCAGTCACTAAGTCGGCAGGATAAAAAAGGCCGCATGTAAAGTATATAAGAGAACGCCCGGATACGTAATAAAGACGGGGGTAACCGGTACATACGTACACCAGAGGGCATGGCATTATGCTTTATTCCGAATGCTACCGCTAAGCAGTATGATCGTCTCGTAGGCTATATCTAGCAGATGTCTAACCAAAGCACGCAGATGATTTCATGATCCCTCGATCCTGGATCCCGGTAACAAGCAGCTCGTGACTCGCGGCTTTGTACGGTAGCTTATTCGCGAGTCGTTATGCACCACGCCGGAACTCGGCCTACCATTGGTGCAACCAAGGAGCTACCATTTTGCTGCCACTTACGGCCTCGATCACCAAATCGGTTAAACGATCCACGGTGACCGGATCGATATGGCGATCTTGCAGGCATTCAACTTGTACAGATGAGAATGCAACATGGTGTATTGTAAAATGGACTCGTCGCTTCCATCGACGGCGGCTACAAGCCTGTTCGAGAGCAATGGATTCGGGAATCGAGGGTTATAAATGACGAAATTCGATGTAAACGTCACTCTCCATTTCCGGAACGATTGTCGCGCGGGGTCCCAGGGACTCCGATTGCATCCTAATTCGATCGTTAAAGGGGAAAAAAGTTGGCTATATTACTTTTTACCAATGGTGTATTTAAATTTACACCCTGAAAAATATAAAAATCTTTTTATTTTTTTGATTTAAGCAATATATTTTATTGATTGTTATATGCTGTAGTCACGTGATTGTTGTATAAGGTAATATAACATCATCAAAATTAGGAAATTACTTTTCACTCATTTTCAACTGCTCTGCGTCGGGCAACAAGTCTTTAACTCCACTTCAGTTGCAGAAACTATTTTGCACTGCAAAAACAAAGTTCCGAAAATCATGAAAGGCTAAAATTTCGATATTGCCTGAGTCCAAGGTATTTTAATTTGCTTTTTGTTTGCCAAATTTTCAAAAACAAAGTGAAGAAGCCATGATATATCGAAATTTTGGTCTTTCGGTGTGTTGATTTTCGGAACTTTGTTCTCCGGCCACTTCAAGGAAAATAATGGCTAAATGTTTTTTTAATAAGTGTCATATTTTAGGACCCAGGAGTCAGATATGCTTGAAACTTTTCATTCAAGGATCTGTAAGGTTTATTATGTCATCTCCTGAAAATTTCGTTGGGAATAAATTATACGTGTAGCATTAATATTATGGTATTTTTCACGAGGGATCACTGTTCCAGCCAAAAGTTCATTACTAAGTTCGAGACTACTGAGATCCTTTTTCTAATTTATCATCAATTTTTATATTGTTACCACAATACAAATGAAAATCCAATCAAGTTTCAACTAAATTTTGAATAGTTTGGACTGCTGAGGGCTTTTTGAAAATAAACAATTTTTAATATTTATCACACGGAGAAAAAAAATAGTTGATTTAACTATCTGAAAAAAAAAACTGATCGAAGAACAGCTAACACAACGAACTAGTATGTAAAGATGATAAACGAACTATTTTAAATTTATTAAATTGGTACTGCATACAGGATGTCCAAGAACTAAGTAACTATATTTCGGATACAGATACTATGTGACATTTTAAACAACAAAAACCTGTGCCAAAATTTCATCTGAGGCTCAGAATCTGAGTGGCAAACCATTGAATCTTAGCGGAAAAAGCATTTTTTGCTCTCCGGTCTATTTGAAGTCTATTTAACGAACCGGGGCTCATTTTGAAGATATTTTTCAGCTCTCTAATTTATCTCTGAGACATTTTGGCCTACAATGAATATTGTAGTTGTTACAGTCATGAAAAAGGGGAATGCCAATTCCCGTGTGGAAATCTCTCTGGGTTTTCCATGTTTCTGATCCGAATCTGGCTAAATTTTGACAGGAACCCCTATTTAGGTATTCGGATCAGAATCTGACCACATTCGGAGCAGGAAATACACCTAGTCCGTAAATAAGGATCCCTGCTACAATCGGATCTGATTCTGACCAGAGTAATCGGACAATTCCAGCATGATTCGTAATTTTTAGAGATGCTTGGTAATTTTTTTCGGTACTTGTTTAATACCCAAACATCACAAGCTCGTCCCAGGACGTCCTCAGGCGCCCTTGAGGAGCTCCCGAGGAAGAAAAGCGGACATTTGGACCTCCTCAGGAGCTCCCCAGGACATCCCGGGACGAGGACAGTAATGAAACACTTTTTCCCTAAGATTTATGAAATGTGCATTCAATATTAATATAAAGATATTAAAATAAAAATACTTTTACAGTGTTCACCCGCACTTGAAATCACCTAATAACATTTTCTATCATTTTAAAGAAGCCGCGAATAAAAAAGTTTTTATCGAAAATATTGACACACACATCTGCTCGCATGTAAACACACAGTCTGATATGTACAATTCATAAATATTAAAGGATGTCATAACCTAAATCATGCCCACAAAACTATGAAAGTCGAATATGAATGTCCCGGTAAGAGTCGACCGGTAAGAGAATATAATTTTATAAATTTACATTGTGATCTTTATTTATTTACATTTTGCTACGGAAAGTAGTAACTTTATACAAGAATTATATTAGTTGATACAACTATTTCCAGTTTGGTCAGACTGAAAAGCAGCTTAGTGGTACTGTATCTCGCCCTTTGCTCATACATATCTGTATTGTAAGTTTTATGATGTATAAACAATAAAGTCGGGTATTATTATTATTATTATAATTAATTCTAACCAAATTTATTACTACTGAATTATCTGCAATGTAATGTAATTAGTGAAGTAGTCTATAGAATGGACAGAAACATTGCGACGGAACTACATATTTTAATAAATATAATTACTAATCATTAATTTTAATAAAAATACTACCAGAAACTACCCTATTGAAAAAAACAATCTAGTTTGTATCTAGTTCTTAGCTAATATACACTATGCTACTACACAATACCTAGCAAATGGATAGTAAAATTGCACGTGTACCAAACAAATATGAAACATAGCTAGTAACCTAGGAAGTAGAACAATACAGATAATTGTCAGTAATTGTTTATATTAGTTTTCGAATTATGTTGGCTTATTTTATATTTACACTAAGTCCCTTAAGAGAAAATGCACTCAAATACGTAGTTAATGTTTAGGTTTAGGAATAATACATTCAGTTTTGCGGCAAATTTGCGTAATATCTACCCAATTTTGTTTATTATTTCTCAAATAAATGCCGTCTGGTTCTTGTGATGTTTACGAGGAATAATCTAGGATATTGTAGTCCTAGATTTGTAAATTGTATTATATATTAAAAAATTAATTTAATTTATGATTCTGTTGCAGTGATTCATCGACACGTGTATGCAAATCATCTGCCATCCGTAGGTAAGTAAATTCACATTTAAATTAATACTACGATTATCGTCACTAATCTCAATGACACTATTAGACTTATTAGGATAGTTATATTCAGGATTATTATCACTTCTAAAATGATTTACATCTTTAAAATCTCTAGTACCTACATTATTAACCTCCTAGTCACTGTTTTAAGTTTTTCGTAACTCTCGTAAAGCATTGTTGGAAGCATTGTTGGAATCTGCATTTGAGATCTTTTATTTTTGTTTTTTCTAATGCGCTTTGTAGAGCTTATTATTTTCACTAATATAAAAAACATCCGAACACTAATTAATTATACAAACTTTGTTTTTTCGATAGATTATTTGTATAGTTGTATAATACTTACACATATAGCACTCGTTTTATTTTGTGAAAGATTAGGTTGTAATGACTTGATTTTTTATATTACACATTTTGTTTAGTTTGATTATCCATAATTTAGATAACTCCGTTATTTAAAACTTATTTAACCCAAACTCGTAAAGTAAGTAGACAAAAACTGTCTACAAACTTGATTCACTCTCTAAGTGAATCTGATCACTAGCTAGCTTGTAGATAGTTTGAAGGTATACAGTTTTAAACTAGTCAGGTTATCGATTACAGTTCTAAATAATACGGTAAGTATTATTACCTCTCAAATATTACGGTAAAAAATATTACAAGTACTTAGTATACACAATTTTTTAATTTATTCAAAAAAGTAATATTTGTTCATTTTAATAAAAACTATTATACCACACAAATTTGGTGAAATAACAATAGCTTAATTTTTTTTCGATGAACTTGTATGCTTAACTAAAATTTCTTTAGGTTTCAAATTTTGTATCCAATTTTCTATAATCTTTCACCTATTCTCAAACAGTAGGCATTTTTCACCTTTCATGTGTTGAGTTGTGATGACTTGTGTTTTTGTACAGGAACATTAACATTTGCTAATGTTACATATTTTACAAACTGTAAAAAATGTAAATGGATATGACAATAATTGTAGTTCTTAAAAATATCAAGAAGAATACTTCATTTTAGATTAGTCGTACTTTAGTTTAGTCACTAAAGTTGACTAAAGAATTTTCTTTAAATTTAAAGTAAATAGTTTCGAAAGTCAGAATAGACTACATTAATATAATTTTCTAGCTACCGTTAAGCCCATCATATTTCGCATTGCCAACCTTATTCAATTGAATGATACACTGAGAAAAGTGTTTTTTACCCAATATTAGAATTCTTATGCCTCGTAAAAGATAGTATTTTACGTATAGGAGTTGCCATCTTTCTATTACCTGTTAAAATTTTAGATTATTCTAACCAATATGTCAGTTTATTTTAGCCTTTTCTCATTAACTAAAAGCAATTTTTGTTTATGGAAATTTATCTAGCAAATTAAAATATTAAAAATGCCTTCTTTTAGTCATAATAAAACATTCTTTTAAAATAGGAGAGTTTAATACAGTTTCGTATAACCTGTCGAAAACCAATGGTGAAGACGGAGGATTTTACTAGTTATAATATTTCTTTTAAGGACTATAATACACTTTTTAAAAGCCAAGGGATAGTAACTGATAAAATACACTTTTCTCAGTGTAACTTCCATTTCGTCACATTTAAAAGAAAAGCAGCCTACACATTCACGTACGTTACAGACTATAATACATTTTAGTTGTCAGTACTATTTGTTTTAAGGTTGTTAAAATTAAGGTCACGAAAAGAATAGTTCATACCTTTTTTCAGTAATTGGAGTTTCCCCAGCAATGTAATAATTTGTAGAAAGAAAATGTTATATTTTCTACTTTGAAGTTTTATCAGTTATTTAATTAATAACTTTATTTTCAACTAAACTTCAAATGAAACATTTTTTTTAGTAAAGAAAGTTTATTCAATGTAGATTAACTTTCTAGTGAATCTCTGCAATATTGCCAAGCCTTTTACAATATCAAATGTTATCTTTTTGGTAGACAAACGAAAGTCAGCTTCAAAGTAGTCATTACATTTCACAGTAAAAGCCATTAATTAAAAGAAATTTCTTATACTTGCAGATATATCTTTTCTGCCTATAAGGAAAAACAATGACTCCTTATTGCCGTTTTTTCGATCGCTGTTTATGAATTTAATATAAGTATTATAAAAGCCAAAATGGTGTTTCTAACATGGCGGCTGTAAGTTTGCTCAATTCATTAAAGTGTCACTTAATACCATTAAATATATTTATATACTGGATTATTGTTGTTTTTGATCTCTAAGCACCCCGAAGTTCAAAATATAAAAACTGTAGAATTAAAAATGGTGGATCGAGTGATATGATACTTACTATTTTTAAGTGCACTCTGAAGATTCTCCTTCATAAAATTGTAAGAAGATTTTTATGTAAAGTAAAATAAAACCGTAATATTTTCTATTTATTATGATTTTTCCTACCGAAACGTTTTTTATATTCTGTTGAAAAAATGTTATATGAATAAGTGTTTCTGTCACTTTTTTCAACGGAATCAGGATGATTTTTTTTATGAAAAAATGGAATCCGTATTTCTGCGTTTTAGTAGAAGCATGTATGCCTCTGGTAGTTGTTTTTTTTTAAACAGCTACCACTTACAGTGGATAAGTAACTCGATATAACAAATTAAGGTAATACACCAGTACCAAGTTTTATTTTTATTTCTACATATAATAATTTATTTTTTTCATTTAAATTTTTCATCAATATAAAATTGATTCTCTGTAAGAAAGATCTTCCGGAGATTTCCATGACTTTTAACCCTTACCGGATCCACGTTTTTTTACCGCAATTGAGGGTCCGGATCGTAGAACAGGTCCTGTGGGATTTTACTTGGCCCCTTGATTTCTTTATCTCTAGCTCATTAGTAATCAAATTATTGATCCATTATCAATTGAAACAATGCATCTGTCCATAGTTTATCAAAAGCAAAAAGTAATATTATATATTTTTAAAATATTTTCTCGTTCACATTACTGTTCTCAGAATACTAGAAGTAGTCAGTTAAAATTACAGTTCAAAATTGTGAAAATTAAGCGAGGTTATTAAGAGAGTTATAGCCAAAGAAATTCAGGGGCCAACTAAAATCCTGCAGGACCGGATCGTAAAACTCAATGCAATTGCGGATACACGTGGATCTATTTGACCCGAACGCTTTTTAAAGGTGTCAAAGTGCATTAAAAAATCTAAAAAAATTCATGAAGCATCTTAAACCTTTCATCTTGAAATACCAATTATAAAAATTTAATAAACTTGTAAATAAATATGTAAATATTTTTGTAAATTTTTATATATAACAATGGATGTACTTAGGGAAAAATCCATCAATACGTCTCTTTTGTTCGATTCTATATAACCCACGTAGATCAGGTAAGGATTAATGGAATTCATCATTACGTTATGAAAATTGTCAAAATCATGAAATAGGAAACCGTCAATTCAGTTGATGGAAGTGGACGAAAAGGTTTCCAAAATCCACATTCCATTAATCTTCAAGAAAGAACATATTGATATTGTAAGCTTTAAAAGGTACATTTTATCCTGTTTTTAAATAAGTAAAAATGTTTTTTTCTCTTCCAAACATGTCAAATCCAGATTTTATTTTCAGTGTTAATATTACACTATGCACATAATAAATTAATTTAAAGACAAATAGTATAAGTTATTAAATATTTTCCTTTTGCAATGTTCCCATGCCAAAGTCGTGTACAACATTCGATTATAAACGATGTTCGATGTTTGATTTCTGCAATGGGTTTCGATATTGACAGCAGGAACGTCCTTATTATTTACAATGTTCAGTTTTATACTGAACATTATTCTGAATTTCTCTTTATATACTTGACAATGTTCAGTGTCTTCGTTTAAATTGAACTACCAATGACTTCACTGTAATACTAATGGCAATATTTGACGATAACAATATAAAAGAATTATTTTTTTAATGCTGCATAACCGGGTTTGACACCGTTTTGCAAATGATTTCAGAGATTTGTATGATAAAATATGTATAAGTCTGAAACTAAGTTTTTACGTATAATCCACCGTCAACCTCTTTCGTTAATAAAATAGATTGATTTCTTATTTTGACATATTCAGATACGATTCTCAGTTCTCGTCTCGACGTTTATTAGTAAAACAACTTATGATGAGACCACTTATTCACAACACCCCAAATGAAAAAATTTGTACAATTTGTATAATAAAAATATACAATTTACTGTATCAAGATTTACCCCAAAAGTGATTCTATACAATTTGTGAACAAACTGTGTAAGTTTGAACAAAATTGTAGAAAAATTTCTTACGCGAGTTTGCTTTTTGTTCATTTTTATAAAATTTAGTTCAAATTTTTAAACAATAAAAAATTGCAGGAGGAATTTCAATGCGGATATGGAGTCGAAAACATGGAAATTACAATGGACCGATGCAGATATTTCGAAGATGATACGGAATTTCACTGACACTTTTCTGACACGACAACAGTATGGACAAACAAACATGCATACAGGAAACGACATTTTACATTTATAAAACAATACTGCGAAAATCAATTTAGACCACTTCTGTCGATCGTTGATCCTACTGCAACTTCTGGTTTCTTTATATGCATTCTGCTCCATACGAATCCTTCATTCATCCAGGAAGTCATCGAATAAAATTCTTGACGTAGAAAAGCATGCATGTGACAGTGAAAGGAAATCAAAACATTTTAAAATACATTCATTTTATGATTTCTTTAATTTTTCTATTATGCGCGTACTTGTAACATAGGTTCGATCGAAACAGTCACAAAATATTTCGATAACTCTTTCTTTCAACTAGATGGTTGGTAACGTGGTTACTATGGTTTGTTTATTTTTAAGATAAACGCCGTAACTCGTATGTTTTTCTGATCTAAAATTTGATTATCATTCGCCCGATGAATTTCCTAATTGCAGAAGGTTTGCCGATTTCTTGGGTTTAAGGAGAATTCATATTGTGTGGACGTCATGTGGAGAACCCTGGATTTACTGCTATTATCAACGATCCTATAAAGTGCTACAAATTGATTTTCGCGATATCTTTTTAAAAATTCCTAGTGAAGTTTTTTGTGTGCATGTTTGGTTCTCCGTTTCTTCACCCTGTCAAAGAAATGTCAGCGAAATTGGGAATTATGTTTGGGATTTCTATTTCGGTCCATTGCAATTTTCAAGTTTTCGTATCCCTTTCATTTCCATATTGAAATTCTAAGTCGCCCTATAATTTTTTAATAGTTTGAAAAATTTGAACAAATTTATATAAAAATTGAACAAAAAACAAACTAAGGTAACTAATTTTTCATTATATACAATTTTATTCACACTTGACAAGTTTTTTATACACATTGTATAGAATTGCTTTTGGGGTAAGTTTTTATACAATAAATTGTATATATTTTACTTCGACCCAGACCTTAGGTCTGAACGAAGTATTGAATTTGGTCACTTGGGGCATAAAAATTATCCTATAGTTTTTCATCAAATGTCAACGTTTCAGACCCTAAGGAGCCCAAATCAGCAATAAAAAAATTTGTGTCCGTGATCTTGTACGTACGTACGTCCGTGCGTTTTTCTGTCTCGCGATAACTCGCGAACGGATAAGCGTAATGACATACATTTTTTAAAAAATACGTGCCTTGGCATAACTTAGATCTCATTAGATTTTAGCGTAGATCCATCCGTCCATTACTAAAAAACATTAGCCCCAATTAAGTTTCTTCGTAGTTTTTTGCATTTATTTTGAAAAATACAAATTTTATTTAAAAATGTTTCAAACAAAAAAGATAGAGCATTAAATTCTCTACAAAAAAGGTTTGAGGCATTTTCTTTCTCAAGTCAACGAAAATGCTATAAAAACTGATTTAAAATGTTTATGACTATTGTCTGAAAAAGTATTGAATTTGGTCACCTCGGCAAAACAGTGAAATACTTTTTGCAATATTTGTAAGTTCAAAACATTTAAAATCAAATATTTTCATCCATTTTGATTTTATACGATATTCCTTATATGCGGTTATATGAACTATCTCCGAAATAATGAAACAATGTATTTTGAAGATGATTGATGTTTGATACCTATGTAAAATCGTAAAATACTGCACTCGATACTTTATGTCGCACCCTTTGTTGTGACACTGTAAATTTCAGTGTCGTGAAACATAAGATGTAGTAGCGACAGTTTGAACAACCATGTATGACATCGAATAATATATTGACCTTTGTATTTAATGTACTCGCACAATGTATTAATCTGACAAAATAGTTGAAAGTGCAGCCGTTTTTTGTGTTCACGGTATTAAAAATGTTTCAGTATAAATATGTAAGAGATGTTTTTTATGTGGACATATCCGGTTCCATTAATTAATTTTTTGATCCTTGTTTGTTACCGGATTTGGTGCTCGTTGTGGACTTTAACCTTAATCAATAAACAGAATTAATTTAGAAAAATTAATTTATCGTTAGACGATTTAAAGAAATTGTATGTATTGAAAATAGATAGAATCTCTTTTTGTGACGTTTCATCCTGGTCTGTACCCGATGGAATCATCAGCAAGGCTTTGCGGTACAGACCTGCCTTGTACGTCTACATTAGATCGTCTGATAAATTAATTTTTCTAAATATATTGATTGATATTTATAATATAATATTTATAATAAAAATATTGAAAAATAAGGTCCACAACGAGCACCAAATCCGGTGACAAAGGAAGACCAAAAAATTAATTAATGGAACCGAACATGTCCAAATAAAAAACATTTCTTATATATTTAAATATTCAAGGATCAATGTAACGGCAAAAAAACATTTTGCAATTTTAATTTAGTTTCAGTACCAAACTTTCCTCGCAACGGCATAGTAAAACGCATATATTAAAATAGCACATTATTTCATCAGACTAAGAAGAGGCAGCACAAAAAGTCGCCTATTTGATCGTGGCTGCCAAACAACGGAAAATAACATATTTCGGCGAAACGATGCTCGAATGATGTATTAAAAAGATGTGCGAAGCAGAAAAGAAAGGTACTAAATGAAATGGCCGAACATTATCCAGTCCCTAAATTTCAAGTGAACCGAATGCCGATGGCCTCGAGTCACTATAAATTGTATACTTTAGAACGTAAATCGGTAGCGAATGAAAATATACTCCTTTAACAAAAGAAGTAAATGAAGCATTCCCAAATGAGGGGAGGAAGGCACAAATCGAATGGCAGGATACATTCGTCGGAAAGTATCAGCGGCGAAATACCCGCTAATTATTGCTTCTATAGATCGAAACGTGGGACGGAGAGCCGCGGAGAAATCGGATCGCATGTCGGTCTCGAATCTTTCCGCCATCTTGCGGGATTTTTTCTTCGCCGAATGACGATCGAGCGGCGAAAAGCAAGTCTGCGATTACATTCCCTTATAAATATGCAAATATGGAGGCTCGGGGGAGGCGCAGGAGGAGAAGGGGAGGAGGAAATGGAGAAGGCAAGGAAGCTGGCGTGACGGCAAAAAGGGGAGTCAAGAGGGCTGAGGAGGAAGGGGACATCAACGGTGGTAAAACATCATTGGAAGGGGTTATATACAGTAAGGAGGCGAAAGGGGTGCGGCCAAAAAATAGCGACTATCGCGGTAATAATTATCGATTAGGTAGATTCGCGGCCGTCGACTTCGAGTCGACCCTAACCAAGAAAGGGACGCGCCAAGTTATTGTCTTGTAAAAGTCCCGAGTACGTACATGCAAATGCCGGCCGTGTAACCTCGGTGTAATGAAGATGTCAGAGCGGTTTATGGCCCAAGGCCACAATCTGGAGGAAGGACTCATTCTTATTCTCGCTGATACCTTAACCTGATTTCGTTGATGATGTTCAAACGCCAAGTAATAATGTGATGTTACCACGAGCCCCGATGAAGTTGTACGCGTCGCTGATGCTAACAAGTTTCTTTTATTATTATTCGTCTTTCAGACTATCCTACGCAATCTTTAAGATGGGATTGCACATTTACATCCGATTAGTAGTAATGAGAATGATTTTTTTTTTGGACCCCTTGAAAAATATTTGAGAAGGTTTAAAGTCTGAGGTAATCACTTATCAACCAGGATCATCTTCATTTAACCAAAGCCTTAAGGTGTCTTGAACTTGAAATGAAGCTGAAACTAAACCCCTATTTCAGTCTCTACTCCCGTTCGATAGTCTTCATAATATGCATACCAATTCGAGGTCCAGTAAATTGATATATATGCCAAAATAAATGCAGAACATGAATCCTAAGCGATCTCAACTAACGATGCTGAAATTAATTAACGAGTTATAGAATTAGGGGTGAGAGAAGTAGGGGCTAGAATAGGGGGTTAGCTTCAGCTTCATGAACTTGAAAGGGAGAAAGAAGACAGCTGGAATCTATAATAAAAGATCCGGTTCACATAGTCGTCTAACATCATGTAACATCTTGATTATTACAAATTAAAAAAGAACCTATTCATGCGTTGAGATCAGTAGGAGTATCATTGGCCAAAGAATATTTATTACTATTTATGCACATCTGGGTAGATCAGCGTAAATACGTAGTATGCTGTGGACCTGCAAGCAAAAATTTGTTTCCTAATGAGTTCATTATGGAGATATTTAATTTCCGTGTGCTCTGACGACTAAAATTTCTTATCCATAAATCATGGTAAGTATTTTTTTTGTTTGCTTTTTCATTCAATTTTCATAATATAATCACTATTCCACATATTTCTAGAGTTGGCAATATTTTTGTAGCCCTACAAAATGGTATAAAACGTTGTCACCTTTTTTCATTTGCAGTTTACCAACCTCCGGTTTTCTGTTTATTTATACGTGTATGTTTTTTCGCGATTATTTCGTGTTTATAGTTGTCATTGAGAAACAGGTTGAGTACTTTATGGACATTTAATTTAATGAAAACTGCCATTCTATATTGCAAATAAACCGTCGAACATATGTATATGCATCTGTTCCATTAATTTATATTCCAATATTTCACCGTTATTATCATCGTCGTCATCGTCATAATCGTCAGGGTCGTCGACAGCATTGTCATCATCGTCAACGGCATCCTCATCGTCATCATCGTCATCGGCATCCTGATCGTCATCATCATCGTCATCTACATCAGCGTCATCGTCATCGTTATCGTCATTATCGTTATCGACATCATCGTCATCGACATCCTAATCCTCATCGTCATCGTTATCGTCATCGTCATCGTCATCGTCATCGTCATCGTCATCGTCATCGTCATCGTTAGCGTCATCGTCATCGTTATCGTCATCGTCATCGTTATCGTCATCGTCATCGTCATCGTTATCGCCATCATCGTCATCGTCATCGTTATAGACATCATCGTCATCGTCATCCTCATCGTCGCCATCATCCCCATCGTCATCATCATCCTCATTGTCCTCATCGTCGTTATGGACGTCATCATCGTCATCATCCTCCTCATTGTCATCTTCGTCGTTAAGGACGTCATCACCATTATCATCATCATCGTCGTCATCGTCATCATCGTCATCATCGTCGTCATCGTCATTGTCGTCATAACCGTCATCATCATCGTCGTCATCATCGTCATTATCGTCCTCATCGTCATGAACGTCATCGTCATGAACGTCATTGTCATCATTGTCCTGATCGTCGTCGTCATCGTCATCGTCACCGCCATCGTCGTTCTCATCGTCATAGTCATCGTCATCATCGTCTTCATCGTCATCATCATCATCTTGATGGTCGTCGTCGACAGCGCAATTTCTGATTCTATAATTTGAGTTTCAATCTCAATACTATTTAAAATATCGGCCGTCATAACGGATCCGTCATCATGAAATCTTAAAGTCAGGGACTCCAAAAAATCCTGGGGAATATGTTTCGAATTGTTTTTTTTGTTTTTTAAAATTGTATTCACCATTTTGGTTTCGCGATTGCGAACTCCATGTTCACGATCGACCACTTCATATACAATATACTAACAAGTTTTACTTTCGTTTTTTTTTTATTTTGAGGAATGTTTCAAGAGGGTGGCAAGATGAAAGGCAACATTTTGAAGGCCTACTTTAGATACGTTTGAAAATTTAATATTAAATGTTTGTTTTTGGAAAATGGAAATGATTTTTTATTATGAATTGTAGCGTTTTAAATTCTCTTTCTAATGATATGTTTACATTAACGATTAATTTAATTAACATTAATGGTTAATTTTACAACCAGGTATGAGTGAAAAAGCTTACGGCATTTTTCACTTACGTCGCACTCGTTCAGTGTTCCCATAAGAGGCCATGTAAAATTTGGTACTGGGGCAGTGCCATCGATAAAACCCCGTTTCTCCCTAAATTAAAAATGTTTTTGCAATTTTCGTAAATAAAATTCCCTTGGAGTAAAATTACAAAATTTGACACAACATGAGGTTATTCCACTTTGAACATTATCAAATTCCGCATAAAATATGTGTCATATTTGTATGTAATATGAAATTACTAAAGTAAACTTTTAATCATTTGAACATTTTGAAATTAAAGATATCAAGTATAAATAAAAGATACATTTTAGCATGTAATTAACAAGTATTTTCACGTAGTCAATAATTATCTAGCAATGCATGCAGACTGCGACTGAACATTTTTCTCAAAAAAGTCTGAATACGAGTGTATTCAAAATACAGTATTACCCAATTGCATTGACAAGGACAACATTATATGACTGTATTAATGGACAGATGCCTTAATCATTTAGACTTCTGGTTAATTTGGGAATATTTCTAGACAGTTCAGGAGTATGACTAATACAGACATGTTTTTTTTATATTTTGTGTGACTAACTTTATCTGCATCTTAATATGTTTCATTTAGCGCCTGCGTCCCGTTTCATTAAAATACTAACATTGTCCTAAGAAATAAGTTTTTAGGTTTACTATCTACTTGGAAAGTATTTTGAACATATTTGAAACTTTTATAACTTGTTCTAACTATATATGTTCTTAACGCTTAAAAGAATATTTTAAAACTGAACAGCAGTCATGGATGAAAAATATCAACCATTGAGAATACATTTTCTCGAACCGCCATTAGTGAGTGTAATAAGCATTTCTGCAAATGTATATAATAACAGAAGCACATAAAAGAACTTATGTAAATTTTAAAGAGTTTTAAGAAGCTACAAAGAGTATCAAAGGATAATTTAATAGCATTAAACAAGGAATGAAAAGTTAGGAGAACTCTTTCTGACCTGAGGCGTTTGAATTTCTACGGGGTGTCATAAATACATGCAGGTAGCAGATGGAAGTCCCCTAGTTCATATGTATTGATATCTTATTATTGTTTCGTACCAGATGTGCAATTATTTATAGCGTCTATTGTGCTTACTTACATTGATTTTACTTGACTAAATGATGATTTTAGTATTCTGCCTATCGAAAGTACATACGAGTATGTATTCTGCTCTTAGGGCATCAAAAAACGTTAGTGCATGTTACATTATGTGCATCTTAATTTATTCTGATATGTTTATTTATATCCATTTAATATGATATAAGATGTTACTAGTTATATATTTCCAAATAAATAAATGAAAAATTATAATAATTTTTTTCTATATTTTGCAGTTTTCAATTAACTTGAACAGAGCTTTCTTTGGTTGAGTAGGATGTTAGAGTAATGCGCACTTTTAACAAAATTTCAAAAATATATATGCTATTAGCGAATAAATGATAAATATTATATTGTTTTACAAGTAGGTAGTCGATTGTTTAGCAACAATTTTCTCATTTTCTAGTAATGTTTCTTCTGTAGTTAGAAAATCGTTTGCGGTATTCACAGTTTCTGCGCAGATGTTGCAAAATATTAAATTTACTTTCATAATCAAATGAGAAATATTTCGTATTATTTTTTATATTCTTTGTAACATTTTTGTTAAGTGCGACGCAAAAGTTGTATGTCTCAGTACGAAATGCTTGTGTTACTTGTAACTTAACTTTCATTCATTGTACTGCAAATGTAGTGTAGTGAGTGTAAAAAATAATTGTTTTTTTGAGAAGGTTTCAGTGCTTTGATTTATATAAGGCGATCGTAAAACAGCTTGAAATTAATATAATAAAATGACATTAAATGTGGAAGGTTGTACACTTATCAAATGGTACACTTTTGTTTTGATTATTATCTTGATTTGTTTACTTTAAAAAAGCAAAAGTTATAAGAAAATATGTCTGATATGACTTTTATATACAAATTAAAAAAAAAGGCTTTTATAAACTTCAAAAACAAGAAATCGATATTAATAATACTTTATTAATAACCGGCGGGGGTAGGTTTCAGACCACCATTAGGAGGTCGATTACGGATCATTCTGATGTTTTGAATCGGTTTGAATTTAATTACAAACGTTAAATTCGAGGTCATAAGTAATTAAAAAACGATTTTTCGATTTTTCTGCAAACAAATAATCACTAATAACCGAAGTCCCGTAAAACTCATAAATGAGTTCCACTGTTGTCAAATTATAACCGGGCGGAATAATTAGAGAGTAACATGTGAAGTGCAGACAGAGTGGCATCATGACGACAGCGTTCTAGTCACACTTCTATCAATTAAGGCGGCAGCGTCATCTATAGGAGGAGATTATGATATGATCAGGCGGTAAAGGACAATATTGCAGTAATTATAAACTTTTTTATAGTCTACTGAATGTTACTGCAGATTATCGAACGTCACTGGAAATACTTCCTCACACATTTTCAAAGTTATGGATTACGAATTTGTTCCTACTATTATTTTTTTAAATTCAAAATGGAGCGCACAATATAGTAGCAACATAAAACTAGTTCTTATGTATTTAAATGCGGACCGAATAAATGTTGTTGCTCTTACTACTTTAATTATGAAAATCTATAAATTAAGGAGTAGTGCATGTATAAAAAAAGTTTGGGTCGTATCTTACTATCTAAGTACTTTTGAGGGGGTTGTATACTTTCACGAAATGATTACGCTTTACTTTTATTCACATTTTAATGAGTTTTCAGAATGGGTAAACATTACTTATTTTATTTAGGTAAGTAGCTTTTATACGTCGAAAAAGTACTGCTGAAATACTTCCAAGAAAACAGAAATTGAATTCGTTTTTGGGCTAAATAAAATATGGGCATTTTATTATATTTTCTCTGAAACTTTTAAACTAGGAGATTTAGACCTTTTTATTTTTATTTTGGAAGGATTTTTACATATCAAGGTTAAAAGTTTTGTTTCGTTACTAGAGAAATTTGTCACCGTAACTACACAAAGCAGTAAGAAGCAGGTTTTACAAATTTCGATAATTCTAACTATTAACAGTAAATTCGTAAATTACCAGCAGTAACAACCATTAGTTACTACCATTACTTACTAATTTTACATAGGTGTAACTAACAATTTTTTTCCATGCATAAAATAATTACTGTACAGCTTTAAAGCACTCAATACAAATTATGTTTCTAAGGGTTTGTAAGTATAAGTTACCAGTTTTCACATTAATTTACTTAAATATTGATGGTGGGATATAGCATTAAATGATAGAAAAGTACGAAATGTATCTCAAATAATCATTTGTTTCTAAATCGCAGCGAACATCGAGTTGATTATTATCTCACATCAATTTTAATTCTTTTGTTTTTTTGACCCAAGACCAACTCTTCTTTTTTCTGTTGTGAATAAATAATGAATTTAAATGCATTATAACTGAATTTTATGTTTATCAGGTAGGAAATAAGCATTTTTAACTACATAAATTCCACAAAAATTCGTAACAATGTATATGATTATATATTTAATGTTTTTCTTATTAATAATATGTCGTAAATTTATTGACCTATCATCAGTGCACGACGTGAACCGAGGCCGCAGTTACGTTTGTTTATTTATTTACTTAAATTATTATTTACATTTTATCGATAAATACCAAGAATTTCCATAACATATATTATTAAATATAAACGGTCGACAAATTAATAAATAACAAATTTTTCTGTGCATATTCATTATTCAAAAAAGATAAACGCGGTAAAATATTCTACAGCACAGTACATGTATGTAAAATGTGACATATTAGCGATGGAAAATTTATTTAAAGCTCTACGTTTAGGTAGGTCTTATAGTTTAACAGGAGCTCCTGCGTACAATCTTGTGACTAAATAAAGAGTACAACATCAATATCACTCACATGGAACTCATTAGTGAGAGCAAACGCATTGTAAGATTTTATGTGAACAACATATGTGAACTCCAATTATTCATAACTCACATATATGAGTCTTACTTCGTAAAAGGAATTTGCGCATGCGCAGACCACTTCAATCACAGAGGTGCTCGGACCATTCCCAATTGGCCAACAAAAACGTTTAAGCCAATCACAGAGAACTCTCGGCAAGTTCCGAATTTCTCATTCGTGCGTAGAAGTATATATTTTTTGCGCATGCTCAATATAATTGTGTCAATTTAGTTCTGAGCTGAACTCTGATGTGAACTCACAATTTAGTTCTCAACTGAACTCTGGTGTGAACTAACGATTTAGTTCTCACCTGAACTCTGATGTAAACTCACATCAGCCTTCATAAATGAGATCTCAAATGTGAGTTTAATGTAAGACTCGCACCTTGCTATCTGGTTAAAATTTTGTTATTTTAAGAAATATTGCTTGAAAGCTTAGTAATTTTATTGAAATGTTAAGCAATTTATTTTTTTTGTTTGTAATTATTTTCTAATACTTTGTTATATTTGTAACATAATAGTTAGAATTCCCAAACATTTTTAAAATTGATATACTAAGTCCAATTTCACTATTCCGGTAACATATGCCCCACGTAACCTCCACTGTCAACACCTCAGCAGTGTTCGATTGACATTCAGTTTCGCGCCAAATCTGATCTACAATTCCGTCGTTTCGTTTGTTCTCAGTTGCAAGCAACTCATCTCCTCAAATAATGTAAGCCTCAGGTAACATCCGTTGATGTAGTGTCGTACTTTATGAATATGAACACCTTGAATTTGAAGCCTACTAACTAGCTGATATATTGTTTGCCCCATGCATATTTTTCTTGAGAAAATCACTGTTTCTGGATTAGGAATTCTTAGGTAAAGAAAAATTCCATCTTATAATGCCATTAATTGCTATTATGTTACATTACCAAGGTCCTACGTAGCTTGAAGTGCTCCAAGTATCTGTTTTTTTTTTATTTTTTAAGTTTCAGAAACATTCTATAGAAAATACTATTAAAGTTCTGGAATAGGATAATAATTGGTATAATATTACAAAGGAATTAATAAAGATGAAACTTTCAATATGTCATATCTCCGCGAAAAGCTTAGGTATTTAAGGATACTCAACAGTGTTTGAAAGGGCAAACCTTATAGTTTTATTTAATACGAGAAAAAATGTTAGAATTAGCGTCCAATATAGTACAGAATATATGCTTCGTATTTTTAGGTTAGGATATCACGGTAACCAGAGTCAATGGAGAGATTTTGACCTCGCATTCAGATTAAGCGTATAGAAAACTTCCCAAAAGTATATTCTGGTCTCTGGGTCACGAGGTCAATCTGATTTTGTCAGTCTATATTAGGATACTCTTTTCAAACCTTTTTTGTTAAAGCATTTCCCAGCTGAATATGCTGGCTTACTACCAAGACAATATTTGAACTCCACTACCAAAGAAAAAGAGCACTAAACTGGTAATTGCAAACCCCAGAAAATGATTACGTCTTAATTAACTTACGACGAATGAGGAATAACATGACTTTAATCAGATAACTGAGGAATTTAAAGTAACAACTAATGGAGAATCCTCATAACTGGATTTTCTGAGTAAGTTTTGGGCATTCGTTTTGACGAAGTAGCAGCCGACGCATATGATGAGCATATATGCATATGCTTCCATCTTTATATATACGAAGCTGCATCTCGATCGAAAATAAGGAACGAAGGTGGCTCTCGCAGTTGAACATCGTCGGATAATGTGCTGTTTGCCCGTTGCCGAGAAAACCGACGGTAATTCTGGTAATTCTGGGTTTTGGAAGAACCCGCAGAATGGCTTCGATGGCTACCAGTCTTGCTGCGTGCTTCTCGACTTTATTATTCTTGTCGAGACTATATACATCGTTAAAAGCGCGCTTATATATCAAACACACACGCATCAACATGTACATGCAAAGTCCGGCCATCATGTATGAGCTGGCACGTATGTATATAAATAATTATATAGGCAGGTCGTATATACTCTCGCGAATTCTTACGAATGCACATATACTAAAGCGCGTGTGAGCACAAGCTCCGCAGACGCAAATACGTATGCTAGATTGTTCAAAATAACTGGTCATAACGTTCATCGATTACACCTGCTATTCATTTCGATATTAACATTATTTTTAAAAAAAGGATACGCGTTCTGCCAATTTTTGCTCAATTATGTGGGATTTTATGTTTTTCGAAATTACTATCGTGAGTATGGGCATTTACTGCCATCGACAGTGGGAAATTTAATTGTCAAGAAACTCTAGTCGAAAGCATATATTAATGAAATCAATGATTGGGGTGGTAGGATTTAATAATATTCTCCTTCATCCTCAACCTTATACGTGAACAATGTTCTTTGTGATGTATATGGTGAAATCCACAGAACTTTTGACTTTTCCTCAAAAAATGTTGAAAAAAATGTTTAATCCCCTAGGAGAAATAATCTATACCTGTGTAACTTTTTCACTAGGAGTACCCTTCTAGGAGAAATAATCTATACCTGTGTAACTTTTTTTATACTTTAATAATATGAACAAAATATAAGAATTATTTGCGGCCCCCATAATTTTTGTTAATAAATGATCGATGGTGGAGTCACAGACATCAAGAAACATATTAAAAACTTATTAGAGATGTGCTCTACGAGAATGTCAAATTTTGCACGGTTGCACGAATTTTATTATTTATTTCTACTTTATCTTGACATAGATGTACAATGAGCACATATTCGTAATATGGCTAGATTTCTTCATTTTTATCTCAGGAATAAAAAGCATCTATTATTTCGTTGGGTTATTGCAGGTCGTAATCATGAAACAGCAAAATTTCAATAAAATGTGAATTTCCCAAAACGTTATTTCATGTCAAACGGATGCTGAAATCTTATAATAAACTTTGCGCACATCACTGTGACTTATAATACTGTTTTCTAGTATCTGCAGTTACAAGTTAAACGTCAGATCAATGACTTAATCCCGGGGCCGTGTGTTTAGCATAAGGGTGATATTTAAAAAATTGGATTATTGCATTTGCAATTTCCAAGTTTTTAAAATTTTGACTGTCTTCTGCTATTACATAAAAATACTTTGGCACGACTTTTTATTCTACAAATGTTGTTAATAAAGGTCTTTGTTGTGATACGAAGTATCTTTTTTAAACATCCCTAAAGCCTTAACAATCATGGAATTATGGGTATTTCACAAAAGTGAAAAGTTCTGTGGATTTGCGCATGTGTTCTAAATGAAAGGGAATTTTGAGTTGCCAAGCTTATTTCTGTTTATTCATTTTGCAAAAAATCATGTCATTGCTAATAAAATTGTGATACTTAATCTCATCTCAGAGAAAAAGGACTAGAAATGCCATATATAAAGGGTAAATTTGACTAAAACTCTTATTTCAACAAATTTTTATATATTATTCCTGTAAATTTGCAAATAGTTCTTTAAGATAGTAGACATTAATTGCTAAATTCTCAATTACCTGGCATTTCCTTGCGTAAACATGCGAAACAAAAAATTCTGTTCTTTTAAAGCTACAATTATTTGCTGATGTATTTAAATCTACTAAATTCGAAAATCAATTTTTTAATTTTTGATATGGATATAGGTAACCGTGTTAATTTTTTGTTTTCGATTCTGTTTTTATGTTTTTTCACCCTAAGCTATATCTGGAGTACAAAACATGTGATGAAGGACACAAAAGATGAAATTAAAAGCAATTAAAATTGGAATTCACAGACCATTCGAAAGATCTATACAACTCTTATGTATAAAAAGAATCCCCTATAAATTCTAACCCAAATCAAATACATCCGTCCATTTTTCCAATGTTCAGTATTTGCGGCTCAAATAAATAAGAAATATTAATTTTTCAACTAACATAAAAATAAACGAAATCACTCTATTGTCATTCCACAATAGCAAACGTTTCATCTACTTTCTTATTTTGACTTACAGTCTACACTTTTGAGACAACAGATCGGAATTTTTTAAGAAAATCTATGGATAAATATACTTTAAATACTAACTCCTTCGAGTTATAAGCAATTGAGTGAAGGTACCAAAATAAAAATTTGTAATCTATTTTTCTACTTTTTACCTTAATTGTAACAAATTGTTTACTTCATTTATAATGAAATAATGATGACACAATATGACATTACAATACTAGTGCGCTACGGAGGGTGATTTGCATACGATTAGTGAAACGAGTGAGAAAATCAGATTTACTTCACTCCGTGCATCATATGCTATTTTTTTTACTCTGTGAGTAACATTTACTGCACTGATTTGAGAGTATAAAGTACTTCTTACACTGTTTTTAGTATGCGAAGTACTGAGCGGAAATCAGCCATTTCACGCATTAAAAACGATGAGCGAAATTGAATTTCACACATGGAGTTGACAAAATTCACCTAAAAGTCCCAAAAAAAAGACATGATTTTGGTCTATGTTTGAAGTTTTGTACCATTCCATGTTCTTATTTTCTTCCTCTTAAAGTGTATATATTTCCCTATCAATTGTCGTTAGGATTATTTCAATATTTTTGAGGATATATCAGATTTTGACATTTTTATCTTTATAAATTTAATGTATCTGAAAACTCATTACAAGCAGAACGATTTAAAAATGTGTAGGCCGAAAATTCACTCTTAAAGAGTAAGAATACACCATTATACACGAGTAGCTCAGTTGTATCTCAGTAAAGAGCAAATTTTCACTCTAAAAAAATTAGTAGAGTAACGCAGTTATCTAGGAAATTAATCTAATTTTTTCTATAGTTCACTGATCATACACCGTTATAATTTTGGTAATATTTAATGCAATGTTCAGAAATGTTCTGTGACGGTTTAGTAAAAAGCCTGACAATATTCTGATATCCTACATCTCGACTCAGAAAATGTGAGTAATTTATACTAATACAAAATTTTCAATGAATACGTGAATATTGAATACTGACAATTAAACAGTAATGGTCTAAATTTACTTGATTCCTATTAGTTCTATTGCTGAACACTTTTGATATTATACTTTTGTGAAAAATAAATTGTAGATTTCACTATTGTCGCCTGATCTTCCGGATTTATTTCCAAGCTCTAAAAAATGTAACCTTTTAGAAGATTTCAAAATTTACGCGGGATGTTTATTGCAAATGTCATCCAAGATAAAATAAAAATTATAGAGACAAATTCCTAAGTAGTTTATTATATTAAGCGCAATTTTCCCTACACCTTTGATCAATGCAGGGAATTCTTCAGAACAGGACACAGGAAAAGCCTTTTTTTAACTTCAATATGTAGAGATAATCAATCCTACTCTAGTGTATGTGTAACGCATATATGTACAAAATATGCTAAAGAATGCAAAACCACACTTAAATTATCCTACATAAAGGATAAACTTAACTATACGATTACGCGCATCAAAAACATATTTGATACCGGAATGCATATATACCCATACGTGGATATTAATTTTATATGATTTTTTATTGAGTATGTAATTCTACACAGGTAAAAAATCGCGAAACCTTAGTTTGTGCATCCAGGTAGAATATACTCTTCCGCGATGTTCCATACAATTATTCCCTAGTAATGAGTGCCGGTGGATCGAGAACCTAACCTAAAATTATAAAGAGTGACAGCAAGTTTCAGCAAATAAGTAATACATGATTATGCATAACTCCGCACCAAGAAAATTATTCCATTTCAGTAATAGATGGTAACGCTACGCACAAACAAAATACAAACGACCGAGATGATATCCTGAAGCGACCAACGATTAAACTCATATAATCGAGTCGAATCTAGTGGTGGATAAAACTCGAATCATGTCTACATTAACTATAAATGGATTCTCTGGCGTTTGATTGCAGTTAATATCGATTTATATTTTTATTTTTTAAATAAATTAATTTGGCACTGAAATGAACAAAAATCATTACAATAGACTTTTGAGGATTTTTAGATACTAAATTATTTTAAACATTTCCTGCACTAGTAACAAAATGTACTATTTAAGTATGCCCTTATTGCCAAGAAGAAAAGTTCACTCTAAATCTGAATTAGTAAGCATTTTGATGTTTACCTTAAATTTTATCCAATAAGGCTACAACTCGTAAATGTCGATTTCAATACATCAATAATTAGTAAGTTAATTTCATCATTGGTATTTTATTTTGCTTGAAAATGTCAATATTTGAATAAATTGTCGCATTTAATGAATCTAATTAATATTTCTATTGCTAGGCGCAGTTGTATGATCGATAGAAAAATTATATCGATTTAATAAATAAGAAATCTTAAATTTTATTACTAAAAAAATTATAGTTTATTTTTAATAATAATTGTATAAATTGTTTTCCAGATATAAAATTAATGATTAAAATGTGATCAAATTGGAAAACATTTATTTATGAAAATTGGCCAATCAAAAACTGCCCACATGTACATTTTTTCTAGTAGCAGAATAGTACTTTTAATACATAAAATTCTACGAACTGGTTTTACAAATAATAAATACTATCAGTAAATTTGCAAACTTGTATTCGATGGGATATGGAACTTAAAATAACGTCGATTTCCCGATCTTGACCAAAGATACAATTTTACTTTGTCCAAATCACATTCATTCCGGACTATGTTTGATAAAAAAAAATCTAAATACTATGGCATAATTATAATTTTTATCGAAGACATTCTTGGGAAAGACAAATTATGTTACATGAAATAATCTCTATTTTGTCTGCTGTTGCCCAAAAAGGACCTGATTACAATTAGGATAAATGTTTGAGTGAAAATAATCGTCCAGTATTATCTCATTATATACGAGTATGAGCGCTTGAACTCAAGTAGGTTACGTCTGTAACCCGATTATATTCCGAACAGGCAGTAAATACCGCTTCATGCTAGTCAAATTCAAAATTGTTTATTCCTGACGGAATCCATAATAAAGTGGGAATTGTAGAAAGTAAACATTTTCTCGTAGAAATTTTCGAAACTCCTTTAATCGTTGGGTTTTTTAAAGTTCATGAGGAATATTTATAACAAAAATTAGTTCTTTTTATAAGATTTCAAATACGAAAATAGTAATTTTATTCTGAGTGTTTAAACGACTCAAAGTATGTCAATTCAATAAAGGGAAGTATTTTTCAAATATGGCAATTTTTTTTGCTATAATCCCAATATGAAGAACACTACCTATGAAAACAGTAATTTTGGTAGCATTGGTACTATTCAACTATTTAATGACATACAGTATGCAGTAAGAAATCTGCTATAAACTTCCAGTCATTGCATTAATATTACAAAACTACTGTAGAATTACACATTTTTGTTGTAATTGTTTAATATTTTGTTGTAATTTTTAATGGTTTGATCATTTTACGGTAAATTCTCAATTTTTTGTAGAAAGTCCTGATTAGATATCTCGTGTAGTTTCACAAAACTCTGGTGGAAATTTCATAATATTTAAATTAATCTATGAAGTCCGGAAGATGCACATTTTTTAGTTAATTTTCGACCTTCGTTCTCAATAGGAAATAAAATCAATGTGGACTTGAAAGTGACCAACCTTATTTTCTAGTATGTTTTTTCGATTGGCGTTTCAAATGGTCAAAATGACATTTAAATTGCTTCAAAACTCATCATGGCCTATTTTACACAAAAAATTAACAATATACTAATGTAATTATTTATGAGTTGATAAAAGCGATTACTCAATTTGATGAAAAATTATAGGAGAATATACAGTATTCCTTCCATTATTCTAATTTGTCCAGTCAGGCAAGATAGCGGCCTTCTTCCCTTATTCTAATTTTCTCCTCGCCCCCACTACTTAGACTTTTGTCTCTTTTTGTTGCGCATGCGCCGTTATTTGTATTTATAGAAACTCCATACGTCCACACATGGCAGTGGGAAGAACGCGTGAGGGGAAATATTAGAATAGGAGAAGAGAAAAAATTAGAATAAGGGAAGACATTAGAGTAAGGAAATTAGAATAAGGGAAGGGCTACTGTATATAATTTCTTCGAAATACTATGATTTCTGAAAGATGCAATGATAAGATGCGAAAGATTGAGAAACGTCCATAAAGATTGAGAAAAATCTAGAAAGATCGAAAATGGTCTGGATGGATCGCGAAAGAAATTAAGAAAGGTCGAGATACACAGAAGAAGATTTTCGATAAATTCGAAAACGATTGAGATAAATTGTGATTTTTAAGAAAGACTTTTAAGAAAAATCGAGAGATGATAGATCGGAAAAAGTTTATATGTTAAAAAGTTTAAGAATTTTATAATTGGTTAAAAGAAAAGTAAAACAAGCGATTCCTATACGAATGAATATAAACTTTTTTAATTCCTTATGTTCATGATGTTATTAAAAAAAATTAAATTTATCAAATTCCTTTATTTCTTTACAAGAGAGTGTACATAAGTGAAACAAGTCAACGTTTGATAACAAGACTTCAAGTATTTAATAGAAATATTAAAGGAAAACAGAACATTTATGTATAGATTTAACTTTGCATTAGTTAAATACTACCCATAACTGCAACTATGATAATACAAACATTTTGGTAATACAACGAAAAACCAACGATAAGAGAAAGTTATTCTATTAAATTTATCAAAAACACAGTTAATATGAGATTAGAAGTTTCAAAATTATCTGAAATTTATAACACATAAAATAATCGTTAATATTGCTAATTAACTCATCATTTAAAAAGTACATGTCAGGTTATTAATTGTACTTCCCCCTTATATATTCCTTTTTATTTCCCGTATGGGTGATTCTCACGGAAGGGACCCTGAGATATGTCGCCAACGTGATTTCTGAGTTTCGGAAATAAATTCTATTACTTAATCTTTGTAATTTCATTTTGCTATAAATAAAGTCTAAAACTAGCTTATATTATTTAACTTTTTACGTCTTTAAATCAATTTTAATTTGCCTCTCCCGTTTTCAAATGAGCGCTGGAAAGTGATCCGTTTTTCATAAAAATCGCATTTTTATGTATTTATTTACAATAAACATTGTCTGCCTTAGCGAGAAAAAATTCCGCGTATAGGATATTCGAGGCTCCTACTTTTGACAATGTTATTAACATACTAAAAAATGTATAACGGTGGAACTGAAGTACTGATTTGTACTGAAATGGTGTTAGAAGGATTTTGTGTTTCATCGTTCAATTATTTTATGTCATTCAATAACATGTCCACTTGTGATTTCCGAAACCTTTTTCCAGAGTTACATAAAATATTAACTTTCTTACAGAAGAATAACAATTATTAATTAATAACAGTTACTACAAACGTATACAAATTTTTGTAACATATATTATTTATGACACATCTATAATTATAAACGCAAATTTGACTTCTTTTAATATTTCCCATCATCCTACTAACTTGAGTCAAGTTACTTGACATCTTCTATTTGTGAGTTTTCGAAGTCACTGATAAAGTATCCGTTATCTAATTTACAAAATTAAAAATGGCGGATTCAATACGACTGACCAAAATTCGAAACCTCGCCAGATTATGTCAAAATTTATTAATCTGATGATTTCCGGTTGCTGGTAACGAATTTGTTGCCAGTTTTTGGAAATTCAAAATGGCCGATCCCATATGGCGTAAAAAATCCCGAAATGCCCGTGGATAAAATATCGTGGACCAAATGTTGAATTTTTTAGAATTTTGATTCATTGAGAAAAAATAACCTTAAAACACGATATGTTTACAAATAAATATTAAAAATCTAGACAAAACATTTATTTTTAAACTTTTTAACTTGAAAATCGAAAAGAGCGACCCCGAAAACGTCTAAACTCGTTAGTTTAGAAGAAAACAAAACTTATTTGTACAATTTAAATATATACAGGTTTCAAATTAAAAAAATGTTTAAAAAAAAATTTTTTTGTATTCTTGTTTTTTTAATTATCTTTTTAACGGGCGATATCGGTCATTTTCACTTCATTTAGATTTATTTTGCGCTTCCATTTTTGCGAGAGCTGCAAATCGCCTTAAGAGATGGCGCCATACTTCACATTTATGTATGAAATGTAGAAGCTGCAAAAACGTACGCCAAGTACAAGCTGCGGCCATGAGTCGATTTCCGCCATATAAACATTGCGAAAACGTAAACAAACAACGTGGTTCCTCTTAAGAACAGCGAGCTGCTGCTTAAAAATCGTTTTCGAAATATTGTTCCCTGGACGGGGATCGATCTCGCGACCTACGAATGCGTAGTCCAGTATGCTACCACCTGAGCCACAAAGCCGATGCATCCCCGGGAAAAAATGATTTATATCTGGATCATATATGCACCATAGATGATCATACATCATCATATAAGATTCATATATCATCATATATGATTCGTATATAATCCAGATATGTTTATATATGCTCGTATACGGATTTTGACCTGATATAAATATAAATAATCAGATTTAGCTATGTATGAATATATATGGGATATATATGCTCATACATGCTCATATATGATTATATATTACTATATCAGGTCAAAATCAATATATGAGTATACATAAACATATATGGATTATATATGAATCTTATATGATGATATATGAATCCAGATATAATTCATTTTTTCGCGGGTCTTTTTACGAATTTTTTATTCGATTTTTTTATTTTTGATGAAAAAAACATAACGACCGGACTTCTTAATTTTCGACGTTCCAGGACTCGATCCCGGGATCTTTCCATTTCGTGTCAAATCCTTTATGGACATATAATCATTTAAAAATGTCATATAATTTGTTTACCTTCGATATTTCCAAAAAATTTGTACGATTCTTATACTTTCACGGATTCTGTAATTAATTATAATTTAATTCTATTAGCAAATACTGGTAATAAATAACTCGACTAGTGTGATGTTATCAGCTATCCCTCTAACAATGAGATCAAGGTCTTGTGGAGATTGGCAATGTGGTGATAAGTGGATGAAATACGGCAGCATAATCGCGTCTTCGCATAGCCACAGCGGTATGTATTTATTCGAGGGAAATGTATAAAAATGCACGAATGCCGACTAGGGATGTATACATTCTTGGACCCGTGAATGCGTCTGCTGGGCGAGATGTGTGCGGAAACCGCACACTATCATTCACCAGTGCCCTGCCCCATTATCCTTCTCTACAAGCCCAACCATCAACACCAACCAGATCTCTGCCACCTCGTCCCTATGCCCCGCAGCGTTGCTCATCTCTTTCTCTCTCTCTCTCTCTCGATCTCTAGGAATCTCTCTTTTATCTCTGTCTCACTCTCGGTACGCCTACCCCTGGCTACATCTACACTCCCGCCCGATGGAATGGAAATTTAGCGGAATCATTCGATGCAATTCGGACACGTTGGTATGCACCCTCCCGAAACCCACCGTAGTGCCGATCTCTAACGAATTAACTAAACCGGCCACTTCACAAATTATGTTTCGATATTCGTATAATCCCTAGTCTTCCTTTGCTTTCATGTTAAATTTCAGCCAGGAAGGTTGCCGTTATTAAGAGACGAAATATGGAAGTTACTACAATTGACTGCAATTAGTGATACTGATGCAATATCAAGTTAGAAATGTTTGTATTAGTTGTTAACTATATGTATATCAAATATAGTATTTGGCTCCATGCCTTTATTTCACCTGACAACTACTCAAACGACAAAACAGAACACGATAAAATACCGCATTGACAAATAACCAAATAATAATTTTGGGCATTATTAGGGGTAGGCAGAGTTTTGATTGGTTAGGTTAGGTTAGTTTCGTGACATTGCGATTTCTCCGCTTCCGCCATTTCACTATACGAATTTTGATCTAAAATAATTCTCGCGACAAAAACCAGGGTCAAATAAACTGGCACCAAAACGGAGGAGCCAAAATATTCTGCATCAAAACGCCGGGGCCAAAAAGTCCTGGCGCCAAAACGGTGGTGACAAAAGACTGACATGAATTTCAGTGTGTAATATTCAATTTTTTATTGGGCTGGTTTTTTGTCGCAGTGATATTTTTGATTATGGTAATTTGTCAATGTGATATTTTATCGTGTGATCAATTGTCGCTTTCTGTTTTGTCGTGTGAGTAGTTGTCAGGTGAAATAAAGACGTAGAGCCAAATACTATATTTGATATACATTTAGTTAACAACTAATACAAAAATTTCTAACTTCATATTGCATCGGTATCACTAATTAATCAAAAATATCACTTCGACAAAATACCAGCCCAATAAAAAATTGAATGTTACACATTGAAATTCATGTCAGTCTTTTGTCACCGCCATTTTAACACCAGGACGTTTTGGCCCCGTCGTTTTGGCGCCAGGACGTTTTGGCTCCCCTGTTTTAGTGTCAGTCTATTTGACCCTGGTTTTTGTCGCGAGAATTATTTCAGATCAAAACTCGTATAGTGAAATGGGAGAAGCGGAGAAATCGCAATGTCAGGAAACTAACCTAAGCTAACCAGTCAAAACTCCGTTTACTCCTAATAATGCTTAAATGAATATCGCTGAAACGAGAAATTTTTAAATCTGTGGTATTTTGTCGAAGTGATAGTTTATTAATATAATATATTATCGTTGTGATATTTTTATGCGAGACATTTTATCATTGTGATAATTTAACCTGTGATCAAATGTCCGTGATATTTTCTCCCGTGATCATTTGTCTGTGAAATAAAGACTTGTTACCTAGTATTTTTCTTTATAATTAATAGATAACACTGGCCAACAAAATGAAGCTAATCTCCATATCCAGAAAACGGACTGTATTTTTCCAAAGGTCAATTATCTGAATCTAAATTTGGCCGCAGAATCTTTCCATCACGTCAGAATTTTGCGATATCCTAACCTAAAAGTACAAAAAACACTGTTTTTGCTCATATTCAGTAAGTTTTTGTGGCGGAACAAAATGCTTATTCACACTTTTGCAAAAAGTACTTCGCCTCTTGACTGCCATCAAAATTTCACAAAAAATGCACAAAATGCCAAAAAAAAAATTTGTTAGATTTTACTTTAACTCGGTGTATAGGGATATTTTAGGACGCTGATTACAAATCTGATGATATATTTTGAAAATTTGAAATGACGGCTACAATATTGCGGAAAAATTTTCTAACTTCCAACCATTTCACTTGATATTTGTTGCTCTGGGGTTTTCGGAACCGCTGATTACGAATTTGAAGTTGGATTTTGAAAATTTTTCAATTTTTTTGTCTTACAAACTTTTTATGCTTAAATTGATTGAACACAATGTCATAATGGCTTGTGCAAAAATTGTGAAAACTACCATCTTTGTGGATTTATATATTTTTTTTGACACATTGATTATGGAAATGGACAACGCCATTATATTCAGTACACTTTAGACTGTCTAGAAATGGATTTGGTTTTACTTTACATAAATTCCAGAATTTGTTAGTCTACTTTATGTCATGACAAAGATTTGCCTTTTTTTGGCAGTCTGGGAAAAGTCCAAAATGATAAAGATCTCCATTGGCAGTCTAGGGTCTAAGGGGCTAAAGCGTTATTCGTTAACAATACTTTTTTTAATAATTTCGTACCATTATTTTTCAATGAGTTATCGACGTTTTTGTGAAGGCACGATAACGATTTTCATTTCTTGCTCTTTTAGGTTGCGATTTCTCAAAAACCAGAGAGCAATTATATGACCAGGTTTTGATTTAGCACATCGAAAATTGTCGGAAAAATATACTGAGATTTCTGGTGAATTCATTTTAATCTGGTTTTTGTCAATTTACGAAAAAAAATGCATTTTCCGTCGCAAAAAAATGTGTTTTTTGCATTTTTAGGTTAGGATATTTCAACATTTTGACGTAATAAAATTTTTAGCAAGAAATTCGGTCTCAGTTTGTTAGTTATTTTCGTGTGAAACGCGTACATTTACTTAAATGTATGAAAATCATAATTGTTCCCTGACAAAACTTCGATAACTCGATAAAAAAAGAATGGTATCGGAATGACTAAAAACGCATTTTAAAGCTGACAAATAGCACCTGAATATTATTCATGCCCATTTCCAAATAATAATTTTGTTTCGTCCCAAAAACTTTGGTACTCAATAGAGCCAAAGCAGTGTTTTTTTTGCACGTTTAGGTTAGGATATCTCAAAAACTTGACGTGATGGAATAATTCGGCGGACAAATTTGGATTCAGCGCCACGAAAACCTTCTGAAAAGTATGTTCCTGTTTGTAGGTATAAACTTTGTTCGCCTGTGTAATCCTACAGACCATATATTTTGATGAGGTCGTTCAACCCAGTTGAAAATAGTATATTTCGATAAAAGTAGGTAAAAGTTTTTTCTACGAATCTGCGGGTTGCAAGCCGAGTCGATGGCGAGCAATATTTTTCGACGTCAGCGTACGGGAAATGCGTCCGAAAAATATCAGAAGTGTGGAAAATAGCATTTTCCGTACCCGATGTCGAAAATTAATGTACATGGCGTCCCATAACTCGCGAACCATATTGCAGGTACTCTACGTGAAATTTCATGCAAAAAAAATCTTCTACCAAAACTGGATTCATTGCCTACAATTTGATTGGCGCGCCATTGAAGTTTAGAAAACAATGACTTTTTTTGCAATAACTTGTCTTTTTTTATGTGATCTTATCAAAATTAAGCTCATTTTAAAGCCACTTTTAAGCTCTATAATTTGTCTCTTGGGCAAAGGATAAAAAATGCAAATTTTTACGGTTTGTTGTGTTTACCCCATTTCAATAAATAGCTAATGAAATTCTACTACCAGGAAGTAGTCATTGGAAAAACGAACAATTTATTGCTAATCCAATGAGATTCGATGAAAATTGAGCCCAAAAGGAGCCTCTTAATCTCACAAAATTGGCGGGAAACGGCTTGATATTCTCAAAACGTATTTTTTGTCAATTTTAGAATTTTAAAGTCTTCTTTTAGGCTCAATTTTCATCGAATCGCTTCATATTAGATTTCAAATTATTCATTTTTTCAAGGGCTACGACTCTCTCGTAGTCTTGTTTCATTAGCTTTTTATGGAAATGAGATAATTACGAGAAAAGTGAAAAAATTGCCATTTTGGCATCCCTTTTGTGACTGTAGCAAGAGTTGTCATTTTAGGTCAAAGAGCTTCAGAGATGAATTGTGGAGCTTGGCTTTTTTTACAAATGTGAAGACATATTGGAATTCCTGATGCCTAAAACTCAATTTTAACATCGTCTGACCCCAAAAGCAACCTCAAAAATAGCAGTATACGTACCTTTTAATTTTTTGTAACTTTGATTTAGATACGATACGATTTGGATACATTTGTATGAGAATTTTCCAATTATTTTTTACAGTATAGGTTGGAAATACCTTGTTCTCCCCTATAAACGTAATCGATATTAACCACTTTTTTCGTTTAGTATCCATAGTTTTTTAAAAAACCAGATTTAGAGAGTAATACATAAAGATTCGTACGTGCATATTATGAAATGCAGTAAACTTAAAGTAGCAAATTCAAAGAATAATTCCTGTACGGAAGTGGATTTGAAACATTTTATTTTGATAGTTACAATTATCGGAAACTGGCGTAATAACAGCAAAATGATGGAATTATAAGCGAGTTTGAAGGCATTATATGTTGAGCGGACGTGCGACGATTCTCGTAGAATAACAGGCGAGAATGTTCTCAAAACATATGTGCCGTGCGAATATTATTGCTCGTCGTTGAACGACACTAGCAGGCGGCGAACGTCCTCAAATTTATAGCAACAAATAGTGCAGTGGGTCTGCTGCATGTGGATTATGAGAAAGTTTAGAGCGACAAGTACTCCTGCCATTAATTTATGACGAGATAATCCATATTATCGCATTACCAGGCATCGAATTAGATACTTTAGTTGATTTTTCGTTTCTAAGCAATGACAAGTGCAGGTGCAATGGCAAGTGTTAAATTAAAGCAGATTCTAAGATTGTTGAATATGTTTTTCGGTACAAACAAGTTTCTGATGTAAGAAGGAATTTAGTTCCTGAAACAATTCTATTAGCATTTGTTTTTATCAGGCTATATTTGTATTTATATGAATATAATACTAGATTAAAGCAGAAGTCTAGGTTTGATACCATCGTTTTTTTCTTTTTTATTTTCATCCACTAAATTCGAAAACCGCTTTCAGAATTCATGTCCATCAAAATTTTGTTGTTCTATGAGGAAGAGTTGATTTTTATAGGATTTTTACTCCAGAATCGAAATATGACTGACCAAATAACTAACTGGCTCTAATTTTTTAGAATATATTGAAGGTCAAAGGGATCAAAAATTCGACTTTCTTGGCATCTTTTAGCATCTATTTACAGCCTGAAAAAAGCTGTTATCAAACCAGTAAGAGTTACTACTGACAGAATTTTTCCTACAAAATCCAAATATGTACTCCAAAATATTGAATTAGACTAAGTTTTTTTTCCAAAATTTAAGATTTAAGGGGTAAAAAATCGTGCTTTTGGACATTTTTTCTGTTTTTTTTTTTTTCGAAAAGTTTGATGTACTTCGAATTCCAAAAAGTTCATCGGTCATATTGGATCCGCTATTTTGCATTTCTTGGTTTTTATAAAGCGATATAAAAAGTTATAGTACATTCTTTCAAAATATTGCCAGAATCTCTGTGACATTTTTTTAAGACCCTATCTTTTGAAATTGAAAACGCTTCGTTAGAATATCGTAACCCTAATACAAGTTGACATCTGACCTAATAAATAACATTGCGCGTTTATGAAAATTCAATATGACGTCTTCAAGATGGAAGTCCAAGTTAATAAAATGGATATTTTTTTACCATTCTAGTCTCATCAAATATTTCTGAAATCTTCAACAATTTAAAAACGGAAATTGTGTAAATTTCCATATTGCACATTTAGTCACCAGGAATCCTAATATTATATACTTACTATTGAATTTTGAGCTTTACTTAGAGAACAATTTTGATTTTATGAATCCATTACATCCATAGAGCCATTTTGAATTTTAGGAATCCGATTTCAGATTCAAATTCAGCGACCTCAAAAACCCTAAGGTACACACTTTCATAAAAATCGAATCATTTTTCGAACTTGCGTCCGCCATACTGAATCTGCCATTTTAAATTGAGAAAATTCGATTTCAGATTCATATTCAGCGACCTCCAAAACTATAACACTAAAATTATATGGTAAACCAATGAAAATTTGGTTCGAAGACAAAAATGGCACGCAAAGCGGATTTTCGCCTGACAGCTAACAAAGGTTAAAAAAAATTCACGAATTATTTGCCAGTTTCCAATCGATAGAAACCTATTATAAATGAATCCTTAACTGAAATGATTATTGTAGGTAGTGGTAAAATTGCATTACAAACGTAATTGAAATACATGTGCTGAGATAGGATCCTGTACACTTGGGGGAAACAGTTCTAAACGTCAGTACCCAAGGAGGGTAATTTAAATATAACTGAGATCCAACACAAAGAGGTGCACGGAGAGAAAACAAGGTTTATGGATCCATAAATAAAAGGTAGAAATGGTTGTAACATATAAGAATATTAGAATTAACAACGTGCAAAATTGTTATTGACTGTCATAATTTTGAAATTCTCAAGATTGAAAAATATACCATACAATAACTATATTTACTATAAAGTAAACCCTTTCTAAGCTGTGACCGTGATTTTGTTAAAATAATTTTAGAAAACAAGACGAAGAAAAGAAAAAATAATTTAATAATATACCTTCAATTGTGAATCTTTAAAAAAATTTAAATATTTAAGTTAAATAGAAAAAAGAAAGAAAGAAAAGATCATCTCCGGAAATATTCGGCAACGACTTGAAACTAACATAACCTATCCTGATGTTTTTCATGGATTAATGCCGGTTAGTTGTTGTTCCTCCATATTTACTTTTTAACTATAATATGTGAAAAAACGCCAGTCACGAAAGTTGCACTGTACTGCAAAATTTAGTACGTTCTCATGGTATCTAATAATGCACTTAATTAGTACCAGAAAGTAATTTGCACGAAATTTATAATCTCAACATAAATTCTTCTATCTTTTACAGAATCAATACAGTTTTAGATTATGTATTGTAATATTGGTCTCTTTATTTTAGCATTTTTCCTGGTTATTGTTTTAAATGTGAAATTGTATATTAAATAAAAATAATCAATAGCATAAGCAAAGTTCTATAAATGATTGCTTAATTAAGTTACACATGCTTATTTTTTGTTTAAAGAAAAATGTTAAATTAGTTTTTTTTAGTAAATTCATTATACTATTTATCAAATATTGCAGTCGTACATAGAGGCAAAACATAAAATATTTTCAATTGAAGCTAGTTTTATTGAGTTTTGTGAATAATAATTCGTAAATTTCTCAAGTGTTTTAATTCATGAGTCTGTAAATAAATGCTTATTTCACGGTATTACGGTCATCTTACTATACTACTTTTCCTTACTTATACTGTTTACATAATGATATAAAATATGAGAAGTAAACAAACAAATAAAACGATATAAGTTACATATCAGTAGTTTTACAACGAAATAATCAGGAAACTTAAAATTGTATCTTGATCAAAATGAAAAATGTTCAAAAAATCATAACTGGGAAACCAAAGAAACATAGGAAATTTTTACTAAAACTTAAATTATAGTATTTTTGTGAAAATTATTATTTTCACAAAAATTGGCAATATCCAAAAAAATGTATTAAACATTTTCTAATAATTGACAAGTCAGTGCGCCAGCTGAAAGCTTGATTTATGTTCTTCAAAACATATCCGATTAGTTTTTTCACTATCTGCAAGAGATCCAAAACATTTTTTGGCGAGCTCGATAATTCATAGCATTTGTTCTACGGGAAACCAATAAATAATAAATTGCCGTAATTTTGAACGTGCAATTTATTATTATCAATTCGTAATCAGTTTGAATTATGATGTGTGTATGGCGTCCGCCATATTGAATTCGCCCTTTTGAATTTTCGAAATCAACGGCCCCGATAACCACCGAATAACAGGGACAACCGAAATTATTAGAATTTAGAAAATTTGTCGGCTATATTGAATCCGCCATTTTAAATTTTCGAAATCTGACTTTACATTCGTAATCAGCATCCCAAAAAACACCTATACACCAAGTTACAGTAAAATCTAACCAATTTTTCCCCTGCATTTTGGGCACTATTTGTGAAATTCTTGCCGCAGCAAAGGGGGTAAATAAGAATATCATTACCGATTAAAAATTTGGGTATAAAGTGTGGAGCAGGTACATTTAGACCAAGGAAATAAATTTCAATCTTACGAGATGGATAAGATTTTATAGACAGAAGAGAGCTAATCATATTATTCATTTTATTTTCCTACATAGTGCAGTTCCAAATTATATGATGAAAATATTGTATTACAGTCACATTTACTATCGGTGATAAAGCCAATACGAGCAAGTGATGCTCCAAGGTGGTAGTAATTAGATCGACCTCTTTTGACCCATGTTATAAATCTTCTTGACAATCTTTTTTTATAAAGCCAGAATTTAGAAACATGTGTACCATAGAAGTTAAAGTTACTTTAAATTAAATTTGATACTTATATATGAGGGAATCAAGTAAAAGCATATGGAATTGTTAAGAGACTTATTTAAAAACATTAGAGCCTTTTCTCTTATCTGTAAAAGGTAATAATTAATTTTTACTTCAATTTTGGGGGTTTCAAACGCTTTTATTTATATTTATATAATTTTATACAAAATTTCCAAGCGACCAAATTTGAAAAGCATAATTTATTGATTTCTTGGGTGGAGAAATCAGCTTATTCGGAAGTGGCTGTTCGAGGTTGGCCAAGTACACTAGCACGGAGGTTGGATTCGCGCGCCTCCGGAGTATTTTATTACTTCGAAGTCATACGCGAAAGGCAAACACAACAGTAAATCACCGGTATCACCGGTGGCTGTTAAGTTAAATTTACGCCCGTATTTGTATATGACTTCATATTTCCCATTAGCGGGATAAACTGACCTAATTCGCTCCTATGTACATCTACCGGCAAAGAAGACGACGCAAATATGACAGACTGCCCGTAGCTGCCGCATAATATTACCGGCGGATACGACCTAAAAATTACACCACCCCACAATACTGAGCGAACTTGGTAAAAAGAGACGATCTGCTTCGGTTTTCAACGCCCGTAAACTTGAGAATGCGCTTTGCAGTCGTCATTTTAAGTTTAATTGTTTCGAGGTATAATAAAGGACGTTGTTGGCTTTTGAATGATTTCCCCGAACAATGGAATTTTATAACATAATCTGGGAATGATGTGTCCGTTCGGTTTAATAGCCGACAAAAACTTTCGTTTTAGATTTTATGAACCAAAGTTGAGCAAATGAAAGATTATATTTTTAAATTTTTTAAATGCGATAAAGATATATTTATAATAGTCTGCAGAAGGGTTAGAATTGGTGAAGTGACCCCATAACTTTCCAAGAACTTTTCATTTTTAGTATCACCATCGTTTTTCTGAAACTGAAGTACTGTTTCATTCTGTTTAAGGCTGTAATCGCATAAAAACGTATACGAACAATGCAGTTTTACATGCTTTCCATCTAAAATATCAATAAGTTTTGTAATAAAGATTAGAATATTATGTGGACAGATTAAATCGATTTGTAATAGCGTTTAAAACATTATAATAAGACCAGACATCATTTTAACGTTACAATAACTGAAAGTAAGGTTCCATGGAACCATGCTTACTTCGCAGTTAATTGAGACATAATCTGCATTTGCAAAATCACGATAGCATAAACGACATGTAGACGCAACTTATGGGACATCATAAACGTTAAACAGTTAGGAATGATGATGATCATCTTCTGTAACTAGCTGATCGTAGAGTGATGCTGGTGCTAAAAGATTAGAAGCAACAAATCACCATTCCAAGGTATATCCTTTAAGATGGTGTTCTAGAAATAGTTGATCAAGTCCAAGTGATGCAGGAAGATTAAGTTACGTCAAACAATAGCGTGGTAAGTTGGAGAAACGTAACACATTGGGTGACAGGCGGGATAGACGACGGGTTGTTGATCCAATAAACAGATGGCAGAGCAAAGTCGCCAACAATGATGAGTTTATACTCCAGATTCAGTAGTACCAGACATCAGTATAGAAAACACTATATTCAATGGTAGATGATCTGGGTGTACAGTATACATCCACGATAATAAATTTGCACCCTTGATATGCTGACAAATTGCCAACATTTCCACTGAAGATACTGGCGACACGTTAAAGATACGTTGAAACGTAGGAATACTTTTATTTATTGCAGTAAGAACGCTCCTCTCCTGACCAAACCATCAACAGATGACCTATAGAGTCCAAATACATTAAAACATCATATAAGTTCAAATGTTTGCGTACCGATTTTAGGTCAGGTTAAGACCAGAATATGAGATGTTAGTAAAAGTAAATGAATATTATTTCTAATACATTCAAACTTATTATTAAGAGATCGAACATTCTGATAATGAATTTGATTTATGGATTTGACGCTGGCAGAATCCGTGTACGTTGAGATATTAAAAGTACGATCGTTGGAATCCCATCTTGATACTTGACTATGCGCTGATCTAAAGGGCGAGCTGCATTGTGGTCCGCAACATCTTTTCTCTATATTGCCAATTTATCCCTTTGTTGCTTAGTTGTATCTATATATACTTACAGTTTTATCAGATGAGACACTAACAGTTTGAGGGAAATAAATTCATCGTAGATACAATGTGCCTCTTGATTAGTAGTTAGCTGAAAAATCAATGGTCTGTTAGACCCAGTCAAAAGGCGATTCTCTAATCGTCGTGGGAGGATGGAGTCGCAGTTAATGCCAAATGGATGTAAAAGTTCTTTTACACGGTCTAAAACTTCAGCAGTGACATTATCTGAATTGCCTTCAGTTACATTGAATAAAATAATATTGTTCGAGCGACGTTATCGATCTTCGGATTCTTTGGAGAGAGTTGGTTAACGATGGAGTCCATATCTATATGATTGGTTGAAGATGATTTTTTATCCAAATCCACTATCTTATGCTCGAATTCAAACCGTTTGTCTGCTAATTCGCACAATTTTTACAACACATTAGAATTTGAGGCTGAAGTGCATAACATTTAGAAATACAGCCGATAACAACATACCTACAGTACACACAAATTAACAGATGGCTATAAAAAAAATGATTGAATTAATTAGCAAATCTCAAGATAAAAACTTTGTCACATTCTGAGACTCCAAAAGTGCGATTCAAACTATTAGCGACACTGCATCACTCGACGAACTCACACAGTCCATCCAAACAATGTACAATACCCAAATAAAAACAGGAAAACGTATAGGCCTTGTATGGATCCCTTCTCATGCAGGGATAAATGGCAATAATAAAGCAGATCTAGCGGCTAAACAGCTGCCAAACATCCCGTAACAAATTCCACAGGAAATATTACAACCTCAAGCGATCTTAATACATATCATAAAATATTTTAAAGAAACAATATCCAAACGGCTGACTAATAATTGCCCAGCAAAGTATAAACTACCTCCAGTATATTCAGGTAGGCAGCAATTTCCTCTAGAATTTACAATACGTGATCAGACCAAGATAACCAGAATACGTATAGGACACTCGACACTAACAGACTCGTACATGCTAGATAAGAACATCCCACCAGCATGAGATTATTGCAATTCAATCTCACCACAGAACATCTACTAATCGAATGTCAACAATATGAATATCTAAGACACGAATTAAAAATGCTACGAGACTTTAATAGTTTGGTAAATTCAACGATATTTCAACCAATTATCATACGCTTTTTAAAAAAAATTAATGTACTAAATAAATTATAGCCAATTTTGAATGTACCTCGTCGCTCATGACCAAGCAGTTAATGGTTTATGCAGTTTAAAAATAAACAAATAAAAAAAATTCAGATAATAGTGGAGTTTGAGAGATTACCAAATTGTTTCATTATCTCTGCGCGAATATCCAAAATCAGACTTTCAATTCATTGCGTATAAAATGAAGACGAAGATGCGCTGACTGGAGACGATAAGTCAACTTATGGTTGGATATCGTTGCCAACACGTTGAGTTACAATGTTTCCGACAGGCAATGGGGTGTCAACAGCTGGCAACAGCGATATGTTATTATCATTCAAGGTATAAGCTGATGGTTATATGTCTTTAAATTCATTATAAATAAAAAACAGGTTTACATTTTGTTATTTCTCGTCCAAAATAGGACCAGAATACACATATTAATTTTGTAAGTTTTATTTAGAAGTAGTTGAAATATCTGGCATGGGCCCCCTTAATTAACCAATAATGGTGTTTTTGTATTTTTAGGTTAGCGTATCTTGAAAGCCTGAACCAATCAGATTCGGATTCAGCGTTCGAGAAACCTTTGGAAAAATACAATCTGGTCTCTGAGTCGCCAGGTTAATCTGATTTTGTTGTCCTGCATAATGATCTTTTTAGATTTTTAGATTAAATATTTCCTTTTTCACGTACACTGCGAAAAAATATTCCATAGTCATATCAATCATTCTCTTATTTCAGCAAAATATTTACCATCAATATAGTAATTGGAAATATTTATATCTAAGAAATATTTCGGTACTTAGCAAATCAGTACATGGTAATAAACAAATCCCTTCCTGTGAATATTTTTGCAAACATTTTGAATGTCGTTTCAATAAATAGAATATTTTTTACGTTCTAATGGCCATTAGACATATTTTTAGTGATATTTATCGTGTCACAGTGCGGTATTTGTACATTGCTTTACCGATTCTTGAATTAGTAACGTTACATTTGCGACAAGTCTTACTTACAAATTACCGTTGATTTGTACACAGAAAAGCACGCGGTCGCTTTAGCGTTATTCCATAAATCATAAAATCCCGTATCGTTAGAGTATAACAAGAAACGCCGATTATAATTGCAATGCCAAAACACGGGACCGCGGTTAGAAATAACGTTATCTGAAAAAAAGCTCGGAAAAGAGCAACGCATGACGCAATAAGGTGGCAGGTAATCAGTTTACGTCGCTAGGCGAGCATGCGTATAGTCGCTCGAGCACACTCTTTCCTATCGATACTTTACGATATTAAATTCCGATACCATAATCTAATTATGCCTAATGTTCAGGTCCTCATTAAGCGGCAAGGCTCCACGGAAGCAAATTTTCTACTAAACTAATAATAGCGAGTGTAAGAAAGAAATTACGGTAGATTCTAAGTTTACTTTCCTCGTTTATGAAACTTTTATTCCTGGCTTTAAAGAATAACTTCATTTAAACATCCTGATAGTGTATTTTATACAATAACAGACCATTCCTATGATTTGGAATTATTGTAATATATTTATAAGCACTGGTGTCAACATTTATTAGAAAAACGAGTAACACCAAATTTCACTATTATACGGCTGATCCCATCCGGCAAAGATTCTATAACAATTTCCTTGGGACAGAAAATTAAAAAATATCAGAGTTTATTTACCTCGATGAATTTAAGAACGTTTAGATCCTATCCAGAAAACCGGAAGTTAAACCCCCCTTTGCTACTAGTGAGTAAAAGTGTAACGTTTGCTTAGCGAGTACCTTGGAATGCGAAATTGAAGAATATTAGTGTAGGTATCTTCCTTGAAGAATTTAAGCATGTTTAGATCCGATCCGGAAAACCGGAAGTTAAACACCCCTTCGTTGCGAGTTTTTCGTATTGGGTCTAAACATTTTTAAATTCATCAAGGAAGATTTCTAATCTGATTCATTTCAATTTCGCGTCCCAACGGCCTCGGTACACAACCGTTGCACTTTCATTCACTCGTAACGAAGGGAGATTTAACTTCCGGTTTTCTAGGTCTAAAGATTGCTAAATCTTATCAAGAAAGATTTCTACTCCGATAAATATCCAAGATCATTTGGAGTCGTTTTAATCTTTGAGTTGCATATCGTTTCAAACTTTACTACTATCTTTTCATTCGCTTTCGTTGAAATATATTACTTTGGTGTTACAGAAATCATGCACAAATATTTTTTAGGATTAGAACTAAGGACATATATTACATACATACAATTACTACACTCAATACTTGCAACAAAATTTATCGAAATATCAAAATTATAAAAAGCAATAACTAATAGACTGAAAAAGAGTAGTTACGGCTACTACTTACGCTGATAAAGGGACACTCTAGAATTATACGTAAATTTATACTTGTGGCATGTGTAGAATAAATGCTCCAAAATCCACATTAACGAAAAAGTGTGCAATAGCGGCAGTCCTTAGTTGTCGCTGGAGCAACGCTCGCGATAAAACAACGCGATTATACAGTGTTAGGAAAAAGTTCCGGAACAGCGAATTATCTCAATTTAGGTTTCACCTTGTAATGCCCTTGAAGAAAATATCGGTTATATCATATTCGGACGTAAAATTTCCCGTTCTTTCCGAATCCATGAAAAAAAATGGGGGTTCCCAGTTAAAAAAATACTCTTGACCTTGAAATAACCGTCAAGGTCATGTTCAAGATCAATTTCCATGGTACCATTGAATAGCTGGGGAAAAATCCTTAAACTTTTGTCTGAAACATTTTCCCCGAAAATGCACTCCCTCTGAGATAATTCGCCGTTATGGGAACGTTTAAGTTTCACCTTGAAATGACTTTGATTAAAATATCGGTTATATCATATTCCGACGTAAAATTTTCCGCTCTTTCCGAATCCATCAAAAAATAGGGGTTCCTATTAAAAAAACTGAACCTTACCTTGAAATAATCATCAAGGTCATTTTAAAGGTCAATTTTAATGGTACCATTGAATAGCCGGGGAGAAATCCCAAAACATTTTCCCCCAAAATGCACACCCGCTGAGATATATCACCGTTCCGGACCTTTTTCCCATCACTGCAGATACAGTTTCCTTCAAATAAATTAGTTATGTTAAATAAACTCAAAATGTGTCACTGTTTCCTGTGCCTCACGGCGTTCAATCGATACCTCGTTTTTTAAACTACTTTCACAGTCTACAATCAGGGTTGAAAAATCAACCACTTAAGTAGTAATGGCACCTGCATAAAGAATGTCTGGTATGTATTTTACTACTTAAGTAGTATATGACCCCATCCATCAATTTTGATGTAAGCAAAAATAAGTTGCCGTAAGTTTTGGGTTGCTGCAAACAAATACAAAATTAAAATTCTAAAATTCTAGTAATTCAAACCATCTTTTAAATATTTGTCACCAAGACATATGCATTTTCGTTTCTCTCTCGTTTCGATGCGCCTATATATCCAAATTATATATGAACCTTTAGACAACGAGGATTGGGGCGCTTAAGAATATGCATGAAAAATATATCTTATATGGGTCATTCTCGAGAAAAGTGTAATTTTATGTCCCCGGTTAATATTTTATCCAAATAATGGAATTTATTCTCCAAACATTTTTTTTCTTGCGCCTTATACTTTTATGTAAACATCGCACAAGAGATGATTTGTTCAAATCGCATGATAAAATTTTCATATACTGCTAAAGGTCCGAAATGTAAGCCTCCTGGCTGTCCCCAGATATAAATAACACGTTTTCGATCACTGTCATTCTCTTTCATGTGAATGATTAAATTTCTTTAAAAGTGGTTATGATCTGTTTTACTTATAACAAACAAATAGTGCTGTGAAAATTTCACTATAACGTTCCTGAAAATTGTTATGGCTTTGTAAAATGTGTCCCCATGTTTTAAAAAATAAATGTAAGTACAGAATACATGCCATTTACAGTACAAACAAAAGTAAATGTAGATACAGACAATCGTTCTACAATTTCGATTACTTTTAGACTATGGATTGTGTGTATAATATTACTGATTTCAAAACTAATTTAAACCCAAATTTAGTAATATTGTTAGAACTAAGGCCAGTACGTTTATTCCTTGTAAGCCTCCTGTCATATTTGCGACGCTAATTTAGCATGTTAAGAAAGCGAGTAATATCTTAAAATATAAAGAAAAGATTAAACTCTTATGCCTTAAGTGCATTTGACCGAAATTTATTTTGTTCTTATGTTAACCTGGTTAATACGTTGACATGTAAGCTCCCCTGTCCTGTAAGCCTCCTGGACAATTGTAGTGATTTACAGAAATTCCGTTCTAATTAGTGATAGAATGGATTTTTATTGAACTTAACATCAAGTTTCTTAACTACTTTCAGTATTAAACGCGCATCATCAGTAATATGCGATAATCAAAGCTTTTTTTTTACATGGCTGAAATAACTAAACATATCACTTTATAATTTTCCATATTAATTTTAACCGTTTTGAGTTTGATAAAATAAATATTATTAAGTTACTATTTTTATTTTTATTCTTTATGAGTCACTCATTCGCTAAGAGTGAACATTTCGCCATTTTTATATAAAATTTCCATTAAAAAATTAAATTACTTGTATATTTCACGCGTATCGATGGCTGCTGCATTATTACTTCGTATTTACGTAATTAGCAAGCCAATGAATATATCTAAACTTTAAATTTTAATTTTTATAATCTTTTATTTTGTGGAAAAAAAATACGTCGATTTTACACTTTTTCGAAGAATGACCCATATCATGGATTGATCGTGGGTAAAGTGTCGATCATTGGTTGCGAGAATATATTAGCGTCCCAAAGTCTGTTTCTGAGTTCAAGTTCTTTTTTAATTCGGCATGGCCTAACTAAGATCTTATAAGTTTTTGGTTTAAATTTAAATAAGTTTTGGATTTAAAAATACGTTTTTGGTGTTTCTTATCAAACATATAAATCATACTTACTAAAATATTTAAAAAATTTACATGTTTAAACACAATATACTCCATTTAAAACCGCAAAAAAATGTTCTTCTAAAATTCAAGTGGCGTACCGTTTTCTTAGAAAACTTGTAGTACTATCGTAAAGAGCGGGAAAAAATACATAAGAAATTATATTTTGAGCCATCCAAATGTAACGCACTCCATTTAAAACCTCCACAAAATAAAAGTTTGTGGTTGGAATTCGCGTGGTGCACCATTTTTCCAAAAAATATTAATGTTTCATAAAGAGAGGGAAAAAATACGTAAAAAATGATATTTTGAGTCACCAAAGTATAATATACTTCATTTCAAGTGGCAAAAAAATAAAACAGTTTTCGGCCAAAATTCGGGTAGTGCATCATTTTTTTTTTCAAAAAACTAGCAGGGCTATAGTAAAAAGTCGGAGGAATGACGCAAAAATATCCTATTTCAAATCTAGTACCTTTAAAACAAGGGTGTAAGAACGTTGTCTAAAAATTTCATTAATTTGTGTCTGGCCTAATTTTGAGGTTATGTGCCTCTCCAAAAATTGTGATTATTTGTAACCTTAAATCCCAATGTACTGATTTTTTACAAAATTTTCTGACGTAAAGATTCTACGGAAGAAAATTATATCGAAAAATAGGATTTTTGCCTTGCTACCGTTAAATAGTGTCTTTAGGATTGTAATTTTTGCTTTCGGAAACAATCAAAATCAAACGGTGTAATAATGTTTTAAATGTCGTTAGAGTCAAACCAACGACATTCAGATATAGTTAATTCATGGAAGTCCTACGTGTCTCTCATAATATGATGTTATTAATAGTCAACGTTTGATTATTAATCTCAACATCATTTTTTCAAATATAAGTGACCAATTGCTCATGAATAGAATTTAAGTCAATTATTTATTAAGTTTTAAACAGATTGAATTATAATTTGATCGTAAATGATTTCTAAATTTGGATGCGGGTCGAAAAACCGACAAATCAAAAAGCCAAGAGGTCGAAAAACCGACAGTCATGAAGCCGACAGGAAAAAAGCCGACACATAAAAACACGGGTGTGGGTCGAAATACCAAAAAATTAAGAAGTCCACAACTAAAAAAAGCGACAGTCAAAAAACCGACAATCGAAAAGCCGGCAAATAAAAATTAGGAACATCGTCACGTGAACAGTCAAGTGTCGGTTTTTTGTCTGTCGGCTTTTCGAATGTCGGTTTTTTGTATCTCGGCTTTTCGATTGTCGGTTTTTTGACATGTCGCTGTTTTGATTTGTCGGTTTTTCGATCCGCACCCAAAAAAACTTACACATCTACAATCGGACTATCATTTTTTGAAGTGTCGGTTTTTTTACTGCCGGCTTTTCGATTGTCGGTTTTTTTTACTGTCGGTTTTTCGACCTGTCGGACTTATGATTTATCGGTTTTTTCGATCCGCATCCCTAAATTTAAAATGGATATATTAAAATGTTATTTGTACACATGAACTGGAAAATTTATTTATACATAGTATTTCTTTCAGTGTCACGTTCGAATAGTTGAGAAACATGAAGATTTTGCATTTAATAAATTATCATATGAAAACAATAATGACAATACATAGTTATCTTTTCTACAAATTCAAATGGTTTTAAGAATAATTCAAAATGATATTAGAGAATATGCATCGTAAGATTAAAATTGAATATTCGATAATAATCGACTTAATTACAAGACTATTGGAACGATTGTGACTTCGAAAAACATGTTGTTTAACTTCAGTATAATATATTTGTGTGGGTCATACACTCTCTTTCCGTTTCAATTATAAAATATGCACTCTCCTCTGGCATACATCTCAAAAATGATTTAAAAATGATGCTTGTTTTATGTATGCCAGTATTAAAATTCAAAAATATCTGGACTGACGAATATAATTTTAAAATTCAATGCAATTTACATTTATAATAAATTTACAAGTATCTCACCGAAGCTAGATGAAATTGTATTCCAATGACAAAAAAGATTAAGGTCTTGAATATTCAGAGTTATATTTCCGTAATTAAATAAACGAAATTCCGAACACACGAAGCATGTGAATTTTACTTTTTATTTTCGTCTGTTCGCCAACTTTCAATAGTTAAAACTTTATACTTTTTAATCAAATTCAAAGTGATTGATGTAAAATTGAATAGTAATTAGTTCTCTTCAGATGTATACGGCTGTTAAAGTCCAGTGAAATAAAAATACCTTCCTCTCTTCTTTTAATTTCATTACGTCTCGGCTTTATTATATTAGCCCTCGTAAATACAGGGTTACGAGAGGTAATATAATAAAGACGGGACGTAATTAAATTAAAAGAAGAGAGAAAGGTGTTTTTATTTCATGGGATCGAAACAGTCATAAAAATGTGAAGAGGATTCATTATTATTGAATATACGGTCGAGAAAACAAGCAAAGATGAAAGGACGGCGTAAATGAATAATAGGAAAATAATTCACAACATTTTTAGTTGTTTACGAAAAGTAGTGAAGCAGCGACATTTATCTCTTAATATTATTATAAGAACTAATACCGTACAGGAAACTTTTATAACGCTGTGCAAGAACTTAGTTTCTATACACTTTCCAATTTAGTAACATATAATACCTTATGATTTATAAATGACAATATCTTTTGTTCACCAGAGAGAAAAGTATAACGAGTATGCTTGCAAAATTGCACTTTAATAGTTAATGAATGCAAAGAATTATTGTTTTATTATTCACAATGTGATTGTACAGAGTCCAATAAATTTCATTAAAAAAAATATTCATTTTTTTTTAATTGTAAAATGTACTCGACGCCGCATGAGTTTGAATATATCACATTCAATTTTTGAAACTAACACCGGTTGACTCGTTTTCTTCATTTACTATTCTTGCGTAATTACTAATTTAATTACCTGCGCCCATTCTAAAACTGCGATATCGAGGGCCTCGTTTGAAGAAAAGCTGCACTTCCATGTATTTTATATTTTTCAATTTTCCGACCGGCTTTATCTTTCGATATATGTGCTGCTTTTTATGGTAACGTGTTGTAGTTCAGAGTACAAAAGAATACTCTCCAACCCTTTCAGACTTCTAGGCGATTTTGACAACCCTGTTTTTATAGATAATTGAATTTTAATAAATCATGCTTTAAAACGGAAACGAAGTAAATAACAAACTCGATATTGTTGGCAGAATCAATGTGTAGTAAGGTACACAGAAAAGAAAAAATCTCCTTTTTATAAATATTATACTTCTTAATAAGCTTATTTTTCAATAAGTACACAATATTTTTAAAAATATTTTAAAGAATCTTTTTTAATTATTTTTCTTTCATCATTCCTTGTTGATATTAAATATTTCGTGAAAGCGTCAGTCTACTCCGTAATAATGGTTCTTATAATTTAATTACTCATGGAAGGGTTTTATCACATTAACCCTTGAGTGTCTAAGATAATTTATAGGACAGTATTTTCTTTTAAAAAGACTGGAATCAATTTTCTCAAAGTTCACTTTATAAAAAGGTTACGTTAAAAAATAAATTTTAATCTTCCTTATATTATTTGAAAACTATATTATCTAAGAATTTTTATTTCATTAAAGGAACATTAAAAATTCCAATCAAGTAGAAGAAAAATTGTATTTGACGCGACTTACGTAATAACGAGGTTAAAAAATATCAGTTTGCAAAAATGAAAAAAGGAAGGGATATGTCAAAATGCTTACATTAAGAAAACTTTGTTGCATGATCTATTGTCAGTAAATGCTATAATCTTAAGTCACCGGATCAATACATTTTGTAGCCTCAGGTGACTATAAAGACTTTTTCGTCCACACTTTTTCAGGACTGCTCTGATTACCCACATTACAGATTGCTAATTTTCGTCAAGAATTTTTAAGTGTATGGAAAACAAAAATATTGGATGCCAATGGCGAATTAAGGACCATAAGCTTGCGTAATTCTTTTTTAAAAGATCGGTGAAATAAATTCCTTCAAAAAATAATTCTAAGAACACTCATTTTATTAATGAAATTTCGATTTTTTACTTGAAGTGTATTTTCAATACTTTCTTGTTTTACCTAAAACTATTGAAAGTAATTATTCGTTAATAGGAGTGTATGTTTAGAATCCTAGAAATTATTTGTATAATAAAAATATACATTCGACGATTTATATTTATGATCACAGCGAGATAGTTATGATTATAATATATCAGGTGTAAATTAAGTTATTTCCATTGATTATTTAATTGTTTTAATCGTTTTAATAATTTAAATTTAGTAAAGAATTTTATACATGCTGATAGCAATAGTGAATTTGTAAAAATGAATAGAGTAGTAGCACAAATTAAGACATATTAAATACACTGTTAAAAATGTTTTTAATTTCAATAAATTTTATTTTACGGATATGAAATTTAATAACATTGTCCTTTAAAGTATTTTTAATAAACATGATCATGAAAATTCAATTTCCTGTAATTAATGCAGTGATTAAAGTACATAGTAATAAATTTTGAAGTGTTTAGACATTTGATGTTTAATATTACTGACCAAAACACGAAAAGAAGTTATTAGTATTTTATTATCGATATTTAAAATTTACATGGCTACGATATTTAGGACAGTGTCTAAGTATATGTATAATTGCACGCATACTTAAAACCGTGGGTGAGGGAAATTGAACTGACCCTAACCTCGAAAAAGAAGCTTAAACAAAAGAATATTCGTTGAAATAGTTGCAATAAACCTACACCCTTAAAATAAATTTAATGACATGTATACTAAATTTAAGAAATATTCTGTATTAAATTGCAATACATTGCGTCATTGAATTTCATTTTATTTCAATTTTTTTTCATTTAATTTTATTAGGAAATTTCAAAATTCAAACAGTGTAAATTAATATTTTTTGAAAATTTTTCTTTTGTGGAAGACTTACTTATATTTCACCAAAAACAGTCAATTATATAATTTGCCTGGTTTAACACCAACAATCACTTAAAATAATAAAAAAGTTTTTTAAGTCTATATATCTATGTCAGGGAATTTAACATCTTTTTATCTGAATGTCAAATTTCAATTTTCAACAAAATGTACTCAGAAACGTGCCAGAATTTTCAAGAACAAATTTGAAATTGCAATTTTCTGACAAATTATAGAAGTGCTAAAAAAGATATATTAGAACTATGACTATAATGTAAAATTAATGCATAATATACGTATTATATTATAAATAATGTATTATATAAATTTACATATAGTTTTTGTTATTCTAAGTAATTAATCGTTTTCGGTGTGTCGGGCCATTAAATAAAAATAATAAATGTTAATCAATAATTTGATAAATACAATATATCCTCGTTTTAAAGATAGTTGATAGAGGGAAACAGAAGCCATTAATGACTAAATCATTTTAAATACATATATGAATATTACTTTAAAGTTCTGTCTCTATTGTCAGAAAATATTGTAGTTGCCACTGCAACATTTACTGTGTTTTTGTAATACTAAATTTATCTAAGTAGTGTTATAAATAAAAAAAAATTAAAATTTTACAAAAAATGAATACCCAAATATTCTGCGAAATGGTTAATAGTGAAGATTAAAATAATTTCGTTGCACACTCTATCTGCACGCACTCGCCTCAATGTATATGAAATATGAGAAAGAAATACTTTTTATAAGTTAATTATAAACAGATAAAATTTAGTTTGCAGAGAATTTTTTATGTGCGCTACATTACCCCTTATCCAGAACTTATGCTGGCACAATGCCCCAGTAATTTCTCGTGCAAAAAGTCTTCATCAAAATTACTGTAATTATAAAGCTATTAAAGATTCCGTTCTAATGTTTGTTCAAATTATATGTTACTTTTACGACTCGGGCTACAATATATCAATATATAAAACGACAATAAATCCTTAAAGTTTATTTCGGTTTGCAGGTTTTGTTTTCCGTGTAAAATATGAATTTAACGATTAAATTACCTGAAAATAATTTGCTCGCTTAATGTAATTGTGGGAGCAATACGCGTAGACCTGTTCTCTTTCTCACGTCTGATGTTAATTTCAGTTTAGTGATTTACAACATTAAAACTTATATGCCTCTTTCGTAAATTACTAATATTTACTAACGTTGGCCAATCGGTATTTCAGAAAATAGTTTGCATAACAATAACCAAAATTGTCAATGTTAAATACATGAAATTATATTGAAAATATAAATATTCGTTATAATATTGTTGCATTATAAATTAATATTGCGAAATTGACACCAAATACTAATTTGGAGATAGTGTTTCTTATTGACGCTTACATAGTACATTCTATCTATAAGACTTTCCTATTTTTCATTTCTTTTATTACAGTTTAATTGCAAATCAATTTATTCCCAATGATATTTATGTCTCTTACGGTATATATTGTTGAAACTTGTATCTAATATTTCACCAAATTAAACCAACATAAAATTTTAGTGTAAATTCACCGTCGTTTAACAACATTCATTAATCTCCTACGAGATGCCGGCTACGTACATCAATGCCGTTTATTTTTATTGAAAATTAAAGCATAAAATCATTTCGAAATATTAGATTTTTTATTATTTCAATGAAATCTGAAAATTTAAATGCCTAAATTTATTTATAAAATCATTTATATCTTGTTTAAAGCCATATTTGTTTGTAATGAATATGTTTCTCAAACAACTGAACTATTTATTCTAAATTTTATTTCATATTAAATGGCTAAATTATCTTCCGCATGATTACGTAATTTATTAAAAAAATGTGCGTATACTATTATTGAATAGCTTTTTCAAACTTTCTGCACAATATTGTGGCCATTCTCTACCTTTTTAAATGGAAAGCTCTTTTGAGTAAAGGCTAAGAGTAAAGGCAAATTTTGTTCAATATCTGATTGTAAAATCCTAATATATTATAGGTTTTAATTGTTAAGGTGGAATATAAAAATAATGAAACTAAGTTACGTCTCATTTACTTTGTACTTTTCATAAAAATCATTGGCAATATAAGCAATTATGTTGCTTGCAGTCACAAGTTTAAGTAATTTTAATTGATATTTTCGGTAATCATTATTCACTTTTAAAAATGTTCTTAAATTTAATACATTTTTAAAATGCACAAGTAAATTAATCTGAATATACGGAGTTTTAGTTTCAAATTAATTTACTCTAATATTAAAGATTTAATTTTCTCTGAATTGTACAAAAAGTAAGACATTTTTGTACTTAATACTGTACTTAAAATAAAAAGAAAACAAATCACTTACAAAAATTTTGAGGTTAGAAACTGCCTTCAGGTGAGAGTTCTATTAACGGAGAGAAATTTTAGATCTGAAATCTTCTTTCAACGGTATAGAAGATTTTTGGTTCAACTTGCTTTTAGTGACATTTTCCATTGATACAAAATTTTAGTTGTAAAACTTTATTTCAACCAAATTTTCACCATCGTCAGAAGACTTCATCTGAAGAGTTGTATCAATGAAAGTTTTACCATGCACACTAGATTTGAAATTTAGAAACTGCTTTCGACAAGACTTTTACCATTGATATGAAATTCCAGATCAGAAATATTCTTCAGTTGAGAGTTTTTTCATCAACAAATGATTTGGCATCTAAATTTTTTTTTTAATTGAAGTTTTATCATCGACAGAAGATTTTTAGTTTAAAACCTTCTTTGGGTGAGAGATTTACCATCGGTTCAAGATTTTAAATCTAAAATCCCTTTCTAACAAGATTTTTACCAGCGATACAAGTTTTTGGGTCTAAAGAGTTGTTTTAAAGAAAGTTTTGTCATCGATAGAATATTTTTAATCTAAAACCTTATACTAATGAAGTTTCTGCACAAAAATTATCCTACCTTAAATTACTTATGCAAATTATTATTCTAATATTAAATGTACATCTACAAAAGTAAATAATAGTAAATCTAACAAATATCGATAACAATTACAAATCATTTCATTTCCTCGACTTTATGAAAAAATGTATTATCATATTTTATTGATGTTAACCTTTACGTACAGTTTATGAAATTTAATATATGCTAATGACTTCATATACATGTATATTAATTTTAACGTCAATATTTTTAACAGTGTTGCTGACAAACATTTGAACACTATATTAATATTAGTATTTGTATATTAAAATTAAGTAATAGTGTTCATTAGGGTGATACTAATAGAGATTGATGAAATCTTATTCTCTATAAATTATGCAAACAAGTAATATGCATATATTAAGATAAGTTAAAAGCGAAACTAACGAATATGTATGCAGGTATAAAAATGATACAAACTATTAAGAGTAAATTGTTAATCAGGTATAATTTGTAGAACTATCATGTAAATTTATTAAATACTTCTTAACAAAATGTGTAGCATTTTCAATAAAGTTTTCTAGTGAAAGCAATATATAGTAAACAATTTAGTATTATATTTAGGGTACTGGACGGCTCCCCTAAAATAATAAAATATCAATTATAAGGTTTCCTTTACACAAGACTTAATTTTATGCAGGATTTTTTCATTTTACATCTGTACTGGAAGTATGGATTGCATACTTGCATGGAAATACGTAGCAAAAGAAGTTGCAAAATGGGTATTTTAAGTTGACTTCATAATATTTTACAGCAGGGCCATTAGAATCTTGTAGCTTCGTAGTAAAAAGTTCTTTCGCACCGGAGAAAAGTTGTAGCAAATTTACAAGCTACTGTGAAATCTACAGAAAAAGAAGTAAATACTAATATCACAAAAATTAATAAATTTGGCATTTCTATATTATATAATTAAAAATTAAATAAGTCTATATTTTTCATCCTGGTGTTTATTTTTAGTAAAAATAAATATGAAATGTTTCGTGAAACGTTTCTAAAAAGTGATCTTCTTTGGACATTTACTATTTAGTTCCTTTACGGCCAAATTTGATAAAAATTATTTCGCGTTTCTTGTTTTTTAATACTAAATACAAAAATTGTATATTTAGTAAATTGTATTCATACGAAAGTTGTAATTTTTCTTACAACTTACCAATTTTTGCGATTTCAAATGATTATAGTATTATAATTATTATCGTCGATCTAACATAAGTCGGTAGTCATAATGGCTATCTTATAATCATATCGTATATGAAGTATACTTCACTACAAAATAAATTAAAATTTACTCAAGTGTATTACGACATTTTGATAGAAACAGAGTTTATTTACTAAAAACGGTAGTAACGTTTAGTATAAATATCATGATAAAAGTATTTCTATGTTATTTAATTGTTTTCTTACATTTTATTCTTTATCAGTTTTTGCTTGTTTACTGAAATGAAGTTTAGCACAAATGTTACGATCATTATAAGGAAAATTTTACAAATACGAGCGATGTTGTTGTTATAAAGCGAAATATAATAACTCTGCTAGTCTTATATAGAATTAACGTATAAATATTTTCAATGCATTCGTTGCGTATTGTGAAACATCCACAATGTAATTAGAAACGAAGAATGAGAAAGAAAAATGAGTTTCCAAACAGGACGGTCTTGTTATATGTTATACCCGTTGTTTTAACATCTGCAATCTTACGCCTCGAAAAAGTAAAGAGGGTTTCAAGGGGCTCGTATTATTGCAACGTCTCCAGATTTTGTTTAGTTGCGGAAAAGTAAATATTGGGAAAATGTGATCCGACGTTTTGCGACTTTGGAATAACTAGGATTTTACTTGGATCTTAGTGAAGCTGCGAAAAATCAGTCGATTCTCGGCTTCGCCCTTAGTTATAACTCCGTGACGTTCCCATGGCATAAACAAAGCGCAACCGCCAATTCCGAAGATGAAATATTATAAGTAATAACATATATCTATACGCTGCGCTCTTCCCTCGTCTCGAGCGGGATAATAACACGGCACTAAACTATACCTTCGATACGTATATCTATATGTAATTGTATAATTATTATTAATGATATCGAAGCCCATACGCTTAAAAGCGTCAAGAGATCCGCCAAGAGTATATAGGAGCAAGACAGCGATAACGCGTATGTACGAGAAACGTGTTTCAAATGCGAGGGTTGTCAACTTCTTTCTTCTCTGGAATCAGGCATGAATTATTAATTGTCAGGATAGTGAAATATTTGTAATAGAAAGCATGGAAACTCGTCAAATTTCGAAATCGTCATGAACAATATTGTCAGTGTATTTCGATTTTACAAGTCCCTCATACGACCAACATTTTTACACTGAAATAAAAATTCAATAAAATATTCGGAAATCATGTTGAATTGATCTGGTTAAATGATTTAAATTAAATCTGTAACACTTAAATGAATAGAATTGACTTGTATAAAATAACCAGTCATTTTAATCATTTGATGAAATGATTTAGTAAATCCGCAATATCTTTCAATGGGTGCGGATCGAAAAACCGACAAATCAAAAAGCCGACAGGTGAAAAAACCGACAGTCATAAAGTCGACACATCAATCATTTTATTAAGTGCCGGTTTTTTGGGTGCATCTCAAAACACGACAAATTACAAAACAGATACTTCGAAAACCTGACATTCAAAAACAAGACATTTAAAAATGCAGTCATTCAAAAACCAGACATTTCAAAATGCAGACATTCAAAACCCAAACATTTGAACAGACATTTAAAATCCAAACAATTCAAAAAACAGAAATATCTTTCGTGGACTATTTTTTACCAAGAAATGTAATGATGAACAAATTTTTGCCGCTGAATTTCAGTCCAAAATAACGATGATTATGTTAAATTTAGGCAATATTTGGTCTGAAAATGTTGTCTTCAGTACTGGAAATACTTACTCTCTCAATTCCTTGGAGTGAAAATTGAACCATTCTTTTACAAAGGATCTTCTAGGAGTGAGGTTTTCTCCTTTCACTCTTGATAGAGTGAAATGCCCCTCTTCTAAGAGTGAAATTTCTACTCCAAGGAATTTAGAGAGTATTATATTCGAAAATCTTTTTTTCCAATATATCGACTAAAATTAAATATTTACTGATCAAAAGTAAGATTTTAAATCTAATTCGTGCCTTAATTTCAGAAAATGTTCTCAATTTCATACGGAAATTTTACGAAAAATTATAAATTTTGTTAGGTGCGCCTTTGTAATCAAGTAAAGATGAACAAGATTATAGACAAACTTATGTAATTTCATTAGTATACTAATGTTTTAATAATTAATAAAACGGTTTGCGTCCCCTAGTAGAAAATGCCTTAATTTTCTACCAGGGTCATTCATCCAATTAAAAAATGTACCCCTTAATTGCTTAACCCATTAATTGATTGATCCACTAAAGCCAAAATGCACAGAAAGTTTACTGCAACTTTAACGATTATTTTCAATATAAAATCAATTTCGAAACAAATAAAACCTATCAGATTGTACCATTTTCAAGGACGCTCTTTCGAATGGTAGTAAGAAAATTTAAAAATATTTGAAATTTATATATGATCTTGACATACATAGTAGAAAAACATGATTTTTAGGACCAATTTTTTACAGATATTGAGTTTTCGATACAATATCTTACTTTGAGTGAGCTAAAATATATTGCAAGGGTACACTCGATAGTTGTACTTAAAAGATACACTGGTATATATTTGAAATTTTCAATATCAGATTCAAAATGGCCACTGACAATTCCTTTACAAATTCCTTTTCAAAATTTAACCAATTTTTTTCTTGAGAACTATGGACTCCAGAGAAAATTTTATAAGAACAATGTTCTAGAATAATTTTTAATTTTTGAAAAATTCGAAAAATCGAAATTTTGAATAAAGTCATTTAAAATTATTAAAAAGTATTCTTTAACCAATTCTAAGACATTGTTGTTATATGGACATTTGCGTCAAAGTCTATAGTTAAAAAAAAAAATATTATTAAACTTTTATGGATTTTAAGACTAATAATTATTTTTCTTGAAAACTACAGAGTTTAGAGAACATTTTCTTCGAAACAAAAAGTCTTAGGATTAGTTAAAGAATGCTCTTTTTTTTACTTTTCAGATTTTTTAAATGACTTTTTTCAACATTTCAATTTTTCGAATTTTTAGAAATAAAAAATTGTGACAATACATTCTGAAAAAAGTCGAGGGTATTCTTCGACTTATTCTGGAACATAATTGTTCTTATAAAATGTTGTCTAAAGTCCATTGTTTTCAAGAAAAAAATGGTTAAATTTTGAAAAGGAATTTGAAAATGACATAGAAAATCTGCCACAGAAAATTTAAAAATATATACCAGTGTGTCTTTTAAGTACAATTATTGAGTGCACCCTTGCAATATATTTTAGCTCACTCAAAGTTAGATATTGTATTGAAAACTCGATATTTGTAAAATTGCTTCCTGAAAATATCATGTTTTTAGACTATATACGTCAAAATCATATATAAATTTAAATTAAAAAAAATGCTCTTACTATCCTTCCTTCGAAAGAGCGGTCTATATGCAGTGGTGGAATCTGATTATATTTAAAATAACCGTTGAAATTGCAATAAACTTTTCGCGCATTTGGGCGTTATTGGCTTAATGATAATATTAAAAATATAATATTGTTAAGATAACTTCGCAGGATTGACAAAAGTCGCACTATTTGCAAATAAAAAACTTTCGTTCTAGGTACATATTATACTATTAAAAACCCGGACGCTTCTGTCCATTTTGCGCTTGAGGGCAAAGGTTATGTGCGCAAATAATCGACGTTCACGCCCATCGTATATATCTTAGGTGTGAAATATTGATCTGAAAATAAATGTGAGAGAGTGTGCATGTGAAAAATAAAAATATGCCTGAATTAACATTATTTTTTATTAATCCTTCATAAGCTGCCAAGCAGAAGTGCAGAAATGCAGACTGAATGTTAGAACAGAAATCTCAAATTTTACAGAACTGATTTATTATTGTACGAAGTATTTTTAAGAGTGTTGGATGTTTTATATTACGATATAATCCTGTTATGTAATACTTACATGTCACATATTACTTGTGGTTAACTGAGTAATGAAATTTTACTATAAACATACAGTTTTTTTATTACCCATTGTCGGGATGTATTATTCCAGTCAGTCATCACGTAATCGATTGAGAATTACACATGTACCGAATCAACCGTGCTTCACCACTTGCGGGAAACATTTCCTCAATCGTGCGCCACCACGCGGTGAGCTTTGAATACTATTGAATCCGACATTTTGTATTTTGTTATTCTGATTCGTTCAAATTCGTACCCAGCAACACCGATCATAAGAGCCATTCGAAATTTGATATCTGATTCTGATCAGTTTCTGAATATCGTCAAACTCAGAAACATCAACAGACGAAATCTCAGTTCAAAAACGGATTTTGAAAGGCGAAAACAGTACTTTGAGATACCGTGACGATCGTTTTGAGAAAAAAACCTGTTTTGAAGTTACTGCCCCTTAAATGTACCCAAAAAACGTACTTTTTGCACTTTTAGGTTAAAATATCTCAAAAACCTGACGTATAGGGCTATTCTGAGGTCGGATTTGAATTCAGCGCTTGAAATACCTTTGGAAAATATGTTCTGGTTCTTGGTTCTGCAATTTTCGCAAATTTTTTTGGCCTGTGTTGTATAAACCTTGTGTATGCTTTTAAAAAGTTAAAGGAGCTGGGATTTTTTTCATTTTGAAATAGAAAAACTTTGTTTTGTCTATGAAAAATTGTTTAAAAATAATTTATATAGTTCAAAAATAAAAAAATTTCCGACGATATCGAAAGAGGAGAAAATACCCTGGAGGAGAAGTCACTTGTATCGAATCCTAAAACATACTAAATAAAGCGGTTGTGACCCTTAGCGAGTCGAAACAATAACTTCCCGATCAATCTCTCGTATTTTATTCCGGTTTATTTAACGGTCTGGCTATATTCACGTACGTTTTCCATATTTTGCGTTATATAGAGAGGTTCTATTTCCGAAATCTACCCATTATTTCTTAAAAAATAATCCGGCGCTGTCTCTCATGATCCCCCTCGATCTTTATCGATCTTTTTCAATCTCCCATGATCATTTCGATCTCCCTCGATGTTTCTCAATCTTTCTCGATCTCTCACGATCCCTATCGATCGCCCTTAATCTTTTTCGATATATATCGTTGTTTCTCGATCTCTCTGCATCTTTTTCGATCTTCCTTGATCTTTTTCGGTCCTCATCGTTCTCCCTCGATATTTTTTGATCTCTCTCGATATTTTTTTATCTCTCTCGATATTTTTTGATCTCTCTCGATATTTTTCGATCTTTTTCGATCTCTATCGATTTCTCTCGATCTTTTTCAATATCTTTCGATCTTTTTTGATCTATTTCGATATTTTTCGATCGCTTTCAATTTCTCTCGATTTTGCACTTCCTATCATCAATTTTTTTTAATATGAAACTGTTTTTACGTTTTTTATTTTTTTATTTTTACAAATTCTTTTATGAGCGGATGGATGGATTGACTCCAAAAACTAATCAGTTCTTAACCGCACGGACACAAATTATTTTATTGTTTTTTTGGGTTCTTTGGGGTCTGAAACGTCGACATTTGATGAAAAACTGTAGGGTAATTTTTTGGCGGGAAGTGACCAAATTCAATACTTCGTCCAGACCTTTGGTCTGGGTCGAAGTAATAACACTATACATAAGCCGACAAGTCAGAAAACCGACAGTCAAAAAGCCTACAAATAAAAAAACCGACTAGTAAAAAATCGGCATATTGTAAAGAGAATAATACTTTTACCGTGTCGGCTTTTTAATATGTCGGTTTTTTACTTGTCGGCTTTTTTATTTCTCAGTTTTTTGACGCGCATCAACAGTTTCTTCATGAAAAATGACAGAATTTTTTAAATAATATCATTTTTTCACGTTATTTGTACTATTTTTACTATTTTTTTTTTTTGGAATAACTCGAAAACCGCTCAGCCGATCATGTTCAAAATCTAATCAGCACGAAGTTAGGTCAGGACGCATCGATTAAAAAAAAATTAATCAATTCGCTTCATCCGTTGAAGAGATATCGTTGGACAAAATTTGGTTTTCATCCGCACACACACACACACACACACACACACACTCACACACACACACACACACACACACACACACACACACACACAACCACACACACACACACACACACACACACACACGACACACGACACACGGGAAGTTAAAAATAGCGAAAATCGGGAAATCGGCGGCGGATAGTAGGTTATTATTTTTACTCATATAATAAAATTTCAAAAAGTACTTTCGCAAAGAATATGCAATTCGAAATTGGAGAGAGCGCCAATGCATTTCATCATAAAATCTGCCTTACGTGTTTAAATTCATAATGTATCGGTCTGAGAAAGATCGGTACGTTAAACGTTTGCGCGCAAAGATTTTACCGGCCGGTACGCGAGACCCATCTAGTAATTTCTTCCGTTATTTATTGAGCGAGTTGTAACGATCGGCGTGGGGTGGCCGGTTCACGGGGTGGCGGAGTTCGAGATCCATCCGGTCTTCTCGCTCGCGTTACGTGACGAAAGTCGACTTCCTTGAACATCGGCCAAGCAAGCTGTAATTAATGTTATACCTCCTAAGGAATGAGCGGCGCACAAGTTTTGGTTTATTGCGATTCATATACTCGAGGAACGGTCGGGAACGAACCGTTTCTACTAAAGTTTCACCAAATTTTTAATACCACTACATTCAGAGACCTTTTCAACCAATTTTTGTTAAAATGGAGACAATTTCAAAAAATATTTACAATTCAGGAATAACACAGGCCAACAAAGTTTCTAACAAGAAACCGGACTAGACTTTTCTGAAGGTTTTCAAACCTTAATGCAGAATTGTTCTATCACGTTACGATCTTCAGATATCCTAACCTAAAAGTGCAAAAAACACCATTTTTTTACCATTTTAGTAACTTTTTGTGACGGAATAAAACGTTTGTTCTCAATTTGGCAAAATGCAGATTAAAGTGCTATTTATCAACTTTAAAGTGGTTTTTTAGTCAATCCCATAAGTTTTTTTGTCATTGATTTATCGAAGTTTTTGTCAAGGTATAATATATGCTTTTCTTACATTTAGTGAATGTGTAATTGTATGCAAATGACTATCAAAATGATGCCGACCTTCATAACGTAAAGATTTTGAGATATCCTAAACTAGAAATACAACAAACGTCGTTTTTGCCAATTTTGAGTAAGTTTTTCTTGCAGAACAAAATTTTTGTTCGCAATTTAATAAAAAACAAATCAAAATGGAATCATCAGAAACCTGAGCTTTTCCGCAAGGTTTCGATTCGCTGAATCCAAATTTGGTCGCTGAATTGCTCTCTCACGTCAATATTTTAAGATATCCTAACCTAAAAGTGCAAAGAACGAAAATCACAATCGTGCCTTGACAAAAACTTTAATAACTTCATGATAGAAAAGCCAATCGGAATTACTGCAAGACCTTTTTAACCCATTAAGTCCTGAATGGACGTTTTTTCACTACAATTTTCAACGGTTGTATTTAGTGTGAAAAAAGGCTCTAAAAAATTTGAAAGAAGACATATCTGACGTAAAATTAACTGAATTTTCAGAATCTGTTATTACATTTTTCAGAAAATGCAACCGTGAAAAACTATATTCGATTTTTTCAAAAAAATCATGCATTTTTCAAATGAATTTTTTTTCATTTCGTCTTTTCACATTGAAATTGTTTCAGAATTCCTCTAAACGGTAAAGAAATCGTGTCCTCGAGACTTAAACTTTAAGATGTGCCTATGTCCATTTTGAAAATAAAGGTAAAAGCATCCAAAATGGCGGCCCAAACACAAAAAAATTAGCGAAAAATTCAGGAATTTTTTATTCAAAGACGATCGACTTTAGGAAAAAATGTTACAGAACAAAAAGTTCTTACAATTATTCAAAGAATACGCTGAATTTTTTTCAGAATTTTTTAAACACTTTTTTCATTTTTCAAAATCCCAAAATTTTGACAAATCGAAAAAGTCGTCAAAAAATTCTAAAAAAATTTTCGGGCACTTTTTGATTAATTGCAAGAAGTTTTTCTTCCGTAACATTTTCTCCTAAAGTCTTGTCGAGAAAAATTTCGAAAAAAATTCGAAAAAAATTGTCGAGAAGTTCAGGAATTTTTTATTTGAGTCAGGGCCGTCATTTTGGATACTTTTACCTTTATTTTCAAAATGGACATAGGCACATCTTAAAGTTTAAGTCTCGAGGACACGATTTCTTTACCGTTTAGAGGAATTCTGAAACAATTTCAATGTGAAAAGACGAAATGAAAAAAAAATTCATTTGAAAAATGCATGATTTTTTTGAAAAAATCGAATATAGTTTTTCACGGTTGCATTTTCTGAAAAATGTAATAACAGATTCTAAAAATTCAGTTAATTGTACGTCAGATATGTCTTCTTTCAAATCTTTTAGAGCCTTTTTTCACACTAAATACAACCGTTGAAAATTGTAGTGAAAAAACGTCCATTCAGGACTTAATGGGTTAAAGTCCATGAATAGCAGTTTAATCTGCATTTTGCCAAATAGCGAACAAAAATTTTATTCTGCCACAAAAAAGGTGTGTTTTGTACTTTTAGGTTAGAATATCTCGAAATCATGACGTGATAGAAAAATGTTGCGACCAGTTTTGAGTTCAGTCCTGTTTCTGGGTATGGAGATCGGCCTCATTTTGTTGGCCTGTGTAATTCTTGCGGAAATTGATATGTTGACTTACAAAAAGTAAAAATGACGCCTGCTGCTTTATTCAACGTTCGGAAATAAATGATAAAATAAAAAAAGTTTCAACCCCGATGGAAATTCGAACCCGGGACCGCTCTGTAACCGCTCAGTTCCCCATTTTAGGCATATTAGTAAAATGGGTGGACAACAATTAAACAGCACAGCGCCTTCAGTGAAGTATGTCTTTGAGAATGCAAATTCTTAAAATTCAAAAGTAATCTGAAGTTTTTTGGCTTTAAATGTTCAATTAACGAAAATGTAAAAAAAAATCGTTCATTTTTTAGTTTTTCGATTCTAGCTGAAAAGTGTGATATTCTACATAAAAACTGTTAACGGCAAAGTTGTAGCTCTTTAAAATCTCTACCGAAATGGTATGTTTGATGTTCATGTTAAAATAACATTAATTTTTCAACGAGATATTAACCGTCAAACGTGAAAAATTGTAAAAAGATGAAATATTTTTTTCCTTACGCACTTTTATCGTTAGGAATCTAAAATTTTATGAAAATACAGCTTAAGCGACGTAGAATATCGTGTACTTTTTTTTTATTACGATTACAATGTTATTTGACGAGAAATTCGCACCCCAAAATTTTTTTGACTTTTTTTGGATCCTAATTATTACAGCTTCTACAAGTCGTGGAGCAACAAATGGAAACGCATTTTTTTCGTGAAACCTTAATCTGCATTTCCATAAAATTGTACAACCCTAACGATAAAAATGCATAAGAAAAAAAAATATTTCATCTTTTTCCAATTTTTTAGGTGAATTGTTAATATCATTTTGAAAAATAAATCTTTCGAAAATACTACTCTACATTTTGGTAGAGAATTTAAAGAGCTACAACTTTTTCCGGAACAGTTTTTACGTAGAACATCACATTTTTCAGCTAGAACTCAAAAACTAAAAAATGAACGATTTTTTTGACATTTTTGTTAATTAAACATTCAAAAGCGACAAATTTGTTGTTACTTTTTGAATTTTACGAATTTACATACCCAAAACGCACTTTAGTAAAGACGCCGTACTCTTTAATTTTTGTCCCAAATCCAGCTGCATATTTGACTAATTTTCCAGGATTATTTCGTCCGAAAGTCCAAAAAATTGTCCAGTGCATATTTCAAATTTCTTTACAAGAGTCACGTGTTTTTACACTGAAATGGACGACCCTAATAATTGCAAACGCTCTGAATCGTATATTTTTGTTCAGCTCTTCTTTCAAAAAACAAAATGACGATATTAAGATGTCGTCTGCAATTTGTAATTTTGCACAAATTTCCTCACAGAGATGTTGATTACTTGACAGTTTAAACGTTGAAATCATGAAGAATTGGGATGAAAACGTGATTGTTATCATTTTTTAATACTTTATGTCATCATAATTAATTCATAATCTGACATTAGTTATATAAAATGGGTTTTTACCGATTTTTTTGTCGGATTTTCAAATAATTTAGTTTTACACAAATAGTGTTATACAAGGAAAAGGTAGTACATTTACCATTAAGAATAAACAATTTTGAAATTACGCATTCATAATGGAACACTGTGCACTAAAATGTCGTGAGGCAATAAATTTTTAGGTTATAATCCGATTATCGATAGATCACAATCGTATATGGTCCTTTTCGATTGATCACATACGTAATGATACAGAAACGTCGGAAATTTACTGAAAATCAGAACAAAAATCTGTAGAAACCTATGGTATATAAATAATTTGAGGTTATGAATGAATCATGATGAGATTTGATACTCACAATAGATCATTACTTTTCCATTCCAATTTTGAATTATTTCGACTGTTACGCGATTAAATAGTCATTATTTGTGTGAGGAAATGCAAAATACAAGGCCGGGGGTCAAAGTTCCGAAAATCAACACACCGGAAGTCAAAATTTCGATATAGCATGGCTCCGGCGTTAGTTTCTCCGCTTTGTATTTGAAAATTTGGCAAAAAGAAAGCAAATTAAAATTCCTTGGACTCGCACAATATCGAAATGTTAGCCTTTCGGGGTTTTGACTTTCGGAACTTTCTTCCCCTGCCAAATACAATATTCCCCTATTGATATGACATGTGGTTAGGAACTCTAAAAAAATTACAAAGAATTCAAGCTGTCTTTTTCTCTTTTCTTAGTAAAAGTACCCCATTTTCTAGTTAGAACAGATTAGAACTATTTATCAAGATACATGTTGTAAGTTATATGCTAAACTTTTTGTAAGAAGGTATTAGGAACTGAACAATGTCCAAGCTCGTAATTAAACAAAGTGTTTGAAAAATAAATAAATAAAACGAGATTAAAAAGGTTGAATGAATTGTCGCACAGTACTGATGGTTCGAAGTCAGGTGAAAATTCTATTTGTCAATAACATTTCAATTTATAATTGTGTTGTTAACTGCGTTTGCATTCGTGTTTCTGAATATAAAGTGACAAGTGCTTGCAAAAGTAAAACCGGTTATGAATTATTAAACCGCGAGAGTAATGGCGAATAACTATATTTAATTTCAGAAAGAACAAAATGCTTTGCGAATCGAAAACTACATCCATAAACTTTAACTTTGGACGGAACTCAACCAATCAAAATAACTTTCCCTCGCTCTGCTGAAGTAAAAAGTTCCGTAACAAATCGAAATAAAAATACAAACTTTTAGATGTTTTTCCTAATAACTTTTGGAAACCTTTAAAGCTTATTTGAAATTGCGTTTTAATACATTATGACAACTGCAATTTGTTAGTTAACACTCTGAATAAATGCATTTCAATTATAAATACATCAAGGAATACAACTGAAAGAAACAATGAATTGCTATTTTCAACTAACTTATTCGTGATATAATATTAGGTATTGATATTTGGAAAATGCGTAAGGCGCTAAAAAACAATTCATACCCAACTTTATAACTTAATATTTACTCAAATTATTCGTTGCAAGTATCATTATAAATACAGTAGTTATACTACGAGAGATTTCGAATTTGCCCTGGTAAATTCATTCGAATAAAATATAAAATAAAACCCAAGCCAGATATAGACATATTTAGACAGTATCATTTGTTTAATACATAAAGTTTCTTACATAATAGAAACTGCATTTTATTGTATTTTCTAACAAATAGTATATTACTCAACGAGGGAGGTAAAATAAAGAATGTCTCAGACTGCGTGTAATTTTTACCCGAGATGAAGCCGAGGGTGAGAAACAGGCAGTCTGAGGCATTCTTTTTTACTTCCCGAGGGAAGTATACGATTTTTCTTCATAACAGGGAGGAAAAGAAGTAACTTTCCTCCCGCAAGCGGGAGGAAAGTTGCTGCTTTCGTCCCAGTGTGATGAAAATTCTATTTTGCGCCCTAGATCACGGGAGCAATATAGCACTTTCTCTCCCTCTGGAGCAAACTAAATAAATCAGTAAGAAAAATATGTTTCTCACATTCTGAGCGCAAAATACTATTTTGCTCTCTATATCGTGGGAACAAAATAGCATGCTCTCGTATGAGAAAATAATATGTGCAACAAGGGAGAATATGTGTTCGCCCACGTCGGCAAACACCTATTTTGCGCCCTAGTTGCACAATGTACCATATCTACATTCTGAGTTCAAAATATTATTTTGCCTCTTATTTCGCTTCGCTCGGATATTAAACCCACACGAGTCGACAAACGCCTATTTTGCTCCCTAGTTAAATAATGTACTCTTTTCTTTGTTTATAACGGTACTCCCTATACTCTTATTAAAACTTACGCTTGTTAGTATTTTTGTCGTCTGTGTGACTCAGAAATATTTGTTGTAGTTTTTATTTTCATCAATAAAGTTGTCAAACCTTCTGATTCGCAATAGGTACATATCGTAATAACTCTAGATATATAAATAGGATAAATTGATTTGGTGAATATAACGTTGAATACAATTTTTTATTGGTGCTTAAAATGTAAGTTTTTCCCCCAAACAAGGACTATTGTGACAAACCATTGATCGAGAGAGCGTAAAATACAAATTCAGGAATATGCGGATTTATGTCCGTAATATAAAAGATTTGAAATTTTAGTTTTGAAACATCAATTTGAAAATGTGCCCATCTTTGGTTACTGCCTCTTATATATATGTAAAAAATTATAAATTAGATGGAAGTCTGTCTAATAATACTGTAAAGATGGATTTTTTGGTACTCTTTTATACAATTATATGTTTATATATGCATCATCATTTATCAAATGATTATAAAGTTCGATTATATTCATTTTTATACAATAATGTACAAAAAATGTTAAATTCTTGTTCGCCATACTGTCAGTGGCCTAAGAAAAACCAAAACATTATTCTCTTTAATTCAATTTAAATGTTTTCTCGCCATATTGGATCCGCCATTTTGAATGTCATGATTCTGACGTCAATCAAGCGCCCACAAAATCATAAAATTCACTATTATCCCACGTAACGGTCTATCACAAATTATTGATTTACAAAGAACTTTTTTTTTATTATTTTGTTTAGAATTTTGTATCATGTAAATTCATTTAACATATGCCTGAGCTAGTGGATTTACTGATAAACTCATTTTCAAACCGAAAAACCAATGGAGTAAAGGTTGTCCCTAAAGTGATTATCTTGGCCTAAAGGATTCATAAAACTTTGACCGCAGTGGACTGAATATGATTGATCAGAAAAAAGTAAATCATGTTTTCGGACCCACTGTGCGATGTAAGTTGTTTCCATGTGAATCACTTAGGAATACATTTATATTCTAAATTATTAAAAAATGATAGTCATACTAGATATTTATTTACTTCTTTAATTTCGATCTGTGATTAAAATTCGATACAAATTTCAATGATTGAATTTTGTATGGCCCAGATTTTTTAAACGTTTAATGTTTTAAACCAGAGCAAAGCAAACCTTCATTTGTTTTAAAAAGTTCGCCCAATACTTGGCAGCCGCCAGAAGTGTCATAACCAAATTTAGAGAAATTAATTTATAGAAAAATAATCGATCTCAAAACTAATCTGACGTTTCTGATATTATTGCTAATAAATGCGATTTTGAAGACGTTAGTCAATATCATTTAAAAATTAAAGTAATTATGAGTGATTATTTACATGCAATGAAGGGTATTTTGGACATAAAATTAAATTTTGTAGGTGTAATGGAAGATTATACCATCTATACTAAACTATTGTTCTTAGTTTGACAAGATCTACCTCTTGTGCTAGATCGCCATAAAAGTGCTGGATTACTGGAACATCGTGTAATCTATCTGTTTTGATCAATTTTGACTAAAATGTTAGTTACATCTTATGAAATGTGATGTAATTTGTTCAACTATAACTATCTATAACTTACTTTTTCCTAATGAAGAACGAATTTGATAAAAGTGACTCAGAGTAAGAGGGGGAATGTCTTACAATGACCATTAAATGTGATCACTATTATATGTAACACTCTGGTCGATAACAAACCACAACAAAATTTGTTTCGAGATCACTTGAATCAGAAATAGTGGATCTTATAGATTTTTGGCCGCTGAGAACGAATCTGTTATTCGATTTAGACCAGATATCTGATCCAAAAACTGTTAAAAAATATACTTTTTGGTAATTCAAGGTTACGATATGTGAACAATGTGAAAGGACGAGTTACGTTGGGCAAAGAATTCGTTTTCAGCGACCAAAAATTTATAAGATCGTCCACTTCTGATTCGAGATCTTGTGTAACACCAGACCGTAAAATTTTTATTTGAAAGGTAAATTGAATCAGACGTAGCGGATCATATAGATTTTTAGCTGCTGACTACGAATATGTTACCCAAATTGACCCATAACATCAGGAATTCAAGATATCTGTTTCGAAAAATAGCTGAATGAAACCTTCTTGGCAATTTGAGGTTAGGATATATGAAACTAATTTATTTTCGGCGACTAAAAAGTCTATAAGCTCCAGTATCTCTGAAGTTATCTTGCCTAAAAGATTATTTTGCGGTCCTGTCTAATTAATCACAGAAGGTACTTCTCGAAAAAATAATACAAGACGCAAAATTTTTTTTTATACGACTTGAATCAGAAGTGGAGAATCTTCTAGATTTTTGGTCGCTGAAAACGAATGTTTTGTCCAAGTTAACTCATCTTGGATTCTTTTTCAGCGTCCAAAAATCTATAAGATCCACTATTTCTAGTTCAAGTAATCTCGAAACAAATTTATTTTGTGGTCTTGTGTAATTTTTACTGCAAAATTTTGTTTACCAATCCCGACAATTGCTTTCTAATTATTTCTCTGGTTTATTTGAAATGTCTTTGAGTTGAAGGATGAAAGATTGCTCTGCTAACCTCGCCTGCTCTGCTTCGCAATAATCATCGAACGACAGGTGGAAATTCCCCATAATAATTTGTAACATCGATGGCATAGAAAACGTGTAGCGATGGTGGGAACGAGAGTCGAAAGAAAGCCTACGGAATATTAAGACATAATTAACATAAGGGGACAAGAAGCTAGCATACGTGCCCGTGCGATCGTGACGGCGTTATTGATTGGGAATGTCACGGGTAGCAAAGAGTTCAACAATGAACCACGACGCGTAACAACGAGTAAAAACATATACGCCGCCGGTAATAGCAAGAAGATGCGATAAGTAGCATAAAGAAAAACAGAGAAAGAGAGTGCGAAACAGAAGGCGTAGTCGAAGAAGGGGTTACGCCGTGTTGCCTCGACGTATTGTGCTGCAAGTACTCGTCGTATTGTAACTGTACCTGCATTCCACTCCTCTGAATAATCCAAGAATAATAAAGACTCATTCTCCAGACTTCGTTCTTGGACTCTCATCGCGCGAATCGTTTACGCGGTTCTGCAGGTCGCAAAATGTCCCTTTTCCGACCCCTAGACGCCCCTCGACTTCACCTTGAACAGACCTCGCGTTCCAAGGGTGGAGGAGACGAGGAACAAAAGTTAAATGATTTACGACCTTAGGAAGCATTGTGTCTAGGAAAGGTACTTGCCCTCTCGTTAGCATCACAAAAATTGAATCGAACTTTCAGCAATCGGACAATAATAGATTCGGTGCCAGTCGTTTTTGAAAGAATGGAACGCAGACGGTGAATGGGCAAATGTCTGATCTTTAGTCATCGGCATTAAATAGGGATAAAAGAGAGGTTTTGATTACATGCAGAAATCATTTTGTATTTTTCGCACTGGGAATCTTAATCGTACTTAATTACATTGTTGGATATACCATCTATTGACTGATCGGATTAAAATCAAAGCGAGTTATTGTTATCGGTTTTCATGAACGCACTTTAACTGCGGTTATTCTTATTCAGAAGTGAGAATTGTATACATTCATCGGTTTTGCATTTCTAAAAAGTTTTGAAATTGACTTTGAATTGCCAACTATTACATGATACAAAAATTATTATTGACAATTTTTGTATCACGTCAAGATTTTGAGATATCCTTCGGTTCTTTTTAACAATTTTTAGTAAGTTTTTGTACTAGATCAATGTTTTTTCGTAATTTGGGAAAATTCAGATTACAGTGCTATCAGCTGTAAAGTGCGTTTTTCGTCATTCCCATACGGTTTTCTTCATCCAGTTATCCAAGCTTTTGTCAAAGTATAAATACTATTTTTATATATTTAGTAAATATGAAATTATATGAAAATAATTAAGAAAAGGAGGCCGGCCTTCTTTTTTCAGAATTGTCCCATCACGTGTAGATTTTAAGATATCCTAACATATAAAAATAATAATAAAATCTTCTTATCCGTATTGTATTTTCCTTAAGTGGAAAGATTTGTATAAAATAGTTTTCTTTTTGGAATATACGGAAAATAAAGAAACAGGCGTTAAACCATGAGTTGACGTTTCGAACTTATGTTTAGGTCCTCTTCAGAAATTTTATTTTTCTAAAATATGCTAAAATATTGTAATCTACATAATACAATCAATTAAGTGAAATAAATGTTAGATAGTACAATATTTGTAGATGTATGATTTAATACTGAAACGACGTTATATTTAATTTGTAGGAAAACAATTATATTATTATATTTTTTGATGTCGAACTTCTATTTTTTATTTAAACTCCACAAGAAGAGCCAGATGAGAGAGAGCAAAAGAAAAATTATATATGAGTTTGAATAAATTTTATATTAAACTTTATTTTTTATTTACCTTAATGGAAAATGCCTTAGAATCTTATCATATAAGTTGAAAAAACAGCTTTTATCCAAGTTTTACTAAATTCTTGTGACGAAACAAAATGTTTGTTCGCAATTTGGCAAAAACTAGATTAAAGTAAATTAAACAGAAATCTGAGTATAATGTTCCGAAGGTTTCTGATGTACTGAATCCAAATTTAGATTAAATGTATTCACGCGCAAAATTGAACCGGCCGGCATGAGGATTTGCTCATAAATGTCAATGTACACATAAATGTCAATGGTGAATATTATAAAAAAAAACGTAATTTGTCTCCTTGTGGGACCCAGAAGTGCTTTTTGAGGTGAATTTATATTTATATTACCGGAATTAAATGTGACAACCTGAGACTTGTTTGTTAATAGGAATGAAGTAAATTGCATGAATCAGTGGAAACACCATAAAATGGTAATTTTGTGAATCGTAAATCATGATTGATAGTATTGAAGAACCGAGAAAAATTTAAAAGACATTAAAGAGTAAAAAGATTTTAATCCCAGTTAGAACAAATTTCATCGTAGATATTTAAGAGTGCTATTTCATACAGGAAAGTCTAATCAAAATACTAATTGAAATATGGGAAAGAGGTTGAAAGCATTGAAGTATAGTAGCAATTGTTTGTATCTCTTCAAACATTTTGCAGTGTATGTAATCAGAATTTCAAAATTCAAATGAATTTGCAGATTTAATATGGCGGACGAAAATTGAAAAATTAACTCGAAACTAACGAAATATGAAAACAGAGATGTTTTGAAGTCACCTATATATTGTGTTTGGTTTTTCAAAATTCACAAATTGCATTTCAATGAACAATAAGAATTATCGTATCATGTTAAAAATTATTTATAAAATACCTTTTGCCAGTGACTTGTTGTCGGAAACAAATCAATGTATCCTGATTTTCTCCGCGTGCATGTACGTATTTATTAAGAATCTTTATTTTTTATGGACCTAGATATTACCTTTAAATGATCCCACTATGTGCGTAGGGTGGAAAGGAAATTTTCACTAAAACAACCTCAATTTGAATTTGGCCAGACCAAAATACGAAACATTTTTGTATTAAAAATGCGATATCATCCACGAGGAATAATTGACATATGCCTGTTTTTATTACTCCGACTTCACGGTACATTAAAAAAGTGTTTAACATTGCATTTATGTCAATTTTTATTTAATATTATATTTTATGAACAAATTAGCAACTAAAGATCGTTATTTTTATCGAAAAATGCATTCGTTGGAAAATGTCCAATTGTAGGACTTGTGCGGTCGCTGATTAGGAACCTAAACGCTAAGTTTGAAAAACTGAAGCTTAAAAATGTGAGTTCAGACACGAAATCAGCGACCGCATAATAATTCGAATATCCAGTTTCATCTCAATTAAGTAATCTTCTACGTTTTTGTTTGACCATATTGAATTTTTTACATATGAGTTCAAATTCGAAATCATTGACCTCAAAAATTTGAACCCGCCTTTTGGGGTGGGGTGGGGGGAGTTCCGATACTTAATATGCGACAAAAAAAAAGCCAGAGTACCCAGCTTCAAGATGGCCGAAGAATGTAATAAATTACCTAATCGAACTGAGATTGGATACTCGGAGGTTTTTAAGGCTGCTGATTATAAATCTGAACTCAATATGGCGAACTGAATATTGCCAATGAAGTAAAAAATTACCTGATCGAGTTGAAATTGGTACTGGCCAGTTTCTGAGATAGCTGATTATAAATCTGAATTCAGATTTTGCAACTTCAGTTTTTCAGATTTATAACATACAATATCTGAGTTCAAATTTGTAATCAGGAACCTCAAAAACCCCCAAAGTAACTACCTTTATCTCAATCAGGTAATTTTGTACGTTTTTGGTCGACTACAATTAATCCACCACATCGAATTTTTTACATTTGAGTTCAAATTCGAAATCATTGACCTCAGAAACCTCCGACTACTCAGTTTTATCTTGATCCAGTATGATTTTATTTTTGTGGGCCATTTGAACCCGCTATTTTGAATGTTTAAAATCTGAGTTCAAATATGTAATCAACGACCAAAAACAAACTCCGAATACCTATCTTCAAGATGTTCGAGGAAGAATGTAAGAAATTACCTGATCGACATGAGAATGGGTACTCGAAATTTATTGACATCGCTGTTTACGAAATCTGAACTTAGATTTTAATTTAATATAGCGGATTGAATATTGCCAATGAAGTAAAAAATCACCTAATCGAGTTGAAATTGGTACTAGGCAGTTTCTGAGATAGCTAATTACGAATCTGAATTCAGATTTTGCAACTTTAGTTTTTCAGATTGATAATCTGCAATGTCTGAGTTCAATTTCGTAATCAGCAACTTTAAAAACCTCAATTAACCACTTTTATCTCAATAAAAGTTCTTGGTTGGCCATTTTTAATCCACCATATTGAATTTTTTTACATTTGAGTTCAAATTCGAAATCATAGCATTCAGAAACCTCCGAAAACTCCGTTTTCTCTTGATCCAGTAACTTATTTATTTTTGTGGGTCACTTGAACTCGCCATTTCGAATGTTTAAAATCTGAGTTCAAATACGTAATCAACCACCAAAAACAAACTCTGAATACCAAGCTTCAAGATCGAAGAAGAATGTGAGAAATTACGTGATCGAGATGAGACTGGGGACTCGGAATTTTTTGACATAGCTGATTACAAATTTCAACTCAAATTTTAATTCAATATAACGGATTGAATATTGCCAATGAAGTAAAAAATTACCTAATCGAGTTGAAACTGGCACTGGGTAGTTTCTAGGGTAGATGATTATGAATCTGAATTCAGATTTTGCAATTTCAATTTTTCAGATTCATAAAATGTACAATATCTGAGTTCTAATTCCTAATCAGCAACCTCAAAAACCTCCAAATAACTACCTTTATTTCGATAAGATAATTTTGTACGTTTTTGGTCGACCACAATTAATTCACCATATTGAATTTTTTACATTTGAGTTCAAATTCGAAGTCATTGACCTCAGAAACCTCCGACTACTGAGTTTTATCATAATCCAGTAAGTTTTTTGTTTTTGTGGGTAATTGGAACCGTTATTTTGAGCATTTAAAATCTGAGTTCAAATACGTAACCAAAAGCAAACTCCAAATATCTAGCTGAAATGATCGAGTTGTAACTGGGTACTACGAATCTGAATTCAGATTTTGAAATTTCAGTTTTTCAGATTTATAACGTAAATACCGTTTCATGAAAAATGGTTTGTCAGAAAAATATGTGCCGGAAAGAGCTGTATCATTTCAATTTTAGAAATAATAATTGAAGGAACCCCATATTTAGTACATCAAACCTTTTATTAATACTTGGTCTTTCTTTTATTTGGAGCGTCGCACTGGGATTCTTTTTTATATTTTTCAAGTATATTTCCCGAAATGACTGAACAATTTTCTATAGCCCATAAATAGTAGTTTTTTTCATTTTTCGAGATTAAAATTTACAACTTGATGATTAAAAACAGATTTATTCAATTGTTGATAGAAGGAATGAAACGAAAGTGCCCAGGAAGTAAGTGGGAGCGAATGCAACGGCGAAATGATTAATAAGCATTTTCCGGTATTCGATTGTCTCACGTAGCGATGCCTTTTGCGATCGGCGGCGAATGGTGTGTTATGTAGTTCGGGTGCAATCCGGTCAATTTTTGTAGATTCGAAAGCGGCATCCTTTACTACTGAATCGAGTAAGATCAGACACGTAAGACGAGGACACAGAAACGTGTGTACACAGGAATGAACTGGAGAATGAAAGAGGGATGAGCTTCGGACACCCGCGAATGAACCAAGGGACTACGATCATCCGCAATTACATGCTGAATCTTTAATGGAACGTTTGGAGTCTGGAATTAGTAGAATGCAATGGAAAGCCATCGCCACGTAATGCAACCGAGTCTCTTCTGAATCTCTTTCTTAAGAAGAGTGACTCAAAGAATCGACGATTCGTTGTCCTCTCCTGGGTTGAGAGAAATCCATAAGGTCTGGGCGAAGGATGCGGTGGGAAAGGACAGGACGTCCGTGATGCAGGTGGTCCATGAGGCACGCGGCCATCTTTTATGCCGATTCGTCCGTGATTGTTTAAAAAGCAGAACGGACCGAGTCGGATTCTCGTTCGAGATCACGGTTCAGTCCCGATGAGCGGGCGGGAGACGAAGCCGATGTTTACGGATATTGCCGAGGAATAGTACAGAAGAAAATTGATGGAATTCTGAAAATTAGAGCGGAAAATGCACCTTAATGACTGTTGATTTAATAAATACGAGGTTCGCCAAGCCGTGTCAAATGGAAAAACTATCGAACGGTCGCGGGTGTTCTTCTCTTAGATTCTACCAATGTTTCACTTATGGAATTACGCCTTATTGATCTTTTTACGACAATTTAGATACGTGGCTTTCTGGTAATTAATAAAAATTACTTTCTAGCAGGAAGGAGCAAGTAAGAATCATTTGCTAAAAAACAACTTTTCCCGGGAACTGGATTTCAATCGATTATTCTTCATGATGTTGGTTCGTTACGATAGAGTCATCCATACTAGTATTTACCAAACGCGCAGATTCGCGTATGACTGAGCGTGTGCCTTTAAGCTAATTCGTTACGAAAATTGATTGAACAATACTATTGTCTTTTCAACATAAATATTGTTGACTGATCGAAATGATCGAAACTGATCGAAAACCCAAAATATTGCACATGAAAGGTACAGGCTCTAAGTTACACTAATCATGGAATTTTCTGGATGAACTCACCATCAAAAACAAGTTAATCCGCCAAAAATAATAAAAGACGCGAAATCGAATCTTAAAAAATCGTGTAAAAATTTTAGACGGAAAATTAAGAGTACCCTCTACCATATTTTTTCGTCCTTCAGTTGACAGTTTTGAACATTGTTGAGGAATAGAGTCCGCCAGAAGTAAGCAGTCTTAAAAAATTCAGAAATGCAAAAATTGAAAAATTAACCACTTTTTTCTAGGAATAGCATAGAGTTCAACAATACTTTTCGTACGTCTGTTCAATGCTCTGCATTCATTGCTTGAAATTGGAATGTCGCGAGGCAAAGGGTTATTCTTTTTGCATGATTATACACCATGTCATATCTCGGATACAACAAGCCAGTTGTTGACTACTTTCTCTTCCAAAGGGGAAATCGTCAATGAAAGGTCAGCGATACGATGTCATAAAAAGGTCCCTGACATCGATTCTCAAGGTCATTTTAAAAAATCCTTTGGTGCATTGATGGATTGTCCAAAATTTTTCTAAATTCTGAAGGAACTTATTTTGATTAAAATAAAATAATTTTGGGAATTTTCTAGATTTTTTCTTAGAATGAGGTCCAAAGACTTTTTATATTCGAAAACTATCGATTTTTGTGGTTTTCAGTATCTTTATGTATTTTGAGGCGCTGATTACAAATTTATTATCAGATTTTTGAAATTGAAGATGTCGAACCCAATATGGCGGGTGCAAAGTATGCAATTTTCATTAATTTTTGAATGTTTGATATCCGCATAGTATTTGCCCCACCGATAACACAATTAAATAAAATTTCTCTCATATTATAAGCTGAATTCCCAAGAAAAAGTATCTCTTGTGATTTTCGTGTAAATCACGCTCTTTACGAGGAAAAATGTACGAAATTTCCATAAAGGCATCATAAAAGTGAAATCATGGCCTCTAATATTTCTTTCATTTTTTTTGTTTATTTCGTAAATTATATCATATAATAATTAAATCACGGAGTTTCAACTATTTTGCCAAACCCAGACGATTCTGGTGAATCCGACATTGATGATTCGTAAATCGAGACATTTTTTTTTGCCAGATTGAAGTGAATATTACTAATATTTTGTATTGCCTACGAGATCACACAGAAAAATTAATGAAATACAGGATAATAAACAAAGTCAGTTAGAGGCGGAACATTAATTTGTGTGAGAAGAAGGCAAAAATCCAAATCCTTTGACGTTTTGAACTCTTGTGAGTTCACTTGAAAAATGATAAGTAGAACTATCATGACGGGAATACCAGCGATGTACTAAATAACTATCGAATATAAATGATATATTTATAAATATATCGTTGTAATATATAAACCATTTATTTCAAATAACTAATTTTTCTATTATATCTTATAGCAGACAATGTACCAAAGAATAAACAATAAAAAATAAATTGTGTTTTACTTACAAGGGGAGGTCTTCAAGTGCCAATCATCGATCTTGATGGGTCTAAAATATATCAATCTGTATTGAAACCCAACGTGTTCTTTTTTAGCTGCCAATGGGCCTTTATTTTCAAGATATAAATAAACAAACTTTTACAATGATATGAGACTAAAGTATAAATAAAAATAAAAAATTGGACGAAAATTGTTCGTTCGTGATATTTTGGTCGCTGAATTCGAATTCATAATAAAAATAGCAAAATTAAAAATGTAATGTATACAAATAATTGTAATCACTTGAAATTTATTACTTGGAGGTTTCTGGGGGTTGCCTATGATTATCTATCGTAAAAAATTCAAAATTAAAAATGGTGGAACTAATATGGCGAATGTTAAATTAAGGTTTTGTAAGTTATCGAAATCATTTGAAACATATTACTCGATTCTTTTGGCTGCTGAAGATGAATCTATGACCAAAATTGAACAATTCAAAACAAATTTGTACACTTCTTGTTGCGGTTTAATAAAAACATTTAAATAGTGGAAGTTCCAACCAGAACTCAGGCTTCATATTTCAGGATATAATTTAAAATTTGGCAAACAATATACAGTAAACTGGTTCTGAATATATAAATAGGGGAACACGGGGCGAAGTGACGAATCTCAAATATTTTCATTATGATCATACTGATTGTAAAATATCATATGTTGTTTCTTTGTTTACACCGTTTTTCACATTTTGAGGCATGATATTTCATTTTTTGTTCTCTTACCTACCTTTAGGAGTGAGAAATGTAATTTTCAAGTCATTTTCCTGTACTTAGTTCTCAGATTGGTCAATATTTTCACTTGGGCAGTTTAATTATCACTATTTATATATTTATTCTAAAAGTATATTTTTTGGACTTATTTATAAAACGTGAATGGTTGCTTGTTTATAATGAGGTATCGTACCTGGAAGTCCAAATGATTCTTTGGGGTGAAGCGGCAAAATTTTTTCCCGGATGTCTCCATTCCGTGATTATTTTTTAATTTAGAATTCCCTTTTGATGAATGCATTGAGTAACTAAAGATGGAGTTAAAATATGTAATCCTGATATAATACGAGTATTCATAGCTTCGGAAAACACAATTTCTTTTTTTTACTGTTGTTGGAAACTTTGATATATCTGAAGAGGTTCATTCCACCAACGTGGAAATTTTATTTTTGTTAAAACAAACAATAATAACTTAAAAGATTATGACTTGCACTTAATTTTACGATAATCGTCTCAGAGACCTCTAAAAATAAGGATTCGCCCCGTGTTTTTTAAGTTTTTTAAATTGGCCATAGCAGGCCATCTGTAAAACATATACCGTAAGTAATATGCATGTAAGTATTGACTATGAAATCACCTATCAAATGGTACTTTATTGCATCATCCTAAATACGAAATTCAAGGAGAGATATGATACTTCGCCCCGACCTCCCCTATATTAATACAATATTAAATACAGACGGCGAAGAAGTGATTGAAGCTGATATTGGACACATGAATAAAATGGTATACAGTAAAGTAATTATTATTAGTCAACGTTTCTATTTGTTTAAAAAATATTAAAAGTACTTTTTTGTAATTGTGTGCGAAAAGGACTTTTCATGCCTGTTTTTCGTGCGTAAAGTTCACATTTACGCACTCCCGACGACAAAATTCGTAAAGTGAACGGTCATGCGTAAAGTTGCACTTTACGCACTCTCTTTACGCACCCAATTACAAAAACTAGGATACCTAACATGGGTGTAAAGTAAAATTGTTACGCATCGGTTAGGAATTTTACACATCACTCGGCGCCTTTGGCGCTTCTTATGTATAGTTCCCGACCGGTGCGTAAACGTACACTTTACACCCTTGTTAGGTAATATACTATTACTCGCCATATGAGAACCTACATTTTGAATTTTGCAATTTTGTTCATAGATTCATCTTCAGCAACCAAAATATTACAAATGAGCAATTTTCGTCCAATTTTTTATTTTTGTTTATACTTTAGTCTCATCAAGATGGTCGATTGGTACTCGACGACCTCTTGTTAGTTTTAATACGTGATAGAGGAAAAGCAGAAAAAGGACATAATTTTCCGACTATTCCATACTGTCCTTTAAAAAATACAAAGTATATATTGTATCGAGTCTTTAATATCTTCCTCGAAGTTGCGCAAAACATAAGCCGTTACAGGACGAAAAGAATCGTTCGTACCGCAATTCAGCTGGCATTTTGCTTAAAATACCGCCGGAGAATCGAAGAAATGACGAAGGTTTATGTTTGTTTTGTTTCAGATTGAGACAAAGGAGCACCGGAGACTTTCGACATCAGGAGCAGAATTATGTGAGTAACATACCTCGCCGCCCGTTTTATCGCGACAGTTTATTTAACGAGCTTTATTCTCGGCATTACACGATGTCGGGAAAACTCCCTTTCGATTCGCTGGGGAGTATTTTTATTGCGATTTTCCCGGAATTATTTACGTATTAACATATGCATTTGATTTGTTCTGGTCGTTCGACTTTGAAACTCTCTCTCTCTCTCACTCTCCCTCCGTTATTGTCTTACTCGCTCAGTCACTTTGTCTCTCGCATGTAGAGAGCGGTAGGGGGGGATACGGGCGGTTTTCGGTCGAAGAGCACATGTTAGATATCAGAATTTGCTAGATAGTCGCCCAGGGCGACCTATCCGCTCGGCCAACCTTTGCTTTGTGTCTCTTCGGGCAGGACATCGAGGGAATTCGATTTAACCACTACGAGAGACGGGTATGCGTATGACCGACCCGTACGTACACGACAAGTGCTTACTTGCATAATATGCAGGGTAGTCTCCAACAGGAAAACTCTTCTTAAGGTCGCGAAACGTCCTATTTGCATAATTTCGAACCTAAAGGATACCAGAACGTCAATTTGGAAAAACCGTAATCGCGAGGTGCGATTTTAGTAGATGCCGTGAAAAGGCAGGTTAGGGGGTGGACGTACCGAGAGTAATTCTATTGTTCCATACGAGTAATAGGAGGGAAGAGATTTAAATGTAGACGACGATCGAGTCCGTTTATTTACGGGTCAATTCCGGACACCGTGTACGGTAATTTTGTAACGGCGTGCGCTCTCCGAACAAAAGGGGCGGATGCATGCTCGCTGCCCTCCGCCTATTTCCCATGGAAATGTAATGTAATTTAATGCAAGACGTTTGACGGTGGTCGTCGATGATGTCTTTCCGAGGACGCGGCTCGGTAAAGAGGTTACCGACGTATAGACGGCCCGTTTCCAACGACTGATATAGTTTGCCCTCTATGTACGTCTATATGCATCGTGGCCGGCAATACGTATGTGTGTACTAATGGCCCGATAGGAAGGTTCCTTTCACGAGACTTTTCGGCCCCGTTCCCTGGTAACGTCCGTACAACGGGGCGGGAGGGGTCTGACCCTTGGCCGTCGGGATATTAAAGATATTTTTGTCCATTCCCAATCCGAATAGATTGCTCTTTGATGAGAAAATTCAATTGCAATCAATTTGATTTGATCGATGTTGCGGGATCTGAAGTAACAACGTTTTTTAGCACATGCAAACATCGGAGATGTGGATTATTCAGGTAACTAAATATGATTTATTTAATTTTCTTTCCTTTCCTCGTAATGTTCCTTGTCTCTACGACAAATAGTTTATTAACCCCTTCTCAGTCGAGACCAAAATCTCATAAGTGGGCTCAAAATATCGACAACTTTTTAGAAAACTTAAATTTGCTTAACCCCTTCGCTGCGGCGAGAATTTCACAAAAAGTGCCCAACATGCGGGAAAAAAAAATTTGGTTAGATTTTACTGTAACTTGGTGTATAGGGGTTTCTTGGGACGCCGATTACGAATTTGAAGTCAGATTTCGACAATTTAAAATGGCGGATTCAATATTGCGGGCAAATTTTCTAAATACCAATCATTCCCCTGACACTTGTTACTCAGAGGTTTTCGGGGTTGCTGATTACGAATCTGAAGTTACATTTTTAGAAAATTCAATATGGCGGACGTCATAATCAAAATCCGAACTGATTATGAATCTTATATCAGTTTTTGCATTACAATATTACGGCAATTTGTTATTCATATGTAAATAATGCTGCTCGTGGCAGGTTGGCAATAGAAACACTCTCGTGATTATTTATAGAATATTTATACCGAATTTTGTATTTTTATCAAAAACTTCTTCGATTCTGCAGCTACAAATCTATATTTTTAGTTTTTGTAGATATTTTACAGAGTTTATTATCTATCCAGATTATTCCGTGTAAATTTCAAAATTTTGTTATGTACTCCTGAGTTATCGTGTTACATGTGGGAAAAAACACTGATTTCTAGAGTTCAATATGTTACAGTTTTTATTTTAAAAACAATTTTAAACAAAAATGTATAAAAACAGAAAAAAATTGCACTTTGAAGATCTTTCTCCAACCTCCTCGTAGTAAAATGTGTAAGTACATATTGTATATCGAAGTTAACGGGGAAGGCTAACATTAACTCGCGGTATTGGATCCGCCATTTTGAATTTTCAAAATATATCATCAGATTTGTAATCGGCGACCTCGAAAACCCTTGAGTAGCAAGTTTCATACGATTTCATTAATTTTTAATGCATAAATTGACCTAATACGGCGACATAGCTCATGACAAAGATTTTTACAAAATCATAAAAACAACATATTTTAAGAGTTTGTATCTTTTTTTTGACAACATGTTTTTGAAAAAGGACAACGGCATGTTGTTCGGTATATCTTAGGCTGGCTAGAAATGTTCAAGTTTTCAAATTGGATATATTATTGACTTCATTAGACTAATTTATGTCATGACAAAGATTTGCGTTTTTGCCGCAGTCAGAGAAAAGTCCTAAATGACAAAGATCTTTGTCATCCGCAGCGAAGGGGTTAAATGAGCATACTGAGGACGCTGATTACGAATCCGAATTCAGATTTGGAAAATTCCTCTAAGAAATGTTAGAATAAAAATTGCTTCAAATATCACTAATAAAATTTGATTTATAAAAAATATAAAACCTTAAACAAAATTTGTTTAAAAATTTAAAAAGAACAAAAAAGATAAAATGTAGAAAAAAAAAAAAGGAGTGTAAAATCCGACTCCATACCTCCACATGGTACACTCTGGGGTCGTAAATAATGTAGTATACTTACTTAATGTAGTATTTATTATCATTTAAAAAGTTTTTCGCAGTCATCGAAAACATTCAAGTAACGAGTTTCAAATGAATCCGATGAATTTTTGAAAATGTCTTCCGCCATATTTGATCCGCCATTTTGAATTTTCAAAATCTGAGTTTGGATTCGAAAACCCCCGAGTATCAAATTGTGGACAATTCTATGTGTTTTTGTAACAAAAAATCTGCTTGCGTCTATACACGTAATCAATAGTTTGAGCCCATTTACTTCATGACGTGTATACACCTCATCGACTGCGGAGGGGTTAAATGATGTATGGAGAATATTGATATGTTTGCCTACGATTATTTGTTATACACTTGTGGATGCAAGCATTCTTTATTATTCGTCTCGCGATATTTAGGTCCCAGCGTTTTTTTCCCATTTCCGTCTTGTTATATTCTGTCGCTGCTCTCTTTTCCCACCTTGCGGACCGGGGCCTCAGGAAGGGCCTGCTGTGACGTCACGCGACTGAGAGGAGTGGGAGAAAAGATGCTCCTCTTCTTTTGGTAAATATAACGAGACGGGAGGGGAAGACGAGAAACAGAGTGGGTCAATGTACCGGGACTCTACTGTAGTAAAATTATACTAATTACACTGACCGACAAAATTTTATTTTTTGTCTGCCTTTGACGAACGAAGTATTATTTCCGAAGTATTTGTTCGTGCTGAAAACGATGGCGCCTGCAAAATGTTGCTATAACATCACACTTTGGAGAGAAATGTGGTTAAATGTGTAAAAATCAGCGTTTTTGGAAAAAGGTCGCCTCCACGTGGTGCACTCCGGAAACACATGTAGCTAAATGACCTATGATTTGCCCCAAAAAATCCGAAATCTAATAAAATTCAAAGTTTTGTGTTATTATACCTTTCAAAAATGCGATGTGATAGCCAAAACGCTGATTTTTACACATTTAACCTAATTTTTCTCAAAAGTGTGACGTGATAGCAAAATCATGCTAGCGCCATCGTTTTCGGCATGAAAATTTGGTGGAAGTTATACATGGGAAACGTGCATTCTGGACGTTAAAGGCTTAAAAGGCTGGAAAAAAATAAAAGGAAGTTAAGGTTTAAAATAATATTTTTTTTTCAAATTTTAGTTCAAATTTAATTAAAATAATACATCAGTTTAATTAAGTTAATACATCAGAAGGAAACACTAATACCAAACACGAAATCTAGATTTTTACATTATCTTGTACCTTGAAAACATTATCTTGCCATACATTAGACATACATGGACACAACTAAAGATCCGTCTAATAACAATGAGAATTTCAAGGGACGAAATATTTATGACAGGAAGAATTGTTAGATAGGATCATTGAATTTAACACTGAAATGTTGTGTTCAATTATTGTTGTTCCTTTTCAAGTATATACTTAATTAACTTTTGCATAACCAGACAAGCACTATTACCAATTTCCGTCACTATTGACTTAGAATTGAACACTATTAGTAATGTAACGTCAACTAATGATTTACTCCTATAGCATTCAGATGTGTTTCAGAAAAGTATATGTACATAATTTAAAATACAATAAAAATTTACTTTTATTACTTTCGTTCTCAAAAAGCAATTTCTAAGTGCAGAATAATTTGAATCAAAAATGTAATGATGATGGGAACAGGAAAGAATAATTCAGTTTATCCGCAAATTTCGCATGCATGAGATAATATCGAACTTTTACATTTTGACATTAATTACTACCGTGATTTGTGATTTATGTCGACAGTTTAAGATATGCAAATATATAACATCGACCAATCTTTACGTACACTGATACTCGACACGGTTTTTGAGTATGTATATTTATTTTTAGGCACTCTGTTGTACTTCTCGATACATACATAATCTTGTTATTTCATCTATTCAATTCTGCATTCGCTGCGGCTTGATTATTATTTTCGAATGTATGGAAATAACACATGCAACAACTTCCTGTGTAAGTAATACCGTGAACAACATGAATATCAGTGGACAATTATGTAATATATTTGTCTGATTCCAGGGCAAGCAAAAAGTTCGGCAACTTTTATGTGAAAATATTTTTATGTTCAGAGGAATCTTACATTTTGTTGCAAAAATGAATGAATTTGGAGTAATTTAAATGAATAATGAAGAGGATCCAATAATCAATCATACAAAAATATTTTTCTGCAAATGTGGAAACGATGTTATTATATAGTTTTTCGTGACTATATATATAACTAGTATTTTGTACAATTTATATTGTCATGGTTTTGACAATAGAACATTTTAAACATCATGATATTTGCTAGACTTTCGTCTTTGTCATAAAACTAACGAAAATCGGTTAAAAAATGAGGGAGAAATTGAATGCAAAAGTGATAAATTTAAGCAGATTTTTTGACAAAACTTTCGCAACTAAACAACATAACTAAAATTCAGTATGGTTAAATAACAATATTTAAAATTCATTCTCGAAATTGTGAAATTAGACACCCTAAAACTTTTTTGAAATACCAACAAATTTCAGCAGAACAACCTTAAAACATCCAGTGTTCAGTTCGAACGTAAGGTACGTTCTACTTATTTTCAATATGATTTTCATATAAATTCTAAACATGAGTTGTTTGATGTAGAAATTGTGAAAAATTTACATCCTCTGGTAAAAATTGCGACTAAATATTGATAAATTTTTGGTTAAGGAACTTGTACCCTGACTAGCTTCTGGGTATAAATGTGAAAATACAAAATGTAAAAATTTCGTGGATTTTATTTAAATAACTTTTTTAGATAAATTGTTTCAGCTGATTTTATGGATATAATAAATCGAATATTTAATACCAAGCAGTTATTCAATCTAGACATTTTTTATCCATTTTTTAGCCCATAATATTAGTTAAATTATTTGGATGTTTTTGCAGAAAATAACCTAAAAGTTATATGTACACTTTTTATCCAGTTTCAGTCCAATTTTTATTTTGTTTTCAAATGAAAATGGGTGGAATATATACCAGGGTTAATAGAAATTTGTATTGAAAAATAAAAAAAGAAAGACAAAATAAAAATGTATCGAAAATTTGTAATTTAATAGAGTTATTGTTGCAAGTGTTGGGTTTAATATTCTATAGTTAAATATTTTTTGCACCGGACAACGTAAGAAGAAAACGGTATAGTAAATTCAACTACGAAACTAGTAACTAAATCTCTAGTAGAAAATGAATCTGTTTTTTGGTCAGTTTCTATCCAGTTTTCTTATTTACAGTGTTAAAGATATAGGGAAACAGGACAGTATAACATAAAACTGTACGGACTTCTAGAAGGGGCGATATATAGTTGAGTTGCCTATTGGCGAAATCTAGATTAACTACATTTTAAGCAGATCAACGAAACAGAACCTAAAAATAATAAATTTCGTTTTCTCTCTATGTAATTCAACATTTGGTTTTAAATTTAAATATTTTTCTTTGTGTTTATAGAATTAGGTTCCTCAGATGAAGTTGTGATCGATGTAGAGACAAATAAAACAAAAAAAAATAATAATCTAGCTTAAAATTAACGATATAAAGGGATTCTCAAAGTTAGCAATTGGAGAATGTGCCAAATTGATCAGAACAGTGTAAACATTTTTTTTCAATGCGATCAAAATATTCTATATATCCATTAAATGGATTCAAATTAATAGCAAGTTGTATGTTACTACACTAAGAGAAATTGAATAACAATTTTTACTATTTTGACTAGGAATCCGAGCACAAACCTGAAATCATGTTCATTTTTACTATTATTTTAGACTTTTTTCTATAAAAAGTAGGAAAATTTACTAAAATAATAAAAATTAACCTATTTCAGGTCTGTGCTCAAATTCATAGTCAAAATAATAAAAATTGTTATACAATTTCTCTCAGTGTATGAAAATTATGACATATTTTAACTATTTACATTTCAATTATTATTTTTGAATTATTTATTATATTAGTTTTATAACAAGACTATATGTAATATAATCAATACAATAAACAATAAAATAATTACGCTTTTAAATCGGAAATATATATGCGGAATACAAATTGAAAAATAAAGTAATTCGTTACTCTCAATATCGGTTAATCGATGTAACTTCACTAGTATTGGATCCGCGTTATTAAGTGCGTGATTTACTGATTCTTTATCAAGTACTTGATTTGCTGATTTATCGTGTGATTGATCGACTATCAATTGTATACGTAATTCATTGATTATGGATTTGTTCCTTGTCCATTAATAATGCCGTCTGCAGATTATTGTACGTTGCTTCATGCAAATGTTTTGTCTTCTTCATAATACATTAATTAAAATTCGTTGTATTAATTAGTGTACAATTCACAGGATACTTAAACATAATGCGAAAAATGTTTTTTTTTACGAAATTAGAAGTGAATCATTTTTGCATTGAGTAGTGGAATGTGAACGAACCTAGAACCGAACAACCAGGCAAGAATATGAGTCATTGTTTATTTTTTATACTTCATTTTAGTGTAGCAAATATTTTCCTTACATTTTAATGAACATTTGTTAACTAATAATAAGCGCTTTTTTGGGGAAATTTTATTACATACAGTTTATATTAAAATAAAAGAAGTAAATAAATCGAAAGCAACATATTTTAAAAATGTTTAGCATAATTCTTCGAAGTCAGTTTTATAATTAAATAAAAAGAATGCATTATTTTAAATTATCCATCGAAAACTAAATATCAATATGACTAATATTAAATAGAAATCTATTTAGTTCTAATGTTATGAATTAAGCTAATATAAATAAATAAAGGTACCAGCAATTAAATATTTAATTTAAAAAATGAATCACGTGAAAGCATTGATAAAACAATCATTATAAACGATTGTGCATTTACAATTTATTTACTTTACTTACTATTTGTTTAGTCTAAATGTGCTTTAGAACCACCTTAATTCCTTTTATACCTCTCTAAATCCTACATATAGAATATATCGCGCCAAAACAGATATTATTATACATTATTTATACTGGTTCCAAATACCAAAAGAGGAAATTTTGGATATCCTAATTTAAACCTTCAAGCAGTAAATCTGCACATATTTTTATTTAGAATAAATTTTGATTTAATTTTATTTTAATATAAAAATATGGTTAATTTTTATTTAGAATAAATTTTGATTTAATTTTATTTTAATATAAAAATCTTTCTGCCCATTGTAGGGTTAACGTAGAAGCTAATTTCATTCAGTTTCATTCCATTTTACAACTGCCTTCTACAAATACTCTCCAAGAAGAGTAAAGTAGGATTAAAATGTCGTAACGGGATGTTTTAATTTCGATCGATAAATGCAAATCATTTCATAAATTTTGAGATACGTATCCTGGAATACCTACTTTTTAAAATGATTATTTCGAAAACGTTTGTGGGGTGTCTAATAAATTTTAAAGCTAAACAATTTAAAACCTAAAAAAAATTACGCATGAAAATTTGTTACGTACGTATAAGATAACGAACAAACAATTTTTTATTTCATTTTTCAGTTCCTTAGAGTCTGAAACGTCAACGTTTTATGAAAAACTCTAGGATATGTGGCAATCCTGTTCAAGTACTAAGGTGTTTATATATTTATGCCATTATAGTACCGCGATACTCTAACGATTTAATCAAAACACAATATTATAAATAAAATAATTGTACAGAGAGAAATTTTATAAAAATAAAATTCGTGAGTTTACATTAACCCGTTTCGTCCTGAAATGCCGTAAATTTTGACTTCTTTTCATCAGGTGCTTTCTTAGGGAAAAAATCACTCACTCGTTTTGATATAACCATACCTATTGTATTTTTTCTCGAACTTTCTAAATCCGGTTTCAGATTGACCATATCTGCCGCCATTTTTTTACTATGGCGGTTAAAACATAAAAAAATCGTGAATTTTAAAAAAATTTGTTCAAATAATCGTATTTTTTAATAGGAAACCGTATTCGAATCAAGCTGAATCTCTGTATCTGGTGGAGTAAATAGTTATACTAAAAGATAGGATGGTTATTAATTCACCATTCAAAATGTCGGATTCAAAATGGCGGACCTCAGTGAACATTTTGTTGAAAAATTTCTGGACGCTCTAACTGAACAATTATGAGCTTGTTTTAAAAAATAGTAAGAATAAAAAATTCTTAGAATTCGCCGACAAATATAGTGGATTTTTTTCAGATTTTTTAAATGAATTTTTGAAAAATTTTTTTCAAAATTCTTTTCAAAATTGTAACTTTTTTTTCGAAAAATTCTGAACAAAATTTAGTGCATTCTCTGATGAAGTCTAAGAGTTTTTTATTCTATGCATTTTTTCCTAAATGTTGATAGTTTTCGAAAAAGAAAAATCTTAAATTATGCACTAAAAAAGGAATGCACTAAATTTTGTTCAGAATTTTTCGTAAATAAATTACAATTTTGAAAAAAATGTTGAAAAAAAATTTCTCGAAACATCATTTAAAAAATCTGAAAAAATTCCACTATATTTCTCAATGAATTCTAAGAACTTTTCATTCTCAACATTTTTTTTAAAAAGCTCGTAGCTTTTGAGTTAGATCGTCCAGAAATTTTTCACCAAAATTTTGACTGAGAACCGCCATTTTGAAGCCGTCATTTTGAATGGAGAATTAATAACCATTCTATCTTTTAGTGTAACTAATTACTCCACCAGATACAGAGACTTAGCTTGTTACGAACACGGTTTCCTGTTAAAAAATACGATTATTTGAACAAATTTTTTCAAAATTCACGATTGTTTTATGTTTTAACCGCCATAGTAAAAAAATGGCGGCAGATATGGTCAATCTGGCACCGGATTTATAAAGTTTGAGAAAAAATACAATAGGTATGGTTATATCAAAACGATTGAATAATTTTTTTCCTAAGAAAGCACCTAATGAAAAGAAGTCAAAATTTACGGCATTTCATGACGAAACGGGTTAATCAGAGGTAGTAGAGCTTATAGATTTTGGGTCGCTGAAAACGAATCCGTAGTCCGATTTGGGTCATCACGACAAGATTTCGAGATATCCTATCCGCTAATTTCAATTTCCGGATACGATATTTTGAAAACCTGACCTGATGGCCCAAATCGGGCTACAGGTTCGTTTTCAGCGACTCAAAATCTATAAGATCCACTACTTCTGATTAAAGAAACTCAAAAAATTTTTTGTTGTGGTCCTGTGTTATCAATTAAGAAAGTCGTTTCAAAATTGTGAATATCGATTAGCGAATTCTCAAGTTATCAACTGCAATTTCACAAATGATGCATGAAAATTCTAGACGTATTCATGAATGTGAAATGAGAATATGCAACTCATCATAAAGCTTTGTTGACCATTTTTTGTTGTTTTTCAGTAAAAAACGTCAGTAGCAGAAATTTTGCGACTATTTAATCTACAATAGCTAACCGATACTTTTTTAGGTTTGTTTCTATTTAGAATCGACAACATGTACGATCGCAGGCACTTAACAACAGGAAAAGACAGCTCGCCTCCTTATCGAATTCATCCACTTCTCTGGGTCCGTTGCACTTATAAATTGCGGATTTTTGCACCGTCCGCCGGCGTCTTATGTTGCGTTAAAAATGACGTGTAGCCCCGGCATTTGCATACATTTCCTACGCGTCGGCGCATATTCATTTCCTCGCAATCTGTCCGGATTTTTTCCGAATTCGACGCCTTTCACGGGAGAGCGTCAATTGTGCCGGGGTTATCCGCTAATTGGCCGGATCTTCCTCGCGCCCTTCCCGCGAGTATAGAGCAGACGGGATAATGATACGGTATTTCTAGCATTCGGATAATTTGTTACGATAAATCACGACTAAGTGGTTCTGGTACGAAGGCATAAACACACGTTTCGGACGGGCGACCTGTGCTTTACCGCGGCGCTCTTACCCGAAACGATCCTGGTACAAGCGTTAAGATTAATGTTATTTTATAAAGTTCACCGATGGCGGCGTCGCGAAGGTGAGCGAGATATATAGTAAAAGTGTCGGGATGCTGTGGGTCTGGATCGGGTCGCGAATCTTTCGTCCGAGGATGCGATAGAGGGTCTGGGCAGCAACCTGTGACGGGCAAACGTATATCTTCCTACAAACGTCATCGCAAAGATGCCTTCGGTATTAAGGCATTTAATCTTTCTGACACTGCAATCTCTGTTTGTCATTCCAAGTTAAAACATTTCACGCAAAAATGTTCTTCCTAAAAATTAGAATTAAGATTTGGGTAGTTCTACAAACGCAGGAATTTTGAGAGGCCCAGAAAATTTTGTAAATAAACTATGTTCATCATGAAAGTTGTGAAACTTAATCGTTTCTACTATGTCACTGAAAATAATTCGATGCCCATTTGTATACAGAAAAAAAATAAGTCTTAAAATTGTTACAAATTAAAGTGGCTTAAAATTAGTCCATGTATAGTGCATAAGTTTGTCCTTATAAGTTTATTATATAAGTTTATCCTCGGGCGAATTTTTGATACATCTTAAATGTAGCCCATGAATGTTCTTAAATTAAGACTTATTTTTTTCAGTGTAAAATTACAGTTTAAACACTTAATAAATATTACTCTTCACAGAAAAAAATAAGTCTTAAAATTGTTACATGTTAAATTCATCATCAAATGAGGCTTAATTTAAGCCCGAAATTGCGTTAATTTTCTTAAATTCAGTCAATGTTTTGGCTTAAAGTCTTACTTTCAGTTAGCAAAATTGACTTTTAGACGATATTTTGGCTTAAAATAAGATTTATCGAGCTTATGGCATCTAAGTTAGACGAATCTTATTTCAAACCAAAACATCGGCTTAAAGTCAGTTTTGTTGTCTGAAAGTTAGACTTTAAGCCTAAATATTGACTCAATTTAAGAAAATTGACGTAATTTTGGGCTGAAATTAAGTCTCACCTATTGATAAATTTAAGATGTAACAATTTTAAGACTTATTTTTTTCTGTGTAGGCTTTGTCTGGTAGAGCTAAAATTATTGAGGATCTACATTCCTGAAGCTACAATTATTTCTAATGATGAAACAGTGTCAACTTCTCTCTTAATTTGAACCAGCGAAAAACTACACAGAAAAAAATAAGTCTTAAAATTGTTACATCTTAAATTCATCACCAGGTGAAGCTTAATTTAAGCCCGAAATTGCGTTAATTTTCTTAAATTCAGTCAGTGTTTTGGCTTAAAATCTTACTTTCAGTGAGCAAAACCGACTTTTAGACGATATTTTGGCTCAAAATAAGATTTATCAAGCTTATGGCATCTAAGTTAGACGAATCTTATTTTATGCCAAAACATCGTCTAAAAGGCAGTTTTGCTAACTGAAAGTAAGACTTTAAGCCAAAACACTGACTGAATTTAAGAAAATTAACGCAATTTCGGGCTTAAATTAAGCCTCACCTGATGATGAATTTAAGATGTAACAATTTTAAGACTTATTTTTTTCTGTGTACTAATTGACAGTTTATTGTCGCTAATTCACGAAGCGCATTTTCGATCGCTGTGAATCAGACATTAGACGCTGATTTCAACAGCGAACTCTTTTAAATTGTCTGGAAAATCATTTAAATAAAAGCACATTTCTGCCGCTTCAAAACAACGCCTATTCATTGATCGATCCAGTGAATTTGACTGAAATCAGTGGAATGAAATCACTTTTCGCTGGAATATAGAGTTTACTAACTGATAGATTAGGCGAATTTCGCTAAAATCACTGGAATCAAACCATATGCTTTGTGTTGAAAATCCGTGGTTTTCACTGGAAAACAGTGCTTATTTACTGATTAATTCAACAGTTAACCAGACAAATAGCTTACACTTCTCAATATTAAATAATAAAAACGAATTTCGTGATCTGGCTGCTGAAATGTAACTGCTAACTTCCGTGTTATATATGGTAAACTCATCTATCTCAAGAAAATGAAACCTATAAACGTGCAAATATAACTTTATACACTCAACTCAAACTATACATAGTTAACACCTGCGTGCAGTTTTACAGGATAAAAATGGTTAAAAACGAGCAATTACTATAAACATTACATACATACCAGAAACAGATCGCTATTATTCAATTTTTTGATGGCGCTCCAGTATCTAGAATTTCGTGCTCGCATGAGCAACTTGTGGAACTCAAATCCGATTATAAAAACCGCAAAAAACAACACAGAACATTTATTTACGTTCACCTGAAAAAAAGGTGTTGGGCCAGAAAAACCTGCTCAAATTCGAGGAATAAAGTTCTTGCAGCCTTGAAGTCTGCTTTATTGAAATTGTATATAGATGTTCAGTTTTATGTAGGATGAAAAGTAAATCACTGGTTATATTATCGCTGTTAATTAAAGTACAACTGAAGAACTAGTGGACATTAGGGTTGAGTTCTGCAAGAGTTTCAGTAAATACAATATTTTGAATGTTTAAATAGTAAAATCAACTGGTTAAACAGTGACATTGACTGATTAAACAGCAAAATTTGTTTTTGCTGACGCATTTCACAAAATTTTCACTGATTCAAATTAAGAGAGTAAATATCGTTACACAAGCGTCCTACTAAATCAAAGTTTTTATTAGCCACACTCTTAAAACTCTAAGTGGAAATCCGACTGTTATATAATCAAGAAGATTATTCCACTTGCGGTAAGAGGATTTTTAGTTGCCCCAAGTGGATTCCACTTGAGACAAGAGGACTCAAGGAACTATTTGAAGAGTGCAAGATATTGAAGATTATAATCGGGAGTATGATGAGCCCAGTCATCTAAATCATTTACATGCTACAGTAGAAAGTATTTTAGTTTGTTACAAAAATTCGTATATAACATGTTTATATTTTTTTACAGTCCTAAATCAGGACATTTGTTGAAATACCGAGTAAATTCATTTTATATCCAAACTCGAAGTTAATAATGTTTGAATATTCGGGTGTCCAAAAAGTTGTTGATACCACCGCCCTCCAGAATGGCAAAAAAACCCATTAGAAACGTATTTTTTATTTTTTAATTTGCTGACATTCATTGGTACAATGGAACGTCTAAAGTTTCCAGTGTATTCCTAATAGGGGAAAAACACATGTTCGTAGATTTTATTTTAAAAATCATTCGTCTTCTTTAATTTGCCAGCGAAATATCCCTCCGAAATGTTCAAAATATGAGAAATTTGCGAAAATCTACTATAAAATTTATAGAAATACATCTAGACATACAAGTTTTTTACTTCTTGTGATCCTGTGAAACATAGTTGGGTAATTTTTTTAACAAATATTTTCGAATATTTGGTATTTTCAACATTTCTTAAGAGAAGTATTTTTTACAGATAAAAAACACCCATTTTAACAATTTTTTATCAGAACGTAAATGTGAAGAAGATCTTGGTATTTTTCGGTCATTATAATTAAGTAGTAAATAAATATTGTAAACAATACCAAGATTTTCTTCACTCATGTTAAACGGTCGAAAAGTTTTTGAAAACATCTATGTTGCTAAAAAAAGGTAGATGAATTCTTGAATTGAGAACGTAAATATGTTGAAAAAGAACCCATTAAAAAGAAAAAAATACAATTCCATCTTTTTACATCTTTTACAATTCTGGGAGACGACAGAAGGAAAGTTGTAACAAAATTATTTGTCTGTGTATTTTTGGGTCGCTTTATGTATATATCGTAATAAGAACGTTATGGAGTGAGGGATAATAATTAGACTTTTATTATTGTACCAAGAGCAATTGAATAACGTTAAGGTACTCCAGGTTACAGGTACAGTATTCAGAATACAAAGTACTTTGCATCCCCGCTGCACATTGAGCGGACAGAAACTCATCCGGGACTAGTGTAGCTCGATCTATGTAACAACACTTCCGAGATCACGTGGCTTACCTCAAGAGGATTAACTACGTTGCGTTACCATTTAATACACAAAGGCGAGAACCCTAACAGACAACAGGGACCAGTTAATTATGTCCAAAAATGACAGCGTATTGAGCACAAATATGTCTCCGACTAATTGTTGAAAAGTTAATTACACTAAAAAAAATCTGCTTGCTAATCTACCGCCAGATAAGAGAAAAGTTGTTAAGGACAATTCTTAAGTGGATAAACCGTGTCCATGTTAATTTTACTGGTTTTAATCTACGTTGATGCGTAATATTTACTTATTCAACTTTAGTAAATGTAAAACTTACGTATTCAACATTAGTAAACGTAATATTTACTTATTCAATTTTAGTAAATGTAAAACTTACTTATTCAACATTAGTAAACGTAATATTTACTTAAGCAAGTTTAGTAAACGTACTATTTACTTGTTCAATTGTAGTAAACCTAAAAATTACTTATTCAACTCTAGTAAACATAAAAATGACTTGTTCAACTTTTGTAAACGTAATATTTACTGAAGCAAGTTTAGTAAACGTAATATTTACTTATACAGCTTTAGTAAAAGTAAACTTTTTGAATACTTATTGTTAGTCAAATTAACTGATCAATTCCATAGGACTAACTACTTTTTTAGTCGATTCAACTGTTTTATATTTTACTTTTTAAGTTGAACAAAAATTTTATTTTGTACTAAATTTATTTATTTTTTAATTTAAATATTTATATTTTATATTTTTTATTAATTACTTATCTTTCGCTTTCTTTAATAGTCGAAAATAATTTTACAAATATTATTCCCACATCGGGATTCGAACCAACGTCTCTTGCTTAGAAAATACGTACATGCTAACCACTATACGCTATATCGAAATTATCAAAAATAATTTCATAATTTATACATTAAAATCATAAAAATATAATTATTTAATTTATATAATTATTTACAGTTCTTATTATATGTTACATCGATTTTTTATGTAATAAATCAATCTAAGAGTTTAATTTTTGAAGTTTAACTTGAAGTTTAAGGTCATCATCTCAAGTTGTTGGCCAGGTCGAACCAGGCACAATTTTTTGATATTTTATTCCGTAGCGTGGTGATAAAACTGTAAATAATCATTTACTTTTCTTATATATTATCTTGAAAACTACGTATTTGGACGACGACAAAAATTGCTGATATTCAATAGTTAAAACATAGACCATTTTTCAGTGTATTTTCTTACTATACGTTCTTATTAAAATTCATTTTGCGATGATTTCTTCGACATGCCTTTAAAAAACGCGAGTATGAGATACTCCACGTTTTTTTAAAAACCGAGATTAAAATAAACAATAGGGACAAAAAATGTTACGTAAATGTAAAATTCATATGAATTTGTTTACTTCGTAATCGAACATGAACTTTTTTTTCTTTCTGGGTCCTTAATTTCATCAACTATATTTTTAAATCGCAAATAAAGCGACCAATTGCCAATTTTTATACATATTTAATACCATTATTGTGATTGGGTTTGCATGTTTTCAACGTTTTCTTCAATCAATTTAGAAGTAAACAAATTGTTCGACACTCAATTTGCTTCCAATGAGATTAGACAGGAAAATTCGAAAATACAAACAGGTAAAATATTGTGAAATGCTGTAAAGGTTTGAAATTTGTATAAATTATTTCAGATTTTCTGCACTATCTATATCTATTGGAGTGAAAAACAACTCTCTATAGACACATTCCAGACTCTAAATTACTTAATGCGAAAATTTGAGTCACTGCTAAAGGTGTCTTTTTCACTATTTCTAAAGTGGAAATTTCGCTTTATTAGAGTGACACGTTTCTATTTACTTTTAATAAAGTGAGATTTCCACTTTAAAGCTGGTGAAAAAGTCACTTTTAGCAGAAAGCTATTTCACTTTAAGAAATTTAGAGTGTAGTGAAACAACGAGTTGTCACTCCTTGAGAGTGTATTTACACTCAATGTACAGTGAAATTTCACTCGTCAGGACTGAAAACTCACTATTTCACTCGAGTGGACCAATTTTCAAAAAGTAAAGAGCGATTCCTCTCTCCAAGGGATAGAGAACACGTTTTCTAGTTTTTAAAGAATACAAATTTTATCTAATCTATGCATATCCTTTTTTGAAATGAAATTAAAAAATAATATGAACTTTTTTATTATTTTTAGTTGAGATATTCCATTTGTTTCTTTTTTGCAAATAATTGAGGGAATGAGGTGCGGCATTAAACGCTATACGACATCCGTTTTCCATGTAGTTCCACGTTGAATTATACACATGTTTAGAAATTTAAAAAAACTAATAATCAATGACAAAATTATATGTACCTTTTGTCTTGCAACTTCGAATGTACATTATTACATGACGAAGTTGTTAAACATTATAAAAATAAGAACTAAAAATAAGACTGTTACTACTTAAAATACGCAGAGAATAATTTAGAAAAGATAATTTCATTAATATTTTGCAACCTCTTACACTGGTATTTTCTACGTGAATATAAGGTTACTTAGAAATAAATAATTTTAATGAACTTTCTCAATCCCTTTAAATAATAATTGTAAATTTATTTAAAAATTGCTACAACAATTATATTAAACTATAGCAAGTAATAACTTTACAATTTTATCAATATAGATTCACATCTTACCGCTCGAAATACGCGTCGACAAGCTGATAAATCCAACACTAACAGGTAAAAAAAACCGATTGGCAAAATGCCGACATTTAAATAAGTCGACAGTATAAAAACCGATAGCTTATTGACTGTTAAAAACTTGATCAATGCCAAGAAGATCGTCCTTTTCCGACATCGAGTACACGAGTCTCTTTTGCACACAAATCTACAATATAAAGAAACATTTCAATAATTTACTTAAATTCTACTTGTTTTTTAAAAAGGGGGGTAAATAAATTTGAATTATTAATGAACAAGTATCGATTCTTCGTTGTTTACATCCGAAATTACTATTGTAAAAGACCCTTGTTAAAAAACAGGTTAGGAAAACGGTTTTTGACAGTCAGTTTCAAAAACTGTCAGTTTTTTTTTTATTTGTCGGCTTTTCAACCCGTATTCAATTTTCCAATAAAAATTAACTATGAATAAGCCATTTTTAATCGAATTATTCGAAGGATGAAAAAAAAACATTGATATGAAATTATACAGGTTTTTTTTATACATCAAAAAGTTGAAACATTGACGAAATAACACGAAACCATCAAACCCAGTTTGATTTTGAGATATGAAGTTTAAGGATATTAAAGGCTTTCGAATTATCTGTACTTATCATTTTTCGTTATATAAATATATTTTGACATTGCCCCATCATATTTATGACATCACTCTTATCTTGGCTGATCTTCGAGGTGGTCCGTACATATCTCATCGTTAACCCTTACTTAAAATATCCACGCATCTCATAAATTCGGAACCACCCGGAACCGGTCTCCTCGGTTGCTTCTCAGACAACTTTACCCCTTCTACGCCTACATTCGTGCCGGTAATGGTAGAGAAAACTGAGGATTTCCGAGTATAGTTGGATTCATGGCGATTTTCACATGATCATTATTCTTCAACAATGCTTAACAGAATCATCGGTTATGGTAAGAACGAGGCTTGTTGGGATGACCATGACCGTGGGTATCTTTGCCTGAAACTCGAAATACATTTTTCTCAAAAATCAACAATTTTGATTATTTTTGTTCAAATCTTTATTTTTCATGTGATGCAAAAACTTTGTAATAATCACATATGGAATTTGAGCCTAGATATAAACGAGAATCTCTATTTTCCTCCTGGGTACACTCAAGATGCTGTCAGGATGTTTAACGACTCGACTGACGCTCTACTCTCTAAATCTGAATGAGTGAAAAGTGGGTTATTTTTTATTTTTAAATTGATCAATTTCTACTAATTTGATTAACTCGTTCAATTAGTTAAAATTGACTAGTAATTAGTAAATTTTGTTACCAATTTCAAATAGTTACCTACTTTTCACTAATACAAATTTAATGAGTAGGTTCGGAGGCTCTGCGAATCTTTACCAGTGCCAAGCTATTTTAACCCATTAACGCCCAAATGTAGGGAAAGTTTGCTGCAACTTCAACGCTTATTTCCAATATGAAATAAATTTTTCAAAAATAGAAAATTGTGACCATACATTCTGAAAAAATTTGAGGGTATTCTTCGATTTATTCTAGAACATAATTGTTCTTATAAAATTTTCAAGTCCAAAGTTTTCAAGAAAAAAAAAGGTTAAATTTTGAAAGGGAATTTGTAAATACAGTGGCCATCTTGAATCTCATATCGAAAATTTCAAATATATATCTTTTAAGTACAACTATTGAGTGTCCGTTTCTAATATATTTTAGCTCCTTCAAAGCACGATATTGTATCGAAAACTCGATATTTGTAAGAAATGCGCCCTGAAAAAACCGTTTTTTTATTGTATATGTTAAAATCATAGATAAATTTTGAATTTTTTACAATTTTCTCTTCGCTACTCGAAAGAGCGACCCCGAAAATGGTAGAATCTGGTAAGTTTAATTTTTTTCGAAATTTATTTCATATTGAAAATAAGCGTTGAAGTTGCAGTAAACTTCCCGAGCAGAAATTTGTTGAGACCCTGATCAGGGTGTAACGCTGTTGATCAGGTCCTGGTCAGGGCCGTAATAAATTTCTACTCGGGTTTTTGTGCATTCGGGCGTTAATGGGTTAATGTTATTTTGTAATCGATTACGAGTTTAGTCTTAGAAAATACCATAGCCTTATTTAGCCTTAAATATTTTTCATAATATGCAGGCTTAAGATATTTTCAGTACCTAATCTGAAAATTGTTTTTCGATGGTGTGTTTCAATTTTCAAAAAGAAGAAAATGTCAATTTTTAATAAATATATGATAATAATAATTATAATACCTATACAATTTTGTGCAAATCACTATCTTTATCGTTCTTTAGATCGGTGAATAAGAATCAGGCAGCTGGAATATATCGGCAAGTGAAATAAAAAACTTGCGATAATACTTGTTAGAAATGTAAGTAATCCTGCAATTAATGATTATTTTTAGTGGAATCGCTTAGAAACCCTTACTTATTAATAGAATATTGAAATTCCCGACAAAAGGTTTTTCTGTTTATGTGAATCTATGAAAAATAGAATACCGACCCTGCAGAACAATATTTATATAGCAGTATTCCTAGTATTTTGTTGTAAACAAATGAAGCAATATAGTATTGAAGCATGCGAAAGAAAAACTTTGGATTACATTTAGAATATTTGGATACTTTAGACAAAAAATCACAAAGCAAGTGTCCCGACGGAGATAGTATTCTATCAAATACATGTCATTGTGTGCAAATTCTTTTGAAAGTAAAACAAAATACCGTAAAATGGGTTAAAGTCGGCTTGACAGGAAAAGTCGGCCATTCGATAACCTATTTATAAAATATTTAATTATCCTTTTTCTAGAGAGAAAAGTCAAAGATGCGCAATTGTTTTAGTTAGTAGGAATGTTAAACTTTCATTTACAGTTTATTTGACTCAAATTCGTCGATAAGTTTTAATAAAAACGTCGTTTATGTGTGACTGTATATTTAGCCTCAAAAGTAAGTAGTGTGAAAAAAGCACTTGTAAATAATTGTACAAATTTTGTTATGTAAAATCAAACTGTGTATCGCATAGCCTATATCTCTAACCTATTTCATCAAAGGATCAGCCATTTTGAATTTTGTGATTTTGACAACATATTCGTAATTAGAGGCCTCGAAAACCCCCGAGTACAAAATGTCAATCCACCATTGAAATAGATATTGATTTACCTACATGAAGAATTATTTACAGGTGGGACACTGACAGTCCCACTTTGCCTCAAAGGGTTAAAGAGCTGTTTTCACACTTAGAAATTTATGAGATGGCCATATTTTATTTCCGATGGTGTTAGAAAATTGTTTTGTTTTATTTTAATAGCTTACTTTTTCGATGTATGATGATAGCCGACTTTTCCCCGCATTTGTGGTAAAAGTCGGCGATGACAAAGTAGTATATACCGTTAATTTTAAGAAGTAATTTTCTTTTCTATTATATAGATCTTAAAACAGAGGAGTTCGAGATTGCATATTAAAAATACCAATAATTATTTTAAGTTTTCTCATGAGGATTTAAGCAAAAAACAATGAAAAATAGCCGACTTTACCCCAATTTGCGGTACGTTATGAAAAAAATGAAAGTTGGATAAATAGATGACGTTTTATATTTATACATAAGATAGTATAGTAAATCTAATGAGCGACTCAAAGAAACATAAAGATACCGATGTTCACCATATTTCAGATTTTTTTTAATGCCATTTTTCGACATATTGCCTCCGCCATTTTGAATTTCGAGAATCCAATAACGGGTTCACTATCTTACATTCACATGACATCCGCCAGCTATCTAAAAAAAGATACAGATGATTTCGTTTCTAAAATAACCGTTTAAATAAAACAAAAAATTATGAACCGGTTGTCATTAATGGGTTAAGCCATTAAATCGAAGAAATACCTATTTTTTTTATTTGTCTTTTCAGATAAACGTTGGTGTCTTTTTCAAAATTGATTTACGTACCTCTCTATCAAACAGCAAAATTCGAACTTCCTTCATTTCGAAGATACGTCCGGACTTTAAGTTTCGGAAATGTCATAAGCTGAACTAATTTTTCCCAAATCAAAATTTTTGAAATCCAACATAATATGACAATATAGTCAAGAACCGTATATTATTTACGCCTTTTTAACCCATTCAGTCCCAGATATACCTGTATTTATGTTTATTTATGAGCCTTATCCTCAACAAGAAACTGGATTAATATTTAGTTGAAAGTTACCCAGTCTACTACTTTCGACTAAGATCTTTCAATTGGTATAGTAAAAAATTGGTTTAAAATGTATCCTAAATCCAAAATGGCGACATATATAAAAACACCTTAAGATATTATAACACCTATTACACAAATAAGCCTCAGATGAGGTTTAAGATGCTTAATGAAAAAAAGAAAAATAATAATACCTATTATAGTATTATATAAGACATTAAATTTTTTTTTTTATAAATATTTTTCATATTAAAAGTGTAATGGAAGAAATGCCGGGTTTCAATGAAAAGTTCGTAAAATTCTCTAAGAGGATAAGAAAATGTTTGCTTTTTGTCTAAAATCATCCTAACCTCTAACAAATATCAGTCTCTTCTCATATAACATATCTACTGATAAAAATGAAAAAAAATTCCAACACAAACTTCATCGAAAAATACACATGTTTGCTTGAGATTCGTTATTCGTTACTACTACATTCCATTTGTAAAATTCAAAATGCCGGTTACAATAAGGCCGATCAAAATTACAAAAAGCTCTGGTTTAGCAAAAAATTAATTTACACCAGTATTTTCATCGATTAGTGGTTATTTTAAAACGTTCGTTTTATATAATGTACATTGGAATAGTGAAGAATGGCTTTCAAAATATACGCAAGTGCATAATTTCTTAGAAATTCGATTCACAGCAAACTTCGTGTTGCCTTTCGTGTTTAACAATATATGTATGTTGTGCGTAACCATAATTCTATTTTTAGAGGTTAGGATGATTTAGATAAATATAAAAAATTATTTTATAATATTGACAATTGTATGCACTTTTGGTTGAAAACTGGAATAATGTCCGTTACATTTTTAATATGGAAAATATTCTAAAAAAAAAACTAAAATTCAAATTTCCGGTGTTTTGTCATTTAAAAGCCTGCATTTTGAATTTAAAAAACTTTTGAATGCCATTTTTAGTATACCAATTGAAGGATTATACTCGAGAATAATAACTATGTCACTTTCACGTGAACGTTAATCCATTTTTCTGTTGAGAATGCAGCCAATAAATTAACCAAAAAACACGTTTCTCTAAAAAGTTCAAGCTTGAGAGAATAAATCGAAAAAAGTATTTAATCTCTATCACTTTTGAATATTCATAAAATAGGAATAATTCAAGGTATATATTCTGAATTTGATTTTTTACTTTTTAATTCGGTTAGTTACATAATTACCGAAAAGAGAAAATTACAGCAAGTGCATTATACAGAGAAGCTTTTCAGAGACTTTAAAATAATCTTGTAGCGTAAAGCATTCAATACACATTGGAAATCTACAATAATATTATTAGACATGTGCTTTAAAATTATCATACATGTATTGTAGTTACAAAACGTACACTATTAAAAATGTTTGTAATTTTAGAATTCGCATATCGTATAAATTTACATACAAAAAGTGAACACTCCTAGAACTGCAATTACAATACGTATGTTGTAAAGTATGGCAATTACTTAATAGCAAATTTATAAATTAACGACTTACACTCTAAATTTCATATAGTGAAAATTGAGCCATTTTCTACTAAAAGTGACTTTTTCACTATTTCTGAAGTGGAACTCTCACTTTAATAAAGGTATAGAGCAATATGTCACTCTAAAAACGTAAAATTTCCGATTTAGAAATAGTGTAAAAGTCACTAGCAGAGAGTGGCTAAATTTTCACTTTAAGTAATTTAGAGTGTACATTGAGAACAAAAATTAGTAATATTTATCAAATATGTTATAGACAAAGAAAAAGCAGACAAATATTAAGTAATGCCAACCACATTTTAGTTGAATTAACTAAATGTTGTTGAATCGGTATCATGATGTAGTTGGAAGCACTAATTTGTAGTTGCATTGACTAAATATTTAGGTGCTAATTGGCAAACACACATTTAGTAAAAATTACTATTTTTTTCAGTGTGGTTTTATTCTACATATAAAACATTAAGGAACATATTTTTCTATTACAATTGTTCTTAATATCAATGAAAGAAGTTTTCGTAAATTTGGGCTTCTTGTTAGAATAATATGGCTTATGTTGTTAGTAACTGCTACCCGAGAGAAACAAAGTTGATCAAAATTTGATCAGATTTTGATCAAAATCGGTCAGATCCTTAAGTGATCTAAATTCGATCCTAGTTTTGAGACATTTCAGGACCAAAGTTAGACGAGTTTACAAACAAACAAAAATTTGAATTATAATATCGATAGATTGAAAACTGATCCAATTTTTGTCTGTAAAGATAAAAAAATGATCAATTTTTGATCAGATTTAAATACGTGGAGAATGTTGTCGTCGATACGCGAACATTAAAAACTGATCTTTTTTGGTTCAATTTATGGTCGAAAAAAGATCTGTTTATTCTCGCTTTACATGAATGAGAATCAAATTTTGACCTGATTGAGATCAAAAAATGATAATTTTTTGATCCGTTTCTGATCAAGATGTGGATTACCCTGTATTCTCAAATGACCCAACTCTAGTGGATTTCGGGTCTATAAGAAATCTTGTCATGAAGTAAAAATGAATGAGAACGATGATTGTAGCAAAAAATAGGGTGAATCACTTATAAACATGACGATAAAATGATCAAAAAAAGATCAGTTTTTAATGTTCGCGTATCGACAACAACATTCTCCACGTATTTAAATCTGATCAAAAATTGATCATTTTTTGATCTTTACAGACAAAAATTGGATCAGTTTTCAATCTATCGATATTATAATTCAAATTTTTTTTTTGTTGTAAACTCGTCTAACTTTGGTCCTGAAATGTCTCAAAACTAGGATCGAATTTAGATCACTTAAGGATCTGACCGATTTTGATCAAAATCTTATCAAATTTTGATCAACTTTTTTTCTCTCGGGTAGTTATTAAGTATACTAAGCTGGTATGCTAAGAAAGACGAACGCCACATAAATTCTTTTAATAAAGTTGCCCGCTAATGACGGTCAGAAATACGTATCCTTTATTACGTATTATCTAGCCGACTACCAAATGCATACAAAAAGTAGAAAACGCCTATGATCCAGAATCTACCAATTCTCATATAATTTCACTCGTAACTATGCGAGCCGTCGAAAAGAAACGAATTCGGGTCAATTTTCAAATTCGAATTTAAAACGGAAACCACCCATCAAATGTATGAAATTGACATTCTCCGCGTCGGGCAATATCGACATCGGCATTCAAATTGATATTCTTCAAATTCCGTAGCCGAATTCCGCGACTCGCCTCCTCTCCATTAGTTCGTTCAAAAATCGAAAACGAACTTTAAACAAACCACATTCTCGCCTGTCGAGTTTAAACTAATCCTCTGATCGCACAGCCACGAATTATACCGATGCTGAATGCAACCTATAACCGATTCTCTATACGAATGCGACTTCGGTGTCGCCGATATTACTAGGTTAGTCCTCTGTTCCAGGAGAGACCGTTTGACCGATTAATAAAGAAGCACCAAAGTTAAAAAATAGAGCGTGGCTGGGCCGGATTTGAGGCCCCGACAAGGCGCCATTTGCATCTGGAACGTGCAATTTCCGAGGTTCCTCCGACCCTTTTTGATCCAAGTTCCGAAATTTGGGTACATAGAAGCACTGCTTTATTCACCTATCTCACTCTCGCACTCGTTCTACCTATTAGAATCTGTCTTTGTCGCACTTTCGACGACACCATATATATTTTTTTCCGTCGTCCTGGTCGCGCTTTCGGGCGCACCCTGCACTTACTATCGGCTAGACGCAAAAAATGTCGAATCGCTTGGCTCGAATAAAACCGTTCGGGATTTCGATGGCAGTGATCAAGGGGGTAGGTAATGCCAGTGCCCGGCGGGCAGACGTCCGGCGTAAACGCGTACTCCGATCATGCTACTGGGTACCGAAATGGCGAACATGCAAAATTACCCTTCTTTCGTGGCCCCTAAGAGTCGATCGATATAATCATCGGTGTCTCACCTGCGGCCGACGGGGTGGGAATACGAGGAAATCGTAAGAAAAACGACTCGAAAATCTTATATCCCCCATCTGGACACCTCCCTTGCTCTTGCCGGCAACAAACGGGAACTGTTAAAAATCACCTACCGATCGATCAGGCACGAAATGACTCCGGGACGATGATGATGCCGCGGGCGACTGCGGGGTATGAGGGACTACGGTAAGGCGCCGATCCCCAGAGTCGTTTGGATATACAAATATAGCGATTTGCACGAAAACTACAGGAATCTCGCTAAATTTCGTCAAGATTCTTGATAATTTATTACGTCAATTGATGATTTATTTCCTAATAAATATATACCATTATTATAATAATTATTGTAATTGCCAATATATCTTGCATAGCGCGGAGTAAAGCCTAGAAAGAAAGAGCCGGTAAATCAAACTACAATGCCTGTAAATTAATTTTGTTTCTTAGATACACTGGAAAAACTGTGTTACTACTTACGGAAAAGGCGTGTACTTACAATATTGTGATATTTAAAGTGTTCAGAAGGACCGAAAGAAAAGGTTGTGCATATCTATACACCGCACTTAGTGGGTTCTCTTGTGATACAATTGAATAAGTAAACTGTCCCTTACACTGAGAAAACAATTTTTTGCGCCAAATAAGATTTGTTTATAGTTAATAAATGTGTTATTTAACTATGGCGAAATAAATATTTATTAACAATTAATAAATCGCATATTTAATAATAAGTCGGTAATATAGTTGACTCAACACAGATTGCTTTGTGCCAAATATAATATTTGTTAATTATTATCAAATATATAATTAAATCGTCTACACAAGGTAATACTTATAAGATAATACTTGTTACTGAATATCGATTTTTAGAAAACAAAACAGTATTGCGACCATTATATATATAAACACAGATGTTCAGACACTCCCCTCTATCTTAAAAGAATATATATCTTTACTAATCATATGCAATTTGAAAAAGTTAGTCAGGAAAGACAAACAAACAACGCCTACAAAACAATATAAAATGTGTGTGAATGGTAAACTGGATCTGTAGAATAACTGGAATGGCCCTCTGATTCTTTTTTGCGATGTAACTTTTTCACGGGTCGAAAAAACATACTCTTAAGACATGTCGAAGAAAATCTCGATGACGGTAATATCATTAGCTATTTAGGAAAAGGTAGGAAAATAATTACTATAAGATTTAGTTAACATTTTTTATGTTAGCAAAATGGAAGGAAACTTTGAGCTTGGAGATCGCGAAATAACGGGATCAACGCGCGCGCATTTATTTCACATTCAACAAGATATTTGTTTATTATTACCAAATGTATTTTGGTTCAAATAGATGACATATTTATATAAAAAATTTGCCATTTTTCCTTTAGTAGGATATTTATTAACTATTAAGATATTTATTTGAATTAAATAGATATATTCATCAAATTGCCAACAAAATACATTTATTTAGTGGAAACAATTTCTTTTCTCAGCGTATGTAATAACATTTTTGCACGGTTAAACTATAAAAATTAATATGCCTTTAAAGCTTTCTAAATGTGCATGTAATATCTAGATCTTAAACAAAATACCGTAAAATAGATCAAATCATCCTGTCGGACCAATGGATACTAATATATACTCAGGAACAAGTTTATTTAAATTTAATAAATTATTCGGTTGCTAAAGTGTTACAAAAATATTTCTTTCGTTTAAACAAATTATTTGGTTAATCACCATAAATTATTATATAATATATATGAAACAAGGGCGCAATTATCGATCTTGAACGATTGCGAAGTTTGTCGTTCAAGCGAAGCGAGGAGGGTGTGACAATCACACTCTTTGGCGATCGATATTTCACCGCAAGGCGCAAAGACGAGTTCTACTCCCGGAGTGTTAATAAACCCATTTCTACATAAAATAAGTTTATTATTTTTTGGATTTAAAAAAATTATTTCTTGCATTTAAGAGGATTACTTCTTGAATTTAATAAAATCTCACATCCTGAATTAAAAAACACTAATTGTTGAATTTAAAAAATTTATTTCTTGAGTTTATAATAGTACATTATGTAACAAATATCAGTCTCGTCGAAGATATTTCGCTAATGTTATACATACGATATTTTTTAATACAATGGGCGTGGGGCTCGATAATTGCGCCCGAATATATTCAAGCAGGGCGCAAAATCGAGTTCTACTCCCCGAGTGTTACAAAGGTATTTTAATAAGATATACAGATTTTTGAAAAAATATAATTTAAAAATCCATCCGTAATTATGTAGATAATGTTTTTCTATATTCGTAATGTTTTTTTTTTAATCTGAATCCATTTAGACAGAAATGTCGTCAAATTGTCGATGAATTTTTGAACCGCTTCTTTTCTTACTGTATTTACCAAAGAATATCTGGCATACGTTAACTGACGTATAGTTTAATTTTCGTGCAGAATACTGCCCTAAAATTTGTGCAAAATAGATGACTAAAAAGTTATGCACAATTTATTGCAGAAAAACTCAATTTTTTCTATTAAAATTAATTTTAGATCTAAAATTTTTATATGAAACCTGTAAAATACAGATCCTTCTCGAAATAGATAAGTGTTTTCCTAAATTTTAAGACATGCAGGGTCCAGAATGCGAAAATTAATATAGCGATACTGAAACTCGCGTTCAAAATTAAAATTTTTTAAAACATTTTAGGACTTGCTAACTAAAAACTATAACCTTTATTAACAAAATAATAAGAATAAAAAGTTCTCAAAATTAATTAAGGAATTTTGAGATTTTTAAGTTGATATTTTTAAACATTTGTTATTTTAATTTTCTTTAAATTTAAAATAATTTATGAAAAATCATGTTAAAAGTCTAATATATTCTCCGATGAATTCTAAGCATTTCTCATTCTTTGCAATTTAATCAAAACAGAAAATTTCCCATGTATATTTTTGGATTTTTTCCTGGAAAACTATCAACGTTGCGTTTTTTCAACAATTTTTATAAATTTTTAAAGAAATCTAATTAAAAAATATTTCAAAATATCGACAGAAACATATGAAAACATTCCAGTATTCTCCGTAATTAATTCTGATAACTCTTCACAATTTTTTTTGAAGAAGCTAAAAGTTTTTTTACTTCTTTTCAGGAGCCAATTTGAAGATCTCTATATTGAATTTTTTATTCCATACCCTTGATATCTTAAAATTTGGGATTTGAAATTACATTTTTAGATGGAAAAGGAAAATATTTCCCAGATTTCATATACAAATTTTATACTTCTTTTTTTTATACTGTTTTCAAAAATTTTTTTTATAGAACCAAATCGCATGTTTCTTCAATAAATCATGAATGACCTTTTAAGCATCCCTTTTCGGTAAATTCTGGGGCGATATTCTGAAATAACATCGAATTTTACGACGGTTATCACATTTCTAATTTTGTTTAATGCTATATATAGTCTAAGAAACGAAACTCTTCGAAAGTTGATCGAAAATTGACGATATTTTGGACGTAATGGGTTGAATAATTTTTTTCGACAAAAAAATGTATACATTATAAATTTCATTTTAACTATATTTTGCTTAAATCAAATATTATTTCTTGATATTTTATTCATTTATTGATATTTGATATTTTATTAACGAAATGCGTATAATAACTTTTTGTCCGTGCATACGTGCGTGTTTGCCTCTAAGGATCTCCAATTTTATTCGTCAGTTTTTATTTTCTTTTCATTTTAATTATTTTATTTTTTATCTCATATATATATACTTATGTTTGTACGCGTGATGTTTTGTAAGTGAATATGTGTAAAGTAAATATTTGTTATCAACTATAAAACAATGAAGAAATTGTCATTTAAAAAAATATTCATTTTCTGAGATTGTGTTTTTAACATTACAATTTGAGAGCTTCTAAATCCAGTATAGTTAAATGTGCTACAATCCTGCATTCTTTTGCAAAATTTTCTGAAAACGTTATATTTTTTGAAAATCATCTACAAATTGTTTGCAAACATAAAAATAAAGATACTTTTTTTTATTATTCATTCTATCTATAAAGGGTGTCCCAGAACTGGGCAATGAAATTGCAGGAGGTATTTCTCTGTCATATTTCGAACAAAAAAGTCCCGTACCAATCGCGTTTGACACTGAAACCGCCCATTTTTCGCCATTTCTACGACATTAAGAGTGTTCCTGCGTACACAGTTTTTCTCGAAACCTAATGAATAAGGGGGCAAATTCTTCGTCTTTTCAAGCTCTTAAACTTTTTCTTGTACGATATTTCATTATCTCTTTAATAAAATGAGTTAGATGCGAAAAACCGCAAAAATTTGCCTTTTTTTCCCAGTTTTGAGGCCATAACTTCAGAAATATCCATCACAAGTAAAGTGTTCTCATAGGTGAATTGTAGGGCTTAAAATAAGCTTCAAAATGAGCCTTCAATCATTGAAATAACTTCAAAGCAAGCCGAGTTATTGACAAAAAAACGATTTTCTTTCTAAACTTTTTTCTCAGCTCGTCACTCAAATTCTGAGCCTCAGATCCAATTATGGTACAGGAACCTTTTTGTTTGAAATATCACGGAAAATCACCTCCTGCAATATCATCACCCAGTTCTGGGACACCCTATATATTGCTTTTTGTAAACTTTTTTGATGTTCATTGCTGTTAGGGAAACGAGTCCATATACGATAGAGATAGAGCGAGGGCGCTGGGTTGATTCAATAATTTATAACCTAAAAAAAGGTTTCGAACAAAAGGCTATTAAAAGTCTCTAAATTTTATAATATTAAAAAAAGTTGTTGAACGTAAAAAAGTTTCACTAAAAAATACAGATGGATTTTAAAAAATGTTTGGACTATTTTTATTATGTTTCCAATGAGTTCCGCGTAAAAACCACTAAACAAAAAACTTGTTGGTATTATTTTAATATGATTTTAGGCCTGAACTGTTCTCTTGATTCATAAACCAAATGCTACCCAGAAACAGTAAAACAAAATGTTTGGTACAAAACAGACAACATATTGATTTCACATCGTATACTGTCCTAAATTTGGTATAACAAAAAAAAATAATTTGTGATTTTTCGTAACTAATGACTGCATGATATTTTAACTTTATTCGAAATATTAAATATTTTTCCACTACATTTGTCCACAAAAGCTTAGCCACACGATTGTGAATATCCGATTGATGGAAAAATTAATCTGTTCAGATTATATTTAAATTTGCCGAAGTATTGCTCACATTTTAAAGTATGAAACACTGGTCGCGTTACTTAAATAGTGATTAACTCATTTTAAAGTCAATATTTAGTCACAGAATTCCGACTTGTTAAATGCCATTTAAATCCACTGATAAGCAAGGTGTAAAAATGCGCATTTTACCGGATGGGAAAATTTTAAGTATCAATACGAATTTGTGAATGTTGTAAATGAATATTGTTTATTGCAGGTCTTTCACCCATTTTTTATGTGATAAAATAAAATTTGAATTTTCTGATTACCAAACTAGTTTTAGTTTTTTAACCTATTGTTCACTTCTCCATGGTGAACAGGCATCTGATTATATCATGTTGTAATTAAGTATTTTAATAAATATTTATAAATTATGCAATTTTTGAGTAAATATTAATAATAAAATGTAATAACGACGAATATTATTTTTTTTTCTTTAGAGTCCTCACAAATTCATCCAAGAATAGTTCACCAATCGACCTGAAGGTAAGTGCATAACACATTAAAATGTGCATAATGCAGTAAATAACACAAATTGATTAAAAACATTATATCTTACGCAACCTGTATTATAAATATTTTCCAACCGACCTAATTCAATAATAAGAACTTGTATATTTAAAAAGAATGATGTTTAGCCCCTATTATCATGTTTTGAAATATGAAATATTTTTTCTGGTTAAAACATTGGAATCTTATAGGTTAAATCAAAGTTTAGACGTGCGTTAGCAATAAAAAGTATCTGTTAATGTTTTTCCGCGAAAAGCAATCATGAACTGGGTCAATTACCTTTTTTATCATCCAATAAATTATTGATAACGATTTATCTGATCACTATCATCCTGTGTTTTTACGGATTATTTAATTACACTTATTTATGTATGTACCCATTAATTCTACTATTTAATTTCGGAATGTTTAAAGGAGTTTGACGTACTTTACCAAAGAAATGCCGGAACTTGACACAAAACCAAATAATACATCAGTATTAGTTTGTTAGTAGGAATTGTAAACTAATATCCCCCAAGACTGCGCCATTCTTATAACGCATTAATTGTTATCGAAAACATGAATTGGTAACTGAAAATACTCGGATTTATGCTCACTTTTCTTTAACGTTCATATTAAATTTGGTATTAGTTTTGCTTACTGTGTGAACAAACTGTCATTCTTCTTATCTTATCATAAAACACTGCAATTTCGTAAATTTTTATGCTGTTAAAAATATAACAATTTTATGGTTCTTCGTCGTAAACCATATTTTGTCTTGAGGTAATAAATCTAAATGTCAGGCGAATGTGCATTTTTCTGGCTAGACATCATAACAATGACTGCAAATAACATAAAAGTGGAAATGCGTATTTTGCTCTTCGTGTCGCCTTGTCATAAATATTAAGAATAGTCGGCTCTACTTTTCTGCTGTCTTTATAATATGTCATGAATTATTATTTAGCAACTGTCTTAATTCTACTTATTTTGCTCTCATTTGAAGTATATTCGTATCTATTCAACTCTTTCATTAATTTTAGTGTGAATAGTTTTAAGTTACTTTTATAATAAAATTTCCTATTAAACAATTGAATATTATACTTATAATCATAATTTCTAATTGAGAAGACGTGATATGATAATCGCATGATGAATCTTTAAAAAAATAAAAAATAATTTACGATTATCAGCAAACTATTGGAAAGCGGTTGAAGTAATCGGATCAGCCCAACGAACAGTAGTTACTACACCTTAATCTTTCAGGCTTCCTCTTTAAGCCCATTCACAAAATCTGCAGTATTGACTCTAGTAGCATTTCTATTTAGTTAAAGCTAGATGTTGAATGAAATGTACATAGTATCGCATCTCATTGGCACTTAGTAAGATTCTGCAGATTTAGGATAGACAGATAAACTAGTTATAGTATAATAGAAGAATTTCTCTACTTTCGTACAATTTATAGCCAAAAAACTAATGAACCTACATATTAGAGGCATTGGGGAACTGTACAAGGAACTAAAAGCTGGATTAATAAATATAACGATCTAGCAATCACAGGTCTATTTGATGAAGTTTGAAGTGTGATTTTGCCCGTTGAATGTCGTCTATTTAAATTCAAATGAGACTAAAATCACTTCATTTGTTGCTTGATATATGATCAGTGATCAACTACTATTGCAATTCAAAAAAGTGTCATTATTTTCATTAGCTTCTTTCTCGCTGAAAAAAAAACTATATTTCCTGAATCACCATTGTGACGTTTCTGCTGAACATACTCTGGTTTGTACTGAACATAACCATGAATTGTGCTGAACACTTTCAACCAAAACAGTGTGTATTTACGAAAAAGTTTTGACACAGCACAAACTAAGTTTGTGTTGAGTACAAACTACGTTTGTATTGAGGACAAACCTTGGTTATTGAGCATAACCAATAGGTTTTGGTTTAACATAAACCTGGTCTATGTAGAGCACAATTTGTTTATCCGTGTATTGATTTTTCTTTTCATTTTTTCAAATTAGTTACTTAAGCCAAACCAATTAGAATGCAAAATTTTTAAACTATAAAAGTTATGGATATCCATGATTTAATTTGCGGGTATATTCTTGTAATATTACATTCTATTTTTGTACCCAATTGTAATTTCCTTCGTATATTTTTATTTATTGTTAATTATATAACGGCTTCGGGACAGTAAACTGTAGTTGTTAGTACATTGTGCAACTAGGGAGCAAAATAGCGAAGCGAGGTCGGCAATTCGAATGAGTCTACGAACACCTGTACTCCCTTGTTGCACACATTATTTTCTTATATGAGAACATGCTATTTTGCTCCCGCGATATAGAGAGCAAAATAATATTTTGCGCGCAGAATGCGAGAAACTTATTTTGCTCCAGGATAAATTCATTTTGCTCCCTAGGGAGAGAATGCGCTATTTTGCTCCCGTGATATAGGGAGTAAAATAGCATTTTGCGCTCAGAGTGTGAGAAAATTAACTTAATGACAGCTTCGATCCTTCAATACATAAGAACTGAAATCAGCTACTATTCAATTTTAGATTTTCCTTGAACTATACCTTTGGGTAAGTAGATGTTTATCTTATATATTTTGACGTTAAATTATTTCTACCAATTAATGACACTTGTACTATAATAGACTTTTATTTCGATTTTATACTTTAATTTTGCATGACTTTAGGTTGTATAAGGGGAACATCACACTTTGAATCCACAAGGGACTACGCCCTCGGAACAGTTTTTTCATATCTCACTGCCTTCTGTATGAAAAGAGTGTCTTATATCGATATCTACGAATATTTTCTATAGGATTTAGTCCAAACTTGATATGTGCGCAGAGATTCTGTCATCATTTATCTAAATTTTCATACATTAACTATAAATGTGCATGGAGCGTCAAGTGTATGTCGATTGGATTATAATTTCAATTTTTTTCCATCATCTGTCTGTCGATTTTTCCAAAAATGTCCGTTAAAAGTTGAGGAAGGAACACTAAACATTTTTAATTATTTCATTATGAACATAACCCAATTGTTTAACTAATACTGGGAGATTCGTACGTTTCGTAAAGGAGGAATTCATACAGGGCCAGGGAGGAGTACTTAAATTTTTACTTTTACGACATATATACGTTCATTTATATCATTTTTCGTTCTCAACATATAAATAAACGAAATTTTCATTGAACAAACCTGGTGTTTTGAACCCGATGTTCTAACCAGGGGTTTACTTGCGTAAGAAATTTAGAGTTAGCATAATTTATAAAAAATTGTTACTTTAACAAAATATTTAGGAAAAAAGTAAACTTTAACATTTGAACAATATTTGACATCTTTGACGAGCAAATTACGATATTTTTGTGATGCATACTTTTAATTTTTCTAGCAAATTTTTTCTGATGACAGAAATACGTCCGATCGACCAGAAATGATGCAAATTTTAGTACAAAGTTCATCATTTATTTATGATTTAAAGATAGAAAGGTTGCATTATTTTATGAAGATTTTTCGACAAAAATGAAGTGAAAAGAGTTGATGCGATATTTAATTATAAGCATAAAAATACATTTATTTGATTTAACATTTGAGATTTTGTTTCTAGAAATACAAGAATATTTGTATTCTCGGACGGATGGAAATGCTAATAAATAAAATGAGACAATATATCGAGAAACTTATGAAAGTATATCTATTAACCTACTATCTAAAATTCGAAACCTATTTCGAAAACGTAAAAACTGATAATTTCAGAGATTTAAAGAAAAATTGAAACAGAAACTGGTGTTGGCGTGGTGCCTCGCTCGCTTCGCTCGCTCAGAAACTTCGACCTAGTGGAGAGTCGGCTATTCCTTAATACTCGTTTGTGTACTGACAGCTTTCAATTATATTATAAAATTATATTGACGTTTGGGGGTCCAATCATATTTAGGTCCAAGTGACTTCGATAGATACGTTACAACAATATAGTTTTTCTTATATGTATGAAAATTGAAAATGAGCATTTTCAAAACTTCGACCCCGACAACAGGCCAGCCGTAGTATTAATAAATAAAAGTTGCAAAACACCTACTTCATGCACTTGTATTGTAATAGACTATTCGATGCATATTACATGTTTACAGTGTTTTACTAATTACTGTCTGTATCATTATGATCTTTTATATACAATATAAATACATATAATTCGTCAAAGATATCTTGAAAGTGTCGAAAAGATTTCTGACGGATATCTTTTAGATATCTATAAGACATCTTTTAGATATATCGAAATAGTTATTTTCGTATCAAGGGCGTAAAAGAACTTCGGGCCCGAGGGGCTGGCGAAGACTACCCCTGGGGGGTAGGGGGTCGAAACGTCGAAATTTGATGAAAAACTATAGGGTAATTTTTTTGCCGAGGTGACCAAATTCAATACTTTTTCAACATAAATATGACAATAGTCATAAACATTTTAAACCAGTTTTTATGGCATTATCGTTGACTTCAGGAAGAAAATGCATATAACCTTTTTTGTAGAGAATTTCATGCTCTATCTTTTTTGTTTGAAACATTTTTTAATAAAATTTGTATTTTTCAAAATAAATGCAAAAAACTACGAAGTAACTTAATTGGGGCTAATTTTTTTTAGTAATGGACGGATGGATCTGCGCCAAAATCTAATCAGATCTAAGTAGTATTTTTAAAAAAAATTTATGTCAATACGCTTATCCGTTCGCGAGTTATCGCGATACAAAAAAACGGGACGTACGGACGTACAAGATTACGGACACAAATTTTTTGATTGTTGATTTGGGTTCCTTAGGGTCTGAAACGTCGACATTTGATGAAAAACTATAGGGTAATTTTTTTGCCCGAAGTGACCAAATTCAATACTTCGTCCAGACTTAGTCTGGGTCGAAGAAATAACGGATTCAATATTTCAGCCAAAATGTAAACAGTTTTCGAGGTCGTAAAAGACGAACTATGAAATTTCTTCATTCGTAACCACTTGTCCAATCTGCTAAATTTTATCTTGAAAATGTAACATTATTCAGTATTCAGTTTGATTTAGGTTAAATAACTTTTTACATTTCGGACAGCCATGTTGAATTTGCTTGAAAACCCTCGAGAGGTACTCACCTCGATCAATTAAATTGTTATATTTTGGTCGGCCATATCGGATACGTTATTTTTAATTGTTAAAATCTGATTCTAGATTCGTAATCAGCGACCCCGAAAACCCTCGTCTACCCAGTTTCGTCTTATTTCAATGACGGTTTCTTTTCAGCATACATTCTTTTTAAAAAACGCGTAATTTTTATACATTATTCGTCATTATAAACAATTTACTGCAATAATTCATAATAGATATTAATTTTTTTACATTTAAAAACATGTTATCGAAGTACGAAATAAAAAATTTGCACCAAAATTAAATTTTAATCTACTGAACAATACAAAAAATGAATTAGAAAGAGGTGTCCTGCAAAGGGCCACAGTGCTTCAAAGGGTTAACAGTGTTTAACTTTAGTATATAAATATGAAAACTTTATTATTGCTTATATGTTTGTTGGGTATAAATAATATGAATAATGTGTAGCAGTAAGTCGAGGTATACACAGAGAAAGCGAAAAGGGTTAATAGAACCATTTTAGAAAAGTAAAATACGTGATTATAAAAAATAGATAAATCCCCATTTCCATAGTAAAACAAATCAAAAACATTGTTCCGTTTACTATTTCCAGATACTTCAATATGCAGCATGGCACATAACCTCAAATGTACCATAGAAATATTCTTGACTAGACAAATAGATGTAATAAAAGTGATTATACGAAAATAACGACTTATCATCATAAAAAGTAATTATTGTATATTATATTTTATAATATTATGAATTATAAAAAGAAGATACTGTCAACTACAACTTTTCACGATATTAATTGTACTATTATGAAATGTTATAATCATTTCTACCTTCTCTTCATGGTTCCATTATCCTTTTTTTCTCTCTGTGTAGACGAAGAACTAATCAGTACAGTAATTTTACATTTTCGCATTAATATATTGTTTTTATTGCTTTTAAGTACGTGTAAGCTTAATTTTAAACATATTGTGATATTTTTTATATTTATTAATTTACTAGAAGCCCCTGAAGAGGACTCGCTAATGGGCCTAAATCTTGGGCGTGAGAAAAAATGTTTTTTAACAATAAATTCTTTTGACAAAAAAATGGTAAATACAATAAAACCATAATAGCCATTCTACCATTCCATTTTCTTACAAAGTAAATTCATAAGATATGTTTTCCTTGTTCTATGCCCAAATATTAATTTCAAACCTCCCGTTAAAAAGTTTCCACCATTTTCACTTTCGATACATATCCACAAGTATCAATAATCCCGCCAAAATGTACAATTTCGTAGGAATAAGTGGATGATTCACACGTTACTTGAATAACTGATATACACACTAGCACGAAATAAAGCACACACGCGCTGTAATTGACATCGGTTTTAGCTCCCGGATCGTATGTCGTTAAATCCAGACGACACGACCACGCGTTTACTCGTATAATCACCTAACTAGCGTGAAAGCCCGCGAGGGGTGGGAAAAGCACGAAAAAGCTCCGATTTTCCAGTGAATAAAGGATAGGAGAGTACGGTCTTTCGAGCCATTGCAGCGGGACTGCGGGGACGTCTGATCTCTGAACCGAAGCTTGGATCAGCGCGTCGTTGCATGAACACATTTCTCACGTAACGGTGGACGTACAACCTACATATATATTCGCTCAATCGAGCTGCAGGGTAACGCAACAAGTGGCGGTTTTCACGGGTTTTCCCGCAGAGATGAAACGTCCGGGCCGCCACCGTTCCATGCCGGCGCGAAACCTCCCCCACCTACTCTTTCCGTCTTTCCACGATTCCTCTCCTTTACCTACACCATCTCTCTCACTTTTCCAGACACACCCAGACACACACAATGGAGAACACAGACTCGAACCAAGCTACAAAGGGCTTATCCGGAATTTAAGGGCGGAGGTGCCCTTATCCTACTACCACTTTCTCTTTTGACACTGCGGATTATTGGGATAGGTCGAGCGACGGTCAAGGTTCCCGTCTCAAAGTTCGCGATCGCTTACTGCCACTGTGATATGGGTGCAAGGGTGTGATTTAAAGGAAGCTTCTCCTTTATAGGTCCGATAATGTTCTTTTTTTTATGGATGATTTTACTGAGCTTGCAGCTTCAGAAATTGGTAAAAAACTACGTTAACCCTTATTGACATAATGTGTCCGTTTTTGTCTGTCAATTTCATGGACAACTTCATTATTTATGTTTAAAAAAATCTTAACAATTGCAGGCGGGTATTTTCAAGTGGGCACTTTCAGAATCTCTCACAAAAATTTGGAAAAACCGACCCTATCTTTCAATTTAAAAAAGGGTAGCACGTCTTTATTTCACGGACAAATAATCACACGAGAAAATATCACGGACATTTGATCACACGTCAAATTATCACAATGATAAAATATCACATTGATAAAGTATCACATTGATAAAATATCACATCAACAAAATATCACACATTTACAAATTTCCCCGTGCATCCATATTCATTTATGAATTATTAGGAGTAAGTGGAGTTCTGACTGTTTAGGTTAGGTTATTTTAAGGGCACCCATATGCTTTTAAGCATTATTAGTGGTGGGCAAATTTCTAAGTATTTAGATTACGTTGATTTCGTGACGTTGCCATTTCTCTCTCCCCCATTTTAGTAAACAAAATTTTATCTATAATAATTCTTGCCCCAATAACCAGGGTTAAATAGTCTGATGCCAAAATGGCAGAGCCAAAACATCCGACGCCAAACCAGAGGGGCCAAAATGTCCTAATGCCAGAATAGCGGCCGAAAAAGACTGACATGCATTTCCGGGAGTAATGTCCAATTTTTTTGAGCTGTTTTTTTTCCTCAGTGATATTTTTGTTTATGGTTATTTGTCCATGTGATATTTCGTCGTGCGATCAATTGTCGTGTTCTATTTTGTCGTGTGATTAGTTGTCATGTGAAATAAAGACGTGGAGCCTAAAAAAGAACATGATTTTTTAAGATATTTTTTTATCTTAAACGTATTTTCAATGCTAAAGAGGTTTTGGCGATGGATGAAACCACGAAAACTCCGACTCAAAATGTCAAGGTTATAATGTTATACACACAAAAAATTCAGTTTTCATCGTAGAGAGGTTGTGCGACCACACTGTAGTGGAACTTACGAACACTGATCGACGGAAAATGGCTTGTATTCTGATTCAAGTATCGGACTGGACCCTCTTATAGAGTTTCTTATGGCTGAACACGAATCTGGCATAAAAATTGGCCATTATTTCCAGATTTCGATAAAAACGAGTTCAAAAACTCAAAAAACCCTGTTGTTTTAATCACGCGTAGGAAGTGAAGCAGATATGCTACAAGTCCCTAACTAGACTTAAATTAAAACTCTATCCCTCATTTAAAAGAATCTGTAATCGATTTTCATGTAACATAGACATTTTTCACGTACGCATGCGCAGTATACTCGCACGGCCGTGCATACATGTAATAGTGGCATGCACAACTGTGAATTATAATTATACTATGTATTGTTTTTGTGATAAGATATCTGATTAAGAATTTCTGATTAAAATTAAAACATTAAAAATGGCGAATCCAAAATGGCGGACACAAAATTTTGAAACTTAATATATTTTAATGAAACTTGTTATATGGAAGTTTTAATGGTAACTGATTACTAATCGAGTTCAGAATTTAAAAAATTCAAAATGTCAGTCATACAAAATTTTAATATTGAACAATTTGTTGGAAACTTGGTACCAGAAGATTTTTAACGTCGTTGATTACTGATCTAAAAGCCCGATTTGTTTCGAAGACCCAGCATCAGTATCAGTGTTATGGATACTGTCCTTCAATGAAATAAGCTTGAATTGATGTGATGCAGTTTCTGATATTCCGATGAGAACTGTCCATGGCTACAAAGCTTTTCAGATATATTACCGTAAGATAGATGTCTTGAACATTTATAGGCAGAAACACTTTTATAGTCGCAACAAACACCAAAGCGAGTGCACATGCAAATAAATCTGTGGAGCTTTTGGGCTATAAGAAGCTAAAATTCCTCTATACCAATAAAATATTACTGTTGATATTTGATCTCCGCCATTTTAGATCCGCCATTTTGAATTTTTTAACTTTGATCTCAAATTCTTAATCACTGCCTAATTGCGAAAACAGTACGAAGCAAGTGCTTGATTATGACTGAAAAATATATGCCAGTTTACAAAATAATTTAGAAAAAAATTAGTGCTAAAATGAAAATGCTAAATTTTGTTATTTTGGCGAGTACGCTCTCTGAATATAAATAAGTTAAGTTTCACATATTCGAAGTAAATATTCACTTATTTGATATATATAAATATGGTATTGAATTATGCATAAATTCAAATTAGTAAAATTTTAGTTTTTCGAAAGTGAAATTCATATTCCACTACTATCAATTATGAATTAATTTTAAAATTTGAATAATAATGAATTAATTTTAAAATTTGTTTTACTGCCAATGTAGACATTATCCATAATTTTTCCAGATTATTCATATGTCCTGGATGTTCAGTTGAATCTATTCGTATAAATTCTGGCTAGAATCTGAAAATGTACCAAAATGTTATCGAATTAATAATATTCAAAAGAGTCAATTTAGATTCTGAATCGTTTCGATAGCGATTTTGTTCGAATTATATAAGCCAATATTGGGTCTAGTTTGGAAACATCGCCCAGCCTTCTTCAACCGACGACAGGTTGCACAAAATTCGGCTTTCACCGCTTTATTCCTACTATATTTGAGGTTGAAAATTCATAAATTTCAAAATCGCAGCTTATTGTATTTTCGAGATATATGACAATTAAAAGTATTAGTTGAATGATCAACGACGTGGACACAGTGGTAATTTGATTCCATTTTTTTTTAATTTTGATTGTTTTCTTTTAATTTTTTATGTTTTGTGATTAGAAGATTATATGGCTCAATTAAATTATATTTAATTATCATTTTCGGTCTGAATTATGAAAATACTGTACAAAAACTGTAATGTGCCAGTGCAAATTGACAATTTACAAAAGGGTGAACTTATGATGAAACACTTGAAAGAAATGAACCTGAAACAGAAAGTGAAAATATCCCAAGTGTTTAAATTATTGGGATTAATTATTGAAAGTGAAATAGTGAAAGTAATGTTCATTTTGAAACTTATTTTTCAATGGTAATGTAGCACAATTAAACAATTGTAGAACTCTATACATTCTAGAATCCAGAGCGAGCCATGCGGATTCATTACAGGCCCCTGCCTAAGTTATATCCGATTTTCCCGGTAAGAATTCTGGTGCATTTCAATTTCAGTGCACAGATTCAGTCCTGGGAAGGCATTCCAAAATCGAGCCGAAATCTAGACAGATTTTCATACCGTAATACCAAAAAAAGTTTCTAAGAAATATATTAGGCCAAGGTTCTTTTCAGACCCTTTTGAAAGTAGGTGTTTAATTTAAAAAAAAAACATGAACAATTTTACTGTTGCCTTAACCTCTTCACTGGCAGCTGGTTTCAAATAAGTATCAAAAGTGGTAAAGGGCAGTTTTTAAAATATCAAAAGAAGCAGGCTCCATTTTTTCATAAAACATATCATTTAGCATAAACAAAACTCAACTACCCTCTATTCTTCACCCCACAGGGGATACGATTAATCCATTAAAGCACACATTTTTTATCAGATTTCGATGAAAATGTTATCTGCGGGATCTCCGGAGTCGTTGAGTACGAATATGAACTAAAAACGTTGACATGCAAATTGAAACATCGTTTTCCAAAAGAATTTTATCTGAAGACGATTACATCTGAATTTCAAGTGATTCGTTTGTTTATAGATTCAAAATAGTGGATCAAACATGACAAGTTCAAAAGCCTCCCATTCCTCCCCGCGCTGCACTTTTGGGTCTTTATTTAATTAACAAGTTAACGATGGAAGTAAACCATCTCGGATATCATATTGAATTTTGGAATTTTGAAATGGGTTTTGGCAGTATAAGGTAAATTTTCAATTTCACGCCATATTAGGTCCGGCACTTTAAATTCTGCAATAGTAACCTTAGATTCAAATTCTGCCAGAAAAAAATACATAAAATATAGCGAGCAACAATAATCATCTCAGAAGAATCAAATAGTTTTGCATTTCGGATCATCATGTTGCAATTGCCATGTGAAATTTAAAAAATGAGTCTACTATGTAATCAGCAATAAACGGCAAATCGCCGAGTGATCAATTTCAGTTAGATCATGTAACCTTTTGTATTTCCGTCTATCTAAATAAATCAGAAACGATACTGCCAGTGTCAAAGGCAGCCAAAAAGTAGAATTTTATCGGCCAGGATAATCAGTTATTCAAAAGTGAATTCCAATTATTGGTAGGTTAGAATTGCATTCACCTACGAAAAAATTGAAAATTTCATTTGTTCAGGTTTAGTTTTCGGAACCAAAGTTGATAAGTGGTAAATTTCAGTTAAGTCAATTTGACAATTTCCCCAAATTTGATATGCTTCTGATCGGAATCTGTCCAAATTTTTTAAGGGATTCTCTACTTAGAGATGATAAGTAGAATCTGGTTAGACTCTGAGCGAAACCCCCTAACTATTAGTTTCCCTGTTACAAATTGGTCAGAATGAACGAATATATTCCAGAAGTAAAATACTTCGTCATATATTGACAAATAAAATTTGTCAGTTAATTTTATGAAAACGTAGGACACAAGTATGATCTTAAACTAGAAGTAAATATGAAAAGAATCGATTTGAAATACTTATTACCACGCACACTCTATTTTCCTCAAAAAATGTTTTAGGCAATAACTTTTTTGTGCAATTGTTAATTATAAAACAGTTTTAAGATCACATTCTGTATATGAACACTCGAAATATCTAGAAAATCGAGTCTTTTGGTCGAGTTTCATGAGAACTTTCCCTTAAAGGTGGGACGACGCGACAATATTAAAGGGATCGTCGAGTGCCAGTTTATATTGCAGGCGTGACGATCCCTCGAGTTTCGTGGTGAGCGGTATTCCGGTCGTGGAAAAGATAGCGTTGATAGGAGGATCAGAAACGGAGATTTGAGAGTTTCAAGTCATGTTCATCTTGAACTTCAAGGTTGAGTTGGGTTGGTGCCGGAAATTGTATTTGATACAATCATGGCGTATTTTCCACAGCGATTGATACTTTCCAATAAAATTCGCATTCTCCATTTTTATGGAGACATTTTCCGGTCCAATGAATTTTGAATCCATTGTAGTACATCCTGATACATCGACTTTAAAGTGATTTAGATAAGCGTCTTTAATCATTTCTCACCTACAGCTTCATCCCTTGGGTTTGACGAGATGTCCAATTGCTTCATAGCATTTGGATATTGCTTCCACCCGAGTAAAAAGAATGTTTTGATCAAAAATATCCAATGAGAATTGTAGAAACTGATCAGATTTGATACTCTTTTTGAGACTATTAGCATCTGCTTTCATTAACGTGGTCAACTTTGATAAAATTTGATCTGCCGAAAATATCAAGCCTGCTTCTAAGTTATAATTAAATTCAATTTTAGTTGAAATTGATCAATAAAGATCAAAATAAACCGAACTTAGACCAGACAGATTTCACAATTTCATCATATAAACGTTGCTCAGAACAAATCCAAACTAATATGCAAAACAAGGTAAAATCTGATATCTTTCTCATCACCTTTAATTCTCTAAAAAGTAACTTATTTATTTTGATTCGTTAAAGTTATTTTAATCTCTGCTAATCAATTTAGTAAAATTTACGTACAGTTTTTCCATTACACTTTTGATTTTGAATGTTTACGTCAATTGACATTTGGCAAACTAGCGATATGCATAATCATAGCGATAGATTGCTCACAAATTTAGTTGGGTTTATCCCAAGTAATGACTACAAACGAGTTGATATAGACGAACCGAGTAAATTGTATATGTTCAGCGCAATATTTTTTTTAAGTAATTTTGGTCTTCATTTCAGGTATAACATCAAATGCAATATTAGTTCATCCTTCTTCAGCTCTCTCTATCTAAACCAAAAAAATATAATAGTTGAAGCTACTAACTAGATAGTAGAATAAGACACAGCTATCGTTTCTAATCGTTTCACAGCTAAGTTCAGTATCTAAATAGTGACCTCGATAAATTAGGTAGCGAAGCCTACTATTTAAATAGTAAAACAAACTGAAAAACGTAGCTGTGCCAGATCCTACTATTTAGATTTTAAATCCAAATGTTACTTTTTTCCGTGCATGCAAATAGTTTTTATTTTTATCTGAATTAAATAAGTAAATATTTAGGTGATTTGGATAAATATTTAAAGGTGTTTTTGTGTGAATATTTAGTCAAATGTAGATATTTATTACATCAAGATAAGTGCCCTACTTATTTCAAATTCATTCCATTTCAAAATGTGACACTTCGCTATCAAGGTTCTTTGATTTGTCTGAAATTTTACTGTTGTTTCAATTTAGTACAATTTGACATTTTTTTCAATTCAATTTTAAAAACTAATTTTTGCTCTAAACTCCGTGATTCTTCGGCAAAAAAAAATTTAAATAGTGCAAATCGATTGGAAATTTGTCAAGGAATTCAGTCCCATTTACATTTTTTAGCTAAAGTCTAACAGTAGATAGAAAAACCGACTTTTTCATTAAAAAATCCTAACCTAAATATATACCTATTTCGATTTGGCTCAAATTTCTAGGAAAGATAGTTACAAGTATATACTTTGAAATGATTATATAAGTAATCTGGGGCTTTTTTTTGCTATATGTTTTAAAAATAGCGTGAAAATTCGATTTTTTCAATGATCTGTCCGTTTTCGCGTATTTTTGCGCCTGCGCAGCTTTGGAGGTAAAATTTGAACCCAAGTGTGGATTCCTTGGAAAATTTCCAATCAATTCGATAGAATTTACCAAGAAAATAAATTAAAATAAAGTATCAGAGAGCATAATTGATTGGAAATTAATCACGAGTATATCATGTATATGAGAATTTTCTGGATTTTTTTAAACATTGAACGTTTCTTTTACGGAAACAATTTTTCGTGTATATTTTTTGGGCTTATTAAAGTAAAATTATTATTTCTTATTCAAGGCAAATTATTGTGAAATATAATAAATATTTTTCAAATTTATGATAATTTAAACATTTGGGTTTATTCTTGAAAATAAACTACTACTGACTATAGAATTCACCAAAAACATAAATTAAAATAGAGTATCAGAGTGCATAATTGATTGGCAAATTTGGGTTCAGATTTTTTCTCCAAAACTGCGCATATGCAAAAATGCGCGAAAACTGAGACCATTGAAAATTTGAATTTTCAAACTAGAAAAAGATAGCAAAAAAATAAAAACCCAAATGAAGATGACTTATTCATAAAATCTTATACTTATAAGTAATAGGTATTTTTATGTTATGAATTTTTAATGAAAAAGTCGTTTTTTTTTATCTACTGTTCACGCGTTAGACTTTAGTTGAAAAATGTAAATGGGACTGAATTATTTGGAAAATTTCCAATCGATTTGCACTATCAAAGATAATTTTTTAAATTTTAATTTTAAAGAATGTCAAGTTTTACTAAATTCCTGATTGTCAGACTTCTATATTAGATAAGGACTTAAAATTGTACCTAGACATATATTTATTTATGTAATAAACGTCAGTAAAAATTCAGTGAAATCGAACAACTTCAACCGCGAAGTGTTACATTTTTATATGGAATGCCTCTTCATTTAGTCTACTGCTTTTAACTTTTTCAACTACCTAATGTTTTCTCGAGACAAATAAATATTTAATAAAATATAGAGCTGGTTTTCATTTTATGAATACTGAATTCTTAGGTCCAAAGAGTGTTTTCTTACGAAGATTTCTTTATATGATTCATTGTCTTGAACTCAACCTGGAAAATAAAAATTATTGATCAAGACTAAATTTACTTATATGTTTAATTATGCGTAAATAAATATTTACTTTTTTCTTGTATAAATTTATAATATCGATTATTTACAAAAAAGAATAATATAAGTTTTCGAAAACTTGAAGAGTGCAAACATAATTATAAGGGCTTCTCTAAAAGATATTCATAGAGAAGAATATTTATTACGGAAATCATAATTTATTAAAGATCAGTAGTTCTTATTCGGACATTGAATGCCTTCCTCGAAATGGTTTAGTAATTCAATTGAATTGAAATAGTTAATAGCTGATGTACAATTTTGGAAACTTAATTCAATATAGTTAGAGAGTAAATTTCAATATCTCTCGGCATTATTCTAATTTTGTAAGAACTGTATTTTGAATTATTGTATAGAAGGCAAATTATGAAATTAGTATAATATATTTGTTAACTTCATTCTGCATTTGCAGTAGAGAATCGGTGGAACTTTTGCGAACTTGACTACCCTTTCAGTAATTCCGTTTGTTTTTAGAATAATGTAAAAGTTTTACATTTAGTGAATTGCTTCTTAATCGTCACTTCATTCGGAAAGTATTATTCTTATCGATGAATATTAATGGAGATTTTAAAACCTGCAAATATAATTTAGTATACAACTATGTCATTAAATTATCTTATTTTTTTAATAATAAATAACAAATAAAAGAGAAGTGACTAATAAAATGTATTCTACGTTAAATATAAATTATACTTTGAATTATTGATTCAACAACTCGTGGAAAAAATTCAATATTATTTTCTAACTTATAATTTATTCAATTCACAATTTCGAAATATAGTTTTTCGATTTTAAATTAGAATTTGTAATAAATTCCGTTATTTATTTTTACATCGCTCAACAAGAAATTATAAATAATATAGATTGTATAATACACTGAGAAAAAAAGTAGTAAATAATTTAAAACGTCCAGGTAATCAGTAATAAAATAATCATTTCTCAAAATTTATTTAGCAAAATTTACTATGAAATCTAATTACCTTCTTGATTCATTTAAGTGTTTCAAGATAGTTGAAGCAACTTACGAAAGATAGTTTACGTGAGATAGTTGAAAAGTAGTCAAATTTACGACGGGTTGTCAGTCTAATTTTTCACATCATGCATGTTAATAAATCTCTTCCAGTTTTGGTTCTGAGATAGTAAAGAATTGGAAACAACCGTTATTATTTATTAATTTGCAGTAAATTATACTGTCATGGTTTATTGTATAAACTAATTAAAATATTAAATAATAAAACGATCAATAGTTCATCTATATATAATATAGCCATAATATGTATAAATAATTATGTAGCATGATTTATTTGATCGAATCGATACAGCGGTAAAACTTCCTTGCAGGTTTAATCAATATTTGGACGTAGCCGAAGAAATCAAACACACCAGAGGAAGACGAAGTATCGTAATTTTTCATTCTCAAAGTAGAACGTACAAATGGAACTTGATTGCTATTTTATTTTTATTTCTTGTGTATTCTACAAATTTCTTTTTAAATTTAAAACAACTTTTATGTTTTATTTTACTGGGGCATTTATACTCATGAAGTAGAACGGCAATTATTTGGAGCGAAAAGTAAACTAATTAGAGAATGGAATTACAAGATACTGAAAGAATTCAGGAATATATAGTTTTATTGTGTTTATTTTTCGTAATAAGAAATTTCCTACGCTTGGTCGATAAATCAATAAAACTCTAAAAATAAGTTCTCAAGAAAAATTGTAATTATAAAAAATATTCACTTAACGAAATTTTCTTTTGAAGAATATGCTTCTGTGTTTTTTAAATTACCAAAAATTAATAGCCAAGGAATGAAAAGTAGGGGACTAATTGAATTAGTAGTAATTTTTACTAACAATGGGTAAAAAAGTCAAGTTTTACAATTAAAATTGAACAAGAAATACATCAGGTGAATTGTTTAGAAATTTTCAACATTTTGAACACCAATTTAGAAAAGTAATTATTTTTTCTCTGAGAAAAAAGTTGATTAGGTTGAATTAAAAATATTGGTATATTATTAACAAAATAACCTGTTTTTATGGTAGATTTATGAATATTTAATAAATCTCGTCAACATTAAAGAAACCATTTCTAAGCATACAACTGATAATAAAACTCGATAAAAAAGGTAAGGTATTTTCTTATTCGACGTGTATTGTTTGGGCCGTTAATTACATACATTCCATCCGTTGTAATATTCGTTAAAGAACAATAGCAACTATGTATAAGACCTCCGCGTATCTTCGGTACAAATCAAAAGATCAAATACCGTTTGAAATAACCTCAATGTTATGGCAAAAAATCGATATGGATCTCTTTTCTAAATATGTTCATAAATTCTTTTCGGATTTAATTTTTTATTTTATGTATTGTATTTTCTTGTATTAAAGTAAGTTAAATAACCAAATTTAACGTAAATGGCGAATTGGAATAGTAAAATCAAATAAATAATGCTTTACAAAAGTTCCTACAGAATTTCATTACTGCTCTTACTCTGTGTAGCCCAACATATCCTCAACTTGCATTAGTTTGCAAAAAGTAGTAGCTTCAACAGCTACGAATTGTGTTGGTGGAATATCACGCAGAACTAAATTACAGTTAAATGCACGATTTTAAGAAATAGTTGGTATTTCTATCTAATAGTACGATCTGGTACAACTACATTTTTTACTATTTAAATAGTAGCATTGACTATCTAATTTGTAGAGATTACAATTCAGTAAGATTAACCAAAAATGATGGCTGTGCCTTATTTTATTATCTACTTAGTTGTTCCAAGTATTTCAGTCTTTCGTGCACATATCTGGTGGAATCGGACTACTAAGTATTCAGTTTAATAAACAACATGAAACTGACGGCTTCAAAAGGTTAACCTAATTAAAAATGTAGTTCTTTTAACTAATTTATATTCTACTACACAAAGATAATTTCATTTATCACATAGATTTTCAGTATCATTTATATTACTATCCTAAAAAAAGTGATCAACTATCAAGTTAGTAAAGACAACGAAAAGATATAAAAAAAAATGATAGCTACTCCACTACACAACGTATCATTGTCTTTTTATGTTACGTTTTAGAAATAATACAAAATTTGTTACAATGTATGCATGAAACAAGGTACGAATTCAAGAGTTAATAATAATACTCTAAATAAAATGAAAGTGAAATAACAAAATTATTCGTATCAAATTTGGTTTAGAGAATTCTACAATTTCGATCATTATTTTTCCATGCGAGATTGATAATAATTTTATTTTAGTGTCTTTAACTGTTAATCTTACTGTTCTATTTATTTTGTTCATAGTATAGATAGAAGTAAACTTTACATTGCTGCATCCAAAGGCATGAAAGATGTAAATAGTGCAGAAGACATTTTTCTATCTTCAAAGTAAAGTGCATGGAAATGTCGGTACTAATGACTTTAGAATTAACAACTAAAATTAGGAAAATGGTTCAAAATTTTAGTTAGCATTGCTTTGTGGTATCAATAAATTATTAATATGTTTTTTCATTAGCTGATGTTGCCAAGAATTCCCAATGTTAAATTTACAACGACATAAAATGTGTAACCTCAAATATGATTCATTCACATACGGAAGCTTTTTTTAAGCTGCATAATCGGACAAATTTTAGGTTGCATTTATGTACTGGAAATCCAGGCCGTAGTAGCCCAAATATTTCGGATGAACAAAAAATGAAAAGTATTATTCGAAATAATTTAAAATCCATGTTTTAAAAACAGGTGTCGCGTTTGAATGTCGTTAACAATATTTCTCTATTGTTTTTAACCGACTTAATTATTTATATTGTTCGGCAAATTCGTTTATACTGAAAATTCGTTTCTTTTTCTATTTTTAAGATTTCTGTATTGGAAAATGTGAAAGATAAAAAAAACGAACTCAACATTTTACTTACACGTAAATATGTCCATGTAAACAAAATGTCCAAATATTGACAACAACATCTTTATAAATTTCTACGTAATTTAAAAGCATTTCAAAATAGTTCCATTTAAGGGTGCACCTTAAAAATCCGAAAAATCACAAAAAGACATTTCAAACACCCAATATTCGTGCGTAAACAACATAAAAAATGATCCCGGGTCACCGCCTTTGAGGTTTCACGGGAAGGTAATTTCAAAGTAAAAAATGTTTGACCAAGAGACTAATTTTGTAGGTCGCTTGAAGGTCAAGTTATTTTGATCCCTACATTATTTATTAAGCACATTTAGAATTTAATCATTAAGTACATTTACAGAATATGACAGGTTTTTGCATGTCGGGTTTTTGAAGTGTCTGTTTTGTGTTTGGCCGGGTTTTTGAGGTGCTCCCTTTATATTGACTGATAAACACCAAGAAGTTCCATCAGAAGATTAAAAACGGCTGAGAAATAAACGATTAAAAATTACATATGAAAATAATTAATAAATTTCGAATTTTTTTGAAATTCCCCCATCGCTATTCGAAAGATATGTTTGGTATTTTTCGAAACTTATTTGATATTAGAAATTAGCGACGAAGTTGGAATAGTAGTTTGGAGTATTCAGACGTTATTGGGTGCAATAAATTCCTTGACATATACTCAGACAGGATAAAAAATAGCTAAATTTCGAATCTTGTAGAATCGAATAATTATTTCTTCACAATGTTTAAAAACGACAATCTTAACTGTATATTATGAATTAAACTTATTTTAGTCCTCGAAAAAAGTAAGTTTTCAGGATTAAATGTCACCTAGCCACGACTAATTTATGAGAGGTACAGCTATTTCCTTGATTTATATATTTTAATATATCTAGCCTCTTAACTACAAAATCGTCAAAAACGTTTTTGGGAATGATCTCTTTTTTGAAATGTTTCTTGACTCACATTAAATCAAGACAATTGATTTTGAAATATTAAAATAAATTCGTTCGCTCTATATATCAAAATAATTGATAAATTTCAAATTTTTTTGAAATTCCTTCACCACCATTCGAAAGAGCTACTATAAAATGGTAGAGTCAGATATGTTTGGTATTTTTCGCAACTTATATAATATTAGAAATTACCGATGAAGTTGGAATAATTATTATTTTGAGTATTCTGTCGTTATTGAGTAAAATAAGCTCGACATACTCAGACATGATAAAAATAAATGTTATTTAGTCAGAAGCATCTAGTAAAATTTCTTGCCCGTTTTAATTAATAATTAAAATTGTAAAATCGTTGTGTCGGTCACCTGAAAATAAAAATACAAAAAAAGAATAACATTAGTCGCTCATATTTTGTTTTCGATAGAAACTTGTATACATATGGCCAGGATTTGTATGATCATGGAGACAGAATTTTGATTTTGACGGACTGTTTATATATTTTATTGTAAAGTTGACTATTAATGGATTCTGTGTCCCTCTAGCGACAATCAGGGTTACTAAACCTTATTGTAAAAAAGCGTTTCGTCCCGAGATCTCGTGTTGGAGTCTTCAATAAAGCTACCACGAGAATCTCTGCCTTAGACGCCTATGTTTTGTTTAATTTGAAATTTAAATAAAATTAACGTAGTAGGAATTGTTAGAATAATCGAATAAATATACGTACGTACTTAAAATGATAAAAAATAACAAAATTTCGAATCTTGTAAAATATAATAATTACTTCTTCACAGTTACAAAAACAGACAATCTTGTTTATTGCGAATTAAATTTATTTCAGTCCTAGTGTAAAAAATAATTTTCAGGAATAAATGTCACCTATGTCAAAGTTAACTACTGGAGTTGTCTATAAAATTCTTATATTTTATATATAAAATATATAAAATAAGAATTGTCTTCACTGTCAAAAATCGTATATAGGACAGATAATCAGACTACTAAAAATACGACTAAATGAGCATGCGAGAAACATTTTTGCAAAAAAATCTGAACAGTTTTCTGGTCTAACCCATCATTGACTAGGAACTGGGCACGATTTGGGCTATACCAACACAAAAACTCTTCCAAAGGAAAAAACTGGAGAAAACTAGGTCACTTTGAAAACTACTATATAAAAAAAGAGAACATGAGATTTGAAGTGTCGAAATTACCAGAAATTTACCATCCATTTCTCTAATCTTGGTAAAATAATAATTAACATTTATATATGCTCATAAATATCGGTTCCTATATTCTTAGTACTTAAACACTAATACATGTATAACCTTATAATCCCTATTATAGTATAAATACAGCAGAATCGCGCCGACTTTTTCTATATTTTCTGAAGAGGTCTCAAATCAGAGTCGAAACGTCAAATTGAAAAATTTTTTTCCTCCATTTAGACCCTTGCTTCATTTTGTTTATATAGTAAAATCTATGTCCTCCACTTGACCCTTAAACATACACGTTTCTTTTAATTCCTTTGTTATTCTATATTTTTTCATTTTAATTAAACTTGTCCCATCTGTAATATTTACAGAAAATAACTAATGACCGATACATACCAAAACGCTTTAAACAATATTATAAATAAAACGGTCGAAAAATAATCTATTGATTTAAAATGAAATCTAACTACAAAATCTTCAAATAAAAATGTTTGGGTATGACTTTTTATATCAATACAATTATTGTATATAACCGGTAGTACAATAAACAAAAAAATGTTGTGGACATAAAGGTGGTCGACCGTTTATGCCGATCGCGAAGGCAGTCGGGTGCATGATATTTCCGAGTTTGAGCCGCGATGGAAACCATTATTGAAATCGACGGACGCGATTGGTCAGTGCCGAGGCACGGAGAGAGGTTCGCATGATTAAGATCATCCAATGATTCCTTCTCTATAATGATAGGCTCTGGCCTGCTACTCCGCTAAGCCAAGGAGTGGGGATGAGTTCAGGGTAGCGCTGGCGCATTATGCGCGCGTATCTGTTGCAAAAAAAAAAACTTATGCTAATGAAAATGCTTCGTCTTTTTGGCCCATCGGCGAGGTGGCCGATCCCCACTCGAATCCTTTCAAGACATCGTGCACGAGCACCGGTTCTTGTAGTCTTTTGCTGAACTCGCTTTCACGTGACTTTCATCGATCATTTTTTTTTAGCATATTTTCAAATCATGAACTTGTACTATCTGTGGTTTTGATTTTTATAGACATAGATGACATGGGTGTCAAAAGTTTTTTTGGGAATTTTGGGCAGCATTTTTCAGGAATTCGACTTGGTGATGTGCACTTCAATCTTTGGTGGCTCTGGGACGACGATAGGCTGTTTACAAAAATGAAAAAATGCATAAAAATTTTATGTATTTTAGAACCAACTGAATTTTGTTAACAGTGATGAGTTACCAAAATACAGTATTGAAATTCAAAAATATCATAATTTTCAGAAACCGTTGTGATTAGTAGGGACGTCATTATTCATACAATTCAAATAGTTCAATGTTGTTTGTTTCCGATTGGTAAATTAAACAAATACCCCTTAGCATTCATTAATCGGTGTATAAAAAAAAAGGTTTACAACATCTACGTTCAAATAATATTAACGTAACGAATAACAGAAACTTATCTGATAAAATCGTAAGTTTCCCTTATACTAAGGGGCTCACTGAGAATTTAACAAAAATTTTCAAAACAAAACATTCGAGTAGTTGCTACAACATTTAAAACAAACATTGCTAAAATCAAACCTGCCAAAAATAAGTTACCTTTTCGTAAATAAAGTGGAGTCGTCTACAAAATACCATGTTTACACTATAATAAATCGTATATAGAAAATGAACACTATTCCGGTTTAACAACATACCGATTAGAAACGGGTCACGATTTCGATTACAGTACTACAATATTTCTCTAAAGAAAAAAACTGGAAAAAAAGATTTAATGTAGAAAACTTTTTTATTGAAAAAGAGAAAAATACTGCCCTGGTAAAAATCTGTCCAGTTTTTTGTTACACTTCCCATTTTCTTTATACCTTTAACATGAGAAATAACAAAACTAGACAGAAACTAGCCAAAAACTGGCCTCATTTTCTACCAGAGTGTGAATATAAGATTTGAAGTAACCAAGCTTCTAGAAGTTTATCATCATTTCGTTACTTAAGCTCTTTTTTCTTGTGCATATTAAAACTTGCGAAGAGGACCCGAATTGGGGTGAAAACGTCAACTTATTCAATTTTATTATTTTAAGTTTTATTTTATTATCCATTATTTTTTATTATAATTCTTATAATTTACTTATTATTATCCTTAATTTTTAGCAGCAGTCTTAAAAACCACCGCTATGATTTACTGGTTCCTATTTGGCAAGAACAAAATGGCCAGACTCGGCATTTCTAATTTAGAAAATTAAAAATTTCTTTCAAACGTAATTTCAAAAAATATGACCACAACAATTCTAAAAAACTCCAGTCTATTCCTCCATAAAATCTAACAACTTTTCACTCTTGTCATTTTTGCTTAAAAGCACATAGTCATTGTGTCGGAGTGTCCTTAATTTTTTTCTAAATTTTAATTTCGGATGACATTTTAAGGATTGCCACGTTGAATTTTTTGAAAATAAATACTACCACATTAACGCTTCGACATTTTTGACACGTTATTTCTAACCATTCGAGATACTCTAATGCAGGAAATAATAACAAAATTAAGCCAAGTTTTAAAAAACCTGAAAACTTATGTTTTTTATTACTTACGTGTGATTTGTTTATTTAGAAATTTGCAGTGTATACAGATACACCATCCGAAACAGCAAGTTTTGACTCATAAGAAATTTTTAATCCAAAATTATTGTATTTTAATACCAAAAAGTACTGTCAAACTTCATGATAAAATTTTGTACATTTGTTCTTTAAATTTCTTAGAGCGAGAATTTACTCTTCATTTAGTGAAAACGGAGCAACTGTCGTGAAAGAGTGAATATTCAACTCTTTAAGAGTAGAAATTCACTCTTTCTTCCAGAGTAGTAAACTCTACGACTCGAAGGAAAAGAGTTAATATTCACTTTTGTTAGATTGAAATTTCACTCTTAAAGAGTTGAATATTCACTCTTTTACGAGAGTTGCTCGGTTTTCACTAACCAAATAGTGAATTCTCACGCCAAGTAATTTAGAGAGTATATTCGATACAATTTATCATTTTTTTCAGCAGAATAAAAATATTCAGGATGTTGTTGTTAATAATTATTTCTTATTGACAGAACCTTGCTCTATTTTCCTCCACTAAAATTCGATAATTTTCTCTCCTTATGGTGGGAGTGAATGGAAGGAAGGAATTATCGAACATACAATTCTACTTTATGCTATATGAATGCGTAATATTTGAACAAATATTATTTTACGCACTTGGTACGTAAAATTGTCTGTTGATTTAACTTGCTCTATATTCAATTTAACGTACTTGCTTTCTGATATGAAGTGGACATTTGCATGAAATACAAATGTAATCATATTTTATTTAAAGAGAAAAAAAGTATCAGGGGATTTTTCAGTTTAAAGAGAAAGATTAAATTTTTTCCTCGTAGTAAGCGAATTGATTAACTCTAGAATTGACCATTTTTAAACAAAACCTTAAATAATATAATAACTTTTCAAAATAACTTAAAGTAAAGTAAAATGTGTTGTGCAAAAATGTCAATTGCAAAATACATATATGTTTGGACTATTTATATTTTTTACTACTAATTACCATTTCGTAACTAAGATGATGAAATCTTTATTTTAAATAAAGTATGTTTACTGTACTGATTGTCACAGTAAGGATTAATATACGAAAGCTGATCATTTTTCTTATAAAAAAATCATGAAGAAAGGTATTAAATTGATTATGTACATCTGAAGAACATAGAAGATTTATTCGCATATTTGGTATTGTTTTTTATTAAATAGAGGTATGCTTACGGTAGAAAAACTATTATTGACATAAAATGTAATACGACGAATATTTCTTTAGTTTTATATTTTACATAAAATTTATGAATGTGATTTTAATTATGATAGTCAGATTATGTGCAGTTCAATGAATGTTTATGAAGGATTTATTAATCACCGTGGTCCTGAACAAAGTTTAAATGGAGGTGAAAAGGTACATGAAATTTTCCTTCTGGGTTGTATTCTAGGACACTTTGTGAGCAACTTCCAGGAAAAAATAAAAAAAATCCCCTTGGCTGATTTTTATTTACATCTGTTTTTATATTTTAACGTAATTTATTAAATTAACGAAATTTCAAATATAAAAATATTTATTTCATAACATCACAGAAAGAAAAAAAATAGTAAAATCTCATGGGATAACTATTTGAATAGTCAAAGTTACTTTTGTTTAGTAATTTTGATAGCTCGGATGAACCTTTTACAGCAAAGGATCGTTCGTTTAACTACGTAAATCGTCATCCTAATCTGGGATTATCAGGTTTTACTATTTTTTTCTCTCAGTGAGTAATAAGTTTCAAATAATATACTACACATTCCAATTTATAAAACAATGTTCATAAATATAACATAAAAAATGTAGAAGAACGTAACAAAATTAATTGTGCTGACTTTTACAGTCTTCAGGAGATTTATTGAACAATTTTTTCTTTACTTGTATTTCACCCAAGTTTTCTTGAAATCTGAATGCACCGACTCAATTTACTGTTTGCTGAAGAATTCAAGGTCTTATTGTATTTTCTTGAAAAAGTACGGTACATGATACGTTACAGCATGTACTTTTGGTGTAATGCTAATGAGCAAATCTAGATAACTTTTTCGAAATTGTTGAATATGATAGTTGAATTCAGGATCAAGTGATTTATTTGTGAATGAATTTCTATGTGAACGTACGTTATTATGAAACATAATTGTATTTAAAACTTGGTTAATTTCATAAATTACGTTAAAATTTATAAACAGATTTATTAGTAGTTAAACGAACTACCCTTTACTGTAAAAGGTTCCACCGAGCTGTCAAAATTACTAAACAAAAGTAGCTTTGACTATTCATATAGTTATCCCATGAGATTTTACTATTTATTCTTTCTGTGATGTTATGAAATGAATATTTCTGTATTTGAAATTTCGTCGACTTAATAAGTAAACTCAAGATAGCTACTACAAGACAATGCTAAAAGACAGCTACATAAATATTGTACTACAAAATATGGTCAATTTCTCATTTTCTAATTATAAGGTCTACGAGTTTTAATATGAAAATTTTTTCTCAATTTACACAGAGAGACAAAAGTATAGTTAATGCCACTAATTTTCAAAGATATACTATATGGCACTACCAAAAAAGAGTTGAATTAACTGAGAAATATGATGTTGGGGGGGGGGGGGTGAAAATGGTTTTCATTCGAATTTACATTCAATAAGCATTTTCACCTTAGATTAGTCCGAAACATTACGGATTATTTCCAAATTTTGTCCATCCTTTTATTAATATTGCGGGATATAAACCCATGCAACATCACATTTATTGCATAGATATTAAAATTCAATTTTATTGCATAGACAATTAAATATGGTGGTTTTTATATTAAAAAATAGGGAAAAAATTGCAAAAATATTTTTTCGTCAGTTTTTTTTTTAATGAAACCCCGATAAAATGACTAAAGTTCTTCAACCATCGGTCCATAAAATAGTTGAACAGAATATTTTTCTAAATAGCGATAATCGCCATTTTTATTTCATAACGGGGATTTAACCCCCTCGCTATACTGTCAACATTTCTAAAAAAACTGTAAAAAATGGAAAATACAGACGATTTATGTAAAATTTTGTATAAAGGGGTTTCTTTTGGGTCGCTGATTACGAATTTGATATCAGATCTACGAAATTCAAAATGGCGAATTCAATATGGCTGACAAATTTTTTAAAAATGATGGATTTCAAAAATTATTATTAAACATATAATATACTTTTAATAAACTTAGAAAACATATGGTTTCTTTAAATATTCATATGCCATAATTGGAATATCGGGCCTCGAAAATAAGTCAAAATATCGTTGATCTTCGGCGTTAATGGGTTAAGAAGTGAGTTTGAATAAGTATTCAAAAAAATGAAATTGAGGACCTATTAAAAAATGTTGCTTAAAATGTAAATATGGTATAAATTTTGATTAGTGAACTAATAGTAGTTTTTATTTAGTTAAGTTAATTACAATAGTTAGTCAGCTGAACTGCATGTATACATCTGCATAGCCAAAACTATTGAATGTGTAGTCGCCATTAAGTTAAATTTACTAAATATTTTAATCAGTTTACATTCGCAACCTTTGCTTCTTGACAAGTTTTCTCAAATTTAGTATATTTTTTTTAAATTATATAAACATTGCTTTTATTTTTGTATATTTAATCGCTTAATAAGAGATCAAATGATTCAAGCACCTGAAAATGAATGGAATATGGATCACTTAATTTTAATTCTTATTTTATTTTCTACGTCATAAAAAAAGATAATTTAGAAGAAATCATTACAAATTTTAAAACTGATAAACATAAAAAAAAAATATTATTTAGATGTAGTTGTCAAACGATTACACGAATCCTCAAATTTAATACAGCGATTTAACATGAGAATTTTGCGCAAATAATTTTGTTACAGGCGATAAAGCATATTGGCTGCTGCTGCTCATCAAGCGGTTAATAATTAAACACGCATTCAAATTATATAAATAAATTTCGTTCACCTGACGCAGTATTTTAATATCAATATTTGTTATAAATATCGAATATTTTGATGATATAATTGTATTGAAATACAAATTAAATTGCGACGGGACGACGCCTGTGCAACTTTTCGCGTAGCAATTAACTTTCGAAAAGGAAATTAATCAAATAACTACAATTTCCCCGTAATTACACATAATTCGGTATACTTACCCGGTGACACAATAAATACAAAAGCAATTGTCAAAAATCAATGTTTACCATAAAATTAAAGAATTCGTCAGTTTATTATCATTATTATTAAGATATTATTTAAAAAAGGACATTACTCGAATTGCATGTCGGGATCTATTTTTGAATAGCAAATACGATACTGGCCGCAGTAGGCAAAGAAAAATAATTAAATATTTCCTGCGGCGCATGTACAATTATATATAATGATATTTGCTTATAACATAAATTACTTAAGAATAAATTACAGCGTAACTTTTTCTCTGAATAAAAACATCGGGTTTTCGTTTGTGTACAAGTGCCGTATACGTTCGTTCCTCCTTCCTTTTTTCTTTTGAGGATATTAAATGATCGTCGTTCCGTCGACAGAGCAAATTTTTACCTTTGCAATAAGACGGAAATTACTTGTGTTTACATTCACGTGGTTGCGGCGAGCCTTGGACTCGCTGCAGTGCCTCGGATAAATTCCATCTTATTATTCTCATATACGTGGTTATAATGAAATATTAAGCGACGGCTGTGCGGGGCCCCCAGAGTTGGGGGGCTGGGGGCACCCGGAGAGGTGGCGGTCGACGAACCAATGAGCTAAGATGCAGACGGATTGAAAAAAACCATTTAGCAACTGGCCATTATAATAATACGTGATTCGTTTATGTTGGTACAGTCGTAGCTGCCGCTCAATCTTTCGCGATTCAATTTTGTCCATTGCTCAATCGTCCTGGGCCCCAATATTCTAGGCCCAACTTTCTCTCCCAGGCCACCCGTCGAATTCCGCGTCGGAAGGATGTCATTAGGTCCCCGATTCAGTGATAATTAATCGAAATTAGAGAATGCACATTAATCTAATGTAAAAAAGAAGATTATTAATACAAAAATTTTAATTTTTTCCCGTCAACTGTAAACAAATTTTTTAAAAAAAGTTTCTTGAACGGGAATCGAACCCTTCTTGTCCTAGCTGATAATCGATTTCCAAATTCACTTCCCTAATTCCGTGTCACATTCTGTTGTCAAATTCGTCAATAATAATGACGATGGCTATTTAAACCAGAATTTTTCAGTTTTTAAAGAAAAATCCCGTGAAAAATTGTCTCAAACAAAGAGATAAGATTTTCTACTTACATGTTAGGATACATATTTCACGTAACATTAATCTTGTTATAAAACAATAAAAATGAGAATAATCCCCTTGTTCATGAAAAAATTAGTGTAGCCCGAGACCAATGGGACCGAAGAGGAGGAGTCAGTACCTCTCCACGCGCAAGCGCTTCCTTAGTGGGGGTCTTTAAGATTCTTTCCGCCGTATCGGAAGGGTATGCGCGAAGCCACGTGAATAAGGGCGGAGCCTATTGAAGAGTAGTAGGGAGAGCCCCGCCTTCTGGACCCCTTGCTATGTTAACTTAAACTCATAGTATCCTTTTGTGGTAGCATTAAGGTTAATGAAAAAGTATATAACCTTTGACCTGACAATTTATATTATTTGAATCATGTTTTTCGTTAAAAACAAAAGTTTTTACAAAATTTTGGATACTTTTACGGGAGTCTGTGTTGCTATCTCATGGGAACGCTAAGGCTAAGACTATAATTACGGAGTTATCATCGATTTAATGGAGTAACGTTGGCCGTCCTCGGGATTTGTAATTCGGTGGGAAAAGCGCGCGCGCGGTGTGCGGCTATAATAATTGTATTTTTAATTTCGAAGAGAACCGACTCGGCCTGGGTCTTTGGTCGTTTTTCAATACGAATATATAGTCGTCACGGAAGCAGTTGCTGAGCGGACTGTACGATAATACCGCGGAGGTACCTCCGCATTACAATATGAACTTGGACTGGCTCGGTCACGTTCGCTGGATGTGTGTGTGGTCCAGTGGTATTCTTTTATTTTTACTCTTTTCTGTGCCGCCCTCCTTCTTTATCCACGGGCGCGCGGTCGACGTCTCTCCCTTTCTATTTTTCCACGGGCAGAAACTCATTACCCATTCGTCGTTATTCGACGTTACAGACCAAACGTTAACGACAATAAAATGCGACTGTATGAAACATGAAATCAAAGTTCCCTTCTGCGGCGATATATCGTGCGCACGACATCTGCGGCCCCGTAATGGTTTCCTTTTGTTTACTTTAAGTACGACGGTTTTAATCGGAAAAAAGAAAAACTCGCCCGGGCGAAGTGTAAGTACATAAAAATGGTAATTGTCGTCGCGAAATGGACGAGACGTTACGGCGGAAAGATTACGGGAACGCCAGATGTAAAGCACTTTTTAAACGAATTTCGGAGACTCAGAAATGAATTCGTATTTTTAATTAATTCGCTGCGGGGATCACATCGAGTTAGGATACATGTATGTATTTATTTTCTTTTTTTGGCTTCTTTCTCGCAACGCTGATGTATGGATACTCATTTTACATTGCGAGACTTAATGTACGATGACGTCATTTTCGTCATTAATTTCAATGGAAAGATGACCTGTTTCTGCGAGGATTTATTGATTGAGTATTTAGCTTGTCTTGTACGACCAAACTGACATGCCTCACTTTGAGGTTTGCGCGTTGCCGCCCTTTGAATAAACATTTTGCGTCGAGTATACCTTCTATTTTTATATGTCATTAACACCATGATAGACAACAAAAATAAGCGACTTTCGGAAATATTCTATGGTCAATGTTAGAATGGAATGTTTTGAAATGTTTAGAACCGCCGTATACGAATGGATTCAACTAAAAATTCGTAACAAAAATTGGTCTGGAAAAAATGTTCTGCTGGCCACTAGTAGTTTGCAAATACAAATTCAATGCAATTTCATCAATTGGAAAAAAGGGTTCAAACGACAAGTTTACTGTACAGGTAAACCATCGCCCAATAAGATTTGAAAATGTCACGCGGATGAAACTTAATTTTCTACTTACAAGGATAGTAGATTCAAAAAAAATAAAGTTTAAAGGTAAAAATAATAATTTCGGTATTATAAATACGGAAAAAGTATAGTTAATCTCATTTGAAATCTATTGTAGATTGAACTTTGAAGCATGTTGTTTTTAAAATTCTAGAAGTGACTGAGAAATATTTACTCATCTATACTAAAAAAGCTCACCCAGTTGTAGAAATTTCCATTTTTTTCTACCACTTTGACACTGCAGGTGGAAACTCACAGTTATTGTATATTGAAATTACTAAATTATCTAGTTTAATAATACACGACCTCTGTATGAAGTTACTTCAATGCAACTTAAGAGATTATTATACATTATCATTTTGTTTTTTATAGATAAATCAATATAGTTTACATTTAATTATTAAACCATTTAAATTTGGCACGCCCATAATCTGCCGTAACGACAAATGGTAACTTTATTAAGTATTTCAACATGGCTGAAATATTTTCCAGCGCCGTCTATCGGAATCATTTCGATTCCCGTAATCGGGCTATTTAAAAATAACACATTTTCTAAGAAAAATGTTAAAAATGCTAATTTTAGATGTAAAATGTATGAAAAATATGGAGAAACTGAAAATGTGTGAAAAATTCAGAAAACATAACGAGAAACTTGGAAGAACATTCAGTGGACACCAGGGTACGATTCCTTGGATCTTTCGGATGTAAAAAATAGAAACATTCAAAATATCCTAATGTATAGTTAAAACAATGATCCTGTTTTATTCACCACTAGGCACTACCAAGAAACTTAAGGAGAATTATTAGCAAGGCACGGACAGCATAATAATTGCATTGATAGAAAATTAAATTAAAAAACTTTTCTTGGAAAATTGAAAACGAGGTAAGCTTGAAATATAATAATGTTTCTGTGCACCGATGGACTTTTCTTCGATCCCTTCATTCTCGCTAGTCATATCCACGATATTTTTTGTCGCGCCTTTACATAAAAGGACTGCTCCTTTATAATAGAGGTGAACTAAATTGCGGCCGCGAAAGAGTGAAAAACGCCCGATGAAGCAGGCGCAAAAATGCGACATGCGCTCTCCGGACCCCAGAAAGCATACGCGATGAATGCGTTTCATGTCGCACGTTTCACCAAGATGAAAAGACGCTGTTTTTATACAGGTGTGAAAAAAAATTTGTTTGCACAAACACCTGGTTACAATTTGTAAAATAAAGCAAAACGTTTCAAACATTGGATGTAATTAGGAATTTTTTGAAATCTTAAAGTATTTATTGCAACATGAAACATGAAGTAACATAAAACTTGGGCAATTTCCTTATGTTACATTTAACAAATTCTTTGAGGCCTCAATGAGAATAAACTTTAAAATATAAAAAGTTTTTTTTATACATATAGTTCAAAATGGAGAAAGTAATATGATCAACAAAAAACGTATACTGTATTTATTAAACTCACCATAACGTGCCTATTTAGACTAGTATTTGTAAACCTCTAATCGGATATGAATGATTAAACATTATGATATTTTAATTTCAAAATTAATTCATTTTGATATAGTCAGATATGTCAGAGACTGTTTATGATAAAGTTATATATAAACAAAATTTTTTTCTAACATTTAAAATGCCAAAAACGATACGGCGATTAAATAACAAGGAAATTTCGAATTTAATTAGTAGAATTTGCCTCTGATAACGAATCCAACATTGGTTTTAATAAATGTTTAAATTCTATAAAAGTTTGTGATTATAAAATATTAAATAGCATTAAATTCATATGAAACGAAATCAAAAGTAAATAGACTGACACGGAATGGTAGCTTAAGGTTGCTCATCCATGAAGAGCAGGAAATTCTTAAGGGGACGCCTAACCTATGTTTATGTTTTGACATTTTTCGACATGCATCTACTTGAATGACTCCTGAAACATATTATTATCATAATTTCATCAAATTTAACCATTGATACGGTAAATAAATAAAAATATAACCAATGAAGACAAAAATCTAAATATTACATAAAAAGGATACGGATTACTTTAAGACACAAAGAATACTTTTGTGATTTTTTTATTTTCGATAACTTTTAGTAGGTTTTACAATAAATTGAACTTTTCATACATTTTCATAAGGACAGTTTTAATCTGTTGAAAAAAGTAACATTAAGACGTAACAAGTAAAAGTTAAATCGTAAACTCAGCTTAAAATTTTGGTTGAACCAAATGTGATGCATTTTTATTTTCGGATGAAACAACGTCTTTCTTCAAATAGTTTTTCATACTTCGACTATATATAGGAACTAAGAACTTTTTTTAAAGTTATAAAAATACTGAACAATTTGGAGTATATTTAAAGTAAAAAGGACCAGTTTCAAAGGATAGAACAAAATACATCAAGATTTTGTGCATAAATATTGCGCATAAATTTAATTGGAAATACTTTTGATGTCTACCTTTAAAGACGCTTTACAGACCCTTGATTATGACATGTTTGCTAAAAAAACTGTGTGGATAATGTGGTACTACAGATGATTAATTTTAATTTACGTGAAGCTACTAAAAAACATTGATAACACCATACATGTTTACTACAATTCATAGCAATTTATTGTAGTTTTTTTCTTGTGGAAACTCTAGCACAGAGTAAATAAAGTCCCATTCTTGTCTCACTCCTCGAGAATGAGAATTCAGCAGTCACGAGTAGATGAAAGCTGAAACTTAAGAAAAATCTACAAATAGGGAATTTTCACATTAAGAAATTTACAGAGTATATATTACGAAAACAAATTTCAGTCATATTAATTTTTTTAGTATAATTGTGACATAAATATATTTAGATTAATTATAATTATGAAACCAAATAGTTATTGAATCTGAAATTTTACAACAAGAAGATCATAAATAAACGCACTTGACGTGAACTACTCTGATCCAAGTTACGTCTATTTAACTATTTTTAACTCTCCGGGAGTAGAAATCGATTTTGCGCCCTGCAGTGAAATCTTTGGGCGCAAATTATGCGGGCGACAAATATCGCACTCGTCGAAGATGGGTAATTGCGCCCTTGCTACATAATATACTATTACTTTTGTAGACAGTTGTTTATATACATATTAGAACAGAAAGGACCGACAAATACGAGTTATAAATAAGAGTTATCATTCAATTAAAACGGTCGAAAATTTAAGAAATTATTTTACTAATATTAAAAATAACACTCCCTTTTATACTTTAGATTCTATAAGTACTCAATCAAACCTATTTCACAATAATTATATTCAAATGAGTACAACAAACAATTTGTTACATTTAAACAAATATTTGTGCGTGTGTGCGTGCGTGCGTGCGTGCGTGTGCGTGCGTGCTTGTGTGTGTGTGCGGGCACAGAGATTTGATTGAATTAAACGTTATAACCAGAAAATCTTTTTTTGTAGTAAAAAGGCTATTAAAATGCACTAAATTAACTCGAATATTAAAAAAAAAATGTTGTCAAACGCAAATAAACGTTATAATATATTTATGATTTTTCGATTACAGGTAGATATTTGATGTATATTAAGCACATTGTTTAGACAATTACGGATCAATTTATAAAAATGTCATTTTTTGTTAAAAAATTTATTTACAATTTTTATTATGTTTCCGTTGAATTCCTCGTCAAAAGTTACTATAGAAATATTTTGTTGTTTTTCTTAATAAATACTTCATACAGTTTTTTATTTTATGCCTGACCCGACCCTATAAGACTAAAAAATCGTGATTTATTATAGATTTCTGGGATTAAATCGAGAGCGGTCGTAGATGAAAATTCGCATTTAGTTGTAGTAAGAAATTTAGTGTCGCCGGAAGAGGAAACGAGACCTTGGTCATAAGGCATGCATTTTTATCCGTGCGTGCCTTGAAATTTACATAAGCCACACGAGACAAGACGACACCGTATTATTGTTGCATCGCGGTACAAATGCATTGGTATCACTTTAATAACCCTGCGTTCAAGGATATTTACCTTGATGTTACACAGGAGTGCACCGAGGCGAGAACAGCGGCGCGGCATTTGCTATCTTCCCGCCAGGTTCCTTACCAGAGGTATACCTAGGTTCTCCAGATATTTTCGATATTATACCTTACGTTTACTATCGCATGCCTTGACTAGTGCAAGGAAGGAGACATATTTTACGCCGAAGAGCAATATAGTTTACGGTGACTGATTATGGTCGTATATAGGAAAGACGAGTATGTTGCATGGGTTCAAACCGGTGCACGGATGCACCCATACCATATCAACGTCGCACATTGCCGTGAATTAATTGCATCGAAAAATCATAAAAGCCGAGTTATATGTTTAGATCGGTTATTGTGTACTACACGGCAAGTATATTGTATCCTGGCCAGATTGTAACTCACGGCGATGTTGCGATTTGAATAAACGATTATTACATGTCGCGGTATTTCCTCCTAATGAACAGTCATTTAACGACGCGCTACGGTCGATATTCTTGCTAAATTACATCTATCTAAATTCACTCACAATCATTTCCAATGACTTGTTTACGAACGGGAATATTTTGAATTGCCATTCCTTTGATTTGTTTTCGAGCTCACAAATTAAAAATGTTTAGTTGTATATGAGTAATTCTACAGAACTTTTAACTTTTCACTGTTCAAAATCATCAAAAATTATTTTAGTGGCACACTAATGAGACATATTTTCTTGGTTTTTACAGCACTTCAAGAGTAAGAAACTGTTGGCGTAATTCGTTTTTGAATAAAGTTGTATAAAGTTGAATAAAGTCAAATAAAACTAAACAATTGCCTAATGGTAGATGCAGGTGTACTTATATTATACATCTTATAGTTTTTATATTTAAAGATCAGGTACTTGTTACGAGAAATACGGTTTTTTTTACTCATTATTTATTATCGCTAATAAACAAATTTTAGAATTAAATTTTCCAATATTTATTACGGGAGTATAAAGACATCAGCCGAAAAGGTAGTAATCTATGTTTAAAAAAGTAAATTAAAATGTATTGAATCGATTTTTTAACATTCGGACTTAATAAAGGCAATTCTAACCTCTTTATACGGGCTACTAAAAAATATGTAATTATTATGAGATCATATAAAGTGGTTAGAATTGCGCCCGAATTTTTGAAAATTTGATTCAATACTTTTTTAATGTAGATTATTACCTTATCGGCTGATGACTCTAGAAACCCATTAAATAGCTATTTTCAACCTAGAAAAAGGCTCATTTATTTCTTAGAACTTTTGTCTCCTATTATAAACTTACCAATATCAAATAATAAAAATAAAAAAAATGTCAACATTTTTTATTATTGAAATGTCGATTTCTCGGTGTAGGATAACCAATGACAAGTTAAACACATGACAGGAGATTTATGAGTACTTTAAAGAAGAAATTATAACGTAGTTTAAAGCGTGCTAAACGCTCTTTAAGTGTGCCACTCGAAAATGTTGTGTATTCCAACGAGTTACGCACTAATTTGATAATTTTTAGAGACCTCCTACAAAGTTAGATTATGAGGCACACGTATGCCGTGTATCTTAATTTTTTGGGCTTTTAGGGTGGAATTATTCTATGAAACTAAGAATTCAAGAAATTAAATTTATTTTCTCCATATTGAAAAAAGGAATAAATTCCATAATTTGGAATAATCGGTAGACGCTTACATTTTAAGCTGCAAAATTTTTTAGAAGATTAGCAGATCTTCTAACAATCTTGGCACGTTGTTTATTGAAACTCGAAGATTATACGAAGATTCTCTGAAATTTTCAGATTGATTGGATAAGAGTTACTTTTTTTTAGTGATATCAAAATGAAATTATTGATGGATTGTACGTTGTGAAATTCAGTAAAAATCGTACTTTACGTTCGTTTTTCTTCTTTCTAGTGGTTTATTATCTTAAGAAACATATAAGGGCTACCATTTTAATATAACGTAGAAAAAGAATCTTGATCATTTAGTTCGATATTCATTTGTTTGCAAGATACATCATCTCGTACTATAAAAGTTAAAGATTCTGTAGAATTACTCACATTTGTGGAAATTCATTTCGTTATAATTAATGTCCTTGGCAAAAACGTAAAATAGCAAATAATGATCTGGTACCTACTACTCTGCTATTTTTTTAATATATTTTAAAACTCCGTAACGATGACCTTTCCTTCCACTAGAGCCCTCTAACTCTCTACATTTTCGAGATATATCAAATTTCAATATTTTGAGAAAAGAAATTAAGATTCGTTCTTCAATAAATAGAAACATTTTAAAAATAATCGAAATAACATATTCCGGCGGAAAAATTCTCAGTTTAAAAAAAAAAGTAATAAAATAATTTTAACCAATTATTTGTAGTCAAAACGAAATTTCAAGACCGTAAATATTTGCGCTCCCTAAACTTTTTTGCAATGTTTTTGCTAATAATATACAATTTTTTCTCACCTCTATTGGTTTCATCCTCGAATACTCTAATTAAGAGGCACCAAAGAAATCGACGTACTATATTTTGTCGGAAAAATTCACGAAAAAAAATAGTTCGATTTTGTGCAATTTTTGGTAAAACGCAATTTTTTTTCTATTTTAAAGGTGAAGTTTTTATTAGTGATGGGTAAACTGATAAGAGTTTCCAAGTCTGCAAATTTCTAAATTTAAAATTCAGCTTCGTTGGTAAGACTTCAAGTCGAAAATTGTGCTTATTTTTTAAAATTAATCTTGCTGATTATATACTTGTTTTTGAATAAAAAATTATAACTTGAAATAACATATTGACTTAAAAGAAACATTGTCCTGATCGTAACATCCACGTTAGATACGTCTTACATAACTCCTGAACATAGTTTCAAGAGTTATTTTCCATTATTAAGGAGGTTCTTAAGTGCTCTGCAGCTAAGGTTTTTCACCAAATATCGTAAATAAAAAGTGACTGAGTAGTTTTCAAAATTCGCACTCTCTAATTTAATTACAATAGACAGTATCCTAGAAAATAACAAAGATATTAATTGAGAACTGACCGAGCATTTTCAGAAATAAATAAAAATCTTATTTCCGAAAATTCTCGATCAGTTCTCAATCAATATCTTTGATATTCTCTAGGAAACTGTTTATAGTGCTTAGAATTCCTTTTACAAAGCCTAAATATTAAAAATGGTACTCAGTCATTTCTAATTTACGCTTTTTAGTGAAATTTCCCACCTTATCGGCGGACCACCTTAGAACCCCCTTAAGGAAATATTTTAATTCGAAATCTTAACCCTTTCACACCCAGGCAAAACTGGCTGGATAAAAAAACTAATGTGCAACGGTTCTCATAGTTTTGGGAATCGTTGATTACGAATCCGGTGTCAGATTTCCAAAATTCAAAATGGCGGATCCAATATGGCGGACGAATTTTTTTTGCAAATTCATTGGATTGGCTTGAAAATTGTTACTCGGTTTTTATTACTTCTTTCTACTATTGTATAACGACAGTTAAATTTTTAGATGTTTTTCAGTATGTACTTCATTGTTAATTGTTGTAAATTATTATTACAAAGACTGAACAGTTTGTGACTGACAACATAGTAATGAAAATAATTGGCTTTCAGGATATAAAATTTAGATTCTAAAATAACTTTTAATAGAAGATTTCTGTACAGAAGACGTAAACAGAATCATGAAAGGTAATAAGATCAATTCATACTATTCGAGTGCCTGTCAATCGAATAGCAGATAAATAAGAAAAATTAGATTACATTTTAAACATTTCTAATTCAAATATTTAAATTTCTCAGATAGATTTCAATGCTTCCTTCTTAATTTTATTAAGAACTCTATATTAACGGCTCTAAATTAAGAATTCTAAAGTAGGAGTTCTAAATGAAGTTATCTGCAACATAGGTAGATCATCTTTTTTAGACAGTCAATACTTGTGTATTTATATTTTCCAATATATTTATATATTCATGAAATTAATAAATATTAATTATATTAAAAGAGATTTTTCTGTAAAATAAAATTTAAGGGCGAAAAATAACAAACCAGCCTCGGCTCTAGTACACCATAAAGATGTAAAAACAAGCTTAATGAAAGCTCTCGACAATGTATGGAATAACGTATGGAAAAATGGTAAAACTTTAAAAATCCATAAGTTCAAATCCAGTTTTAATTTGAACTTATGGATTTTTAATCTTTATATGCCCAATTCTTATTCTCATCAAAATTACTTATGGTTTTCTGTCCATTTGTCGCGATTTATTAAAATTTTGATGAGAATAAGAATTGGGCATACAAACGTAACCCACTGTCACTTAATCACAATGAATGAGCCAAATCATTATGAAAGATGCCAAGCATTCTCACAGTGGAACATATATTCTACAGCTGCTCAAAATATTCGGAAGAAAGAAAAAAATTCAAAATTCCTTTCAATCTCAAAGAAATATTTACAAATGAAGATTCGTTCAAAAAAGTGTTCTAGTTCCTACAAGAAATCAAGATTACTCTCATAAAGATCTATCCCATATTGAAATACTACGATCATGATCCAATCTCAACCACAATTTATATAAATTAGAATTTGAATGTAATTGTAGCTGCTAATAACCAAGGAGGTGGATACGACTTAAAATATATAAATAAAAAAAAACAGAATTTAAGGCAATGTGAAAGTAGTTGGCAACGATATCTCGTTTGAGTGACTAAATGTCATTTTTCAAAAACCACTCTTCACTCAAAATAATGTTATTTCCACTGGGATGATCTATAATTATAAATTGTACTTCACATAAACATAATCAACTTAGGGTGCGTATGGAAAAGTACGTTATTACATTTTGGTCTGAAAGGTTAATATCCGTAATTATTCAATCATGACCTATATTATATAACACATCGAAAATGTTTTACGTAATTAGTTGTAATAAAACAAACGATATTAATAGTATGAAATTTAATATAAAGTTTATATTAATTAATAATTAAAATGAATCATCGCGGTCGACGGCGCATTATTATAACGAATATTTAATAACAAATTTTAACCGGCAATTAATTACCGAAATGTCCAGATCTGCATATTATTATTGTTTCCGTTTCGCTGTACTGGCGTAAAAATAAAACGGCACCATTAATCATCTCTGTCTGGTTTTATCACCACGGCGAATATCATTTATTTTAAATTATAATTAGTCGTAACATCGGACTTACAATTGGTGACACCATTCTATTATTCACACCACTACGCGAAATGTAATGGCAAAAATAATGTATCGATTCGTTTCGCACAATGCAAGTGTGGGTGCGATATGGGTGTATAAAAGAGAATATTGGAAACACGAAACAGTGACATAATGGACAACCTTGCACTGAAAACACTTTTGCAATTACTATTTTTTTTAATGACTTTATATATCGTTCGCTGCTGTTTCAGTTCTATGCATATAAAAGTAGATTTTATGGGTTAGGGGGTTGTATTTTATGGACTGCCTACATGGATGAAATTAATTATTGATACAATATTTGTTTCCTTGTTAAACTTATAATTGAATCGAAATTCACAAAAAAAACTATCTTTATTATTATTGTTATTATTGCAGAAGGATTGAACTAAATTAAAATCACATGCACAAGCATGAATGAAAATATTAACCGGAGTAACGTGTAAATAAGAAACGGATCTATTCGACTTCGCAATTATTGGAATGTACAAACTAAATTTATGGCTTCAAAACGAGCAAATCGCGATGGAAAAATTCCAAGTGCTTATTTATAGAGCATTTCATAACAATCGAATGTCTTGAATTTGGTTCTCAATTTTTTTATGAAAAAATAATTCAAATTCCGTTAAAAGTCAGATTTTCATTTATATTTTTGATATCTTATATTTTTGAAATCTTGTAGTCTTTAAGAAAACAGCTGATGGAGTTTATTTCATGTCCAATAGAAGCAGTAACATCTTATCAAAATATTTAGTTTCCTGTTGCGTTGTGATCCGTGGGTATATTGACTGACCTGTCAGCATGAAAATTTATATTTTTAATTCCCGAAGGCATAAGAAAAGGTTTCAGGAGTAACTTCGTCTTACTTTCATTTTTAGAGCCATATTTAATGATTCCAACCTATTAGGGGCACTGTCATCGGGCGTGATCTTCAATAACTGATCACACTAGGTATTTATAATTTCGTGTTTGAAAAATATTAAAAAACAGTTCCTGAGTGTCAAACGCTCCGGCCCGGTTATATTACGATTTCTAAACATTTTTAGTGTGATCCGAGGTGATCATAAATAACTGATCAAGCGAGGAATTTATAATTTCATATTTGGAATAGGTGCAGGTATTGAAGAAGGTGTTCTCGGTAATATGTGCATCGGACCAATTGTGTTACGGGTTTTTTAGAATTTTAGTGCGACCTGGCGTAATCTTGAATAACTGATCACACTAGAAAAATATATTTTGACATTTGGAAGACATTCAAGAAGGTTTCCCGAGTAATAAGTGCATTGGCCCATTTATATTACTGGTTTTTAAAATTTTTGGTGTGATCCGGAGTGATCTTGAATAACTGATCACACTAGAAATTTATGTTTTCACATTTAAAAGGCATTCAAGAAGGTTTCCTGAGTAACAAGTTCATCGCCCCATTTATATTACTGTTTTTTTAGAATTTTAGTGTGATCCGGGGTGATCTTGAATAACTGATCACACTAGAAATTTATATTTTCACATTTAAAAGGCATCCGTGAAGGTTTGATATGTAACTTGCGCATTTTAAAAATTCGACTATATAGTCGACTCAAACTTCAGCGACATCTAATTTTTGTATATATTATATAAATAATTTTAGCACAAGAACTAGCTGCATTAATATTATTTGATGTCGCCAAATTTTTTTTATATTTAATAATGCACAAAACAAGTTGAAGAAAGTGAAGAATATTCGACGTAATTTATGTGTAAATTTCACAATAAAAGAACGGGAATTTTAATGCAACAAAAAAAAAGAAATTTAGATCAACCTAGATATGTGATGAAAGAAGTTTGCCCATGTCAGAAAGAAAACAAATGAATTAATGTAAATATTAGAACGTACTGAACGTGTAAAAAGAACTAAATACCATTCGAAAAAGCTAAATTTTATAATAATTCCTACATTATTATTTGTAAGTAGAAACAGACAAATTGATCAGACGCGGATTAGTGGAGGTTTTTTTTTTAATTTTACAAACTCATTTTTCTCTTTATACATTAATTCTAACGTCTCTTATTACTACTACGAATATTACAAAAGTTAAAAATTTATGAAAATTGAATTAATTATACCTTGTGGATTATCTTTAGGTCTAGAAAGTTTTTTGTTTAGTTGCAATTGTATCTGTAACTGAATAGACATACATCTAAGATATTGACATATTTAATGTTAGGTCGTTATAGATCATGTTAGACATCTTATTGGACCTGATTAGGTCTAGCAAATCTTTACTTAATTGATAGTATCTACGTAGAGATATACCACAACTACGATCTAATTTGATCATTACTTTTTTCTTGCGATCTCTTAAAAGAAAATTCAACAGATTTTGCAAGATTCTGTTTTTTCAATTCTAATCCACCTAGATTTTAAGTCGTTTTTTTTAACTTGCTGTTCCTATTATTAACCTCACAAGTACTAGTTGTTTTCCAAAGATTTTAGTTAATATTCTCAATACAGGCATAGTTTTAGTAAGAAAATAACTATTATAAGGTAGGTATAACATTAGAACGCTTGTATTATTAATATCAGTTATACATTGTACTTTAAATAGCTAGGAAGTAAGGGAATTCACACATTTTCTACTCTATTCACTTGTAGAGTATATGATTTCTACAATAAAACACTAAAATTTCAAAGTGTGGTCCCAAATACTTTTTTAATGGACGCTTCAAAGTGTCTATTTGTTACAATAAAACCCAAAGTTAATCTTTAACTCTAAAAGTAATCGTCTGAAAGACCAGTAATTTTGAAAGAGACAGGATTTTAAGATTGTATTGTTATTCGACAAAAGTTTAATTAATATGTCCATAACGTCCCCATTTTGTACTTCTTTTCCGCAGTCATAATTCAATTCATAACAATTATGGCCGAAAGTATTAAAGCGACTTTTTGTAGGTCGCTGAATAATTCACATTTTTTTTATTTGATACAAAAATAAGCCGAGTGATAGATTATGCATAATTCTATCGTAAAAATGTCAAAAAATTCTCTATACAATTTGTTGTCTATATGACTGGCTGAAAATATAAACATAATCGAATTAATTAAAAGGGTATCAAATTATTCTATAGTATATGAAATTATTTAAATCAAATTATAGTTTCACCTTGTTTGTCGATTATATATATATAGCGGCATTATCTAGTAATAGCAATGGCAATGACTTAAAATACATTGTGTGTGTTAATTAAAAATTACTAAACCAAAAACAAAAATTAAACTAATGTATCGTCAAATTAGATTATTTTTACTTCATCTAGCATGTACTTATTATACACGTCAAAGTATTGTTAGTAACTTTCTAAATTATCACGTATATCACACTATTTGGTATAATAAAATAAATTAAGAATTCTGAATGAAGTTCGATGGTTATAGTCTTAGGAAAAGTAATGACGATGCAAATCAACTAAGGTTTTATTCGTAATGTGGAATTTATTGTCGATGATGAACTAACTCAATTCTGAATCAAATTTCTTTCTTAAATTGCAATAAAATAAATGTGGTGTTATGTTACATTTTAATATCAAGTGTTTAAAAATTATAAACTGAAGCCGATTATAAATATATATATATTGTTTAATTAAATTTTACTAACTTAATGCAATTGTACTATTTAGTATGCTGGGAATAGCAAATAATACAGGGATTGTGAGTTTTAAAATAAAAAAAGTGTAAACAGAAAGTATTCTTATTTATTTTACAATTAAGAATATAAGTGGAAATTAGTTATGAAGGATGTCTGAATTTGTTCATAAAAGTAAATTTCTATTCTGAAATTAAATAAATTTAATGAAAATTTAGAGCAATATAAGACACCAACCAATGTGTTACACTTTTCAGAGCTAATCGCAGATTTATTTTTTAATATATTATAAGAAATTTAAGTTTTTAAATTCTTTTATTTTGACAATTTAAGATTTAGTAGACTTTTAAAATTAAATTCGTAAACTGATAAGAAAATTTAATACTATTAAAAAATAACAATATTATTAATAATATATAATAAATTTTAATTCAAAACAAACTTTAAATAAACAAGGTGTTAAATAAATAAAAGATAATTTGGATATAGTGGTAAAATGATAAATATTAAAAATAAGATTCGTATTGAATTCACTAATTTGGCGCACAATATAGAATTGATACCTGGCCGAATGAATTTCAAATCATTCATGCAGACCGATGACCTAGTTAATCAAGAATCAACTTGATGATCAAACATATTATTCTGCTTGAAAAATAAAGGAACCAATTCTTGAAGATCTTTTCAGCAAAACAACATCTTTGCAAACTTTTTCTTCAGAATCTCGGAATTTCCTGCATTTTCAAGATTTTCAATCGCGTCTGGGCTTATTCTGTTGCATTTTTCAAACTTTTCTATAACCCTCGAAAATGGAAAACATCTAATAACTAATAACAATAATTAAATTTAAAAAAAAATAAAAAAAAGTTTTTGTAACCAACACCAGCTTTTTTTCTCCAAATTTTCAGTATATATAGATAAACACAGATAATAATTTCATTTCTTATTTTTTGTGTTTCGAAAGGAGAAAAGCTATATTCGAATTTTTTTTTAAAATCTCTTCAAATCCATGTTTTATATTATTTCTAGTCGTTGCTGACACATTTCTTTTTAATCATTTCTACAACTATTTCTAGGATATATCATGAAAAGTTCAAAATATCGATAAGTATCACTATTACCTAAAGGTTTATAAGAAGAAATTATTTGCAAAAAAGAACACCTTTTTTTGTAACAAAATCGTTTTTAAACTATAATATTTATTTATTTTTATGTTTCTTAGATACATGTTTTTATCGGAAAATTGTTTGTTATTTTCATTGTTTACTAATTTAGAAAATGTATTAACAAAAACTGAATGTGGCGTATAGAAAAGAAAAATCACCAGTAAAAAAATATACCTAAAATACAGAAAAATTCGTTCATTACAAATGTATAATGTTACTATAAACGGAATAATTTTAAGAAAGATGCTGTTCTTTTTTTACAACTAATTTGTGGTTCTTTTTTTATAACGTTAGATATTAGCCAGACAAGTCAATTTTCTGTACTTTTCACGAAATGTACAAGACACAGTATTAAAAAGTGAACAAGAAACACAAAAAACTGTGAATTTGAAGAGAATTAAAAAAAATAAAAGTGTTTCTTTCAGGAACAGAAAAATACCAAATCAATTAGTGTGGTAAATTAATCGCCACGTATGATTTTACGTAAATACTAAAAATTCGTAAAAAAGGTGGGGATTCTAACAAATTTTTTTTTTTAATATTGGATTATTGTTATTAATTATAAAAATTTGGACGATATATTGTTAAAAAGTATGAAACAGTCAAAAAATAAGTGTATACGCCATTAACAAACTTGAAAATTTATCATTCGACATTCCAAACGGTTAAATTAAAAAAAAAATAAAAAATAAAAATTATCAATAATCTTGTTTCGAGGACGAAATCTGTAGTAATTCGTAAAAAATTCTATAAAATTGCACTTCACTGGTAATGTATCATATGTGTACAAAATAAGTGCCACGATTGAAGATGTATCATATATAATAACTTCCACAGTTTTCAATGAATTTAAATGAAATCCGGTGTACTATAGGTTTTTAAGTCCCTAAATATGAATCTGATGACATATTTTCAAAAATCAATATGTTGGATTCAATATGGCGGCTACAAGTTATACGCTTTTGAAACAATTTTCTGTTTTGGCTACCAGTGAAGCGGTTAAATAATATAAAATCTAGATAATTTAACAAATCACTTGTTCCTTTACTTTTAAACTAGAACAATATGTTTTATTATTAGTTCTTTACATACCATCAGTCTACGTGCATGATTTGAAATGGATTCGGCAACTTTTATAAAATTTCAAAAATGAAAACGAATTTTTGTATAAAAGCATATTTATTACTGAAAGGTATCACAAAAGAGGAATTTAATCAAAATAACAGAAATATAACTAAAAATAAAAATTTCAAAACGAAATATTTAGCATCTGATATAACGTGGTCGCGCATACGATCGCGTTTTTCATCGAGTGTACATTAACATCGGTAACGAGAACTTTCTTCCCACCCGCAAAAGCTCAAGATGCCAATTATTCCCTTTCTCGTGCCCATGTGAAATTGTCAGCGGCGCATAAAATAACCTTTGCGTAAAATAAAATTGGAGCGGCATTTATATCGAGCAGCGCGAGCTTACGTGCGATCGCGCAATCAAAGCAGTTACAATCTGAATATTCATTCTTAGCTACGCCTGGCCTGGAAATTGTGATCGACGTACTATATAAATTATTAAATGTCTATTCTGCGGGTGAACGAGTAGAATAATGCCGATGAGAAGAAAGGCCGCAACCCCATGAGAGAGGTCAGCGATTATTTAGAAAAATTTCCATTCTTCGATATGCTGAGCAATATCCTTTCCTATTCCTATTAGAATTGACGATTAACGATAGCGTATTTGTTGTGATGTACATACTTGCGTAAGTCTTAGCCCTGACCCTCCCCGCCGGGTTAATTTCGAGGTATCGCATGCATTATAAAACATATGTATTTGTGTTGATTTTTAAAAATTATACTCGCAGTGCCATTATGTTCAGTTTTTACATATTTCAATTTAACTGATTTGGAGGTGTAAACTAGCTTCAAAAAGTATGACAATTGTAGTTTTCTTCTCGTGCTAAATTAGCGTTGGTTTTATAAAACCAGTTTATAATCTAGTAAAAAAAATCAGTCGCTAAGTCAATTAACTATTTTTTATATTGTTGGCAAACCGTACCTAATTTATTTGTATACTAATTTACTGGCGACACGTCTTTATTTCACATATGAGAACTGATTACACGACAAAATAGAACAGGACACTCGATCACACGACAAAATATCACATGGACAAATAACAGTAAACAAAAAAATTACTGTGTTTATTCGTGTAGTAAAAGCATACGAGTGCCTTTAAACTAACCTAACATAACCAGTCAGAACTCCGCGTACCTTTAATAATGCCTAAAAGAACATGGCTGCACAGATGGAAATAAATCTATAAACATATGTAGATGAAACAAAATATTATAGATTTTTAGAATATTATTTTAAAAGATGAAAGAATATTTTCAATATCATCTTGTTAACCACTATAGTGTGTAAATATATAATATTTTGTAATATACACTCGATGAAAATATGAATTAGAGTCGCTTTAATATGAGTAAGTAATACAATTTGAATTTTTTAACCACAAAAATATTTAAATGTGATATTTTGTTGATGTGATATTTTGTCCTTGTGAGATTTTTACGCGAAATAAAGACGTGCTACCTAATTTACTAATGTTGACAAATTCAAACAATTGGCTTTAGTGATATGATTGAAGAAAAGCAAATGGTATTTGTATATGTGCTGAAAGAATTTTTAGCTTTTTACTCTTTACTACAGTAAAATTTACTCCACTTTTCATTTGTAACTTTTTTTTAATCGTCCGTAAAATGATTGTTAAAAATGTCATGAAGAAAAGCAGTTTGCTTTGTTGATAAAGCTCGAATCAACACATTCAAGTATGACCTCGTTACAATTATTTTATTAAATTTTTAATAACATTTGCAATCGTTGGTATTACATATTTATTACCTAAGAGTCATTAAGCTAATAATTCGATGTTGTTCTACGGAAACAAACATCACTGCTATTATACAATGGAAAGATCTACATCTAAGGGAAGCTTATGAACTAGCCTGTTGAATTTATGCATAATATAAGAGCGTTTTCATTTGTTTTATTTTTGAAAGAAAAAAAAACATGATTAACAAATTTAAATTAAGAAGACGTAGGTTAAATCAAAATTTGACAGTTTGAGCAATACTTTAATTTATTTACAGATAATACATTAAGTATTGAGGTAGAACTACACTAATCTTGAGTAATATATATTACGAAATCACAAGTTTACGAACAAGCTTCATTAAACATATTCAATATTAAATGAACATTTCTATGTTTATTATGATTCACGAAAAGAAACAAAAATGTGTAGATTAATATTCCTTCGAAATTGATGTCCGCTAATCACTGACCTAATTTTTCTAGATTATTACGAACTTTCAAATATCGCCAAAAAAATTGTCAACATATTCAAATCTGAAAATCTAATCCAAGGACAATTCGAAAGAAATAAATGACACAAGGAAAGAAACCACATTTGGCTATTATTTATTTAATTAATTTATTTGATAATATAGTTCTACTTTTTAATATACCAACTTTTGGAGGTTCGGCAAAAACGGTCAAAAATCACGTTCTTCTTCGTTTCATTGGATCGTTAGTAAAATGTTTGCTAAGGTATGTTGATTTTTTAAATGTGTAAATTTTTCTGACAGTATCGGTCGAACCTACCTAAAAGTACGTCATAATGAAAGGACTAATTAAATTATCAAATGTAATTTTCCATTTTTTTTCCAATTTTCTAAGTTATTTTTAGATTCGTACCTGCTGATGATTTTCTTAGTGTTACATGAAAATTCGTGATGATCCAGGAGTTGCGGCCAAAGAATATTTGGCATCAGTGATGAAGTCAAATGTCGAGGGTTTAATTTTCTTTTTAATAAAAAATATACCTCATTTTTGTCGATACTTCGTCGTGTCACTCACAATTTCGGACACTTCGCAAAATCGTTTCGTGGTCTTTTGCCCACGTCGATTGTGATTTGGCTTTTTTCTTCAATTTGCATATGTAATGTATAAATTATGGGTGCTTAATTCTATACATAATCTATACATGGATGATTATGTATAAATTATGTATAAGTTATTAATAATTTTCTACTCGGGGAAAAATTTAAAAAAACCAGAGAGAACACAAATTTCTACCAGAATAGCAGGCATCTTTATTACTAACAAGTCTCAATAACATAGAAAGATTTGGCAAACCTTTTTTGACAATATTAACTTATTTTATACTAATTAACATAGTGAAGCCGAATTACAAATTTAATAATAGAAACCCGGCTTAGCAATTGATGAGTCCAATGATTCTACCAATTGCAATTAAGAATAGGTTAGCTACTAATTTTATTAATTGATTAGTAAAATCCCGTCCTACTACTTGAATTAGTGGACATTTCGCTAATTCAAAATTACTGTGAGCAGAAATCTTCAATAGTCCCAAAATAATTTTAGATTTGGAATTATTATATGTCTTAGTAACGAATAGTTTACCTACATAACAATAGTACCTGGAGTATAAACTTCTGGATTTGTTTCCTCAATGCTTTTTATACCTTTGATTAAGAAAATTTTGCTTAAATCACATTTTTTAAATTGAAGCAATCTAACTACTATCTAATAGCTTTGTTGCTGCGTCATGGACAATATTTGTGGTTACTTGGTTTTATTTTTCGCTAATTTTCATAAAATAAGAGTGAATAATAAAAAATGATGTATTTATTATTGGAATATTATTTACGCAGAACTAAAATGCTAGGCTGCTGACCATATATTAATAGTATGAAATTATAATAATTATCGCAATGTCCAAAATTTCCCAAATGAAGTTAAAAATAGTTATTTTACTATATTTTTATTAATAAATAACATTAGTAATTGAATTAATGATCAAATTTTTATTTTTTAACTGGTAATTTCGGTTGAATCAAAATTTAGTAAATTTAAAGATATTTATTACTGAAAATAACGCATGCCACAAACAAAAACACAAAACTGTTTGTACAGAATCATTGTTTAAAAATATCGATTTAATTATTTCACCGTCTGAATTTGGTTAAAAATTACTAACATTCGCAAATGCAGAGTGGGTTACAATTCGACTATTAATTTATATTTCTTTCTATATTCATTTCTGTTTCTTTACCAGAAAGAGGATAGAGTTATGTAAATAATTGAATGTGGATCAGTATAATAATATATAGTTAACATTATTTATACCATTTATTTGTTTTCATCACTGGTACCGACCATTTTTTTATATAGTAGACATTCCTGCCAGGGCATTTTTCTTCAAAACTTTAAATTAAAAATTTTTATGGCCGTTTTTTTCGTCCATTAAATTTACATTAACCAACTTTAAGAAGTATTACTGTATAAGTGAAAGCGCAACATAAAGAGTAAAAAATAGTGTTTATGTAACATAGCAATAAATAAACATCTGAAATGAAATTCATAAAATCCTTGCTACAAAAAACGGCGGCGGCGTCCATCGAAGTCTGCGACGCGAAACGTTCGTTCGCGAAAAAGGTCGTAAAAATACAATGAGGCGCACCCGGGAAGAGTTTAATTATATTAATAAATTACTGAATATAAAGTAGAATGTGGAATACGGAGGCGCCTTTTTTGTTGCCGGCGTTGGCATTTTAAAAAACTGCAACAGCAAATCTTAATGTAACTTTGAAATATTTTGCGAATATTTTTATTCCCGCAGACTTTAATTTCTGTAAACTCGCGGCAACTTATTACACTTGTTGAAAAACAAACAAACGTTGCTCTCTCGGTGGTGGCGAAAGTTTTAAATTGCTTCATCGTAATGAAGATATAAAGTTTCACCTCGTCTCTAATTCTAAAAAACATTTCTTCCCTCGCGAGGTTTACGAATTGGATTTAGTACGCACCACCCGGTAAAGTTTCGTGTGTGCAAAAGCTGATCCAGGTCGCGTCGTTTCTCATCTGCGAAAATCCCTACGAACCCTACATACGAGGTGGAGGAATCTGAAGGGTGGACAGGAGAGAGTCACAGGGTGCGGGAGATAGGGACAGAAAAGTATACAGGGAGTTAACAGGAGAAAGTGATGGTATAAAACATGCTCGCAAGTAGGATTAAAATCTCGTTGTAATCAGTCTTGGATTGAAGATTTTGACCAACGCAGACAGAACGGACTAACCATCAACTCCCTTGCAAATTTAGCAGAATTCGAAATGCTGACCAATATTGATATCCTTTCCCCAGCAAAACATATTGATCTAAATTTGGCCGAGAGTTAATGAATCAAAAAATTATCAAAATAAGATCACGCTTTTAAAATATTTCAGGGAGTGAAATTATTTTTTGGCCAAAATGAGTTTTATATTTCATTATATATAAAATTTTACGATGAATTGAATGGTCACCTCATGTTTTTCATTTGACCAATAGATAGCGTGAACTTTATAAAAATTGCAACATTTCAACCTATATTAACCTCATTTACTATATTAACCTATTTACTCCGTGCTGTCGAACCGATACTTTGAGAAAATATCATAAACATCTTTGGTGCTTTTGAAATTATATATATGGTTAATTAATGCGGAAAGTAGTATTTAGTTCTCCTGAAAAGGGGCGAAATATGAGATGTACGTTAGTGCTTCTTAAGTGACAATATCACAATTGTGACGATACTGCATGGATTCAAATTGTATCAGATCTCTATCAGGATAGGATCACTTTCTTATCAAAATCAAATCAAATCTGATTCAGTAAAAATTTTTTCGATTTCGTTAACAAAATGAAATACCCACAAGTACACATTTTTAGAACAAAATAGTAATGTATTTTTACGAACTTTCGAAACAATATATAGTAATTTTTACTAAAATATAATAGCCTATGATTTTATTGGCGAAAAATGGATTTTCACATTTATTTGTTTATAACTATTTTGTTAAACTTTTAATTTTAAATAAAAATATATGGACGGAAAAGTGTATTAAATTTTATTACTTTGGTGATAAATCTAAATCAGATTTTAAAAATTCAATATGGCAGATCTAATATTATTATGTTTTTTTTTATAATTGCAATAATGTAATAAAGTTACATGTACACAGTCGGACCTGCGAAATTGACCTCCTTAAAATTGACCGACTGGCCAAATTGTGTCGGCGGCAGCCTTCGAAATTGGCTATAATAGAGAAACGCTTTCCCCCACTCTTCTCTGAAATAGTTTGATGTATTATCTGTAATAAGACGACCAGAATTAAAAAAGAAATAATTATATTGCAGTCATATTTCACTAACTTTAAGAAAAACTGATCAATTGAAAGATACTAATCAAAATTTTGAAAAATCGAGGTTAAGAATGTAAGGATAAGATTACGTCAAGTGGGGATCACCTCCTCTTCTTTCTTTTGTCAATCTTGGGGGTCGTCGGAATGGACGACAGTCAATTTCGAAGGTTTCACTGTATAGGGTTACATTATATCATTAATTCAATACAGCCGTAAAAGAATTTTTTTGTATCATTTGTTCAACATTTGTCGGTGATTTTCACAATTTTAATTTTTGTTACTTTTGTTTATTTTGCCAACTTTCGTTGTTCTTCATAAACATCCACGTTTCAAAATAGCGATAATAAAGAAAAACGGAAAATTGTTTGTACTATGCATATATCAGGCACATGTCAAAAAACCGAATTTAAAAAATCCGAAACATGGAAAAATCGACATTTAAAAAGCCGACACTCAAAAAACGATGACTGTCAAAAAGCCAATGAATCATAAAGCTGTAATATTCATGAAAACAACAATTTTTTTTTTACATGTACCCCATAAAGACATTCCGTTGACAGAAAATATCATAATTAAAAATGGCCATACCTCTATTAGAAAAAATCGCAGTTGATAAAATAAAAGCTCATTTTGAAGGGTAAAGATAGTAATGAAGGATGCAAATAGTACCGTAGCCCAAAAACCTCAAAAATAGCATAAAAACACATTTTTCGTGTACATAACCTCAAATATCTTAAAATCCTGCCTTGATAGACCAATTATTACTTCGGATTCGGATTCAACGTTACAAGTCGGAAGAAAAAGTTCCTAAATTGAAGATTTCGAAAATTTAACATCTAAATTGAATACACCAATAGAAAGTTTTTTTCATGCATCTCAAAAGACATCCAAAAGAAGTTTTTCAAAATCTCCAAAGGCTTCGGAGACATGATGCATTATTTGACGTGCGTGAATATTCAGTTCATCCACGAAGTTTTTGCATGTGCTGTATGTTGAAAATGAAAAGAAACTAAAAAACACAAAAGATGTTATTGCAATCAACAACTAACTCATTGGTATGTAGTGTGGAACTCAATCAAAATATCCATTAAGAAAAATGTAAAAGTCATCTAAACTCTTGATTTTAATGCAATTGCCAATCAGAAATGTTAAAATCACGCCAAGCTATAAGGAGAAAATGATTTCATCCATAAGCCGTTTCTTTGCTGCATTAAATCTCCAACGAGTCTTTACCAACCGATTCTATTTATAAAATGCGCATATTGCTTCAACTTAGATCTGACTTTATAGACTTTTTAAGGTGGTCACAAAAGTGCCTTTCATTTTAAATTTAAACTTACATATCCGAGTCGAATATCAAATGTTTTATTGTACTGCGCAGCGAAATCTTTCACATGCGGAGTTGTTTCTTCAATGTAATGCAACGAATCTTGTTATAAATATAAGTTCTTTGTAAACATAAAAATTGAAAAAGCGTCATGCTTCGAAAAAGATAAAAGGAACAAAATTGAAAATTGGTAATAAGGATTAGTACTATGAGTATTTTTTGTGTCATGAAATCAACTTTTTTTAATTATTTTTCTTAGCTGGTGTAAATATTATAATTATATTTTATTTTTAAGTTGTAAAGCCATAAGTATATTTTTTTTTAATACTATACAAGTCTAATATTAAGAAATACACAAAGAATTTTGGAAAATTTCTTGGTTGTCACAGTGCTCAATAAAAAAGTTACACTAAGTTTATTTAAAATAAGTTTTGGTAACATATTGTTTTTGGGGTCGATGATCACGAATCTGGTATCAAATTTCTAAAATTCACTATGACGGAACTAATATGATGGATCAAATTTTCATTAGCCATCGCGAAAACATGTTATTAAAATTTAAGCAGGAATGTTGATATGAAAACTATCAGGAAAAAATAAAAAATTCCTTTTTTTCATTAAAAGTTTAAACGAAAAAATACGTATATTTTTTTTCAATATCCTAGAGAAGAGTTCACTGGAGAGTTAAAAAATGAAAAAATTATAACCAAAAAACTTTTGTCCTGGCTTACCGTAATTCGACTTCTATTTTAGGTAAATAGGTCGAGGTCGAGATAATTATTTACCCTGGTGGTAGGCCGAAATGATTTCGCCATTTTGGTGTTAAGTTGTACACAGATCTAATACAAAAACGTAAATATAAGGTAAATTTATAGATTAATACCAGAATATTAATATCAACTCTTTGGGATATCTTCTAAACTCTCCAATAAATGATATTATTAATAGTACTCGGAGTATTAACTTTTGAAAAGTTTTAATGTCTTTATAGTGTGTTAAAAATACCAAACTAAATATGTTTATACATACTCGTTATTTAGTTATGAATTGGCGCATTGTACCGCAAACTTTGAAACATATTTACACAAATCGCTGTTGCATCGTGCATGACTTTAAAAAATAAATGATGTTTACTGTACGGTCATAATACATCAGTATAAATGTGCAGATATATTTAATGGTTTTAATTCATACGAAACTTTGCGGCATTGCAGAATGTCTTTAGACGACGTAAAATAATACACGCAAGTTCCGCTAGAAATAATACTTCCTGTTTATCTATACATATTTGAGATGGTAATCATGCATACAGATACACTATGTTATTTGGAGCGCACGACTAGCGTTCACGTCAAGCCATATTCAAAGGTATATTCTGAGTTCGCTAAACTGTTCTCACGATAAATGAAATATTTCCTCAAACAGCCAGAGTACTAATTTCGTATTAATGCGGACATTCTTATTTCAAAAGATTTTTTATTAAATGTTTGTATTGAAAAGTTTCGAGTTCAAACTTGAACTAATCTTAATTAATAACGGGAAAGTTGAATACGTTGGTATATCACTTTTCTGCATCTAAATACGAAAAAGAATATTTAAGTTAAGTGAATAATTAAATGCCAATGAATGCTTCTGATTTAGACACAATTGGAATACTGTTTATTACGTATAAAGAAGTGGATGTTATATTCCGTGACACTGCTGTTGTTATTCACTGAATAATAATATCCCTTGATAAATCCGAACTTCTATTTATAAATTAAGTAATAGAATATTTGAAAAACTTTTTGATTACTTTATCAGACATGCATGAAAATTATAAACGTTGGACGCATTTAAATTCAGTTCGTATAATTAATATTGTACGTATGTTAATATATTTGCCAATAAGAAGTTAATTTTTTGTAGCTAAGTAATCAAAATAATATTGAGTTTTATTGTTTTTATTCATTCACGTTATGCATGTTTGCTTTATGGGGATGTACAAATATTTAATATATTAAATTAACCATCCTGCTTCTCTTTATCAATCGCACGGCCAAATAGCAATATCAAATATCGTGAAAATGAAACCACTTTCGTAAAACGTTTTTCGTTCGATATCGAAACATTATTGCCTTCTAAATAATATTTATTTTTCTTTTGTGTACTAATAATTTAACTGGGTATTATTAATTATATGAAAAAATGTTACTTATATCAAGGATAAGCTATTTTTATTGTAATTATAATTAAATTGAAAAAATGTTATTGCCTGTCTGGTAATTCCTTCCTCTATTATTTTGCGCCCCTTCGTGTCCGGCTGTACAGTTTGCAACCAAGTCGCATCTTACTCGTGAGAATCTGAAGCCATCATTTTGAAATTCAAAATGGCGGATCCAATATGGCGGATAGCAAATATTAAATTTGCATCGAATTAGAAAAAACTGTGTACTATCGGTCTTTCGAGATCGCTGATTACGAATTCGAAGTCAGAATTTTGAAATGCAAATGGAAAAACCAATATACATTGGAATAAGTTGTTGAAATGAAAATTTAACAATAAATGTCAAAGGAATCTGTGATCTTGGCCAAATTCAAAATTCAAAATTTTAATCGTCAAAAATCCAAAATTTTACATATATGAAGATGTTAATTTATTGCGCTAGACGTGAACTGAGGTCACAGGTCCGTTTACATACTTACTTATTTAATCATTTATTTTCTTGTTTTATGCCTATCGTATCATACATGACCAGAAAATTCTAAGAACAGACAGACTTGAATTCTTTATTTTTTTTTTAATAGTGCAAGGGGGGGTCCAAACTAAACTTATCAGGATAACTATCACAGATGTACTTTGACAGGTCACTTCCTAAATGTCAATATAAATAAGTGTAAAATTAGAAAATTAGAAAATTAGAATAAATTTTTCGGGTGCACCTCAAAAACCAGTCATTTAAAAAAAACAGACTTCCAACCAGACATTTCAAAATACAGACATTGCAAAATCAGACATTTCAAAATATACATATTCTGAAAATGTAATTAATGATTGATTTAGTGCTTAATAAATAACCCGGGGGTCAAATTCATTTGACCTTCAAGTGACCTACACATTAAGCCCTTGGTCAAACATACTTGACCATGAAATGACATTCCAGTGAGGTCTGAAGGACGGCGACTCGAGATCATTGTTTTATGTAGTGAACGCACCAATCGGAGGTGTCTGTATTTTGAAATATCAGGTTTTTGAATGTCTGTTTTTTGAATGTCCGGTTTTAGAAGTGGCTATTTTGTGATTTATCTGGTTTTTGAGGTGCCCCCCATTTTTCAATCTAGTAATTATAATCATTATAACTTTTATATAAGTATATTATGTATTTTATAATTACAAGTTTCTATCATCAACCACAATTTTTTCAGCTTTAATTACATGCATAATCTCATATAATGTAAGTAGAGAATGTAGAAATATCTATAAGACCAATCGCGGAAGATTCGGTCTTATACAAAAAAATCGCCTCATCAGATCTAGTTTCTATACATATAGCCAATTAAAAAGGTAAATCCCCGCAAATTTTTTAATTATTATAATCGATGAGCAGCGGTCTTATCAGCCGGAGACGAAGTCTTATCGAATCAGCGGAACATCGAAACAAAAGCCTTAAAAATTGAGATCGGTAAAAAGTGCATACGCGTTGGAGGCACGTCGCGCAGCATCCGCAACAAATCGTCGTTGACAATAGTTCCTTTTATGATTTCCATTTTTCACGTCGGTGCAGTTTGGCGCAGACCAGGCACGACACGGTGTTTATCGCGCTCCGGGCATTCCGGCGATTTCGTCCTGAAGTGAGCTCGCATACCAACACGAGGCTGGAAACGCGCGATACACGCAATATGTTACATTCACACACATTGTCTTAATGGTAATATACACGGGCGACACGATAGATGATGCGAATACATTCGCTTCGAGTGCGTCGAGGGTTTGGTAAGGGTAGCCGGGGGTGGAGGGCGAGGGTTTGGGGGCGGCAGAGGACACCCACGTATCCGAGGACACACAGTCACCAAGAGATAGAGAGAGAGAAGGGCTCAAAATCGATGGTACGATATATGCTCCGTGTATTTCGTGGCAATAATAATCGTCGCGACCGCGTTGCGCGGATCCTGTCATTATACCGGACAATTATAATAATTATTTGCTTTTCGCGTCGTAATAATTAATACAGGTGAACAACGAACGCAACATAATACATATAGTTTATACGCTGCGCCATTATCGCGTAACGCGTATCGCATATCACGATTCGCATCGCGCTAATCATCCATGCGGCGCCGGGACGGCACTGAGCCACCGGCGCCGTTTGTTTGTTTAGATGGAATTTCAATATTATTGACGTTATTAATTAATATTACCGCAGTAATCAGCGTTACGCCGTGCCAACCCGGCAAAACCGCAAAATCTCTGACGGATTTCGATGAAAATATTAGAGGTATTAATTATTTATTAGCAAACTCCAAACGATTACAGGTGGGAGAAACTGAAGTTCGACGCGAATCGCGGAAGCTTACATGGAACTTGAGTGTGGAATGTCGATCAACTTGATGACGAATCTTGTTGTGACGAATTCGGATTCTGGTCACGATACTGATCAGTTTTGAGTACGTTTAAGTTACACGCTAAAATTATTGAAATCGGCCCACTAATACAATAAACATTTCAGTCCTTTATACTTAAAATACATTGGAGTTGATATTATTTCTTTGGCGTAGTCCAATATAAGTTTTAATTCCTCTTATCGGCTGCTTATAAACATTGAGAGACTACACAGAAAAACGTGCCTTATAACCAGAAGCGACCTTTTTTAAAAATAGGCTTAAATTTAGCCACTAAGTCGAAATAAGGTCTTACAAGAAATTCTTGCTATCTTAAGACTTAAAAGGTGTTATCATTTCTCACGTTAAGACTGGAAGGCTCACAACCAGCACTGTTCGCGATGATCGCGAAATATGTTTTATTAACATCTTAAAATAAGACGATCATGATTGTTTTAAGATTTCTTAAATTTTCCTTCAAGCCGCAGCAAAGAAGCGAATTAAATGGCAATTACGATCTTGTTTGAAACAAACACACACTAAGAGTAAACAAGAAAAATAATACCGACCTTACAAGATGAAACAGGTTGAGTAACAACCGACGATAGTTCTGAGCAGCATTTTATGAAATCCAACCATACGACAAGTTTTCGAATTTTTTTATGTGAATTTGTGCCTAGAGTTTGTTAATATTATAGAAATTATCCAAAAAATTATCCACAATATGCCAAACAAGAATTTCCGACCTACTTTAGTGTGTACAAAAATGGGCTACATATGGATGGACGGACGTATGCAGAAGATCAAAATGAAACAATACAATCAGCATCTTTCATTTAGTATAAAGCAATATAATTAATTATTATTTATTTTTTATTTTTTGTTTTGATGATCTACAGGGTCTAAAACGTCGATATCTGAAGAAAAACTGTAGGACAATTTTTCTGGCCGTAGTGACCAAAACTCTACGGTCAGAGTCGAATTAATAGTTCCCCAATAAATTATAATATTGTAACTATACTATAACTATACCTGAAGGGAAAATGTGGATAAAACAACTTCATTTTTCCATATAATGCAAAAATTGTCAGAAATCAAGTTTCCTGTGTTGAGTCTTCACACATAAGACCTTGATGAATAAAGTTCAATTTTGAAACTAGTGTTGGCGTGGTGCCTCGCTCGCTTCGCTCGCTCAGAAACTTCGACCAAGTGGAGAGTCGGCTATTCCTTAATACTCGTTTGTTGACTAACAGCTTTCAATTATATTATAAAATTATATTGATATTTGGGGGTCCAATCATATTTAGGTCCAAGTGGCTTCGATAGATACGTTACAACAATATAGTGTTTCTTATATGTATGAAAATTGAAAATGAGCATTTTCAAAACTTCGACCCCGACAACAGGCCAGCCGAAGTATTAATAAATAAAAGTTGCAAAACACTTACTTCATGCACTTGTATTCTAATAGACTATTCGATGCATATTACATGTTTACTGTGTTTTACTAATTACTGTCTGTATCATTATGATCTTATATATACAATGTATATACATATAATTCGTCAAAGATATCTTGAAAGTGTCGAAAAGATCTCTGACGGATATCTTTTAGATACTATAAGACATCTTTTAGATATATCGAAATAGTTATTTTCGTATCAAGGGCGTAAAAGAACTTCGCGCCCGAGAGGCTGGCGAAGACTACCCCTGGGGGTAGGGGGTCGAAACGACGAAATTTTATGGAAAACTATAGGGTAATTTTTTTGCCGAGGTGACCAAATTCAATACTTTTTCAGACCCTAGTCATAAGCATTTTAAACCAGTTTTTATGGCATTATCGTTGACTTTAGGAAGAAAATGCATCTAACCTTTTTTGTAGAGAATTTCATGCTCTATCTTTTTTGTTTGAAACATTTTTTAATAAAATTTGTATTTTTCAAAATAAATGCAAAAAAAACGAAGAAACTTAATTGGGGCTAACTTTTTTTAGTAATGGACGGATGGATCTGCGCCAAAATCTAATCAGATCTAAGTTATGCCAAGACGCGTATTTTAAAAAAAAATTTATGTCAATACGCTTATCCGTTCGCGAGTTATCGCGAGACAAAAAAAAGGGACGTACGTACAAGATCACGGACACAAATTATTTTATTGTTGATTTGGGTTCCTTAGGGTCTGAAACGTCGACATTTGATGAAAAACTATAAGGTTATTTTTTTGCCCGAAGTGAGCAAATTCAATACTTCGTCCAGACTTAGTCTGGGTCGAAGTAATACTGGTAAGCTGACAGTATGGTGTAGTTGTGAGAATTCGAAGTAAAGTCGAGATAACTGTAAAAGAGCCTATACTGTAAAATTAATCAATAAAATTTTTTTTTAAAACCACGTTTTTTATAAACGGATTAAAAAGGATTACATCATTTTTCCCATTCACACAGGTCACTAATACCATGCCAAAATAAATACGCAATAATTTTTCATTTTATTAGGAAATAAAATATTTGTAAGACTTAAAATGGAAAACGTGGGCGCAATAGAGGTAACAGAAATGACTAGCATGTCTAAACTAGCGTGTCATATTGTTCATTTAAGCATAAGTTTCTCATTTGTTATTGTTCGTCGAGGAGGAGGGAGGAGGCATTTCTGTTACCTCTATTGCGCCCCACGTTTTCCATTTTAAGTCTTACAAATATTTTATTTCCTAATAAAATGAAAAATTATTGCGTATTTATTTCGGCATGGTATATTAGTGACCTGTGTGGATAGGAAAAATTATTTTATCCTTTTTAGTCCATTTATAAAAACGTGGTTTTTGAAAAGAATTTTTTATTTATTAATTATTTACTGCTTTTTAGTTTTAATAGGTCAAATTTTACAATCGATTTTAAATTATTCCATTTATAAACAATCTGAAACGAGCAGTTTCAAAATGAAAAGAATATGCAAGTGGTTTTAGATGACAGGCTCCTCTGGTATATTATGATAAATAAGGCCTTTGTCCCAGTAACTGGACGCATGCGCGTTTTTAAAATAAAAATAGCCTATCCAGCTAATTCTGCACAGATTACAGTGATTGTTTATTGTTGTAATGGTGTATAAAAATATATCCGATAACAAGTCGCAGTGAGATGATATCGAGTATATTTTTATACGAATTTAAAAAAAAATATTAAGATCCGTTTAGATCTGTTTAGTTAGATTGAAGATTTTCGTCCAAAAAGCCACACTGTTCGGCGCACCCGTCTGGAATCCTTTCTTTTGCGCCCTAGATATACAATGTACTATTTCAGAGTACTGAGGAAAAATGATTACTTCTGATCCTCAGAACGATGCTGTTCTATGAGTGAAAGTATTCTATGTTTTTTTTCATAAATACTTTTCAATTGACTTAAAACTATTAGTACTTTATGTTAGTGTGCTTAAAATGCTATTTTACACATTTTCACTTTTTTTCCGGTGCATTTTACATAAACTTATAATATTGTTAGACGCAAGTGGGAAAATATTTTCAGCTCGGACCGCAACCCTGACATTCGTAGAGAATACTTTTACGCACTTGTATCGAAAACTACTATTTTATTTTATTATGATTGTGTTAGTACCTGACTTTGTCTCTTTTTCTGTTGTAGTCAGGAAATTAACGTATTTTATGAAGGTACTCCTATATTTTAGTCAATGACCTGTAAATCAATGATAGTGGATCAACACCTCCATTTTGGTACTACAGCGATAAGCACGAATTCTATCTGTGTCAATTTCTATTTGAAAATTTATTTATTCCTAAATCATTTAACAATAAATATACTTTATATATGTAGACGATAGTTTGGATAATTTTCAATCTATATTTTATAAATCAGATGAATGTGTATCTATTTAGGAAACTATTAGTAGATTTTGTCAAACTGCAATTATAATGTTAAAATTTGGTATATGATTATTTATATTTTATATTAGATCAAGTGAGCATTCCTGTTAGCTCATATAGTAGGTACGAAATAGGGCAATCGAAATGCACCAGATTACTTTTGTTTAAATTTTCGAATAACTTTAAATAAAGTTATATTTGAAATCAAATTAAATTATCATAAAAGTATACTTTCCATTTAAACTATATTTTTCTAATTAAAAATTTCGAAGCTTTTGCAGTTATAATTGATTTTGTCACATATCGATTCCGTTTAATGTTAAACCGATGTTACATGTTCCCTGCAGAACCATTTTGTAAACTAGTACGTGGAATTTGTGCAATTATCATTTTGCAACCATGTAGAACAACAAAGTGGAACTTTTTACTAATTTAGATCTTTGACAATTGAAAAGTAGGCTCTGTCAAACTATGTGATTTAGGTCGATTTTAACTTGCATCATCGCTGGTGGTTCTAAATTTCCTCTTTCGTGAATTGTCTTGCTTGCATAACTCCTTGTCCTAGGTGTCTGATATTTTACCACTTGCCAAGAGAAGCAACACGCGAACGCAATCAGAACAAAAGTTAGGTCCTGCTTTATACTTTTCATCGACAGTCGGTACCTATATTACCGATATTTTCTATTATTTATATATGTATAGTAAAATGTATGTATTCTGTGTAAAAATCGATGGTATAAAAAATGAAAAATAACGAATTTTTCAACAGAATTAATAACTAATAGCCAGTGCTGGACACTAGTGGACACATTTTTTCCTCAACTTTTCTAGTAACTAGTACTCCTTTTCAAGAAGATAATGCTTTTATCTAAGGCATACTAGTTACTCGAAACGTCGAGGACAAAAGTTATATTCCAATGTCAAATACTGGTTAATAGTTATTATTTTTTTGGAATTGATTCTTTATTATTGCCACCCGTCAGTCTGCGATATCTAGAAAAAAATACCAGGAAATGACATCGAAAAAGAATCATCACGTAAAAAACAGAGGAGGGGCAATGAATTCTAACACATCGTCAACCAGAGTACTGAGACAATTATTTAGTAAATTTAACTAAATGATGCGTTATTACCCAGTAGGGACTAATTATTATAGTTGCTACAGCGGTATATAATTCAATAACTAAACGAAAGTTGAATCAACTAAATTCAAGTCAAATTAACTAAATGTAAGTTATACATTGCTAGAAACTTAGCTCTCACTAGGTAACTTACCATTTACTTAACTTTATTAAATCTATTTATTAATAAATATTGATTTCCTGAATCTTTTTCACAGTGCAGCTAAAAAGGCGCAATTAAAAACTGTCAAATTTAATTCCAAAAGAGTAAAAATCCAATCGTTGAATCAATTGTCAATCTCCACGAAGCATTTGCAATGAAAGGGAATAATTAATTTACTCCTAATTGTGGGTGAAATTAATGAGTTTTTCCATGGGATTCAAAGTTAACTTCAATGAATTCAGATTTCTTTACTACCCTTTATTAAACTGAGCATGTTAATCCAAACGTTTAGAGTTCATGTGTAAATTAAAAATGCTGAACCACTTAGATAGAATAATAGCCATTTTATAAAAAAAAAACTATAACGAGAAATAAGACTCGTGAGATACGTAGAGTACTTCTCTGATAAACCATATTATTCTGATAACCTTATTATTCTTTATTTGAATTAGAATAATATAGTTCCTAAAAATTAATACTTCAATATATACAAAATCTATTAATTTTGTAAGATGCATCAGAATGATATTCAAGTTTTATTTCTTTTCTTTGTTGATATAAAAAGTCACACAATATCTGGCCGTGCAAACTGTAACCATTGCATAGGAAAAAGCACAATGATATGCATATGCATATTCAGATAGATCTAGAATAGTACCAGATTTTCATCATAATAATATATCGATAATAGTCGAACATTTTGAATATGATATGATTATGATGATATTGTCATATCACAGATCCAGATAATACGCACGCATTTATTGTGGCGATTATTACGTTTCATTTATAATGCCAAGAATCATTGTAATTATTACAATGTAAATCGCAATATGCGATTATCGCATCACACATTATCAACTTATTGCTCGCTGGGTCTATATGTACAATGTGTGTTAATAATAGAGATGTGAATTAATTGAAATTCTCCGCATAAACAATTTTGAAATTAACGTTCGCGACGTTAATAGCCATTCACATCTTTTCCCTTTATGATATAATACATATATAATTATGTGTATTTTATATCGTGTTGTAAATTGCGTTGGATATGGATATCACTACTTACCATGAATGGAATATTGGGAATGCTGCATTTCTGATTTTATATGTAATTTTTGCCGCGAAGTGCATTTATGGTACTTTTAATTTTACACGCACGACGAAAGTATAATATAACCATTAGGTTCTTTCGTTGATATAGTCAACCCAATTTTAGAGGCGGCTACCAACATTTCCTTTTCAAAAATTATTTTAATTTTTTAATTATACGAATAAAAACTCGATCCCGCAACAATAATTCGTTAAATAGTAGAATCTGGCACAACTACGTTTCTTAGTTGGTTTTACTATTTAAATAGTAAGGTTGGCTGTCTGATTTGTCGAGGACACTATTTAGATAGTAAAATTAATTAAAAAGATGGCTGGGTCTTATCGTGCTGCCTAGTTAGTAGTTCCAACTATTTCATTTTTTCCGAGTTAATATCATTAATGTAAAAATGAAATTAATATACTTTTAATATAGGAATAATAATCGTCAAAATTTACATCTGCATTGTGTAATTTTTTTATGCTAGTAGAGTCATTGGAAATGGGAAAATAAGGGTTACTTCTTGGAACTTAATGACTAGTCAGGGAGACTATTTCCGTGGCTCAATAAACTAATCCTTAACCAATTTATGTTTTGTTTATTCTGCTTAGAATCAATCAACAAGTTGCACATTAGAATGGATAACTTCATCTTATTTAACTTCCAAATCAGACCATCATTATATTAAAACTTCGACAGATATACTGCATTACTTCAAGGTTACTACACATTTTCTAACAATTTTCCAACAAAATTATGAATTGTAAAAATAATTATGCAAATACATGACAAAACTACGTTGATTATTTTGAACAATATTTTTACGTTCTTAAAAAATCATATAATGTTATACTAATTACAATTTTATGACTATATTTTTGTAGCTCGTTTCGTGAGTGATCTGTTTTGAGTCCACAAGTTTTACTTTTTTTAATCGATTAATAAATAAATAATAAATAACTCAATATCTTACATTTTTCGAGGTCCCTCTTTTAATATTCCGTAGACAAATATAAGTTTCAGACAATATGGTTCCAAATTTTACTAGCAGGACATTTTAATCGCAGATTTTTGTTCTCAAAATATATGAACGTTCGAAAAAATTGCGGATATCAGAAAATTCTCGGATTCATTAAAGAATATACTAGAATTTTTCCTAAATTTTATTAATTTAAAAACAAATCGAATAAGGTTGCAAAATATCACAAAATAATCTAAAAAATCCAGGATAAACTCCATGAATCCGAAGAATTTCCCATTCTGACGTATTTTGGAAAAAGTTTATTTATATATTGGGGTTACATCGTGCGTATGTTTGTCAAATAAATGTTCATTAAAGACCACATTTTGACCAAGGCATTTTATTACTATGCAGTGGCATAAAAAGTAAAATCTTTTCTTAAAATTCAAGTATTTCATCCATTTTTATCCGGAGTTGCAATAAAATCGGAAAAAATTGAGAAAAATGAAAATTTCCTAATTTTTTGCAATTTTCGAATTTGCAATTCGAAATGATTAGAGTATTGTGGTACATCGAAATTTGTTGAAGTTTTCATTACTAGTAGTAATCAAGAAAGTAGTAAACAAGTAATCTTGTAAATAAAACTAAATCTTTTGGGTTTTTGGGCTTTTGGGCGTTAATGGGGTAAAAGTCTGAAATTGATAAGATATGTAGAAAATAATCAAATCTTAAAATGAAGTAATTCAAAACCGACTACCATTTCGTTTTAATAGTTTTTTTTTAAATCTTCAGGGATAAAGATGATTTCGAGAAATTATAATCAACCGCAATAAATATGACTCAGGCTATACGTGTCATCGACGTACACATTGCAATTAAATAACAGCTGGGGTATTGGTAATGTTCCATTGTTCCAAAGAGAAATTGATGCTTAAAGAGTGATCATAAATAACAGCTCAAATTTTCCACAGAAAATGACATGGGATGAAGTTAATTTTCTTATCTAGCTATGGGCAAAAATATACTTTGGCAAATGACATTTGATTACAAATGAAATAAACGATTTATAAATACCTGAAAAATATATCAATTGAACTCGTGTTTTGTATTTAAGATGGCTTTGATATAACAAATATGTACTAGTTATTTTTCATGTTTGTTATTAAATTATTGAGTTTATTTCGTAATTAAGCAACTACAGTACTGATCACAATATTTTACGCTTCACCTGTGTCATAAATATTTCAGAGCTAATATTTCAGGGTAGTAAAATAATTAATTTTTTTAAATAAGTATTTTATTTCTTGACAAGAGAATAGTTATTCATCAGATGTAATATTCTTCAGTTTATTAGCTCGAAAATAACACATTGTTAAAGGACAACTATACATCATTCATTTCCCTTTAGAAAGATTTTTCAATCAGAAACTAATGACATTAGCAACGAAATTCCTTGATGTTTGATTTCAAAGAAAAAATCAAAGTTCTAAAATTTGGGTTGCAACACGGAAATCACATCAGATCCATAACCAGAGACGCCTACAACCCCCTTATACCATATTTCGAATACATTAAATCCGCCATTTTAAATGTAAGAAAAAATCAGATTCTAGATATAATCAAATTGGACGTGCCATTTTTACTTTTAGAAAAGTAATATGAAATTTTTTAATTTTAAAAAATAACTTCAAGTTCGTGATCAGGGACCACATGATTGTATGGCTATTTATTAAGTTTTATTAAGATCGGACAATTTTTGAGATTTGGAACATTATCATAATATTTTTAAAACAAAAATTTACTTCAGTCATTATTTTGAAGCCGCCATCTTCAAGTTCTCGTGAATATTTACAAAGGACTTGATAGTTTTTGGTTTGAACTGAATCTCTTTCATATTCAACATTTTAAGAAAAATATCGTTTTTATGTTGTAAATAATTGTTTATAATTTTATACATGTTTATTTCATGTGGAAATTGATACCCTAATAGCAAAAAATTGTAAGTTGTATGTTGCAAATGATTTATATCAAATTCTTTTACAATGCCAATAAATAATCTTGAAATCGTTGTGATAATATATGGGATATCTTTTTGGAAGTTAATAGGGTATAAAATATACTGATAAATGTATTAGAAAATCTCGATAAATTTTGATAAAATCCATGATAAATTATTACTACAATCGTTCATTTATAAGTAATATTGACTCTGTACCGTAATGGATCTTATACAAACATTGTAGAAACGAGTTCAGACACTCATTTCACAATAGAGAGGTCGATGCATATATAATTAAGTAATTAATGCACACGTAATAATGGAGAATATTAAATCAGCCTTTATAAATGAATGCAATCTTACTAATTCAATGTATATCTAAAAGAATTTTAAAAATATTGGAATTGCAAAACAAGAAAGAAATAAAATCGGACCAAATAGTGAAGCGACGTAAAACGTCTATTAACAGATTTTATAATTAGGTGACAGATATAGGTTCAAATTGAAGAATTGAAATAGGACTAAAAATCAAAAACATTTGATGGCGGGCGAAGGAATAAAATGAAGTATCAGAAAGCACATGTTATTTTTCTTAAAGAGACTCACCTACGCTGAATTTTTGTTAAATTATAATATTTTTGTTAAAATATAATATTTTTTGTTTCTGAAACATGTCATGAAAACAAGTAAACAAAAAAATCTGAGGTGTCGCATTTTTTTATTGTCATTATTATACATTTCATAGTACCTGTTAAATGTTAAAATATTGCTTTGGATTTAACGTGAAATTCGTTGAAAAATGTCGATTTTTTTAAGGACTTGATAGGTTAAAGGTTCTTTAACCATAAAATTGTCATTATAATTATTTTCTAATTGTCGACATTGAAAAGTAAGGAAAATAGTGTCACGAATTTCCTGTGTTGGAAAATATGTGTTTGATCATATCGAAATTCAAAGTATATTTAAAATACTATAAAGAAAAAATAAAAAAAAACTTTTAGATACTGTATTTAAAAGTTTTTTTCAACCTGAAAATACCAATTTTTTCATATATATTTTATGCAAAAAACGACTTACTAAGGTTTGCAAAGTTTGTCACACGAGCAAAACAAAATAAAATTTTTCGACCAATAATAATAACATTGAATCGGTATTATTTAACTCATAAATAAAACAACAATTTTCCAAATACACCTGAATTGTCTTTTAATTCCTACATATTTTTATTTTTGTTTGTAAACATTTACGTGTCTGTTAAATTTTGATTATCGTACACATACGGTGAGTATTAAATATGTGCATAAATAAGTACTAAATCTATTCACTAATTTATAAATTGAAAGTCTCCTCTAATTAAGTTCGCATATATTTTTTTTGTATTTTTCAACACTTCTGCAATAATCACTTCATCCGCTACTTTCTTTACGACTTTCATGTTTTTATTTCCCTTAATTATACTCTATGTACTAAGTCCACTAGTTCTTTACCCTATATCGTTTTTTTCCTTTCACCATCATTTATAATCTTTCTTCTAACTCTATCACGTCCTCATAGTAATCTCAGCACTTCTTATAGATCCTTTTATTCCTCTATCATTTGCCCAACACTTCCTCACTTCTGAATACATTATAATACATATTTGACACTTTTTCCGACCGTTCTCGACTTTCTTTTCTTCGTTTTTGGGTAATTTACAGCTAGTTGACCTTCAGTACTTTCTTCCATGCATGACTTCCTAATTTCATATATTTATGTGTTTTAAATATTTGCGGACGTCGGTATTATTAATTTTCATTGTATTTAAATGTCCCACATCTAATCAGTTTCTTTTGTATGTCATTTAATATTATTCGGTCGACATATTTCCCCCGACTGTTACGACTTAATTTTAAATTCTGTACAAAACTGTAAGTAGTAATGGAGGAATCCATTTCAAATCATGCAAACCAACTAACTTCAAGTTGCAGAATTAGCTGTCCCTAGAATATGTTATTCTCCATGAAAAATGAAGGGACACATTTTTGTATTTTTCATAAAAACTTTGTTTAACGAAGTTATCTGGATTTGAACTTTGAAAGGTGAAACTTTAAACAAGCACTAAAACAACGTTGTTTGGCCTGCAATTTTTTTTCTAATTAATGTAATCCAATATTTCTTCTTAGGCATTTTTGGGGACCTTGTCTCCTTCAAAATCCCGTTTAAAATTTTTAAAAAGCTGCAAAATTAAAAAAATGAGAGGTGATTTACTCAAAATAAAAAAATTACATTTTTTTGAAAAACCCCTTTTTTTCTCTGAAATTTTTACCATAAATTCTTACCAATATAACAAATAATTGCTATAAGTTTGATGCTGGCTAAACCACATTGACAGAGAGGAGAAATTTTTTTCAAAAATTTGTTTAATTTTTCTCCAGACTGGAAGCTCTGGGCAATCCACCTAAGAAGATGATAATATTTTTAAGTATTTTCGGGGTCACTAATTATGAATATGGGGTCAGATTTCCGAAATTCAAAATGTCGTCCGCCTAATGAAAAAATTTATTTTTTTGAAAAATCAAAAGTGCCATCATAATCTGTAAAGAATTCGGTATAAGAAAATGTCCCTTGTGATTTTTTATATATTGCATATTCTTATGTGTATCATTTAATATTATTCCGTCAACATATTTCCCCCGACTGTTACTACTTAATTGTAAATTCTGTACAAAACTGTAAGTAGTAATATTCTGTATGAGAGGACACATGCCTTTCAAGGATTTATAAAATACTCATTATTACTATAATGTAATAATATACACTAACAAAAAATGCATTCAATCTTTTATGAATTCAGATATTAGACAAAATATTATATATAAATGATTGGAATTCGATCTTTTCGAAAGTAGCCGATACCAAATTTTATTTTCTTAATTAATTTAATCATCGGCTATTTTTATCAAAATTGTTTACGATATTTATAATCTTATTTCTCCGCAATCATAAGTATACAATTAAATTATTAAGAGGCTTCATATTTTTTGATGTAGTACTTGATAAGCGTCGATAATAATTCGAGTCATTATTGCTATAATTGATGCCATCTTTACGCGCTGTTTTACTGTACTGCAATTTTTATAAATTTTTTATATTCAGTTTTCAACTCCGAGTATATACTTGGATCAACAAAAAGGGAAATTCGCTTCCTCATGGAGGAAAGGCCAGTGAGAAACCCAGATAAACATTTAAACAGCTCGGCCGTTCGCGATGAAATTTGATATACATATTGCGGGTAATGTAAACACAAACTGAATTACCTCGCAGATAAGTTAGCTGCTTCGAGTTGTTTATTTTTAATTTAAAGGAATTTAGAAAAAATCGTTTACCTCAATGTTTTTAGAAGAAAGGAGCAATTTATTTTTCATTTACGAATAATACTTATTCCATATATTGTCCAAGATATAAAACATTTTCTTTTGTCCATGCCATTGACGATTCTTATAAAGCAGGTAATTCAAACAATTAATTAGAATTACACAGAACCACAAAAAAATTCTTTCGGGAGATGACTTGATTCAGAGGTAGTATATATTATCGATTTTTGGTCATTGAAATCCAATCCGTTGTCCAATTTGCCCGTTCACGTCAGGATTTTAAGATATCTGATCCGAAAAATATTAAAAAATAACCTTTTTGACAATTTGAGGTTATGAAACGTGAAATATGTGACGCATCAAAGTTGACAACGAATTCGTTTTCAGCGACCAAATATTTATAAGATTCCCTACCTCTGATTAAGATTATGTCCATAAAAGAATTTTTTGCAGCCTTGTATTATTTTGTCATGAAGTAAATTCAGTACTTAATTATACAAGACCGAAAAAATAATTTTTACTAAAGATAAGTTTAATCAGAGGTAGTGAAACTTGTGGATTTTGAGTCACTGAAAACGAATTCGTTGTCCAATTTGACACCTCACGTTACATATTTCATATATCATAACATCAAATTGTCCAAAAAATTATTTGTTAATATTTTTCGGATCAGATATATTAAAATCCTAACGTAATGGGTCAAATTGGACAACGGATTCGATTTCAGTGTCCAAAAATCAATAACATCCACTACCTCTGATTCAAGTGATCTTCCAAAAGATGACCAAAAGTTGTTATTAATTCTTTAGTTTGATTTGTGTAAGAAAGAAACCATTTTACAAATCGTTGTATTTAAAAGTAATGAATTACATATGAAAATACAAAATACTATACTATGCTTACACTTCTTGATATTTACATGACACCTGGTATTAAGTAGCATGACATTTGTACAAATTGTATCACACGGAGAAGCAAAAATATGAAAACAGTGTTGTCTTTTTTGTCTGTTACTAACTCTACATAAATATGTAACATATCATCTACCCTGCAGAATCTGAATAAAATGAAAAGAGAATATACAATATCACTTAGATTCGTTGAGAAGCGAGCGCTTCAATTTTGAAAACCCTCTCTTTGAAAATTGAAGAAAAATAAATTTACGTACAACGAGAAAATCGTTGCTATTATAAAGCGAAGTAAGGATTTTTATACGCGCATTGAGTAAACGTATAAAATTTTTAGTATTACATTGTTGCTCCTGGGGAAACGAATAGATGAAATTTGGCGAATTGAAAAAAGAGAAGTGCTCGTGTGTACGGGCACCCCGTAAAATAAACACGAGTCTCCACCCGTGCACAAAGGTGAGAGAGCGAACGAGCTGTGCTTTATCCTCGCGAAGGAATTAATTTTGTAAACCTTCACGGAATCTTGTATGAAAATATTGGAATTTTACGTGGGTGTACACATTAAATATAATCTTAATTAAAAAGTTTTTTATTTCACGTGTCGATAATAATATTAAATAATTCTCACCAACAGGCTGCATAGAAAAAAATTTATAACTGCAAATAATTTTTTAAGTCCAATTCATGCAATTCATACAATTTCTTTCTCTTTTTTTTTATTATTTATTTATTTTATATACTTTTATTTATTTTCCTGTTATTTTAGTTCCAATTTCTTAATGTTTACCTTCTGTAAATTTGTGAACGTTATTGCTAAAGTCGGGGGTTTTTTCTGCCTTTCATTAATTTTTTCCTTTCTCTTCGAATAGTCAATATTTTCAATTTTTTTTTACGTTTTACAGTTCTTAATTTAAACAAATTTTATTTTATTCAAATCATTGTAGTGTTTTATAGGTATATTTTTGGTAAGTGTTGCATATAATTTATATTTTGTTAATAATACTAGATGTTTTTAAAATATATTCTTTCTTATTCATTTCCTCGATGGCTTTAACTAACTAACTTTTGATGAACTTGGTCCGTCATTTTGAATATTACATTTCGAATTTCCAAAATCTGACGTCATTCGTAATTAGTCATCCCGAAAACAAATTTTTTTCCACGAAATATAAGAATATTGTAACTTCTTTTTTAGTTGCTTTAACTACTTTATGGTACTTACAACTGTAACGGTGTATTTTAATATAAGACACCATGATTAAACTTCGTGGCATTTTAGAAAGATATAAAGAAAAATAAGGGAAAGAGAAGGAATCTTTCAATTGTTTTGTTTATAGTTATTGTGCTTGTTTATTTGCCTGCATGACACTATAAGTATCCACTGTTGATCATTATTGGTTTGTTTGTGTCACGAAGAAGTTCACTAAAAATCGGAGGCAGTTCTGGTTTTGAGGCTTCCGGTATGAGTAAGTGAGTGATAAAATAATTCATTATTTTATTATATTTATTTACCATTAGTTTCGTGTCTTGGGCAGGGTTTGCTCACATAGCCCAACTGACGAGTCCGTGGGCAGACCTGGGACGAAACAACGATTCATGTTTCATAAAACTTTATATAAAATTAATTATGCATACGATAAAATTGTCCATGCTCCGTCAATCGGCTAATATTAAAAAATCGTTATACAACTAATAAATTTTAGTCGAGGACCTTTTCAATTACTAACAATAATGATAAAGTAGGCAAATTTATTATGAATTTTTATCGGTGTACGATTATTTGAATAAAATTCCATATTTAAATAACACTTTTCTTATTCTGTAAACAAATTTTTCCATAAACATTAGGATAATATACTAAAATAATTGTATGTTACTAAAAATAGTGCCAGCACATATTAATATACCTTGGGTTTGTGTTCAATGTCTCATTCACTTCAAGTCACAAGTATAAACAAAGTAAAATAGTACTTTTCGATACACGTGCGTAAAATTTTAATTTTAAAATTTAAAATTTTAAAAAAATAGTACTTTTCGATACACGTGCGTAAAATTTTTTATGTTAAAAATTTAATACTTTGTTTATACTTGTGACTTGAAGTGAATGAGACAGTGAACACAAACCCAAGGTATATTAATATGTGCTGGCACTTTTTTAGTAACATACAATTATATTAGTATATTATCCTAATGTTTATAGAAAAATTTGTTTACAAAATAAGAAAAGTGTTATTTAATTATGAAATTTTATTAATTTTTTAATTTTAAAATAAAAATTTTACGCACCAGTATCGAACAATGTTTTAAGTTACAGTGTGCGTAAAATGTTATTTTACAAATTTTTCACTTTTTTGGGGCGCATTTTACACACACTTGCAACATAAAATATTGTTCGACGCATGTGCGAAAATGTTTTCTGTACCAATGTGAATGAATGAAAACCATCACATTCGTAGAAAAAACTTTTACCCTCTTGTATCGAAAATTACTATTTTGACATTGTATGCGAAAAATTTATTTTACGCAGTTTTTTTGGTGCGTAAAATACTTTACGCACGCGTGACACCCGGTTATCATCAATGCGTAAAGTGAATATTTTACGCATACGTATGTCAAAAAACATTGTTCGATACTGGTGCGTAAAATTTTTCATTTTACGCACGAGAATCGAAAAGTAGTACTATTATACTTTATCGCGATTTTTGTTTCAATAGCAAAAAAATAGTACCAACCCAACGGGCACGAAGGACCCAAATGTTGCTGAAACGTTTTTAGAACGTTCCAGAAACGTTCCTAAAACGTTAAATGTCTGCAACATGGATGAAACGTTTATAAAACGTTCCGTAAAAGTTGCAGACATTTAACGTTTTAGGAACGTTCTAAAAACGTTTTAGAAACATTCGGGGCTTTCGTGCCCGTTGGGAAGTTTCAGACCTAACGGAAGTATGAGCTTTTTGAAAGATTTTTATACGAAACCGGTGAAATACTTATCCATTTCAACTAAGAAAGGTATTTTCCAGGCGCAATATTATAAGACTTGTAAGGTCTGAAATATCAAATTTAAAATGATCCTTAAAATAACGTACGAAATCAATATTATTAAAGAATGTCAGGACGTTCTAGCTAAAAAACCATGAGCTTTCTAACAAAAAAGTGATACGGTTGAAAAGTTCTGAGAATTAATTGAGAAGTACTCTTGAATTTTTTCCAGATATTTCTTTCGATATTTTGAAAAATTTAGATTTAGAAAAATTAGAATTCATTACAGAATATACGAAATTTTTCCCGAATTTTTCGGTACGAAAAATATGTGTTCAGGTAAAATTTCAAGTCCTTATTTTTTATCGGAGTCTCACAATCTTCAATTTAGTAAAATTTAATATTTTTTAAAATTAAATGTTAAAAATTCATTTTTTTCCGAAAAACTGTGATTTTTAGAAAAAAAAAAAATTTAAATAGTACAAATCGAATGGAAGTTCCATTCCAAGGAATTCAGTCCCATTTACGTCTTTAGCTAAAGTTTAACGCGTAACTATTCTTTTATTACAAATTTATAACTTAAAAATACCTATTTCGATTCGTATCAAATTTTCAGGAAAGATACATAAAAATACATACTTTAGATTGATTATATAAGTGACCTAGTATTTTTTTTTTAGTTTTTTGCTATATTTGTTAAAAATAGCGTGAATATTCAATTTTTTCAATAATTCGTTCCTTGTTTTCGCGCATTTTTGCGCATGCGTAGCTTTGGAGAAAAATCTGAACCCAAATTTGCATTCCTTTTTGAAAATTTCCAATCAATTATGTACTCTGGTACTTTATTTGGTAAATTGTATTGAAAATAAATTAAAATAAAGTATCATAATGCATAATAGATTGGAAAGAGTTTCAAATATATGAGAATTTTCTGGATTTTAGTTCACACAGAACATTTTTTTTTACTTCATTTACTTGACTGTAGTAAATATTATTCGTTCTTGTACAATTTGTAAAATAGATGTAACATTCCACTTTTGAAGTCATCTCATACTGACAGGAATGCTTTAGATTGAAGAGTTATAAGTGATTTTACATTGCAGTTACATTTAAACTTCGACCTCTTCAGGATAGAAGATGCTGTTAAATGAACACCTGTATTGTATCGAAGTTTACCGTACTTCAATTGAAACTTGTTCAATACAATACGAATGTTGGTATTCAACGTCCACTGTCAGATTTCAAAAGCGGACATTTATGCGAACGACACTTAGGTCGACCTAACCTACTGTCAGTGTACTCGGGTTCAGAAAAGGAGTTAGCCAAAGGGCAAATGCAATGCAGCACGAGGAGAACGGTAAAGTGTGTCGTAAATAATTTGTGATACTATGCCGTTAAAAATTACCAAGTTTAATATTAAATAATTAATTTTAATATTGCTGAGACAATTCCTCGTTGCTGTGCAAATATATATAGTAATCGAGAGGGGAAAGAGGACCAGTAAGTAGGGACGATGTTGAAGCCCCAGCAAGTGGGGGGCTTGGGGCTGGGGGAGATCTCGCCCATGAGGCATCTATAAATTCGTAAAGTTAATAAATACGTAATGGCTTGTACTGCTTTGTTGTCCGTCTCTCTGCATAGGTTCCACTGGTACAAAACGCGCAAGACTCGACATTACTCCTTTATATTTTCCCTCTCGCTTTGCCTACGTCGAACTCTTCCGAAATTTACCCGTTGATTTCCGGCTATTTTCGCCGTACACGCAGCAGAGTTTGTCAATGAATTAACCAAACGAGCAATTGCGCATCTTGCCAGCGCGGACGTTATTTGTTTACAGCGTGATTTAATGCGCAGTTTATTTTGCGGACTTTAAACCGGCTGTTTGAAAGTATGTAATTAGCGGCGATTGTTACGTCGCTCGGTAACGTCGATTGTCTCGAATCGCAAAGTAATGCGATCTCGAATTTGTTTCATATTTTAAGAGTGCGTAGGAGTAGGATAATGGCTTGTCGTAATCGCATTGTAATAGGTGCAATTTAAATGTTTTCCGAACGCGGAATAAAAATTTCATTTCAATAGCAGGTAATAATTTTTGAAACCTTATTTGTATGCTTCCACGTGGGGGACGTTAGATCTTTCCTGCTTCGTTTTAATAATTACAATGCTATGAGACGAAGCGAAAAATTTGATTTTTTGAATGCAGACGTACTTAATATATTATTTGAAAGTTTCAAGAAATGAAAGTATGCTTTCGTTTTGTGATTCTATTATAACCCATTAGCTGTTCCGTTTTTGTATAATGGTCAGATATCGCAAGATGCAGACTACACGTCTAAATATCCGGTAGGAAATATTCGAACGAAAATATCCAGCATTAAAATCTAAAACATAAAACAAGACCAAAAGAAAAATTAGCTTCCAGATCACTTGAATCAAAAATAGTGGATCTTATAGATTTTTAGCGGCTGAAAACGAATCCGTTATTCGATTTGGCCCATCACGTCAGGATTTCAAGATCTGTTCGGAAAAATAGCCAAAACTATCCTTTCCGGCAATTTGAGGTTAAGGTGAAATACCTGACGTCATGGGGTCAAATTGGGCAACTAATTTATTTTCAACGATCAAAAATCTAGAATATTCAGTTCCTCCGATTTAATTTATCTCCCCTAAAAAAATTTTTTTGCGATCCAGTGCAATTAATTACTGAAGGTATTTCCCGAAAAAAAATAAGACAAGACCCCAAAATTTTTGAGAAAACTTGACTCAGAAGTCGAACTCGGATCTTATAGATTTTTGGTCACTGAAAACGAATTCTTTGTCCAAGTTAACTCGTCGTTTCAGATTTTTCAAACATCCTAACCTTCAATTGCCGAAAAGTATATTTTTGAATATTTTTCGGGTCAGATATCTTAAAATCCTGACGTGATGGGCCAAATCGAATATCGAATTCTAATTCGATTAGATAATTATTTCTGGTTCAAGTGACCTGGAAAACATTTTTTTGAATGGTCCTGTGTTATCCAATGTAAAAATACCCGGTACACAATTTTCAAAACCCAAATATCCCCAAAAATTTATGCCTGGGAACCACAGGACCCCAGCTAAAGAAAGAATCCAACCTATTTCCATCGAATAGTGCCTTGTCTAAAAAAAATATCTAAGAACAGAAGTATCAAAGTGAAATTTTCAAAAAACAAAACCCAATAAGAAAAGAATCAATATAATGGTATAACATAAATTAACAAAATTCAGAAAATTTATTTTTATTTATTAACTCTATATTTCGATATTAAATCGCGGAGACTTGCGGCGATTGCTTCCGTAAATTAATTCACAAATCCATGTTTCCTTAAAATAACAAATAATATTAAGAGATGTCTTATCTTTATTCTGCAAAAAAATGTTTTCAATAACTCCTCATAAGCTGCAAACAGATCTTTGGAGGGGACAAATGTCAAGGCAATTAATATTTTGATACTCATTCGAAATTTTTGATACTACGACTATACAATACATCACTTTTAAGCATGCGATATTTAATCACAGAAATTCAGCATTCGAATTTTCAACGAACAATCATTTGATCACAAACATTCAATACATGATTATTTCAACACGAACCAAAAAATGCATTTAAATACAATAATTGAAAATAACAATTATATATTATACACCCAAAATAATACAAATATCTAATCTAAGCTAACCTAACATAACATAACCTAACCTAGCATAACCTACGCTTATAACCTAACCAAACCAAACCTAACAATATAACCTAATATAACCTATAACTTAATCTTTTTTTGTTAAACTATTTAATATCTTACATTGAACTGGTCATTTGTTGAAAAATGTTATGATGAAATGTTTGTGTGTTGAAACGTTTATGATGAAGTTATCTTGTGGTGAAAACATACTTGTGTTGAAAAGTTATGTGTTGAATAGTCGCGTCACCGAAATTCTTTATCATTGTTGTGCAAAATATGAAATGCACATTTTTGAATTTTGGACCATATACATTTCGTAGAATGAAAATGACACCTACATATTTCGGTTGGAAAACAATCGGTAATGGCAGTAATTACAGCAGACTCAAAATCAATCATTATATTTCGTGGCTGCAATCGAGGTTCGTGTTGTTTGAACACCTCAAACAAGTCGATATAACAAGGCATTGTCTTAGTCGGTTAAGTGCATACACAAGTGGAATAAGAGCACCATTACACGAACCATGCAGAGAGTGAAATTGTCAAAATATCTTTTAAAAACTCCAAAATATGTTATCGCCAGCCCATCGATCATAATTTGATAGGACCTCCAAAATAAATAAAAAAACCGAGTATTTTTGTTATTGGATCTTTTTAATTGGGATATTTGTATTTCGGAGATTTTTGCATCCGATAGGTTTGCACTGGACTCAAGTCCAATTTAACGCTTTCAGTCACAGGCGGACACCAGTGTCCCACCTAGACGCCATCGATATTTAAGGTTTATGAACAGATAATTATCGATTTCGATGCGTTTTTTTGCCCTGGTTTTCCTAAGACTCCAATAAGTGTTAAAAAAAATAATATTGCAAAATGTTTTAAAATAACTATTGTTAATAACAAATCTGTACCACACTGAGAAAAATGTTTTTTACCCAGTATTAGAATTCTTATGCCCCGTAAAATATAGTATTTTACGCATAGGGATTGCTATCTTTCTACTACCTCTTAAAAGACGAAGATTTTAGATTATTCTATCCGATATGTCAGTTTATTTTAGCCTTTTCTCTTTAACTAAAAGCAATTTTTGTTTATGGAAATTTATCTAGCAAATTAAAATATTAAAAATGCCTTCTTTTAGTCATAATAAAACATTCTTTTAAAATAGGAGAGTTTATTACACTTTTTAAATATAATACACTTTTTAAAAGCCAACGGATAGTAACTGATAAAATACACTTTTCTCAGTGCAAAAAAGGCATAAGTTTCAAATGAAATTCAGTGGCTACATAAACCAGTAATCTGCATAATTATGAATTAAATATTTTAATTCTTGTTCGCTATATTATCTCTGTCATTCTGAATTTAAAAATTTGAGAAAATGATGATTTCTCACAATTTTTGTCAGCCATATTGGATCTGCCATTTTGAATTTTGAAAATCTGACATCGGATTCGTAATCAGCGACCTCCAAAACTCCGATGTACCAAATATTAGCCAAATTCATAATCGTTCAAATTTTCGGTCGGACATATTCGATCCGCCATTTTGAATTTCGAAATTTTAACACCGGATTTGTAATAAGCGACTTCAAAAACTCAAGTATACGAAATTTCAAAAAAATGCCATTGCTGAAAAAATTCGTTACTGAAAGGGTTAAAATTTTGAAAAATATCATTAGAGTACACAAAATTGTTAATGGAATCAAGGGGAAAAGGTAAAAATAGATTTAATATTAGATAATAGTATAATTAACAGTTCCGAATATTTGTAAATTATACCATACAATATGCATTACTACTGTGACAAGTTACTACTGTGGGTTGTTTTCATTTAATCAATTTTATTAGATCTATTTTTTGGTTAAAAATATTTAAAGTGACATAAGACTGCGGTACATTTGAGGTTATGTAAGGTGATGGATATTTAAGTATTGGAAGGTAGTGAATGGAACAATGTGATGGTCTTGTTTAGTACCCAAATAGTTAAATTAACTATTTTCTGTTATACTTTGTTTTATAAGATAGTATACAAAAATAAAAGTATTCAACTTTGAAGGTCGTATAAAGCAGGGCAAAAATAAGCTTATTTTAGTCACGTGTATTCTAAAGAGTATTAAGAAACTTCAAACTGAACACAGAGCGAAACAAAGGATTTAATGGAACTATCTTACAAAAGTAAAACAAGGTACAACGAAAAATAGTTAATTTTACTATTTATGTACTAAACAATACCATAACATTGTTTCGTTTATTATCTCCTAATATTTAAATATCCATCACCTTACATAACCTCAAACGTACCGCAGTTTTACAGTGGAATAATAACTTTAAATATTTTTGACTAGTATTAATAGGTGCAATAAAATTGATTAAACTAAAATAATCTTTTGTCATAGTAGTAATACTTATTGCATAACATAATTTAAAATATTCTACTATTATTAAATGATAAAACGATTTCTACCTATTTCCCATCATTCTATTAACAATTTTTGTCTCTCTGTGTAGAAAATAAAAGCAGTAAAAGTACCACAGTTCGATAAAGTTTAATACAAAATGTTTAAATTAACTAATAAATCAAAATAAATAAGCTCTAAGATAATAATCTTATTTCAATATGTTTTTAATGATTGCATCTCTCCGAGTATGCTGTTAAACAAAATTTGAAAGTTTGATGGGTAGTGAATAATCAATTTGCGTAACATGTAATTTATCATAACATGATCGATCCATGATTTATAATATTACGCGAGATATCTCTGGATGTTATCTTCAATTTTCATTAAAATTAGTAGACTTATATAGATTCATTTTGAATATAATTGATTTTAATTAAAGCGAGGTTCCATTGATGGGTCGATCTCTGTTAAATAAGTCCTTTTGCTCTTTTGAAGGGACGTAGGAAACTCTTTTACATGTATAATTGAATCGTTAAGTATTCATGTTATTCATAACTTAGAAGCAGGTGAACTAAAAATGTCCAATATAGCCTGCCGATTTTACCTCATGTTTACTTTCGTCATTATATAATATGTGTAAAAAATGAACTAATTAATCTAAAGAATTTATATTCAGAAAATGACATGGTGTATTATGCCAACTATATTGAAATTCTCAAAACATACTTATTGTTAATTATATATTTAAGAGTATATTGAGAAGCAGTTCTATGGATATAGATATTTCATTATTTTAATTTTCTCACTTAGTTTACTGGAAGAAATGTATTCAGATAATTTGAATGATATAGAGAGAAGGAATGATAGTTGGTAGTTTCTTTTTATTTTTATAGATTTCACATTCTATTCTTTTTCATAGTACCGTACGCTGTCAAGATTGTTGATTTGTTTGTACAAAAATAACAGGAAAAAAAAAACTTTTGTTACAAGAAATTAATTTAATATTGATTCCTTACTGTAATTAGAGTTCTAAAATTTCAGGACTCTATTAAACATGTATTTTAACAATCTTAACATTAATATTAAATAGTGTTGGTAAAAGTTATTAATGTTTTAAAATGGCTGAATTATTTTTATTAAATTAGCAAGGGACTTTTTTTAAAATTTAATATTAATAGTATTCTCATTATTATCTTATTGCCTGCGAAACTTAAATTATTTGGAATCAGACTAATCATGCAGATGGAATTGTATTTTTAATTTACTGAATATTTCATAACTTTTTTTTAATTGAAATTCAATTAATATAAATTGTTCTGAAAGGAAAGGAATGGTTAATTAAACCAGTTTATTAAAGAAAAATATAGAATTATAAAAAATAGTTGACTCAACTATTTCTGTAGTGAACAAGACCATAATATTGTTCTCTTTACTAGTTTCCCTATTCTTAAGTTTGGAGAATCGTGCATAATCTCCAATGTAATGAAATTATACAATTAAATAATATAATGCTTTTTAATATTTCCGAGCAGTCAAATAAACTTAATAAAATTCCTTAAATGAAAATATTCTCTTACCATAATATAAATATGGTATAAATAGATGTTTTTTTTTTGGCGATCTAATAAAAAAAAATAAAAGAGTACAACACTGGCTACTATTTTCAAGGCTAAAGCTGTTATTTTTTTATTTTTGAAAAATATGGTATGTTCTACAATATTATGAATTGCAGTCATATGTTAAAATCATGTCTACATTTTTTTATGGTTCCATTAATTCTTTTTTCTCAGTGTGTTTGCTAATAATTTTTCTGTTAAGAATGATGGAATAATCCATATTTCCTCTTTACTTTGAATTATTAATCGATTGTACTGGTGATAAAGTAGTGAACATATTTAAAAAGTCAAAATAAAAATAATGTTATTTAAAAAAGAAAATGTTATTGAAACTGAAATATTTGATTTAAGAAAACATGTAATTACATCTGGTTGAGTAAAAATGTTGCTTCGTTTATATGAGGAATATCAGATAAAGCTCAGTCATAATTTAGATGAAAATTAATCTACTCCAACTCAATAAATTTTATCCTTTATTTTTCTCTCTGATGATATTACATTTTTTCGGAATTGTCATCCTTGAAAATTTAAATTTCATACTTGTAAATTAAAATATACAGACGTCAGTCAATTAATGCGGGAATAAAATTTAGGAACAGTGTGCAATAAACGTATAAAGTAAGTCGGGCACAATTATGAAGGTGTAATTGACACAAATTCAGAAAGTTGATATTATATTTCTAGTAAATTCGAGTTGGTCGTAAATAAAGGTTGACTGAAAGAAACTTGATAAAACATTATTATAAAAATGTTGGCGTTGCTTTACGTATTTTACATATGAAAATTGCATATTGCAACTGAGAATTCTGTGTCTATTACAAATGAATTCAATAAACATTACAGGACAATGTATACATACGATAATTAAAACTCATACAGAGGATCACAGAAAACGTCTTAAAATTGTTAGTGCTTGAATGCATCATGCAAGGCGTAATTTTGGTTCAAAGCTGCTATAATTTTCGTAAATTAACTCAGAATTACCATTCTCTTAATAAGTTTGATGGAAGAGTATTATTTCGAATAGGGATGTTTTCTAAACGTTTAAATATGTGCTTAATTTTTTTAAAAATGGGGGGAATTTTTAGTCCTTTTCGATAAATTAATTCGATAATTTGTAATTAGATTTTTAGTGTCGACTACGCCGTAAAATAAGCAATAATACGAGATGTCATTGAGCACTAACAAAAAACAAATCTCTAAATACGATTGCATACACTGAAAGGAATTAGTTTAAAGGAGAAATTGGACGGTATTTTTATCGTTTTGGCAAAAAGTTAATGAATGCTTTGAGAGATTAGACTGTAAGGTTATACACTAATATCTAAATGAAAAGTTGAGTTAGCCTATTTCCATATGTTTTATTTAATTTGATATTAGTTCTACTAATTTGAGAGAATATTTGTTATCATGCAATGCGTAAAATTGGATTTTAGTCATTTCCGGAAGTTTGTAAAGTGACAGTTTTTTTTTATTAATACATGAAATTTTCACTCGTGCATAACATTTTTTTCAGCAAGAAAATAGAGCCACTATGGAAATTAATAACTCAGTAATTATGCTGAAATTTACATACGCAATAAAAAGAATATTTTTAGTTATTGTATTATATTGTATTGTTCTTTTGGTATCGAAAAATGGAAATGAGTTAAAAGAATTATAAATTGTTGATAATAAAATCACGTATAAAGGACATTTTTTTGTTCCATTTCAATCAAGTATTTCGTATCAAAATCCAAATTAAAAAAATAAACGCACATGTACTACTAATTGTAAGGTCGTTCTTCAAGATTGCGAAGTCAAAATTGAATTTCAGTCATCAGAAATTCCAATATGACGCGATTCTTGAAAAAAATTGCTAACAAATTAGGAAATATTAATTCTTTTCATTTCTTTTCGAGACATTAGGATTTTGGGATTATATTGAAATTATTATTTGGCGTCATATTGGAATTCCAGATGACTGAATCTTAATGTTGACCTCGGAATCTTGATGACCGATCTTGAAATTAGTAAGATATGTACATTTCAATTTTTTGAAATGCTTTGAAAGAAAACTTGATGGAAATTGAAGCAAAAAAAAGTGTCCTTTGGGAGTTAATGTTCATATTTTCATGTATAAAATGAAGATAAAAAAGTAATTGTCATTTTTGAAATCACTTTCTTGATCTCCTTGTACCCTCCAAACTACTAACAAATTGCTGAAAAGTAGCCTTTTCAAGTCAGAAACTATTTGTAAATGCTGAACTCTGGTATAAGCAGCTAATAGACACGAAAAATTATTTTGAAACCAACCGGCTATAAAATAATGCTCGTGAAATATACGCAAATGGATATAACGCAGATGGCATCTTAGTCGGATATGCAATTGTCCATATTTCTTCAATTTCAATGCATCTAAACGAACTTCATTCTATTTTGGATAATAATTGTAATAATTATGATTAGCAATGCCTCACTGTTCTGAAACAATTGAAAACCTTCAACAAGAACATTTTTGCGGAGAATTTTTGCTAATTAAAGACTATTGAAAAGGGAATCGCGTAATAAATACTCACAGATACACATACTACAGATTAAAAATATTTATATCTCATGCATGTACTAAACTAAAGTCCATTTTGTTAGCTGATGTTTAGAAAAAGTTATAGCCACCCAGTGACGAAAAGGAGAAATGTCACCTCCATGAATCAGAATACTTTCGAAAATCGACAGGTTCAAGTTTCGGCGCATAGAATTTCTCGAATTCGCTTCTCATTTTTTCAAATCTTCAAACTCAAAACATGATAAAAAATTGTCAAAAATGTCTAATGTTACCATAATTTCGAATTATTCTTAATTGTACAGACGAGTTTTTGAAACAGGATAGAGATGTTGGGAAAAATAGTTGCATCCGTATTCCATCTTGTTTCATCGTTACGTATTTCATGTAGTATACTGTCACTTCGTGGTATTATATAAAAAATCATTTATTTAGGTCCAAAAAATCATATTTTATTGATCAACATCGAAATTTAATGCTAATGCTTTTTAGCATAAACGAAAGCTTAAATAATGTTTCTTTGCTGCAGTTCTCTCTGATCTCATATTGATTTTTAACAATTTTAGAAATCGTATATAAATGACCCAAGTAAAAAAATATGAATAAATTATACATAATTTATACATAATCTTTTTTTTTTTTTTTTAATGGAAATGAAACCATCGAAATTTTACTTAATCACTGATGCCAAATAATCACTGGCCGCAATTCCTGGATCATCACGAATTTTCACGTGACACTAAAAAAATCATCAGCAGGTACAATTCTAAAAATAACTTGTAAAATTGGGGGAAAATTACATTTTACTATTACCCGAGTAAAAAAAAGTTGATCAAATGTTGACCAAATTTTGATCAAAATGAGATCAAAATCGGTCAGATCCAAAAATGATCAAAAAAAGGTCCAAGTTTTGAGACATTCCAGGGCCAAAGTTGGAAGCGTTTACAACCAAAAAACAATCTCAATTATAATTGCATGAGATGAAAAAATTAACCATTTTTGCATCTTTAAAGACAAAGATTGGATTAGTTTTCAATCTCAAGCAATTATAATTGAGATTATTTTTTAGTTGTAAACTCGTCCAAAGTTGGTCCTAGAATGTCTAAAAACTTGGATCTCTTTTGGATCATTTTCGAATTTGACCGATTTTGATCAAAATTTGATCAACTTTTTTTTACTCGGGATTATTTATTTAATGATTTTACTTGATAATTCAGTTAGTCAGTTGGGAATGATTAATCAGATAAGGTCGATAATAAAGACGATCGATAAAAGGGAGCATAATCCCATTCAGCTGGATTCCTTTAACAAAAAGGCTTGGGGAGAGTCGAATGTGGCACGAGCGTCGCCGCCGTTGCATGCCACGCTCAGGAAATTTTACTTCTCATGCAATTCGCTCGGCTTCTTAAAATATACATAAAGAGGCGAGCGAATCTGCATTTTATTTAGCGAATACGGAAAGAAAGCCAGCTAGCGTGAATGAAAAAAAATGAAGATTACCATATCGGTCGGTATGGTCGAATTCCTGGGAAGAGAACCGAGAAAAGTTCGGTTCGTTGGCATTGGCCGACGTACGGCTCGGGACGCGTATATATTTACACTCATCACCGTCGACTTCCATTGTTGCTCTCGGGGTAATATAAACAATTGGCCTTGTCCATCTCCCGGCTTCCGGCCGTCACTCAGGAGCCCCGACATTTTTATGGATCGGAGCAGTCGGCCTGCGAAGCGTTGCACGCTTTCGTCGTTTAATTAATAACGAAACCCGCTAGTTTAACCGCGACAACCTGTACATCCACTTAAACGCTCTATACTATCGACACGATTGATCATCGCCAATCACCCCCGATCCCCCCCCCAATCACCAACGATTCGATTCATCGGTGTGCGTCCGATATTATTTACCGCACTTGGGGAAATCGATTGGCAGTTGGCTCAAGTTTGATCGATGATCACAATTTCGTAGTGCAAAGATTTATGCCCTTGATTGCCGTTGGGAAATGTTTTGAAAAGTACATTTAGCGCCGAAATTAATGGCATTGGAATCAAGTTTCTCTTCTACTCGCGGTATCGGTGAAATTCAACCCGAAAAGTATGGATAATGGGAAGAGAAAACAATTACTAGCTTGCAATTTTTTTTACCATGAATGCCAGCAACTCGATCGCACGCGTTCTACAGGGCGCAAAAACGTACATTTTTTAACCAACGTGACAGAGAATGTAGAGCAGTGAGGGATGATCGAATTTCCTATACTTTTTTAATAATTTTTCCATAGTTTTTCTTAAACGTCGTGTATGTAATATATTTTGAATTACACTGAAAGAATTTGTTAGTAAGTTCTGTCGAAAACTCAAATAAAATTTTCCGAAAAAGTTAAGTAACCACCATTATGTAACATTTACATAGTCACTTCGGTAATATTTGCTGAATAAAATCTAGAAAATCTACTTAATGACTTGAGTAACAACTTTTCTGTACATTTTACTTAATAACTTCGGCAAATATTGCCGAGCCAGAGCACATCATTGCATCGAAACATACAAGACAGATGTTTGTCCGGTTTTAGCAGATGTCGGTAATTCGGTATATATTTTGTAATTATTAATGAATTATATGAATTGAACTGAATATGAAACTAATTGTTCGAGTATTAGTATTTTATCATTGTTTTTATTTTACTGGTTAATAACTCAAACAATTTACTGTCTTAAAATTTACTGTCTTGTAAATTTTACTCGGGTTTACGAACGACTTCTTTCAGTGTATGTCTCAGATTTGAACGCGGACTCAGCTGAACTATAATTACATAAATTTATATACAATTTCAAACCCAGATTTTATTATTATATACTATGTCTATATCTTTATATATTTGCAGTAGAAAATCACTGATTTCATATAAAAATATAGTCAAGTAATTATTACTTAGTTTTTCAGCAATATCTACTTAGTAGTTAAGTAATATGTGCTGAATAAGTTCGGCAAATTTTACTTAGTGTTCAGTTCGGCAGATTTTACTTGATCAACTTAGGTAAAATCTACTTAGGATTTCTTTCAGTGTACTGTGAACGAATGAAGTTATAAAAAATAACTTGTGTTAATGAAATCTTCAATGTATTTAATAACTATCATCCAAGATTGACATTCACTTGTGAACGTGAAAACAATAACAATATTAATTTCTTGGATTCAACTCTCATTAAAAACAATAATAGAATTATATTTAACTGGTATAAAAAAGCAACCTTTTCGGGCAGATTTTTTAATTACAACTCACATCATCTATTATCACAAAAGATTGCAATAATATATAATATAATAGACAGAGTCATACTGAATTCACATGAATTGTTTCACCATCAAAACATTTTAGATGTGAAAAAATACTTAACTGACAATGAATATCCCGTTGACTTTATTGATAAATACATAAAAAAACATCAATTATATTTGGGCATGATAATAACAATGAAGAATTACACAAAAAAAAGACCAAGTTTATGAATGTACAATAAAACTACCTTGCGTTCATGGTTTTTAGAGAGTAACAAGTTCTCTGAAATGTCACAATATTCGTGTTGTACCACAACTTAACAACAAACTTGATAAAATTATAAAACGCGGTAAAGATGTTACACCAGTCATGGATCAAAACAATGTCGTTTATAAAATACAGTGTAAGAACTACTCAGCATCATATGCAGAAGAAACGAAGAGGATGTTAAAAAAAAGTATTGCAGAACATAAGAGCAATATAAATCTAACATCGAAAACAAAAAATGTAGTTTCTGAACATCGTATTTTGTTATTTCATGATTTTGATTGGAAACATGTGAAAATCTTAGATAAAGAAACTTCTTATCCTAAGAGATTAATATCAGAAATGTTACACATCAAATTACAACCTAACTTTATAAATATAAAAGAAGATACCTTAAAATTAAATAATTCATACATGGAAAAAACAGTGGCATAAGAATTACGAAATAATGGGGTATTTTCTACTCCAGCGCTGGTCTAACACATAGTGGCGTTGAATCTACGCCAATGGCGTAGCATGTGTTGACGTTAATCTAACACCACCGCGCAAAATTGCCTCTTTTGATATGCTTATCGTGAGCTTGTTATTTTTATTTGAAATGAATGAATAATATACCAATTGTGTGTGAATATGTGTTATTTATATCTTTTTCCAGGTTAGTACATCTCAAATTAAGGTTTGAGGTTAATTGACCTGTCAAATAAAAAAACCATATTTTCTAAATCCTTCTTCCCATTCTCATTATTGCAAAGCCCTTTACACACTCAGGACATCATAAAAGTTCTTTCGTTTTTCCTATTCAATGGCTGCCAATGATGTCAGAGGAATATGTTAAATGAACTATCCGCACTGAAAATAATGGTACAGTCATGGTGTAATTTTACACCATGTGTACACTGTGAGAGCCCAATATTAATTAGATTAATTAGATTAGGACAGCAATATTGTGGTACCTCTACGGCTATGACACCAGTCACTTAAAAAACATGGAAGCAAAGGTAACGTTTGAAAGAGTTTTGTCGACGAATGGGCCTATTTACTTAATGTTGTTATATACTTGCATGGTGTATATCTTATCCATGACAATACACATACATTTCCTTCATATTTTGTGCAAATATATAATGTAAAAGAAATAGAATTGATATTTCAAAATAGGAGCATAAAAAACATAGAAGCGTAGGAAACGTATCACTGAATTTTGTCGACGGATTGGAGAATTTGCTTATTTATTTATATAAAACAGCATGGTAGATATATTATACGTATAAATACATATTAAAATCTTTTATGTTTAATGTAAATAAATAAAGTAATAAAATTTGAATTGAATTTACAGGATATGCATTTAAAAAAGTCAGAAACAAGAAAAATGTTTCAAAGAGGTTGGTCGTCGGATTTGAGAATTTAGTTTTTTTTTAACATAAACCTGCATGATAGATATATCATACATATAAGTAAATATTAAAACCTTTTATGTTTATTGTAAATAAATAAAGTAATAGAATGGGAATTGAATTTACAGGATATGGATTTAAAAAACTTAAAAACAAAGAAAATTTTTCAAAGAGGTTTGTCGACAGATGGACTAATTTACTCAATTTTGTTAATGTATAGGAATGGTGGTGCTAAATGAAATACGTATTTTCTGATACTTTCTGATATTCTTGTTTCAATGAAACAATTCCTATTTGTAATGCTACTTTTTTATGCTTATAGAAACGTGATCAAATTTCTTGCAATAAAAGAGATATCGATATTTCTTGTAGACATGCAAGTGAAATGTATGTATTGAAATTAATTTAGGATATTCCATATTTCAATTTCAATTTTCTATTCGTATCGGTAAAACTTCTTGTAAAGTAAAATAACTTGCACATTCAATATTTGCTATTTAATTTTACAACTGTTTATTTGCATATAACCTTAAAAAAAGTATACACGATATTTGAATAAAATTGAATTACTAAAACCTTAAAGACAGAGTATCTTGCTAAATGTTTTGCCTAAATGTTTTACCGCGATAAATAGTATAAAATTAATATTTTTCTATATTGGTTCAGATACTGCAATATATCGGATTCATTTAATAATAAATTAACAATTTAAACCGACTGGTAACGAAGTGCGGTGGTGTTAGATTAACGGCAACATATGCTACGCCATGTTTTCACTCGGGCGACAAACTTCACAATCCACGAAAATCGAAAATTTCGCCCTTGTTGCATAATAGTATATTACAACATTTCTATTGCTACAATATACAATTGTTATAAATAAAATAAACCAAAAAAAATCGAGTTTTTGTACAATAAATATTATTGTGACTAAGCTACACGATTGAAAAATGTTAAAATTCTACAAAAAGTATTTGTGGTCGTTAATAACGAATCCAGAGTCAGTTTTTCAAAAATCAACAGGTGGATCCCATATGAATGACAAACAATTGAAAACTGATCAGGTTGGCTTCAAACTTGTTACTCGGAGGTTTCCGGGTCGCTGATCACGAATCCGACCTTCGATTTTCAAAATTCAAAATATTGGATCCAATATGGCGGACGACAAAATTACAGATTGATTCGTAAAAATCGACCCCGATAACCCCTTTTTAAATTTTTTGCATGTAAGGAAAAATGTATGCTTCAAAGGATTAAAAAGTCCACAACTTGAATAAAGATTACCTAAATAATGAAAATTTCTTACAAGTAAGTTTAGAGTTGACTCTCTAAATTTTGTGCACATTTTCGCTAGTAAATGTGAGAATTAAAATTCATGTATAAAATCAGCACATCTCGGCATTACAGGATTAAAGACAGTACTATTATCTCTGATAATAATTGCCAGTACAAATAACGCGAATAAATTACAAGTTACAGGGTGTCAATTTTTGTAAAATTAATCCAAATAATTTGTCTACATTTTTCGTTTCTTTTCAAATACTTCAATCCATTACCTCGATTAATAAAATACAACCGAGGGCGTACAGAAATGTACGTATTAATTAATAATAATTGGAAGTTAGAAGTTCAAATCTTTGGTGTGAAAATACTAGTGAGTCTATTTGTTGACAATAAAACTAATTCAGTAGGACGAAGGTTTAATTGTAATATTTCAAGATCTAAGCCGTTCTATTAGAGATATGCATAATAGCGTAATTTGCAAGTAAACTATAATGCATGCATCATCATAGATATTTTACCACATTATAATGTGCAGTAGGCTGTATCGCCGGCAGCACAGACGTACCGGTAAACTTCCTAATGTACTGGATCAAAAATTATTTATGTACATTTGAAATCTCATGCAGAAACGTTTCGCTTAAATTGAGGTTCTTACAGCAATCTCTTTTTTACAGCTTCTAAGCAACTCGTTCCAGATAACAGTTATAAAATGACGGATTTTTAATTGTATTCATTTGTATTCATTTGTAAGATCACGTAATTTATGACATAAATAATGTTGGTGACAAATCATGTATTAAGTTATGTTTATAATTGGAAATATAGGACATTTCAATTTCTAAACGGATAAATATTTTATCATAAAAATAACCATTTCAGGATTTTTACTAAACTCTCGCAGAACATTACTAAAATTTTTAGGAAATGAAGAATTTTTAGTCCATTTATACTTGGAAATGCTCAGAGAAAATATTAAACGTTTTTTTTTGTAATAATCCAGTAAAAAAGTTAAAAATGATAGCTTCAACTTAAACAAAGCAATTTTTAAGGAAAAAAAAACATTTTTCTGTACCTTGGAATTATATTATTTTTGTTTTTTGTGCAAATTTAGTAATTTACTGAGGGCAACATTAAAATAATACAATTGAATTCTTTACTGCATTATTAAATTTTTAACATTTAAATCCAATTTATTTTGATGTATTAATATATTATTTATAACGAATCTTTGATTAATTCATTTTGTGTTTATTTTTAATACAGCATGTTATATTGCAACCCTATTTTTGTGTTTGAATTTGTTGAAATTCATGAATATCTTCAATAGAAAAAACGAATATTAAGAAATCTTCTTTAGTAGAAAATGAATGCAGTTTTTAGCTAGTTTCTATCCAGTTTATATTTTTCCCATGTTAAAGGTATACTTCAAATTGGGCAGTGTAACAAACAAACTGGACAGATTTCTACCAGGGTTACAATGGCATCCTAAAGCAATTTGTGAAATATGTTATTTATAAAACATTAATAATTTTTTACTGAAAAAGATGTTTAAAAAATATTAAATTGTTTACTTTTTGTACAATTAACAACATTTGTCATGTTTTGAGTTAAGATATTGTGTTATATGCTTAAAATGTCTGATAGAATGTTTGAAATTATCATTACATTCTGTTAACGTTTGCGAGGAACTGTAAATGGTTAAAAATAGGTTAAAAATGCGTCGTAACTGATCACCTCCTTTTGACTTGCATGCAACAGTCTTTCAATTATCGATGCCATACATAGAATTTCTATTCCTAATAATGTTAATAAGTAACCGTTATTTCGAACGAAACACGTTTCTATATTAGTTATGAAAGCATTATCGCGATGTTTATTCACATGAGATTGCGCTTTAATTCAGTTGGGAATTCTGATACAAGTGAGATCGTAATAATAAATTGTGATATTAAGATTACAGCCTACGAGATTTCGGTTCATTAAAAATATCTAAGTGACTGTGATGACTTATATGACGTCGATAACATCTTAGAATCTTAGCGGCGCAACATGGAAGATTTCCTGAGCTCGACTTATTTATTTCTCATATTACTGTGGAATAGGAAATGTAACTAACTTTTTTCACAATTGTGTTATCTTTGCGAGCATTAAGCGAGTTCTATATCATTATGAATATGTTGCGTTCTTAATTTCACTCCAATGATAGTACACTTAAAAGAAATCTAATTCTCATGAAATTATATAGATAAAATACGGGAAATAAAATTCGATAATATATTCACTAAATGTATAAAGATTAAGTAATAGTAAGGATGCGTTTTCTTTTATTGGACTTCAACTTCTAATTTCAATATACTTAGTGTAATATGTTCTACTTTCTTAAAATTTTTAGTGAACACTAAAAAGTATCAAAGATATAGAATACTATATATTATGTTATAGAACAGAACAAACTTCATTTTTGAAAATGAAATTTCGAGAAGATATGAATGTGTACCACCATTATTATGGGCATGTTATCAGTAATATTTCTATATATTCGAATTTCTTTAATACATTACGAAAAATTAAATGTTTTACATGCAAAAATTAATCTAGTCATAAGTGATCTTATAATATGTAAATCATACAAGATGTACTAACTAGTAGAGCTCCTAACTACTTTTAAAATGACCAGATAAAAAGATTTATATTTTGAATTCAGCTAGATTAATTCAGTCTCAATAATTTAGTTACGTAGAATAGTTGAATGTTGTAATCAATAATCTATCAAGGTATACACATTTGGTCACTGATAAGAAATTTTTTATAACTTATGATTTTTCCACCTTGCGCACCTTGTGTAATAAAATATAATAAAAAAGATCTATAAAAAATTACATTAATTATTGCAGGCTAGGGAGAATATAAACCACAATGATCTAAGGACTTTGCATCAATCAGTCGATTATTTGCTACAGATGTTATCGAACTCAAGCACCTGAAATTATTCAGGTATGTGGATCAATTTTCTGAACTCTTCCTTTACCTAACATTAATGTTATAGCGTGGTTATAACAGCCATACATTTGTAAGGTTTCAACATTAAGTCCACTGTACAAATGAGTGTTATTTCATTAAAAAAATATACCCTACAACAGATGAATTAACTTGAATACAATTGAGGACGATGTTAATAACAAAACGAAAATGTTCAGTGGAACGGATGTGGTCTCAACAAAAACACTTTATCTACTTATAAAAGACGTCTCCTCTATAAAGCGACTTGCTTATCATAACAATGGTAAAAAACGGGTCGAATTGAAAAAAAATAGAAACAAGGAGATCAGAATTTCAAAATTCAAAATGGTGGATACATTATGGTGGACATCACTTTTAAAAATTAAAAATGGATTTGCAAAAAACTTATTGTTGTCTTGAAGTTTTTGGGCTCGCTGATTATGAATCTCAAATCAGATTTGACAAATCCAAAATGGCAAATACAATATGGTGGATATAATTGTTAAAATACAAATGAATTTGTTTGAAATTTACTATATGGTAGTTTCTTATGTTACTGATTACGAATCTAACATTTACTGCATTGGCATATTTCCTTTGTTTCGGCACTTTATTCATTATTCCCTACCAAAATATTAATTGTTACTGGAATTTTTGCATGAGAAATATCAAATAAATCACCTGTCTTTTATATGTATACAACCTTGTTCTGTCGCTCTTGATTTTTTTTTCTTTTATGATTTCTGCAAAGGTCTTAATTCTTCATACAGCATTGCCAACTTTTCAACCCAGTGGCATGATAGTTGGATCGGTCCGTCAAAAAAAAAAATAATAACAACAATAATAATAATTATTATATATTGGTCAAATGATAGTAAATGATAGTAAATGATAGTTAAGCTTTATTAGACAATTTTGTTACACTTATAGTAAACAAGAAAAGTTAAGAAACTTAAAAACTATGAAACCGTGGATTTTTCTACAATTTGTAGTATATAATTTTTATTTATTTAAAAAAAATTGTTTAAATTGCAAAAGTATATAATTTTAGAAGAAAATGTTATATTCGTAATCGGTAACCTAAGAAATTACCGTATAGTAAATTTCAAGCAAATTCATTTGTATTTTAAAAATTATGTCCGTCATAATGTATCCGCCATTTTGTATTATGTGATATTCACAATCATCAAGCCCAAAAATTCAAGACAACCATAAGTTTTATGAAAATCCATTTAAATTTTATAAATTATGTCCACCATATTGTTTCCGCCATTTTGAATTTTGAAATTCTGATACCAGGTTCTTATTCAGCGACTCTCAAATACTCTGAGTAATAGGTTTCAAGATATGAAACTAAGATACTATAGCGATATACATTATTGGAGGAATATTTTCACTTTTTTCCATTTATGAGCTTACTGTGCGGTCGTTCAAAAAAGTTTTTTTATATAAACGATAATTATGATTTCATTATTTCATTATTTCTGAAAGAAAATATCTTTTGCTCATGAAAAAATATTGATTTTTAGAAATTTTACATCAAATTTTCGAGACAACGATTATTTCCGATATAAAATACATGGGAAACTTCATGGGCTTAGCGGCACCATTAAATATCGACGAATCGCAAAACCCAAAAATACGTGTCTTTTTTTTTCAATGTAGAAGAATTCTGGGGGGTATCCCAATTAAAATTCGCTACTTCGATTTTTTATGGACCATCCTAATGGACACCTGTTGTGGACTTGAAAAAAATTAAAAAAAAAAAACAGTTTCCAATTTTTTGGTACTTTTTCAAATTAAATCCGCCATATTGCTTTCCTACAACATAAAAATGAAATTTTGACTGTCGGAATAGAAGAGCACACCCAAAAATAGTAAGATCAGTTGGTTCCATTATGATCTGTTCCATTTTTCTTTTCAGTACTGAGGCTCATAAAAGCATGTAAAATATAAAAGCATCCCAGGTAGAAATTGCCCTTAATTTCTCCACATTATACACAGGGACTAGGAGGAAAACTCTATGTGGAAATATCCGCATAAATTCCGGCTAGAGTCTCGAAATATACCAAGGTTTTATGGAATCAAACAAATCAACCTATATTCTAGATCGTTTCGATATCGATTTTTCCTGATATTTGTATACCTACAGTTCGAAATCGTAAAATTAGAAATTTAATTACATTATTCCTAAAAATGTTTCGCACACATGTATATATCGAAGATACCCTTTAAAACTAGTTTAAATTATATAAATTTTAAAAATGTAATAAAATACAAGGATTCAGTCCTGACAGGGCGTCCGTAAACCGAGCCAGAATCGATATAGATTTTCCTACCGAGATCCCACAAAAAGTTTCTAAACGCTATTTAGAGCCTCCCAAGTAAAACAATTATGAACAAATTATACATAATTTATAAATAACGATCCATGTATAGATATGCAACTTGAAGAAAACAGCAAAATCACAATCGACGTGTGTTAAAGTCCACAAAACGATTTGACACGACGAAGCGACACGACAAAGCATCGACAAAAATGAGGTATATTTTATTAAACAGGAAATGAAACCATCGAAATTTGACTTCATCCCTAATGCCATTTAATCACTGGACACGACTCCTGGAGCATCATTAATTTTCACGACACTCAGAAAATCATCAGCAGGTGGAATTCTAAAAATAACTTGTAGAATTAGAAAACAAAATGGAAAATTACAATTTACTAATATTTATTTAATGATTTTAATTAATAATTTAGTTGGCAGTATCATTATGACGTACGGAGGTTCGACCTATACTGTCAAAGAGACAAATTTGCGCATTTTAAAAATCAACATACCTTAGCAACCGCTTTACTAACGATTCAATGAAAAGAAGAAGAACGTGATTTATTTTTGAGAGTTTCTACCAAACCTCCACTAAAGCAAATATATTAAAAATAGTACTGCATTATGAAATAAATCAATTTAATAAATAATAGTAAAATGTGATTTCTTTCCTTGTATCATTGAACATTGGATTATCAGTTTTGAAGTCGGATTTCGCTGGCTATTTTATTTTTAATAAAATGTTCTTTTTGCATGTGCCTTTATTTTTTGATTTCGTCGTTCCGTCACTTGAAATTTCAATAGGAATCAGTAAATCAGATGCATTTATTTTTCAGACATAGAAATTGGTTAAATAAACCTTATTATTATTAGTACATTAAATTTTAATAATTATTATTTTTAATATACATTTTGTGTACATTATGTACAGATTATGTTTAGATTATGCATGCTCAATTCCACACATAATCTACACCTGGATGATTAAGTATAAATAACACAAGTCTGCATGGATTTTTTTTTTAAATATCACAGTGATTTTCGACGTATTTTTGTGCGCTGAACACGAATCTGAAGACGAAAAATGTCTATCACGTCATGATTTTGAGAAAAGTGAATGAAGACACCAAAAAAACGCGTTTTATATTGAAATATGATAAAAATGCAAACAAAATCGAACAACCGCTGGTATTACTAATGGTGAACAAAAAAACCATGAAGTGGTGATTTTAAGATCCTAAGTATATTTTTTTATTTTGCGGCCGTCATTTTGGATTCGCTATTTTAAATGTTGTGAAACTAACATTGGATTTGTCTTCGGCGACTCAAAAAAACCCCGAGTACTGATTTTCACGGGGTTAATTTAAATTTTTTATTTTTACGTCCGTCATCTTGGATCCGCCATTTTGAATTTTATAAAAGCGACACTGGATTCTTAAACACCAACCCCGAAAACAGTCAAGTAGTGGTTTGTATGAGCTCTGCTCAATGCAGTTAAATAATTTGCATTTTCATCATAATCACTAGGAATAGCAAGGTTAAAACCATTTTTTTTTCAAAACTATGACATTTTTTTAAAAATTATCGTATATGATTTTTGTAGGGGAAGAATCAAGCTTTCATTTGAGCACAAATTCAGATCTGTTGCATGTCAGGTTTCTGAGAAAATTAGGGGTAAAAACACCCAACAACACGTTTTTTGGTGTTTTTTGCACCCAATTTTCTCAAAATCATGACGTGATAGACATTTTTCGTCTTCAGATTCGTGTTCAGCGTACAAAAATACGTCGGAAATCACTGGGATATAAAAAAAAAGCGAATTTTGCAGACCTGTGTAATTTATTCATAATTTTTTTACTTGGGCTGTGTTGTTTCCAGACACAATTCCTATCAGGGATATAAGCTACATATGAAAATAATAAAAATATTTCAGTAGATAACACAAACCCAACGATGGCGACTATGAGTTATTGTGCAATAATTTTAACAAAACATTTGAAATACGGTCCCGTCCTACCGGTCCAGCGTATCGATTGTTGATAAAAAAATAATTCAATAAATCACAAAGAGATTAAAATCCCGCGTCGAAATGTCACCGAGAATCCAACGTCCCAACTATTTTGGTAGGGCGACTGCATTCCTCGACTTTCGGGACAAGGGTAGTCAAATTCTCGTAGTTTCGCGTAGATTCGTGAGCGAACCGAGGTCGGAGGCCTGTGTACCCGTGGATGCAGGACGCGCTTCAAGAGACAGAATATGTAATCCGCAACACGCGCAGAATCTATCGGGTGATACCGGAAGCGCACTCGTTCCCCAATAGGCACAACTGAACTCCAAAGGATGCGAAATTCGCTCCGAATACCTAGTCCACAACGAATTTTTGAGGCGGTATTCCAAATTATTCTCATTTTTCCAGAAAACAAAGATTTAGGATGATTTCTCTAGATTATGCGGCAAGAATAATACAGGCCGACAAATTTTAGTACCAAGAACCAGAACGTACTTTTCCGAAGGTATTTGACGGGCTGAATTGGAATCGGACTTCAGAATAGCCCCTATACGTCAGGTTTTTCAGATATTTTTACCAACAGGAAGAATATTGATGGCGGATCTTCCGCTTCTTCGCATTCTTCTCTTTTAATTATTACATAGGCCGACAAAATTTGAGAAAATTGCAGAACCAGGAACCAGAACATATTTTCCAAAGGTATTTGAAGCTTTATCTGATTCTGATCAGTTTCTGAATATCGCCGAATTTGCCAAACTCAGAAACTTTTAGAAAGACTCAGACACTCAGAAAGATTTAGGATGATTTCTCTAGATTATACGGTAAGAATATCACAGGCCGAAAAATTTTAGAACGAAGAACCAGAACATACTTTTCTGAAGGTAGTTGACGTGCTGAATTCAAGGTTTTTGACATATTTAAACCCTAAAGTGCAAAAAGTACGTTTTATGGGTACATTTGATGTGCTGTAACTTCAAGACTGATTGTTTTTTTGAAAAATCTTTATGGGTTACTGAGATATCGCCTGTTGAAGTTTCTGAGTTTGGCAAATTCGGCGATATTCAGAAACTGACCAGAATCAGATAAAGCTACAGAAGATTCAACAGGCGATATTTCGGTGACCAATAAAGATTTTTCTAAGTTTAAAAACGGATGTTGAAGAGCAAAAACAGTACTTTGAGATCCCGTGACGATCGTTTTGAAAAAAGTCTGTCTTGAAGTTACATCTCAAATATACCCAAAAAACGTACTTTTTGCACTTTTAGGTTAGAATATCTCAAAAACCTGACGTATAGGGGCTATTCTGAGGTCGGATTCGAATTCAGCGCGCCAAATACCTTTGGAAAATATGTTCTGGTTCTTGAATCTACAATTTTTTTCAAATTTTCTCGGCCTGTGTAATAGATAACAATGTAATTAATTGTTACATTAGTCCATGTGGTACCGGAGCACAAGATTATAGTGTCATAAGCATGAGAAATGATAATACAATCCTTTAGACAAATATCCAATAAATCATTTATATATATATAATAAAGAACAAAGGTCCTAATCTTGTTCCTTGCGGTTCACCTATTTTCACTGTCACAAATTCGTTTTTTGTCTGATTAATTTTAACTAATTGTTTTCGGTCTGTTAACCCTTTAAGGACGGGAGGGACATATTTTCCACACCGTTTTGAACGTCCATAATTTCTATATAAACGCATTTGGAAAATTTTTATCTCTACGGATTCTCAAGTAAAATTTTATCCTCTTTCAGAATATTTTAATAAAATGTTGATAGAATGAACCGCGAAAAAGATGTACACGTTTTTTTGTTAAAAAACATGGATTTTTACATTTTCTTTTTTTATTAAAACATTACTTTCACCACGAAATGGCGTTAGGAGACATGTCTATGGTGAAAATATCGCGTCCGTAGACCCGCAGGATTAAAATGAACCGTGCGCCAATTTATAATTCAAGATGGCGTCTTCCAAAATGGCGCTTGGAATCTCAAAATCCCGTTTAAAACAAATTTTTTTCTTGAAAACTATCGACTTAACAGATAAATTTCTAAGAACAATAATGCTTTGAAATGAGTTAAAGAATGCTCTCAAATTTTATCAAAAGGAATTTATAAAAAATCGAAAAATCGTAATTTTGAAAAAAAGTCGTTTAAAAAATCTGAAAAAATTTGATAAGGTTTACCGACCAATTCCAAGACATTTATATTCGATACACTCAATTTTTTTTCAGAATTTTTCGAAAATAAATTACAATTTTGAAAAAATTAAAAAAAAAATTAATCACAAAAATCTAAAAAAATTCCGTGATATTTGTCGATGAATTCTGAGAACTTTTCATTCTTACTATTTTATTTAAAAAGATCGTTGTTTTTGAGTTAGAACGTCCAAAAAATTTCAAAGCAATTTTCATTGTTGCGGCCATTTTGAGGTCGTTAGAATGATGTAGGGTATAAAAGTACAATTTTTTCTTAAAATTGAAGTATTTTTTTCACCTTTATTCAGAATCCCAATATTCTAAGGGCTCGAAAATAATTGGTAAGAATAAATATTTCCCAATTTTTCGGACATTTTTTAAAATTCGGCGCCATATTGGAATTCCTAATGGCTGAAACTCAATTTTGACCTCGGAATCTTGAAGAGCGACCTCGAAAACAGTAGGCTATGAATCTTTTAATTTTTGTTAACTTCCATTTTGACACAAAATACTCGATTGAAATAGAAGGAAAAAAAGGGCGGTAATGGGTTAAAGGGTTAAGTAACTAGTTATTAAGTCTAAGAATTTTCTTCGAATACCAATTTGCTTTAATTTGATTTGTAGGATTTTGTGCTTAATTGTGTCGAAAGCTTTTGCTAAATCAAGAAATCATCATTTGTTCCTATACCTTTTCTTTAAAAAAATCTTTATTGGTCACTGAGATATCGCCTGTTGAATTTTCTGATGCTTTATCTGATTCTGCTCAGTTTCTGAATTTTGCCGAATTTGCTAAACTCAGAAACTTCAACAGGCGATATCTCAGAGACCAATAAAGATTTTTCTAAGTTTAAAAACGGATTTTGAAGAACAAAAACAGTACTTTGAGATTTCTTGACGATCGTTTTGAAAAAGAAATCTGTCTTGAAGTTACAGCACATCAAATGTACCCAAAAAACGTACTTTTTGCACTTTTAGGTTAAAATATCTCAAAAACTTTCAGCGCATCAACTACATTCGGAAAAGTATGTTCTGGTTCTTGGTTATAAACTTTGTCGGCCTGTGATATTCTTACCGTATAATCTAGAGTAATCATCCTAAATCTTTCTGAGTTTCTGAGTCTTTCTAAAAGTTTCCGAGTTTTGAAAATTCGGCGACATTCAGAAACTGATCAGAATGAGATAAAGCTTCAAATACCTTTGGGAAATATGTTCTGGTTCCTGGTTCTGCAATTTTCTCAAATTTTGTCGGCCTGTGTAATAATTAAAAGAGAAGAATGCGAAGAAGCGGAAGATCCGCAATCAATCTTCTTCCTGTTGGTAAAAATATCTGAAAAACCTGACGTATAGGGGCTATTCTGAGGTCGGATTCGAATTCAGTGCATCAAATACCTTCGGTAAAGTATGTTTTGGTTCTTGGTTCTAAAATTTGTCGGCCTGTGATATTCTTACCGCATAATCTAGAGAATTCATCCTAAATCTTTCTGAGTGTCTGAGTCTTTCTGAAAGTTTCTGACTTTGGCAAATTCGGCGATATTCAGAAACTGATTAGAATGAGATAAAGCTTCAAATACCTTTTGGAAAATATGTTCTGGTTCTTGCAATTTTCTGAAATCGGCCTGTGTAATAATTAAAAGAGAAGAATGCGAAGAAGCGGAAGATCCGCAATCAATCTTCTTCCTTTTGTTTCGTTTCGATCCTGCGTTGGATTTTAGGACAAATTGAGCGCGAAGATCGAAGTTTAAAGTTAAGGTTTTCGTAGCAGGCATCCTCCTCTCTCTCTCTCTTTCAACTATCGAGTCAATCACCGGGTATGTGCGTGAAACTCGCACACCGCTGTGGAACGAGCTTCAGCATACATTAATCACTGATGCTAATGGTATCATAGCTCGCTTCGCTTGCACGCATGTGTGCTTACAAAGTTGCCGGTGTTGGTATGTGTGCCTATGCAGCATTGCGAATGAAAAGGGATGCGTGAGTGTGTGTACGTGTGTACTAGAGTAAGAGGGCGACTCTACCGGGGCGAAGTAGATGCTGGAGTGTAGGTGGTAGAGACAGAGCCTGATGTAGAGGTAGATGCAGAACAGAGATGGAAGATTGGCAGAGGCCCGCTCGCCCGTATAAAACGCACACGCAGCTAACTTGATTCTTGGCCCTTGCATGAACGCACACACACACACACACACACACATATGTGGGTACACACAGGCACATATGCAAGTGTGCACACGCGCACATGGACTCTCGCTTATTTGACACAACGTTTCAATGGATGAGCACTCTCGAATGCCGCACACATCGACGACGGGCCGCACCTCCGCGCCCTACCTCAAGCAACCCTGATCTCCTATGCTTTCGATACCAGTTACCTACTCCTGCATCGTGACCCAAATCTTTTGTAATATTTGCCGGCGTTTTCGGCTCAGGGTAGAAAGGGTTCAACTTGGTAAATATGTACTTTGTTTCTATTTTTATGCACGAAGGTAACGGCGATAAGATATATATACATATGTATATATTGCTGTTGGAAAAACGTTCCATCTACGTTCATGATATTACCGAAAGTCTGTAGAAACACTTTAGAGAAATGTATAATTTGATGAGAGATGCTAATTAACCCTTACGATGTGAGAAGAAAAATGGTAAATGTAATTCGAGAATTTTTAGATCACTGAAACTTGTGAAAGTGTCTGGAGATGGAATTTCATATTCCTTAATCGCATTAATTACATTTCTGTTATTAATTTATACTATTTTAATTTTTTTAAAAATTTTTTAGAGTTTTTAGAAATTTTACAGCCATTTTGGATTCGCCATGATGAATTTTTTAAAACTGAATTCAGATTTCTAATCAGCAATGGCAAAAAAAACACCCGAGTAAAGATTTCAAATTCTGAATCCTTTGACACGAAATGTGTTCATTTTTCGTGAAATTGGACACATGCCCAAAAATGTTTTTTGGACGAACGTTCTTGCAGTACTCGCTTTCGGCTCGTACCACAACCCTCACATTCGTACGAAAACACTTTTTCTCACTTGTGTCGAAAACTACTATTTCTAAATTGCATTTTATATCATTTTATATTATATTATCATAACAGCTTATCTCATTGCAGGTATCGCAACAGGTGTCAGAACCATGTTCCCGATAGTGCATTGAAAATATACATTACACTGTTTATTTCAAAATGGCGCCTATAAGTTAAAAACATTTCGTAATTACTTCGACCCAGACTAAGTCTGGACGAAGTATTGAATTTGGTCACTTCGGCCAAAAAAATTACCATATAGTTTTTCATCAAATGTCGACGTTTCAGACCCTAAGGAACCCAAATCAATAATAAAAAAATTTGTGTCCGTGATCTTGTACGTACGTACGTCCGTACGTCCCGTTTTTTTGTCTCGCGATAACTCGCGAACGGATAAGCGTATTGATATAAATTTTTTTTAAAATACGCGTCTTTGCATAACTTAGATCTGATTAGATTTTGGGGCAGATCCACCCGTCCATTACTAAAAAAAATTAGCCCCAATTAAGTTTCTTTGTAGTTTTTTTGCATTTATTTTGAAAAATACAAATTTTATTAAAAAATGTTTCAAACAAAAAAGATAGAGCATGAAATTCTCTACAAAAAAGGTTGTATGCATTTTCTTCCTAAAGTCAACGATAATGCCATAAAAACTGGTTTAAAATGTTTATGAATATTGTCTGAAAAAGTATTGAATTTGGTCATCGCGGCAAAAAAATTACCCTATTGTTTTTCATCAAATTTTGACGTTTCGACCCCCTACCCCCCAGGGGTAGTCTTTGCCAGCCCCTCGGGCACGGTGACCACCTACGGGCGCATAAGTCCTTTTACGCCCTTGATACGAAAATAACTATTTCGATATATCTAAAAGATGTCTTATAGATATCTATAAGATATCCGTCATAGATCTTTTCGACACTTTCAAGATATCTTTGACGAATTATATGTATATATATTGTACATATTAAAACACAGTAAACCTGTAATATGCATCGAATAGTCTATTAGAATACAAGTGCATGAAGTAAGTGTTTTGCAACTTTTATTTATTAATACTTCGGCTGGCCTGTTGTCGGGGTCAAAGTTTTGAAAATGCTCATTTTCAATTTTCATACATATAAGAAACACTATATTGTTGTAACATATCTATCGAAGCCACTTGGACCTAGATATGATTGGACCCCCAAATATCAATATAATTTTATAATATAATTGAAAGCTGTTAGTAAACAAACGAGTCTTAAGGAATAGCCGACTCTCCACTGGGTCCAAGTTTCTGAGCGAGCGAAGCGAGCAAGGCACCACGCCAACACTAGTTCTACATATGAAATTTGTAAAATAGGAATTTTCGATACACGCCCGTGTGTCGAAAAATCTTTTATGCATGACTTTCTGTGCGTAAAAGGAAAAAGGAGTGCGTAAAGTGTACTTTACGCACGAGTTTACTTTTACGCACGGAAAGTCGGCCATAAAATATCGTCTAATTCGGTTGAATCTGGGTTTTCGGGGCTGCCTATTACAAATCTGGAGTTCGATTGAAAATATTCAAAATGGCAAACACATAATGGCGGAACATTTTTTCCATAAATTGCCTAAAATTCTAATCAGTTTGTTTACTTCGCGATTTTTGGGATCGCTGATTAGGAATCCGTATTTAAGAAATTCAAAATAATGGACACTTACGTTTAAGGACCAAATTTTCATTAGTTTTTCGAATTCAATTGAATCTAGTCCTCGCAGGGTCAAAGAATAAAACATAGCGGATCTGCAATAGCTCACCAATTATTTTCTGAAATTTGATGAATTCTCACCGCGAGGAAGATAGACGTCATTGAAAATCTTTTTTCCTCCTTCTTTTATTTTTAATTTGTTATGTGGATTTCTAACTTTTATTGTTATAAGCAATTTATTATTTACATTGTTTAAATTTAGCTTTTTCTAAATAGTAAAAATAAAGTTAAATTTTTTTTTCAATTTCAGTGCCGCGATAATATATTTGATAGTTTATCAACAAGTACAACAAAAATTAGTACGCTATTGTACATACGTTATTTTTAAAAAATCTGACTCTGTATTCGTAATCAACGACACATACAACCCCTCGCGTAACCCAATTCAATTCAATTAGAACAAATTATAGAAAAAGTGTACGCCATATTGTGTCCGCCATTTTAAATTTTTTTAATCAGACTCCAGATTCTTAATCAGCGACCCCAAAAACCACCAAGCAATCAGATTTAACCGAATTTTTTTTTTAATTTTCTTTTCAGGTGAAAAAAAGGGAAAAACGTAAAAAGAGTGAATCGGGAATACGTTTCTAATACTTTTTGTGTTCCACACAATACGATTCGTTAGCCAAAAATGTATTTGAAAGACAATAAGCTTCGAAAATGGGTTTTGTTTTTTATATTTCCAAGAAAAACATATTAAACAACATTTTTTGTTCCCAAGAACAACTACAAAAATAATCGGAAATGGACTGTTTAAAACTTGTGGACCTTTTCACTAGTAAATGTACATGACTGAAATTCATGGAGAAAATCAGCACATCTCGTTGTTAAAGGGTTAAGAATTTTAAATCTCTTCGCGGTGCTGATTACGAATTCGATGACAGTTTTAAAAAATTCAAAATTGCGAATAAAAAATGGCTATCAAAATATACCTCTAGATTCTTTTGCTAGCAAGCAGTTTCAATGATATTACACTCCTTGTTTTTTTTAGTATTAACGAAACACAGTTTTTCCAATGTAAAATGCCAGAAACTACCGTGATAGGGATTGAGTTAGAGGTTAAGATTTTTGAAAATTTGTATGTGAATATTAATAAAGATTTTTATATTGCGGTGTTTATAATCTGACATTAAATTCATTATTAGTTACCCTGAAAGCTCCGAGTAATGATATTCAAGCGAATCCGACGAAATTAAAAATGTATTTACGCCATATTGGATCCAACATTTTGAATTTTTCAAAACTAAGTTTAGACTTGTCATCAACGACCCCGAAAACACTCGTGTAACAAAAAAAAGGGATAAATGAAAAATATTTGTCCTCCATATTGGATCCGCCATTTTTATTTTTTACCATCTGCCGGGTGATTCGCAACCAGCGACCTCAAAAACCCTTCGATATAATTGTGTAAGACATTATTTTCATAAATTTACAGCTGAGATTTAAAAATTAGAAGAGGAGCCTTAAAAATCGTCCCCTTTTGAGCAACCGTATTGGATTATGGTTTTCGAATTTCGCAAATCCGTATGTGCATTCAAAATACCCAAAATAACGTATGTATAATGTAAATATGTTTGTTTTATATTTTTACATTTTTATTAATACGTCTGTAGGTATACTTACCACTCAAGAGGTTAACAGCTTGACATTTATTGATAATAAGATTCCAAAATAGAAGATTTCATAAATAAATGTCTTGAAGAATTAGAGTTATTTACAAATAAATAGACACACTTCTTAAATATTTTCTCTAAATTTCTGAATCCAAAATTGTTAAGATCAAAATGTGGTCTATGTACGTAATGACAGTTCACTCTGTAGAAGTGAACATTTTTACAGACTGGTTCAATTTTTATTCCATTAGGAGTGAATTTTCTGAAAGAAGAGAGAATGGCGATACTTATAAGAAATCCTAGCAAAGTATATCTCTCCATTCCGCATGAAACTAAATGCCCTTACAATAAATTAGTTGTTTCCCAGGGTATCATGTATTGCAGACTTATTAGAGAATTGTAGTTTGTAATCTTCCAATAGTAAACATTCGATTGGATAAGGAAGGTGCGTAAAGTCGAATTCTTAATCTCGAGTAGCGAAAATTAATTTTTTTAAATCCTATGTATGAAATTGTGCGTCTTTTCTCTGTGCGTAAAGTCCAATTTTACGCATCATTATATCACTTTCAGAAACTTGATATTGTTGAAAACTAAGGGCATCATTGTTTTTAAAAAGAATGAAATGCGCAAACATGATTTATTAAATGGCTTTTGTTAATGATTCAAATTTTCGTCTTGCTGCCTTGACAAAATTTAAAAAAAATTGTACTTAACCATGGATGGTTTAATGTAAGAGAAAGATTCTCTACTTTGTCAAACGATTTTTATATATATTTCTAAAGCTAATATGAAATATCTCAATTAATTTAAAAAAAATGTTAGTTTTTCGATTTTATGAATAATTTTAATTTGTAAAGATTTGTAAAAATGTATTCGTTAAAATCCATTCGTATTTAAATTTTTTTTTTAAGTTTTACAATGTAAAGTAAATTTGGGGCATTAAAAAAAATTGTTAAACAAATTATTTTTGCACGTTTTAATTATCTTTTTAGCATAATAATGCTTTCTTTTTTCAACAATGTCATTAATAATAAAAACTAAATTTTGTGAAGTGTTCTAAAATATTTTGTCCCATTATATCCACAATATACGATATACAACTAAGTTAATAAAGATAGCCGCAAACTATACAGTACTTATGATTTTTGGGATATCTGAATATAAATCTGGTTTCATATGTTCCAAATTCAAAATGGCGCATGGAACATGGGAACCGTCAGCAAATCTATATGATAAAATATCCAAATTGAACATCTAATATGGCTGATCAAAAATTGCAAAACTTAGCAAATCCTCTGAATAAGCATCATTTGAAAGGATGATATGTTTTAAGAAAATTAAAAAGCAGGTAATTAATTCAACTTGTAGCGCAGGTGAGTTTCACTGTGTCTACAGGATTCAAATGGTCTTCTAATAAAGGAGACCGTTTTGTAACAAAATAATATGTTTTGAAAAATCTCTATAATTTTTATATACAAACTTTTGCCTTCAACAGCAGTGTTTTGTGGATTTTTATATTCCTCTATTTTTTTAATTATTTTTTGTGATTTTCTTTTTTCAGAAATTTAATTCATTGAATATTCTTCTTCAATACAGGATTTTTGGGGGAAAATACTATATTTGTCCTCCAGAAGAGGATTTTACAATGTTACACAAATCAAATATGAAATTTATCAGCTTTGGTACCGTAACATGGTACGTGACGAAAAAGACAAATATCAGAAACTTGTACAATTGTAATGTCAGATTCTAAAAATTCATAAGGGAAAGTATGCAATCCTTCATTCAGATCGCAGAAACACACTCGGGTAAGGTTCCCAACGGGCACGAAGAACCCAAATGTTTCTAAAACGTTTTTAGAATGTTCCAGAAACGTTCCTAAAACGTTATATGTCTGCAATTTTTACGGAACGTTTTATAAACGTTTCATCCATGTTGCAGACATATAACGTTTTAGGAACGTTTCTGGAACATTCTAAAAACGTTTTAGATTCATTTGGATTCATCGTGCCCGTTGGGTTTCTTATTAGTAGAATTATTTGAAAGTTAATATTTTTATGGTGAGGATCAACTGATGAAATATGTTCAAGATATTCCGACGTTACATTGAAAAACTTTTCCAAAGAAGTACATCGAAATGTTGTACGAAGAAATTTTCAATTAAAAGCAGTAAATTTGTAGTCCTCTGGAGTAAACTTTCTACTTCTAGTAGGGGGTAATGTTAATGATTTACTTTATGGTATTCAAAGTCTACTACAAAGATTCGAATATTTTACTATTCTTTTACTTCACTTTTACAGAGGTTCTTTTCGCTGAATAAATGAAAAACTAGTATTTACATAATACAGACCAGCCGATTTTTACCTAGAAACCTGACTGTACCCGAGGTTTTCGATGCTCTAAATCCAAACCTGGTCGTTTAAATGCTTTTTCAAGATTTTAAGATATCGTAACCTAAAAGTGAAAAAGCACTGGTTTGTACTATATTTTTGAGGTTACATATGTACAGAAGGTGCATTTTTCACAAAATTAAAGAGAAACTAATCATTTCTCTTTCGTACAAGTATTTAGTATACTAAAATGTTCAGGGCAATTGAAAACTTTTAGAAAAGACTTTTCTAGATTTGTCCGTATATACCTTGGTTTTGATTTGATCTTCCTGATATCAAATTATGTTGTCAATATTCCGAGGATGAACTTTTTAGATGACGTCAAATCTGAACAGAAAAGGTTCTCCAGAAAACAGCAAGTTTCGATATGAAAGCACTGCAAAGTAGGCAACGTTAGCTTGGTATGGAGTTCTGATTATTAGATAGATTCGCAATCTACACATGATTTAAGGATTAAGACATTTTTTACATATATAGTTAGGGCTCATCAACCTGGTAACGATTTAACACACTGCATTGGGGCGTTATCCATTTCTGCATAATCGATATTATAGAGTTGCTTTTAAAAACATTTGTAGGCACTTTTAATATTTACAATTTAATAGCATATACTACATTAAAAATGTTATGTATCATTTTGCTACGTATCCTTAATAACGCGTTTATTAAAAAAAAAGAGTAGAGATAGATCGATTAATTTAGCATGGACATTAAAAACGTATATTCGAATAATTTAATAAATTATTAAAAGCTTTCAAAAAATAAATAACACGTATATATTTAGCTAAATAGATTGATGGGGACCGAATATTTTTGTAAGTGATATTTTTATTAAGATTGAACGCTCGTTCTAAGCGTACTGCCCTCATCAAGTAAATCTCATTTTCAAATCTAAGCACATTGTACTTTCAATCTCAAAGACAGGATATCATTCTCTCTAAACTTGAATTAAGCGAAAACGACTTATCTTAAGCGAAAAGTATGTTACCATTAATTAGTAAGTTTTTAACTGCCAAATGGTATGAAAATTCGGAATTCATTTGTTTAAATCCATGGACTCTACATGAAACTCGTTAATCGAGGAGTTTCGAGATTGCTGATTTTATAAATAGGATAAAGGTTTTAGAAAATAAAAGATGGCCGATCTAATACCCTCATAGAACATCACTGTTGCAGAAAGGTTATGATAACCTTACAAGCGTAAGCTTGTAACACTACACGGAGATTTAGAAACCTTCAAACAGCCTCGCGTTAATGTCATGTTAACACTTTAACTACTAAATGCGCACAATTTTCACATGAATTTCAGCATCCTTTTATAAAACAAATATTAGTAAAAATAAAGTTGCTTTATTTCAAATATACGACAAATATGGTTTTTATACATCCGTATATTTTGATTTTTGTCCATTTCGATTTTTGAATGCTCCGAAGCGCCAAAGTTTTTTTCGAAAATGGAAAATTTTAGCGTTTTCAGATTTCATAGGTTTCAACATGTTTCAAGCGTATTTAACGTTAATAATAGTTTTTTGACAGTTCTGTTAACAACATAGGGTGTTGTTACTGATTTTTCAAGATGTTTTGATTATATCGTTAAAAATATATTGAACAACAAAATTCGGCAATTTAAATCAAATACTGTAAAAGTAGTGTAAATACTAAATCTTTTTTTCGAAAGTTTGGAAGATAACGTCATGTGGCAAATTAATGTGTTTTTATTATTTTTTTTTTAAACGTGATGATCAAAAAATGCCAGCTTATTATTGGTAATTAAATACTTTTTTTCCTTTAAAAATTGTCTTTTCTCGTATAACAAAACATCTTCCGAATATCAAAGATGTTCATGACACTTTTAGGTCAGAAATTGTACTAAAAACCATATTTGTCGTATAATAAGAGTCTTAACGTTGTGATACGTTTTGTTATGATACCCCATTCGCTATCCGTTACTATTACTTTTAAGATTCAAGTTTTTCAGGCTTTTGGAGTTGCTAGCGAAAATTGAAAATGGACAAGTGGCCAAAATCCCGTACCATAAAATTATGTTGTCAATTGTTACCATTAGCAACGTATTATGCCACAATGCAGCCAGTAAAATAAAAATGAGTTCAGGACGATCTCAAGAAATTAGATGCTCCACATTACGAGATTTTGTTCGGCTTGAGTTCATAATGAACTCGTTCAGAAACAGCTAATAATGGGAAGCATCTGATCTGTTGTAGAGCCCATTGCGAGTTCATTTTTAACTATTTGTTATTTTTGTTATCCTAACCAGTAATACAAAAATTAGTTCAGAATGAATTCTAAAAATGCTCAAAAAGCAATCAGATGCGTCACTTTCCGAGATATTTTTGAGCCTCAGAGTTCATAAAGATCTCTTAATGATATCAATCTTAGAAAAGTTTCATAATGTGACGCATCCGACTTCTTGTAATAAAGCATATTGCGAGTTCATTTTGAACTATTTTTTAATATTTTCTCTTGTAACCAGCAAAATAAACATTTTTTCAGAATGATCTCCAAAATGTGTTCTCAATTAAATGGGAAACTTTCTGAAATTTATCTGCTCATGAGTTCATAAAGATCTCGTAATGAACTCCTTCAGATGTAGCTGATAATGCGACTCAGCAGCTGACTTCTTGCCGAGCATCCTGAGAGTTCATTTTGAGTTATATTTTATGTTATCTATCCTAACCCGCAAAATAAAAATTAGTTAAGAATTATCTACATATGGGCTCTAAATGGAATCAGATGCCTCAACTTCCCAGATTTTTATGAGCTGGAGTTCATAACGATGACATAATGATATCAAGTTCAGAAAAGTTTTATAATGTGACGCATGTGACCTCTTGTAGATCACATTGATATTTCATTTTGTAATATTTGCCATGTTTTTTAAATTTCTCTTATCATAGCTTCATAAAGATCTCATAATGAACTTAAGTTCTGAAAAACTTAAAAATGCGAAGCATCTGACTTTCTAGAGCTCATTTCGAGTTTATTTTAAACTTTCTTTTGTGTTTGTTATCCTAAAGCAAAATAAAAATGAGTTCAGAATGATCTCCAAACATGCTCCAAAACAAAACATAATGTGACGCATCTGACGTCTTGTGGAGCACATTGCTAGTTCCTTTTAAAATATTTTTTATATTTACTATCATAACCAGCAAAATAACAATTAATCCAGAATGATCTACAAATATGTTCTAAAACAAACCAGATGCGCCACTTTCTGAGATTTCTTGATCATGAGTTCATAAAGATCTCATAATGAACTCAAGTTCTAAAAAACTTGATATTGAAAAGCATTTGACTTCCTTTAGAGCAGTTCACGAGATTACTCTGAACTATTTTTCATGTTTGCTATCCTAACTTGCTAAATAAAAATGAGTTCAGAATGATCTCCAAATATGCTTTAAAAAAAATCATATCCGTCACTTTCTGAGATTTTTCTGACCACGAGTTCATCAAGATCTCATAATGGTATAAAGTTCAGAAAGTTTCATTGTTTGACGTACCTGATGTCTTGCAGAGCACATTGCAAGTTCATTTTGAGAAACATCAAGAGCTCTGGAAAACTTCGTTAACCCTCCTGTGTGCAGACCCGAATATATACGTCCAAACTAAGTTGTTTCCGTATGCGCCAGGACGTATATATAGGTCCCAGCATTTTTGTCTTTTGCATTTCACCGACATAACTTTAGATCTTGAAATAATTTATAAATGATAGTTTGAGGTTGGGAGGTTATCTTACACATGGTATATTGTGACATTTTAAATATTTATTGAGTTATATAAATAATTAAAAAATAGAAAAAGTTCATCAATTTATACACTTGAAAATCAGACAATTTACTTGAAAATCATCAAATAATCATAAAGCTACGTATCAAAAGAGGATCGGTTGAGATCGCCGATTACGAATCTAATGTTGAAATGCCAAAATCCAAAATGACGGATCTTATATGGCAGATCCAATATGGCGGAACCAATATGAGGAAGTAATTTTCAAAAATTAACGAATTTTCTAAAAATTAAAGACTGACATGAAATAATCGTCATCCTCTTATCAATTTTTATGACAATTCGCTAAATTTTGAAAAATTAGTCCGCCATATTGGATCCGTCATTTCGAATTTTTAACTATTAACATCAGATTCGTAATCAGCGACCCCACAAAATATCGGATAGCAATTTTTATGAAAATTTGATAATTTTTGAAAAATTAGTCCGCCATATTGGATCCGATATTTTGAATTTTTAAATTTTAACATCAGATATACCAACTCATCTTGAAATCGGGTCACAGAAAAAATGTACGCATTTGGAAACTACTTTGTAGTACGTATGTAGTAAGTTTGGGTTATATTGTCTATTATACTATAAAATCAAGTGTCTTATTATCAAGACATTTAAGACACAAAAATGTCTTTTGTAAAGGCGTATATTACGTCTTAGACACTAAAAAGTTTCAAAATAAGCCATTACTTTTACAGTACACTGTCAGATATTTCTAAGACTACTCTAAAATGACATATAAGGGCAAATCCGCAGAACTTTTCACTTTCATGTTATTTTAAGATTCACGTAAATCCGCTGTACAGAAATATTTATAAAACATTACTATTTACTAAAAAGGATATGCTTTTCAAGGTACAGTTATTTGTTTTGCATGCTAGTTGATTGAAAAACCAAAGGAAACACGAAAGCTCATAAAATTTGCATAAACTGCTGCGTGCAAATCGTATTTTTTTAAATATTTTGTTCTGTAACTTTTGGAACGTGTATTCTAGTCATTTGAAAATGACGTCGTTGATTAATGGCACTTTATAAAAGCCAAAGATACTTGAAAAATAAGTGTGCGTATCGCTTAATAAGAATGACATGCGTCCAAAGACGCGTGCAGAAGATTTATGGAAAATGGAATTTTCGTTAATTTCTAACAATAACTTTTGGAACAAACAATATTATGGCTCCATACTTTGGGAATTTTTAATTGATGATATAATAAGTGACGCATTCTAAGGAATAAGGTGTGCCTTGTCTCATCTCAATTCTGTGCCTATTACAACCTATAGCCTTCGTGCGTAACTGTTGTTGAAAAATGACACTTTTGTCAGGCACACGATCTCTACACAATTAAATGCCTCGATTATTGGAGTAATTTATTGTTTTAGGTGTCATAATAATACTCTGAACTTGTTCCAGAAATACAAGACGATGTTCAGGGGTAAAACAAGACATGAAATTATCTCTTTGACACAAACTCCTTTCTTTACACGAAAAATGCTGAAATTTGTTACGTGCGGGTTTTATTGGTAACTGATCATAAATACGTTGAAAAATATTAAAAATTGAAGACGGTAGATACAATATGGCGGACCAAATTCCTAAAAAGTTGCTTGAATCATCTGAGCCTGTGTATTCCGGTTCTCTCATCGGTCGAGATTCGCTATAGCTTTGCTCCAGAAATAATGAACATGTAACTTTGAGTAACTTTGTTTTTCATCTCCCTTGCTTCATCTTTTCTGGTTAAAAATGAATAAATATGGTACTAGTGACAACTTACGTTATACCTATTTAAAATTTTTTTCAGAATTGCCGGGATTGTAATGCCTTAAAACGACTTAAATAAATGTTTGCTGCTAAAATTTGTATATTATGAACCTAAAAGCAAAAAGAAAGAAAACCCCCGAATACCCAATTTGAGCTTGTGTGACTAACTTCTTACAAATTCCGTCTTCCATATTGAATTCGCCATCTTGAATTCTGAATATCTGTTGACGGATTCGTGACCAGTAACTTAAAAAACACCGAGTAACAAATTTCATCTGTTTTCCGCGTACAGAAATATGTTTGGTTCGAAGATATAATTTTAGGTCTCGTTTTACCTGACTGCTCTAGAACAATCCTTCAAAAGTCGTAACGTGTCGTTTTTTCTACATTTTATATGTTTAGGAGTGGCCTCGGGTTGATTTTAAATGTGTGCCACCGAAAAAAAAATGTTTTTCTTAAAGCGTAAAGTTAAAAGTTCTGTGGATTTACCCATAAATGAACCGTATTCATTTTCCTAATTTTTCTGTATTTCATGGTAGGTTAGGATACTCAAGAAGCATGACCTAAAGTACATCGATAATTTCTCAATATCTTTATATTCATCAGTACCGCCAACATTATACCGTAATGTAAATAAGGCAAGCCCGCATAATACAGATGAGAGCGCGCCGTATATAGAATCCACGTGCATCGTTTACAATATCCTCTCTGGTATTCTATTATGTCTTACAGTCCATCCAGCATATGCAAATACCCTGAAAATCTTAATAGCAGTTCACGTACAACGTCGCTGTTCTAATAAACATTCTTCGAGGCATGGCTAATGACGACGGAACAAATGATGTAAGACCACGTCGGGCACAATTTTACCTAACCTTGATGCAAAAAGTATCCGTTGTCGCAATATTACGCATTGAATCGCAACGCAATAAAGCAGCTCGATTTGCAGTCATTGTTCTTTCTTTGCTCGCATTTCACTTATCCGATGAGGAGGAGGATGAGGGATTGATGGGAGGGAAGGATGCACGAGGGTGAAGAGGTACAGCAAGAGGTGGAAATAGAGGGCGCGATGGCCGGATGATTCTCGAGGGGTGGAACGTTACCGTTCGAGAGGTCGAGTGGCAGAGTGGCGAGGGATGCTGGGGGGGGGATGAGGAGGAGGTTCGTCCTATCAATCACGGTATTATTATCGAGTCCGTGATTAGCAAGGCATGCTAACGATATCTCTGGCCGGAGGCAGAGGGCAACGTTAGCCGGACGACCTTCCCTCTCGCTCCCTCGTTTCATCTCGTGCATTCTCCTTCTGCATTCTCACCGTCTCTCGTACCTGCATATTTCAATGTGTGTACGCGCCTATACATATTCATGGACGTGTACACGCTGGCTTTCGTTGGGTTGTTTGCGCCTGTGCGCACCGAAGGCAGTTCAGCGTGGTGTGCGGATCGGTGTTGGCCGCAATGCAACTGGAGTAGCCACACGATGCGATTTCCAGAGTGGTGCCGACACCACCAATACCCTGACGACGTTACCCGGAGGTCGCGGTGGTATTGGTGATTTCAATGACGACGACGGGGGTGGCTCGCGAGAGCGACGTACCTCGTTGTAGGCAGAAGGGTACGTGCCTGATGGTGCCTACCTAGGTACGCTCAGTTCGACGTACATGCATTGATTTAAAGCAACCCCTTACCACGATCCATGGCATGGTTTGCTACTGATGTTGCTGCCGCTGTTGCTGCTCCTACTTCCGCTGATGTCGATGCCGTCGTTGCTCGGACCACCAGCGTTAACAGAGGCGAGGGTCGATCCTACCCTCTCGAACGATGCCGAGGGAGCAAAGAGGAATCGGGATTAGGATGCTGGGTGTAGGGGGAACCCGTGCATTCGAAGATTTGCATAGAGGCAGAGAGATCTCGAAATGATCGCTGAACAAATTTGTTCTCGCGTCTCGAGGGACCATTTTTTCCGCGAGGTGTTTGAGGTACTCTTAAAGAGAAAGATTTTTATGTACAACAGCGTGTCCTTGGGAGGCTTTTTCAGTTAAGAAGGTAACAATGGTCACTGCTTTCTGAATGGCCCATTACTTTGTTGCATATTGATGTTTTTTACGAAAAAGAAGCGAATCTTTACGATAATTACACTATGTGATCTGTTGGTCCGAGTAATTACACATTATTCAGATATCATGAAAATGATCCCTTAAATCTGAAAAATAGAAAAAAAAAATCGATAAAAGTCTGAAATATGTTACACTAGTACTGAAGAGCACGTTCTTAGAATTTCATAATTTCTAATTATCCAGTCATTATAGTTTTATTTGTAATTTAGTATAACCCAGGCAACCGAATGATCTATGAAGGATCTCACACCATTGTGTTGTTCTTCAGAGTTATACCACAGGCGCAAATCTTGTATGACACTCACAGAGGCGTAAAAATCAGTAAAAGATGTCGTATGGCATAAGCCAATGATTTTTAAAGCCCCTCCACAATAAAATAACCGACAATATCTTTCATCTCTGAATCTTCGCCTATTAACTTCTAAATCACACAAAATTGAACAGCGATTTTGAGCTGTCAAATTTTTAAAGTCGAAGTTATTTCTTTGTGAAACGTTATTTTCGAGATGTTTTCTAGAAATAGTTTTCAGATGCAACCATTCGAAAGAACAAATATGTCGTCTTGTACCGTTTTCGGTCACTTTTTCCTGAAAAATACATGATTTTTTTTTAAATGACAGCTTCTGACTAGAAAAATAGTTTTTTTTTATGCAACAAACGATTTATTATACAGAAAAAAAGTCTTACAATCAGACTTCAACAGTTAAACTTCTTTTAAATATTGGTCTTAATTTAGCTATTAAGTCAGAATATGATCTTAAAATAAATTCTTGCTGACTTGAAATTTAAATAAAGACGTTATCATTTCTTAATTTAAAGCTGACTGCGATCACTGCACCTGGATGTTGGCTTTATACTGTAAATATTCGGTAACTTCGATTTTCCAAATCTAATGGCAGTACTGTTCAAGAAAAACTTCTCATTTGACATTATCAAAGTCAAAACCAGTATAATTTTTTACTCTTCCATCTGAATTTTTTTGTTGTGTTCCCTACTACGCATTTCTAATCTTCTGTTAGTTTGTCCAATGTAGTCATTGTTGCAATGTAGGCAAGGGGTTTGGTAAACTACATTGCTCTTTTTTTAGGTGTTTAACAGATATTTTCTTTTCTTAACCTCACTGTTAGTTTTTCGGAGATGCCTTGATCGTGCGGTATCCATATTTTTTTTTGTAGTAGATTTCATTATTTTTTACTGATTTTTTCAGGAGTTGTATAGTAGATGAACCGTATTATAATTATACTCGTCTATTAAATTATTAGCGAAACCATTTTCTCTTAAAATCTTCCTAAGAGAAAAGCCTTTTACAATGCTTAATTTGAGATGAAACAATTTTAAGACTTTTTCTGTGTATAATGACATTAATTTATAGTTTTTTGGTATTTGAAGAGATTTAATTTTTTTTCTCTCCAATCACAACTATCCTTAATTTTAAGGCTTCATTTTAATCTAAATAATCTAAATTGGAAATTCTCAGCAGGTTTAATTTAAGCCCAAATTTTGAACAATATCTATTTTTTGGCACTACATTTTAGTCGCACGATAAGCTAGTTTTAAGACTTTTGAAGAAGTTTACTTTTCAGTCGAATAAGGGTTCTTTTTGTTACATCTTAAAATTAGCTATTTATAAGATTAGGTTTTTCACTGAATGCCATATGAATATTTATTGCTATTTATCCACATTCTGACAGATCGGTTCGCGCATAGTATTCTTAACTGGCATTTAAATCAAAGGCGAAAAGCACCCAAATTTTCCTTTTTAATTCGATTACAGACACTTATAGATTATTTCTATGCAAAAATTGAAAAAGTCGTTAAAGCCGTTTTCGTTCTATATTGTATTTTTGTTTAAATCAATGCATTAAAACAAGAATAAACGTCGTTTCTCAATTTTATAGCACATCTATATCTCCTTACGTAATTCGATGTGCTAAAACCAATATGATAACAAAAATTAATGTAAATGATGTTTAGATGTTGAAAAATGGTGAAAACCAGTAAACTGAACTTTGGAAAATTCTTTAGTCAATATTCAGGTTTGAAATAAGAATTCTCTAATTTAGGTGTGACAAGCTCCAAAAAGTTTTCTTTAAGCCTAAATCTCGACTAAAATTAAACTTTGCTGTCTGAAAGTAAGACTTTAAGCATAAATATTGTCTTAATTTAAGAAAATTAGCTCAATTGTAGACTGAAATTCAGCCTTTTACAGTGCTTAATTTGAGATGTAACAATTTTAAGATTTTTTTTTCTGTGTACAATCACCGTCAAAGCCTGTCTTGATTACCACTAATTATTATTACATAAATGAGGATAAAAAACGTGAGAAATCCTTAAAAATTATGAATTTTTATGAGTTTCCCCGTTTATTTGGTTAAATATTATTACTCCGATAAAAGTTATTAAACATAAATTCTGTATTCTGATCAGATGTTCAACTTTCATTGAGAATATTTTTCGACATTTCCATTTTTTGTTTGTAAGTAAACGACAAATACATCATAATTTTTATCAATTTTTCATGATTTTCACCATACAAATTTCATTTGGGGACGATATTCGTCTTCAACAAACCAAGATACAAAGGATAAAAAATATCATGGCTAAAATAAAATTGCGAAACAACCCTGATATATTTATTATCATTATTGTAAATTACGTCTATAACAATTGATAAAATTCATTGTCATTTTTCTCAAAATTCTTGTCAATTTCAATCATACCTTCACAAAAAATGCGCTAAACATAAAATGAGTATTTTGAGGTTTACAACTTTTTTTGCATTGTTCAATTTTTCAATGTATTTGCACAAATGCGAGCAAAATTCGAACAATCTTAATTTTTATGGATTTTTCACGATCTTTACTATATAAATCGGATTTGCGCAAATATTCACTGTGGTATTCCTTTCCAGCACATCAAGTTCCCTAAGAACACATAGGTGTGCTATAAATTAAAAAAGTTATGTTTTGGTAAATTTATCTTTATTTCAATGTATTGATTTTCAAAAACGGAAATGAATATATATAGAATGAAATATAGTACGTTTGGGAAATCCAGTTAAACCAGTTAAAACCGTTTCCAAGAAATGAATTTTCATTTTTAATGAAACTTTTATTAATTACTCAAATTTTCTTCTTTCGACAGTTGAGAATTTTTTAGAGATGAATTTTAACGAATAACGGCTAATTTTTTTCAAGAAAAAGATTGGCCGGAACTTTACGCATGATTTTTGAAGCCAATGGAAACATCTCTAGTTATAAAAAAAAATTGCTTTTCAAAATTCGTTCAGTAAAGTTGTAGAGAATGTTTTTCTTGAAAATATAAACCACTATTCATTAAAATCCATTCAGTTTTAACAAAACTGGCAATATAATAAAATCATTAACAAAAGTTGCTTAACAAAATATTATTTATTTTTCAAGGAATAATAATACTTTCTCCATTAAAAAAGACCATTATTAATAAAAATGATATGCTTGGAAACGTTATTAAATGTTTTTTCCAACAACTAAATTTCTCAGAGATATTTCTCGTCCGTTGTAATTACAATAGAAAAGAAGGATGTCTCCTGATGGAATTCGGTTACTATACTAATAAGATCTTGAAGAAAAAAAAATAAAATATGCTTTTGAAGCTGTCGTTCAGAATACTTCAGTAAAAAATACACTGAACGTTTCGTCCTTTAGTGTTCATTTAAATTTTTAATCAGATTCTGCACACTCATCCTAAGATGTTCAATAAAAAAAAGAAATATTAGCAAAAATCCTAAGCATCGGGATTAGGATGACATTATAAATGGATAAAAAAACACATAAAAATGATATCATATGGATGTCCACTGTCCCTTGCTGTCATACAGGATTTCTTTTGCACTCTATATTGTCTACAATTGCTGTTATTAAACGTCTTTGTTGAAATAAGAAATAACTCTATTTTCTCCATTCCTACATTTCTGTAACTATAGAATAGGTATTACAAAATATTAAAAATTCTGTGGATTTGTATATACTACAGCGTGTAACTTAATAATAAAAGGCAGACACAGGTAAAACTGATAATCATATCTGAAAAAAGTAACTTCGGAAACATTGAGATATTTAAGTTTTATATAGAATAGAAAAAAAATCAAACATAAACAGTAATCAAATAAAAAAGTGAAACACATTTTTCTGATTAATGACATTTTTCGTTTCACTAACTGAAAATTGCTGCACGAAATTTTTTAAAACGTGAACCAAAGTATTTTGCAGTCTTTTTTTAGAAAATTATTATTTTTTAGAAAATTAATTTAGAATATTTCAGAAAATTACTAAACTGTAACAAAGTTCCTTTTGAACCGGTAACAGTATCCTTCAGCTAAATTTTTCAAAAGTTCGGAAAAAATGTTATAACATTACAGTCGTTTATGAAAAATTGCTTCACCAGATCTAACACTAAGGGGAGGATCTAGACGCAAAATCTGTTATATGAAAGAGCTATGCATGAAATACAAAAAAATTATCTCTTATGCAATTTTTTTTTACCAATAAGTTTCAGCGCGAACAAAAATTTGTTACTTTCAAAAAATTATATTACATTTTTATAAATTAATTGAAATATTCGACAAAATTATGATAAACATGAAAACACATTTTCTAAATAATTACGGATGGATTTTAAAAAATTCAATTTTTTTCAAAAAGAGGGCAACCAAAATCTTGTATGTGTTAAAGAAATGTTTGGCCACCGATTCGAGGTCATGAGTTACTCAAGAAATAATTTTTGTAACCATATATTTTAGTGCCAAACGTATTTTTTTTTTTTTTCGAAAAACTGTTATTACATTTTTCTAAAATAATTAAATGCGGATGGATTTTTAAAAATTCCACTTTTTTGAAAAAAAGGCGCACAAAAATTTTATTTGGTTCAAAAAAATGTTTGAGACTGAATTTCTCGTCAAAAGTGACTAAAGAAATAATTTTTTTACCCATATATTTCAGCGCGCAAAAGAAACGTTTTTCTTCGAAAAAATAATATTACATTTTTCTAAATTAATTTAAACATTTAAAAAAGTTAGGATGAACATAGAAATACCTTTTTTTAATAATTACGAATGGATTTTAAAAAACTCAATTTTTTTGTCGCTGAAAATTTTATTATATTACCATTGAATTCCTCGTCAAAACTTACTAAAGAAATAAACTGTTCATCAGACTGATTTTTTGTAATGACCCTCCCCTTAATTACTTAATTATTGAAAAAACGCTTCACAATTTTCATCAATATCCAAACAATTTCTTCTCATTTCATTAGACTTTTATTTTTCGATGATTAATCAGCAACATCCAGTTATATGTTTCGCAGAGGGTGAAAAATGCGGAACATGAAATACTAGGAAGGAAAACTACTTATCGCCAGAATCAAAATGTACTCAATTATTCTTCACGTTAACCAGCTACGTAACGATTGAAAAAAGTAAATGGACTTCGATGAAGGTAGAAAAGTTGAACTCCATAAACCCAGTATCAATTTTTTTTTCTTCATTTACCAATTTAAAATAGGAGGAGTACCAAAGTGTGTTGTTTATATCTATGAAAAATCAAAGTCCCGTTCGCGGAGGGCAAAAAGTTCCAATAGAAACTCATCGCTTATGACTTTTTTACGGGAAACGAATATACGGGGGAAATTTGCATCCGGAAAAGGCGCGTGAATAAAACACAACGGATAGCGATGCCCGTATTTATACACACGCGGATGAACGTTTTTTTTTTTTTGTCGAAGAAAATATCAGCGCGCAAAATATAACAGAGTCGTGATGAGCGATCGAAACTTGCTTACTTTTCGATTCCCATAACGGAAACGCGTTCCATCCACCGGCTTTTAACATGTCAAAATAAAGCAGTTTACAGCGTTTACGACCTTGGCGAAAAAAAAAGATTTTGTAGCGAATACGTAAAATTTCGAAGTACCGGAAAGGTTTCCAAACGCAGGACCTGTAAAAAGCATCCGCGGGAACGCAGGTACGAGCATTCGGAGCAATAAAAGGCGCGTTTATAAACCTCGTTTATTTTAAAGCCTCTTTTAAAAGTACGAATTCGAACGTTTGGAAATCTCGGATGAGAGCGCGAATCGCGTTTTAGTTGCATCGCTCGCGGGCGAATTCCGGGAGCGCAGACAAATTATTGGTACATTTTATTCGAGTTATACGGATCGCTCGCAATGTGATTCGCGTCTAAACGCGTTACGGGAAACGTAATTTAGTTCGCGTCAGGATGCAAAGTGTGCGTGGCTCGAATACGTCGTGACACGCATCCACGAGATTCATCTCTCTCTCTCTCTCTCTCTCTCTCTCCCCTAGCTGCATTTTCCTCTTGGTCTCATCTCTGTCTGTCATCCAGTGTTTTGGTCCCCCTCATTTACCCGCATCATCTCTCTCTCGTATTGTCTCTCTCCTTCTCTTTAACCCCGTCACTTTGTCTCTATTCTCGCTTCATTCTACATTCTCCCGTACTTCCTCTCTGCGGCCTCTACACCTCTGCGAAGCACAATGTCACCGATTCGCTTCGGGCACGGCGCAGCAGGTAATGATATTTCGCGCCCATTATGAAATATTCGAAATGATTTGCCGGGATTGTGCATTTTGATTCGATGCTCGGGCGAGAAACGCCAACAAACCAATCTCGCTACCTCGATGGCTGAATTAACGAAGTGACTTTCGACCATTTTTTATTTAATCAAAATACTTCGTTTAAGGCCAAAATAGCTGAAGCCCATTTTAAGGGGACCCAACCGCTTTTCGCCACCCAAGCTGATACCAACACTACGAAGGTGTTTTTTTATCTGGGTAGATTGCAAATGTTTACTGCATGTAATTTCTCGCCTTTTATTAAGTTATGATTGGTATGGGGAAAGGATGACTTAATTTAATAACTCTACGGGTATACCAAACTACATCAAGGTGGCCACTTGCCTTTCGAAACGATATTCCCTCTGACTTCCTTTCGGTTCTCCATTACAAAACCAATCATTTCAAAATACAGACATTCAAAAACTGGATATTTCAAAATACAGACACCTCCTTTTGATGCGTTCTCTACATAAAAAATGGGGTGCACCTCAAAAACCCGTCAAATCACAAAAGAGACACTTCAAAAACCCGACATTCAAAAACCAAACATTTCAAAAATACTTATATTTTAAAACCAGACATTTCAAAATGCACTCATATTTTACAAGTAATTTTTTGAAATGTCTGGTTTTTTAATGTATTTTTTTTTTTAAATATCAGGTTTTTTAATTTTCGGTTTTTGAAGTGCCTGTTTTGTGATTTGTCGGGTTTTGGAGGTGCACCTAAAAAATGATGTCGAGTCACCGTCCTTGAGGTTTCACTGGAAGGTCATTTCAAGGTAAAAACTATTTTACCAAGGTATTAATTTTGTAGGTCACTTGCAGGTCAAGACAGTTTGACCCCTGGATTATTTATTAAGCACATTTTGATTTCAATCATTAATTACTTTCACAGAATATGTACATTTTTAAATGTCTGGTTTTTGAAGTGCCTGTTTTATGATTTGTAGGGTTTTTTAGATGCACTCCAAAATCCAGTAATTTTACCGGATGAAAAATTAATATATGTAAGTACAGAATCTGTCTTAACCTTTTAACGCCCAGATCTGCTGATTTTTTAGAAGATTCTAGAGGATTTACAGGAAAGTTTCAAAAGATGATGGTTTTTGGGGTGCACCTAAAAAACCCGACATTCAAAAACTAGACATTTCAAAAACCAGACTTTCAACATATGTCAAAAAACGTCTGTATTTTGAAATGTCCGGGGTTTTAATGGCTTTTTTTAATGTATACTCTTTGAATTTCTGTTTTTTGAATATCTGTTTTTTTAAATTCTGGTTTATTAATATCAGGTTTATTAAGTGTCTGTTTTGTGACTTGTCGGGTTTTTGAGATGCACCCTGTTTTTGGTGTTGCTCTTTCGCAAGGTATGGGTAATTCGAAAAAATGACAGTGGCCCCCTCCTTTTTTCAAAAATGCAAATTAAAATCACGATTTTGCCAGATAATTTTCTTTTGAATTGCAATTTTTTCTATCATATCGCATACTGTGCAGCATATGAAGTATCAGAAACGTATTCCCCATGGTTGCACTTGGAAAATGTACATTGTACATTATGCTCTTTTCCGATTTTGAACTCAAAATGGAGCCTATAACGTAAAAATATTTCGAAATTTTGCATATTTTTCACCATTTTCTGCATCGCCTTTTCTCTTTAAACGCTCAAAGTTTACAAATTCGCATCGCGAAAAGGTGAAGGATGTTAAGAACAATTTTTTTTGTAATTTTTTATTTTTCTTTATTTTTGTTAATGTTGTGTTTTAGTTTCCAATTATTATTTTGTTTCTTTAAATGTTAATTTCTTCTCTTGTTTTGTTGTACCATTACCTCACACCTAAAAAACATTTTTACTTGTAGACTATAGTAAAAATAAAGATTATTTATTAGAATGAGATTTTTTGATCATGTTTCGCAATAATACAATTGACATATTTTATAAGATTTTCTGGTTAGGATTTTATTTTGGTTAGTGTAAGTTGGAGCAATATCACGGTAAATGTTTTTGTATCACGAAAGGGCAATACAAAAAAATTGGTCCATCCAATCGAATTCGAGCAAATTGAGAAAAAATAGTTCGCCAATTTGAATTATTGGAATCTGATTCAGATTCGTAATCAGCAATACCTAAAAAAGAAACGAATAACATGTTTCAATGGCAAAATACAGGAAACAATGATAATAAATAAAGTTAAATAAAGCATTTAAAGACGTTAAGTCTTTTAACAAAACTTTAACAAAAAATTTCAAGAATATGTAAAATCTTTATACTGACAAAAGTCTTCAATTAAGACCAATAGTCAACAAAAAGAAGCCTTGTTCGACTGAAAATCAGACTTTTTCAAACGTTTTAAAACTAGCTCACCATGCGACTAAAATGTAGTACCAAAAATTAGACATTGTTTAGAATTTGACCTTGGATTAACCCAATAACGCCCAAAACGGCATAAAATGTCGATGTTCTTCATCTCATTTAGTTTTATACAAAGCGTTAATGCATTTTTCTGTGCATCCATACCCAACTGTTTTTGGGAGTATTTTTTCCGAAACTGCAATCAATTTTCGATTACATTCAGCCGTTTTTTTCAATATGGCCACCCAAAAGCAAAAAAAAAAAAAACATGAAAAACATTTTCGAAATAAATTCTCAAGTTTTTATATGAAGACGTTATCCAATTGGGACGTACGTTTGGTTTGGGTGTCATAATGACTTATACTAAAAGATCATTATAGTCCCGACTGAAAACTCAATATGGCAGCTTCAAAATGGCGACATTATCATGGTAATTCTAACTTTTTGAATGTATAATTCATCTAAATATTTGACTAGAACATGTTAGAACCCTGTCGGACAAAATATTGAAAACTGATCGGATTTGCTTGAAACTTGTTACTAGAAGGTTCTCGGAATCGCTAATTACGAATCCGATCTTAGATTTGCAACATTCACAATGGCGGATTCTCTATGGCCAATATAAAGTTAAAATTACTATATATTTTTTAAAAAATCGGTGTAGGGGAATTTTTAGGTCTATGGTCGAATACAAAAGTTTTAGATAAGAAACAAAAATTGTAATGGTCTTGTTATAATATAATCGTTTGAATGTACGTATAAGTTTTATTTATGACAACATTTTTATTACATAAAATACGGTGTTCACATATGGTGCATTTTGATGAACCATATTCAATTGCTTTGTTTTTTTGCATTTTACATAGTTTTTTTTTAATTTTTCATATCAAACCATTGGGCAGGAAATAAAATTCCAAAAGACTCTGTATTAATTTTGTTTTCGAGTACATTGTCTATTACTTTACTTACGTATGTTTAATTTCATAAGTAGTGCATTTAACTTGCATTTATTCATGTTCAAAATTAATGTGATATTTCTAACCACGACCGTTGATGTTAATGTGTTTGAAGAGGTTGTCCACATATTCTAGATTCACTACCTTCTGGCCTTTATTATCTTGTAAAAGCCTAGTTATAGAACAATGCCTGGTAGTCATTCTTGGGGATTTCGTACAGACGTTTCGTCTCGGTTGCCTTGTCTTTGATGTGTCCACTTGCAAATCCCTGAAATAGAAAGCGCAAATTACCTTATGAAATTATATTATTGTTTTATAATATTGATATTTTGGTTAAGCTTTAATTTAGCATTTCTAACAATAACTTTGTTCTTATCCCTTAGCCCTTAGGTCACGGTATGCTTAAACGGTATTTAAATCAAAGGTGAACTACACATCGAATTTTCTTTTTTATTACGGTTTCAGAATTCTTATAGACCATCTCTATACAAAAATTTAGAAAATCGTTGGATGCGTTTTCGTCTTTTATTGATTTTTCCTTGTTGAAAAATTAATACTTTGAAACAAGGATAAAGGTCGCTTTTCGCATTTATAGTATACACATACGTAAAAACGAATATCATAGCAAAAAATCGCGCAATACCACTTAGATGATGAAAAACTGAGAAAATTCTATAAACGTTATAATGTTTTGATTCTTTAGTCGAAAAATTAGACAAAACGTTGGTAATTAAAGCTGTAGATTTTCTCAAAATATATATTTTATAGTTTAGTTAGATAGTTAGTTAGTTATCTTTATTATTGCACTTTTTGTACAGGTATGATAGAAGCTGATGAAAATTTGTAATTTGTATTACATTTCTGGGGTCCTACTTATTTTGATGTATTGAAATAGAATATCATAACAAAAACTGGCGTAAATCCGATTTACATGGTGAAAAAATGTGAAAAATGTTTTATTTTCCTCCTCGTTTATTTTGTTAAATATTGAAAGCTTTGAAAAGTGTATTTAATATACAAATATGTTATAACGTGTATTGTTTTTCAACATTATCAATTTGTTTTTGTAAGGAAAAATGCGAAAAACCATAGTTGTGTCAATTTTTCATGATTTTCACCATGAAGATCTTTTAATAATTTTTATTATATTTCCAAAAATTACTGAAAAAAGGAGTTTTTGTTGTAATTTTGTAATAAATACTTCATATAACTGATATTATGCCTGGTCTTCTTAGAAACCTTAACGGGTTACCATTAGGGTCTACCCTAATTAGAATTTTCAAAAAATCGATTTTTTGTTTTTTACATTTTTCGACAGTGAAAATGAACGTTATGAATAAAAGGAAAGCATAATGTATGGTGCAGACATCGCTAATTAAGAACAAGTAATATTTTTTTCAGGATTTTTCTTTGAAAAAAAAATTTAAACGCGTTTTTCGAATAACGTTTTCCGATGCCTTGTTGATAAAATCTCCGAATCTACTCGACCGATCCTTATGAAATTTTTAACAAATGTTTTTATAAAATCTTTATACAACTTTTATAAAGAAATAATCCTATAAAAATTTTATATGGACATATACATTTTATACAATTTTTTATTACAATATTGTATAAAATTTGTATGTCCATGTAAAACCTATATAAAAACATTATAAAACCTTTATAAAACATTTTTACCCGGGCAGCTACAGCGCATATCGAGGTATTTTTAAAATTTCAATTTTAACTCTTCTTCTTTTGCCAAAAACTGTAAAAAAACGTGTTTTTTTTTCGAAAAATGTCCACCATTTTGTCAATTTTCCAAAAATAAAAAATCACTCGATATGCGCTATAGCTATTAACATACTGAATTTAACGCCGCTTAATTTTTTTCGATTCAGACCATCCATCCCAGAGATTTCTTCAACAGCGAGGAAACATATTTTTTTTTAGGACTTTTATTTATTAGCATTTTCGTGTATGAAAATGTATTAAATGTACAACAATTTTTTTTTATGAATTTTGATAGTGTATTAATACAGTATAACAACATTTATATCATTTATATTACAAAACTGTTTAAAATATTCTGAAAAACTGTCTTTTATTAAAAGTTCTAATTACCGTAGACCCTTTAAGTAGATAAATGACAAAACAGGTCAGACACGGTCAGTATGAAAAACAGAAACGTTAATAAAGGTCTCAGTGTACAAAAAAAAAGAGGTTACAAACCTTTTTTCATTGGGTCAGTTCCATGTAAATCGAGATGAAAGGGCGAAAAAATTGCCTTTTTAGAATTCCTATGAGTAAAAAATGCGACGTGATACAAATTTCTAGTAGGGCTTAAATGAAAGCTTAAAATATGCACTTTTAAACGACAAATTGAAAAATCACTAATGATATTGGGGGAACTTAATTCATCAAGCATCTCAAAAAAAAAAAATAGCTGCGGTCACAAGAACTGATAGAAAACGATATTCCATGATCAGATTTTTTTTTAACTGGTCCCATTATGGTTTTTGTAGTAACTGATGATGAATGGAAAGTTAAACTTAAAAAATTCAAAATGGCGGACACAATATGGCGGACAAAATTAAAAATATTACGCGAACTTACTTGAAATTTGATACTCGGGTATTTTTTAGGTTGCTAATCACTATTCAAAATTCAAAATAGCAGATCCAATACGGCGACCGAGATATTTGTAATTAACTTCTTTATGATTTTGTTACCCAAGGAATTTCGAAGTCTCTAATTACAAATCTAAAATTTATTTTTCAATACGGGTAAAAATTAAAAAGAATATAGTTTTATTAACATCAATTGTATTATTACATTACAGCTAGAGTATTTGAGAAACATTGATATAAAATACAACACGAAATTTGCCTCTGAAATTTGGTACAGATACAATTATAACGCCCAGTTATTAAAATTGATAAAAATGACGATTATAATTCCTCCACTATTAATAGTGAATTTTTAATTTTTCGTCGAAAAGTTCATGTTTTAAGGTTTCATTTAAGCCCTACTAGAAATTTGTATCATGTCGAATTTTTGACACATAAGGATTAAAAAAAATGCTAAAAAAACTTGTATCTCGATTTGCATGGAACTGACCGAATGAAAAAAGATTTCTAACCTCTTTTTTTGTTGTACACTGAGAACTAAAGATTCAATAAACATAAGAATTTTTAAATAAACAAGAATCGACTTTTTTTTGTAACCCAGTGTAATCAATAATAACACGTTTTCGAGATTCACTAGATCACATGATCATAAAGTTTTGCGAGTTAATATTAGATCGTTACGATTTGAACTTTCGTAAAACTATATTGAAAGGCACGTCCGTAAAATAATTTTCTTTCATTGCGGAGAAAATAATGTTTTATATCGTTTACCGCATTACCTTTTGACTCGAAACGAGTCAATCATTTCTGTCGCAATTGATAATAATTGCCAACTTTCCTGAGGATGATCGTACGCACTTTACGACGACGTGTTTTTGACGGGGACGGCAAGAAAATCATAAAGACAATAATTGTTCTTGATTATGCCGTAATTAAATAATTTGATTGAGTGCACACATGACGTTTTAATTATTAGTTGCGTAGTTGGAATATTTGTAATTATCGGTTAGTTTATGGGTAAACCGGCGACGGTAAGAGCGACGCCGTACGGTAACCATAATACTTCTTCCTTATTACGATGTTATTTAATAAGAGGCGGGAATATATGTGTCGCGCAGTAAATAATTCGAAACCCAATTTGTTCCTGTATATATATATATGACGTTTTCATTATTAGTAAGATTCCGTGGAAAAGCTCGTAAATAGTTTGGTGACGGCGGCGGAGGCGGCGGCGCAGGCTGCAGCAGCCCGTGGTGGGTGAGCGAGACATACGAGAGGGTTGGTTTAAATTCTCTTCCGTCACCGCAAACATGCATAATGCAGCCACGCGGCGCGTGTAAACGTGTAAACGTCGAGCGCACGTCGGTGCCAACCGCTAAATACAAAAATCCCCATCAACCACCTGTGCGCGCCACGCGCGGATGTGTGTTTCCAAGTTAATTACAGCATAATTGCGGTCGACATTTTGTTGTTGAGCGCGTAACGACACGACGCAACTGGATCGCTCGCAAATTTCTAGTCAGTCCACCTACCATACAGTTTTCATTAACTATGTGTAATTACCGATCGACCAGTTCGATGATTCTTCATTGGATTGGAGACGGTACTTTCGGCTACTGATACCAACAGGATTCGAACTACATGTGTTTGTTTACGGGACGTAAACTGTTTACTGTAACTCTGACATTGCTCTTCAGTGTTTTCCCAAGGTCATTTTGTAAATATTTTTATTGTTTTGATAAATATTGGTTGCGAGCTATTTATTTTCATATATACTTTTATTATCTTCGCAAAAATTGTGCTTTCAGGATTTCCTTTTACAAATTTACATTTACGCATCATCGAGAATTTACACCAAAAAATTCGTTAAAACTATTTTCTCTCTCCTCTCGTTTTAACTCCCTCACTCTCTCTCCCTCTCTCTACCAAAAATTTCTCTTGACTCGCACCATTATCTTCATCCAATTCATCTCCTATTCTCATTTAAAACATCCAAGTCTCTTTTTCCTCAATTCCGCTCTCTCCTGACTCGGTCTATCATCTTCATCTATCTAATTCATCTCTCACCCTCATTTAAAACATCTACGCCTCTTTCTCCGCTCTTCCTCTCTCCCGCTTTCTCTCCTGACTCGCTCCATCATCTTCATCCATCTAATCCATGTTCCACTGTCATTTAAAACATCTACGCCACTTTCTCCTCTCTCCCTCTCTCTCTCCTGCCTCGCTCCATCATCTCATCCATCTAATTCATCTCCCACTCTAATTTAAAACATCTACGCCTCTTTCTCATCTCTCCCACTCGCTTCCTTTCTGTCTGACTCGTTCCATTATCGTCATACATCTAGTTCATCTTCCACATTCATTTAAAACATCTACTCATCTTTCTCCTCTCTCCTTCTCTCTCCTTACTCGCTCCATCCAATTCGTCTCCCACCCTCATTTAAAACATTTATGCCACTTTCTCCTCTCTTCCTCTCTCTCCTGACTCGCTACATCATCTTCGTCCATCTAATTCATCTCCCACCCTCGTTTAAAACATCTACGCCTCTTTCTCCTCTATCCGTCTCTCCCCCTTTCTCTCCTGGCTGGCACTATCATCTTAATCCATCTAATTGATCTCACGCCCTCATTTAAAACATCTACGCCTCTTTCTCCTCTCTCCCTCTCTCTTTTGATTCGCTCAATCATCGTCATCCATCTAATTCATATCCCACCCTCATTTAAAACATCTAAGCCTCTTTCTCCTCTATCCCTCTCTCTCTCCTGACTTACTTCATCATCTTCATTCATCTAATTCATCCCTAATCCTCATTTAAAACATCCACGCCTCTTTCTCCCTGGCATACTCGTCCTTACTCCTATCTACAAATTCTCTCCTCCTCAATCATCCAGTACGTGTTCCCCCTCATCTAATGCAAGTATTTCCACCTTGCTATTATCATTAATTCTTTCCCTTCGTTTCTCTAAATACACATTTTTATATACATTGGTACCAAGTTCACCGTTCCGTAATTCGATCTTAGACTTGCTTTCTCCCCTCTTTCTTATTCGTCAACTTCTATTTATCTTTCCCTCATTGTATCCCCATATTCACTCCATTCTTGTATATCTACATCACAAAGGCCCTCCTCTCCATAAATATTTCTCCCTTTATCGTTTCATCCTTTTTCTTCTCAATAACTAATTTAATTCCAATTTCCTATTCCTGCGCTTTCTCTAGCATTTCCTCAAACCTTATTGCTCTCCATCCGGTTTCCATCCTCAATTTATCTCTTTTGAGCTCTTCTCTTGCTCAATACCCCGGATGCTACCTTTTCCAACCCTAAAACAGGTCTTGCGGTGGCTATATGAGTGCGAATGCATACTAATTTACAGAAAAAATATAAAGTGTGAACTCAAAGTGTTCAAAAGCTCTACCCCGCAAGGAATTTTAGTTGCAGGTGATAAGAGTCGATAAACCTTGACCTAAATTAAAAAGTAGCCCATTGTTGTTTTAGTAAGGTGAACTAGAAAGTGGAATTCTCGAGGATACTACTCCTAACCTTAAAGACGCGACACGCCAAACTTCCGAGGAACACGAAAAAGAGAAAAGCGCCACATCGGTGTGAACTTGAAACTAGACTCCAAATAGGTTTGGCCTTGAAGAGGTCATTAAATATATATATTGGAGTTATTTGAGGAGGATATTTTGGGTCTGTGTGTGCGCTCGCGCTTGTTGGTCCAATTTGATAGTTATGAAATACCCAAACAATCATGGCAATCAGGTTTAAGGATCTATTTAAAATGTTCGAATGCCTCTCCAACTTTGATGCATTTGTTTATTTTTCCTGGACAGGAATTTCTCACATTGTGCAGAAGACGAACATATCACAATCTTCCTAAAACGACAATAAAAATGGAGGTTCCCGGTTTAAAAAATATCTTTGACCTTAGAATCACCTTGAAGGTCGTGGATCAAGTCATGGTCAAATTCATACTGGATCGTGAGCTTTCAACTCTTTCCAAATCTACAATAAAAACAAGGGGTTCCCGTTAACAAAACAACTTTGACCTTGAAGTTACCTTGAAGATCGTTGTCCAAGACATGGTTGAGGTTGTGCCTGAACGTGAAATTTCCTGTGATTATAGGAAAACAGAATCTAATATCATTAATAATCATTTAAATTACATACAAGTAGCAATTAAACATTTTGCAAAATTAGCATCATACAGTAATTTTGATTTCAATCTGAATTTTTAACCATAACAAATTGAGCTTATTTAGCTATGATATCATCGTTTATTAAAAATTATTTATTAATAATTCTTATTACATTTGTATTATTTGAAAATGTAATTTACTCTTACTTTACATATAGTTTTTGTAGCAGGAAGGTAGATTTCAAAATAATGTCTCAATGTACCAAATGTTCTTAGATAATTGTATTGCAATAACTTTTCGCTTGAAACAATTCTTCTCGTATTTTCATATCATAACATCAGTTTAATGCGATTACATTACATACATTTTCCTTTGAATATCATTCTTTCAATGATCAACGCAAGTAATTTTGAAAGTAATTTCTACGTACATTATACGATAATTTCCACGAATAGAGAATGTATTAATTACTAGCTTCTAAAGAGTTCTATTTAGTAGAGTATTTAAGCAATGCTCTTGAAAAACATTGCATTACTTACTAAATGTAGAAACGTTCATGAGAGAGTAAATTCGTTTCATTCACTTATACGTAAAGTAAAGTGGGATTCCAAGTGGAGTTTTATCGGAAATGAATAGCGATTAAAAGTTATTATATTCCTAATACTCCGTTTTGTTCGATTGTTCGTTTCAGAGCAGTTTTAAAGACTTCTGCAATGTGTAAATTACATTCTTTTTAAAAATAGTTACCTTTTACAAAAATTAAAATTCTAAACATTTTTTGTTGTTTGCAATTTCCTTCAAGGTTACAAGATTCATAGTTTTCGAGGAAAACAAATACTATATTTTGGGGCCGAAAACCGACAAATCAAAAAACCGACAGGTCAAAAAACCGACAGTCATAAGACCGACCCATAAAAAAATAGAAACATGGACATGCGTACAGTAATTTTTTGAAGTGTCGGTTTTTTGACTGTCGGCTTTTCGATTGTCGGTTTTTCTACCCGCATCCTACTTTATTCTTCCCATTTTAAGCAATCACTCGCATGGATTTCTTATTATGTCACATAATTAATTAAAAAATAGAAACAATATATCATGGTAAATTTTTTGTTGTTTACTAAATACCATAAATTTTCGGAAGAAAATCATACCAAATGATAATATTTACAAATGATTACCATTTCATATTTAAAGCTTAAATTCTAGCTTACCCCTCTCCATAATTTTAAAAATCCCATCGGTAATTATGTTAACCCTTTAACCCAACTGTACACATTTTTTTGATGAAGTTCGATACTAGATTTTAGCATTTAAATTCCACGCTAAAAATTTGACTCTAGTCATTTCTTAATAATATGATGCATACATTTCTTCGTCATTTCTTATTGACCAAGTAACTGCCCTTTCCGGTGGTCCACGTCAAAACTTTTTAAATTTTGAAATAAAAAAGTGTTATGGGTGATGACATTGTCATACTACGAAAAATCACATATTATGTCAAACACGAATTTGTTATCAGACAGTGTGTATTTCGGAAAGCAAACATTCAAAATGGCGGTCACAACATTTTTAATAATCGTAAAAATATCCTATAGCCATATATTGAAAATCGCAAAATTTAGTGCATTTTTCTAAATCTTGGTAGCCAAGCGATCTTGAAGGCGCTGCTGACGAATCTGAAGTTACTTTTTGAAAATAAAATATGGCTGCTCGAATATGGCGAACAAAAATGTTTAACCACATTGGATCCACTGTTTTGAATATTTAAAAGCTTTAAATTCAACAAAACCAATGTATAACGGTTTTATAAATACTCGTGGAGGTTTGCTTTTTCTAACATATGGCTTAGGATAAGTACACTTTTATAGCCATTTTTTATTTTCAGAGATTTCATATTTGAAAATAAAACAAAAAATTGTCATTTTTTAAAAACACGTGACAAATTTTTTATTTTAAAATTAAAAAAATATTGCTATGCACCATTGGAATAAGAGGTCCTTGGCCAACAAGAAAAGACTAGTGACATATTTTTCTCGTGCATTTTAAACACCAAAATACAATGTCAAATAGAGAAACTGCACACTGAGAAATAATTCATAGTTAAATTGACTATATCACATAGTTGGGAAAATATAGTTACAACCACTATGAAAAATAGTTAAATTTACCATTTTCACAGTCGATTTTACTATAATTGTTATACCAACGATCTCCTCATAGTTAAAAAATCAACTATGTAGAATGATTTAAATAAATATGACAAATATGATTAAAATAACTATAATCTAGTGCTGTCCTCATTTCACACTATGTCTCGTAGTAAATCTTATTATTCATAGCTCAAATTTGTACTTACTATAAATCCATACACTGAGAGAAAACTTGTTGGTAACCGCAACTATTTTGTTTAGTGAAAAAAATTACAGTAACCTTGACGATATATTATGGTAAACCTGACATTAATAATGTTATCGGTACTATATGAATATAGTAAAATATTATCTCCATAATATTGTTACAGGGAACGTAAAATTACAGTTCCTTAACATTAAATTTGGTGGTTACATGCACATGAATTAATATAGTAAATGTAACATTATATTCCATGTAAATTTTACCATAAATTTTAGTTAAATACGGTCATAACTATTCTTTTAGTCAGCTGCACTGCAATTTATGGTTAACGAGATATCGAATGCGAAACTCGAACTGGAAGAATTTTTTGTTTTCATCTATTCTGCATGCTAGAGAAGGATAGGACGCTTAAAGATATTTCTGACACGTGTATGTGTATTGTTTTATATTCTCTTTGTTTTATAGTAGGTATGTATATAAAAAAAGATGAAAACAAACCAGTATGGTTCGCAAAAAAAATAAATTCAACCGACAAACACTTAATATACATTAATATACATAATACATTTGAATTTCGCGGGCAGAATTTTCATAAATTGACGATAGGTGGCTAATCTTTTCTTTTATTTTTACGCAAGCACCAGTACCATATTTCTATTAGTATATATGTAGTTGGATTCCTACGTTGCTATATGTTAGGTCGTTGCGAGTTCTCAAATGTATCTGCGTTTTACGAATGCGGTATGTGTATATGTGTTTGAAATGTATGAAGCGAATATACTGTTATATACGTCTGCGTTTATGCGTGTCATGTGTGTAAATAGTGTATTTATTATATAATATCCTTGTTCATAAAATTCAATAAATGTCTATTGCAGATACCACAGTCTAAAATATTTCGAGGCAAAATAAGTAATATTGTTTTCTCGTTTTCTTTAATCCAGATTTAAAAAATAACTATACAATATAGTTGGTTTTACCATATTATATAGTTAGCCTAACATTCGATAATAGATAGCTGAACCATTTTTAAAAGGTGCAGTTTACTCTCAATTCTGTTACCTTCACTCTATATTATTGTATGAATAACAAAAAATTCGTCAGTAGGTGTTATCATAAAATTTAGTTGTGACTGTATTTCACTCAAATTTAAAGTAAAATTATGGTAATGGGGACTATAATTTTCTCTCAGTGTAGTAAAGACTGCTGCACCCCGTGTGTTTTGATGCCGCCAGGTGGCGACGTGGCGTTCGCAACTTTTTCTCTTCGAGCCCGTGGCTCCCGTTATTGAAGTGGATTTTCATTTGGACATAAGAAGGACCGTCGGGCGTCAAGATATGATAATACATAATAAATGTATACGCACGTGTATGTATAGACTAGTTGCACGACATTGAAATTTGAGTGTGTAATGGCATTGCATAATACATTTTTTAACTGACTAGAATGTGACATTCACAAACTTAGCATAGTATTGGTTTTTTGTTTTTCTCTTTGTTTCCTTGTTTATCTTAAACAAAGAATGAAGGGAGAAAAGTGGAGTTTTCATATGCTATGTATATATAAATATATAAATATTGACTCCTTTCCATATTTTTTATGACAATTGCTTATATACAATTTCTCACAGTGAAGGTAGAAATTGTCAGAAATTACTATTTCACAATAGTTGAGTCTATTTGTCTATTATGATAAGTAGATTTTGAAACATGAAACAATAGTTAAACTTTATTATTTCAGAATAGATATTATAACTAATACCATGTCTAGTCTTCATTTCACACCATCATTCATAGTTAAAAATCGGTATTTTCAACTACTTTTTTTTCTTTAAACTAACTAGTGATCTTTCTCAATTACATTCTGATTAAAATGAGATCATATTAACGTCTATGTGCAATTGCAAGAGAATGGATAACTTACAGATTTGGGTTGCACCTCAAAAACACGACAAATAAAAAACCGACATTTAAAAAACCAGACATTTAAAAAACCAGACATTTAAAAAAACAGACATTTAAAAAAACAGACATACAAAAACCAGAGATTTCAAAATACAGACGTTAAAAAATAATACATTTGAATAACAGACATTCAAGAACCCGACGTTTCGACACCGATTGGTGCGTTCAATACATAAAAAAATTGGTGAACCTCAAAAACCCGTCAAATCACAAAACAGACACTTCAAAAACCCGACATTCAAAAACCCGACATTCAAAAACCAGACATTTAAAAAAACAGACATTCAAAAACAAGGCATGTAAAAAAAAATACTAAAAAAACAGGTATTTCAAAAAAAGACATTCAAAACCCAGGCATAAAATGCAGACATATTTTGAAAGACTGTTTTTTTAAATGTTTGGTTTTTTAATTTCTATTTTCTTAAATGTCTGGTATTTGAATGTATGTTTTTTTAATGTTGGGTTTATGAAGGGTCTGCTTTGCGATTTGTCAGGTTTTTGAGGTGAACCCCTGATTTTTGTAAGGTTTGTTTTTTGAAATGTCTGGTATTTGAATGTCTGTATTTTTAAATGTCTGGTTTTTGAATGTACGGTTCTTTTTTAATGTTGGGTTTACGAAGTGTCTGTTTTGCGATTTCTTGGGGTTTTGAGGTGCAGACCTGGTTTTTTAATGTTTGTTTTTTGAAATGTTTGGTATTTGAATATCTGGGGTTTGAAGGTATGCTTTTTTAAGTATCTGTTTTTTTTATTTGTCGGGTTTTTGAGGTGCACCCATAACAATAACTCCAAAGGTTACAAAATGAAGGAAAAGAACCGATTTTGAAATGAATCACAGAGATGATTTTCTTATGATTTCCATTCGATTTTAAAATAATTCGGGCGATCGGTCGCGGAGAGTTCCTCCTCCTATTATTCTGAGACCTTCCGTCTCGTAAAAAAGACAGCTATCTGGTTGGCGTAAAACCGGTAATTGTCCCATTCGTCGAATTAGTAATTATTCCGCAAAACGGATAAATGGGAGTCACCGAAGCAGTCTTTTCGATGTCGAATGTCAACACGGGAGATACTCGACGAGGCCACCACCGGTCGGAGTTCAGTGCCGCGCCCTCCCACCCTATAAATTGATGCCAATGTACCTACGTAGCTGCTGCTGCCCCCTGCCGCCCCACGCCACTCCCTCCTTCGGCCACCCCCTCACTCCCCGGACATCGTGCGTCTGAATATTACGCACACAAGAGCCCCGGCGAGCACGTACATCGTTCGCCGCCGCCGCCGCCGTATTCCCCCTTTCGCCCCGGTTATACGGTATATAGAACACAATTAAGTAAATGAGCACGGGTTGCGCGCGCTATAGATACCCTCTATTACGTGTATTGATCTCGAGCGTGGACTCCAGTTACACGTAATACGTGTTTTGTCGCTTATATGCACTCGTATACGACTGAATTCGACGCCGGGTATCGTCTACTTACCGACTGCCGCATTAATTCGGCCCAAACGCCGCTACTTTCCCAAACCTCTCTTTTTCAGACTTTTCCCGCCAGGGTGCACTTTCCCTCTCGTTCTGACTCTACCTTTCTTTTTCCCGCTAAAACAGGGTGTCTTCTAAAAGTCTTAGTTGAATCCTTTAAGACTAAAGTGTCTTTTCAGAATGCAACGTCTTAATACATACAGAAAGAAAGAAATCTTACAACCAGGATCGACTTCTTTTAACGGTTGCGGGTCAAAAAATCGACAAATCTAAAAGCCGGCTGGTCAAAAAACCGTCAGTCATAAAACCGTCAGTCATAAAGCCGTCAGTCATACAGCCGACAGTAGAAAAGTCGCCAGTCAAAAAGCCGTCACATAAAAAGTTAGACACATCGACAAGCGAGTGTGGGTCGAAAAACCGACAAATCAAAAAGCCGATAGGTCAAAAAACAGACTGTCATAAAGCTGATAGTTGAAAAGCCGACACATCGACAAGTGGACAGTCATTTTTGGAAGTGTTGGTTTTTGCATGTGGGGTGCGGGACGAAAAACCGATAAATCAAAAAACCGACAATCGAAAAGCTTAACTTAAAAAATTGACTGTCCGCTTGTCGATGTGTCCATTTTTTTATGTGTCTGCTTTTTGACTGTCGGATTTTCGATTGTCGGCTTTATGACTGTCGGTTTTTGACTTGCCGGCTTTTTAATTTGTCAGTTTTTCGATCCGTAACTCTATTAAAAATTGGTATAAATTCAGGGTACACTTCAAAAACCCGACAAATCATAAAACAGATGCTACAAAAAACCCGACATTAAAAAACCAGACATTTAAAACAACAGACATTCAAAAACCAGACACTTAAAAAACACATATTTTGAAAGTATTTTGGGTATACCTCAAAAACCCGACAAATCATAACACAGATGCTACAAAAACCCGACATTCAAAAGCCAGACATTTAAAAAACAGACTTTCAAAATGTGTGTGTATTTTGAAATGTCTAGTTTTGAATGTGTGTTTTTAAAACGTTTTTTTTAAATGTGTGGTCTTTTAATGTTGGTTTTGAAGTGTCTAGTTTTTTTGTCAATGTCTGTTTTTTGAATATCGCGGTTTTGAAGTGTCTGTTTGTTTATTTGTCGGGCTTTGGAGGTGCACCCTACCCTAGATTCAGCCATTAAGTAAGAATATGATCTGAAAACAATTTTTTGTGGTCTTGACACTTAAAAGAAAACGTAGCCTTGAAGAGGGTGTTAGTCGAAAAACCGACAAATAAAAACGAGACAGGTCATAAAACCGACAATCATAAAGCCGACAGCAGAAAAGCCGACACAAAAAATAGACACGTCGATAAGTGGACAGTCATTTTTTTGAAATGTCGGTTTTTCGTCCCGCGCCCCTTGAAGACATTCCAAAAATGACCGCTTGTCGATGTGTCCATTTTTTATGTGCCGGGTTTTTGACTGACAACTTTTTGACTGCCGGTTTTTGACTTGTCGTCTTTTTGATTTGTTGGGTTTTCGACCCGCATCCCTTTAAAAATTGGCATCAATTCAAGACTTATTTTTTTCAGAACGCGCAAATTCAAGTTTTCTGAACTCCAAAGTATAATAATGGCATATTTCGATTCGTAAGAACCAGTAACAGACTTTAATAATTTAGTCTCAATCTTGCAGTCATTTCAGTCATTCTTGCTGGTTCGCACCAAGTTAAGCTTTATGCAAGAAAGACGTCGTACACGAAGAAAAGAAATACCTAAATTCAATTGGAATTAAGACTGAAAGTTAGATGTAATGCAAATAAGACCACGTAGGAAAGGTCAGACTTATGCCATAGACCTTGGCTAAGTTTAACATGTAATAATTTTAAGTATTTGGTTTACAGTGTGCCGGTAACGCTGAGAAAAATAAGTCTTGAATTGAGACCGATAGTTAGCTAATTTTAAGACATAACAAAAAGAAGCACTGTTCAAGTTCTTCAAATGTCTTAAAGCTAGCTTACCATGCCATTCAAATGAAGTACCAAAAATTAGATATCGTTCAGAATCTGAGCTTATATTAAACCGGTTAAGAATTTTAGATTTAGATTATATAGACTAAACTCGAACCTTCATACACTAAAAAAAAATTCATTGCACAATAAAACGTTCACTGTAAAAAAAGTCTTAAAATTGTTACAAATAAATAGCATTTTTAACCATGAAGCAATAGTTAAACTTTACTATTTCATAATAGTTATTTTAACTATTACCATGCCATGTCTATTCCTCATTTCACACTATGATTCATAGTAAAAGAATGGTCATTTCAACTACTTTTTTTTTTGAGTGAAATAGTATTTCTAGTTTCAATTGTTATGGATTTACAGTCAGATTTAAATAGTTAAAAATTACCAAAAAAGTATTGTGGACACATAAAACTTACAAAGAAAAAAGATCAATATTTTTTATGCTTACTTTTTTTCAAATCCGTGTAATAATAATAAGATTATTTATTTCTTGCATCCATCGTACTTGATCCCAAATTTTGATATTTTTACATTTGACAATAAATAAGTATAAGGCCGGTATTTGTACATTTATTACAATATGGGGTTGTTCTTTATATCACTACTGTAGGAAAACAGAATCTATTTACTTAAGTTCCTGTTTTATTCCAATATATACCAATCTGAGAAATACGGAATTCTGGTGCGTATATAGTACAAATACCGGCCTTTCACATGTTTATTTTCGATTTTTCGCTTCTTTACATCGTAAGTACAAATTTTATGCTATTGTTTTATTTCGTCAAAGATCGAATATAACTAGTAATATTGATTTTAATAAACTTGAATTAATTTTAATAATTTTCTCTCTCTTAAAACATCAATTGCTCAAAAAACTACAGCGAATCCGATATATTCAAGGTTGAATTCTACAATCAAAATCCTATCAGAATCGGGTTGTAACGTTTTAGACAACATGCAGTTGAGATTTTATCAGGCTATGTTATATAACAAATGTTACAGAGATAAAAAAAGGCTAATCTTTGTTAATTTTGGGTCCCGGAATCCGAATCCGATAGTGAAAATTGATGATTAGCTCTTGTTTCCATGTAATATGGAGATAAAATTGCAAAAAACGTAATTTTCTCCACTGTTGGAGGAAGTATATATTTTAATAGAAACACGATAAAGGCTTCAATGATAACTTAAAATGAAGCTTACTACTTCTATTTTGTGAAAGGAAAATTGTTACACGATCTAGTAAAAAATTATTTTCTTAAATGAACATTTACTTTTATGCACAAAATGTTGTCTCAGCTAAACTACCTGTTACTACTGCTCATTTTCCCCGCGCTGCGACAAAAATTCTGACGAGCTGGTGACTGTCTGAAATCAAATGTTACAAGTATAAAGATGAATTTTTATGTAATATAAATGTTTCGTAATATGTTTTTAGGTTGCAGATTACGATTCCGATGTTAAAATTAAGATTTATCGGACGACAATTATCAAAATCACCAACACGTAGGGACAAAATACATTTATTTTTGAAATCTTAAAAAAATTGACTCTCGGCAATGAACATTGAATTTTAAATATTAAAATGCAATTAAAATAATGTCAGTATGTTAAAATACATTTAATTAATAGACAGATTTCCTCAGCTTCGAAGTTAAAGAATGCAAACAACAAAAATGCAGAAAATGAAAAGACAGATAGTGCCTACCAACCATCAGAAACGAACAAAGTCGATTTTGAATGTGAAATGAATTCAAATTCCTCACAATTGATATCTAAAAACAGGCTAAATAATTTGGTTAGATATTTGGGACATTCTAAAAATAAATCTGAAGTACTGACTTCCAGATTTCACGAGTGGAATTTACTTCAAAAAGGTGTAAAGTAACTTTTCGTAATCGCCATACTGATTTTGTTCAGTTTTGCAAGAAAATCGATGGCATGATTGTTTGGTGTAATGTGCAGAGCCTCATGTCGGCGATGAGAAAAATATAAAAAACAAAATACAAAAAAAAAAAAATAAAACCAAAATACAAAAAATAATGGAGTCAGTTACTCGACACGTCCTCCACGTTGACCGAGGTTTCTATGGAGATAGAGAGACATTTCAAAAATAAATGCATTTTGTCCCTACGTGTTGGTGATTTTGATAGCTGTGCGATAAATCTTAATTTTAACATAGGAATCGTAATCTGCACCCTTAAAAACATATTGTAAAATATTTATATTACATAAAGATGCATCTTTGTACACGTAACATTCGATTTTAGACAGTCTCAAGTCTGGTCGGCAGAGCACCGAAAATGAGCAGTAGTAACAGGTAGTTTAGCTGTGACAAGATTTTGTGCATAAAAAAAATAAGCATTTAAGAAAATAGCATTTACTAGGTCGTATAACAATGTTCTTTTCATAAAACAGAAGCTATAAGCTTTTCAGTTTAAGCTATCATTGAAGCTTCCATCATGTTTCTATTGAATGATATACTTCCTCCAACAATGGAGAAAATGACGTTTTTTGCAAATTTATGGGATATTACGTACAAAATATTTATGTAAAAAAAAGCTAATCAACAATTTTCACTATCGGATTCGGATTCAGCGACCCAAAATTAACAAAGTTAGCTATTTTCATTGCTGTAACATTAAATTGTCTCAAATTTGTTCATTAAATAATTACTTATATTATAATGTGGTAATTCCGTATTACTCAAAATTAAATAAATATTATTTTTCGTAGAAAAATAACATAATTTATTAAAAATTTATTAACAAGTTAAAGGGCCATTTTATCAAAAAATCGAATTCGTAATTTGAAATATTTTTAATATTGTCAATATCATAAACAATTTTGTACGAAATCAGTATTGTAGGGCGTATGCAAATAGACGACTATCTTCACCCAAAACGCCAGTAATAATTCTAGTCATTCCAGATGAAATCTAGATAGCGCCATCTTTTAATTTGTACCAGGGTAAGTAAACTTATTATTATAGACAATATGTAAGAGTTTCTTTGTACTAATCGTATGGATTAGTCCTAGGGTATTCTTAACAATGCATCAAATCAAATCAAATCAAGAGATTCCGTTAGTGTCGTTGTACGGTAATGCCGTTTGCCGATGATATGTCGAATTCTATCTCGTAGGCCCCATCAATCTCATCCACCAAACTGTCGATCGAATTAATAGCTGTATTAACTGCCTACTATTTCGTTATCTACATGGTTATATTGTATTATCACGCGTGTTCGAAACTTGACAAAAATTGATTTTTTAAACAAATATATTTGGACGTTAAGTCCTCATAGTTTCAATATTATTTTACTCATAGATCATTTATGTGAATGTAGTTTAAAATAAGATTTTTGTGTTATAGTGTGGCATTAAATTTACCGATAGTTATCTCTCTAAACATGTACGCTGTCCTATAAGAAGTGTCACTTTCAACTGAAATGTTTAGTTATAATAATCGAAGCTTTTCTAATCATAGATTAAAAATATATTTACTAAAATCTTATCAGTATATTGCAGAAATTATATACATACTTCAGTGATATTAATTTGGAATAAACGTCGTTCTTTCCAGTATCCAACAACATTTAAATCCAAAAATACATTTTTGATTAGAGATTATCCACGGTCGCCTATATTAACCGTTTTGTTCATTAATCAGAGTGAACATAGTTCCTAAGTAACGAAATATCGAATATCATGCAGTGAGGGAAGTAATTATTTATACTTGTACGTGTGAGTAAATTAAATAACATTAGACTTATAACAAATATCAAAACTTTAATTCAATAATTTTATTATTAGTAAATCGTCTGGTGAATTCAAAGTTTATTTCTACTATTATATCATTCAAATATAAGTTGGGTTATTAATAGGTATACATTATTAAAAACAAACTATTTTAGATATTTAAAATAAAATTAAGAAAAAATTCTCCTTTGTTAGTAATAGTGATGGTAAGAGGAATTACTGTAACGTACTTACAATTGCGATAAATTTTAAATAGTTTAAATTTGCTATTCCTTCGATGGCTATAGGAAAGTATTTCAGAAATATTTAATCATAAACTATAAAAACATATAATTGGTTCTATTAGAACCGGTTACTTAAAATAAATGCGGTTATAATGATAGAACCTAAATATTAAACGTGATAACAAGTACTTAAATGTAAATTAAATTGGAAGCATATTTATATTCTATTTAAGTCGCAATTGCTCAGAACTGCATCACTTATTAAATATCGAGTTTCTACTTTTTAATAAATCACAGTTAAGTTCAATGAATAGTTCAACCAATTTTGGTTATTGACTAATTTTAATAGATAGAAATAGAATGCTTGTGGAATAAAACTTTATCAAATTTTCTTAATCATATAAACAAGAACCAAGAGGCGCAAAATGCATGCTTAATAGAAACTAAAAATAATTCTTTGGAATGATGTACTTCTGAAAAGTCATTATAATTTCAGGTGCTAGTCGAAAAACCGACTATTAAAACCCGGTAAATAATAAAAAAACTGACAATTTAAAAGCAAAAAAAAAGAAAGTTCACACGGAAGGAACCGAGACGTTACAAAGTCCATAAAAATTTCTGAACTTCGTTTTCATTGTGATGATATACAGGTGAAATGAGATGCAAGTTAATCTTGATGTATCAGTTTTTTTAATTTCATATGTTTAGAATTTGGATTATCGGTTTTTTTATTTGTTGGATTTTAGTGCCTGGCCAGTAATTACTGTTTTCACTTAACACGTATTTCATCTGTGCCATCAGATAATAGTCGAGTTTTTATATTGTTTGCATTCATTTACATGTTACACTGCACTACTACTTCTATATTATACACGGAGGAAAATAATCAGCAAAATCAGCCGAAAAATCCGCAGATTCTACCAAATTTATCCTATAGGGACAGCTGTTCGAATTCCGTTAGGGATAGCCGATAATTTCAGCTAAATTTACTGAAAAAGTCCGCAAATTTAACGGAACAAATCTGCTGATGTAGCGGAAATTTAGAGCTAAGCGCGAATTGAGTAGGGTTAAGGCTACATTAGCGGAATCAAAACAGCTAAAATTGCATATATTTTTGGCAATTCCAGCCGAAAATTTTAGCTGATATGAATCAGCTAATCCAGCGGAGTCATCTTTCTCCGTGTACTACAATAAGTTACCAGAAACGTGGAATAACATAAATATCGGAAGGAGAATTTTGATTAATATCTGCAAGATCCCCTACTGTTTCTGTGAGAAAACTATTAAGAAGTAAAAAATGTGGGCTAATAGTAATTTTAAACTAGTAGTGCCTTAAAAAATAGATAAAAATGACTATAAGTAATTATCTACATCGGTATAACCGTGACTACTTGATAGATGAATTAGCTATATATGTTCTGAAGATAATAAGTTGATAAAAGAAGATCACACAACAATTCGATGAAAGGCTTCTTTTACGAGATGTACTGTGTATTTTTAAGGTCGTTGAACACAGATCTGAAGTCAAGTTTACTTCAACAGTTCAGGATTTTTCCTAACTTCAAATATCTGGGGGATTTTAAGTGACAGAGAGTATTTAAGGAAGGTCATGGTATCAGATTTTCAAAACTCAAAATGGCGCATGTAATATGGGATCGATTTTCTAAAAAAATCCCTAATATAAACAAAAAATTGTTATCTATGGATTTTTTACGGTTGCTAAGTACAGAAGTAAGGATGTCTAGAAAAAAATACTTACAATACAAAAGATTGGAAAAAGATGTCAGGATGCTGGCAGAGTGCTTTTAATGATTATAAATATAAAAGTCAATATAACTTGAAAGAAAAATATTATCGAGATCATTCGTAACTAAAAATGTCATCAATAAAAAAGTTAAGACCTATAATGATTTTCTTTATTATATATTTCAAAACCTAATTTAAGGAAACAGAAATAATGCATCCATATCATTGTTACTGGGTCTGGATATAGAGGTAGCTACAAAACAAAAGATATTTTCACATAATATTGATTGACAAAATTACATTGCAAATTTGTATTTAAGCTTCTCAAAAAAACCCCATATATCATGTTTGGCAAAAAGGACTAATTTTTTTTCAATTGACCTTCATATTGGATCCAGCTTATTGGATTTTGAAAATCTGACTTCAAATTCGTAACCATTTTAGAAATCCCAATTTACGAAGATTAAGATCAGGATGTCAACAGTTATAAAATATTGTCTTGTACAAAAAATTCGTTCTATTTTTTGTTTATCCATAAAATTACGATTTTTCCATACAAGTGTAAAAAATGCCGCTCCTGAAAATTTTGCAAAAACAACAACAAAAATTTTAAAAAAAAAACATTTTTTTATGTGATAAAATTTTGTTTATTTGGTCATGGCCAAAATACAGTGACAATTTTGGTAAATGTATGAAAAAAATTTTAAAAATTTTGATCAATTCAAATTCGTCATTAATTATTTATTATACTCAAGAATTTTCTTCAGTTTCTTAAATTTTTGTTTAATTTGGGCAAAAAAATGTATAATTTTTTTAACTCTTCCAATATATTTTTATAATTTAAGTATACCCAGCAAATATTTGTAAAATTTCTATTCTAAAAGTGTAATATTATTAGTTTAATAAATACTTATTGTTTTTTTAAAATATCGAAAATAAGAATGAAATAATAAAATATTATAGCATTGAATCTTTAATCAATTGGATTTAAATACTTTAATACTTCGAAGAATTAAGGGTATGATTTTTATAATTTATTACCTTAGATATCTTGCACACACGAAAATTGTCTAACGAGGTATTTTTTGTTTGCATTTTTAAGCCATTAGTACATCACGGTATCTAGAAAAATTACCTAAACAAAAATGGAATTGTTTTGCTATGATGAAATTACACTAACTTTAGTTACGCGTGGTATTATTTTATAAATCATAAAAAAAAAGAAAATCAAAACAAAATTTGAAGTCGACATTAAAAAATTCGTAGCAAGTTATAAAATATTTTGTAGCAGCTCTTTCAGTGAGATGCTAAATATCGCAATGAATATTTTCTTATGAATTAGGAGTGTGATTACAGAATAAAAAAGTAATAAAGACACGATTAAGAATAAATTTTAATATACCCTAAGCTCGTTTCGCTTACAGAAACGAGGTTCGCTTCGCGCCTCACTAACTATACACAGCTATGCTTAGTATGCGCGTTTGCTTTGGATGTTGGTACACATACAATAAAACTTTACATTATTTAGTAACGCACAGCTCCAACGACTACTACCGCTAATATAAAGTTTCATGAATAATATCTATATCCGCGCGCTTTTTAGCCATGTAATTTTTTTAAGGTAAAGAAGGCATATATAAAATAAATGCGTGCTTTGAATTAAACATGTTTCAGTCATGTCAGATGAATCGAACCGTAACATTTCAGCGTGTGATTGAGATGTCTTGATTAATACCAATTCCTTCTTATACTACTGAAATTCATCTTAGAGGATTATTAGTAAACATTAAATTTTTGTACCATCTATTCTACTTTTAAAATACCTGATAAGTAATAATTGTGAGATTCAGTTTGTTTCAGTAACTTCAATAATAATTCTGTCTACAATATTATAAAATATTAAAAAAGAAGTAGTGTAATAAACCATTAAACGATATTCTCTAGTCGGTACCACTTACTCTTTAGAAGGTACCGCCTAAATGAATATGTACCATCCAATACTTGTAGAGTAATTTTTAAACAAAAAAAAAGATAAATTGAATTTAACTAAGTGGTGAGTTCCTAGTGGGAACTAAACCTTCAGTAGTTTTTATACCAACATTACGTCAATCTGACTAAAATGTAGTTAATCCAACCTTTGTTGAGTTATCTAAACTATACGTGGCTGCAAATGCTATAAAATAATTAGTCCTAGGTAACTCATAATCATTTAAATTTGCTAAATATTTTTTTAATTACTATTCATGTAAATTAAAAATCAGTTTCTTTCCACTATGTTTATTAGTTTTTCCAAATACTGTCATGATCCACATATTTTTTACACTTCATCTTATAAAAACACTGAAAAAATTCGATATTAAATTAATTAATTAACACTTTTCCGTATTTTGTTCTTAGAGTCAAAGTTTATAGTTTTTTATTTATCTGACTGTATATGAAATATGACTGCTTCAGAAGAAATATTATTTATATATCGGGTAAACCTTCGGAAAAGGCACCTCCTCCCAAAAAAATTTGTTTATAACCTATTCCGACGTATTTTTGCCTCCTGATTACGAATATGACAACAAAAATTGCGGGTCGGACGTATTAAAGCCGCTATTTTGAAAAAATAGCCAAAAAACGCGTTTTTTTTTAGTTTTTTGCATTTATTTTCAAAAATACGCATCTGGCAGAAAAATGTTTCAAATAAAAGTTGTAGAGCGCAAAATTCTCGACAAAAAAGATTTTATACATTTTTTCCGTAATTGCAACAGTAAGCCCGTAAATAAGGGTTGAAAGTTCCCATGATGCGTTTCTACCGGGTACTAGCTAGATATAATTCCCGAACCGATTGTGAATCTAGGGGGTGCTTGCGTGCTGGGGGGCTCCGCCCTCCAGACCCCCCTTTTATATTAACCTAACCTCCAACCACACTGGTATGGGTGAGAATCAATACCATGTGCTATCTGAATGGTCAGAGATTAGGTTTGTAGTAAATAACATACTAATGTAGCATGTGGGTTTGATAATCACCGACATATCTGTGGTTGGAGGTTAGGTTGGTATAAAAGGGGGTCTGGGGGGCGGAGCCCCCTATTACACAAGCACCTCCTAGGTTCACGCATTGTACTGAAAATTCACAACACATACTACTTCCTTTCATACGATAGGTATCACTAAAGTATCCCAAGGTCCACGCATTGCCTTTGCAAATTTGCAGTTGATTGTGCCCTTTCGAAAAATAATGCGTGAAACTAGGGCCCAATCTCACGAGGATTCGACTGTATGGGTTTTGGTCCGCCCTGGGTTTTTTATTTCCCCGATACCCTCCATAACTGGCGGCATTCCCCTATCCGCCACCTGGGGAGGCGCTCGATGGGAGACCCTGTGTACTCGGTAGAAACCCATCATTAGAACTTTCAACTCTCATTTACGGGCTTACTGTTGCAATTACGGAAAAAATCTTTTTTGTCGAGAATTTTCCGCTCTATAACTTTTATTCGAAACAATTTTTGAAAATAAATGCAAAAAACTAAAAAAAAACGCGATTTTTGGCTATTTTTTAAAAATAGCGGCTTTAATACGTCCGACCCGCAATTTTTGTTGTCATATTCGTAATCAGGAGGCAAAAATACGTCGGAATAGAGTAATTTAAATTTTTTTTGCAAGGAGGTGCCTTTTCCGAAGGTTTACCATATATCGCTTGTGTGGCCTGCAGTGGGGGAAAACTATTCAAAATGATCATTTCTATTTCTTCGATTGTTTTTGTATGGCTTGAGATTCAATAACAAAAACGCGTAAATTCACAAGATAAAAAGTTCTTTCTCGAATAATATCTCCTAGATTTGACCGAACACAATATTGCTGTATTCTTTGGTGGTCGAAGGCTCCAGTTGAAATGTGTTTGCTACCTATCCATATGTTTTGTTATGCACACAATACTTATTTGCTTCATGAAATTCGTTGAAGTAACAATTCCACAAATTGGCTACATAAAGAAAATATTAAGAATAATTAACAATCTTCAAGGAAACAGTTTTTTGATAGATTTATTACGCATAATATACTAAGATTTGTCGTGTAAAATCTTATTAATAAATTAGAAGAGTAGAAATCTTTGTAGGCTGTTTAAATATTAATTAGAACCTGATGCGCAATGACAAAACACGCTTTATCAAGCACGCCTGATTACTAAGTGATCAGAAATGAATTTCGTTTGTTGCCCTAACAAATTAAAATGTATGATTGCTAGGTAAACCAGGTGACTTCATGTTTATGCTCGAAAAAATACGTTTCTCCCACACTCTGAGAGCAAAATGCTATTTTGCTCAATGTACCGCGGGAGCAATATAACGCGTTCTCTCTCTAGGGAACAAAATAAATCTATTCAGGAGCAAAATAAATTTATGACACTCTGAGTGCAAAATACTATTTTGCTCCCGCGATATAAGGGGCGATATACGCTCTCGTTTGAGAAAATCCTCGTCGGTAAACACCTATTTTGCTCCCAAGTTGCACAATGTACTATTAAAATTTCAAATTGGCATATAAGGCTCTGTAATTGTGATCTTTATCTTTTAAATAATGCTAAAACATGATATTGAAGCCCAATTTTGATCTGCCAAATTGATTGTAAATAAAAAATCAATCCCATTTTCAGTAGTTTCTGAATTTAAAAAATATGTGGTTACCTGGTATATCCTAGCAACAAAAGGAATGTTCCGTGCGTATCTAGTAGTATTTATAACAATTATTTTTCCTCCATAAAGGTTATCATAGCAACTATCTTATATATAATATCTACTATCAACTTAGTACGGAGTGGAATTACTATAGAAATTACTGAAACATTCATAGGAACCTTGAGATTCAGGACTTGTGATATTACATTGTATTATGAATATCGTAATTATGCAAATAAACAGTAGCACGCTTTCAATAGTACGAATTGTTTATGGTTGCTATAATTCGTCTTAACAATAAATATACTGAATTTTTGCATTTAATATTTTAGGATTTGGAGTCTTATATTGTATTCAACCAATTGTTATCAATAGTGTTCATTTATAACTTTTACAAGAAATGGAAGAGCTTGAATTAGTGAAAAGTGGATTACTATTTGAAATTAGTAATCAAATTTACTAATTATTAGTTAATTTTAACTACATGAATGAGTTAATCAAATTATGTTACTCACTCAATTAGTAGAAATATTTTATCTATTTTGCTACTAATTTCATATAGTAACCCACTGTTCATTAATTCAGAACAACAAAACTCAATAAAAAAGAACAACAGACCATGAATTTTACTTCATTTTGAAAGACATAATTTTTATGGTAAACGATCAGAGATTTTATCGACGATGGTATTCTACTATGTTTGAGTATGCTCTCTTCAAAAGGTTTCAGTAATTCTAACTGAAAGTTTGACTTTTCGGTCACTTGATATCTTTTTTCAAAATGTATTTCCGGAATAATATAAAAAAATATACAATCATTTACCCAATTATTTATACAAAAAAAAAATACATATCTTATTTTGAAACAAACATAAAGTGATTTAAGTCAGCTGAAGGTATTATTAAATGCAGATATTGTTTTTACGTTATAAAAAAAATGTTTTTCTGTGACTTGCATTACTTTTTTGTGAAAAGAAGAAAAGTTTCAAACTAAAAAAGAAAAATTAATAATTTGTGACATTATAAATAAAGATAAAGAATGAAAAAATAATTTTTATAAAAAATTTTTAAAACACTGATAAATGAAATTATTCTTATAGAAAAAAGTACCTTACAATCTGATAATTTTTCACATAGATTCAGAAATATTTTCTCCAAATATGGTCAACACTAACTACGTTATATGCACTTTAGGAAAAGAAGATAGCATGTAAGATTGACATTAGTAATGTAGTCTTCATCATCAATGCGAATGGAAGGTTGGGGAAGGTCGTGTACTGTTGGTGGCCTTGATGCCTTCTGCGGGATCCGGGAGTGCAGTGGAGGGTTGTCCCGTTGACATAAAATCCGTGTTCTCTTGTAGAGACCTCACGTGTGCGCATCTCTTAGAAGGGGAGTCAGGAAAGTTTAGACCAGCAGCTATAAAGTATCAGTTGTTGCGGTTGTTACTGTCATCTTCAACATTCGGGAACATAAATCCTCTCACGGTGAAATAGATCATTCCTCTTGTTTCGTTTTTCTTGCTATATGTCACGAATATTGAAGTTCGAAGTAATTGAGACTTTGGAATGCCATTGTATGAAGATTGATAACTTTTGTTTCTTTCGAAGACCAGCAAATTTTATTTTTGAAATATTCCTTATATATTTATGTACCAATCAAGAACTCCATACTCTCTAAATTGAAAATCAATCCTAAATGGATTTAGAATTCACTCATTATGCAGTGAACATTGTAAGTAGTGTCAATACATTGGAGTTTTTCACTCAATTAAGGTGGTTAAACCCTAGAATATCATAGGTTGACGAAAAATATTTAATAACTTTTCCAAGAATTTAATTTTCATTTTTTTTATAACTTAATTTTAATTATATTGTTTTGAAAAGTGAAAGCATTATTCTTCTTGAAAAAAAATTGAAATGTGCAAAAATAATTTATTAAGCCACTTTTGTTATTGATTCAATTTTTTTCTTCTCCGCTGTTAAGAATGTTTTTAAATGACTCGCTGCGTATTAGACTAAAGCTTATAAATCCTATTAAATAGTAATATATCTGGATGACAATTTTTTTTTAAACTTGAAGCGAAAAACGTAAACCTGCAAGATTTTCAATACAGACTATAAAGGTTACACAAACCGACAAAATCAGATTGACTAAGCGATTCAGAGACCAAAGTGTACTTTTTCGAACTTTTTGCTTAATTGGTTAACCCTTATTGATCCAATTTATCCGTTTTTGTCTGTCAATTTTAAGCTCGGACAACTTTAGTATTTCTGCTTTAAAAAATCTAAACATTTGTATTCGGATATTTTCAAGTCTGCTATTTCAGAATTCGACACGAAAATTTTGAAAAAACCCCCCTTTCTACCCTATTTTTTAATTTAAAAACAAAAAACATAATTTTTTGTAGTAATTTTTGGTTTAACCCTTTGCGTCCCAAAAGTCCAGAATTTGGACAAAACTTTCAACGCTTTAATTTTTGTTTCAATCGTCGTTAGAAAACATTGAGATAAGTTAAAATCGATAGTTTGGACCTTCTCTTTCTCATATGCCGTGGTCAGAACCAGCCAGCAATTTCAAAGAAAAAAAGTTATGATCATTTTTTTGAAAAAAATCCTGATTTGTTTGACGTTTCTTCGCAGTAATCGCGTATTTTGATATTGAAAAGGGCAATGGTGACCATTTCAAAAGATAGCAATCGCATCTTTTTGCTCAGACCTTTCTTCTCCCGTGGGATTTTTTTCAAAAAACAAAATGGCGGCTTCAATATGGCGCTTGCAATTTATAATTTTGCATTTTCTCGCACAATTATCGATTATTTGACCACGTAACGGTTGAAATCTTGGAGAATTGGGATGAAAAAGTAATTATTATCATTTGTGAATACCTAATCCCATTATTATTCATTTATAACCTCAAATTAGTTATATACAATGGACTTTTAACTTTTGTTTCTAATTTTCACTCAATTTTCGACGTTTCCGTATTACTTACGTGTGAAATTGAAAATGACGAGATACGATTGTGACTTCTCAATAATCGGTTTATAACCTAAAAATTGAGTACAAGACGAGAATTATGTGCGCATTCCTACCTGGTAGTATGAAGTTTGTAGGCTTAATAAAAGCAAATCAGAGTAAACTTCCGCTGTAAGTGATACCAATACAAAGATAGTTAAAAAACCTTTGGAAACCCACGTTATCAAAAATGAAGAGTCAAAACGATATTATTCTTGTGACATGTGTGAATGATGAACATCTTATTGTTCAGAATGTAATAAAAATGTTTGCAAGGTTCGCTTCAAATCATTTTATAAAGTTACATAGATTTACCATATTACTATTGACTTGATTCACCGTTGTCATTTCTTGGAAAAATCCAATATAAAAAATGTTATCAAAATGAAAAAATAAAAAAAATAAAAAAAATTGTTAAAAAATTTAAAAAATAATAACAAAATTTAAATTTCGTACTTTTTAAAGTACGAAAATATAGTAAAAAAAATTACTCTCCGAATAGCGTTTACTTCCCGTGATTAGAGTCGGACAACGGCAAAATATGTATTGACGGCTAAACAACGTGATGTAAATCGTTGTGAATTAGTGGTGTGTAGGTAATGTATTATATTTATCATCAGGAATAAACAACTTTGAAATTAGGCATTGGAGGATCGATGTATTTACTCCGATATTTACGTTTATTAAATTTACAAACGTCATAGTACCAGGCAGCAATGCGCACAAGATGTGCTGCACTCCATTTTTAGGTTATAAACCAATCACTGATAGGTCACAATCGCATATAGTAATTTTCAATTTCGCACGTACTTAATGATATGGAAAAGTCGAAAATTGAGTGAAAATCAAACAAAAAAATGGATAAAAACCATTGTATGTAACTAATTTGAGGTTATGAATGAATCATTGTAAGATTAGGTATTTACAAATTATAATAATTACTTTTCCATCCCAATTCTCCATAATTTCAACCGTTACACGGTCAAATACTCGATATTTGTGCCACAAAATGCAAAATGACAACTTGCAGACGCCATATTGAAGCTGCCATTTTGTTTTTTGAACAAAATCTTACCGGACAAGAAAGGGCTGAGCAAAAAGACGCGACTAGTACGTTTTGCAATGGTCAGCATTGCCCTTTTCAACGCCAAAAAAGCGATTTGCGAAGAAACATCGAAAAAATCAGTATTTTTTTCAACAAAATGATCATAACATGTTCTTTAAAGTAGCCGGCTGATTCTCACTATGGCGTTTGAAAGAGGAGGTCCAAATCTATCGATTTGGACTTATGTCAATTTTTTTTAACGCCGCTTGGAACAAAATATACAGCGTGTAAAGTTGTGTCCAAATTCCAGACTTTAGGGACGAAAAGGGTTAAATCGTATTTTCGATGCGAAAGAGGTCTTAGCGATCGCTGAAAACACGAAAACTCCGGGTCAAAATGTCAAAATAATAATGTTATAAACAAAAAAAATTCATTTTTCATCACAGAGTGGTTGTGCGACCATACCTAAAATAACGCTTTTACGAAAAATCGGTGTTTTAAAATTGCAAATAAATCAAGTTTCTATACAGAAATAAGAGCAGCTTTTATAATTTCACATACTAAAGACAATGCTTATGACAAAGTTATAAAATAATGTCTACCCATTGTCGATAGTTTTAGGGATGAAGACCAGGAGTCGAAAGATATTCATTATATATCGTTCTACATAACTATATAAAAGTGTTAAATTTCGGTTAATAACTTAAACATACAATACTATATATCTGTCATGCCCCGTCTCACCAGTCATGGATTTTACTTATTATGCGCTGTCTATAATTATAATTAAACCTCTTATACAAAGTAATCAAGTATTACAATTAATCTATTTCGTTTGTGAATGAAGGCAAGAAATACTTATCGATCGGGTTTAAATTGCAACAAAAAATGTATATAGAGGCTATTAAGAAATTTAATATTTTTTAATCCTACTCCACTAATATCGGTCTAAATTCAAGTGATATCTAGTCAGACAAAGGTAGCTATTAATTTATCAATATTAGCATGTCTTTAACTTAACATGTCTATTACCACCGAAATAGTATTGCGGAAAAATTACAAACTGCCTGAATTACATAAAATCACAAATTTAATTAAACAAAATTAATTATGTTTTACAAAGAATAAAATGTAATAAACTGCAAGTCTTTAAAAGTTTAATTATTCATCTTGGCTCAATTATATTAGCACATTTTACAAATTCATTACAGCTAAAAAATTGATGTAATAAACTGATGCCCTAATTAAATTATAAGAAGTTTTGTTTTATTGAGCAGAAATGTCCGTAAAGACGAGAAGGGGCATTAATTGATATTGGATACGGTTGAGAAATTCAATAAAGGAAGGATAAAGTTCAATGCGGGCCCAATGACAGAATTTCTTTTTTACACGGCATAAGTCGATGTATATACTTATTAAAGATACAAAAGTTATGACATTTATTTTTTCTTGCAAAATATGTAATTAAAATTAGATTGGAATCGAATACTTGTCGTTATACGATTCTAATCCCGTTGGTTAATTTTGATACATCTTTATATATACGCCCAGAAAAATTTGTAACGTTATTGAGATATTTATTTAAAAACATAAATGTATTCACGGTAATATATAAATAAGTGATATTAATAGATTAGTGTCATTAATATTTTCAAAGAAAATAGGACAAATCGGCGTCGAAATGGAAGATAATTTCTTAGAAAAAGTTATAGATATTAAAAAGATCTAAAACATTTGTGCACATCATTTTTCACATAACCTCAATATTTTTTTAGTGTTTTTCGTTTTTATTTATTTTCTCGTAAAGAAACTATTCTTTTCGACATTTGGTGGATACTTATGTGTTTATATCCCATATAACCTGTAATTTTGTCGAAAAAATATTTATTTTTCAAGGATTTAGTGATGTAACAAAAAACGGTGCCCCTAACTTCAATCGACAAATCTCGTGTTAAAATTTTAGATTTGTGAATTTTTCTGGGTGGGGTTTTATTTGTTAAAATGTTTATTTTCAGATGGTGAAAATAGAGCAACATCACAAGTTTTACACAATCAGACGATGACAACATTTAAGTCAAGATTCTGAAAAGTAACAAGTTAAATTTGATATTTGTTCGCATATGACTTTTTATTTTCATTTTATTTACACAAATTATAATTTTATTTTATTTTTCTGTTAAATATGTTATTAAAAAGTCACTGGTACTTACAAAATGTATACCTAACGTTATTAAAAAGCTTTAAATAAGGAGTAAATTTACAATGTTCTATGGATTTGTCCTTATGAAAAAATGTCGAAAAAATTTAAAAAGAGTGCACGAGAAAAAAATGTTCTTATTTTAATGTATATAAAATAATCTCGACTGAAATATTAATTAATATAAGCTCATTTACTATTATGATATGCAATTAAAAATGTGTCATCTGTAAGTAGGTAAAGAAAACAATTTGTCCATGACAATGCAGAGAGAAATTACATAAAATACATACATACTTACCGGCACGTGTATTTTGCCAGCAAATTTATCGTTTCTCTGTTATGTTTTGATCGTACGATTATATAATATGTATGACGCACCAATTATGACTGATAAAATACTTTAAATAATAAAGTACTATCGTTACAAATAAATTGAGCGCACATTCGAAACCTTCGTACCAAGTGAATAACGAAAATTTAATAAATCGCTTGTGCAATTTTAAAATGAATATGTTAATGAATATCTTTTGATGCCGATGATGTAAATGCTTGAATCGAAATTAAATTAAATGCTTCGCGTAATGAAGTGCTCATCACCATTAATTTTCTATGTCCTTCAATGTATGATTATTGATTATATGAATGTTACGTGAACAGTTGATATAAAATAAGCACAACGCGAACATTTCAATTTGTCCATCTATAAAATACCTGTAGTTTTTAAAATAATAGTTTTAATAATTGAAATAGTTTTTATTCTTATCCGAATTTTAGTTATTTTACCCTACAGAATTGTTTATTGAATATAAATACCTACATTTGAAAGATGCATTTGGATTTTGAAATGTCATTATCAAGTTTGCAATTTAGCATGTGATCTGATAATGTATATACACTCGTACTTTCATGCTCTTGGTAAAGTTTTCTTTGCATATTATACTTTTATTCTTTTAACACATTCTCAGTTGTCAGGCTATGGTTCGTATCATATGACGATATTAAATTTAGTTTAGAAAAAAATAAACAAATAGAAAAAAATGATGCAAATGCTACATTGGTAAATTTATGTTTGATTCAAAGAACGCTTCTTAACGAAATTCTGGTATTTAGCGAAATAAGTATTTGTTAAATATTAATAAATAATTTACTGAGAACCTACACTGTAAACAAAATTTTGTTCAGTTTACTTATAATCCGATTTAGTTGAGATAACTATAAAATTAAGTTATTTCAATGAAAATTTAGTAAACTGAGCAAACGAACACTGGTCGAAGTACTCCGAATATTTTCAACATGCAAACGGTTTCTAAAATAAGCTTTGGTTACACAGAAAATTTTGGTCAGTACTACTTGTAAGTAGTGTTCAAGAACAAATTTGTTTGAGTGAATCTCCAGTCCTGTAAATATGTTAGTTACTTGAGAATTTTCCTAATACAATCAGAAATCTTATGAGCACTGATTTTTGCATAAAATAATCAAAAAAATCATTTTTCAGTACCGACAAACTCAATACTGCCTTCAAGTTGAAGTAAATTTGTTACAAAGTGCCTCCGGTTACATGCAAAGTAACGAGATCTAGCGAAACTGAAGAAAAACACAGGGAACGGGAACTAAAAAACTTCATGCAATAAAACGTAACGAAATTCGTATCGAAAGGCATAAAAAAATGTATACGTCACTTCTATATTGTACTTAAATTTGATGTAGCAATTTAGTGTTTAAATTACTTGTTTATTTTAAAATAATATCACTTTTAACATTTATTTTTTTAGAATCCATTCGAATTTACGTACTTTTTACTTTGTTTATTTTTTACTCACATTGCTTAAAAAAATACCGTTCCACACATACGCAAAAAATATGGTTATTTCGTTAAATTAATTAATTGTTTATTAAAACCTTTGTTTCTTCCATTTAGATTTATGTTATTTAACTTTAAACATTAGGAAGTAAACTAAGTAGGATGCTTTTTTCGTTTTTCTGAATAACAATAATGATGATAATATACTTGAAAATACTGTAAACATTTTTAAAATTATTAGTGATTTGGGGTGCTGGTTGAAAAACCGACAAATTAAAAAGCCGACAAGTGAAGAAACCGACCGTCATAAAGCCGATTGTCAAGAAGATAGACACATCGACAAGCGTACAATTATTTGTTGAAGTGTCGTTTTTTAACTTTTATACATTATTAAGCAAACGCATAAACAGGTCAGTTAAGCAAACACATCGACAAGCGGACAGTCATTTTTGGGTGCGGGTCGAAAAACCAACAAATGAAAAAACCAACGGGACAAAAAACCAAGTCATAAAGCTGACAGTCATAAAACCGACAATAAAAAAGGTGACACATAAATAAATAGACACATCGACAACCGGGCAGTCAATTTTTAGTCGGTTTTTCGATTGTACCGTTTTGACTTTCAGTTTTTTGACTGGTTAGTTTTTTGATTTGCCGGGTTTCGACCCGCTCCCTGATTTTTTTGAAGTGTCGGATTTTCGATTGTTATTCATTTGTTTGCCGGCTTTTTGATTTTCGGTTTTTGACTGTTGGTTTTATTACTGCCGGTTTTTTTACCTGTCCGCTTTTTGATTTGTCAGTGTTTGACACTCATTCGTGATTTGTCTGCAACTATTGCATACTATTTAATTTAAATCCAAATTATAAGATTACATTTACATTATTTTTACCTGAATAAATTATTATTATTATTATTATTATTATTTACATTAATCGACTTATCTGTTCAATTTGTTACCCAGAAACAAAATTTGCAATTTTTTTATAATTATTTAGAATTAAATACTTTTATCTATTTTTCTACTATTATATTTCATGATAAATCCATGTTCATGATAATGAATATAAGCTGTCGATGCTGTGGTTCTTTAGATAGACGTTGAATGTTAGTACCACCGAATTTAGGGGTGTAGGTCGAAAAACGGACAAATCAAAAAGCCGACATATAAAAAATAGACACATCGACAAGTGGACCGTCATTTTTTGAAGTCTCGTATTTTGACTGTCGCTTTTTCGACAGTCAGCGTGGTAACTGTCGGTTTTTTGACCTGTTGGATTTTTGATTTTTCGGTTTTTCGACCCCGCCCAAATTTAGAACAGTATCGCCACATTAAAGAACGTTTATTTTTAATGTAACTTTATGAACAATTCACTAGTTGTTGTTATGTTTTCTTAGACATCTACATTAACCCCTTCGCTGCGGATGGCAAAGATCTTTGTCAGTTACGACTTTTCTCTGACTGTTGGAAAAACGCAAACTTTTGTCAATAATGTATCAAATTTAAAAACTACACCATTTCTAGAGAGTCTAAGGCATACCGAACAACATGCCGTTGTCTAATTTCTAAAACATGATGTCAAAAAAAAAAAAGATACGAGTTCTTAAAATATGTTGTTTTCACAATTTTGTAAAAATCTGTTATGAGCTATGACACCCTATTAGATCAATTTCTGCCTTAAAAATTAATGAAATCGATTGAAACTTGCTACTTCGGGGTTTTCAAGGTCGCTGATTACAAATGTGATGATATATTTTTAAAATTCAAAATGGCGGATCTAATACCACGGGTAAATTTTCAAATAAAAAACTGATGTTAGCCATCCCCCATTAGCTTGGAAAATTGACTTCAGATTCAGATTCGTAATCGGCATACTAAAAAAACCCTATACAGTAAGTTGCAGTAAAATCTAACCAAATTTTTTTCCCGCATTTTGGGCACTTTTTGTGAAATTATCGCTGCAGCGAAGGGGTTAAGAAAACAAAAAATATAATTTTTTACTTAATCTGGGAATTCGTAACAACGTTAAAAATATCAAAATTGTTTACAATCACCCATATATTAAATTCCCTTCATTTATGCTGAAAAGTGTACATAAAATTCAAGAGGAACTACTCATTCCGACGAATGAATGAAGTCGAAAGAATCGAAAGAAGTTACGTCTAATATGAATGAAATAACTTGTAAAATTAACTACGATAAAATAGGAATCCAGTAAAAAGAATAAAATTTTTGAATGGAATATTATCGCTTATTTCCAGACAATTTAACGACAGACCATTTAGCAGAGTTAAACGCTTTGTACTTTTTGCAATGATTCACGCCTACGGCCGTGAGAACAATCTCGCGGGCACATTTACGCATATAATAAAAACAGCATTCGCGCAATTATTAATTTAGAGCAATTGTGCAAAACGCTGCGAATCCTCTTGCATTGTCGAGAAACGAGGAGACGGCTTGGGAGGTGCGCGTACGTAAGTAGAAACGGATTGATACATGGCCGTTTACTTCGTTGATTTACCTCATTGCCGACCGGAAACGGAAAGATTCGAATCTGCTCCGGGAATCGAGTGTGCGAGAAAGATGAAGCATAATGGAGAAAGAACGATCTAGTGAGCGAGAGAGACAGGGGAAAATATATGGTCGAACAGAGGACGAAAAACGAATTCCACCCGACAGAGACAAAGACAGAGAATACACAAAAAAAAATACGTCTTAAAATTGTTACATCTTAAATTCATCATCAGGTGAGGCTTAATTTAAGCTCGAAATTGCGTTAATTTTCTTATATTCAGTCAGTGTTTTGGCTTAAAGTGTTACGTTCAGTGAGCAAAACTGACTTTTGGACGATATTTTGGCTTAAAATAAGATTTATCGAGCTCATGGCATGTATGTTAGACGAATCTTATTTCAAACCAAAATATCGGCTGAAAGTCAGTTTTGTTGACTGAAAGTAAGACTTTAAGCCTAAATATTGACTGAATTTAAGAAAATTAACGCAATTTTGGGCTGAAATGAAGCCTCACCTAATGATGAATTTAAGATGTAATAATTTTAAGACTTATTTCTTTCTGTGTAGACGAATCTTATTTCAAACCAAAATATCGGCCGAAAGTCAGTTTTGTTGTCTGAAAATAATATTGTAAGACTAAATATTGACTAAATTTAAGAAAATTAACGCAATTTTGGGCTGGAATTAAGCCTCACCTAATGATGAATTTAAGATGTAACAATTTTAAGACTTATTTATTTCTGTGTAATGGAGAAAGAACGACTTACACCGAATAAAATAAGTCTTGAAATTGTTACATCTTAAATTCATCATCAGGAGAGGCTTCATTTAAGCTCGAAATTGCGTTAATTTTCTTAAATTCAGTAAGTGTTTTGGCTTAAAGTCTTACTTTGAGTGAGTAAAACTGACTTTTAGACGATATTTTGGATTAAAATAAGATTTATCAAGCTTATGGCATCTAAGTTAGACGAATCTTATTCCAAACAAAAATATAATCCGAAAGTCAGTTTTGTTGTCTGAATATATGACTTTAAGCCTAAATATTGACTCAATTTAAGAAAATTAACTTCATTTTGGGCTGGAATTAACCTTCACCTAATGATGAATTTAAGATGTAACAATTTTAAGACTTATTTATTTCTGTGTAGACGAATCTTATTTCAAAAGAAAATATCGGATGATAGTCAGTTTTGTTGTCTGAAAGTAACACTTTAAGCCTAAATATTGACTGAATTTAAGAAAATTAACGCAATTTTGAAATTAAGCCTCACCTAATGATGAATTTAAGATGTAACACTTTTAAGACTTATTTATTTCTGTGTACCTATCCAATTCTCTGTCTTTGTAGTGTAGTGTAGTGGGGAAAGGAGGAGAATAAAAGAGCGGAAGGAAGAATATAGATGCCGCGCGCAGTTATTTATTTTCTCGTATATACCTGATTATAATATTACGCAAGTACGCGCGTAATGCGGATGTAAATGCGGCAGATAGTCGAGGAGCAGATCCGACAAGATGCCTGCGCAAAACTGCATTTTATTCGTACAAGAGGCTTATATGCGCACCGGTGCAACGAACGATCGCATTAAGTCCATTGCGCTAGTCCCAGACGGCCGGTTACGTCGCGCATTGCTTTTGCAGATGGAAAATCTACGGCCCGATCGGAACACGATGATTATTTTCTGGTCTCCTCGGGCACGGGGCGCATTGTCCTTATCTTTATGCGATGATGTCTTTATACTAGCAAAGTCGGATCTCAAGGAACGCTGAGGAGGACACGCCGGTGCATACATCCAAGACCTCTCGGGAGTACAGCAGAAACTGTTCTCAAAATATTGTTGTAATCGCGACTCTTTAGGATTTAAACGTTTTAACGAGTGCTGTGTCTATTTTCAATGGAGCAGAATTCCATGTTTTATTGCTGAAAATGCTTACGGTTTATTGCGTAAAAGGCTGCTGCATTTTATTACGTAAAAATCCAGCATTTAATTGCAGGAATATCGTGTACGTTATTACGGAAAATGGTACATTGCATTAGGCGAGTTTACGGGCTGATTTATGAGTCTTATTGCAAATATAATCGGAGAAAAGGGAATGTTGCTGAGGAGGAAGGAGCTCCGACGTGTATTAACGTGATTCATGCACTGGAAATATTCGGGCGTCATATTTAATTCCTATTATTACGATTGTTTGGTTTGATTGTATCTCGCTGAAGCGTATTCGAGTCAAACGTTTATGTCCTCTACAAGATTCTGAGCTGGAAATTACAGAAGGATTACAAGATAAAAGACTACATGGAAAAACTAAATTCTCATTTGATGTTTCGCGAATGTATGCAATAAATACAGTGAATTATCTTATGCAGAAATCATTTTATTTCTCGTTTCTTACAATCAATAGGCAATTCTTATTTTACCCAACTATGTGCCATTCTATGGTTTGATTAAAAGTGAATTCTTTTTAAATCTTCTTTACTTCTAAAATTATATTCTAATAGCAGTTTTTAAAATTATAAAGAAATTAGTTCCTTTTCGCTATTTGTTAGTGAAAATAATTACTTGGCGATCCATTTTTCTTTACTTAATTAGTAGTTTTAAATTAATTCAAATTCAGGAAATAGAGAGATTTTTTCATAAGTAATATCGACGTATGGAACAAGCACTTGTAATAATTCAGAATTAAAATTGCCTCTTTAGGAGGCCAGCTTATTTTAAATGCCGTAAATATCAAGTATAAAATAAAGTGACATTAACTATTTTTCAAAATATTGTCTCGGTCTTTTAACCCATTAACGCCTGAAATGGCATTTTTTATACTTCATTTTCAATCAAGTATTTCGTATCAAAATCGAAGTTGAAAACAATTGAAAGGTACATATCCTATTGTTTTCGATAACGCTCTTCAAGATTCCGAGGTCAAAATTGAGTTTCCGCCATCAGGAATTCCAATATGGCGCCGAATTTTAAACAAAATTAAAAAAAATTGGAAATTATTTATTCCTATCAATTTTTTTCGAGCTATTAGAATATTGGAATTCTATTGGAACCGTGCATAATGGTGCATAAAACAGTTGAATTTTAAGAAAAAATTTTACTTTTATACCCCACATCATTGTAACGACCTCAAAATGGCGTCAACATTTAGTTAACAGATATATTGTGCAACTAGGAAACATAGGGAATCTATCTCTCCCGTGTTGCATCTACTATTGGTTCGAATTTAGCAATTAGTTAATCAGAAATTTTGTCTGGGTGCAAGAAAGCGGTATTTTAGTTAAGACGGAAGCATTTTTTTTAAACATTGCAAGAAATATCTGTTCAAAACGTGCCAGTATACTAAAAGTTACTAGTAACTTCACCACCATATGGTGAAAAGTTATAAAGGAACGTAAAGTACAGTCAAATTATAAAACTTACAATAAAAAATACAGTTTTACATTATTTTTAAAATTTTGTACTCCGTGAATGTTGAATTCGCATACAAAAGTTGAAAAAAAAATTTCTCTGAAATTGAGCACGTCTTGTCCATTTCACAATATTTAAACAAATGCCAAAATCAAACCAATGTTATCTTGACATTTGTCAACACGTTTGTAATATATCTATATTTATATTTAATAATAAACTCCGCTTGAAAAAATTACGGCAATTGTATGGAAAATAAATTTTAAGCATAAATTACAAAAATTGAAAGAGAATGTGATTTATCATCTATCAAGAATAATCAAGGTTTTGAAGCTTTTCATATAAAAAGGAAGATTTTCCGAAATCTAATTAAGAATTCCATCATGTACTCAATTATGAAAATTAAACGAAAATAGATGCATATTAAGTATAACTGACCGGTTTTAATGAATTTCGTTAATGGTGAAAATGTGAACAATCAATAAATATACATTTTAAATTGGTTGAAATTCCAAAGATCATTTACATGTCATTCAAGATTCAGGTGCCGCCAAATTCAGATGAGATAAGTTAATAAATTCTGAGAAACGCTGGTAGTTGCATATCATAGACGCTTAAGTGATTCTATTTTCATACCTTTCTATTGCATTACTAATTATCAGTAACTCAATCATGAAAATGACCCTTCTTTAATATTATTTCCAAAATAGGTTACTTTTAAAAATAAAATAATTTTAAAAGACGTTGTAAAATATTATCATTTGTTAGAAAGCTGCGAATAAATTTTAGAAGAGAAGTTTAATATAGGTTAAATTTAATACTAGGAAATTTATCCGAAAATCAATTAAATATGTTGCAAAGTATTAAAGTAAGGTAGAAGCATGAAATATGATGAAAAAATAGGTTTTATGAAATACTAAATTGTGCTTAATAATATAGTTCAATGATAATCAATTATTACAATATAGAAACAATTTTTAAGTTTTTTAAAATACACCCATTAAAAAAATATAAACAAATAAGATGAATATTTTCTCGTACCTTTCTATCATCACATATTTTTAAAAATATTTACAAATATTAACAAAAAAAATCTCTAAGAAAATTTGTCACTTACAAAAAAACGGAGAAGTGACTGATCTTTTTTTAACATCTCTGTTTATTTAAAAAAAAAATCTTTTCACATTTTTTGAATAAATTAGTGATAAAATTTTAAATATTTATCAAGAAGTATTAAGTTTTCAAACGTATACCGAAATATTAATTCAACTGCAGCGACTTCTAAATTAATTATCAAACGTTACCTACATAATCGACTTAACATAAAGAACAATTATATGCCCGAGTTAAAGGGCTTTATATTCTCGACAAGAGTCAAGCATTGCGATTAATATGTTTCAAACGTATACAATATTCTCGCAAATTACAACATTATAATAAATTACTGCACATAAGGATGAAAGACAATCGAATATTTCCATAATTACTTTGGAAGTTATTAATATGAAGTAAAATCCATTATTTTTCTTATTCATTATTATACCTTTATTTCTTTCAGTAATTTCGTATTTTGTATGCTGCGATATAATCGGAAGTTGTCTCTGTGAAATTCTATAATGGGGTGGTCTGGACAGTATATTTGAAAGCAATCAGAGATAATAAATTACAAAGTAATGTTCCAAACTATTTACATTATTCACTACATTAAGAGTATTAAAAATAATATTGTAAGTCAAGTTAATATTAGAAAATTCTAAAAATATTTAACGAGTAATTTCTCAAAAAGAAATTAACATCTTTCAAAATGGTTGTAATGAAGACAATATTTTCACCGTAAATATCTTTGTTAGAAAATTCTGTAAAAATATCTGCATCGGCTGAGGGGTCGAGTAATTATGCAAAAAAATGTTATCCTTCGCATTTTCGGAAAGAGAATAATGTTACTTGCGATATTATAACGTAAAATGTTGAAAATTTATTTGCTCAAGAGGTCTTGAAATTCAGAAAGCATTTTAAATAGGATGTAGTCTGAAAAATGAAAATCGTTCCGACAGATTCCTGTTTGCAGGAAAATTACTAATTATTTCTACATGTTAATTAAGGAATAAATGTCCTCTGTTAAGACAAAGTTTGTCTTTTATGAAAATTGTATTTTATTTAAACCAGGGGAAGTTTTGAATTTCACATTTGTTATCTCTCATTTCATATCTATAAAATTTTAGCATATTTTTTCTTTTAATCATAAATTAAAGATTCATTTAATTGGCATTTTTCATTACTTAATAATAGTCAAAGTGACATGTTAGAAATTCAGGTAAAACTGAAAATTTCAATAATAATTTATTTGAAATCTGATTTTATTACATTACAAACAAAATATTTGATCAAAAGTAATATTATATAACACATAAAGATAACGTTTTGAACAATCTTGTTTCCTATTCTTCTCGAATAAACAATTGAAAGAGTTAATTTTTGTAGCACAGGCATCCTTTTAGATATGTAACGATTGTTACATAATGCAGAATCTTAAAAGCGCATAAAAGTGCACATAAGGTCTCATATCTTTTAGGATCTCGCATAAGCGTTTGCGCATATTTCAAAATGTAAATTATCGAAAATAGAGAATAAGATGATGCAATAGAGGGAGATTGATCTTGTCATTTAAATTTCAGATTATGGTAAAAATAAACATTTGCACGACGAAGCGAATAATACTTAAGGAATAGATGAAACTGTACGAGAATCATTAAATCTTCTATTATGAATAATTTGGTTAATGTATCTCGTTATATTAACGTTCTTCTTCAGATTTATAATGTGTTGTTTATTCCATAACAAAATAATGAAACTTAATATTAAAATAATTAACGTATTTTATTATACTTTGTACAAACTGTGATACCTTTATTTTGAGACATTCCATTTTTTAAGAAAATACTTACTTCTCTTACTTTGTGTTTATAAGAATATGGGTTGTTAATTAATAACGATAAAAGTATAAAAAGTTAATTTCTTCATATGATAGAAATAAACATTGCGAAAATTCAAATTAATCGAAGCAGTTTTCAAGAAATGAATCTAAATACAAAGGCAGTTAAAAAAAAATGTTTGAAATTTAAAAAAAAATTTGAAATATTCTTCGATTGGGACAAAATTTGCCACTCAAAGGTTTTCAAGGTCACTTATTACAAATCTGACTTTATTTTTACCACATTCAAAATGGCGGATCAAATATGGCGGACAAAGATTTTAGAAAAGTGAACAAAAAGATAAAAAATTATTGTAAGAGGATTTTTATAGATTTATTCATAAGTTTTCGAATCCAGTCGTCCATTTTAAAAAATTTTTATTTTGTTTATTTGTTATAACTTAAAGATAATTTGTATCTTTTCTTTCACTTACAACAAATAAACAAAGTAAAGCATGCAACGAAAAATTAAATCCGTAAAAAAGTCCGGCCGTCTCCTTCAGTTCTTTTATAAAGTTCAAATATATTTGGCTGATAAATTTCTAATCGATAGGACAACTCATAATAAGATTTGAAGTAAATTAGACATTTTTTTAGGTGGACATTTGACGTGAAGTTAATCATATACATAATAGTTTACAATTATATACAATTAGGTGAAATTATATGTAATTATATTTACGAATATATCGGTATATATTGCTTATTAATCCATGTGAGAACAACATTCATACATGATTATATGTGGTCATATATTGATCCATATATAATCAAATATAATTAGTTTTTCCCCGAGAGTTCTTGTAGAATTGTTTTAAGGACCTACAGCAACTCAATTATTCAGCTGAAAGAGATATACAATCATTATAGGTCATCTCATTGAGTTGCATCAACACAACTTTTTTTTGCAGTGTAAATGCGTATGAATATATCGACGGGAAGAGGGATACTGTCACTCTCTACCGCTAAAAGAGCTTAGGAAGTGTGGAGTCTCTATTCCTGTCGAAAGGTGGATCGGCTACTAGATCTTGATCTATGCGTCTTTCCCGTCATTCTCGTCATAGAGATGCAATTCTGAAATTCTTGAAATTTCATTCGAATTGAAGTATTCATAAAATTTCTATCCGCCATTATGAATTTGCTAAAACTAACACCAGATTCATAATCAGAGACCCGGAAAACTCACGAGTAATAAATCTTGTGCATTGAGGCATTTCTACCACTTTTGTTCGACATATTGGATCCGCCATTTTGAATTTGGTAAATCTAAAATCGGATTCGTAGTCAGCGACCCCAGAAACATTGCAATACTAAATTTCGAGTCATTCTTTCGATCTTTAAAAACATCCTCAATAATGAATTTTTCCGTAAGAAACAAAATTTTTTATATTTGTTTATTCATTTAGCCTAAACAATAAACAACGGTGTCTTCTTTGTAATTTTTATGTTTCTTTATCACTACAGTAACGGATAAATGCAAAAAGACCGATCTGAATTCGTTAACCAGAATGGAAATAGTCAACATCCAAAGAAATCAATGTGGTAACGTGGGCTGCTACTATGACTCAAAGGGTTAAGTATCGCAGATAGAGATAACGATACCTGCCATACTTAGCTATGTTAATCTTTATATCCACAAGATTTATGCCTAATCCATGACGCATGTATTTATCATACCTGGGCGATACATTTCTTTCGACGATACTTGCATTACCTCTGGTACTTTATCTCTTATCGTTACCGGTACCTGCGTGATGGTTTGCAAGGATTTAATCCTTATACCTCAGCGATACATGCGATACTTACTATACTAATGTGTATATCAAAATAGATACCCGTGATCTTGAAAGCGTTTAACTTTACACGCGCGATAAACACGATACAACGATACCTAAGTCACACTGGTGCTATAGGTGCAAATCTTTAATAGTGATACCGGAACGATACTTGTGATACCTTTCTTACGAACTGCTTTCAAAGACATTGCTCTGATACTTGGATTCCCTTAAATTGGTCGTGTATAGTCAGTATTGCGTCTGACGTTTAGCAATACTTTTGCCATATATCAGCCGCGAGATTTAACATGAAACATAACATTATATTTTTTATCCAGAATATTCAACGGCTCTTTAACTATATTGACATGACACACATTTATTTTTGTCGCAGTAGGCAGCAAAATTCAATTTTGCTCCCCGTTTTGATGGCGCAAAATGACATTGTGCGCCCGCATTGTAATCATACAAATGTATGGTCGATGTCAATGGGCGCTCATTGCATTTTGTGACCTGCTGCGACAAAAAATGCGCAACACTTCTCACCCACGGGCGCGAAATGTCATTTTGCGCCCTAGGGAGGAAAAATACTTTTATTATTTATATTGATGCATACACACCACTATATTGATATATGAATATTTTTTTTGTTTATAGTATATTCAGTTTTTCGTTTATTGTTCTTTATCACAGCTCATTGTTATTTCTTATATTCATACTACATTAGCACAAACATTATTGCTCATATTTAATATTTTTCTGATTCCTAAAAGCAATTTTAGAATTTTTCATTAGACTAATAACAGTTACCTACTGTTATTTATTAATCGAACTTATTTCTAGTAAAAACAATGACAGCATCGATATTAAAGTACACGGCCGTTGTAAGGCACTATAGGTTAAATTTTTATATAAAATTTGTACATTTCTTAAGTGTTCCATTTGAAATTTCGTTATGCATGGCATTTTACTTCAAAACATGATTCCGGGTTCCAAAATTGTGTCACGACAAGATTTTGAGGAAAGTGGAACAAACTAAAAAAAAAAAGAGTTTTTGTGTGTTTTGGTTACCTACTTTCCTCAGTAGGTGCTATGACACTTGACGTGCTTGAACTTCAGTCTATGCTTAAATTAAAGCTTGGATCTTCATCATACAATAACCATATATGCAATTTATAATTTACGCTTTGTGTCAATAGTTATTTTCGAATCAAACATGTAAAAATTTACGCCCGTGATACGAATATAATTTTTTGATTCACTAGGTGTGAAAAATGGACATTTTTCAATGATTTTTAACTACGATAACTCAGCAAAATCCTGATCTTAATACATTGGTCATTTTACGCCCCAAAAACGATTAGGGTGCGGGATGGAAAAATGATAGATCAAAATGCCGATAGGTCAAAAAACCCACAGTCGAAAACCCCACAGTTGAATTGTCGATTTTTTTACTGTTGGCTTTTTGATTGTCGGTTTCTTGACCTGTCGGATTTGAAACCTGTTGGTTTTTTAATTTGCCGGTTTTCCGACCCGCACTCGAGTATTGCTAGATCAATCCATTCTAGTTCCTAACTACTACCAATGTTAGGATAGCTAAGTTAATTTTTTACCGGATATATATTGTCTATTCGGTATATATATATAGTATATGAAAAAGTTAATCTTCCTGGTATAAACCTATCCGAATCGAAAGAAAATGACGCCGTCGATAGCAGATTAACATATCGCAAATCTTATAATTTACCACCCTGTAAAAAAATTAACGAGTTATTTGCCAGAATCTGGCATAATTTCTAGTCGGTGGGCAGATTCTGTCCTAGATGCTGGCCAGAATCTCCTCTCAGGGGCGACGGTTTCTGGCCAGAATCTGGTAAGGTTTAACAGAATCTGGTAAACAGATGTTTAAAACAATGTACACATTACTAGATATGCTCACAGACATAACCTGAGTAAAGCAAATAGTTTATTACGAGGAAAAGCACTGATAAAGTGTACATTTTTATTCCAAATCAAGCCGGATGAACATAAGTTTGACAAAATAACGCCACCAGTACTAATATGAGGTTATGTTATACGCATTAACTCCGGACTGCTGAAACATAATATTGAGCTGACGCAGAACATGAACATTTACACCTGCCTCTCAAAGAAACTTTTGATGTGATATTTGCCATTACAATTTTAAATCACAAGTGTATAGAAAGGTTAGGACACAGAAAGATAAACAGGCATGTATATATTTTTGCATCTTTATATTCTGAAACTTATTAAATTTTGTTTATTCCGTGATTCAGACAAAAATAAAATTTCCGCTGCAAATTGTGATATAGATATGTTATTAATGATTCTTCAAACTAACATGATTAGTTTGGTAATCATCGGTTGCTTCTTATCAAGAAAAAATGCATTTTTTGTTTCTTCGTCGAAAGTCCACTCGGAGCCCAATTTCACCAGTGTTTTGTATTAACTTTTTCACTACCTTAAAAGCAACTGATTGATATCCAACTACTTGGAATAATTTCAGAAGAGCAAAATCTACCCAATTTTCTAGTTATATTAGAATTTTTAGTACAATTTCAATTTTTATTGCATGCCAAGCAACTGTTTTTTTTTATCAGGTTTAGTTAAAGCACATAAAAATGGAAATTGTGCTAAAAATTCTAATATCACCATAAAACTTGGTAAAATTTGTTCTTCTGAAACTATTCGAAGTAGTTAGATATCAATTAGTTGCTTTTGAGGTAGTGAAAAAGTTAATGCAAAACACTGGTGAAATTGGACTCCGAGTGGACTTTCGACGAAGAAACAAAAAATGAATTTTTTCTTGAAATGAAGCTATCGATGATTACCAAACTAAAAATATTACTTTTAAAGAGTGCAAAATGTAATTAATAACATATCTTTATCACAATTGATAGCCTAAATTGTATTTTTGTCTGAATCACTGAATAAACAAAATTTAATAAGTTTCAGCATATAAAGATGCAAACACTTCTGATTTCAAATTGTCATGGCAAATAACACATCAAAAGTGTCATTGAAAGACAGACACATAAAGCTTATGAACTATATAGACTACGTATAACCTCATTCCTTCACCAGATTTTGGGCAGATCCGGGCAGATTCTGTCCTGCTTTCTAGGTAGATTTTGCTAAAAGATCTAGGCAGAAGTTAGTATGCCGGCCAGAACTTATGATCAATTTTCTTACAGGGCATAGATAATGGTAATAAATTACTACTATTGATGAATGTTCACCACTATATAGGTCCTTCTACCAATTTTAGGATGGTACCAATAACTTCCAAGCCGACCAATAAACAAGCCCGAACAGACCTTCTCCATATCAAAACTAATCCTTTCAAAACGCAAATCTTTTATTCTCTGATGTTTTTGGGGAAAAAAACCTGATTGGTTATCGCGCCAATAATCAGTCATCGGTGGCAAGAGGTCATATTTCACGAAGGCCGCTTTAACAGAGTAGTCCGTAAGTGCCCTGGCAGCAGTGTCGGTGCACTTTTTTCCTTTTAACTCGTAGAAATATATAGTACGTCGGTGCTGCCGGAAGCGAGCGGTCTCGTCGTAACGTTATTTTGTGATTTCCCATTCATGGACTACCGTTTAGTTTCGATTTGCCGCTTCGTTACGAGGCGAGATTTACACGGGTAGATAGGATTGTTACGCATCCACACACACGCAAAGGCTCTTCCGAACGCGCGCCTGCCTTTGCTTTGCCCCACTATATACATTGCCGACCGTTTCTACATCGCAACCGTACATGTCGCTTACTGTCCGGCCATCTTTGTCTTTCGACCGACTCAATTGCGCATCTTTTATGTAACATCATTCATCATTACGGCGCATACCTTCTTCTCCGACCCGCCATCTTTTTTATCTTAATTTCTCCGTACCATCACTTTTCCAAAGATAACACAGGCCGACAAATTTTAGAACCAAGAACCAGAACATACTTTTCTGAAAGTATTAGACCCTATACATCAGGTTTTAGAGATATTCTAACCTAAAAGTTCAAAAAGTACGTTTTTTGGTTACATTGAGGTGCTGTAACTTCAAGACAGACTTTTTTCAAGACGACCGTCACGGTATCTCAAAGTACTGTTTTTGCCCTTCAAAACGCGTTTTTAAACTTAGAAAAATCTTTATTGATCACTGAGATATCTTCTGTTGAAGTTTCTGAGTTTGGCAAATTTGACGATATTGGACTTCTAAAAAATTTGGTCGACATATCAGATCACGGTCTTAAAATTATGCAATTTTGGTCTTAGTTTCGTATTCAGCAACCTCGAAAACCCCCGAGTAATAAGTTTGAAGCGAATTAGGTGGATTTTTACAAAAGCTGTCAGGCATATTGAATCCGACATTTTGTATTTTGTTATTCTGACTTCAAATTCCTACTCAGCAGCACCGAACATCTTAACCCATTAAGGACGGAAGACACAAGACGTCAATATCTCGAAAAAAATAAACCTTATTCTAGCAATTATGAACATTATTGATGAAATTCGTATCTCTAATGGTATTATTCTCGCTAAAATCTTTTCATGAAAATCTCGAAACAAAAATGAAAAAATAGAAGCTCTCTATCGATATTTTATATTTACAGATCAACACAACATGCTTGTTCAGTACTGTACAAGTTTATTAGTAAAGGAAGATTTAAAAAACTAAAGAAATATAATAAACAAATGTTACAAATAATTAAAGAATTTTAAAAATATAATAAAAAAAAAATAAAAAACAAAAAAATAAACAAAACAAAATTTAAAAAAGACTCTTGCCGTCCATCTTCACGTGGTTTGAGTTGGTAAACGTTTACTTGATACGGCTAACGGACGGAAACAACCAATTTTCTTTCACAAAATTCCCGTATAAACATTATCGCATGATTTTGTATTATTTCATGAAATATGGTCGGCCATATCGGATCCACCATCTTGAATTTGAAAAATCTAGCCTCAAATTACTAATCAGCAACTTCGAAAACCCCTGGATCTCCGTTTTAGGGAAAATAATATCACTAGAGATGCGAATTTCATTAATAATGTTCATAATTGATAGAATGAGGTTTATTTTCGAGATATTGACGTTTTGAAGAGGTTAGGTTGGTTCGGGGAAAACAAAAAAAATTCCTAGTTGAAGTTCATATATTTTGTGCACTTTTGGTTGCATGAAGGCATCGATACGGCAATATTATTGATACGAAAAAAATTCACAAAAAACGAAACACACGAAATATTTTTTTTAAATGCACCATATTGGTTTTTAACGCAATTTAAATGCAATTTTGACCACGCCAATCAGAAGAGCATACTTCAAAATGGAAGGGTTGGTCACTTTCAAGTCAATATTAGTCTTACATCCTGTTGAAAATGAAGGTCGAAAATCAACGTAAATATGTGTGTCTCCCGTCCTTAGTGGGTTAAGAGCCATTCAAAATTTAGGTCTTTGTGGTTAATTTCTTACTATTTTGGAAGCTTTATCGGATTCTGATCAGTTTCTGAATATAGCCGAATTCGCCAAACTCAGAAACTCCAACAGACGATATATCAGTGACCAATAAAGATTTTTCTAAGTTTAAAAATGGATTTGAAGGACACAAACAGTACTTTGAGATACCGTGACGATCGTTTAAAAAAAAAAATCTGTCTTGAAGTTACAGCACCTCAATTGTACCTAAAAAACATCCTTTTTGCACTTTTAGGTTAAAATATCTCAAAAACCTGGCGTAAAGGGGCTATTCTGAGGTCGGATTCAAATTCAACGCGTGAAATACCGTTGGAAAATATGTTTTGATTCTTGGTTCTGTAATTTTCTCAAATTTTGTCGGCCTGTGTAATGCATCGGTGCATTTCAAATTTACATGAGATGCACTTTGATCGATCGAGCATGATCGTGAATTACGGAGGAGCACGAACGACGCGTGTGCATGCCATTTTACCAGGCGACGTCTCGATTTCTCCAAATTCAACCGACTGACTCCCGTGGGTACTCGGCAAATCGAATCTAGGGTGTCACGACAAATCCGTAAATCGCAGTCGGTGATACCCGATCTTACTTTTCATAGTTGCAGTGACAATTTATACCTGGAAAGTTATTTTACATATTTTTTACGCAAATAATGGTCTAAATGTTACATTTTGTGTGTCGTGTGAACTGAGTAGATATCTGGTACGATATTGTTAATTTTAATGAATTTAATTTGGAAACGCATCTGTATTACATTCCAGTGTGCAGTATGCAATGGCTGATACGTGATGGGAAGGTTCCTGATATGCCAAATCGAAACTCATTTCTGTAATGGCAGGTGGTAGATCCGACTACCTAATCGAATCAAATCGGATCTAATTTCGGACATAATTTGATCTAAATTGATCTTGTCAAATCAAGATGTCATTAGATGCAGTCGTAACCGAAATCAAATGAGATCTAATATTCGATCTTACTCGATCAATTTACACCGGAGAAAAGGTGACTTGGAAATTTCACTAGTATTGATGATTATTTCGGATGCATATTAGTATTCTCTAAATTCTCGTAAGGTGGAAATAATTTTAATGTAATGAATTTCACTTCAAATGAATGTTGGGGTCACTCCTTAAAAACCAAATTTGACGTATTTAAGTATAACTCCTTTGCTAGTGGATGTCACCAAAAGTGATTGTTATTTTCTGCATTTTTGCCATTAATTATAATATAATTTATGAAGTAAGAAAAATTAAAAAAAAAACTAGCAGCATACCATTGCGTTGAAAAAATTTTAAATTAGTCAAAAATACTTAGCGGAAAATAATCATCTGGACTATTTTACAAATAAATAAGTGCAGAAAGCTCACAGATGACAACAATAATGTTGGGAAAACTTATAAAAATCACGAAATATATATCCATTAAACGTATGTTTCGCAAGTATAATATGAACGCCCGAATTTGCAGCATTTGAACATAGAATTCAGAGTTATGGTACTTACAAAATAAATATCGACATGTTAATAAAAAAAAAAAAAAATAGTAACGTACCATTTCTTTGGAAAAATTTAAAATTAGTCAAAAATGCTTAGCGGGAAATAATCATTTCTTATAAAAACGTCATTTTGCACTACTTTTTTTGTTTTAAATACAAAAACACCGATTGTTTTACATATAATTTTTGGTTTAATCGTCATTTTCACTGAGAAAACGTTCTCCAGGCATCTATCTGAATGTTTCCGCCAGTTTCACAAAAAAAATGCGTTTATATGATGTCGCTTTTTAGATTGAACGTGAATGAAAAGAATTATTCGAAATCGCGAAATTTCCTTCATATTTTAGTCTACGCAGTTAAGTTTGGTAAAATAGAGTACTAAATTTTAAGAGTCCCATATTTTGACGTATGGGAAATACATACATCATTTTAAAAAATGAAATGTCCGCTGTCTATACATAAATAGAAATTTGTTACTTTTTATTTTTTATTAGACACGAATTGAGAGGCATATAACCGGAAAGATGATATTTTATATAATTTTCGATGTCAGTGAATGCAAATTCGAGGTCAATATTTAAAAAATCAAAAATGGCGGACAGGATGTGCAAAAATATAATAATATACTCGCAAATCTAAAATCAGAAAGAAAAATGTCTGCAAAACTTGTTGTTTGTATTATTGTAATCAATGTTTTGAAAAATCTCATAAATGAAACTCAATCCCTTATTTTTACACAAGAAGAATTAAAAAAAATTTTTTAAAAATACAAAAATAAAAAAATTAGTTAAAATATACAAAAATTAACAAAAAATAGTTAATAATACTAAATTAAACTAAATCTCTTATTTTTACAAAAAAGAATTTAAAAATTTAAAAGAAAGACACCAAAATGAAAAATTGGTTAAAATATATGAAAATTAACAAAAACAATAAATAAAAAAAAGATAAAAATAAAATGAAAACTGATTCTCCAAGTCCTCCACGTTCTTGCTATAAAAATCCCACAACTTTGTTCGATCAGATGCAAATGGACTTAACCATAATGAAAATTCTGAAATTCTGTAATTATGTTTAAATGTTTGCAAAACAAATATTTTTATGCTAAAAAAACATTTATTTATTAATTTATGTAACTTCGAACATGATAAAGGAAACTGCTGTCTGCTGGCCCAGATGATTCCAACTATCCTGGCGATAAATAAAAAATCGAAAAAGATTAGCAAAATTGTGATTTCTCGTGAAAAAGAACAAAAATACCTTTTCTGGCACAATACATCATGTGAAATTATGGGTTTGAAATAAGTTATTACGAGCATTTGATAGGCAATCGAAAAGGCCCCTGGTTCACTCCCGGACCAACGAATCTTTCCACTTTGGTCCACATTTTTTATAATAAATGTGAAAACAATCCAACTTTTACATCGTTACTATTATAAAAAAATTTTTTCTAGCAAAATTTGCATCAATTTTTGTTGGAACAGAGTTTCTGTCATAAGAAACATTAGCTAGAAAAATTAAATGTATGCATGAAAAAACCTCGTGATTTGCTCGTCAAAAACGCGCATCAGTTGTTTATTTATGGGTTCATACTTACTAAAAATTATTTATTGGATTAGAAACAAAGTACACGTTTGATACCATACATACTGCGAAATTATAGGATAGAGATAAGTTATCAACCACTTCCTTTGAATCTTGTCTTAAATTGTTAACTCGATATGTCCGACGGTTTCACGAAAAACGCTTTTAAAGTTTTTCAAGTCCTTTTCAGCTAATCAGCAATAACCGGACCATATGATGACATCCTTTTGGTCAAAGAGCTCATTAACTATGAAAAAATGCAAAAAAGATTTGTCCAACCCGTCACATTATTACTCCCTTTGAAATTATAATATTTTACTTTATATTTTTTTTTATATATCTAAACAACATTAAATGTATCTAATAAATACAATTTTGAAATTAACGCCATTCGTAAGTAAATCGAGTGTCCTATCGTGCCCCGATTTCCCCTATATTAAAAATATCGCTAAACGGCAGATGCGATACTTGAGTATCTTTTGGCGATACTTTAGTGATAATAATTATCAAATATCTCAAGTATTGCATCTGTCGTTTCACGATTCTCTAATATACGTTCGCCTCAATACTTGCTGGCTGCCTTTTGCTATTATATATAAATACATATTTTTTTACTTCAAATGTGTTCATGATATGATAGGGGACCTATTCTTTCTGGTTACACGTACTATATTTTTAATATGAGTGCGGCCCATTACATAATAAGATTTTGCTTGCAGAGTGTGAGAAACTTATTTTGCTCCTAGAAATATTTGTTTCACTCCCTAGGGAGGAAAAGTAATATTTTGGACTCTGAATGTGAGGAAATGCTGAAAGTAAAATAAGAAAATAGTTCGTTCCATAATGAAGATAATTATACCTCCTGTTTATCTGCTTAAACTGTATGATCGTTTAGAAATATATTCTACATATGTATTTAAAAACGAAAAAGTAAGTAATTGTTAATTTAAAATTTTTTTTGCAGTTAATTTCGCAGCTTTCTTCTAATTTAAAATAGACAGCCCAGCCATACTTTAATTCCTTTAATCTAGTAAATAAAAATTAATCTTTTCAATCTAGTTCATTTCGTTAAATCTTTTGGTATTTTGGTATTAATTGATAGTTAAATTACCTATTTATATTTCACTGTTCATAGTTACTTTTACTTAAAAGAATTAAATTATTACGTTCGTTCTACTTTGTTTGCAGGTGTACAGAACATATTTTTATTTTTAATGAATCTTATGAAATGAGTATACAGTGTTATTTTTGTTTGTTTACAAAATAAAAATAAATTACTAGACTCTTAAATAAGTTGATTGTATTACCCACAAAGATGTTTTCTCGGTGAGGAACATATGGCCATGAACTATAAGAGCAAATCGAGTTAATAGTCCCTGCTTGCAAAGAAAGTTATAATGAACTTAGAGGGAATACTTGTCACGGATTACCGATTACATAAAAAACCAGACAAATCGTGACCGGTCTAAAACATAGTACAACAATGGTCATCACTACTTAAAAAAATCCTATTGATGCTTCAACAAGGCCAAATTCCACAGGTCCTATTTTGTACTTTGATATTATGAAAAGATAAAAATATTTAATATATTAAATGAAGTATAAATCAACGAAGAATTAAACTAATTGCAGATAATAATATATTGTGTATGAAGTAGCAAGGGAGAGACTTTTAATTACAAGAGTAGTGTTCGCAAATCGAATCGACAAGGGGCGAAAACATTGTACCAGTACTCGTAAGTTGCCTCCCCTACAGTGCATTAGATATATTATTCAATAAAGGTAGAAAAAAGAGGTTCTCCTCCCTATAAAGGAGGTATTATTAAGCATGTGTTGCATAAAATAAAAATATTGATTTTAACAATGAATCTGTCGTAATGAAGACATAAAAACTTCAAGTTTCTCAGCAAGGAAGTGATTACAATTTCATGATGAGATGGGTATAATGATGTAATTTCCAACTGCAAAATTGAATTATATTTCCCTAATAGCATACTTTATTCCATCCATATTCCCGAAATATTCCTTTGGAACATTGGGAATATTCAAAAATAATATTCCATCCACATTCCAGGAACATTGAAATATTCTGCATCATAAATATTATTAAGCTTTACAGATTGAACATTTTATTCGCATATTATAAAAACTCTATCAATTAATATAGAGGGAATAATAATGCGAAATAAATGAATATTATTTTTTATGCTGATTTCAAAACATTTCATAGAGGTCTCACTATTTTTAAATGATTTCACGAAAACTGCCAAGTAAAAAAATGAGTAAGAATATGCTCAAATTTGACCCAATTTTTGAGACTTTTATACAAAAATATAAAACCTTATTCAAATCTAAATTTAAATAATTTAATCAACAATGATTATAATAAACTGCATTAATTTAGACAAGATTTCAATCCTATTTCATATTTTCAATAGATCAAAGTTGATTAAAGTCGATTAAATTTAATATAGATAAAATTTAATCTCATTATTCTTCTTAGTTAGTCGGAAATGCAGGTGAACTTTGTACAAATTGAGTACAAATTTCTAAAATAATAATACTAACCCTTAAAGCACCAACCTATATAAAAATAACAAAAAGCGCCATGTGGGGTCGTGAGAGACCCCAATCCGATACTCTCAAAGTGTCATTTTACCGCGTAGATAAGTTATCTTGATAAAAAAATTATTGGTGCCCGTTATAAAAAATGAAATACCAAAGTGACGTTTTTCACAAAAGAAAATCATAACTCAGCCAATTTTCAATATTTTTTCGTAATAATTTAACTTGTGCCTTTTGAAATGCAGCTCTTTAAGATAAAAAAATGCTGTAAAAGTACAGTTTTAGAAAGGAAAAAATGTAATATTTATGTATGAGGTACCCCAGGGCGCTTTAAGGGCCAATAACAATAAATAATAATTGACAATATCCGTGTTGATTTCGATGAAAAATCCATCTTCATCTTCGAGTTTTCTGCACCAGCAGAGACAAACATCGTCAGAGGACTAAAAACGGGTGAAATATCAGGAACTCCTGTTCGAGATTCGAGGATTTAAAATCAAGCTCGTCTCTTTTTTTTAAATTAATTTATAAAGTCACCAACATATTTTTGTATTTTTAACACTTACCTACTTGATTTTTAGGAAATCATTTAATAATTGTGACACCTCAACGAGATATTCAGAAATCAGCTTAAAAAATGATATTCATTCATTGATAGTTTTTAGAATATTTTTTTAGTTTAGAATATAAGTTTAGAATATTCTAACAAAATATTCTTTATAATATTTATAATGCAGAATATTTCAGTGTTCCTGGAATATTCCAAAGGCATGTTCTACGAATATACCAAAGGAATGTTCTAGGAATAATCCAAATGAATATTCTGAAGGTTGGACATTTCAATGTTCCTGGAATTTGGATGGAATATTACTTTTGAATATTCCCAATGTTCCGAGGGAATATTCCTGGAATATGGATGGTATAAAGTGTGCTATTAGGGATAGAAATGTAAAAATATATTTACAGATTTTTTTCTCATTTATTTACTTCTAGAAATCAATGCACGTCACCGTTTCCATATACGGCGTAAATGGAATAATTGTGTTTTTAGTAAACGCATATTTCTCGTGACAAAAGAACAAAAAGGACTTTTAATTGCATATTTACGCGCGGATATCAAAAGTGTTTCTCCTGTCTATTTCTCGAACGAATAAACTTTTAGATATTATTTTTTTAATAAAACCTGCAAGAAGACTATTTAGCTCGGGCGTTTCAGTGGAAAAATCGTAATACGAGACCGCAGAAAAACCTGTCGATGAATTTCTGTCTCATAATTATGCCATTACGGGTTTGACGAGGCAATTTTAACTTTGTAATTTTTATTTTTATAATTGCATAAATCTATATTTTTTAAACTATAATTACGCAGTGACGCGTGATGTCAGTATTAGTATTCGTACGAAACCATTTCTTTGAGTGTTTCCCCTCTCGTTTCTCATCACAAATATAGAAATAATGAAAGACTGCGGCGTGATGCATGGTCGCGATCGGACATGTGGCGGATCCCCTCTACGATTCGTCCACCGTGCAGTCACTAAATTAACTCTATTGTCGATACGTGACGTTTTAATAATTTAATTATAATGCAACACTGTAATCATAATAATAGCAAATTAACAAGTTCCCAAATGTTTTTTTGATTTCCAATTGTTGCGGTTCGGTATGTCATGCATTCAATTGCAAATGCACTCCATAGAATGGATTAAATTTCTAATAATAAACATCTCTATAATTATTATCTGTAAAGAATGTTTATTTCATGATATATAAAACGGTGCATTTAGGCAGCTTGCGCCATATAACCGACAAACTTTCACTTTTTGTTTGATTTTGGCAAGCAAAGTACTCTTAACAAAACAATATTTATTCCAAAAAAATGTTGCCTCACAGTCTCGAGAAAATGATGTAAAATATGTCAAAATCTCAATTTTTACTATATTTCAACTTTAACCCATTAACGCCCAAATGCACCGAAAGTTTACTGCAACTTCAACGCTTATTTTCAATATAAAATAAATGTTGAAAAAATTAAAAACTATCAGATTCCACCATTTTTCAGGCCGATCTTTCGAACGGTAGTAACAAAATTTGTTTAAAATTGAAATTCATATATGATTTTGGCCACTGCATTTACATAATGCATTTCAAAATTTAACCATTTTATTCATTAAAAACTATGGACTTTAGAGAAAATTTTATAACAATTATGTACGTTCTAGAATAAATTGAAGAATATCCTGGAATTTTTTTCAGAATGTATTATCACAATTTTTTATTTTTGAAAAATTTGAAAAATCAAAATTGTGAAAGAATTTCTTCAGATTTCTCATGTGATATTTTCATAAAATTTTTATTTAAATTAAAACAACAAATTTTAAAAGGTGATGAAAAATTCTTTAAAAAATTGGGTATGTTTTCGGGTATATGAATTTTAAGCAGTTTTTTGTCGTTTTCAATTTTTTTCGAAAAGTTGATAGATTTTTAGAAAATTAATTTGAAATATTATAGTTAAGGATTTTTTCCTCGTTGGCATCATTTTAAAGCTCATAAATTTTTAGCAACAGCAAAGAGATTTTTTTTCAAAAGAAATGTTTACTATTACGCCACTTTGATATTGTTGCAATGAAGTAGGGTAAAAAAGTTAAATACATCCTTAAAATTCAAATACTTTCTCCGCGTGTGTCCATGGTTTCAATAGAATCCCAATATTCTGATAGTTAAACAATATCACAAGACTAAGTATTTCTAAATTTTGTGGCAAGTTTTTTCAAATTTAACATCATATTAGAGTTTCTTCGGAATTTTGAAGAACAATCTCAAAAATAATAGAATATGTAAAATTCAACATTTGTTTCAAACTCGATTTTGATACGAAATACCTGATTGATTTTGAAGATACAAAACATGTAATTTCAGACTTTGAATTTTAGCAGTTATAACTTTGTTCGCAGGCAACAAAATTAAAATATTTTGTAAAAAATAGTTACTTTATTTAATTACATTCAAGAAAAAACATACTTTAAGTAGTATTTTACTACTACAGCATATTTTAAACGTACCTGACGGCTGAAAACATGAATTTGGGCAAAGTGAAATCAGTAATAAAATTCGCTCATTGAACTATTCTAAATATCTTCTAATTCAATTCTAGCTTTAGAAACCATTTAAATTGAGTACTTTAAGCTTTGCCGCTTACCTTTATATACTATAACAGTTAAAATTGCTGAAAATTAGATAGATATTAATAAGGGACACACAAGTTAAAAGTATGTTAAAAAGTCCAATATATACATTGAAAAAAATACTAATATTGACTGAATATGTGGATGTCCATTAGCAGCCAAATATTGACTAATTTCAACGACATTTTAGTCGAATTAACTAAATTTTGTTGATCCAGTATCATGTAATCAATGTTACAAAGTTTTCTTTTTAAGTGTACTTGTGCCAAGTCAATGAAGAACTTTAAAAAAACAATTTTTGTATTCGTTGTATCCATAAAAATCGAATTTTATCCAATGAAATCAGATATTTGGAAGGAACTGATGATTTGGAACTTTATATATAAACTTGAATGCATGAAATTATTGATCCTTTTGTGAACCGTTTATAAACAGTTTACGAGAATCTAGCTGATAGTATTTCTGATTCACCATTTTGAAAACTAACTTCAAACTTGGAGTCAGCGATTCAAATTTCGAATTTAGCAGCCATTTTTGGAGCCGCCATTTTGAAATTTAATTTCTTGCAGTAGTTCTATCTTCCAGCATAAACATTTATGACGCCATATTTATAAATATCTAAGGTATTCTAATGCGGGAATTGATAAAAAATACTGATAAGTGACAAAAATCCTACAAAAATCCTGATTTTTATTAAATAAATGCTGGTAATTTTTTTATTTTTAAATTTTCGGCTTTTTTGGATACTGCATTTGAGACAGCAGGATTTGAGCAATTAAAAAACGTTAATTACAACATTTTTTACTATGGTTTACTACTAAAAAGTTCTGCCAAACTTTGCATTAAATTTATGTACATTTGGTCTTTAACGCTCCTCTGTACCATGACGAAAAAATTCATCCAAACTGCATTATTTCCATGTGAGAAAAGAAAAACTGGTGCTCAGGAGGATTAAAGGGTTACACTCTATAAGGAGGTAACAGCATTCTCAAAAATGTACAGTGGTCGTTATTTAGTACCATCAAAACAATGGAATATGTAATTTAATCGACCGGTTTATAAGATTTCCCTAAAATAGGGGCGAATGTTGAAAAGTGCATTACAGTTATCAGTATTAAGTTTTTCAGTAACTTTTACCTAATTTTTTAGCAAAATTTACTCAAAACATTTGTTTGCGTTATTAATAATCATGCCATTGACTAGTATTGTGTAATAAGTTACCCTCAAGAATATACTAAACTTTATCAACCTGCCTACACAGCATCATTAATAATTCTAGTCATCTTGAGATGAAATCTGGATAACGCCTACTTTTAAATCCCCGGATTACTACTAAATTATGGCATAAAGCTTACTTTATGTAAGTAATTATGACATATAAGATAATAACATTGAAGTAATACATTAATTTTAAAACACTCTAAAATGTAAATACTATTTATAACATATTCTTATTCGAAAGAAAAAAAATATTTGTCCATCATTTCGGTAATGGAATTCGTTAAAGGGAATAAAAGTTCTTATCCAATTTCGTAATGCAGATAGTAAGCTACACGTGACTGTTCGCACTCAGTGTGAAAGTTTTACATGGTCTCAGATTAGAATATAAAAACATTCCACAAATACTGCTCTCTATCAGTAAAAGCAAAATTCAGCAAAATAAAACACGGAAAAAGTGATGTCTGAAACCAGTATAGTCAAATAAAAGCATATCACTATTCAACCTGAAACGCATTAACGGGGAGAGGCCGTTGTTTTTGTATCTGAAAAAAAAAACTTTGGAGAATGAAAGTTAATTATTTATCGTATTGCTTGATTTCGTTAAAAAGCTTAATTTTATTGTGAAGAATTGATATTCTTACTCTTTAACTGTCTTATGAATATCCCAGTCAAAATAAGTTTTATGAAAGAAATTTAAAAACGGCACCTTATCCTGATGTAGATTAGACTATATTAAAAAGTTGCTATTTTGAGAATCCCAGTAGAAATTGATTAAGGCTTTTACAGCTCCCAGCAGCAAACGTTGTTTTTACTGTTTTAAATGTTTACAAACATTAATGTGCCACTAATTGTTATAAAGCTTTCCATGTCTTATGAATTGTGTAATTCGATTTCAAAATCTTTACAGAGAATGGTAACTCTTAATCGATTCTTCTTGACTGATATGCAGGACGTGTTCCTTGTTATTTTTGTTTGTTTTTATTAAAAAATTCTAATGTTTTTCTAATACATCTAAATGTCGCTTTCTTGTAGGGTTTTTTTTAATTTCATTTACATTGTTCTGGCGAAATTCTTGCGAGGTAAATTTTATTGCACGATCAATTAACTCGTAATTGGTTTCTTTCTGACCAATTTTCTTTATAAAACAAATTGTGTTTTAAACTTTTGTGAATGCAGATTTTAATATCGAGATAATTGACTTTTTTATTTCGTTCTGACTTTATGCCAATTGATATGATTATGATCACATAACATGGTAAATTTGAGTAAAAAATGTTAAATTCCTGAAAAAATTTTAGTTATCTTATGGGATATATGTTAGGATGTAGAAAAAAAAAGAATTCATCTAAAGTTAATCAAATTTGGCCAAAAGAGAATGAATCGACAAATTATCAAAATAAAATCATTTTCTTTACGAAATCCAATCAAATTCAATTTATCTTAATTTAGATGACCACATCTAATTGGACAACATTAGTTTGAAAATGAACCAAAATGGGGAACTTAAAATTCCGCGCCCTTTAAAAACAGCATTTAGTAACCGCGTTACTAACGATCGAAGCAAAGGACGAAGAAATAGAGGACAAAAGGACATACCGTAAACTTTTAAATTCAATGATGTCAGTGTAATAAATCGTACATTGGACCACAATAATGCGATTGAATGAAATGAAATGCAAAAATTTTTGCAAAAAACAGTGAAACGATTTTTGACGGTACAGACCACACGCTTGAAACTGGACATGATTTTGATTACAGAAACACAAAAATTCTTTCTAGTGAACGGACTGCGAGAAACCGACCGAGTCGGCAAAGGACTATCTGGTGTCCTCTTGCACATATTTTTATTATATAATGTTATTTTGCAACCTAATAAACTTATATAGCATCCTAGGGAGAGAATGTGCTATTTTGTCCCAACGAGATGGGGAGCAAAGTTGTATTTTGCGCTCATAGTGTGAGAAAATTTACAAACCAATTTTGAATTAGTAAGTATTGTAGACATTAAAAACATTCTCAACAAACCATTTGATGTGACATTTATTGAACTTACCAAAACAAAGATAGTGAAACATTTTCTGTCATAACAGATTTGAAACCTGCCACGATTTCAACTACAAAAACACAACAATTCTTGCTGGAGGAAAAAATTGGAAAAAACCTGGAAAATCATTTTATAAAAAAAGACAAAAACACACTAAGCTTTGAATTTTAAATATCCCAGATATCGGAAGTTTACCACCCGTTTGCTGCTTGATTATTTTTATTACTAAACAGTTAAGCACCAAACACATTATATACATCCGATTTTTAGTATAAATATTGGCTGAATTCGCGGTTACATGTCTAATCAACACAAAACAAACGCAACATACAAATTCAACATTTGCAAACTCAATATTTAACAAACTCAACATTTTCGAACTCAACATTCGACTACATCAACCAATAATATAAATAATATAAAAAATAAAATTGTTCAAACATTACTTAAAAACAAGAGTAAATATAAATTACAACAATTATTAAAATGTCATGCGCATTCAACACAATCATGTTGCATTAACACATACCATTAAACAGCATCTATCGTCACCTAACCTAACCTAACCTAACCTAACCTAACCTAACCTAACCTAACCTAACCTAACCTAACATATCCTAACCTAACCTAACCGAAATACTAATTTAATGGAATATTTCCCTGGACACGCGCACAATATTAATGAAATTCTTTAATACAAATTGTTATCATTCATTTGTATTATTGACCGTTATTAACATACATTTAAGATTTTAATTTATGTTACCCTTAATGCTATTACACTTGATTTTCAAAATACAATATAACTTAATAAATTAAAAATAATGTTGAGTTTCTTAAATGTGGAAATTGAAAATGATGAGTTTCCTAAATGTTGAGTTTGCAAATATTGAGTTTGAATGTTGAGATTGCAAATGCCAAAATTTGTTACGGAATTCGCTGGTTTGTAGCTAAAATTCACAATAATTGTATATTTATTCTTACCTCCCAAAGTACCCCTGTATTATTTTAGTATCTTTATATTACTTTCACATTTTGAGTTCTCCAATTGACCCATTAAGAAATTTTACATATTGAAAGAAAACCAAAACTTAAAAAAATACTATTCCAGTTAAAAAATAGTCGAAAGCTATTTACAAAAGCTGAAGATTATACAAAAGCTGAAGATTAAGATAAAACCAGATATGATGGATGAAAATACAATACTAATTTTTAACATCTCGTTTCTGAACAAAATTGTAAAGCAGTAATGTAATTAATCTACAAGACGACATGACTCCATGTAGCTAGAGAATAAAAATGTAAAATTTAGGAAAGTCTGGTTGAAACATTAACGAACCGAAAAATTCAAAAGTATACGCATTTGAAAATCTCGCACCAGCGGCGTTTTCCGGAAAAGCAAAGGGTGTACATAACATTTGGCGAAATTACGCACAAATACGCAGTCCGGCACTCGCGGAGCAAGAATATCTCGCGAACTTTGGTCGACTTTTACCAGGAACGTTAATCCCGTCATCTCGCCGGCATTCGCCAAGTACCGCCTTTCTGAATGGGTGATTAAGCTCATTCCAGATGTAAAATCCACGAGCGAATTCGTATATACACGCGAGGTGCGGTAATCATCCACTTCTCCCACCACTCGACTTGTGTATACCAAGAGGGACGCAATTGGCGGTATATCGAACGTCGAAAGAATAGACGTCGAGATGAAAAGTAGATTGGTGGGGGGGGGATGCTGGTGGGGGAAGGAAGGGGTCGAGAAAACGCGAGAAAAAGAAAGGAGGGCGGAAGTAGACGGGCGCAGCTCGGTAGCTTGCGCGAGTAATAAGTTAGTAATAATATTTTCACAATATCTCTCTTGGATTGGATGTTATTTCATTATATTTTATTGGCCCCCGCAAGTACTTTGCGCTGCGCTCGAACTCGCCTTGTTTTATCATCTCGGGTTTTCACCGAGGGAATTCACTCACCGTACTCATTATTGAGAGGTTTATTCTGCTTGTAACCATTCCTACGACCGTTCTACTCTGGAGGCATCTCTCTCTCTCACTCACTCCCTCGCCCCCATCTCGCTCTTTTTTCCTCTCTTTATTTCCGCTCGGCTCCTCCTTCTCCCACTTGTGGGTATATGGGAGCATTGTGTTTCCGTCTTACTCCTGGTATCGTATAAGCCCTTTTAATTTCCACGGCCGATTTTTCAATGTCGTTTCTCTTCGCCTCTTTCAACGAAACTAGTTTGAATCGAAACGCAGCCTGAAAGGAGAGCCTCTCTCGCGCGTCCGTAGAATAAAATATTTTTCTATATGCATCTGCATGTGTCTGATGTATCGCGTGACTGCTGGACGAGTGCGATGATGTAAATTGGCGCTGTCGACTGCCGGTGACTTCCGGCCTGCATCGCCGCGCAGCAACATATTTTATACAAATATCGCTTCGACATTTCCAACGTCCTATAGAATTCAGTCCTATAAAATGCGCCTGCAAAGAAATTATAATCGTTTGTTTGGAAACGCAATTTTTTACGCTTTTGTTAGTTCCCTGACGTTAAGTCCAGCTGAAATAATGAAATGCTTTCGCATGTAACTATTTTTTTTACGTAATTTATATACGTATTTATATGAACTGTCAATGGAATACCATATGGTGTCATATTTTTTACAGGAAATCTAATTGTTTATTTCGTGGAATAAACTCGTTTATTGTGCTACACAGAAAAAAATAAGTGGAAATTTGTTTGTCACAAAAATATAAATTTGAAGTTAAGTACAACGAATTTTAAGATAGTGATTTTCAGGTTATGTTCAAGTTAAATATACATCTGGCGTGAATGGGACAACCACAGGACCGGGTCCACTATCAACATCAAAATTGGCGCGGGTGTACGATATAGTACAATTATTTCTGAGTATTTGGAAAAAAAAATCATTGAATTCAGAACTCAGCCGTCGAATAATATCTATCGCAAAAAGTCTACCCATTGACGATAGTACGGCAGCTCGATCATCAATATTGAATGATCTGATCAAAAGTTGTAGGTAATAAACAAAACCAGCTGCATAACAGGTGCCACTCCCCTTAATGGTAAAAATGATTTAAAATTCGAAAATGAGCAAGATCGCACAAATATCCCTATAATTTGTAACGGTTTTGGACATATTACAAGACAGATTTTGGCAACATTGTCATCGGATATGTTTCGCTTATTAAGGAACCATGCACTACAAGTAGCATCTTATATCATGTGTCTTTTCATTGTTTATGCAGGGATTGTATATAACAAGCATGAAACATATATGATTTACCAGTTACAAAAAAGGAATTCCGAATTCCGAAAAGGAAACGTATTTTTTTCTGCATTGTTACATCTCAAATTCATTATTAGGCGAGGCTTAATTTCAGCCCAAAATTGTGTTAGTTTTCTTAAATTCAGTCAATATTTAGGCTTAAAGTTTTACTTTTAGACAATAAAACTGACTTTCAGCCGATATTTTGGTTTAAAATAAGATTCGTCTAACTTAGATGCCATAATCTCCATAAATCTTATTTTAAGGTGGTTAGACCCCAGAATATCATGGGTTGGGGAAAACTATTTAATAATGTTTCCAAGAGTTTAATTTTTATTATTAATAATATTGTTGAAAAGTGAAAGCATTAATCTTTTTGAACAAAAAATTGAATTGTGCAAAAATAATTTGTTAAGCCACTTTTGTTATTGATTCAAATCTTCTCTTCTCCGCTGTTAAGAATTTTGTAAAAATGAACGGATTTTAACAAATAAAGGCTTATTTTTTGGAGAAAAAGATTCTCTTTAACTTTACCGCATAATTTTTTTAAAATTCTTTGTCTGATCACGACAATTCGTTAAAAGTAGCAGTTATTTTTTTAAATAAATAGAGATAACGTATCGTTGGCTTCGGAAATTTTAAAATACCTACGGTAAAGTTGTAGAGAATCTTTTTCTCGAAAAAATAGGCCATCATTCGTTAAAATCCATTCATTTTTAAAAAATTCTTAACAGCGGAGAAGACAAAATTTGAAAAAATAACAAAAGTGGCTTAACAAATTATTTTTGCACATGTCATTTTTTTTCAAGAAGATTAATGCTTTCACTTTTCAACAATATTATTAATAATGAAAATTAAACTCTTGGAAACATTATCAAATAGTTTTCCCCAACCTATGATTTTCTGGGGTCTAACGACCTTAAAATAAGATTTATCGAGCTTATGGCATCTAATTTACACAGATAAAGATAAGCCTTGAAATGGTTACATCTTAAATTCATCATCAGGTGAGGCTTAATTTAAGCCCGAAATTGCTTTAATTTTCTTAAATTCAGTCAGTGTTTTGGCATAAAGTCTTACTTTCAGTGAGCAGAACTGACTTTTGGACGATATTTTGGCTTAAAATAAGATTTATCGAGCTCATGGCATCTAAGTTAGACGAATCTTATTTAAAACCAAAATATCGGCTGAAAGTCAGTTTTGTTGTCTGAAAGTAAGACTTTAAGCCAAAACACTGACTGAATTTAAGAAAATTAACCCAATTCCGGGCTGAAATTAAGCCTCGCCTGATGATGAATTTAATATGTAACAATTTTAAGACCTGTTTTTTTCTGTGTAAGATATGTCTTCCAAACTATTTGCAGTTAGTAAAGTAGAATTATTCAGGTCAGATGATTAGTACTCTTCGTTGATGCAAACCATTATCCGCCTATGGAGATTGCTCGACTTTCCCTATTTGAACTAAGGCTATAGCACGGTATTAGCAGTCCAGAAAACAATTTTTTCAGAATTCCTTTTTTGTTACTAGTAAATCATATATGTTTCATGCTTGTTATATAAACAATATAGGATGCTCCTTGTAGTGCACGGTGTCCTAATAAGCGAAACATATCCGATGAAAATATGTCCAAAACTGTTATCAAATTATATGAATATTTGTGCGATTTAGCCGATTTGCGAATTTAAGACCATATTTAACATTGTGGGGAGAGGCAGCTGGTTTTGTTTATTGCCCATTACTTTTGATCGTATCAATCAATTTTGATGATCGAGCTACCGTTGCAAAGCTAACATCAACACCTAATATAAAATTTACAGTTTTGGAATTATAATGGTCTGCTAAAAATAAGAATAATAATACAAAATAATGCGTAAAAAAAGAAAATTTAAATAATAAAATTCAATAAGTTGACGTTTCAACCCTACTTCCCGTTCAGAAAGAGAGTGAAAACCCGGTGGAAATTATCCGCATTTATACAATTCACAGGACATAGGAATATGTATGTATTCGTGTTTAATACCAAGAAAAAATAGGATAGAACGTTAAAATTTTCGTCATGAAAATCAATAGATGATAATTTCGTAGCACGGTCAATTAAACGATAAATCATGCCTATTTTGTCAGACATGGGATGTATATATTCGAAGTGGAGGTATCTACTAGACCACGTTGTTTTGTGGTGCCAATCATATTTTAAACTTCAATGTTTTTAGATAAAAATGTCAAAGAAGTTTATTTATTTGTTGTTTTCTCGTTCAATAGTAAATTTTAACCGATTTTGTGGGTCGACATTATTGAATTCTGATAAAAACTGGTCTTTTTTATAAGAGGGTATACATGTGAGGATGTCCTGTGAATGGTATAAATACGGCCAATATCCACAAGGTTTTCACTCTCTTTCTGAAGAGGACCCGAAATAGGGTCGAAACATCAACTTATGGAATTTTATTATTGATTTAAATTTTCTTTTATTATCCATTATTTTGTATTATACTTCTTATTTTTAACTGACCATTATAATACCAAAACTTTACTTTTTTTTCAATGGTTCGACGAGTCCAGTTTTTGGTTAGTTTCTGTCCAGTTGAGTTAATTTTCATGTTAACGGTACAGGAAGACTGGGCAGATTTCTACGATGGTCTAAACGATGCATTTTGCACTTTTTTTCGACATCGGAGACAAACTGTATTTTGCTTCAGGACTACTATTTGATATGGGAAAATTCAGTGAATCATTGGATTGTGTGTTACTCACACATTTTACCTTTTCATAAATATCCCATCAACTATTACATATTTCTACTTTAGGATATCTCTACGAACTTATTGAACTAAGAAAATGCAATTAATATTTATGTACTGGCCTTATATATGGGTGATTCTCCAAAAACAGGGCATTTTCAAGAATGAAATTTTTTTTTTTTAAGTTACTGTAAATTCGTTTTTTTAATGGATTCTTGCTTATTAGCACCAAGTTAAGTTATTGTTAAAGTAGTCACGCTACAAAATTATTTTAAAGGAAAGAGGAAGACTTTTACTATGACGCATTTTCATACGGCTATATAAACCAACAATTGCTTGTTAAAAACTTGAAAAAAATAACTCTACAGAGTCAAAAACATAATGTACATATCTGATTTAGTGCATTTTTGTTAATAAATGAAAATTATTTATTAAGTAATAATTAAAAAATTAAGAAAAACACATGAATTTTTGAAGAAGTTTTAGGCAAAATAAATTTATTAAAGTTAATGTGTCGTTGGTTAGCAACTACAATGATAATGTTATATTCATAATTTTAATAAATAATATTATTTCATAATAAACTTGATTCATAACGTTGTAACAAATATAAAGTTTAATTTTTTGGTTTTTTAAATTATATGTAAATAAATGTCTAAGAGGAAGAGAAATATAAATGTTATTTATGATTTCAAAAATATTTTCTGCTACGGGTTACACTTTGTTCTTGCTTCATACCTGATACGCCAAATGTTTGGTAACGACAATGAAGGGGACGACAATGGAAATTTGTAAAAAAATCCAATTTTACATATTTTAAACAATAAAAAATTAAAAAACAAATTGGCAGTAACGTTTATTCCTTTAATCTTTAAGTTTTCATCGTTTTTTAATTGCTGTTTGTATCAAAATACCAAAATTAGGACGGGTGACGACAATTAATTTAATAAAAATACGTGGTATTTTTATACAGGTTTTACTTGTTCATGAGGTAAATATGTTCTCTTTTCAATTTTCTATGGAGGATTAGTAAAGTGTAGTGTTTTTTATTTGATTTTCTCATAGGTTTTAGTAAAAAAGTTAATTATTTCCAGTTCATTTATACCAGTTTTCGCATTGTCGTTACCTCATAGAAATTTCTTAAGACATTAATATTTCAATAATTATAAGTATATATATTGATTTAATTAAATATTATACAGAGAGAAATTGTACAGTTTGAGCGGTACTATAGAAATATTATTTGAATAAATTAAGATAATTCGGTTTCTTAATAGCACTAATATTTTAAAATTTTGAACTTAGAGGTTTGGACATATAAAAAATGTTACTTTTAGTCTTTAAATGTCATTTTACACCAGTTTTTTGTAACAAAAGTATTATTTTTTCAAATTAACAAGGGCCAGGGATATTTATTTAACATTTCTATCGAAATTTAATAATTTATTGTCAAAGTTTTTGTAAGATATAACGTAAAGACACGAAAATGCCCTGTTTCCGGAGAATCACCCATATATGAATAAAATCGAGCTAATTAACTAACAAAATAAAATTTGCAGCGTTACTCCAATTACCCTAGGTTAGATTGTAATGAGGGCTACCACATAATGCCAAATTCGCGTGTATAATATGGAAAAGTTTAAAAAATCGTTGTTGAAGTCGCGGATGTATGCAGAAAAATGTATCAATCTAAGTAGTAACAGTCTATTTATACTGCCAACAAAAGTCTGCCGATTGTTATACTACTTGGATTAAATTTTTCTTCATTTTTCTATGTAAAATCCGCGAATTCAACAACAATTATTTAAACTTTCCCACGTGATAAAACACTCGAATTTAGTATTAGGTGTAAGCTCTCATTATACCCTAATCCAATTTATCAGTTTCACTGGTTCCATCTCGGGGGCAAAATATTTCATAATATTGTCATAAAGTAGTTTAGTGGACCAGCAACGATTAGGTTCATTAATTATGTCAAACACTATACTATAGACTATTCTATATATATAATTTATATGATATAATTTTAGTCCTCATTTTATTCAAATAATCTTAGAACAATCTAACCTTTCCATCGTTACCATCACAAAAACATTGTGAATTTTTCTAGCAAAATTGTAATTTCTGTTAGAGCAGACAAGTTTCTGACATCATAAAAAAATTAGCTATAAAAATTATAAATCATGCATCACAAAAACATCGTGCGATCGAACGAGCATAACAATTGATCTATTTAATAATTTCATTGTTTACAAATTCCTAAAATTTAAGATACATAAAAAGTGTATAGAGTACAATAACAGACAAATTTCAAATTTCTTTCGATCTATACTGAAATTTTAACACAACAAAAAGAAAAGTGCTTGAGTTCATATTCTCAGTTAATAAAAATGCATTTCAATTACATACCAAGTTTCCGCACGAGTATTTTTTCAACTAAGAAATTGTAAACAATAATTCACAAGCAAAAATATATTTTTTTTTCTATGGCCTGTCTACCTCGCCGAATTTTTACATTCATCATCTTCTGACATTTCACCGCTCTGCACACTTCGCTGTATGCAGAATCTTGAAAGCCTTGGAATAATAATGTTAAAAGTAATATTGTATACTGGGACGAGAGTTCAAAGAGTTTCTACATTTTGTCCCACTTGCTTGGATTTATGACGACCGCGCCATGTTGAATTTGTCAGCATGAACACATTGTACATAGAATTACGTAAAAATATGAGTCCGAGCTTTAAATAATTCTTTTTTACATTTTATGTTGATAAAACGTCGTATCATTTAACCCAATAATGCTTGCAATTACATTATTTTTACTTGAATTTCAATCAAGTATTTCGTATCAAAATCTAATTAAGAAAAATTGAAAAATCCATATCCCATTATTCGAGTATCAGCCGTCAGGTTTGCAAAAATTTCTCCCAAAAATTTCTGGACATTATCTGAATATATCGTGTCCTCGATCCTTTAACTTTAAAATGTACATGATATCATTTTGAAAATGAAGTTGGAAACTGTCAAAATGGCGGCTCAAACAAGAAAAGAACGACGAAAAGCTCCTGAATTTTTTATTCGAAAATGATAGGCTTTCGGAAAAAATATCGTTGAACAAAAAGTTCTTAGAATTGATCAAAGAATACGCTCAAATTTTTTCATAATTTTTAAAACAATTTTCTTCATTTTCAAAATCGCAAAATTTTGAAAAAATATGAAATGTCGTAGAAAAATTCTGAAAAAATTTGAGCGTATTCTTTGATAAATTCTAAGAACTTTTTGTTTAGCGACAATTTTTGCGAAATTTTATCATTTTCAAATAACAAAATTCCTGTTTCCCTATTGGAGTTATTCGCCGATCTTTTTGTGTTTGAGCCGCCATTTTGACAGTTTCCAACTTTATTTTCAAAATGTTATCATGCACATTTCAAAGTTAAAGGTTCGAGGACACGATATTTTCAGCGATCAGTGATCACCCTAACCATTTCCAATGTAAAAATGCCGTTTAAAAAATATTTTTCAGTTAAAAAATCTGATTTTTTAGTGAAAAACCAAGCATAACTTTTTCGGAATGGACTCGATTGATTTTTTTAACGGCAGATTCGGAAAGATCGATCAATTTTACGTCGAAAATGATTCGTCTAAAATTGTTTTAATTGAATTTTAATGTCAAGAAATATTCCGAAAATCTTGGTGAAATTTGTGTTCTCTAGGGCGTTAATGTGTTAATATATTCCATAAATCCAGATCTTTAAGTAAAATGTACTAATCTGCTTTGTTTCAATGTCGTCGGCACGTGTAATTTACCTAACGGTTTATTCAAATCTTAATACGACGTGATTTTGATTAATTTTGAACGTAACTGACTAGAACAAACTTTTAATAACACGTGTAAATACAATTGTAGACGTCACGACGAGTGTATCGATTCATCGCGGAAAGACGATGCCATCTCGGTTTCGGTCACACGACGACCCATCGGTCGATAAATCATTCCTATTTCTTTGCCTTTCTCATCGTACCTTTACGTCAGCTATTGTTATTACGTTACGCGCGTATAATTCGTCGTTTCATAACTTATCCGTCGTCGCGAAATTATACAATTATTTATCGATTGTATATTATTACGATTGATTACCAGCGGCCGTACATATAAAAATCATCGAGAATACAATATTATGCACGCAGTATACAAATCCGAGATAATAGAATTATACACCTGTCCGTATTTACATGAAGAGAAACAGTTCTGAGAAAACTAAGGAATGATTTATTTGGTTGATTGCAGGATACACTTATCGAGGCGAGCTGATTGCCGAGCCTGACCGATGTCCACGTTCCAGAAAGTCCGTTTTCGACGTAGGGATAAGAAATTCAATTCTGAGGTAAGCTTGACCTATCGTTCACAAGAAACCCTTACTTACCAACTTTTTTGACAATGACATTCTCAGGGAACTTTTCGAAATTTCAACCAAGTTAAAAATACGGGTGCACCTCAAAAACCAGACAAATCACAAAACAGACACTTCAAAATTCCAACTTTCAAAAACCAGACATTTAAAAAAATAGACACTCAAAAATCAAACCCTTAAAAAAATAGACATTCAAAAAACGGATATCAAAACCCGGGGGTGCACCTCAAAAACCCGACAAATCACAAAACAGACACTTCAAAAACCTTAGTTTCATAAACCAGACATTTAAAAATATGGACGCTGAAAAACCAGACATTTCAAAAAACAGACATTCAAAAACCCCTACAAATCACAAAACAGACACTTCAAAAATCCAACATTCCAAAACCAGACATTTATAAAGACAGTCATTAAAAAACCAGACATTTTCAAAAATAGAGACATTAAAAACCTGACGAATCACAAAATAGAAACTTCAAAAACCAGGCCATCCAAAATCAGACATATCCAAAAACAGAGATTCATAAACTAGACATTTCAAAATGCAAACACATTTTGAAAGTCTGTTTTTTGAAATATCTCGTTTATGAATCTCTGTTTATGGATATGTCTGGTTTTCGATGGCCTGGTTTTTGAAGTTTCTATTTTGTGATTCGTCAGGTTTTTAATGTCTCTTTTTGGAAATATCTGGTTTTTTAATGTCTGTTTTTTTAAATGTCTGGTTTTGGACTGTTGGATTTTTGAAGTGTCTGTTTTGTGATTTGTAGGGGTTTTTAATGTCTGTTTTTGAAATATCTGTTTTTGGATATGTCTGGTTTTTGAGTGTCTTTTTTTTGAGTGTCTGTTTTTTGAAATGTCTGGTTTTTGAGTATCTGTTTTTTGAAATGTCTGGTTTTTGAATGTCTGTTTTTTTAAATGTCTGGTTTATGAAACTAAGGATTTTGAAGTGTCTGTTTTGTGATTTGTCTGGTTTTTGAAGGGCATCCGAAAATACAACATTGTGAAAACAAAAAGCAACTAATCAATCAATCAAATCAATCAATCACTCGATCAATTTTTGTTTATATCAAGGCGATTTTAAATTCTGTGATTTCTTTGTTACTGTTAAATTAGCAAAATATTTATTTTTTGTCGACATTTTGTGCTTTTATCCTATTCGGTATGGGGACCAATTAAGGAACTCCAAATACAGATATCAAAAGTACGGAAAAAATGAACTCTTCTTCTTTCAGATTTGCAGATTTCGCACATGGATTTCAAACCCATTTTATTTCTACATTATAAATTTAAAAAAATTGACTTCCATATCAGAGTATTTCCACTATTTAAAATAATGTAGCCAAAATTTTGGATAAATGACGATTAACATTTCGATTTTGTTTAAATTCTTCTGAACCACTATGTTTACATTTTTATTTCAAACGGTGTTGAAATCCGTGTGTATAATCTGAAAAATTGGCCATTAAAGGGTAAATAGTGTTGTCAATGCGATGCAAAAATAGTATTTTTCATCACTAGGGCGCAAACTGTAATTTTGCGTCCCAAACGTTAACGTCATGTCTAGAGTAACGCGATCATCAGAAGCAGAATGTTGCACCTGTGATTCAAACAACAATTTTGCCAACATTGTAACCAAATGCAATGAAGAACTTTGCTTTCGAGGTACAAATTGCAACGTCGTTGTGTACCGTCCAAAGTAGAATATGCAATTGTTAATTAAGCCCAAGGTGCACAGAAAAACCTTTTTATTACAGAAATATACGAGTGTCAAGTCGTGAATATCGTAAATTAAAAATTTGTTCAAATTGTTTCTTGAATTTTCACAAAAAGTGATGGAATTTGTCCTAACAAATTATCGAACTTTAATGTAATGAAGCATTTTTTGTTTATTGCAATAAAATTTAGAGAATTCAGTAAATTTGTGTCATAATTCAGTAAAACTTCCTGTCAATTTCTTGATATTCTGAAATTCAGAAATATTCGGTAATTTTTATGAGATACAATGTTCTTGTGAATTTCCGAAATGTAGTTCAACATTTTAAATACAATGAATAACCTTACACCCTCAGAGAAAATTGTGACGCTTTTGTTTACGTATATTTCATCCAAGTAACTAAATTCTTGTTATAATTCATCATTACTTATCTCGACATTGAATTATTTAAAAAATACCTAGAATTACGTTTAGTAATCAATTTTTAGTTTTCAAAATATCTAAAATTTATTGTTTTGGAAAAGCAGGAAAAAGACTTAATTGTTAATGTACCTTAAATTATGTAAAAAAGTTTATAGTTTTTATCAAATGCAATATTTAACACAAATATTAATAAAACTTACCAAATGCAACTGTGATTATTCAGGGACATCATATATGAAAATATGCGATAATCTACTTGACTTTCATGACACATTCTTCGACTGAAGCGGAAGCATCGCTTAGTAGAACAATAATTTGAGTTTCATTGACATAGATTAATCGTCATTACGCCTGCTTAATTTTCTTGCTGATATAGTCACATCAACTACAAAAGCATATTTGTTATTCAAGACTTAAATAAAACTACTTTATACACACATATTGCGTATCGAAGGTTCTTACCAAGTCTAGGATAGTTCAAGTTACAACAAAGAATAACATTTATTATTTGTTTTTTATGATTTGATTATTTATAATTTTTCTATTCGTTTAGAATATTTCTATCATATTTTCCGGTTCACGACAACAGAAATACAATTAGTAGACTTGTAATAAATAAATGTAACACGCTAACTATTAAATGCTAAAAAATAAAGCAAATATCTAAATAGGATAATTAATATTGACATTCTTACACGCAAAAAATAATTTGTTCATTCTACCGAAAAAATCTAACAATTTATTTGTTATTAGTTTATTTATTGTTTATTTATTTACTTCGATTGAAACTTGAAAGGAATGAAAATTGAACCACTCTTTAATAGAAAATGTTCACTCTCTGAAAAGTGAGCTGTTATTCCATAAAGAATTAGTTTTTAATCCAAGAACTTACAGATTATTAATATCGTATGATGAATAAAAACCATCTTTTCATTTTAATATTTTCGGTTTCTCTTTTGAATTCAGAAACTTTAATGCCTGAACAATTCAAAATTATCTAAACAATGCTAATGGAAAGAATCTATTGCCATAATAGTGGTACATTTTTTTACAATTTTTTAATCTTTTGAAACAGAAAATTGAGAATCAAACTGAAGAGATTGAAATGGCAGTTATATGAGATATTATTAAATATTACAAATAACTTACTACGACTAATTGATAGTACGATATTTGATTTATATTAATTTATTGTACACATCTACTACTAATTTTTCGTTGCCTATAACTTAATTATTATTGTTGCGGATTAAAGAAAGAAAATTAGGCAACTGTGTAATTAGTAAAATTACTAATTGGTTCGCATTTTTGTAATAATTTTTCGACCGAAGTATAAGTATTATTGCTCGATAAAAAGAAATGGAAATATGGGCTTTAACATCTGGACTTGTGACGAACAAATGAAGATAAAATTATTTCTATATAATTTTAATTTTCCTATTAATTTCTTCTAATGTGAAACCTGCCTGTTTCATATTACAAAACATGTTGAAAAAAGCACCATTCATAATGGTCGGAAAGATGGAAACTGATGTAAAAATAAATAAATCTTTCTTTCTTTTCTGACTCTTTCTTGAATTCAAGAACATTTCACTTACGTGTCAGAAAAGAAAGAAAGATTTATTTATTTTTATATTAATACACAAGCTTGGAGATGACATTCTACAGTTGGATTCGATCTAATTTTGGAAAAGAAACTTCAAAGCTACTTAAGGAATGGAAAATCATAAACAACAAGTTAGCGGCATCAATTACGAGAAGAATATTCTTACTCAGATGTAAATCAAATAATTTCCTTCCTACACATCCATTTTAATAAATTCACCCATAATACCGGTTTTCATTCACCTATACAAATTAATAAACATAAAGACCTACTTACAGATTACGAATTCAAACTTTTAAAACTAGAGATACAAGATATTATAGAAGAAATTACGATTTTAAAAGCACAAAAGTTACATAGATGGAAACTGATGGTTAGATTTTTAGATTTTCGAAAAAAAAATGAGGTGCGGAAAAATTTGATGTGTCGGGAATTGAATTAATGAACTTTCAATTACACAAGCCAACAACATGCAGTCAATCTCTATACCCGGAAACTGTACTATACTTTTCCGAAAGTTGTCAATAAACTGAGTCCAAATCTGGCCGCAGAATTGTTCCATCACGTCTGGATTTTGAGGTGTTGTCATCTAAAAGTGCAAAAAACACTGTTTTTGTTCATATTTAGTAATTTTTTTGTGGCCGAACAAAATGCTTGTTCACACTTTGTCAAGAAACAGATTAGCTACTAAATATGAGAAAAAACAGTGTTTTCTGCACTTTTAGGGTATGATATCTCAAAATCTTGAGGTGATAGAACAATTATGAGGCCAAATTTGGATTCAGCTCAACGAAAACCTTCGGTAAGGTACTGTGCGATTTCTGGGCATAAATTTTGTTGGCCTGTGTTATCGATGGTCTGCTCGTCTGGCTAAGAGAGTAAAATGATAGGTAACGCATGATCTTAATTGCGACTGGATTGGTTCAAAATAATACAAAATTAATAAATAAGTCAAAGGATATGTAGATGAGTTAAAAAAGCATTTGTCTTCATGTTCTTTCGAAAATTAAAAAAAATCCAATCTTTAGAATAATTTACAACGATATTTTGAACTTTGCTCAATTAGTTTTTGATCCTTATCGGTCCGATTTTTCAAAATATATTGTTATAAAGTAAAGTGTAAGTTAAAGGATCGAAACGTAAATACATTTATTGACAAATCAATAATTAATTTAATTATCTATTTATTTAGTTATTAAATTACCCACTTTCTTAATTTCATTCGTTTCGGATATTTCTCTACAATTGAAATGGTTTACAAATCTGAGTTATTATAATTAATTTAATTGTATTGCATTTTTTAATTTATTTGTTTATTAAGACTTTGCTGCGAAGAATGCGTTATCATGTGGCAAAATTACATTAATATTACAGATAAAAATGAAATTTTCCATTTTATTACTTTTTATTTTCGAAAGAAAAAACCACCAATAGTTTGCATGTTTGCGATGATTAAGAATTTTGCACTTTTCCAACATAATTTACAATACTGCTAACAGGGTCGGAAAGTGTCTGATATTATAAAAAGTTTTTTGGAATATTTGAAATGACATTGCAACAATTTCATCTTCATTTGTTCGTTATAAGATATACTTCTATTTAAAAGTGTTGTTTGTGAATTATATAAGTACTTTATTAATTAATTTAGTAGTGATCAGGTTTTTAAACTATAAATATATAAACAAATAAGTAAAAACACGAGTTATTTCAACCAACATTTTGTAAATTACTTGGTCTGAAATGTTGATCAGGACAACATAAAAAAACTTTTAAATCTATAGCTTCTAAGTCAGTATGATATGACATCAGTTACAACTGTACAGGCTGCGCGGCCGATAATTGCCAAACCTCTGCTTATTTGATAAATGTTGGTATTTAGCTTGGAATACGTCCACGAAATTAGAAAAATCTATAAATATTGTCCTATTGCCATCCTCTGCCTTCTATCAAAACTTTCTGTAATAAAAAACGAATTTCTATCGAAAACCATTTGTTCACAATTAACTCATCCATTATTTTAAGGGGTTAAGATACTCTTAGACACTAAAAATGAAGGGATATTTGTTAAATTTTGTTAGTAAGAGTTTGTTATGTGTATAAAAAAGTAGAGAAAAAAAATATTTTCGGACGAAAAAACTTACAAATGGTGGCGTTCCAACTGTCCCAATATAGGGGGCAAGATAGAGATCCGTATAATCACATCGTAGGGCAAAGGAAATCATTTTTTTCAGATTTCTATGATAATACACAAGATTAGGGAAAAAAATGAATTTTTCGCCGAATGGGATCAAAATTAACATTAATATCGTGTTTTTCGTTAAAAAATCCATTTTATTTTGTTTATAAAAAATGTAATTGTTAACCAATCGTAATAATCTTGTGCATTACTTTAGCTAATTTAGATAAGAAACCACTGTTTAAATTTCATGTCAATCGACAAAAATTGTTCGAGTTATGCTGCCCACCAACTCGAAAAACATAGTTTCGACAGTTTTGGAGCGTTCGAAGTAGCTGTATAAAATTGATGAAAACCCCGATTTAAAAAATTTTCCGACTAAAACCACCTATTGGAAATTGATTTTTGATACATTTTTACTTCGATTAAGCCAATAAAAAAATAAAATAAAATTTTTTTTCAAGAGAGTCCTAACCTCTTAAGGTCAATGGGCTACTGGATCCAAATCAATTAAGTTTTCGTTAAGGCTGCAGTACGCAAATTACTTTTATAGTGATAGTTGATCATGGTCGGAAAGGAATCGCACGTGGCATGATCATTTGACTTTTGCGAGGCATTTATATCACCATATTATTTCAAAAACTCAAATCCTAACAAAAAATCAAATAAGGAACCAAAAGCAGATTGCAGATGTTGCTGGCGATGAGCTCCCGCAGTGAACTAAACTTCTCTTAAGTTCCCCAAGATCCATCTTAGAACCCTTACTGTTGCAGTTTTTAAAAACGGCATACCTACACTGAAAGAAAGAATTGGCTGTCCTATCCAATTGTTTTTAGTCATGTTATCCCATTGAAATGGCCACATACAACTCGTTGGTAAAAAACTTATGCTCGCCAATTTACACCTCTTATTCCATGAATTTACGTGGATCGTTCGTCCAGCTACGTTAGATAATACAGCCAATTGAGTTGAATAATGTAACCAACTTTAATTTATGGATTAAAAAGTGTTGTATGAGACAATTAATGGGTTGTGACATCCAATATTTTGATTCAGTGAAGGATCCTATTGTACGCCTCCCATATATTCTACGCAGATGACTTAGAGATCATGATCCAATGATGTAAACCATTTGATTTAGATATAACGATATCCGACATTAATACTGATACTACTTCAGTTTTTGATTGAATTATTATTTTAACGTAACGAAACTCTTATTTAATATATCCAAAAATGAGGCTATAATCCTGTGGTCACCTGACGACTTGCGAAAAATATCCACTAGGGAAAGGCCTAACATTGAGGTCAATGGTATCTTCATATGAATTCAATCTCAAAACGCGTTAATTCAATATTTCATAGACTGAAATATAATGGGAATGTATTGTTGATGAACCTTAGGGAAAATATCGCAATTGCTCTGATTTCCTCCCATCTGTAATATCAATGTAAATCAGCCATAAGTGTAATTTAACCAGTTCTTCGCAACCAATTCTTAATAAACAAATGCAAAAATACAATTCAATTAAATATAATCAAATAAATCATTTGTGAATAATGTATATTGTGGAGAAATAGACGAAACAAAAGAAAATAAGTAAATGGGTAATTAAATTGACACAAATAACTAAGTAAATAGATAATTAAAAGAATTTGTTCTGAATGTAAATATTTCTCTTATTTTTCTGAATTAATGTTGTATTATTGTACGCGTGTATTAGACTTCCCCTCTATATGCCAGTGTGTTATAACAATTAATGACGAAATTGTTGTATAAAATTCATTTAGTGCGCTTCGTAGCTCTTACCGAGCAAGTAGTAAACAGTTAGATACTCAAATAAAATTTATAAGTGTGCTTCGGTTGTTTCTTTTATTTAATTCTTCTATTCGAAAATCTACATCTATACGAGTGAAATAAACTCATTCAACATGGAAACTGCACCGTACAGAATTCTTTATTTGTCAATAAATATATTAAGTTTCGATTTTAGATTTTATTTTATAACAATATGTTTTGAAAAATCTGAACGATATCAGTCTTAACCAAATTAAGCAATTAAAAGTTTGAAATATTATTGTAAATTATTTATTATAATTATAATTATTTTCCTATATTCGTAGAGGATTGTATAAATGCCTAAGTATAAATATGTCCGAAATGTAATAAAGAAAATAGGGTTTCATGCAAAACCGAAAGACAACGACTAAGAATAAATAAATAGAATAACTGAGTGCTCGTGAGAAACGATAACTACAGCGCCATCTTTTGGAACTACTTAAAGTGATGAATATTAATGGATTTCTATTCAGGAAATGCCTTATTCTATATACACAAATGTTACCCAGATTCATTAAATTTATGGTACTAGCTTAACAAAACATAAGTACCACATTACATAATACATTCATTAGGCATTCTTGTATTTTCTGACTGAAACCACTGCTAGTCGAAAAATCAGCAAGAGACGGACATTACTAACTAGTATCGACCTAGCGCAATACGGAAACTATCAATTTATGTGATATAAACTGTCTAAAGCCTTCGTCACTCGAGTTCATCCGACCGTCTCGAAGAATCTCATTATTGGCCCGTATCGAAATGATCGGTTTTCCGCCCCTCAGCAAACAATGGATCGGTTTATTAATATAAACCCAGCGTGACTGATATAACAAATTAACCGGGCGCAAGCTCTTAACTAGTTCCGACCTTATAACCTAGTCGGCGACCACGAGCCGAATGACGGAACGATTTCTTCGTGTAATGAGCGTCGACTTGTGCGTACATTAAATTCGCTGCACCGCATTCATAAATTAAATTAGCTGCACCTACTTTACTGCGTCTCGTAGGCACTAGTGGCGCGGTGTGTATCACGGCGCGAGATTAAAAATTCAGGGGAAACTAGAGAAACGCCGTGACACGAATTACGTTCGAACATTAGACATTGATTAATTAACTTCATATTTTACTTACGAACAACCTTAAACTAGATTCGCGAACGAATTGTTTTAAACATGTAAAAGGGTAAACATTAAAAATATAGCGCGTTCGCGGATATAATGACGGCAAACTTTTGTTACGTAAGGCTATTATTTTAAACTATTCTTCTTATAAACGTACACGCAAAACCCATTTGTTTATAAATAGCGAACAAAACATATCTTTAAGAGCTCTTTGCGATGTTTGCAAACTGATCGGCAAGAGCTCTGAAATTTTTTCTGCAAGACGTCTTAAATATCAGATCTGGGGAAGGAACTGTTAATTAAAAGCTTACTTCTTATGAAGTAGAATTATAAATTACATTTTTTAGCTGTATCGTTACAATTATTTAATATTTTTCAATTAATTTCTATTTCCTGCTTTTTTTTCTTCCTTTACACTTTGGTATGGTTTTTTATATAAATTAATTAGTTCTTGCGAAGAATGATTATTTCTAAATTTCAGTTAGAAATTGTATATAAATATGTAGTATACTATCTTGAACCTCCCTCGACGACGAATTTCTATCGTCGTCAGTACGCGAATAAAAGAGCAGCAATAGTGAATAATTGATGTTTATCCGCGGGCTTTGGAAGAATTCGAACATTTGGAAAAGTTTCCGATAAAACGTAACGGAAATAATTGTTTAGGGCGTAATAAATTCTAATATTCCAAGAGTGAGGTTAACCCGGGGTGAAATCGTACTTTTTCATTTTCATAAATTTCGAACTTTTGCAAAAGTTCCGCCTCCGCGGCGAAAGCGCGGCAACAACGCGCGGCGTAATAATTTTCGCAAATGATATTTCAACGTTCGAAACTGCACTATTTTTCATTTCTGCCAAAACAAACGGAGAACGCAATTTTCTTCAAGTCGCGCATTATTTATCGATTTCGCGGGTATAAACATATATTCTCGTCATGTATCTGCGAATACCTTCCGGTAAAAGATATATGCGGCCTGTGTTTAAATTGCAATATTTCACGCAACTTTTTATTGCCGGTATAAAAGGAATATTGGAGCGTATTGCAGTAACTTCGGCATTAACTTTGTTTAGCGTAGAATATTCCTTTTGTGTACGCAGTTATCGGGGGGAAACGGTATTCTGCATTTTTTATGAAAAGGTGCGCGAGGCGCCGCGCGGAGCTGAATCTGTAATCAGGTTTTAAAGAGAAATCAAATACTTCAATATTGCAAACCTACGCAACAATGTTGTATTTTTTACGTCTACGCCGGCGATATTCGATCGATGAGTCCGAAAGGTACAGGGTAATAAGTGATATGGATACAGTGCAAATGTTTGTTCACTTTTGTATTTAAGTGCTCTTATGATATGAAGTCCGATAGTCGTTTTGTGTCAAACATAACCTATACGACTTATAATGTGATCTATGGAATGGGAAGACGATCGTTGATATAGAAACTCGGAATATGTCTAATCATGTCCATGTTTATGTATAACTAAATTTAAGATGGTCTAATTTTAAATAATTATTTTCCTATACAGTGGGCGTAAAGTGCGATTTTACGCCCGGTGGTGATCAAGATCCGAGAAACATTCATTTTACGCCCGCAAAAGAGGTGTAAAGACATACTTTACGTCTACTATGACAAAATCTTATTTTTTAACGAAAATCAAGTATATAGCAATACAAATTTCATTAATAATAGTACTTTTTGCTCCAAGGGCGTGAAATGGTCGTTTTACGCCCGAGGTACAAACAATATTTTTCGATTTAGGTGGAGTAAAATGACCATTCATTCTATCGCATAAATTAAAGATGTTTACGAATCTCTGCGACGCACAACACTGACTAGCGAGTTAATTTTTCAATCAGTAATGTTTATGTTTATAATGGAAAATTCGTGTAATACCCCGCTACTGTGCATTTATTTGTCTTTTCAACTATTGTTTTGAATTGTCTCCCACCATTACCATAATGTATTGTAATGTAAAAAAAATATAAGAAATCTTATTTATCGTTTTTGTCGAAAAATGGTCCATTTTCAGACTGTTTTTATTTTATGCCATCAAAAGGAGGCGTATAATGGTCATTTTGCGCTCCCTGAATCCAAAAGAGAATTTTCAGTTTCGAATTTAATCACAATTAAACTAAATACTGCTTATTGATTATGAATGTCAATTTAACATAAACCGACTTAAATAATAAAAAAAAAACAGAAATAAATTTGGCAATTTAGCTCAAATATTAATAAACATTCCAATAAAAAAATGGTCGAGAAAAATCATTATTAAAACCTTGAATCTGGAACAAAAGAAGAATGCCCACGGGGATGTGCGGTTTTGTTTCCCCACGTGTAACCTACGAAATTTCCCAATTTTGATATAAGAAAGAGTATGATTGAATATGGACTTCCTGACCTAGTGTAACATTTTCTAGTACACTTTTTCGATTTTCGATGTCAACATTTTATTTACATTTACATTATTTGCATGTCCAATAAACCAAATTAAAAAAAACAACATAATTTTGTGGATGGACATCTGATGGACATGAGAGGATTTCTGAATCCGCCCAATTCGGATAGAGTATGATCAGACGTAACAGCTCATACCAAATTCGATTATTTTTTTAGGTGGGAAAGTTGAAAAAATTGTTATTGAAGTAGTAATCTAAGTAGTAACAGTCCGCATCGTCGTAACTGATCGCTATTACTACTTACATTACTGCATTTTCCTATGTAAAATCCGCGATTTCATCAACGATTTTTTAAACTTTTTCACATGATAAAACAACCGAATTTGGTATGAGGTGTTACATCTCATCATACTCCATAAGAATTAGGTAGTTTTCGGAGGAAAACCACCTATACTCGTGGGCATCCTCCTTTCTTCACTTTTTGACGCGCTCGATGGCCCTTAGTGGGATATGTTATACATGGACATAAGATATTTTTTGAGGTTAGAATGATTTTAGATTGAAAATAGAGATCTTTTCGTGCCCATCACATTGTCACTCCACAAAATTTCTTTTTTTTTAATTTAAAACCCGCAATTTGGGTTTATTTGACATGCAAATAATGAAAATGTAAATACAATGTTGTCATCAAAAATCGAAAAAGTATACTAGAAAATAATACACTGGGTCACTAAGTCCATATTAACCCGTTTCGTCCTGAAATGCCGTAAATTTTGACTTTTTTTGATCAAGTGTTTTCTTAGAGAAAAAAAATCATTCAACCGTTTTCATATAACATACCTATTGTATTTTTTCTCGAACTTTCTAAATCCGGTTTCAGATTGACCACATTTGCCGCCATTGTTTTTACTATGGCGGTTTAAACATGAAAAAATTGTGAATTTTGAAAAAATTTCTTCAAATAATCGTAGTTTTGAATAAGAAACCATGGTCGGAACAAGCTAAGTCTCTGTATCTGGTGGAGTAATTAGTTGCACAAAAAGATAGGATGGTTATTAATTCTCCATTCAAAATGGCGGTTCTAAGTCAAAATTTTGTTGAAAAATTTCTGGAAGATCTAACTCAAAAGCTACGAGCTTTTTAAAATAAATGTTGAGAATGAAACGTTCTTAGAATTCATTGAGAAATATAGTGGAATTTTTTCAGATTTTTTAAATGAAGTTTTGAGAAATTTTTTTTCAAAATTTTTTTCAAAATTGTAATTTATTTACGAAAAATTCTGAAAAAAAATTTAGTGCTCTGATAAATTCTTAGAGTTTTTTGTTCTTGGCAATTCTTTCGAAAAGTTGATTGTTTTCGAGGAAATGAATTTCAAATATTATAGTTTAAGATTTTTCTTTCTCGAAAACTATCAACTTTTGGGAAAAAATGCATAGAATAAAAAACTCTTAGAATTCATCAGAGAAAGCACTAAATTTTGTTCAGATTTTTTCGAAAAAAAAATTACAATTTTGTAAAAATTTTGAAAAAAATTTGTCAAAAATTCATTTAAAAAAATCTGAAAAAAATCTGAAGCCGCCATTTTGAATGGTGAATTAATAACCAACCTATCTTTTAGTATAACTATTTACTCCACCAGATACAGATATTCAGCTTGATTCGAACACGGTTTCCTGTTCAAAAATACGATTATTTGAAGAAATTTTTTCAAAATTCATGATTTTTTTATGTTTAAACCGCCATAGTAAAAAAATGGCGGCAGATATGGTCAATCTGAAACCGGATTTAGAAAGTTCGAGAAAAAATACAATAGGTGTGGTTATATCAAAACGATTGAGTGACTTTCTCCATGAGAAAGCACCTGATGAAAACAAGTCAAAATTTAGGGCATTTCAGGACGAACCGGGTTAATATGGATTCAAAAACAACTTAGTCTAACATTTTCGAATATACTTTTTTGATTTTCGTAGTCCAAATTGTATTTACATGTCTTATAAACTGAAATTACGGGTCAAATTAAAAAAAAAAAACGAAATTTTGTGGATTGAAAATCTAATGGACGTGAAGGGTTATATTTTCAATGTAAAATCATTCTAACCTCAAAAAAATCTTATGGCCATATGTATAACATATCCCATTAACCGTTTGCGTGACAGTGAGTCTCTCAGAGACCCACCTTTTATCCGCTACTGTTTTGACATTTAAAAATTAGTTTCTCATGTTTTTTACGTTGTGATTGATAACATCTGGGGAGACAAATCCCCAAATACCCGTGGGCATCCTCCTCTTGTTCCAGATTCAAGGTCTTAATGGTGATTTCTCTCGAAATTTTTTTTTTTGCATGTTTATTAATATTTGAGATAGGGAATGAGTGAGTTTGGAGTCATTCTGTACCTATGAAATAATAAAAACACGAAATTCCCGAGGTACATGTAAAATGACAGCTTCTCTAATCTGACGTGGAATTGAAATTTCTGTCTTTATTGTTTATTATTTCCTGTAGAATTACGCGAAACTCACTCATTCGCCGGCTGTAATATTATTAAATATTTACATAAATAAAGACGGCGAGAAAAATAATTATTAATACCTTGAATATGTGGAACAAAAGGGGATGCCCACAGGTTCGTTTTCATTTGTCATTTTTTGATAATTTTCCGCAATAGAATAGCTTAGTCAGATATAAATAATGCGTCCAAAATAACTAGGCTTCAGTATGTTAAAAGTTACTCAGGGGTTTTCGAGGTCACCGAATATGAATCTGATGTCGGATTTCTGAAATTCAAAATGGCGGACCCAATATGGTGAACAAAAATTGAAAATCTACTATATTCGCTTGAAAAATGTTACTCGAGGGTTTCCGAATCCTCATCTATTTTCTATTTATATAAATCTATTTTTGTATTCAGTAACCTCGTAAATCCCCAAGTAGCTTTTTTTCAAGGGTATTCAGTCGATTTTCAATTTTTTGTCCCCTATATTGGATTCGTGATTTTGAATTTTTGAAAACCGAATATAAATAATCAGTTTCCCGTATATGTTTGTGCTGAATTATTTGTCACAAACGACTTAAAAAAGAAAAATGGTAATTTTTGGTATATTTTTGCTTATAATTAATTAAACTATAGTATTTTAGTATGTGTTATATCTTACATTCAATCAATAAAGGCCTTAGTTATGTGGAAAATCAATCACAACGTAAAAAACATGAGAAACTAATTTTTGACTGTCGCAAACGGTTAATGGGATATGTTGTACCTATGGCCATAAGATATTTTTTGAGGTTAGAATGATTTTACATTGAAAATATAACTCCTCACGTCCATCAGATTTTCAATCTACAAAATTTCGTTTTTTTTTTTAATTTGACCCGTAATTTGAGTTTATAAGACATGTAAATGCAATTTGGACTACGAAAATCAAAAAAGTATATTCGAAAATGTTAGACTAAGTTGCTTTTGAATCCATATTAACCCGTTTCGTCCTGAAATGCCCTAAATTTTGACTTGTTTTCATCAGGTGCTTTCTCATGGAGAAAGTCACTCAATCGTTTTGATATAACCACACCTATTGTATTTTTTCTCGAACTTTCTAAATCCGGTTTCAGATTGACCATATCTGCCGCCATTTTTTTACTATGGCGGTTTAGACATAAAAAAATCGTGAATTTTGAAAAAAATTTTTCAAATACTCGTATTTTTGAACAGGAAACCGTGTTCGAATCAAGCTGAATCTCTGTATCTGGTGGAGTAAATAGTTATACTAAAAGATAGGATGGTTATTAATTCACCATTCAAAATGGCGGCTTCAAAATGGTGGTTTTCAGTGAACATTTTGTTGAAAAATTTCTGGACGCTCTAACTGAACAATTATGAGCTTGTTTTAAAAAATGCTAAGAATAAAAAATTCTTAGAATTCGGCGAGAAATATAGTGGATTTTTTTCAGATTTTTCAAATGAATTTTTTCAAAATTTTTTTCAAAATTTTTTTCAAAATTTTTTTCAAAATTTTTTTCAAAATTTTTTTCAAAATTTTTTTCAAAATTGTAATTTTTTTTTCGAAAAATTATGAACAAAATTTAGTGCATTCTCTGATGAACTCTAAGAGTTTTTTTTATTTTACGCATTTTTTCCTAAAAGTCGATAGTTTTCGAGAAAGAAAAATCTTAAACTATAATATTTGAAATTCATTTCCTCGAAAACAATCAACTTTTGGAAAGAATTGCAAAGAACAAAAAACTCTTAGAATTTATCACAGAATGCACTAAATTTTGTTCAGAATTTTTCTTAAATAAATTACAATTTGGAAAAAAATTTGGAAAATTTCTCAAAACTTAATTTAAAAAATCTGAAAAAATTCCACTATATTTCTCAATGAATTCAAAGAACTTTTCATTCTCAACATTTTTTTCAAAAAGCTCGTAGCTTTTGAGTTAGATCGTCCAGAAATTTTTCAACAAAATTTTGACTGAGAACCGCCATTTTAAAGCCGCCATTTTGAATGGAGAATTAATAACCATCCTATCTTTTAGTGTAACTAATTAATCCACCAGATACAGAGACTTAACTTGTTCCGAACACGATTTCCTGTTAAAAAATACGATTATTTGAACAAATTTTTTCAAGATTCACAATTTTTTTATGTTGAAACCGCCATAGTAAAAAAATGGCGGCAGATATGGTCAATCTGAAACCGGATTTAGAAAGTTCGAGAAAAAATACAATAGGTATGTTATATCAAAACGGTTGAGTGATTTTTTTTCTCTAAGAAAGCACCTGATGAAAAGAAGTCCAAATTTCAGGACGAAACGGGTTAACTCATTTTCCTATTGAGAATGAAGCTAGATAAAAATCTGTATCTCTCGGACTTAATGGGTTAAGACGGGTTGGTCAAGCGGTCTGAAACAGCGGCGCGTCATAAACGATCCGGATCGGACGTGCTTACGGTTTCTATTCCCCGAGCGAAAGTTTAGGACAGTAAAGGATTCCTTGGAGCTTGGCGTTAAGGGCGGAACCGCCCGGTTGGTAACCGGTGACCGCGTCGGTGTTGGGGTTTAAGCCAGCAGACTGAACTAACCGTAATCAGAGTTGAGCGGCGTAGTATGTTTGTCGCGGATAGCGGAAGCATCGGAGCTTGCAAGCCAGCGGCGACACGGCATCATCGGTGTCCTGCAGAACCTGCCGGATCAGCAGGGTGATGGCGGAGGTGTCCGGATCGCTCCTGCGGACGAGGGCCCCCTGGCGCAAGCGCCCGGCTCGCGCCTCTCTCTTGTCCTGCGTGGACGTTAATCCTCTTAAGTGCCACTTGATGCGCCTAAATATCAATCACAGTTTATATCGAGCCCCGTAGCCATCTACTCGAAATCCAGCGCTGCCCAACCCGCGATCGGGTCGATGACACGGACGCACACAACGGCCGCGTGATCCGCCCGCGCTACCCACCCACCCACACGCGCTCTTTCGAGCTTCGCCTCGTCTCGCACGCTTACCGCATTTTAACTTATTAGCGCGGTCATCGTTTTACGAAAATGAACAAGCTAACTACCGGCATAGATTATCCGATGCGCCAGACCCTAATCGACCAACCGCAGGGCTCTTCCTTCCAAACCCTTCGATAGGACACCGTGCAATTTTTTAACGGCTTGCAAGGCCAATACCGGTTGTTAAATCGCTTTTTCAAACATTAATTTTAGTCCAGTCACTTTTAGTTTCACCTGGAAAGTGAATGTTTAACGATGAAACCTTTTCAGGGGAATTTACCCCATTAATGCCCCATTAAGTACACTTTTTCGGACAAAAATCGAACTTAAGGGGAGGCACCACCTTCAAAATCAACTCTATGAAATACACCTTTAGAAAATTTGAAACTATTGTTTCTTTTGTCATTTTTGACGAGGAATTCAGTGGTGCTAGAATAAAAAGCGTAAGAAATTTTTTTGACCCATAAATTGTAGTTTAAACAAAAATTTGTTGTTTTGAAATAATGCAAATACATTTTTCTAACTTAATTTAAAAATTCATAAAAATTAGGGTGAACATAAAAACATGTTTTCTACAACCTCTCGTATGGATTTTAAAAAATTCCGATTTTTTCAAAAATAAATTTTTTGTAGAGAACAACACAATTTTTTTAAGCGTAAAAAAAAAGTTTTACATTTTTTATTCTAACACCACTAAATTCCACGTTAAAATTACTCTAGAAATAATTTTTTTGACCTCAAAATTTTAGCGCGAAAAAAATTTGTTTTTTCAAAAAAAATGCTTCTACATTTTTTTTAATTAATGTAAAAATTCAAGAAAATTAGGGTGAACATGGAAACACATTTTCTACAGCCTCTCGTATGGATTTTAAAAAATTCCGATTTTTTCGAAAAAGAAAATTTTTTTTTGGGTCAAACAAATTTTTTACACTTTTTATTCTAGCACCACTGAATTCCACGTCAAAAATTACTAAAGAGATAATTTTTTCAAATTTTTTAAAGCTGTATGTCATACAGCTGATTTAAAGGTGGTGCCTCCCCTTAAAAAAATTGAACGGTACATATCGTACTGTTTTGGAGGTCGCTCTTCAAGATTCTGACGACAACTTTGAATTTCAGCCATCAGGAATTCCAATATGGCGCCGAATTTGAAAAAATGGCTAAAAATTATAATAACCAGAAAATATGATTGAATAAAACCTTTTTATTTTTTTTGGTTAAAATGACCAGAATTCTGATTGTTTCAAGAAATGTTATTGGTTTAACTAGAGATATTGTTAAAACAATTATTTCTCTAATTCAACTACCTAGAATTCTGGTTATTATAACAAAAAAAAATAGTACTGTCGTATTTAACCAGAACATTTTTTTGAGTGTGTAATAGTACCGAGATATTAAAATCCAGGTGAGAAAAATGGAAAGGTACATACCCGACTGTTTTCAAGGTCGCTCCTCAAGATTCGGAGGTCAAAATTGAGTTACACCCATTAGGAATTCCAATATGGCGCCGAATTTGAAAAAAATGGCCAAAAAATTGGGGAATCTTTATTCTTATCAATTTTTTCGAGCCATTAGAATATTGGGATTCTAAACTATGAACAGAGTTAGTAAAATACTTGAATTGTAAGAAAAAAGTTTATTTATATACCCCACGTGATTCTAACGGCCTTAAAATGGCGTCAAGAATAAAAATTTCTTTGAAAATTTCTGGCCGTTCTAACTCAAAAACTTAAAAAAAGGGAAGAATGATAAATTATCAGAATTCATTGACAAATATCACAGAATTTTGTTAGAGTTTTTTTTCAAAATTTTTTCATAATTGTAATTTATTTTCGAAAAATTCGGAAAAAAAAGTTAGTGTATGCTCTCATGAATTCTAAGAGTTTTTTTGTTCTTTGCATTTTTTCAAAAATTTGATAACTTTCAAGCAAAAAAAATCCTAAGCTATAATATTTGAAATTCCTTTTCCTCGTAAACTATCAACTTTTAGTATCAAAAACTATAAAAAAAATGCAAAAACTATAAAAAAAAAAATAAAAAAAATTTAAAAAAAAATGCTAAAAATGAAAAGTTCTTAGAATTCATTGATAATATCACGGAATTTTTTTAGAGTTTTTTATGACATTTGGGGATTTCTTTTTAATTTTGTTTCCAAATTGTAATTTATTTACGAAAAATTATGAAACAAGTTAACTGTATTCTCTGATAAATTCTGAATTTTTTGTTCTGTGTAATTTTTTTTCCAAATGTTGACAGTTTTCGAGAAAAAAATGGTAAGCTATAATATTTGAAAATCATTTTCTCAAAAACTATCAACTTTTGGAAAGCAGAACAAACCCTTACAATTCATGAGAGAATACACTAAATTTTTTCTCAACATTTTTCGAAAATAAATTACAATTTTGACAAAATTTTGAAAAAAAAATTCATCAGAAAAATAAAAAAAAAATCAGTGACATTTCTCGATGAATTCTAAGAACTTTTAATTCTTAGCATTTTTGAAATAAAACTCGTAGTTTTTTAATTAGAGCGTCCAGAAATGTTCAAAGAAATTGTCATTGTTGAGGCCATTTTGAGGTCGTTAGAATGATGTGATCCATATAAATAAATTTTGTTCTTAAAATTCAAGTATTTTATTCATCTTTGTTCATAGTTTCAATATAATCCCAATATTCTAATGGCTCGAAAAAAGTATAAATATTTCCCACTTTTTTGCACATTTTTTTTCAAATTCGGCGCCATATTGGAATTCCTGATTACTGAAACTCAATTTTGACCTCAGTATCTTGAAAAGTGACCTCGAAAACAGTAGGATATACCTCCCAATTTTTTTTAACTTCGTATTTGATACGAAATACTCGATTGAAATTGAAGCAAGAAAAAGTGTCCTTTGGGAGTGAATGGGTTAAGAATCCTAGAAAAGCTTCACTCGATGTTTGCAACCAATATTTCAGCTGTACATATTTTATGGTCATAAAAATGTTAGTGTTATGAAAAATTCATCACAAAAAATCTTACCTCCACTTCAAGATGTGAATTTCAGACAATCTCACTAAATTAGTAACTGGTAACTAGTAACTGATTATAATAACCAGAATTTTAGCTAGTTGAATTAGAAAAATAATTGTTTTAACAATATCTCTAGTGAAACCAACAACATTTCTTATTAAACCCATCAGAATTCTTGTTATTTTAACCAGAAAAAAATAAGAAGGGTCCATTTAATCATATTTTCTGGTTATTTTAAGTAATTTTTTCTGAGTCCAAAATACGTGCATTTTTTGTAAGTCGTAATGCTTTTACGTAAATTTAACTATTAAAACTATTACTCAATAAAGCTGTATTTAGTGTTAAGTATAAACAAATTAAAAAAGCTGACCGCATTCCACTGAAAAAGTTGCTGTTCAACGGCCAAAAATCAATTAAAAACTTACTTTCAACTGGAGACGTATAAAAGACAGCGCAACATAGGTAGCTCCTGGATTATAATAGTTACTCTCAATATGACCTTTAAAAATGTGTAGTACTTGTGTTTTAAATATAAATAATGAATGTATACATATATATCACACGTATGGAGCAAGCCTTGACAAAGTTTTCACTTTTTTTTTTATTTGAAATGGAATCTATTTAATTAAGCGCATTTTTCAAATTCGTATATAAACTTCAAAAGGAAAAAGAAAGTATTTAAAAACAGCATTTAAAAAATTCATCCGCCATATTGGATCCACCATTTTAAATTTGAAAAACTGACACCGGATTCGTAATCAACGACCTTGGAAACCCCTGAATATTAAATTTCTTGCGAGTTTGATGAATACATAAAAATTCGTCCTACATATTGAATCCGCCATTTTGAATTATAAAAAACTAACACTAGATCCATAATCAGCAACCCCGAAAATGTCGAAATAACGAATTATAAGCGAATTTGATGAATTTTTAAAAATTCGTTTGTCATGTTGAATCCGTCATTTTTTATCTTCAAAAAATGACACCGGATTCATAATTAGTGACCCCGAAAACATAAAAACAAGAAGTATAAAAGAAATTCGTTAGATATAATAATGTGCCCCTCAAAGGGTTGGGCAAAAATCATGGTGATATCTTAATCAAATAGTTTCATCAGTATTATTTATTTTACCTTTCTTGTATTTTATCTCTAATCAATGTTTTGTATTTTAAGTGAAATTCATCTTTATTAGTAGTTTCCCCATGTGCTGTTGTAGGTCAACAACTAAAGTGTAATTTGAAACTACTAATATTGTTGTCTTTATTTTCAATACTTCTCTGACAGTCGCACAGTATAAAGTTTTACAAATCTAGAGACAAAAGTAAAAAAAAGTAGAAAGAAAAACGGAGATTACTCTTTTTCCATTAATATTTTTAGTCGCTTTTAAGTAAGCAGGCTATTGTCGGAACATCTTTATGCATTCCGATACTTTTTTACCATTTTCGACTTACTAATTGGTGTATATTTCACCAATGACGTCTAAGATAATATTATTTTTATACCACGTGGAGTAATTTGAATGTTCTCCTTAGTGAACAAAATTTTTCCATGTAGGAATACGTGAGACACGATCTACATGACATTTGGTACTTGTAATTAGTACAACGAATATGAATATCCCAAACAGGAAAATATGTTACAAGCTTAATTGGTAAACACCTAACCAATTTATCTCTTATTCGTTCGTTTCTTACGCCAATACCGTCGATGCTGTTATGAAATTCCATAAAATCTTCTGTACAGTAGTTATGCTCTACTTATTTTTTTTTTTTTAAATATTTTTTCGTCTAACTTTCGTCGCAAAAAGTCACGTTTTAGGCAGATTTTTCAAGACAAAGTAAGATAATTTTTTCCAAAGATTTAGGCTAATAAATAAATTGTATTCATAAAAATTATTAAAATAGTGAAAGGTTTAACGCGTCTATAAAAAAAAATGAATAACTCTGCCAAGTATATTAAAAAACGAGAAAACTATTTAAAATTCGATATTTGGAACCTTCGTTTAAATGCTTACGACTCAAATATTTCTTCATAAAAGTTGTTTAGCAAATAGGATGAAATTAATGTAATTTAATCAAATTTTCTCTGAACATAATTTACTGATCGATTTAAGTAGTTAATTTTACGTCATTTTAAAGTTTTATTCTAGGAACAAAATGCTCCAATGTTTATTGTGCGTTTTAATCCGTTTATTGCTGGAAAATTTATTATATTATATTATTTGTTAATTATTCCATACGACTGATTCATTCATAATCGTTTCGTACCAAATAATATACAGAAATACATAATTATAGTATTAGAATTAGTCCGAATAACCTGTTAATTTCAGAAGGTCGATTTATAATCGGAAGAATTTATCGCATTTCGGCCAATAGTAGCGTGCGCTAAAACCAGACGCTGACAGCTGGCCACTGCGACGACTCTTTGTAGTAGCATTTACCAGTGTCGATGGTAATCGGGATTTATCGTCACTGGAGTGTGGTTTACCAGTCATTGACGTATGCAGTGCCCCTCTTCATACTTGTAACAGTTACTATATCATTACCTTCGCCGCAATTTAATTACAATTTCTTCTGTTGTAGTTACACATGTGGAAATTATGGATGCATTGTCGTTATCCTACCTTTTCTTCGCCATTTATTGTTCAAAACTCTAACAACTGCGTTATTTACTCCAGTGATTTGAAGGATTACATTCTATGGAAATTCGTATTAAATTGAAGCGAACAACGCTAATGAAAAGTCTAATTATAATTGAACACGCCAATATTAGCATTTTACTACTTCGGAGTGAGTGGTGGTTAATAAATTATTATTCTCAAGGTCGATCTTTCGCTGCAAATTCTTTTTATGAAGCTAAAACCTAGTATCAACTAAATAATGAAGTTTGTGCGTTATCTTTAGTGTCTTTTTCAGTTTATTTCACACTCTAGGTATTGGAGGATACACTGAACAAAATTTACTTGACAAATTCAACTACCATTGAGAAGTCGAGTTGGGAGTAGTTAAAAGAAATAATTTTTTTTTTGTCAGTATAACTTTGTTGATGTTGTTAATTTTACTATTTTTACTTAAGTTAATATTATTTATCCAGTAAATGAAAAAGTATTCCGAATAATTGGAGATCAAGAAATGCTATACTATGTATAAAACTCAAAAAGGCATGCACTAATATAATAAAAAAGCAATCGACAATAGCTGTACTAAAAATAATTCTACTGAAGAAAATTTCCAGAAAAATTCTTAGTTGATTTGACAAATTTTTAACTACACAGAGTAGTTCGATACGCTTCAAGAAAATGTTCTAAGTTGCAGTTACTACCGTAAAGAAGTTAAATCGACTAAAAATGTAGTTCTGCTAAATTCAATTAAAACTAAATTTAATTTGGAGTAAAATATGCCAAATATAAGGATAAATGTTCTTTCTGCATATATAAATTTTCCTCAATTTAAAGATCATTTTTCTTGGTTATGTGAAATTATTGCATTAAAAATAGGTTATATTCTTCGCAATACTAAAACCCTTCTTTGACGGATAGTTCATTATACAGTTTTTAAGGTAAAATATCTTTTAATACAAATTATTTTTTCCCCAATACGATGCCTTCCAGTATAGAGTAAAATTCCCAGATGAAAATGCAGAAAACACGAGGTTGCAGCAAATTGACCCGTCACGTCAGGATGTCAAGATATCAAATCCGAAAAGTAGCCAAAAGTATCTTTTTGGCAATTTGAGGTTAGGATATGTGAAATATCTGACGTCACGGATAAAATTGGATAACTAATTTCTTTTCAGCGTCTAAAAATCTATAAGATCCAGTGCCTCTGATTCAAGTTGTCTCCCCTAAAAAATTGTTCTGCAGTCGTGCGTAATTAATCACTGAAGGACCTCTCGAAAAAAATTACAAGACCAAAGACTTGAATCAGAAGTGGAGGATCTTGTAGATTTTTGGTCGCTGAAAACGAACCTTCAACTGCCAAAAAATATATTTTTGAATATTTTTTGGATCAGATATGTTAAAACCCTGACGTGATGGGCCAAATCGAATAACGGATTCGTTTTCAGCGGCCAAAAATCTATAAGATCTACTATTTCTGATTCAAGTGATCTCGAAACAAATTTTTTTTTGTGGTCTCGTGTACCAAACAACGAAGTACAGTAGGACCTCTCTTATTCTAATTAGTAAAGTTTTCCAAGATGGCGCCGTCCTCTCAAATTTTTCCCTTACCCCCACTTACTTTGCTTGCGAGCTTGTGATTCGTGGACAATATTTTTCGTTGACTTTTCGTGTGATAGTGGGAGAAGACTTGTGGTCGATTAGAATAAGAGAGGCTGGACAATTAGAATAAGAGAGGTTCGAATAAGAGAGGTCCTACTGTAATCTTTCCTTCCGTTTACGTAATATTTACATTTCTATTTTCGCCGTGCGGAAAAAAAGAATTGGTTGGGGCGACCAATCGCTTAATAGTATTCTAAGATTCGGATATGAGAAATAGGTTTGGGCCCGTTTGCTCTTGCAGTCATTTTGCAGCATTTAGAGAGCGTATGCTGAATTGCAACGGAGAAATTTGCTATGACAGCAATTTAGTAGCACCTGAGAGCTAATGATGTAATGTTGCTGCAAAATTGGTCGTCACAAGCAAGTAACAGCACAGTTACAGGGTATGCTGAATTGCAACTGTGCAACTTACTGTAGCAAACAAATTTCAGCACCTGTACATGGTTGGTTCATTCTCAAATGTCACGGTTGTTGTTGCAAGCAATTACAGCACTTACAGAGTAAGTGCTGCATACTGGCTGCCAATATTGTACTACCGCAGTAACTTTTCAGCGCTGTATAAAGTATTGCTATATATTAGCATTTACTTTTAATGCAAGAACGTTTCAGCAGCTGTTGGTTAGCCGCGACAGCAAAGAGTGTTGCTTAAGATGAATATTAGGATGCATTCATTCTGACTTAAAAAACGAACCTTCTGAGATTACTTGGTAAAAATAATATGTCATGAAAATAAAGTGATCCTTTTAACTCCCAATTCGTACACTAGAAACGAAGTGAACCAATCCAGCTGAAAAGATTTAAAATTTAATATAACACTTTTATTAAATTCTTCAACAAGAATTTTTAATCATTTTATACTAAGCGATAGAGAAGGCGATTTATAATGAAGGACAAATTACTTTGTCTTAGTTTTAATATAATGCCGCATTAAATACTTTAAAGAATGAGGATTACGAACGAGTTTCTTTAAAAAGAACTGACTCACTCTGCTTATTATACAGGCCACTTCTTAACAACTAAAAAGATTAGACTAAAAGTTCTTTTGCATTTTTCATGAATTTTTATTTATTTTCTAGTTGTCAATCTGGAAAGTCGACAAAATTGTGCTTTTTTCCAAATAAATTCGAGTTCCCGCAAAACTTCTAAATTGAAAAGTTAAAAATTAAAATTTTATATCCGGGTTTTTTGAAGTCGCTGATTATGAGTTGGTTCTAAAAATTACAAAGTCCAAAATACCCGATCTAATATGAGGGGCGGAAAGTCGAAACTTTACCCCTTTTCGAAGAAACTCAGTACTAAGGGGTTTTAGGGTCGCTGCTTAAAAATTTGTTGTCAGATTTTAAAAATTAAAGATGGCGGAACCAATATGCTGGACTAAATTCCGAAATTTTATTTGAATTACATGAAACTTAGCACTCGGGAGTTTTTGACGCTGCTGACTACGAATCCATTGTAAAATTTCCACAATTAAAAATGGTGGATCCTCCATCGCACTACATCGGATTTGACATTTTGAATTTTAAGAATCTGACAACAAATTCACAATCAGAGACCCCGAAAACCCCTACCACTACTGAATTTCGGCAAAATGCGAAGTTTTGAATTTTTGTATGACATATTGTATCGTCCATTTTGAATTTTTGAATTTTTACAACAAATTCGTAATCAACGATCTCAGGAATCCACAAGTATAAAATTTCAATTTTTAACTTTCTCGAAAAATGGAATTTATTAAAAAAAGAACGATCTTTTGTCGACTTTTCACATCTATAACTCGAAAACAACCTAAAAGTTATGAAAAGTGCAAGAGGACTTTTCGTCTTATTTTTGTTAGTACTTTCGCGTCCTGTATTTTATACGCTTATAAAGAGAATAACTACTTTTAATTAACTCGATGGTTTATTTTCTACAGAAAAAACGTCTTTCGAAATCTCAATCGACTGGTTCTCCTAAGTAATTTACTTTTTCCGTGTAGTGAAATTTTCTGGCGCCAATACATAGTCGGACAAATATAGATGGTCTTATTTCACGAATTCAAGCGCTAATTTGCAAAATTTTGACCTTCTTATTGGATTTATTTATCTACATAGAAAGAAGGATAGATTGACCTAAGTAACCGCTTGGTACTTTCAGATCCACTCGAGAAATTCGTGGGGGCAGCTAAGGAGACAGTTACACTAACCGATTAATTAGTATTTTCTATCAATTAATTAGTTAGTATTTCTTGGTAAAACTATTTACTTGGCTGTCTACCCAATTTCTCGTCTGCAGAGAGAGAGAGAGCACTAAGTGGTTCGTTGCTCAACCAATCTAATTTTTCAATGTGCGTATCAGCATATCTCGGATAATCAATAAAAGTAGTTTTTACAACTATTTTAATTCATAGACCATCGTAATATTCAGTAAGCATTCCCGAGTAAAAAAAAATGTCTCGCAATAGTATCGCATCAAGTCTCCCGAAAATATCACTAAACGACAAATTCGATACTTGCAGCGATATCTGACTTCTCATAGATCGAAAATTATCGCTGGTATCGCAAAAGTATCGAAAAAGTATTTCAGATATAAAATAAAAAATTAATAAATTAAAAACATTTAATAATGTAAATAAGAATGAATTATTTCATAATGTTTACTTAACCGCAAATAAATGTAAAAAAAACTGTTTATTCTCACTCGGATTCGAGCCCATGACCTGTGACTCTGGAAGCTGACACCTGACTCGGCCAATTTTGACATTGTTTACTGGTTACAAATGGACAGATATTTGAAACAGTTGATTGCATTCTGTTTTAAGTATTTGTCATTTCGTATAGAGAATGCAATTTCAAAGTTGGACAAGTGGTTAGGTACCGGCTTTGAGAGTTGAAGGTTCCATATTCGAATCCAAGCGGGACAAATACATTTTTAAATTTATTTGCGATTAAATAAACATTGTAAAATAATTGTTTCAAATTTAAATTATGAAATTTTTTTATTTCTTTATTTTTTAAGTTTATTTTATATCTGAAATACTTGTGCAATACTGTTACGATACCAGCGATACTTTTCGATCCATGAGGCATTAAGTATCGCTTAAAGTATCGCATTTGCCGTTTAGCGATACTTTCGGGAGACATATTCGCGATACTTGTTGAGATACTTTTGAGAGACATTTCTTTTACTCGTGTTACCATAATGTTAACGCTGAAGCTAGCAGCAGATTCGCAGCAGCGGATTCAAGAAAACTGTAGAATTGGATAATTTCTTATTAAAAATTACTTGCATTTTAATATTTTTAGATAAATTTTATACATATAATCTGTTTTTGGCAATTATTGCTGAAAACCATAGTTTTTTCGAATCCGCTGCTGCGAATCTGCTGCTAGCTTCAGCGTCATATAATGTTGTATTATTAACCGAATATTTTCAAAAATTGTTAACTAAATGCATATAGTTGGGTGAACCAAATCCTATTTTCACTGCATATGAGCCGAATTCTACTCCCGAGTGTTACAAAACGAAATAAGCAGATATTAAAATACCCCTGTCTATACATATGGATGCGGAATATTGTAATGCCAGGTCCTTGTTTGGCAACCGCCAAAAAGGTCGAACCGAAACGAGACAGTGAACGAAATCGTTTTCTGGGAGCGGATTTCACTAGCGGGGGATGACAGACTCTGAATAATTGACGAGCAACAGTGAGACATTCTTACGATTACCGGGGAACCCCACTATCCCCCATCCACAATGACGATCCACGGCGAGATGATCAATAATTCAGTTCGCGCTGGAGAATTTTCCCGGTTGCCAGTTGCATATATCTGCAAAACGTAGTAGCGTCGTGGAAATGCATCGCGATACTTTCGAAATCGGCAAAGAGATAATATATCATCGAAGAAGCCTAGCGATCCACGCGCAACATTGATGCTCCATGTATATAAGGAAAAATAACCGGCGATGTTCATCATTTCAGGCACGGTGCATTATGCATGCGCGGATGTAAATGTAAATGCGAGTTTCATTTCGAAATGACGTTGGATTTCCGAAACACGAAACTCTGTTATGTACTCCTTTGCGGACATATTAGAACATACGACTTCGTGTCTTCAGAGTATATTAGATGCTTTTTATTAGGATCTTTTTATTAGTCATTTATTGACTCATTTATTCGAATGCTGGATGATGATTTTTGTACTTGATGTGTAAATGACGGTGCCCAAACGATTGAACCAAGTATCAGACAATAATTCTGTTTCATATGATGAATCTGAAAAAGTGCACCAGAAAAAGTTGCAAAACATTTCCCTACTCTACACAGAAAAAAATAAGTCTTAAAATTGTAACATCTTAAATTCATCATTAAGTGAGGCTTAATTTCAGCCGTAAATTGCGTTACTTTTCTTAAATTTAGTCAATATTTAGTCTTAAAGTCGTACTTTCAGACAACAAAACTGACTTTCAGCCGATATTTTGGTTTTAAATAAGATTCGTCTAACTTAGATGCCATAAGCTCGATAAATCTTATTTTAAGACAAAATATCGTGTAAAAGTCAGTTTTGCTCACTGAAAGTAAGACTTTAAGCCAAAACACTAACTGAATTTAAGAAAATTAACGCAATTTCGAGCTTAAATTAAGCCACATCTGATGATGAATTTAAGATGTAACAATTTTAAGACTTATTTTTTTCTGTGAAGTTAAGTATATCTAACCTTAGGTGATTTCTTTTCCAAAATCATTGTTTAAAGAGCAAAAATCATTAATTACGTCCGACAAATTAGGTGCTGAATTTGCTGACAAAAATTAAAGATTGGCTGTCTTAAGATCTCTTTCATGCCCAAGTAAAAGTCGTTACAGTGATAAGTACTAACTTTATATTTGTGGGATCGATGAATACAAATAATAAATCTTGTACAACATTGGAAATTGTTACTTTACTGTTTATTAATTTATTATTGCCATTCTGGTAGTTTCCTATACAATATGAGCCATTCCACGTCAAGCGGGACACTTTTTTCGGTCCCGATATAACGGATTTTGTTGTCAATTTTTGTTTCTCATTTTTTGACTAAAAGAAATGCAACGAATAGTTTTTTTATGAGACATTTCAAAAGTTACAAGCAGTTGAAAAAACGGCAAAAATGTAAAAAACTTTGCTTGAAACGCTCATATCTACGGTTCCTTTCGTCGTATTGACTTCGACCGGTACACATTTTAAATGTTTGAAAGGAAATTTCAAAATCGTCCAAATTACTACTTTTTTCAATTTGATATTATATCCTAATTTGGGATATTATTATGCCAGAAATAAAATTGGCACTTTTCAGCAATGCTCATTTCGAAGGTCTGAAATTGGGGTGGTGTCTCCCTTTAATAATAAATAATATTTTTCTAGAAAATTAACAATGGAGACCTTGAAAATTGCTAATCTTAACCCATTAACGTCCAAAGGACACTTTTTCTTCCTTTTATTTGAATCGAGTATTTTGTATCAAAATGGAAGTTAACAAAAATTAAGAGATGCGTATCCTACTATTTTCGAGGTCGCTCTTCAAGATCCCAAGGTCAAAATTGACTTTCGGCCATTATGAATTCCAATATGCCGCCGAATTTGAAAAAAATTTCAAAAAAATTGGGAAATATTTATTCTTACCAATTTTTTTCGAGCCGTTAGAATATTGGGATTCTATTGAAACTCTGAATAAAGGTGAATAAAATACTTCAATTTTAAAGAAAAATGTTACTTTTATACCCTTCATCGTTCTAACGACCTTAAAATGGCCACAACGATGAAAATTTCTTCGAAATTTTCTGGGCCTTCTAACTCAAAAATAACGATCTTTTTCAATACAAGGGTAAGAATGAAAAGTTTTCAGAATTCATCTAGAAATATCACGGAATTTTTTTAGATTTTTGTAATGAATTTTTTTGTAATTTTTTCAAAATTGTAATTTATTTTTGAAAAATTCTGAAAAAAATTTAGTGTATTCTCTCATGAATTCTGAGAGTTTGTTCTCCTTTGTATTTTTTTCGAAAGTTGATAATTTTTGAAAAAATGAATGTTAAATATTATAGCTTAGGATTTTTTTTGTCGAAAACTGTCAACATTTGGAAAAAATGTTAAACAACAAAAAATTCTTAGAATTCATTAGAGAATACAGTAAATTTTTTTCATAATTTTTCGTTAACAAATTACAATTTGGAAAAAAAAATTGAAAAGAAAAATCCCCAAATGTCATAAAAAAATATAAAAAAAATCCGTGATATTTGTGGGTAAATTCTAAGAACTTTTCATTCAATAATTTTTTAAATAAAGCTCGTAGTTTTGAAGAATAAATATTTCCCAATTTTTTTGACATTTTTTTCAAATTCGGCGCCATATTGGAATTCCTAATCGCCGAAACTCAATTTTGACCTCGGAATCTTGAAGAGTGACCTCGAAAATAGTAGGATATGTACCTCTTAATTTTGTTAACTTCGATTTTGATACGAAATACTGGACTGAAATTGACCCAAGAAAAAGTGGCCGTTGGGCGTGAATGGGTTAATCGCGATTAAATTCTACCTGGGTATTTAAAAAAATGTATTTTTCAATAAAACATTATACATTACACCGGCCCTATCCATATTATTGGACAAATGCTGAAAAATCACCTTTTTGTCATTTTAACCACAGATCGTTCATTATTAGGCAGTTTTAGCTATTTGATATTGACTCATGTTTTTATCTTCCAACATACCGACAGTTTGACCCATTCTAGTATTGGAAAAATCACGTCGTTTGCCCATGCAGAAAATTACATAATTATCACAAATCGCAAAAATTTTACATTATTTTCATAAAAATGTGTCAAACCCAAGTAGAATTGAATCCGGGTAAAAACAAGTTACTGGTCAGTTTTACTTGACGCTGGGCAGTGTGAATTCGCCTAGTGCCCGGATTTAGTACTATGCAAATATTAGCTAGTACCGGTCTAGTTTTTCTCGAGAAATATTTTTAATTATATGTCAATTAAGCCTCAACCAGTGCTACCGCTGTTTAGCCCATATTTTGCTACAAGTCGAGTCTTAACCATCGCCGAACCATAGTTTAGTGCGGAAACCAATAGTATATTACATTGTGAACACCATTAACATAACCTCTGACATAACCTAAATGTAAAATACATGAGTGAGAATGAAATATAATATGAATTGAGTGTGTGTGTTTTTATTACGTTTTATCAGTTTATATCTTAAAGTAAGATTTAAGATTAAACTGGTAAATTGATATCTCATTCCCAGTTCACATTCCTTCCATAAACATACATGCTAAATATAAGTTTTGGAGTACAAGTCTCGGATTCCATAAAATTATATGTATAATTCTTAACTAGTTTCTTTCAAGTTTAATTAAAAATTTATTTATCAAAAATATTTTGAAAGTCGGGCATTATCTAGTACTTAAGTAATAATCGGCTAATTTTTTAATAATTTTTATAATTTATTAAAATATAGAGTAACAGAGCTGTTACTGCCTAAAAACTAGATATTAATTACGTGGCCAGTTTTTAACAGATATCACTGCCCAGGTGCTGGTTTCTATATAGTTTTTCCGACCGATTTTCTACCTGAGAAGCATCAATAAAGAATGCAATGGAACTGTGTATTTTACACAATAGATCCTGTTTCACTGTATTTGACTTTTATTTATCTATTTTACGTTTTTATGACAGAACTGCTGCCATCTATGTTTGAACGTGATAACTGCATGAACAATTACACAAAATGTTACTATAAGTACTAAACTAAAAGTTCTACTAATGAACGGTAACGGTCTTCTAATAAAACAACAAAATTCAGTGAAATTTTAATTTTTCAGCATGTGGCTAATAATTATTAGAAAAATTACTTATTGAAAAATACATTTTTTGTTAAATACATGGCTCTGTTGTTGGGAAGCTGTGGGTCATATCCGACATAATTTTGTGCGTAGAATCAGAATCCGAAGTCATAAGTGGCCCATCACGTTAGGATTTTGAGATATTTGAGGTTATTTACTCAAAAAACGCGTTTTTGCTATTTTTGAGGTCATGTACAAAAGACAAAACATTTTTAGGAGTTTTTTCTTTCGTTGGATCACGTGGTACTACTGTTTCTCTTTAATATGGGATGCGCAGAATTCCATTTCGACTCTTCTTCACCAAGATACGCCAATTTGAAATTAAAATATACATGTAAACAAATTTACCTTGAAATGCTCTTGGAGAACAAGCTCAAGGTCAAATTCAATGTCATGAAACCTATATGAATATAAACATTTGAAATTACGAAATACATGTAAACAAATTTACCTTGAAATGCTCTTGGAGAATAAGCTCAAGGTCAAATTCAATGTCATGAAACCTCTATAAATACAAACAGCTATATAAAATATGGATACTAATAACTATAATCACGTTTCAGTATTGTGACTGTTTTTTTGATAACGTTAATGGAATATATCTCGTAATTTCAAAATGGCCGTAACTTTCTAAGAAAAAATCTTAGGTGATCGAATAAAACCTCATTTTATAGGATACAGGTAGTACTAAAAGATGCAAATAGTACAGAAGGCCAAACAAAAAATTGTTGCGTCCTGTACATAACCAATGTGATGGACCAAATCTGACTTCCAGTTTGGATTCTACGCATACGATTATGACGGAAATGATCCACAGCTTCCCAACGACATCCAAGACCCTCTTTTTTGTAGATCTGTGTAATATGCGCAGGAACTGTACAATTTACGAATGTACCTTTAAAAATCGAAGCCTGCTTCCCACTTTTTATAAATGTATAAAAATGGAAAAATAAAAGTAGTTAGTCTTATTAATATTTATTTTTTTCGTAAGTGAAATACAAAAGATTCTAGAGCATTCCTCCTATATATATCCACATGATTAATTTTTTTTAAAACAAATTCCATCACGAAACGCTAGTGAAACGTCCTGTTCGAATTAAATCTCTAACCGAATTGTCGATAATCAATTAACGTTCGTGTCTCATAAATATGAGCGATAAACGTATTAAAAATTGCATCGGATTAATTTGAAACCTTTGCAGTTTGGAGCATCGAATCCTTGGCACTTCTTAAAACTTGCATGTCTCTCATCCGCTTCGCCTACCGACACACGAATCTACAGATATGCGAGTGGGACCCTAGCAGGTTAATGAGATCGGAAGACATTTTAAAAGGACAGTTTCGCTACCGAGTGATGCGCTCTTTAATAATTCAGATGCAATTAACACGTCAATAGGTCCCTGGCACCTGACTGCCGGCTGTTTTCCGGCGTATACACCTCTTCCAGAACAGAGAAGCTCCAGAGCTCGCTTCCCCTTCGAGCCGGGATTCCCCTCCACCCCCAACCCCTACAAGCAGTCGGGAATCTCTTACCCTCTTTACCTTTTTTTTCCCATCGACGATTCAATGTCTAGTCTAATTTTATTGTAACGTTTCATTGCTGCGCTTGCAAAATATAATTTGCAGAAGGATGACTCCGTCATGATTTTTCGAATTCAACCAACCATGATTTTTCCTCCCCCTAGTCTTTTTCATACGAGGGAAACGGATAATAGGCGCACTTCAGTTTTGTATCTCCGTAAAAAGTTTGAAAATCTTGCATGTTTTATAACATCGACAGCGAGAAAAGAGCTCGGCTGATGTAAGCGAGCTTTTGGTGAAGAGTGGATCATCAAGTTCGGATGATGCCCTCGGAAAAAGGTTTAGTTCGGTTTTTGTACATCGCAAGAACTTGGTAAAGATAGTCAGTTAAAAATTCCTGTTACCTTGTTTTTAGAGTAATTGGTCACATCATGAATGTTAATGTAACCAGTGAACAAAGCTCCTGTTGATAAAAGTTATATTCATTATTCGCGTTATCAAACATTCTGAACTTTACTGTTGGTTCAACAAATTTAGATATGATACACGAAAGGTCCATCCTGTATATTGAAACGGTGACGTGATAGCGGATAGATGACATTGGAAAACTTTAATAATAGTCGATAAATGATAATAGTTTCTGTGCTCATTGGAATTCTATTCGTGATTGTGCAAAAAGTAGGGAGCAAGCTCTGGAAGGACTTATGTCAATTTCATCAAACATCTCTGACTACCCTTCCGGCATCCTTATCAGTTCAACCGGTGTAAAATTTCATAAGGAGCATTTAGTTTGCTGGAAATTACAACGAACCTTTTTTTTAATTTCTCGTTATTTTGTCTCTTCCTTTTAACCCATTGAGTGCGGAATTTTTCAAGAGGAATATTGGAAATAAGGTCAACATATTTAGTAGTTTTGGGAGTCAATGAATATGACTTTTTAATGATCAAAGTTCCATGCGCAAAAATGACTTATCTAGATGATTTGTCATAATTCGATAGAAGATTTCATCTACAGCCCGCGTAAAAAATTGTCACGGGACCCCTAGATAGTTCCCAGTAACTGCAGTTAGCGAAATGGTTAACCACTTTCTTAGAACTATGCCGATACTATCCCGAATATACTTAGCAAAACTACTTTTTTTATGTCTACTTAAACTTTGATAAATCTATATACAGAGTTTGTATCAAATTTCGATGGTTTTAGTTAGGATTATTACCGCCAGGTGCGACCCAATGAGGGCTATTTCTCCCGTTACAGAAAGTGGTTTGATAATTTAACTTCAAAAAATACATGCATCTAAATATATAGGAGTTCTATATACACGGAGAGAAGAAAAATTATTAATGGAACTATTTCATAATAGTAAAATATTTTATAACAATAAGTAGTTAATTTAACCATCTCTGTAATAAACAAGAATATAATATTTTTCATGTTACCATTTCCCGATATTAAAGAACGCATCATCGTACATAACCTCCGATACTCGGTACTTTAGTTTCATACTTAAATAGTTAATTCAAACATTACCAAACAGTGAAATGGACACAACAAAGTAAAATAAACGAAAATATCCTCTTTCCTTACTGAACAGAATTATTGTATGGCCCTTTTCACAATGTCCTGAATCGCAAAAGTAGCGCTCTGCGAGCTACAGCTTTTCACATTGTTAATTTCACTATTATTATTATTATATTTTATAACTGTTTTTATCATTTCTTCATGCTTCCGTTATCCTTCTTTTTCTCTCTGTGTATCAAACAAGTTTTTCACTGTTCAAGAAAAATAATCCAAATTGAAGTCAATTATCATTCTAAGATTGCATAAAAAGACCATAAATATAGTCTTAATAACCGGCAGATAAAACACAATGTGATTGCCAGAAACTGTACTATATTCAATGAGAAACAAATGTACAATAAATTATACAGTACTTTTGTATCTATCAACATAGCGTGCGAGAAGGGTTCGAATCCCGATGAGGCCATTTTTTTTATTTGGCTTTTAAAATTTATTTCTAGAGCAAAAATTACAGACTACCTAATTAGACCATAAATTATTCTTATTTTACAATTTAGATCCCTCTGAATTAAAAAAATATATTTAAAAAAATGTTGTATGCTGACCAGTTAAAAAATAATGCATTAGAAATATCGCCGTATTTAGAAATAGTCGTGATTAGTAGTGACGTCCTTATTCATACAACAAATTTTCATTTTGTTCTTTTCTGATTGGCTACTGAAACAATACAGATCACTCTTAAAATCTACTATTATGATTTGTTCGTTCCTATTGGCTACAACAAAATGTCAGAAATAAATTTTAATCAACATGTCCTTTTCTAATTTTGAAGCGTACAATTTCTTTCAGTAGTGACCAATCAGAAACGAACAAAATAAAATTATTTGTGACGATGTTGTCAACTGAATTATGACGTCACCATCAATCATAAGTGTCTTTGAAGATGACCACTTTTATTAATTTATTTTGATTATAACTTATTATGAAGTCATTTGTTAAATATATTTTTTTTTTTTCAAATTTAGAGCGACCTAATGAAATGCACATTTTTTTGCTGGATTTTTTCATCTTTTGTCCACCAGCCTATTCACAATATATTGAACGCGCTTTCGAAATTCCATCAACAATGGGCATTTTCGCAAAAAAATGTGTTCCGAAAATCACTTATAAAAGCTACTAAATAGAATACAAATTGTTGATATGCACTATTTATTCTTATTTTTTGGAAAAATTATTTTAAAAGCGGGTTGTAGGTATACACTATTAAAAATATTGACATGAAAATTAATATAGATGTATATAAAGTCATTTACATATACATGTATACTAAATTTAATATACATGGTTATTTTAAAATTAATATACGCGTGTATTCAATTTCATACAGTGTAAAGGTTGGGATTGTTCGTTTGTGATTGGTCACTGAGAAAACGCAAAACTCCGTTAAAACAACAGTTGCGATTTGCTCTTTCCTGATTGGCCACTAAGGAAAGCAAGAAGGAAATTTTAATCAAAATGTAATTTTCTGACCAATCAGAAACCAACTATCGACAAAATTTAAAAACAATTATTGAAATTCAGTAGGATCTAAATTATTACATGTTTTTTCTGGATTTTTTCATTTTTGATGCAAGTAGCCTATTTCTATCAGATATCAAGACGTTGATTTTTTCGTCTAGGGACTTGTATGTCACACTGGAATTTGTTGACTACACTGCAAAAAATATCATGAAATTTAAGAGAAATTTATGAAGCATATTTCATAAATGTTACTAAATATTAAGAATTTGTCATGAAATTTAAGATGTTTTTTGCTTAAAACATTTTCATGAACTTAAAACTGAATATGGAAGTTGCACCTCATTGATCATAATTTCATTTAGCATTGTTCGATGAAGAAGGGACAACGGTCACGTATCCTTTATGCAACTGTTCGTTGATTGGTTGATCGACCGTTCTTTTAACAGTTTAGCTAAGATTTTTCATCGACAAGCTCATTGGCCGTGACGTCATTAAACAGTAGAAGGAACAACAGCCAATCACAGCTCAGATTGTTCAATTACCAAGGTCTGTTGCATACGTGTTTGCTGATTGGTTGTCTAACATATTTTTTCAACCTATCTTATCAGAAAGTAATCTTCGAACTTTCTTTACTGGTAAGTTAAGTGTGAAAGAACGGTTGATCAACCAACCAATGAAGAGATGTGAAAATAACATCCAACGGAACTTGAACAATCTGAAATGTGATTGGCTGTTCTATTTACGTAAAGTAATGACCAATGGCATAGTGACTAATGAGACACATCTTACTTTAAATCATTTTTTAAAGAATTTTTTAAAAGAAATAATCAAAAATAGTGACATATTCATAATTTATATTTTCGTTAATCGCCATAAATATTATTATAAGTAATTTTCAAGTCAATTAAATATATCCAGCGTTAACGGTTTCAGCATTAAGTGGCTACTTGCACCAGAAGTGGTAAAGTCTAGCAAAAATATATGGGCATTGTTCTAGAATTTTTAAACTTTATGTTGTCGCTCATTATGATACCTTAAACATTTTAAATATAACTTTGCAACACGACAGATCAACAAATTTTTGTTCGTTTTACATGTAATAAGTGTTTATTACTAATTACAGATATGTAGAAAATAATGAGAGTAAATAAAAGTAGTGAATTTGCCTGTTTTTGGTGCGCGACACTCACTACATTTTTTCAGTTTTAGCACTGAAACTTTTTGCACCTTTTTTTTTTATGGTCTGTGGTTTTTTGTGGAAGTATTTGGGGATGTAAACAAATGAAAAATCCTTAACTTAATGATGTGCCTCACTGAGGAATAAAATTATATACCTTCCAACTTGCGAGATAACTTTTTTTTATAGTTGACAATTTAGCAATCAACCTTAGATAATTTTTTTCACATTGGTTTTTAAGAAACTACACAACAGGGGTACATTACCTATATGATAAGAAGTAATTTGAGCCTTTGCCCGAATGTGTGCCACCTCTACATAAAAAATGCGACCACGTCAAACTTTAAATTTCCAAGCGAAACTCACTTTGAAAAATCAAATTATTTAATGGCACATCTACAATTTAGCTTCTAAGTACTTTGGAATCATTGTGATCTTTTCTTCTAAGTTATTAAAGTATTTATAACTTTTGTGTTTTTTTAATACAACAAAGAACACACTTTTTGACAATAATAAAATGATTATGCTTTACAAATCGTTTTAATTTTTTAGTATCCTTAATGTTAAATCATGTATTTGGATTTCAAATTTTAATGAAAACTGACTTTGGATTTGTAATCAGTGGCCTCAAAAACCCTAACATATCAAATTTTATAAAAATCAAAGAAATTTTGTAAAAATAGTCCGCCATATTTAATCCATTTTTTTAAATTTGAATAACTATTAACTTACAAGCAAAAGAACTGAATTTTTTATGTATATTAAACGTTACAAAACTAAAAACTAATTTTACGAGTAACGTAACATGTTACATTAAAAAAAAAGACATTGTGTATAAATGACTCACGCAAGGTTTTTCCTGTCATTTGACCAATTCTAAAGCCAATAAAATTAATTTCATGAATGTGCCTAAAAAAAAATGAAATTTTCTTCAACCTCAAAGTTTAAAAGTTCTAGAATAATGCCCATATGCATTACGTTATATTCCTCTAAATTCTAAAAAATTATATAAAAAATGTTTTGATAATAAGTTAATAAAACTATGTAAATAAATCAATAAAATTGTTCATCATCAGAGACGATTGTGATTGGTAATGAAGTCATTATTCATTCGACACAAATTATTTCATTTTGGTCGTTTCCGATTGGTCAGTCTTGGACGAAATAGTTTGCTTCTAAATTAGGAAAAGACATTGGTTTAAAATTGATTTCTGCCATTTTGCTGTAACCAATCAGAAACGAGCAAATCGTACCAATGGTATTTAAGAGTGCTCTGCTTTGCGGAGTGACCAATCAGAAACGAACAAATAGAAACTATTTGTGCTGTATGAATAATGACGTCATTTCTAATCACAACCGTTTTTGAACACGACAAAATTGTCAAATTTCAATCATTTTGATAACTTGTCGGTATAACAAAATTTTTGTTTAAATTTTTTTTTAATTTAAAGGGACGTAATAGAATACATATACACTAACGGCCAAAAGTTCGTGAACGCTCTGAATTTTTTAACTCATCAAATAATGCGTTCTATCTCCGAATCCTTAACGATAATGATAAAACTCATTCGATGCCTTTTAAAGTACACAAATAAAGCTTTCAATTGGTGCATTTAGTTTTACTTCAGACGTTATAGTTTCGCAGTTGTCAAATTTTAAAAATGTTAAAATTTGCCATTTTTTTCTTTTGTCTTTTAACACTAACAAAAAGTCTAATAAATTTTTCTATATATTTCCAATTTTTGGCTAAATACTATAATTCAAGAGCTTTGATATAGCTCTTGTAAAAAGTCAATACAATTTTTTTTGTCAGAGTTACTATTTTTCTGAGTTATCAACTTTTGCCTTTTTCCAAAGAATTCTGACAAAATGAAGTAAACTGGCAATTTTCAAAAAATCAAAACTCAGGAACAAAAAATCGTATCGACTTTTCACAAAAGCCATTTTAAAGCTCTTGAAATGTAGTATTTAGACAAAAATTGACTATATGCAGAAACATCTTTTAGGCTTTTTGTCAGTGTTTAAAGTCGAAAGAAAAAAATTGCAAATTTTAACATTAAAATTTTACAACTACGAAACTATAACGTCTGAAATAAAACTAAATGCACCAATTTAAAGCTTTATTTGTGTAGTTTAAAAGGCATCGTATGAGTTTTATCATTATCGTTAACGATTCAGAGATAGAACGCATTATTTGATGATTTAAAAAATTCAGAGCGTTCACGAATTTTTGGTCGGTAGTGTATTTTTTGGGGTTTTTTTCATTTTTGATGAAAGTAGCCAATTGCTATTTAATGACCATATGGATCGTTCAGTAGCCTCGGTTTACACTTTAAGACTCGTTGCTGGTGGATTTCGAGGTTTCGGAGAAAATATGTCTGAATTGTAGGGCGATTTCACTTAGCGTCTACATCTAGATGCTCTCCTTTGAAAATCGTACTTTGAAAGCAAGCTCACCACGTAGAAGTTCTGTCAGCAACAGCAGCGGCGGCGTGTCCACATGCTTGTGCGCGCTCGCATTCTCCTTCGTTCGGTGGAAACACGCCGGTGGATCAAAAGGGCAAACGGAGATGGAGAATGAGAAAGGTTGTCTCCGTTTCGAACCATTGGCTGCTATCGACAACCTTGCCTTGTCGCATACAGAGGACCTTGCACGGGCGCCGCTCGGAGGGGTCGCGATATATACAGGCAGGTCGCCGTACGCAAGTCGGTATTGTCGTCGGTTGCAAATCAAATACCCGATATCATTGTTCGGTCCAGCTCTCCTACCCGCTCTGTCCTCTCCTACTCCTCATCCGACCCCCCTTGGCCGCCTCCTCAGTTTGCTCCTGCTGCAACGTTAACCCGTACAACGTAACAACCAGCCAGCGACTACCTAATAACTATTGCCCCTACCCATACAGGAACGAGAGACTGTGCGAGGGCGAACCCCAATGGGCCTGCTCTCGGTGCACTCCTCGCGTGTGTACAATAAGCGTTACCCGTGTATGTTCAGTGCATACCTGCAGAACAGAACTAGCGCCACTTCTGAAATGGTTGATTTATGCTTTCGACCAAGCGCTTTTAATGATGATGCATGGATTAGAGCGGATGAAAATTTATTTGATGGCACCGACTCCCATAATGTCAATTGGTACACAGGCTTCTGACAATTTATTTTAACACTCTTGATGAGCCGATGAAGAGGGACCAGCTAGCCCGTTAAGATATATACAGGGTGTCCGAAAAGTATGGAAACACTCAAATATCTCGGAAAATCGACATCGAATCGAAAAAGTAAAAATACACGTATTCAATGGTTTCAAGAGAGCTATCCAGTGACACCTAACACAACCCCCCACCCCCACCCGCTGGGGGTGATAGAGGGGGTAACTTAAAAATTTTAAATGGGAACCCCCAATTTTTATTGCAGATTTTGCTTCCTCAGAAAAAGTTACGTAAATTTTGCCTACCATTATAATTGATTTTTGTTGACAGATGGCGCTGTAATCAACGAAATTAAAAAAATTATTCTAAAAAGTTTTTAAAAATCTCGCGAAAAACACAACGGATCAAAAAAGTAAAAACACACGTATTCAATGGTTTCAAGAGAGCTATCCAGTGACACCTAACACAACCCCCCACCCCCCACCCGCTGGGGGTGATAGAGGGGGTAACTTCAAAATTTTAAATGGGAACCCCCCAATTTTTATTGCAGATTTTGCTTCCTCATAAAAAGTTACGTAAATTTTGCCTACCATTATAATTGTTTTTTTGTTGACAGATGGCGCTGTAATCAACGAAATTAAAAAAATTATTCTAAAAAGTTTTAAAAATCTCGCGAAAAACACAACGGATCAAAAAAGTAAAAACACACGTATTTAATGGTTTCAAGAGAGCTATCCAGTGACACCTAAACACGACCCCCCACCCCCACAGGCTGGGGGTGATGGAGGGGGAAACTTAAAAATTTTAAATGGGAAACTCCCAAATTTTATTGCAGATTTCTCTTCTTCAGAAAAAGTTAACGTAAATTTTACCTATTATAATTATTTTTGTTAACAGATGGAGCTGCAATCTGCGAAATTAAAAAATTACTAAAAAATATTTAACTTGACGTACATGGAATAGCATACCACGTTTTCAGAATTTTAAATAACGTCTTTTGCCTTTAAATATTTCTAGTTTACCGATTCTCACTCACCGCGAGGAGGTAGACGATTTTGAGAATCTTCTGTTTTACTTTTTTTTTTATTTGATTTCTGTTTTTTAAACCTTTTTTTTATTCTTCACTATTAAATTTTTTTATGTTTTTTTTTAATGTATTTGCTTACCTTTTCTTCCAGATATTAAAATTCTTTATTCGCTCCCCCCCCCTTGTAATTGTGCATACAAAGTTTTTTGACAGAAAAAATGAAGAATCGACATCCTTTATTCTACGAGGAAGTGAATGTCGTGTATCCGAATAGCGTAAATGGTGACCAAATTCCGCAATATGGTGTTATGGCTTTTCTTGCATGACTGTGATTTTGTATACTTGTGTGAAAGTACTGTAGGTATCGCTTGCGGAAACCCATTGCATACACTCGGTCGATTTTTTCAACTGCCAGTGTTACAGAGAAAGTAGTCAATAATCGAACATCGTCAGCGTCCAAATCAAAACAGCACGTCTTAGTATTAGTTAAGCTCTATTGTTTGAATGAGTCAAGGTCTCGGTTATTTTTCAGCTTTGTGAAAATTACACATGCGAGCGTCACTCTTGTCGAAAACTTGGTCAAATTCGTACCGCAAAAAATCGCAATTCTCTTCGTTCTCGCTATTTGATACTTAATGTAATGTTTCTCTAACATTTTGAATTTCTTCTAATTTTATATATTTCTTTTATTTCTTCATTCTTTGCTTCATATTTCTTCCATTTCGATACATTCTGTATTCTGCCATCCTGTTGTAATTTGGCATACTATGTCTTTGACACAAAAAGAAAGGATCGAAATCCTTATTCTGCGAGGATGCGGCGATAAAAAAAGAACATACGAACAAGTCGTTCCCGCCAATTTAATGATACCCATCCTGATCGTCTACCTATTTGCAAATCAACTGTTTGTAAGACTGTTTCTCGGTTTCAAGATACTGGCTCTGTCAATGATCGACCAAAATCAGGAAGACCAAAAACGTCCACGAACGAAGACAACAGTTTAGCGGTCTGTGCAAGTGTCGTTGAGGACGTCCATACTTCGGTAAGAAAGATTGCGCAAGCCACTGGTATCGGCAAATCGTCTGTCCATGAAATATTAAAAAGCAAATAAGTTCCATCCATATAAAATAAAATATGTACAAGAACTTTCGGAAGATGAACTTCGATCGGAGATTAGAATTTTGTGAGGAAATGATGAGACGTTGTGACGAAAATGAATTATTTCCTTTCTGGATATGCTTCTCTGATGAAGCTACGTTTCAGTTGAGTGGAGAAGTTAATAGGCACAAACCTACGATATTGGTCGGACGAAAATCCTCATTGGATGAGAGATACTCACACACACAACATCCACAGAAAATCAATGTTTTGGGCTGGCATTTTGTGCAATCAAATTGTTGGGCCTTTCTTCGTTGAAGAGAATTTCACGGCTGAAAGGTACTGTAATTTGTTAAATAACCAGATTATACCGGCAATACGAAATATTGCTGGTATAGCGTTTGATAATGTCTGGTTTCAACAGGATGGAGCTCCTTGTCATTTTGGTTTGATTGTACGCAATCTATTAAATAATATTTTCCCCCGACGTTGGATTTGTAGGAGGGGTTCGATCGAGTGGCCACCGAGGTCACCTGATCGAACTCCTCTGGACTATTTTTTATGGGGTTTCTTGAAGAACAAGGTCTACGAAACGAAACCAAAAGACATTGATGAGTTGAAAGAAAAAATAATTCAAGGTTCTAATACAGTATCTCAAGAAATGCTGCAAAAAGTTTATGATAACTTCTATGCACGATTGGGATATTGTCAAGTTGCTGAAGGACTTCAATTCGAACATCTTATAAATTAGTGGGCATAGACATGTTAAAAATCCAGTAAAGAAAATAGAAGCGAAGGAAAATTTAAACTTTAAAATAGAAAAAAAATTAAAAAAATAAAAAAAAAACAAATAAAAAGAAAAAACAAAAAAAAAATATACAAAAATAAAAAAAAAAGATTCTCAAAATCGTCTACCTCCTCGCGGTAAGAATCGGTGAACTTTGAAATATTTAAAGGCAAAAGACGTCATTTAAAATTTTGGAAACGTGGTCCGCTATTCCAGGTACGTGGTTCGCTGATTGCAGCTCCATCTGTTAACAAAAATAATTATAATAGGTAAAATTTACGTAACTTTTTCTGAAGAAGAGAAATCTGCAATAAAATTTGGGAGTTCCCATTTAAAATTTTTAAGTTTCCCCCTCCATCACCCCCAGCGGGTGGGGGTGGGGGGTTGTGTTAGGTGTCACTGGATAGCTCTCTTGAAACCATTGAATACGTGTATTTTTACTTTTACGATTCGATGTCGATTTTCCGAGATATTTGAGTGTTTCCATACTTTTCGGACACCCTGTATATATTTCACCACGAGGAAATTTCAAAGCCGTAATAACGGCAATTGCGATTTATCCCCTTCCTCTTTGGATTTATGTTTTGATTTATGGGGCGTGAATATATGTGGCAGAATAGGAGTATGCCAGAGATTCAGATTCCCTAGTTTCATTTAATTCGCATTCTTAAAGAAAACATTAGAAAGGTTGTTTCCAGTAACTGTTACAGAAATGCTCTACTTTTAGAATTTTGCTGATCTGGAATACACTGTTGTGATAGTTTTCTTGGAAAGGGTTTAAGTGTTTTCACCCAGTACCCAAAGATTCCCCATGGACGATTTAAAGCTAAAGTACCAACTTCGCTTAACTCGGTACACTCGAGTTTTAGTTAGTGGATTCCGCTAAAACTATAACGCGACAACTATTTGTGTACTACGTAACTTAAATAAAGCTGCAAATCGTTTGCACATTTCCTTAAAGCCTCCAGTATAGTACTCGTAGTGTTAAAATGTTTTGGTGACAGTGAGATCAATCTATCGCCAGAAAACGTCTTCATTGGATTTATATACACGGAGAAAAATAATCAGCAAAATCAGCCGAAAAATCCGCAGATTCTACCAATTTTCTCCTATAGGGACAGCTGTTGGAATTCCGTTAGGGATAGGCGATAATTTCAACTAAATTTACTGAAAAAGTCCGCAAATTTATCGGAACAAATCTGCTAATGTAGCGGAAATTTAGAGCTAAGCGCGAATTGAGTAGGGTTAAGGCTACATGAGCGGAATCAAAACAGCTAAAATAGCATATATTTTCGGCAATTCCAGCCGAAAATTTTAGCTGATATGAATCAGCTAATCCAGCGGAGTCATTTTTCTCCGTGTACGACATTTAGGAATGCAATGTTTAAGTGAAACGCATGCTCGCCTCGTAAACTGAACATTCCTTAGGTGTTGAGTTCGAATCCCCGTCCGGCAACTTTTTCTGTTTATTTCCATTGTGGATAATTTAGGAAACCTTGCTGGGCGAAAGTATGAATTTGGAACTGCTACCGACATCAGACGGGAATCGACATCGTGAATGGTTTTTCCGTGGTCGTCGCTTCGTAAATATTGTCTTGAATGAAAATAAGACAATGTTTGACGGTGTCGATTATGTGTAGTATATTTGTAATTGTTTATTCGTTTGTATTGTCCTGTGTGGGATGATGACTAAACATTGCCTGATTAGCCATAGATGGCATAAAGTTGGCAAGTAAATCTGACCAAATGTAAATCTTTAAAATCTGTACACGATATATATGATATCTCCACGAGGTTCTTCTATTATTTGGGTGTAGTGCGTTACAACTTCATGTTATGAGCTTAACGGAACTACAATTTCTCGCGTATTTTTCAGTTAATTAACCCTTTGAAGCTTATATTTTTTGCTATACGGAAAATAGTTTAAATTTGTTACTCGGGGCATTCCGTGTCGTTGGTTATTAATCTTATCTCAGATTTTGAAAACTTCAAACTAGAATGTGAAAAGTTACTTGATAATTCTGGGTACTTGAGGACATTAAGGATCACAAATTCCAATTTTGATTTTCGGTTTTTAAAATCCAAAATGGCGGATCCAAAATGAAAAATTTGAAAGTAAGAAAGGTTGCCCACGAGCATACGTGATTTCCGTCCCGAGTTTAAAAGTTTAAAAAATCGTAGAATGCAGTTAATCCAAGTAGTAGTCCGCAGTCTTTTGTTGGCAGTATAAACAGACTGATACTACTGCTCTTTTACCCCTGCTTCCCAAAGTCCTTCAAAATGATGAGGAATAGAGAGCCACTGCATATTTACATGAATACAATATTATGCAAAAAAGATGGAATGAAATACGTGTTTTTACCAATATACCAAAAAAAGAATTTTTTGAAATGTTAAAACTCATTTTAAACTCTACTTATTTCAATTTTCAAAACAGAACTTACAAACAAGTTTATGGTGTTCCTATGGGATCTCCATTATCTCCAATTATTGCAGACATTGTATTAGATTTTATTGAAAACATTTTAATCAACGAATTACCTTTTAAACCCCCTTTTTATTTTAGATACGTTGACGACATTTTGACTTGTATACCTAAAAACTTTTCTGACAATATTTTAAAAATTTTTAATGGATTACCCAAAATAGCTGGTAAAAACAATCGAATTTCGTTCACGATTGAGGTTGAAAAAAACCGCAGTATTAACTTTTTAGATATGTCAATTATTAGAGATAATTATAACATTCTGATTACTAATTGGCATCATCATAAAGAAACGTTTTCGGGCAGATATTTAAATTTTTTTTCTAACCATCCCCTGTCTTATAAAATTGGAACTGTATATGGACTAATTGATAGAGCTATTATGTTATCATATACTAAATTCCGAGAAAATAATATTAACGTAGTTAAACGGATTCTAAGAGAAAACAATTATCCTGAAGATATCATCAAAGATTGTCTTAAGAAGAGGATTCATAAAACATATAACTCTACATCCTTTATTAAAAAAGAACCCAAGTACAACAAAACAACCAGTATACCATACATCAAAGGTGTTTCTGAAAAAATTAGATATAATATGAAAGACAAAAATATCAGAATTGTTTTCAAACCTTTCAACACGAATATTGGAGGAATAAAGCCGTATAAGGATAAACTAGACAATATGAAGCAAAGCTGCGTTGTTTATTTAATCAAATGCTCTAATTGCAACTCTGTTTACATTGGACAAACGGGAAGACTATTAAAAGATAGGATCTCAGAACATAAAAATAATATAACATTAAATGATTCACAATTAACAGGATTAAGTTTACATAGAATCAATACTGGATATAATTTTGATTTTGACAATGCACAAATTTTAGCTATTGAAAGGAACATAAATAAAAGAAAACATTTAGAAAACTTTTTTATTAAACAATATAATAATACTGTAAATATTAGATTTGAAATTTCTCAATTACCTGAATTGTATTTTCCGTTACTACATATGTAAATTTTGAAATCTGCGGTCGTTTCCTATATATATATATATATATGTGTGTCTTTATATGTAATCAAACTACTCATCGTTGTATATGTTTATTTGTAAAAGACTTACATTGACAATATATTTAATATTTCAGTTGCAAACAAAAACTCAGATAACCTAGTTCTAAATTTTAATTTTCAAGCAACAATTTTAAATTTTTTTTATTTTTAAATGTTCACTATTGGTTTTAATTTGAAGTTTTTACATAATTTTTAGGTAAGAAACATACTTTTTATTTTTTGTCAATGTTTGTCTTCTCGTTATAAGTGTATACAAAAATATTTTCAATTTTTTTTTGTTTTGTAGATGTATAATTTATTTTATAATGTCACCTAATATTTCTTTTATGTATAATTTTTTTAAATCTGTATGATAATTTTTGTTAATATTATGCTTTGCTAATGTGTATAAACAAATTTTTTTTTTTTTGTATTATTTTACAGAATAAATTTTTGATGAGGGCTAAGAAATGCTAGCCGAAACGTAATTTTTGACGTTTTTTGTTTATTTATTTCCATTTTCCGCGATGATGACCAAGAAATACATATTTCATTGAACATATTTATTTAAAATATATCGGAAAAAGAAGCTTTATGAACAGTGTTTTTTACACAATTTTTAACACAATATTATGTTATGTCCTATAACTTTCTTAAGTTTTCCATTACGAATAACGTTTAAGCAAATCATACCTGTCATAGTGAATCGCTGTCAATGCTTTGGTAGTTGTTCGGGATTCTGGAATTTCATAGAAATTCATTTTAAATGACGTTGGCTCCCATGTATCGTTGGACTCTGACAACCATAATGGGATACACCACCATAATAACTTAGAGTCAATTAACACCTTGAGAAATACTCCCCGCGATACCAAATCTGCAGGGTTCTACTCTGTGTTCACGTTTCAGGTAACACAATTTCATATGCAATCACTTGTCAAATGTTAAATTTCATCTACGCGATTGCTTATAAAGGTTTGCAGTTTACATGGAAAGTTTCTCAGCCAACAAAGCGCTGCTTTTAGTGAAATATGAAGAGTTTGTCTACTAATTTCGACAAAACATGAACACTGCCCGATTCGAGTCTTGCAATTGTGGTAGATTTCATAGGAGCTATCTTTGATTGTGTGCATAATAGTCGCACCTATATTAAATTCTGTGTGCTTACCGAACGTAAGTAAACGCATCATCCACATACATATTGCGATACATCACAAAATCCATGCAATTCGACATCTACGTAGTCATTTACCAGTACACATCTAGGAATTTGCAAATCATAATGCTGAAAATATTTTGAAATCATGGCATATATAAGCTCATGTCATTCGGAATATTGTCATCCCAATCTAATTTAAGAGTCCATAATTTTCAAATAATTACTTTGGACAAAATAATATTGGAGATATAAAAGTTAATGGTTCAAAAATTTCAGCTACGTCAGATAATACTGTTGGTTTTGAAGTATTGAAGCTATTTGTCACATTAGCAGTATGATATAACCTGGAACATCCGGTTTCGAAACCCACTGCATCCCAATTGCCTTTAATTTTTCGTTATCATCTACCTTCAATATAAAATCGTTGCTTTCGAGAAAATGAGTCAGAATATCTTCACTACTACAGTCTCATTTCCTCCAAATAAATCTAGATGACTTTACTATGTTGGATATTTCTTTGCACGTTTTAATAGTTTTATTTTCATCAACAAATCCAGTCATTAAATCATCTATAAAAAGCTCTCTCAAGATGACCTTAGATGCATCTGAAAATAAATACACATTGATTAGTTCCCTAGTTCCGTCAATCATTGACTCAACAAAGAGTGTGTTGATTTTGTCCCATATGTAACTGTATTTAAAGCAAAAATCTTGACAGAACTGTTTTCATTTTTCTTCAAACCCTTAAGGCGCACGCTTAAGGTAAAGGTACCTCAGAATTTCATAAAGCGCACATGGGGTCTCTCGGACTCCAACGTCTAGAACGATCTTTGTAACGTAAACTATTTAGAAGTTCATTATGAAGAAATCACGGATTGTTCACTGTGAGATTATTTTTAAGTTCTAATCATTAGAAAGACCGAAAATAAATTCAGTTGATCCGAAAAATCGATATTATCAAATATGACAAAAGTGGCATTTTGCTAACTTTGTTACTTTGCAATATTTTAAGCTGAAATTTGAACTGGAACTGAAACTTAAATACTACTCTTGAATAGTGTACTTTTAAGTAAAATATTGTGTGGTGATACCACATTTAAAAAAAAAATTTTTTATCAAAATTAAGTTGATGATTTTTGAAGAAATGGCAGTCACGGCACGGCGGAAGGTTCGGCGATGCTTACAAACCGTTTTATCGTTTAGTTGTCATCCAAAAGAATGTATAGATGGCGGCAAATGTGCTTTTTTTCTTCTACGTTTAAGCGCTGTAGCGCTATAAAGAAAAATTGGGGTCCCCTCGGACCCCACGTGCGTCTTCGGGATTAAATGTAAATGCCTATCACCGGAATATACATAAATCTACGTACATTTTTATTATATCGGCCGAAACTACAAACCGATATTCTCTAAGCCGGAGTAAAATTGGAACAGCATCGCTTTGTATTATCGGACCTTTAAATTGAAGATCATTTACTGACCATTCCGATGTCAAACATGCAGATCCATCAAATACGACGCGCAGTTTGGTGGCTATCCCCTTTGACTATTCCAACACGTTTTTGACTAATTTTATGCTGTGTCTCGCCCTTTGGGCAATTGTAAATTATATTTATTATGACTGGTCAATAAAGATACTATTATTATTATATTGTTGACGAGAGAAAGCATTGCTGTTCTTAAAACAAATTGAAACCGGTAAAAATAATTTGGCAAACAACTTTTATTAATGACTCAAATTTTTTGCTTTTCGCCAGAATTTTGTAGAAATAAATGGATTTTAACGAGAAATTGATTTTTTCGATTAAAAATTTCTCTATTCTTTTACGGTTTTTGCAAATTTTTGAAGCAAATGTCAAGCATCTCTATTTATTTAAGAAAAACAATTATTACTTTTCACAATTTCTGAATAATTTTAGAGATCAGGCAAAACAAAAAATTTTAAAAAATCTTTCAGTAAAGTCGTGGAGAATCTTTTTTTTCGAAAAAATAAACTATCGGTCGTTAAAATCCAATCATTTGTAATAAATTCTTAACTGGAAAATTCTCAACTATTTAAAATATTATGTAACCAAATTATGGACTGTAACCAAAAAAAGGTTGAAGCTTTGATTATATTAAACAAAAGAACTTCATGTACAACGTACATTGTACATGCATAATTATTTTTTTATAGTTACGCAACACAATGTTAATTAAGACTTACTGTAATATAATAATGTTGTTTATGTGGTAGGATTTGAGGAAATTTTGTAAACAATTGTGTTTCATACGTCACAATCATTCTACATAACATCGCTGTCAAACTTTTCAGGAAAGTTTTCCCATTATGCAACAAATATTTTCCTCGCGTCCAGCTTAACTCTTAATTATACCTCGTGAAACTTTTGCGCCTGAACAAAAACATTACATCTTTTAACTAATTACTAAAATCAAAACGTTAGATATTTGAGTTTAAACGGGATTTAACGCAGAGTATGCGTGAGGTATTACAGGCTTCATGTAATAATAATTTAATATGTTAATAAAAACCAATTCTCTTGGTCATCAACTCTCTGCCATCATTACTCAGTCAATTCTCCCATTCCGAAAGATCAACTAAATATTAGGTTATGACTTGTATCTTATAACAGTTTATGTAATAGAAAGTCGTATACGATTAAAAGAAAAGGGCGATGGCGCCGTTTATCATTAAAACGCATCCGGGTGAAAAAATACACTGAAATAAATATTAAAACGTTAAAAAACGAAATTTATCCGAAATTGACACATCCGATTCTGAGTTTATTTTTAATTGTCAATAAATTGTATTTCAGTTTCATTGCGAAGCATTAGCTGGCTTTTAATTGCACAAATGTATTTCTAATATAACTATCCAGTACAATAAGAAAAGTCATTAACGAGAACGAAAGATGGAAAACGGAGACTGCAGTAGCATATTAATTTTTAAGAATGAATAAAAATTTAAATATTATAAATCATTCATGCTAAAAAACAATAAAATCGTTTTTCAATGTGTACAGATGTTTGGGGACGTTGATCAGGGTGTCTTAAACGTTTAATAAATGAATTTCCTCTTGAAGTACATTCTTGTTAATTTATTAAACAGGAATTTTATGTCAGTTAACCCGTTTCGTCCCAAAACTACAAAATTTGTTGCCGGTTTTCATCCTCCGTAAGTTTATGGATATCTTTGAGATATTGTTGTAAAATGTAGGTTTTCTATAGTTTTTGGGTATGCTCTTTTCGAATCTGAAGTCCGTGTTACGATATCACATTCTATTTTTTAAATATGACCACTTAAACGAAAAAAATCGTGGAAAAAAGCGAAAACTTTTTCAGAAAACTGCAATTTTTCTTACGAAGGAGTTCCAGAATCGTGTCAGACCTCAGAATCCTGTGGCATAATGAGTTTTACTAAAAGTTGGTCAATATTAAAATTTAACTTACAAAATGGCGTCCTCAAAATGGCGCTGCTCATACGGAATTATTTTATTATTTGGGTTTTATTAAAATATTTCTGGTATCTTGAAGTGAACTTTGATGAATATGTAGATTGCTTTTGAGGTGACTGAATACTAATTCGTTATTAAATTTTGCAAATTCAAAATGGCGGATCCAATGTGATTTCGGAACCTTCTATATACCAAATACCAGACAATTTTTTTAAAATGTCGGCCAGCCATATTGGATTCCCTATTTTGAATTTCCAAAATTTAATAATGGATTTGTATTCACCATCCTCAAAAATAATCCACTAGAACATATTCATCAAAATACACGAAAAAATACCAGAAATATTTTAATAAAACCCAAATAACAAAAAAATTCCGTATGAGCAGCGCCATTTTGGGGACGCCATTTTGTAACTTAAATCTTATTATTGACCAACTTTTAGTAAAACTCATTATGCCACAGGGTTCTGAGGCCTGACACGATTCCGGAACTCCTTCGCAAGAAAAATTGCAGTTTTTTGAAAAAGTTTTCGCTTTTTTCCATGATTTTTTCCGTTTAAGTGGTCATATTTAAAAAATAGAATGTGATATCGGAAAACGGACTTCAGATTCGAAAAGAGCATACCCAAAAACTATAGAAAACCTACATTTTACAACAGTATCTTAAAGATATCCATAAACTTACGGAGGATGAAAACCGGCAACAAATTTTGTCGTTTTGGGGCGAAACGGGTTAAATGACCCTTAAAACTAATTTTATCATAAATGTATGTTACAGGTGAACAAAAAATATTTAAATGTCCACATAATATAAAAAAATTCACTCGAATTTATGATAATTACATGTTGACTATCTAATAAAGATTAGTAAGAACTGGAAACAAAAATAATTCCAGCAGCTTGAATAATATTTAATGTTAACAATAAAAGTATTTTTAATAGGCATACTTCCAGATTTGTAGCTCCATAAAAAGCTCGAAATATGAAATTTTTAATTAACATGACATTTTTTTGTATACGTGACACATGCTAAAGCCAACTGTTGAGTAATTTATCACGTACTCTTGAAACGTACCTCGTTGTGCTCACCTGCTAACTCAACCTCTGAAAGAAGTACGAGAAAAATTCTTCTAATTTATATTTTTGAGAAAATGTAAAGGTTTATATTTATACAGTTTATACGCACTTTGTATTAGCATAGTAAATTTATGCAGATAATCGATAGACGATTTGTAACGAACTAATGAAACATAATATTCATATAACAGTTTTCTTTATTCATTAAAAAATGAGGGTAAATTGCATTGGACAATTGTTTTTCCTGGATAATGTTATTCATTTTTTTATTTTAAATTATACGAACAGTACAACAGATAAATTTGTTTATCCTATTGTCATTACTAAGCGAGTGAAAATCGTGCAGAATATTACTAAACGTTTCACGGTAAATTTTTTACGGTTTTTATGGTAGTTGTACATAATAATTAAAAATGTTTAAAACTAATCAACAGAATTTGTAGTGATACATTTTTAAAAACTCTTTTTTTCTAGTAAGAAAAATGGTCAGAACAGTTTGCCTTCCGGTTTTCTTTTCTTCTTGTCAAAAATTGATGTTGTAATGGATGATTTTCATTTGAAACAACAAAGAATCTATAAAGCCTTTTTTTATCTGAAGGCGCCATTTTGTTTTAAAAAAAAAAATCCGACGATAAAAGAAAGCGCTGACCAAAAACAGACGATTACTATCTTTTGCAATTTAATGGATATGGATTTCGAAAAAAAACGGTATTTTTTCGAAAAAATTATTCATTTTTTCTTTGAAAACACCAGCTGATTCTGACCACCCGATTTGAAAGAGAAGGTCCAAATCCTATAGATTTTGACTTTTAAAGTTTATTTTAATGAAGTTATTTAGAGTAACAAAAGTTACACCACTAAAAGTTGCGTCCAAATTTTTTACTTTTGGAAAAAAGCATTATAATAATGTTATCGCCGAGATAAAACGTTATGAGAGTCATATACCTCTAAGACAATAGTTCTCCAGAAAAGAACACTTTAAAATAATAGCCAGCATTTTATATCGATACAAAATTTTTAATTTCTATTAAATGTCGTTTTAGGGGGTACACCTCAATAACCCGACAAATCACAAAACAGACACTTCAAAACCCCTACATTTATTATTAAAAAAACAGACATTCAAAAACGAGGCATTTCGAAACCAGACATTTCATAATGCACAAACATATAAGTCTTTCTTGAAATGTCTGCTTTTTTAAATGTCTGGCTTTTGAATTTCGGGTTTTTGAATGTCGGGTTTGAAGTTTCTGTTTTGTGATTTGTCGGGTTTTTGAGGTGCACCATTTTTAGGGATGGGAAACTCGACATTCAAAAACCCGACATTTAAAAAAACAGACCTTCAAAAACCAGACATTTCGGTTGCACTTCAAAAACCCGACGTTCAAAAGCCAGACATTTAAAAAAACAAACATTCAAAATATATGTGTATTTTGAAATGTCTAGTTTTGAACGTGTGTTTTTAAAATGTATAATTTTTTAATGTTTGGTTTTTCAATGCCGGTGTTTTTAAATGTCTGGTTTTTTAATGTCGGGTTTTTGAATGTCGGGTTTGAAGTTTCTGTTTTGTGATTTGTCGGGTTTTTGAGGTGCACCATTTTTAGGGATGGGAAACTTGACATTCAAAAACCCGACATTTAAAAAAACAGACCTTCAAAAACCAGACATTTCGGTTGCACTTCAAAAACCCGACGTTCAAAAGCCAGACATCTAAAAAAACAAACATTCAAAATATATGTGTATTTTGAAATGTCTAGTTTTGAATGTGTGTTTTTAAAATGTCTGATTTTTTAATGTTTGGTTTTTCAATGCCGGTGTTTTTAAATGTCTGGTTTTTTAATGTCGGGTTTTTGAAGTGTCCGTTTTGTGATTTGTCGAGTTTTTGAGGTGCACCCAACATCTCAAAATATATATATTAGGCATTTTGAAATGTCTAGTTTTTGAGTGTCTGTTTTTTTAAATGTCTGGTTTTCGAATATCCTTTTTTTAATTGTCTGTTTTGTAAATGTCTGGTTTTTTAAGTGCACCCGTTAGGTGGTCTTCCGCTATAATAAGTGCACTTCAAAAATCCGACAAATCACAAAACAGACACTTCAAAAACCAGACATTAGAAACCAGACATTTCAAAATGCAAACACACTTGGTTTATGAATCTGTGTTTTTGGAAATGGTTTTTGAATGTCTGTTTTTTTTAAATGTCCGGTTTTTAAATATCTGTGTTTTGAAATGCCTGGGTTTGGAAGTGTTTGGTTTTTGAAGTGTCTGTTTTGTGATTTGTTGGGATTTTGAGGTGCACCCCTGGTTTTTTAATGTCTGTTTTTAGAAATGTCTGGTTTTTGAAATATCGGTTTTGTGACTTGTCTGGTTTTTGAGGTGCACCCATTATAATTACGTTAGAACTCCCCAAATTTTTCAAAATACTAACTTAGCAATTCAATATATTCTTAGCATCTTAAAATTAATTTGTTTTTGTCAATAAAAAAATGTTTGGACAGTGTATTTTTGGACGTTAAATAAACAAAGGAAAATGAGAAAAATATTACACGGTACAAAAGAACGTGAGAAGAGCGAATGTTGAGTAATCATTGTTAATGCATAAGATGGGCTTTCTATACCGAAACACAGTGAAAGAACGTTAATGCTGAAAGGAGGGTGAAATTTCAACTCGGGAAATGTCGAGATGCGATAGAAAAGGGGCGTGCGTTCCTGACCATGTGGCGACATATTCAATACTTCATCTATCTACGCGTCGAAGGGGAAAGGATAAATACAAAAATAATATTAATTCACATGTAGCAAATGTTAACCCTAAATTTTATTTCAAATTACACTGAAGGGATCCGTGAGCTAACGAGAATATGCCGAACTGGTTTTACTTACCCATTTCCGAAAGTTTCTTGCATATCGGGATGTAAGATTACGATGAAAGAAGATACCTTGCAAACGCGAGGCTTCAATTGGGTACCAAGGAAGATTTAAAGGGTAGGATCGGATTTCACGATGCCGAACGGTGTTAATTACCAATTACGAACATTTTAAAAGTACCGCCAAGTTTATGACATACATGAACATTAAACGCTCCATGAGAATACTTTTTACTCTCATTATTGTCTTATTCATGCCTTTTTTTTATTCTAATCACTTTTTTGTAGAATATATTCTATCAAGTAAAAAATTGTACCGAAAGTTTTCTGAAAATAATAGCTAACGATCTCTAATTCTTTTATTATTTACATCAATAAAATAAGTATGTGGTATTGTTTCTAAAAATTTCCTTGACAAAAAAGAAATTTCCATGACTTATGTAAATCAAAGTCTTATAGTAATAAAGATTTTGAAATGGACTGTAAAATTTTATATTTGGCTAATTGTTCCTCATTTCTTCTGAGTGAATTAAAATTGAGCCACTCCAGTCAAAGAGTGAATTCTCTTTTTTTGATTTGTCAACAATACTACGATACAATAATTTATAAATATCATTAATTACTTTCTTATTGTATATAAATTTTACAAATACAAAAATACAAATCTTTTGGAGTTCTTCAAAATTGGAATAGCTTCAAATAAGGATTATTGACTATTGTTGTGTGAAATCTTACTCTATATTGATATAATACCCAATCTGCTGGGGGTGCAAATATACTCCCAAAGAGTGACAATTTTCTTGTTTACTAGAAGGACATAAGTTTTCACCACATAAAGCGTGAATTTCCACTACAATATATTTAGAGAATATGAAAATTCATTTTTCTAATTGTGTATTAAAGATTAATGTCAGTAATACAGTCGTTAGTATTTTTCATTATTAAATAATGGCTATAAATTTAAGGACTTCGCCGCTTTAGAAATGGTAAGTTTTTGGACTTGTCAACTTGTTGATATGCGATGCAAATTAATCACCTTGCAACAAGAAGTTAACATTTTTTAGAGCTTCTTTTAACACTTAGAAAATAAAAAAAAGTTAAAAAATATTGCGAATTTATGTGTACCTTATTGTTTTATTTTTTGGGACTTGACATTGAACTTCAACGCCGCAATTAATAACTGTTTATAAAATGTATTATTTTAATATCAGAATCAACATATTTTGGAGCTGTCGAGGATGCAGAAAACTCCACTTCGTGACTTCAAATATCATTGCAAATTTTTGACACAAATAAATGATAAATTCACCTGAAACACGTTACTCGAGGGGTTATCGGGATCGCTGATTAGAAACTCGGTGTCAGTTTTAAAAAATCCAAAATAACGGATCCATCGAATATGGCGCACTTGTATCGAAATCTAATATTATGAATTCTTTCCAAATAGTAATTTCTGATTTTTAAAAATTATTTCCATAAATGAATGTCATTAATTTAGATTCCAACCAATAAGTGCAGCATTTTAATTTTAAAAAAGAAAAACATCCCTCACTGTGACTGGAATAGAAGTGAGTTAAGAACTTTTGAATGTAAGATATTTTCTTCTTACTTATACGACGAAAAAAAACATTTCTAATTTTAATTTAACATTTTGCTTTGCCACATTCAATTTCCTAAAATTCATTTGATTAGATATTAGTCACAAATTTTTAGCGAATCTGGTCATATCACAATAATTTCAATCATCATTAAGGCATTAGCCATTTTAAATTTTGTCTATTTAACCAAGGATTCGTAAGAATCCGAAAACCTCCAAGTAACGGGTTTCAAGAGAATTTAGTATTTTTTTTAATAATTGCGTACGCCATATTGGATCCGACATTTTGAATGTTTAAAAACTGACACCGAATTTGTATTCAGCGTACTCGAAAACTCCCGGAGTAGTATAATTCTAGCCCATTCAATCATTGCATCTATATGCAACAAAATTAAACGATTTCTTTACATGCAAAATTAATTTTTTATAAAAAATGTTTATAAAGATTGCATCCATATGTGTTACTTGCTTATTTCTTGAAACAAGACCAGTAATATTTATGTTTTTGCAATTTTTTTTAAGAAATCCTATTTCTGAATTTGTTCTTTTTGGGAGAGGCAACTTTATAGATCGAAGCAGATAAACAGAGGAAAGTAGGATTAAAACTATTATAATCTCAAATGATAATTTAGAAGCTCGTTATGGCAAGATTTCCGAGATTTTTGTCATGTTATTGCATAACAAAATCATGCAAAATTTTACGTATTGAAAGTCTGTACTAGTAGTCTGTAAATTACCATCCCAGATTTCGGAGACAATTTTCTGCCAATAAAGTACTTAAATGTATTCTGTTTGTTTTGTTATACGAAGTAATTTTTAGAAGTTTTGTTTAGTAATATCAATTACTCACATCGCAATTTTAAGATATTTGAGATTACATTCGCTGTATGTGTTTCCTTTCTGTTACCCTTTGGTCGATCACATTATTTTTCCTTCCAAAGTTATACGTCCGTTTTCAATTACAACCGTTTAACGTTTACTATTAATAAATTTGTATTTCAAAACTGTCATTTGTCGGTTCAAAATGCTGGATTCAAGGTGTCCGATCAGGAAAATGCTTATAAAGTTATTAGGATACATGTCATAATTTAACCCTCTTCATCCAGACATTAGAAAATTAGTTACGTCAACTTAAGCTCAGTTTCCCCAGTAACATGTTTTTTTTATTTTTAAGATGTCTTTTCTACTTTTTTTCAAATGTGCTTTGAACAAAAAATTCGATGATTTTCAGGTCTTTCTTTTTTACTTTTTCATGATTTTCTCTCCTGAAACGGGTTATAAGATCAGTGAAGCATACATAAAAAATGGTCTCGATTTCTTCACATAAATAACGCAATAGCAGAAGCTTTTATGCAAGTAATTGCCGATTCAAAATGCTCTTTAAGATGTCTTTTTGCTTTTTGGGTATTGAAGACTACAGGTGTCAACATCCGTTTCAAAATTCACCTCGAAAATCAGTCAAATGAACGAAAAGTTTTTTTTTCTTTTATTGATTTGGTTATTTTATTTTTTTCGTCTATGTCACCAAACAAACCTGAAAAAACTACTTTTCGATTGACTAGATCTCAATCGAAATTTCACATACAAAAATTATGTGCACTGAACATAATGTTCGAAATTAGAGCTGTTTCTTCTATTGTCTATCGAAAACTTTGATCTTCTTGCTCAACGTTTGATCTAATAGTTCCAGCTTCATAGAATGGACAAAATAAATTAACTCCCTAATGAACTTGAAATTAATTCGCAGCGTAGTTGACTGATGAGTCATAGCTCCGTATAAGGAGAAAATATTACTGTCCGTGAAATTACGTAGAACATTTATAATACAGCCAAGAATTTATGTGTGTACATCGAGTTATGTAAACATAAAAGTTACATTCATACGCAGACGCAGAAGCACCCCACGCTGAGGCGCCCCTAGTTTAGATAACCGTTTTTATACCTTTCTTTCCCTGAGGCGATTGCCGTTGACGATGGATCGATTGGCGCAGTTTGACGTCGATATATAAAGTTTCTAAATTCGCGAGTGCAAACATTAAATTTAATACAACGGGAAAATTGCATTATAAATAGACACGCAGGTCCCAAGTTTTTACCTGAATTATTTATCGCTCGGTAACCCTGGAATATAGACACGTCGGAATTAAATGAGCGGTGCACGCAGTATGGAACAAAAATCAGTTTTCCACGCATCTTCGGCAAAAATAGCGCATTTCGTTGACTGGAAAATCCTTTTTACCAAATTGGCTCGTTTTAAAAATGCATACCTTTTATGTAAAGCGTACGCATTCGCTTACAGCATCGTAACAGATATAACGCAACACCCATTGCACAACCTACTGCAGTACTTTTGGAAGTGAGATTGATTTTCTGTCCGATTCCCTTGTTTATCGAATTACCTCCGCGCCTCTCTATTTTATCGAATCACTGTTTCAATAATGTATAAGATTAATGTTTTAGATCCAGAAATATAACTATTTCAATTGTATTTCAGATGCATTCAACAATGATGAGCATCGACAAATTGTCCTTGTTCGGAATAGAACTCGCGATTTATATTACAGTTCCGACGTACCTGGCAGAGGTAAATAATTAAGTGCGTTTTACGGGCTTCTGCTTCCTATAATAATTCGTAAATTCAAAATTAAGTATTCGATTCATTTTTAAAGTTCTACGGTACAATGATCTCGATTAGCAGGAAATTCTTGCACGAATTAAAGGCTTTTAAGAACAGGGAGATGCCTAATGTTTTTTTTTCCAAACGTATTCTTTTTTTTTTCTCTTAAAGATCGTTCGTGTTTTTTAATTCAAAACATGCTTCCCCGGTAGAAAATCTTATGGGCACAACCCAGAAACCAGCTAATTGCTTCTTTTAGTTGTTTTTTTTAATTTTTATTTTATAATTTTTCTTATAACTTCTAGCAAGAAATTGGTTGAATCTATTTTATTAGATTTTAAACTAGACTAGCATCAACCTATCTAGATTTTGCCCAGTTTAACTGCCTGAAAAATATGGTTTTCATTTACCATATTTATAGCTAGAAACTAGCAATGAAATGGGCATATATTAAAACGATCTCACCTCAATAATAACCTACACAGTTTGTATTCAAAATATATACATAAACCAGTCAACTATGGAGCATAATCTCGTAGAGTTTTCGGCCATAAAAAATGGCTAGATTCTGGGCAAATGGGCGTTACATTACCACAGGAAAACTCGCTAGAAATGTTGGCCAAAAACTGCGCAGAAACCAACAATATTGGACATAAACCAGCCAAAAAATGATCCCTTTTTCTACCAGGGTTCTATTTTATGTGATATTGCGAAATGTATCCAGCACTACTTAAACACATACAATCATTGTGTACATTCTGGTCTTGAATGTATATAAAACTTTTTGTCAAGATCTTCTTAAATCATATAGTTTACTTTTTATAATAATGAAATATTTAATATTGACTATATTACATAGGATCATTGGCCGTATATTTCGGATGAAATCCTATAAATACGCAATAAAAAAACATTTTCTAAACTTTAGTTCTGTAATTAGTTATTTTATTATTTAGACATTTTTTAAAAAGGATAATTTAAAAAATATTTATTTAATATTTATTCTTCAATATTTATTTATCGGAAGTCATAATTTTAGGAGAATAAATTTTTTTGTCATAATTTATTTATTTAAAAAACACGATTAATAACTACTTTTTTAACAGTCTTATTTAAATATTTAAATATATTTTTATTTGATAAAGTGGTTCATAAAAAGTTGTTTAAATATCATTTAAACATTTATTTACACGGAAACAAATTATAAGTAGAATTTGCCGAACTTTGTTGAGTAAGATTTACCGAGTGTTATTTAAAAGCAAAATTTATTAAAGAATATAAATATGTAGTATTTATTCTAGCCCTTAAGTTTTTAATTGATGTTTAATCACAGATTAACGAAAAACTAGGCTAGATATTCTATAACAGCACTCACAAGAAACTTGACAACAGTTATATTAAATATAAAAATTATATGAATTTGTTTACTTGGATTAGATTTTAATACATCATTGGTGTTAATCAAACATTTAAAAGATAAATTCCAGAAAAACTGCAGAAAATTAGGATTGTTCTTTTAATTATTTTTATTGAGAATTACCCAAGTTTTTCGGTAAATTTTGTTTAGTTCTAAGTAGAATCTACTAATTATTTTTTTCTGTGTAAAACTTATTTAAATAGGCTCTTACTAAAAGAAAAATCCTAACTATATCGGGAAAGTCGACATTATTTTACGTTCATGTAAAAGGCGAAAAATAGGGTTCCTCAATATGGTTCAAAAATGTTGTCTGCCGAATATGTAGGTCCAACTCGCCTAGAACTTTTTTTAGAAGATTTTACCCGTTTATATAGAAAGGCGCCCGAAAAACAAGATTTTATGCTTAAAATTTACACACTGAATGTTATTTTAACTAAAGGTTCAGTAGCTACGTAGCGGAAAACAAATATTTGGTAATTGTTATGGATTCATTTAGTCGACAAATTAATGTTGGATTAACTAAATTTTAGTTAGTTTAACTAAAAGTATCTATAAAAACTGCAAAATATTTTGTTTCCACTACATAGGTAACTAAATCTTTAGTTAAAATAACTAAATTCTTTCAGTTGTAGATTTTGAGCATGAAACCTTGTTTTTCAAGCATCTATCTATATAAACGGAAATCATATAGTTCTAGGCAAGTTTGGCCTACACATTCCGCAAACAAAACATACCGCATAAACCACAATCACTTCTCTTTTGCCTAATTTTTGCTTTAAAATATTGTTTGAATAAAATTCGTATAACTCGGCTTCGAATTACTCGATTTACGTCTGTGACCTCTCATTTTCTTCGTAAAATATATACAAACTCAAACATGTTTGGTAAAAGAAATTAGGAATGATTATTGCAGAGTTAGGCTAACAAAAACGGAAGAAACTGTAATTTTTTCATTTTCATCGTAAAAATTGTCGACTGAAAAACCGTTATAATTCAATCCAAACATTTTTTTAATTTTCTCGGCACATTCCATATTATTCAGGAACTACTTTAAATGGAATCTGTGGATTATTAAGAAAATTAGATTCAACTAGTCGAAGTTACATGAAAAATTCCAAAAATCGTCTTTTCCCATTTAAAAAGAAGGCTAAATTTCAAGCCTCGAATGGCACGTGTTAATCAAGTTTAATCGATGCGCCAATTTTTTTTATTTTTTTTTTCATAAAATGAAACACTTTTGGGGGTCAGACCGAAAAAATTAAAAAATGGCCTAAATAAGAGCCACCCTAATATACATACTTTTTTAATAGTAAGTTTTCCTACACGTAGTGGCAAAGAATTAAAATACGTTTGCGAAAAAGGAGCAGCTAGAATTTTTATCTCAACGGAATTTTATTTTGATATGTTGTAGAATTATCCGCAATAACTCGAGTTTGTATTCTTTTTTGGTTGATGAATAGCATGTAGAATTTGTAATTTTGACTTCTTTCTAATTCCATCTGATGTCTGAATTTTCACTATAAAAAATTATACTTTATTCACTAATATAATCTTTACGATTATCATAGGGCAACATGCTCTATAACATAAATTAATCAAACACGACTGATCTATAGCGAAAAGTGGGCTACCATCCATTAGTAAGTTTTATACTGACAAGTAATACGAAAATACTAATTCATTATTAAAATTCTACCAATCTACAAGTAGATATTGCCTTTCTTATTTTAGTAGTTTATAGAATTAGTAATAAAGTAGTCGAATTTAACTTTTTTTTACCAAAAATGATTATTAATTCATTCGGTAACTCACTTTTCGTTGTCTTGTAGTTTTCAACTAATTCAGATTTAGAGAGTGATAATAAATTCTGGCATTAAATAAACAAGACAAAAGATAACAAACAGTTAAAAAAAATATTTATCAATATTTTAGTATATATATATATTATACAATATTTAGCACAGTGCCCATTTTCCATGGAATAAGAGCAGAAATAAAAACGTCATCAGCAAAGGGAATGAAACTTGAATTCATAATATTTATCATTATTGACATCGTCAATGCAACATTTATAATGCGCGTTTAACTGTCGACCGGGTGGAAACAGTTCCGGTGATCATGAACTGATGATTTCAGATAAAAGTTAAATATACTCCATCGTAAAAGTACCAGATACCGATGCATTATGTGGAAGCGATCATTTCATATCCCAGGCACTTCCTTCGACATTCGTACTAATGCGATTTATATATGCGCATACAAATGGTTTATTTCAATAAATTACGTTTCACGTATTATGTCACAGACGCATTGTTTTGTTTGAATGGCCACTGAGAGTCGTATAATATAATATTCAATTCGTCCCATTATTTCTTTAGCCAGGATATTCGAATGTGTGGCTATTGTAAGGATTCATTTTATTCAATACTGTCATAAGAGCATCGCTTTAAATATTTAACACTCGCAATTGTAAATTTATTAGTAACAAAAACATAAGTGTTGATAATCTCTGTATTTGAATTAGTTGAAAACTAGTTATTCGTATACCAATAGTGTGTTACTCATTGAATTAGTAATAAATTTTATTAATAACAAGTGTAAGCCTGCGCAGAAAAACATGAATAATATCAAATAAATATTTACTTCAAGCAAGGAAATATTATTTTAGAGTAAGATTCGTTTATTAAAAAATCGAAACATTTGTTAAAAACAATCAAAATTGCATGCAGTTGACAGTTGTACTTTAAAGATACACTGGTATATTTTTCAAATTTACGATGTGTTTTTTTTTAAATTTACCCATTTTTATTTTATTGGAATTATACAAAAATTGTCAAAAATTTGAGGATTATTATTCTTCAACTAATTCTATAAAATTATTGTCCCAAGGAAATTTTCTGGAAAGTTTTCAAGAAAAATTCAATACAAAAAATTCATTTTTTATACAGTAATGCTTATAAAGGTTGTAACCATGTTTTTACTAAATTATTTCAGTCCTATTCTTGACCAGTAATATTAATATTTTTGCATTTTTTTAATGAAATCTTATTTCTGAATTTGTTCTTTTTGAGAGAATCATCCATTAATAATTTTGTACGATATGTATATTTGTGAAAAATTATCTAATTTAGATGTATTTTAGAGGCAAGTTGATTTCGATATACCTATCTGAAGCCAATTTTAAATTATTTAACGTAATGTCGATAAATATACAATTAAACAAAACTTATTCATTATATATTTTATTGGTATTTAAACGAGGAAAGGTAAATTTAGTTGTTAATGTTGTTTTTGTAGTTTAATTGTTAATAACTTGTTTTCTTAGTCGCATTCCGTAAGTTAGTTATGGTCCATTGTATGTGATAGTATTTTTAACTATGACTGATAAATCCTATTCCATTGAAATAAATGATCGTTTATTAAAATTTAAAAATTCGACTTTTCAAAAATAACAATTTAATAACAAATATTAAAAATTTTGTCAGGAACGAAATAAACTAGATTTTTTCGAAGATTATACGGCATATCGGAGGTAATTAATAAGATGCAAGTGAATAACAAGTTATTGCATTAATGGAAATAAAGTTGTTTTTCACTTTCAGTTAAAGAATACGTTATTTATGAACTCGAGAACAATTACCGCGTGAATTCTAAAAAAAAACGCCAATTTTCATTCACGTCGAATTATTCAGTAATAATATCTCCTTTCTATTTTCTGTTCTTCTGTTTTAAGCGAAAATTCGATAATCTTGTTTCCTTTTCGATCCTATTTATAAAAGATCAGATGCTCTTTCTTCCTTTTATATATCTCGTTCAAGCTAAAGCAGCTTGTCATACCATATAAGTCTGTAAGTAGAGATTACATAATGTAAAATCATTTTAACCATTTATATCCTATTTCGTTCTTTTCCGCTAAACTCGAATAAACATATTAATAATGAATTCTTTAATAAATAGAGTGTATTAATACAACAAAACAATTAAAATGGATACATCAATTTCATAATTAAATTTGTTATTTTTGAAAGAAGCAGTAAATAATATTAAACACTTTTTAACCACTTGGCTGTCGAATAATTTCCACTATTTGGACGAATTTTACAAATTTTAAACGATTTATATGAAACAGCTTTTCAAAATCTAAAATTGCTATTTGAGATTTCCAAAATTGTGCTATAAGAATATCCTTACTGCATGAACACTAATAAAAGTGTCCGAATGCTGAAATAATTTACAACCCAGAACTGCCCGATAGAAGAATTAGAAGAAAGAAAGAAAGATGGTTTAATTCTATTATCTATTCAATTTTTATTCCGTCTACAGATGCTCAAAGAAGAGAAGATAAACATTTTTGTGCTCATGAAATTGCTTAGAAATCTCCAGTTTATTTATAGAATAACAAGTTTAGTTTTGGCCCAAAACTACTGAGTTTTTCTGATAAAGAACGGTCAGTCGATTCTGAAAGCATCAGAGACCTGAACAAACGCAAAAATGAGCAACTAAATAAACACGAAATTTCATGAAAATCCGATATTTTAATTTGGAAGATTTTATATTTATAAACGTTAATTCTGAAAACCTCCGAGTAACAAGTTTATATTTGGATCATAATAAATTGGATCGATTATGTACCAACATTCTACGATATTGGCTCTCCATTTTGAATTTTGAATTCTAATACTAGATTCGTAATCAACAAACCTTTGTTTATTTATTTGTTATTATAAATTTTAGGAATATTGAAAAAGTTTTAAGACTTTTAGTGTTTTATTGCTTTTTATCTTATTTTTGTTTAGATTATAATAAGTTCGTGATCAAGTTCATGATATTTCAGTTAAACATTTTAAAACCAATAATATCGTTATGAAAAATCAAAGTAGTACTGATCCGACTCGAAAATTCAGTGCTGACTTCAATGTTGATGATTGTCAATATGAGTATTGACAACTAGTACCGAGTGAGTATTTTACTGCTGTTCCGTCGTACCGTAAATTCAGAATAATATAGTAGTTTGCAGTAAAAGTAGTACTGGCAATCAGTATCGCGGCAGTCTTGGTGTACTCCGACTGCCAGACATTGTTTCTTACCAATAACCCTGATGTGAGTCAGTACTGGGTTAGTACTGACTTTCTCCGTCAGTCAGTACTGACTAACACCAAAATAGTACTGGTTACCTGCACTGGGTCAATACTGTTTTCTTACTGATGCACATACTGATGCTAGATAGATGCTAGTATTGGTCAGTACTAATTTCCTCCATCAGTCAGTACTCGGTTCAATATCGCATAATGCGTTGGATACCAGTACTAGGGTAGTGCTTTGGAGCTATTATTGACAGAACTGATTTATTGTTGCAAACAGTACTGGATACCAGTACTGTATCAGCTGTTCGCTGGTTTATGGCTACTGACTCGTTTCTGTTAATCGGTATTTGGAAATATATGTAAATTCTATTTTAGTACCCATTAGTGGTACGCAGAAGGAAATGGATACCTGATTACATACTGATGGTGCCGGATAACAACTGATGCTATCGGATACAATATTTTTCTCTCTGTGTAGGAAGATTTCGACGATTGAAAAATTGAACAATCAATCGAGGAAAAGAGAATCTCGACTGTACGGCACAAAATAAAAAAAAAGAGTCAAAAAGTGAAGTTTCCAGTTGCTGTCGGATCATGATCAACTTATGACTGAATATGAAATTTAATTTTTGTCTCATTATCTTGTTTGACTTCAGACCCTTCCAGCTTAGTCTTAGCAAGTATACTCTGGACAATGAAACAGTCATTGCATGAATTTGCTGGAAGCAACAAAGTTATGTTTTGCTGTACCAATAAAGTCAGTGTGGCAATGGAAACGGCTCCACCTGTTGGTGAAAATTTGTTTACGCCAATTTGGGTTGGTGACAATACATTTCGTGGATGTTGCAAAAAGAAGGTTATATTACAACTTAGATTTTAAACTAATCTAGCCGTGATAGAAAAACTACTCAGCACATTTTTTCTACAATATGAAAGAAATGTATATTATTACTAAGTATATTGACATTAACAAATTTGCCCCGCGAAATGGAACCTTTTTTATTGCAACAACGAGATAGAACCCTATTTATTGCCACAACCCACTTGACAATTACTCACTTGCTCAGTATGGCGCCAGTACAGATAGTACCGGATCAGCACTGATATTTTACCAAACTAACACCTTTGGTACCAGCACTGTCATACTAACGTTATCATATACTGGCCCAATACTCGTACTAGTATAAAATACCAAAAAAGTAAAAAAATATGGTGAATTATTACCAACTTATTAATAAATTAATTTATATCCGCATTTATTACATATTTAATATTAAATATACAGAATAATATTAAAATGATTAATTTAAAAAAAAAATGATTATATAAAGAAGAAAATATTTTTGCGGTGTGAACTTTTATACTTAACATCTCAGCAACGAATATAGACTTATATACAATGATAACTAGTAATAGAAATTATTATTAGAAATTATTATTTTTGTTGTTATTTCACCAGCTCCTTCTACAGGAAATATGTACTGTGCCAGTACTATGCCAGTACTACGCCAACTCTCGTGATAATATTAAAAATGATTTTTTGGCAGTACTAGCAGTCAGTACTGGGCCGATACGGTAACTATACAATACCGATTCTCGAAGTAGAACCGAAAAGTATCATTTGCCAGTGCTTAAATTCTGTACCGTGCCAGTACTGTGCCGGTACAACTCCGAAGCTCTTGGCAAATCATCAATAATGATTCATTTGCCGGTCTAATACTGACCCTCTAGATGGTATTGAAAATTATAATTTTCCAGTACATTAAGTGTGTACTGCGCCAGTACTGTGTGCGTACTACGCCAACTCTCAGGATAATACAAAAAATAATCTTTTGGCAGTACTAACAAACAGTACTGGGCCGGTACTGTGCCTGTACAATACCGATTGTGGAAGTAGTAGCGAAAATGATCATTTGCCAGTACTTAAAGTCTGTACCGTGTCAGTACCGTGCCGTTTACAACTCCGAAACTCTTGGCAAATCATCAATAATGATTCATTTGTTGGTCCAATGCTAACCCTCTAGATGGTACTGCAAATTATCATTTTCCAGTACCTACATAAAGTGTCTACTGCTAGTTTTACTAAAAATCATCTTTTAAAGTACTGCCACTCAGTACTAGGCCGGTGCTATGTCCGCACAATGCCGACTCTCGAAATAGTATCGAACATTTATTTGCTAGCACTATAAGTCTATACTGAGCCAGTACTAATCCAGTGCAACCCCGACTCTTGGCAAATGGCCAAATATTTTTAATTTATATGTAGAGGAAGTAGGAGCAAAGTCGGATACGGGGCAAAGTCGTATTATGGCGATTCGCCTTATTAGAACATTTCGTATGTGTTTGTTTGCATTGCTTATTTACAAATAAGTTATTGTAATACAAATTTTGAACATATTACAGTTTCCATTCAGTATCTACCAACTGTTCGAACATGACCAAGGAGGTCGAAGTCAATTTGTAAATTTAGATATATTTTCAATCGCCTAGTAAGTATCAATAAATTAAGCATAATTAAAATCTGAATTGCATGACTTAATAGTCTTCTCTTACACTCTATTTTCGTTTTTTATTTGTTTCATTTGGGGTTGAGGATGATTCTTTACGACGTGTTTAAAAAAATTCTATTTTGGTGCAAAGTGAGATGTGTTCATTTTTTATTTAGGTTCACAGAGATAAGTAAGAATTCTCTCTCTCTCTCTCTCTTTTCTCTCTCTCTCTTTTCTCTCTCTTTCTCTCTCTCTGTCAAACCTTTCCAGAAGTAATTTTAACAACCCATCGAACTTTGCCCCTGGATTTTCAGATTTCTCAAAAAACAAAATTTTTGTAAAATTGAAATTTGGAGTATTAAACAGATACTTTTTTTAAGTGCGTTTCATAATAGGTTAGTTGAGGACCTAAATAAGGGTTTCTAAACCACACCTAACCATTCTTATGCCCCATATTTCTTTTAGACGAATTTTTCCAAAACCATCCCACTTTGTCCCTACTTTCTCTACTGGCAGTCGCACAGTGGATCGAGAGATAGGGGAAGCCGGACATGGGTCTTAAAACGACTATTATGAGTCACACCAAGCATGTTTTTAAGCGCAAATATTAATTTCTATATTTTCGAGTTCGCTAATTACGAATCTGACCTCAAAATTTAAGAATTCAAAATGGCGGATTCTAGATGCCCAAAAAATGTAAAATCAAGTCTCTTAAGGTGAAACTGGATACCCGGGGGGTTTTCGTAATCGCTGATTACAAATCTGGCCTCAGAGAATTTTGAGGATTTTTTATTATACTTGCAATTATTAGCAGTTGAAATTAATGTAGATTATCATTTAATGATGTCCCAAAGGAAATGCAATGCGTACATTTGCGCGGCAATGCGAGGCATTTTTTAAAATCATGTTTAAAATTTCATTATCTTTATTTTCGTTAACAGTAATCTTAATAACTCAATAACTCAAAATCTAGAGCTCATTTTTATAATCTGTAGGTGGTTTTAGTACCTTTCGAAATACTTAATGAAACATGAAGACCTTATTTTTCTCATCTATTATGTGTTTACTCATAAGTATAATTATAAGTTTTGAATATTTAAGAACATTTTTTTCAACCTTATACTCAACGACTACTTTGAACTACTCTAAGTAATTATAATCGAATATTTTAGCAATATAAGTCACATATAGTGATAGATTAGCTAATAATCAGCTGAACTATACATACTTTTACATAATTTCTCACACTTTCATTTTTTACTCTATGTCCGGGCTTATACTTTAGTTCGATCCACTGTGAGTCGGTACCGTACCAATACTATGCTAGTGGAATCCAGTACTATGTCAACGGTGGCATATTACTGGCGGTCAGTACCTCAACTGGTGCGGTACCGGAATAGTCAAGTCTGGAAAATGACTGGTATTAGCACCTGGCAATCAAATAGAACCGTCCTTATTGATACGGGGAAATAAAACCTAGCCGCTTCCAACTGATGAACTTAAGATTTACACTTAGTTAATAGAAGTTTTCTGGCTTCGCTCCCGATGATTTCCAAAATTCCCAACAATAAATTCTCCTAAAAAATCATTCTACTACATCGCAACGTCAATGGATGAAAAATCCTAAGTTCCTTTTTCTTTCTCCAGCTTCTTATTTTTCAGATTGCCGTCCCAACTTATTCAAATTTGCTCAAAATCTGAGTTTAGTAGCCAAAATATAAAGTCACTGAAAATATTTGGTTGTCGACTCGCCTTTCCTCCGCTAGCGTTATTCACTCACGCATACGATCACACGCAAAGTCAGTATGTGTGCGTGCACGACACGACGTCGACAAGGCTTACTACACTACAGTCTTGCCATATTGTACAAGAACAATGTGCAAAGAGAAATATTGATGAACCCGGTGAGGGCTAAACGTCGTGCGCGCTCGTCTACACACTCACACACACACTCACACACACACACACACACACACACATACACATATATATACACACGTGTGTGTGCGCGCGTGCGAAACGACGCGTGAGAGTGGGCCTCCGCGCCGCCGGCGCAGGGAGAGACGGAGATGACGAAGAAGAGAGACCGAAAGGGTTATACGCTTAATATTTCAGCATCGCGAAATTCTGCCCCTGAATCATTAAACATTCCCCCGCTACGCCGCGCAGTCGGCCTTGCGCTGCACTCGCACGTACCTAACGCCCCCGCCTTACCACTCTCCTTGTTTCGCAGGTGCCCCTCTTCCCCCTCTTTGTACCCCCGCACCCTTTTGCACTGTTCTCTCTCTTTCTCACTTGCTCTCTCGCCTCGGTTCGCTACCACGCACCCTCCGTTCGGCATCCCCCGTAGCTGGGCGAATATATCGAATTTCACCGACCGGAATAAACTCGCGATTCCCCATTTAACCTCCCTAATCGTCCGCTCCGCGTCTGGGAGAATCTCGCGTTTCGTATTATCATCGAAGAGCGCGAGCGGTACTTACGAAGACTAAAAGCACTTCCGAGTTCGACGAACCTATGCTCTCCCCCACTAGGTGGTGTCCCCCGTCCGCCCTTCGTCGTTGGGAATCCGCATACGATTTTCGAAGGATTCTGTTATCTTTAATAGCTAATAATTAGCCCGCGCACGATCTTTTACGAGTTCCCCAAACGAAATCGGCTTCCGTCTCTTGATGTTGCGGGAGCATTCCTGTTAGTTACCAAATCAGAGATTTGCTCGAGGATCCTTGCGGTAGTAGCGATCATGATAGTCGTAGTTTAAAAATGGTGATAGCACTCCACTATCGGGTGTCTTGTTGATATCGAAATGGATAATACCGAGACATTTAGAAAGTGATTACCTGCTTGCGCCCGAATTGTCCCAGACTAAAAAAGCCCGTATTTTTGTCTGAAGGGCATCAAATACAGTTTTTAATATTTTCACGGCTGATTCCAAATCCGGTGTCAGTTTTTCGAAGTTCAAAATGGCGGGTCCAATATGGCGGTCCAATTTGGTAAAAGTATTCCCATCCAAATGAAAAAAATGTATTACAAATTGTATAATTAAAATATATAATTTATTGTGTCAAGTTTGCTCAAAGTTATATGTAATGAAAAATTACTTATGTCAGTTTGTTTTTTCTTAAACTTTTTTATGTCAATCTAGTTCAAATTTTGTAAACTATTAAAAATTGTAGGACGAGTTAAAATTTCAATGCGGAAATGGAAGAGATACAAAAACGTGGAAATTAGAATGGACCGATGCAAAAATCCCGACGATGATTTCGATTTTCGCTGACATTTTTATGGCACAACGACGACTTACAAATTTTTAAAAAGATACCGCGAAAATCATTTGGAACAGTTTTTTCGATCATTGATCCTACTGCAACTCCTGCTTCCACTGCTCAGAAATACTCCCTTGGTCCAAAAAGTCACCACACAATATTCTTGATGCAAAAAGACAAAAGTTTTATTTTGTTTTATGAAATGTCTTCATTTTAGGACTTCTACTTAATTTTCTAATATGCATATATTTTTGACACAGGTTCAATAGAAACGGTCGCAAAATTTTAGGATAAATTTTCCGTTCAACTCCATGGTTAAGGGAAGGGTATACCCACAAAATCAGCTCCATGAAATACACTTTTAAAAGTCTTTAGTCTTTAGTCATTTTTGACGTAGAATTCAGTGTCGCTAAAATAAAAAATGTAACAACGATTTTTGAACCCCAAATTCTAACTTGATAACAAAAATTGGTTTTTGGAAAAAGTGCTTCTACATTTTTCAAAATTAATTTAAAAATTCAATCAAATCAGGGTGAACGTAAAAACACATTTTCTAAATAATTACGCATGGATTTAAAAAAATTCAAATTTTTTCTTCAAAGAAAATTTTTTATGGGGTAAAAGAAATATTTGTAGGGTCACAAAAATATGTTACATATTTTATTCTAGCGCCATTGAATTCCATGACAAAAATTACTAAAAAAACAATTTTTTTGGCCCTTACATTTTAACGCGAAAAAACTGTTGGTTTTTCGAAAAAATGCTTCTACATTTTTCTAAATTAATTTAAAAATACAAAAAAATTAGGGATATGAATGCACATTTTCTCAATAATTACGGATGGATTTTAAAAACTTCAGTTTTTTCGACAAAAAAAATTTGTTCCAGTTTTTCTTTTAACACCACTGAATTCCACGTTAAAATTATTAAAGATATAATTTTTTCAAATTTTTGAAAAGTGTATTTCATAGAGCTGATTTTGTGGGTATACCCTCCCCGTAATGTTAATGAGGTTACTATGTTTTGTTGATTTTTAAGATGAGCGAGAATTTTTTTTCCAACAATAAAGACTTCAAAGAGGATAAAGTAATGAGATAATAGTGTAAATAAATTTCATAAATCAAATTAAAATTTCTTCCGTAGTAACGGTCTGTTTTTTCTGCGTCCACAATTTTGTATATTGTTTCGCCCAATCAATTTACTGATTGCGCAAGGTTTGACGCGATTTCTTGTGTGTAGAGAGGATTCATGTATGATATGGACCTCATGTGGAGAACCTAGGATTTATCACTAGATACCTATGATTGACGATCGATAAAAGTGTTGCGAATTGATTTCGTAGTATTGTTTTAATAATTTGTAATGAAGATTTTTGTGTGCGTATTTCTTTCTCCGTGTCTTCATCGTGTCATGAAAATTTCAGAGTGAAATTGGGAATCATCTTTAGAATTTCCATTTGTTAAAAATTATGCATCATATATAATAAATATTTTACTGACAAATGAAATGTCCTCGAGGAGGACTTGCATATGATCGAAACGTTGGGCTAGAAAGACACCAGATTTAGGTGTGGGTACATCAACTGCGATGGCCATGAAATAAAATAAATCAACATGATCATTTAATAATGGCATAGAGGAGCTCAGGCTGTCTTACCTTGAACAAGTTTTAAGTAACTTTGATTACTTTTCAACCATTCGATATAAATTTTGAGAAATGTAAATCCATTATCATATGTGACATATTTAACGATGGAATTTATTGAAAATATTTTATTATATAAATTAAATTTCCGACTTCCATTGTACGTATTCTACGTGAAATTTCAAGCAAAAAATGATGTTACCAAAATTGGATCCGATACTTTCAATTTGATTGACACGCCGTTGAAGTTTTAAAAAAATCACTCGTTTTTGCAATAACTTTTTTTTTTAAGTTATCTTAACCAATGTAGGCTAATTTTAAAGCTATTATCAAGCTCTACAATTCATCTCCAAGGCTCTCTGATCTAAAATGAATAATTCTCTTGCTATAGTCATAAAATGGGTAAAAAAATGTTTTCTATTTTTCGCGTTTATCTCATTTCGGAAATTTCAGTATGAGAGACTGCTAAACCAAGATCTATTTTAAATAATTTATGAAAATCAGTCGAATTTAAAAAATGGTCACTACAAAATACATAGGGGAGAACGGGGTAATTACGACAGGTCGGATAATTCCGACCCCCCCTAATATATCGCTTACAATATGACATCCCGTAATGTTATTCAAATTTTGTGAAAACACTGATGAGTACAACTATTTTGATTGCGGTAGTTGTTTATTTACTTTGCATTGAACCATGTGGCAGTGATGTTATTGTTTCTTACTGCGCTAATTTAGAAATTGTAGTATTATAAATAAGTAAATATAGTTTGAAATTATTGTGCAAACGAATCAAACGTAAGTAATTTAGAAAGCCTTAACCTTATATTTAATGAAATCAATTTGGTTTTTAGTGAGATGAGAGTGTGTTTTTAAGTGCGTGTATTTTTTTAAATAACGAACGTGCAGGGTAATTCCGACCCCTAATGTACGGGGTAATTGCGACCGTCCTTTTTCGAGTTTATTTTAGTTTGCTTTTTATCACAACCATATTATGCAATATTATGTATACATTGTATATAATGTATCACAAATATGTTGATTTTTTTTCTTTCTACATTTCGACCACAACATTTGAATTTGCTTCGCTTGTTTTCTCGTGCGGTATTAGAAGTGACTACTTGCGTTTTCATTTTTAACCAACAATGTAGAGTTGGTATGTGATCTATGTACGTAGTGTTGTACATAAACAAGTTATTGTGATAGCAAAATATTATCTTCTTTACTTATTATTAATAAATGTAAATTAAACCTATAAATCACTACGAAATTGTGCTGAAAATAAACGCGGTCGGAATTACACCTTTTGGGGTCGGAATTACCCATACTTTGACAGAATCTGAAGAATTGCAATTTTTTACTAATGGAGGTATAATCCTATAATAGACCTATAACTAGGTATTAATAATATCGATAAATGTTTACCCATGCAATACACTTTAAAAAAGCATAACGTACAAATTCATTACATCACATTCTCTACATCAAAAATCAATTTTGCTTAGGTAGGTCGGAATTACCCCGTTCTCCCCTACTGATTTAATATCGAAATTGAGACTAGCATATTCAGGATATTTCAGAGACTTTCAGCAAATTGTAGTAATATTGTTGAAATATAATGAATATTTATCTGAATTTTACTGAAATATTTATCTGAATGTTACTAAAATATTTATCTGAATGTTACTAAAATATTTCTCTGAAAAATATTAAATTGTTCTGAATTTTCCTGAATTACTCTTAATTACTATAAAAATCAACTGCACTAGAAACATTAGGAAATTTCAGACACTTTTTCTTGCTTCTATTGCAATCGAATATTTCGTATCACACCAAAAAAATGTAAACAAATTTCATGATATATCTCGATGAATTCTAAGAACTTTTCATTCTTAACATTTTTTTAATAAAACTCGTAGTTTTGAGTTAGAGCGTCCAGAAAATTTCAAAGATATTTTCATTGTTGCGGCCATTTTGAGGTCGTTAAAATGATGTGTGGTATAAAAATAAAATTTTATCTTAACATTGAAGCATTTTGTTCACCTTTTTTCAGAGTTTCAACAGAATCCCAATATTCTAATGGCTCGAAAAAAAATTCGTAAGAATGAATATTTCCTAATTTTTTGAACATTTTTTTTTCAAATTCGGCGCCATATTGGAATTCCCGATGGCTGAAACTCAATTTTGACCTCGGAATCTTGAAGAGCGACCTCAAAAACAGTAGGATATGTACCTCTCAATTTTTGTTAACTTCGATTTTGATACGAAATACTCGATTGAAATTGAAGCAAGCAGAAGTGCCTTTGGGAATAATGGGTTAAACCTGGTTTCTCCTATGGTCGGTCTTAAAAAACGCTACATAGACACAGACTGGTATTGTTGCATGTGAATTGTAAAATAATAATTTATTTACAATCCTTTCGTCTGTTATTTATATTGTATTGTTGTTATTGTTTCCCATTATCTGAAGTTCTCGGAAGGTTTACCCGCGCTACTGTAGAAGCCAAGGAAAAAATCAGTTTCTCGCGAATATTCGTATAGTGTGGATTGTTCTTTCGTGATTTGTGGGTCTTGACCAATGGTGAGGTCCCTCAGGAGGACGAGATTATTGTTGCTGATCTTCTAATAAATAAATAATTACCCCGGTACCACATTACGTGAGTAAGTAAGAATATTTTTGTTATAATTTACAGTGGTAAGTCGTAAACCCTACTAATAACTCCGTGAACGGTCCCGGAAAAAAACACCAATCATTTTAATTTAAATGCATGGAATCTCCAGAGAGCTAAATATAGGAATAGATGGAGACTGAGAAGGAGCGTAAGTGAGTGGGAGAGGTCGAAAAGGGACAATAAGGACAAATTTTCATCTCAAAATAAAAATTCTAATCCTTCCAATCACGCTTCCTACACTCTAAATTCTTTTAAGGTGAAAATTACGTCAGTATACTATTATAGTCAATTTCATCTTGAACAGGTGAGAATTGAGCCACCGCAAGTATAAAAGTTTTATATAGATTTTACAAAATCTTTATTTAAAACATCTATAATAGTACTTTTCGGTCCTAGGCTGTAAAGTTCAATTTTACGGACCGAGTGGAGATTGCACGTCCGAGGATCGGCGAAGCCGGTCCGAGAATCTCACAATCTCCAAACGAGGTCGTAAAATTTCACGGCCGAGGAGCGAACACTATTTTTTGATACACTGTTCGCAAAGTAGGCCCTTTACCGACTGTATTTAGTCCGTAAGTGCGGAGATCAGTCCGTAAAGTGTCTACTTTACAGACAAGTGTATCAAAAATAATTTATATAGAAATAATTCTATAAATATTTCATAAAACTTTTATAAATTTTTTTTTTTTTTTTTTTTATTTACGTTGACTTTTGTGAATCCACATGGGACTAAATCGCGACGGGACCTACAGTTTATAAAGATAGAATCCGATGAGCTTTGGCGTTATTAGACACTTATAAACAAATACAGAGGTGTCCCAATGACATACAGTTTTTGTATTGATTTACAAATTGTATAAAATTTTGATAAAATATATTTTCACTATATGAACCGTCACTATTACATAAAAAATTGATTTTCGTTAATAAATAAAAGCATCCGCAACGTTTTCACTCTCCAGGCCACCTAGATAATATATATTCGAAAATTCATTAATATCTATTGTGGTCCCAGTTAGAGTCATGTAACTAAACGAATATTTACTGGAATGAAACAGGAGCAGTTGTGCAAGAAGAGATTATGAATGAGTTAGACTGCAGTAATTAAACTATTTCATTCAAACTAATGCAGAGTAAAATCAGCTATTTCATTAGTCACATTTGACTAATATAACTAATGCATTTCCGCACAATACTCCCTAAATTTAAATCAGTGAAAATCACTGCGAGTCAGTGCCACACATTAAGTTCTCACTGGATATTTTAAAGTGAAAATTCACCCTTGCAGAATAGTGGCTGAGTTTTCAATCCATAAAGAATGAATTACAGATAAGGAAAATGTTGTTTCCCAAAATTTTAAATAATATTTATATGAATATAAAAACATTATCAAAATCGGCTTTTTTTCTGGACTTTTTTTTCGCAGTGGACTACGAAGTCGTAGGTCGTGAGTTCGATCACTGTCCGGTGAACAATTTTTCGATTTCACTTACAAGCAGCAGCTCGCTGTTACTAAGACGAGCCACGTTGTTTGTTTACGCTTCGAAAATATTGTTTGTTCGGCGGAAATTGGTTTACGGCCGCTGTACTTGATGTAGGTTCTTGCAGTTCCAACATTTCATCCACAATAAATATAATGTGAAGTACAGTGCCATCTAGGAAGTAGACCTGCAGCTCTAGTGAATCTTACGAATCATATAGCAAAAATTAGTAAAAGACCGGTTCCGACCGCAAAATGTAAATTACAACAAAAAATTAGATTAGGTATTCATAAAATCAATTATATATTAACTTTTTTTAAATATTTTGTAAAGATTTTATATATCCTTTATCAAACTTTTTGATCTGCGAATGAAATAGTAGATTTTGCAGTAAACATTCGTTTTGCCCCATGACTCTAACTGGAACCAACCAAAATGGTTTGGATAGACATTGTTTACTGGTGGGCATGGAGAGCGAACGTGTTGGGATGCTTTTATTTTGTAAAGAAAGCACGAAAATCAATTTTTTACACGAAAATGGGTGCCTAATTATTCGAAATCAAATTTTGTGGATTCATATAGTGAAAATATTTTTTATCAAAACTTTATACAATTTGTAATCAATCTAAGAACTTTATAAAAATTCTATAAAATATTTACAGAATCATTACTGTATAAACTCTTTATAAAACTTTGTTACCTGGGATTTGTTACTTTTTTTTACCATTCCCAGGTAAAATTTGAGTTCATATTATAGTCAAATCCGACCTTAACGAAGTTATTGGAATGGTTAGGTATTAACTTTACGGAAGTTTTCAAAATTTTGGCCGCCGTATTGGACCCGCCATTTTAAATTTCGAAAAACTAACATCGAATTCATAGCCCCTAAAACCCCCGAGTATACATTTACACGAACTTTTCTGAAATTTTTAAACTTTTGTCCGCCATATTGGATTCTCCATATTGGATCCGCCATATTGAATTTCGAAAAATTGATCTCGTATTCGAAATCAGCGACTCTGAAAACGCAAGTAACAATGATTAAAAGTACACTTTCTTAGGAATTGAATTAATCGTAAAAAAATAACATTTTTAAGCTTAAATTTATTTAAAACAAAAACAAAACAATAAAATTACTAAATATATTGTAATATTGACAAATGTAGGATATAAAAATGTAATATTAAGTATAAATAGGAAAATATGACCAAATAAGAAGACTGAAAATGACGTCACTATAGAGGCGTTTGGGATTCAAAGGAGTTAAAAGCTTGTACTCTGTAGAA